>OX369275.1:5000-1383453 GCA_947284805.1 Coleophora flavipennella
ATCTTAGAACGGAAAACACATCTCGACATACCCAGGATGTCGGCTATCGCTAGGACTCCCCCAAAACACGACCAACGCCGACTGCAAAAAAGTCATCTTTAAATAAATCCGGCACCAAGGACAATGTGAGGCGCAGTATAGATAAATGGGAGTCATCCAACCCTGAATTGACAAGGCTGTCAAATCAAACAAAAACAGGCCGCGAAACAGACAGAAAAATCTAGAGCCTCCCCGGGCAGCAGAGGCAAAAACATTCGAAAGCCGTACAGCAGAAGCCAAGGCTTGCCTGGTGACTGCAAAGCTGAATCTGAGTGCTTCTCGGAACCTTAAGACTGACATTAAAAAAACAACATCACCGAGGCCCTTGACCGACTCTACTACCTAGTAAAGGACGCAGAGGCAGCCTCCAAAAACGCCGGAGGCGGAGATGGTTGGGGGGACCTCGGGGATGCAGAGAGGGGCAGAGGTTGGCCGGGGTAGAGCCGGAGGCGTCCGCCTCCGACGCTACCTTTATGGTCAACTCTGACCCCAACATCGTCATACGTCTCGAGGAGCACTCAAGGCTCTTGCAAGAAAAACACCAGGATGATGGAAAAAATTAAAAGAATCCTTGGAGGACCAAAAAAGTGGCCATAGAAACAGGTAAAAAGTTACGCAAGCGTAGTTGCTACTCAGAGTGGCAAAACCCCAGCCGAAGCTAAAAACGCTGCACTCACTTGTGGTTACCTCCAAGGATGACACGGAAAACCGGAGAGGAGGTTCTAGAGAAAGTAAGAAAAGCTGTGAACGCCAAAGAGGGCTGGGTCAAGGTCGAAAGAGTACGAAAGGCCAAGGACCGAAAGATAGTCATGGGGTTTGACACGAAGACAGAAAAGGGACAAAAATTATGGACCGGCTGGGGAGAGAGGAAAACTGCCCTCAGCGTCGAGGAGGTAAAGAACAAAGACCCGTTGGTGATCCTCAGGGACGTTCTTCAGGTTAACACGGATGAAGATGTTATCAAGGCCCTGAGGAACCAGAACCGGGATGTTTTTTCGCGACCTCGGCGCTGGGGAAGATCGTCTGGAGATTAAATACAGAAGGAGAAACTAGGAACCCTCACACCTGCCACATAGTGGCAAGTGTGTCCCCCTATCATCTGGCAAAGGGTGACAGAATCAGGGTTCGTCCGTATTGATCTCCAGAGGATCGTCGCCAGGGACCACTCCCCGCTGGTCCAATGTACACGCTGTCTTGGCTACGGGGCACGGCAGGCGGTTCTGTAAAGAGCCGTCTGACCTGTGCAGCCACTGCGGCGGTCCCCACCTTCGGTCTGAATGCGAGGAAAGGATTGCCAAACGAACCGCCGAGCTGTCGTAACTGCGTCAGGGCTAAACAGGAGTGCACTGAGCACAACGCGTTCAGCCTAAACTGTCCAACACGCATGAGGTGGGACGAGATAGCTCGGCGGTCAGTGGCATATTGCTGAAGGCGTCCAGGGCGTGCTGAACCATTACAGAGTGCTGCAAGCTAACCTCCAGCGTAAAAAAACTAGCCACCTTCGAACTACTTACGGTAGCAAAAAACCGCAAAGTTGCAGTAGCGCTCCTCCAAGAGCCTTACGTGGGCGGGGCCAAAGTAATGAGGAACTACAAAGGAGTAAGGATCTTCCAGAGCGCTGGCACAGGGGAGGGTACTGCAAAGGCGGCTATAGCCGTCTTTGACCCTGACATAAACGTCATACAGTACCCAAAAACTCACCACTAACAACATCGTAGTGGTGGGGATCCAAACCAGTGCCTGGGAGATCACACTCGTCTCCTTTTACTTTGAGCCGGAACCGGAGCCCATTGACTCTTACCTAGCACATCTCAAAAAGGTAGAGCGCAAAAATCAACACCAGAAGGTGGATCGCTGGAGGTGATGCCAATGCGAAGAGCATGTGGTGGGGGAGCCCGTCTTGTGACCACAGGGGGGAGGAACTGCTGGGAGCTCTCGGAGAGCTGGAGCTACATATTCTAAACAGAGGGGAAATTCCGACCTTCGACACCATCCGGGGAGGGAAGCGGTACTGCAGCCACGTCGACTTGACAGCTTGCTCGACTGACCTGCTAGATTTGGTGGAAAAATTGGACAGTCGACGAGGGACTCACGAGTTCGGACCACAACGGCATCGTCTTTGATATCAGACTCCAAAAGTCAAAAGGCATAAAAAATCTGCAGAACAACCCGAAAATTTAACACCAAGAAAGCCGATTGGTCTAAGTTTTCGTGAGCAACTTGTCGACTCCCTGCATCAGTATGAAACTAACAAAAACTGAAATAGACAAAATAAGAACTGCAAAGGAGATCGACACTGCCACAAACAACATGACCAAAGCAATCGAGGAGGCTTGTTCTGCAGCTATGCCAATTAAAAAAATCTAAGGAGGAACTGACGCTGCCGTGGTGGTCCGAAAAGCTCGCCACCATGAAAAAAATTAGTCGCCACCAAAAAAACGCAGGATACGCTGTGCCGCCCCAAACCGCAGATCGAAGGTCGTCGAAGAATACCTGAAAACAGAAGGAAGAATATGAAATGGAAGCTACCAAAGCTCAAACCGAGAGCTGGAAGGCGTTCTGCTGTAAGCAGGACAGGGAGGGGGGTCTGGGAGGGGATCTATAGAGTAATCGGCAGAACGACGCGCAGGGAAGAGGACTTACCACTGGAAAGGAATGGGGAGATTTTGGACGCAAAGGGCTCCGCGAGACTACTCGCGGAAACCTTCTATCCAGAGGATCTCACATCCGGTGAAAGTACCTCGCATTGCCAACTAAGAATTAAAGCGGAGAAAGTGAACGCTGGGGAACAAGATGACTCTTGTGACCCACCGTTCACAATGGCTGAATTGCAATGCGCCAGCACGTCGTTCAACCCGAAGAAGGGCTCCTGGGGATGATGGCCTTACTGCCGATATTTGCTGCCAAAGCATAAATTGCGAACCTGAGCTCTTCTTATCATTCTTTAACAAAATGTTTTGCGTGCCACCACTTCCCCAAGCCCTGGAAGAGAGCCACTGTCGTAGTCTTGAAAAAAACCACCAACCCAAAATCCTATAGACCCATTGGGCTACTGCCAATATTAGGGAAAATCTACGAAAAGATGCTAGTGGCCCGCCTCAAGTTTTACTTGTTGCCGAGGATGAGTACTCGCCAGTACGGATTTATGCCGCAGAAGAGCACCGAGGACTCCCTCTATACCCTCATACAACACATCCGCCATAAGCTGGACCTTAAGAAAATTGTAACTTTGGTATCGTTGGATATAGAGGGGGCCTTCGATAGCGCTTGGTGGCCAGTTATAAGAGTCCGACTGGCTGAGGAACAGTGTCCTCGGAACTTGAGGAGGGTCTTCGACAGTTACTTGAAGGGCAGGGAAGTAACGGTAAGATACGCTGGAGAAGAGTTCAGGAAGAGCACCAACAAAGGCTGTGTACAGGGCTCTATCGGCGGCCCTATACTATGGAACCTCCTACTAGACCCTCTCCTAAAAAGCCTGGACAGCTTGGGGATCCACTGTCAAGCCTTCGCTGACGACATTGTCCTGGCCTTTGACGGTAGCACAGCATCTGAGGTGGAGAGGCATGCCAATGCCGCCCTCGCGCATGTTCTGGCATGGGGTGTCGAGAACAAACTCAAGTTTGCTCCAAACAAAACGATAGCTATAACAATAACAAGAAAGCTAAAATACGACACTCCGCGCCTGAGCATGGGGGGGGTCGACATTGGCATGTCAAAAGAGATGAAACTTCTGGGCCTCACTATCGATGAAAAGTTGACTTTTAATACTCACATTGCCAACGTTTGCAGGAAAGCAGTCGGCGTCTACAAAAGGCTAGCGAAGGCTGCAAAGGTCAGCTGGGGACTGCACCCGGAGGTTATCAGGGTGATATATGTGGCAACTATGGAGCCAATTATTCTGTACGCCGCCAGCGCCTGGGCCCCTGCTGCAAAAAAGCTTACAACGATCAAACAGCTCGCAACCGTGCAACGTGGGGTCGCTCAAAAGCTGTGTAGAGCCTACCGCACGGTCTCCCTGAACTCGGTACTGGTACTGGCTGGAATGCTCCCTCTTGACCTCCGAGTCCATGAGGCGGCCTGTTTATATCAGGCCAGGAGGGGCGTTCCACAGCCGGGCCTGGGAGACCGGGAGGTCGAGCGGATGGCCCCAGCAATAGAAGCCCCACACCCTGCAGAGCGCGAAAATCTGGAGCTCTTGAGCCTGGTGAACCAAGACGAGGTAGATAAATACAGTGGGCTCGATGTACAAATTTTCACGGACGGGAGCAAGATTGGGGGCAGGGTCGGCGCTGCGCTGTCTATTTGGTGTGGTGGAACCGAGACAAGGGCCCTCAAACTTGCTCTACCAACATACTGTACAGTTTACCAGGCTGAGCTCCTAGCTATAAACAGAGCCACAAAGTTGATATTGCAGCACGGGGCCGGCTCTTCGTTTGGAATCTTCAGCGACTCTATGGCAGCTCTCTTGACCGTCAAAAATCACAGCTGCCTCCATCCCCTGGCCGTCGAAGCCAGAAATAACATCCAATTGGCGTCTCGTCAGGACAAAATAACAACTCTGTTTTGGGTGAAGGCCCACGCGGGATTGGAGGCAAACGAGAGAGCAGATGCACTGGCCAAGGAGGCCGCTGGAGGTTCCAAGAAAAGACCCGACTATGACTTGTGTCCGGTTTCATTCATCAGGCGAAGCATAAGAACGGCAACGCTTGATGAGTGGAACCATAGATACAACATAGGCGAAACGGCCTCAACAACAAAAATATTTTTCCCTAACGCCGTGGCGGCGTACAACATAGTACGCAAGCTGGATATCAGCAGTATCACCACGCAGATAATGACGGGGCACGGCGGGTTCTCCGGATACCTGAACCGCTTCAGGTGTAAGGAGAGCCCGTCGTGCGTTTGTGACCCTGAAGCCAATGAGACAGTCCCTCATATCCTGTTTGAGTGTCCAATACATGCCGTGGAAAGATTTAATCTAGAGAGACGGCTAGACCTGGAGTTGAAATCTAAAAATGTAAGCGAAATAATGATGAGCAAAAATAGAGACGAATTCTTAAAGTACTGTGTTAAAATTGTAAATATTGTTGTGAAAAGAAATAAAACTGTTTAAAGAAATAATGTTAGCATAATATCATGTAGCATATTATTGTTTAGCATAGATTGTAAGATAAATAAAGTTTTTAGATGTATACAATAGGAAATAAGAGTAAAATGTAAAAGTAAGAAAATTGCATAATGGTAAAAATAAAACACATTGTTGAAGTACACTCATTCAAACCCAAATAATAGAATAAATAAACAAATAAGGATAAAAAGTAGTAGCCTAGGCAAAAATAGGTGGGAGTCCTACCCACTATGGAAATGAAAGGTGATGGATGAAAGAAAGATTCAGTATGAAGAATAAAAGTACGAGAAGCATAAAAGCGGGAACTAGTATGAAAGAGAAACTTTAGCTTAGAACAGGCTCTGATGATGTCAGAGGGAATAGGAGAAAAAAAAAAAAAAAAAAAAAAAACCTAACCTAACCTAACCTAACCTAACCTAACCTAACCTAACCTAACCTAACCTAACCGTGAGCCGTCCCAGAGATATAGCGTATTATCTACCTAGTGACCCCTCGCTCAAACGGCAAAATATAAGATAGTCGGAGATAAGAAAAAATCCAAAAACGCTAAATATCTCGGAAACGGGTCACCGTAGGCCAAAAATAACAGAAATTTGCCCTCCCCCTCCCAAACCCACCCCCTATCTACGAACAAATCCAACCCTTTTCCATCGATCCCGAAAGTCTCAACCCTCTACCCCTAAGTACACATAAAATCCAGTGTACCTGGACCTACACGCTACGACGTAGGCTACGCCCCGGCTACGAGTCCGCTACGCGCTTTGTACCACGTGTTGAAACTTTAACCACACAAATTCCTGTCCTATCCACCTATATCTCCCTTTACGTTCCCTTATACTTATCCCAACTCGACACTGCCCATCCCGATCCCCCCCCTCACACCCCCCCTCTCCCTCCCGTATCTTCCGCTGGCCGTATCTCCCGAACGGTTCGGGCTACAGACTTGCGGAAAACGGGGTTGGACTTGGGAGAAAAAAGGGGAGTTTGGCCGGACCTACTGGTAACCCCCCCCCCCCCCAAATATAGAGTCCAGTAGAGCTCCTACCCTATTATTTTGGAAATTGTTTCTTTTATTTTATTAATTGTATATTTTGTGTATATTAGTTACGACCCTATATATAGTAGACCCTAGGACTCTACATAGAGTAAATAGTTAGTTAGTTTAAGCTTATTAAAAATTCTTTTATTATTATTATTTTTGTTGTGTTGCTTTTGCATTATTTCGTTGACTCTTTGAAATTGACCGGGTCTTATTGGGCCCCAAAAAATATTTTAACCGACTCTACCAAAAAATTATTATCATTTTATTTCTTTTATCGTGTTAGTTTTAAGTATATTGACTACAGATACCAAATAATATTGAATTATAGTTTTCTAGATACTGACCAGATAGAGTCTATAAGTAGAGTCTATAAAAATTTTTACTATTATCTTAATCGATTATCGATTATTTATTTTATTAATTCTTTTATCAAACGGACGCATACCTCGACATATCTAAGATGTCGACTACTGTGAGGACTGCCTTGAAACCGACTAGCGCCGAGCACAAAAAATCACCGACGAATAAATCCGGATCAAAGGACAATGTCAGGCGTAGTATTGACAAATGGGAATCCTCCAACCCTGGATCGACAAGGCCGTCTAATACTACAAGTCAGGCTGCGAAACCTACTGAAAAATGTAGAGCCTCCCCGGTTATCAAAGTCAAAACATACGAGAGCCGCACAGCCGAAGCCAAGGCTTGCCTAGTGACCGCAAAGTTGAGCTTGAGTGCTTCTCGAAACCTCAAAACCGATATTAAAAATAACATCACCGAGGCCCTTGACCGACTCTACCACCTGGTTAAGGAAGCAGAGGTTGCCTCCAAAATGCCGGTGGTTGAGGTGGTCGGGGAAGCCTCGGGGACGCAAAAAGAAGGGCGGAGGGTGGCCGGGGTAGAGCCGGAGGCGTCTACCTCCGACGCTACCTTTATGGTCAACTCCGACCCCAACATCGTCGCACGTCTCGAGGAGCACTCAAGGCTCTTGCTAGAAAATACAAAAGCGATGGAGAAGTTAAAGGAATCCTTGGAGGACCACAAAATGACTGTAGAGCAGGTGAAAACCTATGCGAGCATAGCCGCCACTAAGAGTGGCAAACCGCAACCCGAACACAAAACTCTGCACTCCATCGTGGTCACCTCCAAGGATGACCAAGAAACCGGGGAGGAGGTATTGGACAAAGTCCGGAAGGCAGTCGATGCCAAGGAAGGATGGATCAAGATAGAAAGAGTCAGGAAGGCTAAAGACAGGAAGATAGTAATGGGGTTTGAGTCAAAAGAGGACAGGAATAAGATCATGGACCGGCTGGGGAGAGAGGAAATGGCCCTCAGCGTCGAGAAGATGAAGAATAAGGACCCGCTAGTGGTTCTCAGGGATGTCCTTCAATCCAACACGGATGAAGACGTTATCAAGGCCCTGAGGAACCAGAACCGGGGCATTTTTCATGGGCTCGGCGCGGAGGATGATCGGTTGGAGATTAAATACAGGAAGAGAGCCAGAAACCCTCACACTTGTCACATAGTGGTAAGTGTATCGCCTACCATCTGGCGAAGGGTGACAGAGGTAGGGCTCGTCCGTATCGATCTCCAACGGATCGTCGCCAAGGACCACTCCCCGCTGGTCCAATGCACGCGCTGCTTGGGTTACGGGCACGGCAGACGGTTCTGCAAAGAGCCGGCTGACCTGTGCAGCCACTGCGGCGGCCCCCACCTTAGCGCTGAGTGTGAGGACAGAATAGCCAATGAACCGCCGAGCTGTCGGAACTGCGTTAGGGCTAAACTAGAGTGCACTGAGCACAACGCCTTTAGCCCGAACTGTCCAACACGCAGGAGATGGGACGAGATAGCCCGGCGGTCAGTGGCTTATTGCTAAGGGCGTCCAGGGCGAACAGAACTACTATAAAATGCTGCAAGCAAACCTCCAGCGTAAGAAACTAGCCACCTTCAAACTGCTTACTGAAGCGAAGAATCGCAAAGTTGCAATTGCGCTCCTCCAAGAGCCATATGTGGGCGGGGCAAAAGGGATGAGGAGCTACAAAGGAGTGAGGATCTTCCAGAACACTGGCACAGGAGAGGGTACTGTAAAGGCGGCAATAGCCGTCTTTGATCCCGACATAAATGTCATCCAGTACCCAAAACTCACCACTAACAACATCGTAGTGGTGGGGATCCAAACCAGTGCCTGGGAGATCACACTCGTCTCCCTCTACTTTGAGCCGGAACCGGAGCCCATGGACTCTTACTTGGCACATCTAAAAAAGGTGGAGCGCAATATCAATACCAGAAGGTGGATCGTTGGAGGTGATGCTAATGCGAAGAGCATTTGGTGGGGAAGTCCGTCCTGCGATCGCAGGGGGGAGGATCTGTTGGGAGCTCTCGGTGAGTTGGAGCTTCATATTCTTAACAGAGGGGAAATTCCTACCTTCGACACCATCCGGGGAGGGAAGCGGTACAGCAGTTACGTCGACGTAACAGCTTGCTCGACTGATCTGCTAGATTTGGTGGACAACTGGGCTATCGACGAGGGACTCACGAGTTCGGACCACAACGGCATCGTCTTTGACATCAGACTTAAAAAATCGAATGGCATAAAAGTCTGCAGAACAACAAGAAAGTTTAATACCAGGAAAGCTGACTGGTCCAAGTTCCGTGAGAAGCTTGTCGACTCCCTGCTTCAGTACAACTTCACAAAAACTGAAATAGATAGAATAAGAACAGCAGAGGAGATCGACATAGCGACGAACAATTGGACCAAAGCAATAGAAGAGGCTTGTTCTGCAGCCATGCCAACTAAAAAAGCCAAAGAAGAACTGACGCTGCCGTGGTGGTCCGAAAAGCTCGCAACTATGAAAAGATCCGTTGCCACCAAAAAGCGTAGAGTACGCTGCGCCGCCCCAAACCGCAGGTCGAAGGTAGTTGAAGAATACCTAGAACAGAAAAGAGAATATGAGCTAGAAGCATCCAAAGCTCAAACCGAGAGCTGGAAGGCTTTTTGCTGTAAGCAAGACAGGGAGGGGGTCTGGGAGGGAATTTACAGAGTCATTGGAAGAACGACGCGCAGGGAAGAGGACTTACCACTGGATAGGAATGGAGAGATGTTAGACACAAGGGGCTCCGTGAGACTACTCGCGGAGACGTTCTACCCTGAAGATCTCACATCCAGTGATAGTACCTCGCATTGCCAAATTAGAATAAAAGCGGACGAAGTGAACGTTGGGGAGCAAGATGATTCTTGTGACCCACCGTTCACAATGGCTGAACTGCAATTTGCCAGCGCGTCGTTCAATCCGAAGAAGGCTCCAGGGGCTGACGGCCTTACTGCCGACATTTGCTGCCATAGCATTAATAGTAACCCTGAGCTCTTCCTATTATTCCTAAATAAGTGTCTCGAGCATCACCACTTCCCAAAGCCCTGGAAGAGTGCCACGGTAGTAGTCCTGAAAAAACAAGGCAAAGATGATTACACCAGCCCAAAATCATATAGACCCATCGGACTACTGCCTATAATGGGCAAAATCTATGAAAAAATGTTGGTGGCCCGCCTCAAGTTCTACTTGTTGCCGAGGATGAGTACTCGCCAGTACGGATTCATGCCGCAGAGGAGCACCGAGGACTCCCTCTATACCCTTATACAACATACCCGCAATATGCTGGACCAAAAGAAAATGGTTACACTGGTTTCGTTGGATATAGAGGGGGCCTTCGATAGCGCCTGGTGGCCGGCCATAAGGGTCCGACTGGCTGAGGAAAAGTGTCCTCGGAACTTGAGGAGGGTTTTTGACAGCTATCTGAAGGACAGGGAAGTAACGGTGAGGTACGCTGGAGAAGAATATAGGAAGAGCACCAACAAGGGATGTGTACAGGGCTCCATCGGCGGCCCAATATTATGGAATCTTCTACTGGACCCTCTCCTAAAAAGCCTAGACAGCATGGGGGTTTACTGTCAAGCCTTTGCTGACGACATTGTCCTGGCATTCAATGGTAGTACAGCTTCAGAAGTTGAGAGGCATGCCGGTGCCGCTCTCACACATGTTCTGGCGTGGGGTGTCGAAAACAAACTTAAGTTTGCTCCTAATAAAACTACAGCTATTACAATTACTAGAAAGCTGAAATACGACACACCGCGCCTGAGCATGGGGGGGTCGACATTGGCATGTCTAAAGAAATGAAGCTTCTTGGCCTTACAATCGACGACAAGCTGACATTCAATACCCATATTACAAAGGTATGTAAAAAAGCAGTGGGCGTCTATAAAAGTTTAGCGAAGGCTGCCAAAGTGAGTTGGGGGCTGCAGCCAGAGGTGATCCGGGTAATATACGTGGCAACCATCGAACCGATAATATTGTACGCCGCCAGCGCCTGGGCCCCTGCTGCAAAGAAGCTGAAAACTATAAAACAGCTCGCAACAGTACAGAGAGGAGTTGCTCAAAAGCTGTGCAGAGCCTACCGCACGGTCTCCCTCAACTCGGTATTGGTACTGGCTGGAATGCTCCCTCTGGACCTCCGAGTCCATGAGGCGGCTTCCTTATACCAAGCCAGGAGAGGTGTTCCTCAGCCGGGCCTGGGAGACCGGGAGGTCGAGCGGATGGCTCCAGCAATAGAGGCTCCACACCCTGCAGAGCGTGAGAACCTGGAACTCGTGTGCCTGGTAAACCAAGATGAAGTGGACAAGTATAGTGGACTCGATGTGCAAATATTCACAGATGGGAGCAAGATTGGGGGCAAGGTTGGCGCCGCGCTGTCTGTTTGGTGTGGTGGGACCGAGACGAGGGCCCTCAAACTTGCTCTACCAACATATTGCACGGTTTACCAGGCGGAGCTTCTAGCGATCAACAGGGCAACTAGGGTGATATTGCAGCACGGGGCTTGCTCTTCATTCGGAATCTTCAGTGACTCCATGGCGGCTCTCTCGACTGTCAAAAACCCTGGCTGCCTCCATCCCCTGGCTGTTGAAGCCAGACACAACATCAAGCTGGCGTCTCATCAGGGCAAGGTTTCTACCTTGTTCTGGGTGAAGGCTCATGCGGGATTGGAGGCAAATGAGAGAGCTGATGCATTGGCTAAGGAGGCCGCTGGAGGTTCCAAGAGAAGACCCGACTACGACCTGTGTCCGGTTTCATTCATCAGGCGATGCATAAGAGCGGCAACGCTTGATGAATGGAACCACAGATACGATGTAGGCGAAACGGCATCAGTTACGAAGATCTTCTTCCCTGATGCTGTGGCGGCGTACGGTATAGTTCGAAAATTGGAAATAAATAGTGTTTGTACACAGGTTATGACGGGGCACGGTGGGTTCTCCGGATACTTGAACCGTTTCAGGTGTAAGGAGAGCCCATCGTGCATCTGCGACCCCGAAATGGAGGAAACGGTTTCACATATCCTATTTGAATGCCCCGTACATGCCTCGGATCGCCTCAATGCAGAAATAGAACTTAATATCAAATTGACACCAAACAACGTCAACGAAATAATGCAAGGTAAACAAAGAGAGAAGTTTATAAACTATTGTAAAAATGTAGCCAATAAAGTAATTATAAGAAATAAAACCAGATAAGAAAAATATGCTAACATAGTATTATGTAACATATTATAGATTAGCATATAAAATAAGTTGTGTTAAAAAATTAGTTGTAAACATTAGTTTGTAAATAGATTGTAGATAAGAAAATTGTGTATAAAATAAAAATTACAGGATGTGTAAATTAATAAATCCCCCAATAAATAAAAACAAAGAAAATGGATAAAAAGTAGAAAAATAGAGTAGATTAGATTAATTTAGATGGGAGTCCCACCCATAATGGCAATGAAAGGTGATGGATGAAAGAAAGACCAAGTATGCGGAATAAAAGTGCGAGAGGAACAAAAGCGAGAACTGGTATGAAAGAGAAACTTAGATAAAACAGGCTCTGATAATGTCAGAGGTAGTAGAGAGAAAAAAAAAAAAAAAAAAAAAACCTAACCTAACCTTTTTTTTTTTTTTTTTTTTTTGCGTGGAGGAAACTCTTTTACGAGTTCAACCAGTCGCTCGGGGGAGAGCGGCTGGGATATGTGGGACTCACCCACCTAGATGGCGGGAATACCCACTAAAACCTCCACGGTGTTAAAAAGTAGTTCCTCCTAGCCGCCATTGCCAAGAACACGGGCACGCTTTCGCATTCTTCCGCGAACTCGACGGCGGTTGCCTACCTGAAAGGCTGGCCCTCCTTGGAGAGGAGCAGAAAGTCTGCCCTCCATTGAGTTCAAGGCGCACCGGAACACCAGGCACGCCTTCCTACTCGGCCTCAAACGTAGTGGCAGCAGACTCCCCCAGTCCATTGCCAAGAGGCCATGGGGGTCGGAAAGCAGGTACTGGGAACTACCAGCCTCCCAAGCCCCTCGACGGAAAAGGTGTCAGGCCCGTCGCTAACCGCAACTTGGCCGCGAAGAAATGAATGATCGGTGCGTGGGGAAAACACCGAGCTCCCATTTCCCGCAGCCCCTCCTGTGCCGCATTCGTGGTGCGGCGCTCCACCAGGGCCGCGGAGGGCAGGGAGAGTGGCGCATCGTAATACCAGCACTCCTCTCCCTCCGCGGTCCTGCCCTAACTCCCAAGCCCCACCTCTATGGCCGCAGAGGGCAAACCCTTCCTCTCACAGCCCCACCTGGCCTCCTTTTCTCGTGCACTGTTGCCAGAGCTCGATAGGAGCGCCATCACCTTTCGCATCCTTTTCTCGGGCACTGCATGCAAGCCCGATAGGAGCGACTCCTGGGCGCGCGGCTTATACTCCGTCGCCGCGCGCTTGGGTTCCCATTTAGCTTCGCCGCGTGATGTTCACAGCGAAGAGCCCCCCCGCCACGACAAGGCAGGGAACCCGTTAGGTTAGGTTAGGTTAGGTTAGGTTAGGTTAGGTTACCTAACCTAACCTAACCTAACCTTTTTTTTTTTCTTTTTTTCGTGGAGGAAACTCATTTACGAGTTCGACCAGTCGCTCGGGGAAGAGCGACTGGGATATGTGGGACTCGCCCGCCTAGATGGCGGGAATACCCACTAAAACCTCCACGGTGTTCCTCCTCGCAACTAAGGCGGGGCCACGGGAACACTTTCGCAATCTTCCGCGACACCGCCGTTGCCCGTCCGCTTTCGCAGACCCTCCTCAATCTAACAGGGTTCCCACGTCCCTGTTCTCCTTTTATGGGTGGGAATGGGGTGTCGGAACACCAAACAGCCCATTCCTGCCGTAGGCCATCGTTCATTGGGGCCACGGGCTCCCCGACCCGTAGGCTCCCGGTGGCTCTTATCGAAGCGGCAGAAGGCGAGCAAATGTTCGCCTTCTCCGTCCCGTCCTTCTGCGCCTGCATGGGGCCGATGTGGCATCTTCCTCCCTCGCTCGCTCGTCCATTTCCTTCTGCGAAATTACCTGTTCACAGAAGGTGACTGCTGCTTCCCATGACCTCCTGCTGCCGATCATGGCTTTTACCAAGACCGGCAGTGAGAGGTCAGTCCCCACCACTGATGTGAGAGATGCCCGTTCTTGCGCCCAGGCTGGGCACACCTCCAAAGTATGCTGCGACGTGTCCTCACCACTGTTGCAATGTTGACACGTCGCAGTCGGCTCTCTTCCGGCAATGTGGCACAGATATCTCCCGAAACATCCGTGCCCCGAGAGTACCTGCACCAGTCGGAAGGTAAGCGAACCG
This sequence comes from Coleophora flavipennella, assembly GCA_947284805.1. NCBI lineage: Eukaryota > Metazoa > Arthropoda > Insecta > Lepidoptera > Coleophoridae > Coleophora > Coleophora flavipennella. Next base: position 18,890 of record OX369275.1, read on the forward strand.
TGGCGTCTATTCATCCACTTCTTTAGAATTGGACGAACAGCCTCCACGGCTCGCAGGCCGGCTCTTGGCTCCGCGAGACGCTCCTTCCATTTCCTCAGCAATGACCGGCGAACATCCTTCCTCCATTGTTCAATCTCCTCAGTAGGAGGAACAGTGCCTTGTCGGCGCTCCTCTGTGTATTGCTCGTAGACCTCCGCTAGGACTTTTGCGTCCAGGTCCCAGGGAGGCGCACCCGCCAACACGCACGCTGCCTCATGTGACACCGTACGATAGCCTCTTATGGCTCTGATTGCCATGACTCTTTGAGGCCTGAATAGCTGAGCCTTATTTTGCGCATTCAGAGCATTCACCCATACAGGTGCCCCATACAGTGCCATTGATCTTACTACACCCATGTATAGGCGTCGACAGACAATGCTTGGCCCTCCCACATTCGGCAGAAGTCTTCCGAGAGCAGATGCGGTCCCGATAAGTTTGGGAGCTAGGCGCTGGAAATGCTCCCGGAAGTTCCACTTGCTGTCGAGTACCAATCCCAAGTATTTCATACTGGGCTTAACCTCAACTTGGACTCCTCCGATCGATAGGGTGGCACCTGCGGGAGGTCCGTTTCGAGCCCCGTGAAAACACACTGCTTCGGTTTTATTTAAGGCCACCCGCAGTCCCAGCACCTGAATTCTATTGACCATGCGCTCCACTCCTACAGTGACTAGTGCCACCGCTCGCTCGTAGCTCCTACCCCGCGCCGTAATGAGTGTGTCATCTGCATAGCAGATGACGTCCAGACCACGCGGTAAAGAACCCCGCAGAGCCCAGTCGTATCCAATGTTCCACAGAAGCGGCCCTAAGACTGAACCCTGCGGGACACCACACTTCATTGTCCTCCGATGGATGTTGCCATCTCGCCCCAGGTACATTATTTCCCTGTCGTGCAGGTAGACCCCGATTATCCTTCGAATATAGAGAGGCATTCGATGATATCGAAGTGCCTCCTCAATGCAGCTGAAGGGGAGCGTATTGAAGGCGTTGGCTATGTCCAACGACACCGCCATCAACACGTCTCCCCTTGCCACTGTCTCCTCCGAGAGGGTCTTAAGTCGTTTAATCGCATCGATTGTCGACCGGCCCTCCCTAAATCCAAACTGGCAATCAGCCAAATCGGGACCAACACTGCGCAAGTGTCGGACGATGCGAGAGGCCAAGATACGCTCGAAGAGTTTTCCAGCCTCGTCCAGCAATACAATGGGGCGATAGGCAGATGGCGATTCTGCTGGGCGCCCCTCCTTCTTGAGCAGCACCAGCCGTCCTTTTTTCCAGCAGGATGGGAACTGTCTCATCTCCAGGCACTTGTCAAGTAGTGCAGTAAAGTACTCCTCCAGCTCATTAAGGGCTATTGCCAGAGCTCGGCCAGGTATGCCATCAGGTCCCGGTGCAGTATTCTTAGCCCGAAGTTTGAGAATAGCAACTCTCATCTCGGTGGGTGACACTGGAGACACCTCCTCAGCGTTGGTCTCGTTTTCTTCTCGGCGTTGTCTCGCCATCGCTGGAGCAGTGTGCTCCGCGGATGCGGGGAACAGGGATGTTACCACGTTTTCCAGCAGTTGAGGTTGCAGGGTCTCAGTAAGCGGAGGCGCCTGCGCACGGAGTTTGTTCCGCGCTGTACGATATGGACGCCCCCATGGATCCCTGTCGAGTCCCTTGAGAATTTCCTCTCTACATCGAGTTTTGGCTCTGCTGATGGACAGCTGCAGAGACTTCTTGGCAGTCAAATAGGACTCGTGCAGCTGATCTTCAGTATCCTGATCTCGAACACTTAGCCTTCGGTATCTGGTGTATTGGCGTCGAGCAGATGCGCAGGATTCACGCAGATCTGCTATTTCTTGCGACCACCAATACACAGACCGGCCTCCTAGCCGTCTTTTGGCGCGAGGCATGGCCGCGTCGCAGATCCGTGTCATGACCCCTTGAGATCGGTGAGCTTCGTCGTTCACCTCCAGAAGCTCAGTAGACTGTAAAGTCCAAGCTTGAACGATAGAAGCCTCCACTAGCAAATCCCTGTCTAATTGCGCCAGCGCCCAGCGCGGAAACCTTGAGACATCACCTGCTTGACCCAAAACCTCTTCTAACTCAGATGAAGGGTAGACCTCAAATCGGATGTAAGGATGATCTGACAAATTCTCCACCTCGTCCACAACACGCCAGTTCCTGACTCGTGATGCAAAGGCAGGGGTGGCAAATGTGAGATCAACTCTAGACCCGCCTAGCCCTCTGACGCAGGTCCAAGCGGAGCCCCTGTTGAGAAGGGTCAGGCCTAGCAACGCCACCCATTCCTCTACTAATTCGCCGCGCGCGTCAGTTTGCGGAGACCCCCACACAACGTTTTTGGCGTTAAAATCCCCGAAAACAACCACCTGGCCCGGTGAGATCCGTCTTACAGCGCCCCCCAAGCGGTCCAGGAATGTCTCAAACTCGCAAAGTGGCTTATTTGGGGAAAAATATACCCCAATCAGAGTAACTTCTCCCCAAACCGCAGCAATGTACCCCGTTCCTCTCTCCCTAACTGACAAAGTCGGAGACTGCGAGCTTGCCGGTACTACCAAGGCTACGGAACCCTCTGTATCCCCCGCCCAGTTAGGTTGGTTCGAGACCCAGTAAGGCTCCGAAGCTACTGCCGCATCGATTGACCACTCCAACATAGATTGTAGGAAGAGATCCTGCGCACCAGTACAGTGGTTGAGGTTCGCCTGGAGGAAACGTATTATGGGAGCCATTGTTATGTTGTTTCCATCGCGTCCTCCTTACGTTTCACTTGCGGCGGCGTCTGGACTGGTGCCGGGCTCTTGCGAGCACCTTTTTTAAAGCCACTTTTAGGAGGCGCACATCTTCTGCCTCCTATCTGGTGATTAGCCGGCCTCTTTGCTTCCTCACATAGTGGGCAATGAGGTTCTTTGTCACACGCTGCAGCCATATGCCCCTGTGCCCCGCACCGAAAGCACAGTTTGCTGCGGTCTACCTCCGATTTGCATTGAACCCCAGTGTGCCCAATTTCGAGACACCTATAACACTTCATAGGCCTTGGCTCAAGCAACTCCACATGAGCTGAGCTCCACCCAACGAGCAATCGTCCAGCATTGACCAATTTCTGAGCCGCAGCCACCGGACACCGGGCCAAAGTTGAGCCCAGGCCAAATAGGCCTACTCGGATTTCGGTGACCTTCACATACTCCCGAGAGCAACCCCCTGTTTCTGAGATAGCAGTTGAAACATCTTCACTTGTGACGGAATCATCAAGCCCCGAAAGGCGGAGTTCCGCACATTTTGTGGGCCTAGCTACTCGTACGTTCTCAGGCAGAACCTCCTTGAGCTTTGTAGCAAGAAGATTGGCTTTCTCACTACTCTCCTTACCGGGAACTTCCAGCATCCTGGCTCCGGTGGCCGCCTTTCGGAACTTCAAGCCTGATATTCCGAGACTTTTTAGATCCACCTTTGCCTTTGCCACAGAAAGGACTTTCTCATATGTGAGACCCTCATCAGTCGCCTCCGGTGGTAGGGTGATTACCACTGCATTCGAGCGTGGAGCACGAAGTCTTATCTTTTTTTCCTTATTTTCCTTGGCTTTGGAGGCCTGGGGTGTCTCTTTGCTCTTCGTTTTGCCTCTTCTCACCACCATTGACCATCCTTCGTCCATGTCTGGCACTGATGGAAGAGGTGTGAGGCTTTGAGTAGCTTGAGAGGTATCCAAGCCTCCTTGCTTTTGGACTTTTTTCCCCCTACGCACTGCCTTTTTCGAAGTCGGGACTGCCAACGCGTTAACTGGCTCATGCTCACTCATGCCAGACGAGGGCAATTCCACCTGAGCAACCGATAGGCGTGCATCCGCCCTTAATGGAGGACGAAGTCTTCTTTCTGGGAGAAGTCTATCCTCCAGACCTTTTAGTTTAGCATCGATCATGAAACCAATATCGGCCATTTTATTTTATTTTATTTTATTACATTTGGGGAGCTTACAGCCTTATTTACAAACTAGTAAACATAAATAGTTACTACAAGCTAATTACAAGCTTCCACATATTAGAAGAAAATAACAATGAAAATTGCCTAAAGGCGTTAACCGTGCATATTATAAAAATCAAGGTTATATTTCACACATAGAAAAGGGAAACAAAACTCAAAAGTGGAGAAAAAATAAAAATAGAAGAAAGTTAATACATAATAAAAAGAAATGAATTGCAGAGATAACTACTACGCAAAGGGATACCTGGACAACATACTTTTAATGTTACAAGTGCTGTTACAAAATATGTCGAAACGGTGGTCTTTGTTGAGTTGATTAATTAGTCTACATGTTCTAGGAATGTAACTGTTTCGCCTATAGTTAGTACGGATGAAAGGGATGTGAAGTAATGCATTGCTACGGGAGTTTCGTGATGGTATTTTAAATTTAATTTTGCTTAGAAGTTCCGGACAGTCAACTTTATTCTGGGCTATCTTAGACAGAAAGATAACATCTGCAATCTTCCTACGTTTATGAAGTGGAAGAAAATGTAGTTTCTCGCAACGATCCTCATACTTAAGATATCCCAGTTTAAATTTAAAACCTAAGAAACGTGTAAATTTTCTTTGAATTTTTTCAATGTTATTAGAGTAAAGCTCATAACATGGGTTCCAGACTTGGGAAGCATATTCTAGATGGCTTCGAACATAGGCACAATATATTATTTTTAAGGTTTTCATATGTTTAAATTCTTTGGACGAACGGATTATGAATCCGAGTGCTTTATACGCTTTGTTGACTACGTTTTCTACGTGTTGATCGAACAATAACTTATTATCATGAGTTACACCAAGATCTCTACTAGATTTTTTATTACTTAAATATTCATTCCTTATTTTATATGTATATTGACATACAGTATGTTTACGAGTAAAATTGATATAGAAACATTTGGAGACATTAAGATCAAGTTTATTATCCAAACAGTAGTTATCAAGCCGTAGCAGATCACTTTGTAGAGCAAGTGCGTCAGAAGTACTATTCACTACATTAAAGATCTTCATGTCATCTGCAAAGAGTAGATAATTGCAATTTTCGAAACAGGTGCCAATGTCATTTATAAATATAACGAATAATAAGGGCCCAAGCAAGGAACCTTGAGGCACCCCGGAGGGAACCCCAACCCAAGATGAAGTATATCCGTTGAGTACCACTGCTTGACTTCTGTTTTGAACGTAAGAAGAGAACCATCTGTAAAGGTCACCTCGAACGCCTTGAGAGTGCAGCTTGGCTAGTAAGATTTGATGGTCTATTCTGTCGAAGGCCTTGCTGTAATCGGTATAGATTACGTCTATCTGATTACCATCCTCCATGTTTGCAGTAAGAAATTCATTGAATACTATTAAGTTAGAAACTGTGGACCTACCTCGAAGAAAACCGTGCTGCTGTGGACTAAAATTACACTTTAAGCATTCATAAAGTTGATTATAAACTAAACGCTCTAAAACTTTTGCTAATAAACATAATTTGGAGATAGGTCGATAGTTTTCGACATTAGATTTGGCGCCTTTTTTATAAATAGGCGTTATGAAAGCCGATTTCCAGAGAGATGGCATGATACCCTCATTAAGAGAACGTTTGAACAAAATCGAGACAGGAATTGCAAGCTCATGGGCGCAATTAACAATAAAGGAGGCAGGAAGCGAGTCCGGCCCTGCAGCTTTACTAAGATCCAAGGATTTTAATAATTTACAGACAATATCGACGTTAACATTAATTGTTGTGGTGTTTTTTCAATTTCAATTTCAATATTTATTAATAATTTAAAGCAAATTACAAGTCATTTTAAACATAAGATTAGTCATAAGTTTGTTATATTTTATTTTAACCTAATTAAATGTTATAAAGCATTTCGCTGTTATTACAGTATTTTATTCAAAATAAATTCGTCCACAGTATAATAAGCCTGTGCTATCAAAAAGCTTTTTAGTTTGGCTAAGAACACAGAGTTGCTCGGTGCGTCTCTAATGTCAGCCGAAATTGAATTATAGATTTTGGGACCCATGAATTGTATACATTTTTGCGACTTAGTTAGCCTGCACCTAGGTACCCTCAGCTCGTTACGGCTTCTGGTGTTATGTGAGTGGACATCACTATTTATAGAGAAGTCGCTAAGATTGAATCTGACTAGTTTAGCGATCAGGAGTATAACAAGTGATGGAAACGTTAGTATTTTAAGTTTTATGAATAATTCTTTCGCGGGGTGGTCCCATTCTACTCCCGAGATAATACGGATGGCGCGTTTTTGTACTCTGAACATCCTATCTCTGTCAGCGGCCAGCCCCCATAGGTCAGCCCCATAAGAAAGGAGAGAGTGGAAGTAGCCGTAGTAGGCTTTCATTGTGTTATTAAGATTTAAACTTGGTCTAAGTCTCTGTAAGGCATAACAGGCAGATGACAACCGGGAGTGTGTAAAGTCGATATGGGGTGACCAGGTTAGGGCCGCGTCCACCATAAATCCGAGATACTTAACTTCGTCAGCCTGAGGGACAGGTATGCCGCTGCAAAGAATCTCCAACTTAGGGTTAATTATGCTATTTAAATTAAACTGAATTATGTTGGTTTTATCAACATTCAGTTTCATGCCATTGGCAGTGAACCATTTTGCAATTTCGTTCATTACATTTTGAAGTTTGGCGTTTAGCTCGACTTGTTTGTTTGCGGATACAATTACACAGCCATCATCGGCAAACATTACATATTCAGCCAAGGATGAAGAGCTGGTGAAATCATTCATTAGTACTAAAAAAAGGAAATTTCCCATTACAGAGCCCTGGGGCACTGCGTAGTCACCAATTTTTTGTAGTTCAGAGCGTTCTTTTTTTACAAATGTGAGCTGTTCTCGGTCTTTTAGAAATGATTTTATGGTTTCAAGAAAAACACCAGTAACACCGTAGTGGTTCAGCTTTTCAATAAGGAGGGAGTGGTTGACCAACTCGAAGGCACGCGACAGGTCACAGAATATCGCGGCGACCCGTCGCCCGCCGTCAAGGTGACGCATCACCCTATTTATTACGTCACGTGTTGCATCAATAGTGGACCTGCCCCTCTGGTAGGCATATTGCTGTTTATTTAGTAATTTGTTAGCACTAAAATACGAAGTTAACCTGTTGCACATTAGTCTCTCAAATATTTTCGATATTATCGGAATAAGCGAAATGGGTCTAAAGTTTTTAAGTTCATCCATTTGTCCTTTACCTTTATATACCGGTAGGACCTTGATTTGTTTCAAGCATTGGGGGTAGGTGCCACTTTCGACGGATTTATTTATAAGTTCAAGTATTATGGCAAACATGAATGGTGGTAAATAATCATAGATTTTGGTGGACATATCATTAATATCAGATGAGTTTTTACGCTTAATTTTCTTAACGGCTGTTAATATTTCATCTAGAGAGAATCGTTCAAATTCTAAGTGGTGAGGTGGGGGCTTGAGATGAAAGTTTAGGTACGTCATTGCATCGGCAGTGGATAGTGTGTTAAATGTATTATTCGCATTGATGTAAAACTGGTTTAGCGCGTCAGCTGTTTGAGCGGCAGCGCGCTGCGTAGTGCAGTCGTCGTCAGATGATTTGTTTATCAGTATATCAATTGCACCTGATTTGTTATTATTACGGCATGTTTCTGATGCGATCACATTCCACACACTTTTACATATATTGTTGCTCTTTGATATGGTCGAGTTTATATAATTTTTACGGGCGGAGCGTAATTCCGTTTTGTATTCAGACTCAAGTACAATAATTTCATCAAAGTCATTTTGTGTATTGTTACAATTATGAGAAAAGTTTTGTTTCAATTTTCTAAGTTGTTTCCGAGTGTTAACTACCTGCTCTGTGACCCACAAATTTTGTGAGTTACGTACGGGGTATTTTTTTAAGGGAAAACTAATGTTGAAGAAATGCTTTATAACATTCAATACAGATTCAAACATTTTGTTAGGGTGCGTCATTTTAATATACAATGAGTTCCAGTCATACAAATACAAATTATTGCAAAATTGATCAATATTTGATTTAGAAAATAATCTTTTAAATATAATATTGTTTGATTGAACAGCTTTGTCCATCCTAACAGTTAGTATTACAGCTAAATGATCAGATAGCTGTAAGTCAAGCGGATCTACACTTATAATGTCACGTTTGTTTATGTTGGTATAGACGTGATCAAGGCATGTTTTAGTTGTCTTTGAAATTCTCGTAGGAAACTTAACAATAGATGAGTAGCCAAGTGGTTTTAGGAGGTCAAAGAGTTTCTTTTTAGTAGCGTTATTTTTAAGTAAGTCAATATTTATGTCACCTAAAACTAAAACTTTATAGTGTTGCATGGAGTTTAATGACAGCAGTTCGGATAATTTAGATAAAAAACGGGATACGTTACATTTTCCGTCTTCGGCTGGAGGTTTGTACACACATGCCACGATCAGGTCCAGGCCGACATATTCAGCCGCACACACTTCGCAGCACATTTCCACTGCAAGATTAGACACATCTGTACGTTCCACAGTGAGTAATGAAGGGCTTGAGAAAATGCACACTCCACCACCTTCGCGGCTGGGCCTGCAGTATTTTGCGCTGAGGTTGTAGTTCATGACTCTCGTGCCGAGAAGTTCATCACTGGTTAACCAGTGCTCGGAGATACAGAGCACTTCAGCGTGGTGTTTGTTTACTTGTAGCTCACACTCGAGCCTAAATGTTTTGTTCTTCAAACGGTTGACGTTATGGTGAATTATTGTTAGGGTTGTGCAATCAGCTGCAACGCTCACTACTGCCGCAGTGTGACTAGTTTGATCCAGAGCTCTCTTTGGTGTTGGTGGCTTGGGTTCTTTTCGCGAACAGAAAGGGCTGCCATGGTGATATGCTGGTGTTCACAGGCCAGGCGGATGGGTTTAAAAACTGGTCATAAACTGATGCTGGGATACCTATTTTAAATGAACTATAGGTATCATGCCTCGACGGTATTTGTTCAGCGGTGTAATTGTATCCATCATGTTTATTCTTTAGGTAGTTTTTTATATCATCTTGGGTCGTACTCTTTTTGAAGTGACAGCCATGGAGGAACCGAGTAAATTCAACACCTTCGAGGCTTGCATCAGTTGCCGATCCCTTGATGGTAGACTGGTTAATTATTTTGCGTCGTGATCTCCTTGTCTTTTGTATCTGGAAACTTCCATCGTCAAAAGTTGAGATGTTTTTCTGCAATTCGGATAGTTCCTCATCATTTTCCGTAGATTTATTTTGTGATTTAGGAGTCAATGTGGGTGTGTTGACCGATTTGATATCATCGGTCTGAATATGCGCTTTTTGCGCTTTATTTGCTTTCGCCAGCTTTGATTTAGCGGTTGTGATAGCCGCGATCTTCTCTCTCGTATGCATCGCGACGGCTCGCTTCGGGCGCACATTACCGACCGCTGGTTGGAGCGAGACAGCTGACGCATACGTTGGAGTGGATGTGCTTGCAGCCGTTGTCATTGGGAGTTTTGCAGCGCTGGAGTTCTGATTTATTTTATTTGAATCAGCTTCACGGGTATTTTTAGCGTTCAACGATATTTTTATGGTTTTAAAATCTTCTTGTAAACTGTTAATTTTAATGCACAGTTGATCCAATTTTTTGATTATGGGACCAAGGGCGCTGTTCACAGCTTTTTCTATTTGGTCGCTGGTAATTTGCGACATTTTAAAGTATTATTTTGAACGATTTACGAACAGCACCGACCCGCACACCGTTGCCGCAGCGCGTGTGACTATTGTGTTAATGTGTGTTAATGTGAGTGTCACTGTGGCCAGAAGAGCGATGCTCTGAGCTAAGGATAGAACTTGTCTTCAGAAAGGTGGAGTGGAAATATGACGAAAAAAGCTCACTCACCAGTACGCCGGTGCTTTCAGTCTGACCCATATAAGTCATACTTGCTGGGTAAGAACCACTTCTGCGTTTATTTTTCATGAAAGACCAGAATACTTTTGGATTCTCAGTAATAGCATTCTCAATCTGGTCAATATAGGTTTTATAACATTTTCCTTCGACTAGTTTAACTCTGTCACGCAAAAGACGGAATGTATTCTCATCGCACTTGTTGCCATAGACCTTGAACTTTTTTAAAAACTTATATTTTTCTTTAATTAGTTTTATAAGAGCAGTGGTATACCAGGGGGGATACCGTCTATTGTGTATAGATTTAGTAGGTATGAATTCTTCTTTTAAATGGTTGATAATACAGTAAAATTCCTTTATAGCTTCATCCACAGAACCTTTGTGTAAAATCACTGACCAATTAACTTTAGACAAACGGTCACAAATATTATCGTAGTCGCCTCTCCGGTAACAGAATACACGCTGCTTAGCAGTCTCAAGTGCACCAAGTTCAACAAACGAGGCTTGGATTATTAATGACCTGTGGTAGGGGTCCTCAGTGACTAACGGGTCAGAGCATAATGAAACTTTTACATAATCATTACACAGGACAAGATCCAAAATACCACCTTGAGCATTTTCGTAACTGTTAAATTGTTCTAAACAACATTCATGCATAGAATCGATGAAATTAGTAAATATTTCGTTACAGGAGTGCGAGGGTTGTAAGCCACGGTCGGATGCTAGCCACTTTATACCGCTCATATTGAAATCCCCCACTACACACCACTTATCAGTAGTAAATGTACTAGTTAGGGACCTCAGCTTAACTAGGAAGTTTTCTAGTTGCGTTGCAAAGTTGTTCCCACGATTTTGGTTACACAAATAAATAACGCATAGATGCAATTTGTATTGACATCTAGTTCGAGGATTACGGAGCTTTATTGAAACCCAGAGATCCTCTGCACTAGACTGCCAGTCGGATGTGTAGGTTGTAACCAGGTCCCTGCGAACTGCAATGGCTACGCCACCACCTAAGGACTGTCTGGTTAGTACGTAATCACGGTCACGGCGCCATATTAAGTACCTATCGTCGAATAATTCACTGTCTGCAATACCATCTAGTAGCCATGTTTCAGTCAGCATTAAAACGTCATAATTAGCTAATCTCAAGTTGCGTAAAAAGATATCAGTTTTCGTCCGAAGCCCTCTGCAATTTTGGTAATATATCGTGAGATTATCCACTGTTAAATAGTAAAACGACTACTATATAGGTATACACCATTACTTCACATCCAATTAGTATTAGTACAAAATACTGCAATAAAATAAATTGCCTTACTTCAAAAAATAAATTACAAAAAACATAGGAGCATGCAATATAGTAATTATAACTTAATATAATATAAAGCGTACCAACTCGATAACAGTTTTGTGAATAAAAGAGGTACTCATGTTTAGTAACAAAGGCGATACATTCCTGAGCAAGATAACACATGGCGTCAAACCGGTCCGCTCGCATAGTAGCAGCGGCTTTATCAGTCCCATTCAAGCATAGTAAACAATGACAATAATAAAAGGGGCACTTACAATGTTGCACACAAGACATAGGTTTAGGTATCATTAGACCGAGTTCCATACTGGGTTTAGAACCACTTAATAATGTTTTTGTAAAAACAATAAACCATAAGGAAAAATAAAACTTGGTTAATGAATCTTCATTAGATCTTTTTCTCCTTTTATTGCGATGACCTTGGAGAGACCATTCTTCCTGACGAATATTTTCGAATTTTTTACCCATGTAAATTCGTATTCGTTTTCTTTTGCTAGGGTCTTCGCTTTTGAGAGAAGTATTTTGTTTTGTACGGTCAGGTGATCGTTAATATATATACGACTCGTTCCTTCGAGACCGATATCTCCCGGACAAAGGGTTTTTACCGTGCGGGCTGCCGCTACAAAATCCTCTTTTACGTATCGATTTAAAAACGATACTATGATTGGTTTTGTTCTGGAGTTACCATTATCACGAGACGGCACTCGGGCGATGAAGTTGACACTAGATTTGGATATAGGACAGCTAATCTTCGTTCCTAAATTGGTTACAATGTCCAAGAGGTTTTCCCGGTCCTTTAGAGGCACTCCCTTAATTTCAACATTGTTTAAACGCATCCACTGGTTTTTCTCATTGAGATCATCTTCCAAGGTAGCGATCCGTGTCTTCAACTGCAAAACCTCGTCCTGAGCATTTTCGATAACTTTGACCCTCTCGTCAAGGTCTTGAAGTTTGACTGAGGATTGCCCAAGAGATGTTTTCAGGGCCTTCAGTTCACTTTTGATGTCCGAGATACCGGCTACGACGTCAATTAAAGGTGCGAGAATAGTCTTCATGTTTACTAGCTCCAGCATCACTTGCTCAAGAGAAGGCTGCGGTTTGAGGGTAGAATTTGCCGCCGCACTACCGTCAGTGTTAGCGGGGTCACCGGGCGCCGCGGCCACCGACGAAACAGCCGGTTTGGTCGTTTGAGAAACAACTCCTGCCGCATAGTCACGGCACTGGGAACAGCGCCAGGCAGCCTTCTTTTCAGTCCCCATCTTCCGATATGTTTTTTCAGCCACGCCAGAGCACCCAAAATGGAGATGTCCCCCACATAGCCCACATTCCACAGAATCAGTGACCTCTTCGCCACACTTCTTGCAGTTCATTTTATAGTTGTGAATATTTTATCGAGCACGTAAGTTATTTGTGTAATAAATTTGTAGGTATAGGTACGTCGCGTCGTTGTTTTCGTCTTACAAAAGAAACCGGTCCGAAACACCCGCACGCTCGCGACGACGCACTGATCGATACTGACGGCCATGATTGATGACTTAAATTCCCTCCACGCTACGGTCTGGTTGGGAGGGCGCGGTCGATGTCTTCGTGCTCTCCAAATCTAGCCGAAGTTTGGCCATGTCCTCGCGTAGTGCGTCTACTTCCGTCTGCAACCGGATATTGTCTGCACGTAGTGCAATTGACTCTTCGGTAACAGTTCGTGCGCTCAAGACTGTCACAGCCTCCTGTATCGTTGCAGCCGTTACTTTCAGAGCACGTACAAAGGTGCCCTTGAGATTCCGTGACTTATTTGCAACGTCGTTAATCAGTTTGACGCTGCGCTCTACCTCTTTTTTTATTTGCTCAGCAGGCAAGGACGCGATCGAGTTTGATCCTACCTGAGCGTCCTTTAGCGATTGGCATATTATCTCTTCCGCCATAAGGTCAAGTTCATCTCTCTTTGTTTTGAGGAAATCGGCCTTTGCCTGGGCCAGTCCTACATAGTGGCCAGTAGTTGGCGGGCGGCCCCTGCCACGTTTAGCAGAGCTTTTTACAGCATGTAATGCTTGATTCGCCTTGTCAAGGTTCGATGCCTCTAATGGTCGCTTTTTGCCCCGTGTTATCGAGACAGATCCAGTGGCCGATGAACTTATCACTGTAGAGTCAGTGTCCGACCCTCCTGTAGATTCCTCCATGGACTCCTCGCTTTTTCTTTCTAAATCCTCTAAAGCCTTCTCCGTTGAGTACTTACTGGAGTATGTTTTCCATGAACCTTTTTTAGGTTTTAGGCCTTTGTTGCCCCTTCTACGGTGACTTGGGGTGGAGTTACCTACCCCATTTCCGTTGTCACGTCCTGTTACATTCTGGCCCACCTGGCCATCCTCCCTTTCCGTCAACTTCTCCACATCTATCTCCTCGTCCTTTTTATTAGTCTCCATTTTTGTTCCCACGAGTAGGGTCGAATTACAGACACTCCCCGGGTTACGCCCATCCCGGTCAACTCGAAAGTGGAGTGGGGTATATACTGTGGAGGTCCCCAGGTATCCACAGGTTTTTACGTCTTCGCTGACGGGTTTGATGTCAAGGTTTTACTTCCGCGGGCCGGCCAATTAAGGCAAGCCCCCCGGTCGCAGCCCCACAACATACCACAAATTAGCCAAATTTGGGTCGTTGAAGTGAGACCGCGGGAACGGGCTGGGGAAGCTGGCTAGAACTCGCCCTTTAAAGGGGTAGTGGCCGTAGCCTGCTCGACAGTAGGTGAGTACACGCCGAGCCCACCCGACATCCATCAGCTGACTTCTCTGCTAAACAGAGAAGCCGCAGAGGAGCCTCCTCATGCTGCTCTTCGTCTGGTCTCTCGCTCCAAGCCTGTCCAGTATGGTAAAACCTATCTGGCATAGCCTTGGAGGTCCTTGGGACGCGCAAACCCCCCCACCACGTCAAGGTGGCAGCACAACGGGGGGGAACCTAACCTAACCTTTTTTTTTTTTTTTTTTTTACGATGGGAAATGCGTTACGCATACCCTCGGGCCGGGGAGCCAGGGGGTTATGTTGGACTCCTGCAAAGAAGCAGTCTACCAACTAAAACCCATCGGGTGTCCTCCACCGCCGTGATCTGACGGACTGCAGGACCCGCCAAAGCGATTCTGCTGCAGACCGGCCACGGCCGCCCTAACCATCAGACTTCAGGTCTGGGCACACCACGTGTCTTGCACGTACTCCGCTGGAATGCCCTTGACACCAGGGGGCATTCTGCCTACGCGGGGCCCCTTACCGTTAGGTGACAGACGTCCCCACGTCTGCCACCCGGGGGCCCGCTCATGGCGGCAGGCGGCGCTCATGCGCCGCCCGTCGCCGTCCCACGCGACGTCGCCGGATCGGGTCGGAAGAGCTGTCGTCCTCCCGTTCCCTCTCAGCGGCCTCCTTTTGTAAGACGACGGTCTCACAGAAGGTCGCCATCCCCTCCCACGCCACCCGGCTGCCGACCATTGCTCTCACGATGGCCGGCAGCGAGAGGTCCGACCCGACGACGTCACGAAGCCGTTCTCGCGGCCCATCCCACGCCGGGCATTCCGCCAACGTGTGCTGCGCCGTATCGTCGGCGCTCGTGCAGTGGTGGCACCTTGGAGTCGGCTCTCTCCCGATAGCGTGCAGGTAATGACCGAAGCAGCCATGCCCGGTCATCACCTGCACCATCCGGAACGACAAACTGCCGTTACGGGAGCCGACCCATTCCACCAATGATGGCCCTACGGCCTCTGCCACCCGATGCCCGGCGGAGGGTGCCGCCAAACGATCTCGCCAGTTGCGCATCAGTATGACGCGCGCCTGGCGACGCCACCTGGCGATGCGTTCGGCGACAAGGTCATTTTCGCGCCGCCTCATTTCAGCGACGCGTCGATAGACCTCCGCGAGAACTCCTGCCTCCAAGTCCCATGGTGGGGATCCCGCCAGGGCGCACGCTGCCTCGCCGGCTACTGTGCGGTAACCGCGTATGGCCCTGAGCGCCATGGCGCGCTGCGGTCTTCTCAGCAGCGCTTTGTTCGTGGCGTTCAGTGCTCCCACCCATACGGGGGCGCCATAGAGGGCCATCGATCTGATGACCCCCATGTACAGGCGGCGACAGACGGAACCCGGTCCACCCACATTGGGTAAAGGGCGTCCGAGGGCGGCCGCCGCTCCCATCAGTTTCGGCGTCAGCCGGCGGAAGTGGGCGGCGAACGTCCATCTTCCATCCAGGAAAAGTCCGAGATACTTGATCTCGGTCTTGACTCGGACCTCCACCTCGGCGATGCGAATTGTCGCCCCGAAAGGCGGTCTCCTCCGGGGTCCATGGAAGAAGAGGGCCTCAGTCTTCCAGGTCCCGGATGCGGGACACCACCAACCCAGTGCCCACCGCCGCGAGCCTACTAGCCTCCTCATGCGTCGCTCCGCGGGCAAGTACAAGTGTGTCATCTGCATAGCAGACGACTCGCAGCCCGCGCAGCAAGGCACCGCGGAGGACACGGTCGTAGCCGATGTTCCAGAGCAGAGGGCCAAGGACCGACCCCTGTGGAACACCGCACCACACGTCCCTCCATATGACTGCACCACCACGCCCCACACACGCCACTCTTCTCCCCCGCAAATACGACGCGATAAGCGCGCGCAAGTAGCGGGGAAGTCGGTGGAAGCGCAGGCCATCCTCGATGGCGGCAAACGGCAGGGTATTGAAGGCGTTGGCAATGTCAAGAGACACCGCCAACACCACGCCGCCGCTCGCCGCTTGTTCCTCCGCGAACTCCTTGACGGTGAGGATGGCGCCAATTGTGGAACGCGCTGGCCGGAAGCCATACTGCGCCTCCGACAAATCCGGCCCCTCGCACACCATACGCCGAACGATGCGTGAGGCCACAATTCTCTCCATTAGCTTACCGGCCTCGTCCAAGAGGACAATCGGCCGGTAAGCCGAGGGAGACTCAGGAGAGCGTCCCTCCTTCCGAAGGAGGACAACTTTGCCCTCCTTCCAGCACGATGGGAACTGTCCACTCTGTAAACAGGCCGTAAACAGCTCCCGCAGCTTCTCCTCCAAGGGCCCCAGAGTCGACACCAGGACTCTGCCGGGCACCCCGTCGGGACCAGGCGCAGTTCTGCGGCCACGAAGGCGAAGAAGTGCGGCACCCATTTCGCCTTCCGTGACTGGGGGTACCGTTTCGGTGGCATCCGCTTCCAACACGGGTGGGATTTCTCCAACCGGCGTCGGGAAAAGCGCCTCGAGCACCCCAGCCAGTTGCTCAGGCGCAATGGACTCAGCCACCGGCGGGCCGGGACAGAGCTTTCCCCGGGTGGCCCTGTAGGGGCGGCCCCATGGGTTGCGGTCGAGCCCCGCAAGAAGCTCCCCCCAGGCGGCGTCCTTCGACTGCAGGATGGCCAGCTGCAGAGACCTTTTAGCGTCGCCGTACACCCTCCGCAGCTGTTCCTCCAGATCTTCTTCTCGAGGCCGTCTCCCACGTTGGCGCTGGAACTGCCGGCGGGCCACGATACAGCGCTGTCTCAATTCCGCGATGGCAGGCGACCACCAATAGACCTGCCTTCCGCGACCCCGATGCCGAGCACGGGGCATGCAGGCGTCGCAGATCCGCGTTAGCGCATCGCGAAAATGCAGTGCGCCCCCGTTAGGTGTTGTCTCGATCGGAGAGCCCCAAGACTCCACGATCGCAGCCTCCTCCAAGAGATCCCCATTTAGGCCCACGAGGGCCCAGCGCGGAAACGCTGAGCTCCCCACGGGGGGGCGATGATGAGGCCGAACCCTCCCGGAAGAAGAGGAGACGCTGAAACGGACGTATAAATGATTCGACAGCGTCTCCATCTCCTCCTCGACCCGCCAGTCTTGCACTGCCCCCGCGACCGCAGGGGACGCAAAGGAGAGGTCCACAATGGACGACCCCTGCGGGCTAACAAAGGTGTGCGCAGTGCCGCAGTTAAGGAGAGCCAACCCCGTTTCCGTTGCCCACTCCTCAACCACAATTCCTCGCGCATCGGTGGCAGGCGAACCCCAAGCCAAATTCTTGGCGTTGAAGTCGCCCGCCACGACTATAGAACGAGGGGCAGCCCGCCTAACGGCCGCCTGCATCTCGCCAAGGACCACCTCGATCTCCGCGAGGGTTCTGCTGGGCGAGAGATACACTGAAAATACAGTGTACTCCCCCCAGTCCACCGCCACAAACCCAGATCCCCTCTCTCTCGCCAGGAGAGGTGAGCCACCGCTGGGGACGCAGATGGCCGCCACGCCAGTCGCATCCCCTGCCCAGCTGGCCGGGATGCAGTAGGGCTCTGCCACAATGGCAAGTCCAATTCCCCATTGCGCCAGTGCCTGGAAAAGCAGATCCTGGGCACCAGCGCAATGGTTTAGGTTCACCTGGAGGAAACGGTGTGGATCCCTATCCATCATTGGGATCAACACTCATTTCCTCCTGTCGGGGTAATTCCCGACCCGCCTGCTGTGACACCAGGGCCTGAGCGGTCCTCTTGCCTTTCTTCGGTGGGGAACAGTCTTTGCCCCCCACCGCATGCTCTGCAGGCTTACCCGCAGCCGCGCACACTATGCAGTGTGGTTTTGCGGAGCACATCGCCGATTTGTGCCCAGGAGCGCTGCAGCGGTAGCACAGATCGCTGCGGTCCACCTCCGAGGGACACTGGAGCCGCGTGTGCCCAATTTCCAGGCATCGGAAACACTTCATTTGGCGCGGCTCCAGTAACTCAACGCGCGCACTGCTCCACCCGACCCTGAGGCTTTTGGCAGCCACTAATGCCTTCGCGGCCGCCACTGGGCACTGCACCCAAAGAGAGCCAGCACCCATGCGGCCCACGCGGATTTCGCCCCCCTTGACATGGTCAATGGGGCAGCCCGTCTGGGCAGCGATTGCAGAGAGGACCTCATCCTTTGTGACGGAGTCATCCAGGCCTGCCAGGCGCAGATCTGCGCACTTAACAGGCCTAGCGACCCGCGCCTCTCCAGCCAGGACCTCACGGAGTTTCGCTGCGAAGCGATCCGCCATTTCTGCCGTGACCGCGGACGGCAGCTCCAGGACCCGAGCTCCCGTGACCGCCTGCCTTATTTTGAGGCCTGCCGGAATATTGAGGGCCGCCAGGTCAAGCCTCTGACGAGCCTTCAGGAGAACATCCTTATACGTGACTCCCTTCTCGACGGCATCATGCTGCAGCGTAATAACTACAGCCGCCGTCGTGGGAGCACGCATTTGGCGCCCGCCACGCTTGCGCCTTTTGCCAGGCTTTCCGGCATTCCCGCCGCTGTTTGCGGGCTTCGGCACCGCTGCAGGTTTTACGCCAGCTGAAGCGGGCTTAGGCAGCGAGGCTGGCCTCGACGTTGTAGCAGAGTCGGGCTTTTTGGCCACAGACTTCTTGGCCTTTGCGGCAGTGGGGGCTGGCACCACCGCGCTAGGCGTGGGTGCCGTCTTCTTTCCTTTTCCCTTGCCTTTTCTTCTTGCCACCGCACTCCATGTCGCCACCTCCTCCAAAGAGGGGAAAGAGGGGGGATCCAGCGCCGACGACGATCCAGGCTGGGGCTCGGGCTCTATATTTCGCCTGTCTGCTGCCAGAGGCGGCCTGAGACGTTTCTCAGGCAGCAGGCGCTCCTCGAGCGCCTCAAACCGCGCGCTGATTAACGTCCCAACCCGGGACAGTACATCGCGCGCTATGGCCTCCGTCTGTGAGTGCTGCGCTGACAACTGCTCCGGGACGGGAGGCACGGCGTTCACAGCAGCAGCAGCCACGCTTGCGCGCATGCTGGTGACCTCCCTCCTGAGCGCAGCCAGCTCTTCCCGTAGCCGGTTGTTGTCCGCCTGCAGTCTCAGGGTTTCCTCAGTAGAGGTGTTATTCCTGAGCAGAGTAACTGCCTCTCGAATGGTCGCCGCCGCATCCTTCAAGGCCCTGACAAACGTGCCCTTCAGGTTGCTCGACTTGGTGGCAACTTGCGTAATGACGTTCGTGCACTCCTCGACCCTATCTGCCAGGGTCGAAGAGAGGCACGAATCATCATCATTGCCGCCACCTAGGCCCGCCACCGGCACCCTCGCAGCAGACACATTCCTCAGACGGACTTCGTGAGCGATTGCGGCGACTTCCTCCTCCGCTTGGAGCTCCAGCTCCTTCCTTCGGGCTACTAAGAGCTCTTGCTTGGCTTTCGCCAAACCGACGTACTGCCCCGTCGTCGGCGGGCGCCCACGCCCGCGACGGGCCGGAGAAGATTTGGCAGGTGGCGAATCCTCGCCTTCCGCGTCCTTTCCATCCTCTGGAGGTTTGGGGCGTTTCCGCTGCGCCTCTCGCGAGTTGGAACTCGCGAGGCTCATATCCGAGTCCGACTCGGATATGTAGACGAAGTCAGACGTGGTCCCAGCAGGGGTAACGTCTCTTACGTCATCCTTCATCGAGGCGGGTAATCCGCCATCCATCTCGTCACTTATACTAAACTTAAAACTAGGCGGGGGGGGGGGGGGGGGGGGTTCAGTGCTCATTTTTGTTCCCACGAGTAGTAGGCGAAATAAGATCGCTCCCCGTTACGCCAATTAGAGGAGGGGCTACATACTGCAGAGGTCGCCAAGTATCCGCAGGTTTTAACGAGGGTTCTCTCGGGTTTTATAGGGTTTACCTTCCCGCGTTTACCCCTTTGACCCTGGCAGATAGGGTCGAAGGGGTAAAGGGCTCTTCGACAGAACTAGCTTGTTTTAATCTGATTAAATTAATTTCTGAATCTTTAAATGCTAAGATCCCAATAATGGCAATGTTCCTTGATATGAGCAAAGCATTCGACTTTGTTCAACATGACCAGCTACTTTCTAAGCTAGAGTCCTATGGTATAAGAGGCAGATGTTACGACTGGTTTAAAAGTTATTTGTCAAATAGAAGACAATGTACAGAAATTTCTAAAGTAACTAAAATAAGTGGGATTTTGACAAAGCAAAAGTACACATCTAACTTTCGTATAAATAATTCGGGAATTCCGCAAGGTAGTAATCTAGGGCCCTTACTGTTTCTTTTATACATTAACGACCTCCCAAAAGCAATATCTCAAAAATGTATACTTTTCGCAGACGATACAACTTTAATTATTAAATGCAAAGATAAAGAAACGTATCAATCTGATGTGGCTAGAGCTTTGGCAGACGCTGTCAAATGGTTGGACAACAATAACCTTAACATTAATATAAATAAAACTAAGATATTACAATTTCACTCATATCAAACAAAACCCCTTTTTCTGGACATAAATTATAATAATAGTAAAATTGACGTAACTAATGGACTTAAATTTTTAGGCATACATGTTGACAATCATTTGAACTGGAAGGACCATATTGACTCAATTTGCAAAAGACTGAATCGGTTTGTATTCGCGTTAAGAAGACTAAGGCAAACAGTCTCTATAGAAGCCGCTTTGACAGCCTACCATGGCCATGTATCGTCAGTCCTCAATTATGGTCTCTTAGTATGGGGTAATTCTGTAGATGTCGATAGAGCATTTAGATTGCAAAAAAAGTGTGTACGTGCTATTAATAATGCGTGGTTTATGGAGAGTTGTAAACCCCTATTTAAAAAACTAAATATTTTACCGTTGCCGTGCATGTATATAAGGAAGGTTTGTCTGTTTACAGAATCTCACCCAGAGTATTTTCAATATCTTAGAGACGTTAGATTTCGTGTACCAAGGGCTCAATATACACATTGGTTACAGCAACCTCCCTGTAAAACTAAAATATATAAACAAAATATTTATAATATGTGTATTGAAATATTTAATAAGCTTCCAGATGACATAAAACAATTACGAGGAATTAGACTTAAGAAAAAATTAACAGAATGGCTAATGCAACACTGCTTCTATAGTATTAGTGAATATATGAACTTTAATAATAAAACTAATTTATCTTTATAATTTTATTAGCGTAGGTATAATATTTTAACCTGTAAAAATTTGCATGCCATCTTTATGACGGCTGAATACATTTTCCAATCTAACATTAAGATCTTCACATGTATGTATTCTGGCAAATAAACATTTCTTTCTTTCTTTCTTTCTTTCGCGGGTCGGCCAATTAAGGCAAGCCCTCCGGGAGGCGAACACACAACATCTCCTGCTGGAGCCACCAGGCAGGGTCGTTGAAGTGTGCCGCGACTTACGGAACGCGAGACATGTGGCTAGTCATTCTCCTCCAACGGTGGCACGTATGCCTGCCAGACACACCGCAATTGGGCAGTGTGCTGGCCCGTCCCATATTGGCCCAGATCACGTGAGTTCTCTGTTATCAGAGAAACACACGGAGGGCCCTCCTTGTGCTGCTCTTTGTCTGGCCCTTCGCTTCAAGCCTGTCCGGTATGGGAAGCCCTATCCGGTATAGCCCTGAAGGTCATTAGGACACGCAAACCCCCCCACCACGATAAGGTGGCAGCACAACGGGGGAGTGCTGAACCTAACCTAACCTAAACTAACCTAACCTAACTTTTTTTTTTTTTTTTTTTTTTTTTTTACGTGGGGAAATCCTCATGGATACCCGTCCGCTGGGGGAGGCCGACGGGTTATGCCGGACTCTTACCGGCTAAAACCCCACGGCACTCCCGCTTCACCCGAGTGGCAGAGGACTGGGAAACTGGCAGAGCCTTTACGTCCAGTCCTCCACCGGCGAACCTAACCTAACCTAACCTAACCTTTTTTTTTTTTTTTTACGTGGGGAGATCCTCATGGATACCCGTCCGCTGGGGGAGGCCGACGGGTTATGCCGGACTCTTACCGGCTAAAACCCCACGGCACTCCCGCTTCGCCCGAGTGGCAGAGGACTGGGAAACCGGCAGAGCCTTTACGTCCAGTCCTCCACCGGCGACTGCCCACCTTTACGGCAGGCCCTTCACGCCCCTCCGCACAGGGAGGGGCCCGGAAATGACCGTGAGTGCTCGGCCATTCCCGTCGGCGAGGGTGGTGATTAGTGCAATGCGGGCGAAAGCGCCCCCACGCCTGTCGCCCGCTAATCACCACCGGCAGGATGAAGACGGTCGTGCAACCGTCTTCTCCTGCCCCTTCTCCGCCTGCGGAGCGGCCCTGCGAGAGGGTCGTCCTCCCGTGCGCGCTCCGCTGCCTCCTTCTGTGATATAACGTGTTCACAGAAGGAGGCAACTGCCGCCCATGTCCCCTCGCCCTCCAACATGGCTTTGACCACGCTGGGGAGCGAGAGGTCCCGCCCGACCGCCGCAACTAGGTCGCGTTGGGCTCGGACCACGACGGGCACACTTCAAGTGTGTGCTGCGCCGTGTCCACCGCCGCACCGCATTCGTGGCATGACTGGGCTCCCTCCCTTCCAATGCGGTACAGGTGCGATCCAAAGCAGCCATGCCCGGACAACACCTGCACCAGACGGAACGAGAGGAAGCCATGCCTGCGCTCGAGCCAGTCCTGCAAGACTGGCCCAAGCGCGTCCAGCGTTCGGCGGCCGAATGTCGCGACGGCAAGGTCCTCCGCCCAGTGCCGGACGATTGCAGCCCTCGCCTCCTGCCGAACGGCCTCCCGCTCTTCCAAAGCTGGGAGCTCCCCGAGCGCCCTCTGCCTTGCTGTCCACTCGTACACTCTGGCAAGCACCCATGCCTCGAGCTCCCAGGGAGGTGTGCCAGCCAGAGCGCACGCCGCCGAAAAACTTACTGAACGGTAGGCCCTAGCCACCCGCTGTGCAATGGCCCTTTGGGGCCATCGGATGGCAGCGGCGTTCTCCCTCCTGAGGAGGGTGTCCGCCCAGATGGGGGCACCGTAAAGGGCCATACTCCTAAGGATGCCGGCGTACAGTCGCCGGCATCTCGCGCTGGGCCCCCCGAGGTTCGGGAGGAGCCACGAGAGGGCGTCCGCGGCCTTCAACAGGCGCGAGGACAGTCCGCTAAAGTGCGGACCGAAGCGCCACCTGCTGTCAAGAGTAAGGCCCAGATATTTCATCTGGGCCTTTACACCGATCCTGACGCCCTCCACGAAGATATGGGCGTCAGGCGGGGTGCGCTGCCAAGGCCCATGGAAAAACACGGCCTCGGTCTTGTGTAGCGCCACCCTCAACCCTAGGCGGCGGATCCTCCCTGCGACCAAGGCTCCACCCGCCGAGGCCAAGTTGGCCGCCTCCCTGAAGGTCGCTCCCCGGGCAGTGAGGAGAGTGTCATCCGCATAGCAGATGACACTCGTGCCACGGAGGAGGGTTCCCCGCAGGAGCCAATCGAATCCGATGTTCCAGAGGAGTGGTCCTAGGACCGACCCCTGTGGAACACCGGCCCCGACGCCGAACCGCCGTAGTCGGCCAGTTTTTTCCACAACGAGGACCGCCCGGTCCTCCAAGTAGCTGGCCAGGAGGTCCCGCAGGTATTGAGGCACTCCGTGGAAACGGAGTGCCTCAAGTATGGTGGAGTGGGGGACGGAGTTAAAGGCGTTGGCTATATCGAATGACACAGCCAACAATCCGTCCCCCGTTTCCACGGCCTCCTTCACCTGGCCCTTGAGCCGGGTCAGGGCATCTATCGTCGAGCGACCAGCCCGAAAACCAAACTGGGCGTCCGACAGGTCCGGTCCAACCTCCCGCAGGTGGATGTTCAGGCGGGTGGCAGTGATCCACTCAAGCATCTTACCGACCTCATCGAGCAGGACGATGGGCCGGTATGCCGAGGGGGAACGCGACGGGCGCCCCTCCTTTCGGAGAAGGCACAATTGGCCCTCCTTCCATGGTTTCGGGAACCTCCCAGACGTGAAACACGCGCTGAAGAGTTCCCGAAACCTTTCCTCCATTTGCGTGGTGGCGATGGCCACCACCTTTGCGGGGACGCCGTCCGGGCCGGGAGCCGTCTTTTTTGAGCGAAGGCGGAGAGCCGCCGCTTCCAATTCCGCCTCCGTGACCGGAGGGACCTCCTCTTCTGGCAGACTCGCCCGCCGTGGGGGCTCCATTACTGGTGGGGTAAAGTTGTCCCTGCACGGAAACAGGGACTGGACAACCCCGTCCAGCAATGCCGGCTCAAGGGTCTCAGCCACTGGTGGGCCAAAGGGGCGCAGCTTGTTCCGCGCCGCCTTGTATGGTCTGCCATATGGGTCGTTGTCGAGACCCTCCAGCATTTCGGCTCTCGCCGAGTCCTGGGCGGCACCAATTGCCGACTTAAGAACCCTCTTTGCCTCTACGTATGATTCGTAGAGGCGGTCCTCGTTGGCCGGGTCTCGTGTGTGCCGCCGTCGGCTCCTCGTGTAAGCCCTCCTGGCTGCCACACAGGTGGCTCTGAGCCCTGCCAACTCCTCCGACCACCAGTAGACCGCACGTCGAGGAGGCGGACGGCGAGAACGAGGCATGCTGGAGTTGCATACCTCGGTCAGGGACTCCCTCAGTTGGACCGCCGCGGCGTCCACGTGCAGGCCATCGACAGGAGGCGAGAGCCAGTCCTGGATAAATGCCGACTCTCTGGCCGCCTCCCGGTTCAGGCGGGTAAGTGCCCAGCGTGGGAAAGGGGATAGTCTCAAGGGGGCCATCTCCTGGGGGCTCTGGGTGGAGATATCGAACCGCACGTATCTGTGGTCCGATAGAGTCTCCACCAGCTCCACCCGCCAGTCTACGATGCGGGCGGCTAAAGCAGGGGTGGCGAAAGTGAGGTCCACTATTGACCCTCCCTGCCGCCGCACACACGTGTGAACTGTCCCTCTGTTTAAAAGGGACAGACCGCTCGACGCCGCCCAAAATTCGACGGCGCGTCCCTGAACATCGGTGGCCAGGTTGCCCCAGACCACCGACTTCGCATTAAAGTCTCCCAGTATGGAGACCTGACGCGGCGCCATCCTACCGGCTACTGCAGCAAGGACTTCGAGAAAGTTCTCGAAGTCCGAAAGGGGACTGTTTGGGGAGAAGTAGACCCCCACCAAGACTATGTCTCCCCATGCGGCGGCCACATATCCCGGTCCCCTCTCTAACAGCGAGAGGGGAGGGGAGTCCGTGGAAGACCGCGCCACTAGCGCCACCGAGCCGTCCCTGTCCCCCAGCCAGCGGCCAGGGACTGAGTAGGGCTCGGCGACTGCCGCCAAGTCCACCAACCACTCGGCCATGACCTGAACCAGCAGGTCCTGGGCCGCTTTGCAGTGGTTGGTGTTTATCTGGAGGATGCGATGTACGACGACCATTTATTCGGACATCACACCCCCCTCGTCGGCCGCCGCTGGAGTTGGAGCTGCGGTGGCAGCAGCAGGCCGAGTCGGCGCCTGCGCTTTGCCCTTCTTTGTGGGAGGTTTGCACTTCCTCCCACTCATCACGTGGTCCGCTGGGCGACCACTGGCGGCACACACCGCGCAGTGCGGCGTGGCGGCTCTGCAAGTGGCGGCCTTGTGCCCCTCATTCCCGCACCGGTAGCACATGCTCGCCCTGTCCGTTTCGGACGGACAAAGAGCCCGGGTGTGGCCGATCCCGAAGCACTTGAAGCAGCGAAGAGGCTGCTCCTCAAGCGCCCGGACCACAGCCGAGCTGAAACCTATCAGCAGTCGTCCCTTAGCCAGGACGGCCTTGGCTGCGGCTACTGGGCATTCAAGGCGAATGGCACCCATGCCGCCGCGGCCGGGCCTAATGGTCCGCCCCTGTACTGCTGCGACACTGCAGCCTCCCGCTGCTGCTACCGCCTCCACCACCTCTTCTTTGGTGACCGAGTCGTCCAGGTCGGTCACCTCCAAGGCCGCGGACTTAACAGGTCTTGCGACCTTGGCCGCGTCCGCGATTACCTCTTGCAACTTTGTTGCGAAGAGGTCCGCTTTGGTGCTGCCCTGTGCCCCCGGGAACTCAAAAATTCGAGCCCCAGTTTGGGTCCGGCGGCATGTAACCCTCTCAATTCCCAATTGAGAGGGATCGGCGTTGGTACGAGCCCGCTTCAGCACGGACTCGTATGTCTCGCCCCGCTCCGCGGCCTCCGGGGTGAGTGTCACCACGACAGCCGCGGTTTTGGGAGGAACTAGTTTCCTCCCACCGGCGGGGGCCCTTTTGGCTGTTGCAGCAGCGGTGGCGGGCTTGGGGGCCGACTTTTTTCCTCTTCCCTTCCCCTTTCCCTTGTCAGTCACTTTGGACTGACCGGGAGGGGCAGTGATGGGGGTGGCGACCGAAGGCGTCTTTTTGAGTTTTCTCTTCCGCCTCCCGACCACCTCCGTCCACGACTGATTGGACGGGGTAGTGGAAGGCAGAAGAGGATCCTCCCTCTGGGGGACTTGAGGGGCTGCTTCAGTGGCAGCTGGATCAGCCTCCTTTTCTGAGCTCGTGGTTGGAGCCGGTGGGACCGCAGTTTTCTTCCCCTTGCCTTTGCCCTTAGAGGGATTCGGGTTCTGGGGCTGCTCCATCGGTGCTGGAGCCACCGACGGCCCCGGCCTGCTCAGCGTCTTGTCCGCCACGAGCGGCGGTCGGAGACGCCTCTCCGGCAAGAGCCGGTCTTCAATGCCAGCGAAGCAGGCTCTGGTGAACGCCCTCTCCTCCATGACAACCTTGCGGATGATGTCCTCAAGGTTCGAGAGGGGGGCCTCAGACACCGGTCCTTGTGAGGCCTGAGCAGGCCGGGCCGTGGTTTCAGCCAGCTTCTTGTGCAGGTGGCTGACCTCCGCCTGCAGGCGATCTACCTTCGCCTGCAGTTGCTGCGTCTCGTCGGTCGCCGTGTGCTGCACCAGCTCCCGAACGATACCACACATACTTGCGGCCCGGCATTTCAGGGCCTTTTGGAAGGTCCCCTTTAGGTTGGAGGACTTAGAGGCGACTACCACAATCTCCTCCTGGTCCTCTTTTGCCATCCGCTCCAGCTCTGCCAGGGAGTGGTCCGCGTACAAGACGCTGGACGCACCATACCCGGCCCTGGCCCTGTCGGCACGTGCCTGCTGCTCTTTGGAGGCTACCTGCTCCTCGAAATCCTGTTGGAGCTGCACCCGTCTTGCCAGGTTAAGTTGGCGTTGGGCGTCCTCCAAGCCAACATTGTGGGTGACAGCTGCATTAGGTTTTTTAGCCTTCAGTTTCCTTCTCTGCTTACTTTTAACCGAGTCCGAGGAGACCCCGGACCCTTGCCGCAAGTAAGCCCTCTTCCGCGCTTGACGGTCATCTTCTACGACCGTCGAACCCTCATCCGACGCGTCCCGCATGGACTCGATATCAGACTCCAAGTCTAACACCTCGTCCGGCCTTCTAAGTGAGCTAGCCGCAGATGGTGAGCGGCTAGCTTCCGACGCAGTAGCGTCGTCGGGTTGGCCCTGAAAAGGGCCTTTTGGTGTGCCCTGGGAAGGGACTTTAGGTTGGCCCTGAGAAGGGCCTTTTTTAAAGAAACGCCCGGAGGCGTCCCGCAAAGGCTCTGACATATTTATCGAACGCAAACTCAATGTCGTAGGTACCGCAAGAAAAGCTACGACAGCACAGTGCTCGTTAGCCGCCGGCCTGCCACTCCGTTACGGTGGTCAGGCGCGACGTTGCCCGGGGAACGCTACGAGGAAGCCAGCACTGTGGGGGGATCCCCAACCTAACCTAACCTAACCTAACCTAACCTAACCTAACCTAACCTAACCTAACCGAGTTGCGCGTCACCCCCCGCGCAGTACGCACACCCTAAAGGTTGCTCCGCGCTCAAAATTTTCATCAAAAATCAATAAAAATAGGATTTTTTAAAGCTACAGTGACGTGAGATATACCGAAAAATGCGGAAAGTGACGGGCTATCCTCTGGTGTAAAAAGTTTTTGCGAGGATTTTCCGAAAAAATTGTTATTGAAGAAAAAGTGGAATTTTACAAAATCTCAAAACTTTCACCGCGTGCGGCGCAAGCTGAGTCGCTGTGACCCACCTGTTTTTTGAGGCAAGAACATCGGCGTCGTGGAGGAGCATATCCCTACCAATTTTCGGATTTTTCCCCCCAACCGGGGGGAAGTTATTCCCGAAAAGCCTGGAACCACGTGGCCACGAGGTCCGGGATGCTGAACCTTGCGGCTAAATTGAAAAATGCAGTTTTGTGGACAATGGTGAGCCTAGTGCAAAACAGTTTTTATTTTTGAAAAAAGTTGATTTTTGACAAAGTTATCAATTTTCTAAAAAACTTTGAAATTTCCAAAATTTATATCTTTGAAACGCGATCGCTGACCTACCGTTTTTATTAGACATTAAAATTGAGCCAAAGTGATTCTACCAACCTACAAAATTTGAACATTTTCCGCTGCTTAGTTTTTAAAATATGATTTTTTCTTTATAAGGGTTGAACACGTGCTACCCCTATTTCAACCCCCTGGACTTCATTATTCAACTCAAAAAATAAGTGTGTGTATATAAAACAACTGTATATTTTTTCTGTAATTTTATATTAACATTTAAGACTTTTATTTTGTTTTTCGTGTATTTTTTGTGTATTTTAGTAGTTTTTTGCAAATATTAAATTGGGGGTTAAATATTTTTATGTTTTTGTTAGATAATAAGACAGAGCTCTGCGAGCCCGATTTAACGAGCCCAAACACGGTGATTTTTGGACATAAATAGCCAAAGTTGTACTTTTAGCCGCCATCTTGTCCGCCATTTTGAAAAATTTAAAACTGCTGTATCTTAGTGAATGTTTGTCCGATCGGAACGCGGTTTTTGGTATAGTAGCGGCCCTTACTTACTCTCTCGTGTAATGCTGTAAAATCTCTACATAGAGTTCCAAAATTTTCGGATTAATCCAGCTAGTCGAAGTTATGCACCGCACTGCACTTATACTCCCAGTTCAAACCGCGTTTCGCTAAGACCAAAACTGACAGAGATACAGCACTTTTTATTTTGTCGGCCATTTTTGTCGGCCATCTTGAAATTTTTCAAAGTTGTATATCTCTGGACCCCGTGCTCTGATTTTGACGGGATTTTTTCTATATTATAGGGCATTTTCAAAGCTACTTGTATATATATATAGAGACGGACTCTAGGTAGAGCTCACTTTTTAAATTTAAATTTTGTGTCTTATTTCATTCTATTATTGTTTTACTGTGTCTAGTATAGGTCCTTGTTACTTTATAAGCTGATTTAGCAACAATTCTTTCCATTATTATTCTTATTTTGTTGCTAAACTTATTGTTTTTTGTTTTATTTAATATTTCTAATTATTCTAATTTGACAGTGGCCTTTATTGGGCCCTATTCAACCGACTTTATTTGTAATTCCTTAATTGACGGTGTCCTATTGGGCCCAAATCAGCGACTCTACCTAAACTTTTATTCTATTTTCTGTTTCTATATTACATAAGGTTTTTAGTGAGTGACTAGGTAGAGTCGACTGTGCTTATTGTCAATAACATTGTCTATATTGTCCCTTTTTATAACTTATACAAATTTTCTTTTAAAATAAATCTTCTTTGACGCAAACCTCCTCAATGCTTGGGATGAGGACCCCGCCCAAAAAATCCAATAAAAAAGACCTATCATTAGAGGTAGCAAAGCCTACCTCCAACTTAAGACGAAGCATTGGCGAGTGGGAGGCTGCAAATCAGGCCCATAATCCACCTTTGACCGTGCAGGACGGCTCTACTAAAACTAAAATTACGCCCACCCAAAGTAATACAGCAGTGGAGCGGAGGATGTCAACAGAAAGCAAAACCCCCTCTAAGCTGACCTATGCCGACCGCACAGCCGAAGCGAGAGCCTGTTTAAATAAAGCCAAATTGCACCTCAATAACTCGCGTAACATAAAAACAGAAATTAAGGCGGGAGTAGTGGAGGCAATTGACCGCCTCTACCAGCTGGTTAAAGAATCAGAAAATGACAGAAAAACCAGCAAAGGTCAAAAAACAACAAAGGAGACAACACAACAACAGGAGCAAGATACCTCGGTTTCTGACTCTACTTTTACAGTTAAAACAGACGAAGATATTAAGAAACAAATGGAAGAACAACTCAATTTATTAAAGGATAATAATAAAAAACTAGAGGAAATAAGAATAAATTCAAAACTGTTAATCGAAAGGAGCAAAAATATGGAAGAAATAAAAGAATTAATAAATACACAAAAGGAGAGTATAGAAAAAACCTATGCGAGTGTCGCAGCGACTGCTCCAAGTAAACATGATAGTAAACGTAACACGCTCCACTCGGTCATAATCACTTCTAACAACGAGTCAGATACCGGAGAAGAGGTTCTTGATAAACTAAGAAAAACAGTTGATGCGAAAGAAGGATGGATAGAGGTAGAAAAAGTGCGAAAGGCAAGGGACAGGAAAGTCATATTAGGGTTCAAAACCAAAGAAGAAAGAAATAAAATCATAGAAAGAATCGAAAAAAGCGAAAGTCACCTCAGCGCCGAGGAGGTGAAAAATAGGGATCCATTACTGGTCCTCAAAGACGTCCTCAAGGTCAATACAGACGAGGATGTCCTCAAGGCCCTGAGAACCCAGAATCGATCCCTTTTTCAGGGCCTCGACGCTGAGGAAGACAGAGTAGAGATAAGGTACAAAAGAAGAGCAAGGAACCCTCTGGCCTGTCACCTGGTAATACGCGTCTCTCCTTCTATCTGGAGGCGAGCCATTGATGGAGGCACTGTTCGCATAGACCTTCAGCGAATTCGGGTGGAGGATCAGACCCCACTCGTCCAATGTACAAGATGCCTGGGATTCGGACACGGGAAGAGATTTTGTAAGGAGCCAGTCGACCTCTGTAGTCACTGTGGAGGCCCGCACCTCAAATCGGAGTGCTCAGAGTCGATAACGGGAGCACCACCAGTATGCCGGAATTGCACCAGAGCCAGTCTGGAGAGCTCCGATCACAATGCCTTCAGCTTTGGTTGTCCAATACGGCGACGATGGGACGATATAGCGAGGTCCACAGTGGCCTACTGCTAAAGGCGCCCCAGGCAAACAAAATCTCTATAAGCTCGTCCAGGCCAACCTACAACGCAAAAAGCTTGCCACAGAAGAACTCTTTCTAGAGTGTAAGAATCGCGGGATAGCACTGGCACTCCTCCAAGAACCGTATGTGGGTGGGTCCAAAGTGATGAAGAGTTATAGTGGCGTCAGGGTCTTCCAATGCGCTGAGTCAGGAGAAGGGACTGTCAAGACAGCAATTGCCGTCTTCGATCAAGACCTCAACGTCATACAGTACCCAAAACTCACCACACACAACATCACTGTGGTGGGGATCCAGACCAGCGCATGGAGGATCACGCTTGTCTCATTCTACTTTGAGCCCGACCAACCTATTACCCCGTACCTCGACCAACTGAGACGTATCGGGAACGATATAGGAACCGGAAAATTGATCATAGGAGGAGATGCCAATGCCAAAAGTTCCTGGTGGGGTAGCGCAGATATCGATCATAGGGGTGACGAACTGCTCGGTCATCTACTGGATCTAAACCTAAATGTCCTTAACAACGGTGACACTCCCACGTTTGACACCTTCAGAGGAGGAAAACATTTTAGCAGTTACGTGGATGTCACTGCCTGTACTACAGACATTCTGGATCTGGTGGATGACTGGCAGGTCGACCCAGGCCTCACGAGTTCGGACCACAACGCTATCCTCTTCTCCATTCGTCTTCAAAAATCAAAAGGTATTAAAATAAACAAAACTACTAGGATATATAATACAAAAAAAGCAAATTGGCAGATTTTTAATGAAAAATTAGAGAAAAATTTTACAGAAAATGGAATTACAAAATTAGGGATAAGTAATATTAAAACTGAAAAAGAACTAGAGGATACTATTGTTAAATACACAACGATGGGTGCCTGGAACAAAGCCGCAATAGCCAAAACGGCAGTCTTTCGATTAAGCCATTTTCGTAATTTATGGACCTGAATACACCTTGTGAATTTTTTTTACATTTCTATTATGAAAACTCCCCGATTTAGCAAAATCACTATGGATTATATCTCGTTATTCTTGGCTCAAAGTCACAATTTTGTGTACTGGAATATTAGGACTATGGCGAATGATTAAAAGTATTTTTAACCTTATTACCGTACATGCTATTACAACTTTATTCCACGAAATAAAATAAATACGCTGATCAACAATAAGCGTTGCTGTAAAAATGTTTTAAAGTTTTAAAAGTAACAGTTATAGTGTTTCTTTTCATGACAATATGTTATAAAATAATTGGTATTGATTTTGTATTTAATTTTTGTATATAAAATTTTAAAACTGAGTTGTTGTTTAATAAGAGAATATTTACAGGAATAACAAAGTTATCAATGCAGTTTGATGAAATAATTTAAAAATTTAATGAAATTAGTAATAAAACTTTACTTGTTTCAGACTTTTACTTTTGTATTAACCCAACTAAGTATTGTATATCAACGAGTGTTAAAATCATAATTACTCCATCTTATTTTACTACTATCTTAAACCTAAGTACAGACTACAGCCACACCGCTGTAGGTAATTTACCAAAATAGTGACGCAAATTACCGCACTGTATTTCACTTTACTAGTTTGAAATTAAATTCAAAGGTAATATTCATTGCGATGATATACTGTAAACATTACCTGTAACATTGTGTATTACTGTTAATTACTTCAAAAATAAAATAAAGTAGTATTCAATGCTGCATCTTCCAAATTAATGCTAGAACGACTTTGGTTATTGCGGTTTTATTCCAGGAAAAGTTTTGATAATGTCGCACACGCAATGGATATTATTTCTCTCCCGCCTTCACGTGTTGTTGTCATTATCGCACTCATTCCGTAGCCGTAATAGCTAATAGCTATCCTTTTCACGTGGAACGATTATGCAGCACGTGCTCTTGTTGACAAATCATTTTACTGATCAGTGCGTCTTCGGAAGCCGGTAAACAAATAAGTGCTTGCGTGAATAATTGATTAGTGCTATCCATAATGAAGAAACGCGTTTTAAACAATCCCCATGTAAGAAGAAAACTGTCTAACTACTTCGGTGAAGGTAAGTTTTCTCATATTTTTAACTACATACCTACCTAACTGACAGTAATCTATTTAAACAAAATGCCGATCATTTTGTTAATTAGGTATAAGTACATAATTTAGATTTGATCACACTACAATTTTATTCAACTAGGTAGTAATAGAAATGTTTGAAGGTAGGTAGTTATTACAGGTGCATAGGTAGGTAGGTTCAATGATATTTAACTGAGTAAGTAAGTAGGCATGATTGGTTGAGTTCTCGATATTTTTTGCCTAAAATAAGTAAGTATGTACTTGTCATATTAATTACATAGGTACACAAATAAAGTACTTTAGGGCACAGTTCAATTACCTACTTACCCAAAACCAGAATTAACAAAACTCGCGCGCTGAGCATTTGCATGAATAGTTGCCTACTAAGTAAGACAGTTTTCGGTGACTTGATTTGGGTTGTGTATACAATGTTATTAAACTATACTGTAATATCTTCATAAACTGGTGCACTTAGTTACCTATTTGATTAAAAATAGGTAATATAATATAAGTTAGGTTCCTACCTAGGTGTGTTAATGTAAATTATACTACCTATATAGAATACTTACCTCATATTATTCCGGTTTTCTGCTATTTCAGATTCGTATGATGTTAAATCAAACAGCACGGAAAAATAAACATATCACGACGAAATGACATCAAGAAGCGAGTACAATCTTCGAGGTTAGTAGATACTTATTTTAAACTGGCCTTTCACCCAAAGAGGGAGGCCTTTGCCCAGCAGTGAGATATATCAGGTTAGATAAAAAGAAGCCTTTCGCCTGCGGCTTCCCCCGCATGGACTACAGGTTATGCCCAGCATTGGGATAAAAAGTAACCTATGTGTTATTCTTATGTCTAAACCAAGAAAAAACCAAGAGTATACCCCGTCAACTAGCCTTGGAGGTGATTCAGAATGTTTAGAAGCTCTTGAAGCAAAATTGTCGCGTAGTCCCTCCATAATTTCAAATATTTCAACAATCCTCAATCAAATGGAGTGTTCCCCGTCAGAAACACTCACAGATGGCAATGTAGATATAACATTGAAACCTCCTCCAGAACTTCACTACTACCAGACTCATTATGACCCTGATAAGCCAAAATTCTAGTTCAGATAGTTAACCAGGAGCTTGTGTTGTTACTATAACAATAGAACCAATGATTCATGCGGTTGATACACTTTTGAATTCCTCTGAACCCCAACATGCCGAGAGCGCAAAAGATTTGAAGATTTCAGAATTCGATACAACTTTAAAGCCAGATGATGTAACAACCTCGGATTCGAATCAAACATTGTGTTGCATCTCAGATGAAAACAATTGTACACTTGAATCGCTACCCATTCAACCTACACAAGTTGGACCGGAAAATGCTGTCTCGTCTAATTTGGAACAAAATGCTACAATGCTGCAAGTTCCTAATCCCTCTGCAAATGTTGTCTTTTTTAGCTCTGAAAAAATATATATTCTCCTATACGACTTATAGAGCAATGCACTGTGGATGTTGTAAACGTTTTTGCACCCACAAATGATGAACCTGAACGTGAAAAAACTATTGTTACAAACAAGTACGTCGTCTTCTTCTGCTGAAATTCTCATAATTCCATCGCTAAACATCGTGCCGCCCATACCACCAGAAAGAAATGTACTATCACTTATTGAGCCGTATGATGTAATTGAATGTGTTAGTGATGAATTTGTTGTTGATAACGATCCTTCGCCTTCTCCTCAAACTGTTATACCTGAAAATAACTTACCTGAGTTAATAAATGAGACAGAAAACAAAAAAACGAGGAAAAGAAAAAGAAACGAAAAGGAGTGGGAAAGCAACAGAAATAAAACACTTAAAGATTCAGGTCTGGCTTACAAAGGGAAACGTTCAAAAAAAGAGTAGACTAAAACTACTCGACTAAAAGCGTTGGGTCTGTCTGCAATTGTAAAAAGAAGTGTGGTGAACGTATCACTCCTGAAAAGCGCGAAAATATATTTATGAACTATTATAAATTGGCGAATCATGAGCATCAATGGCAATATATAGCAAGAAACGTAAAAGTTGAAAAAATCAAAAGAACAACAATAGGCCGCAAATGCAACCGAACACAGACATTGAAGTACTATTTTCCAGATAAAGCAAAAAAAATACAAGTATGCAAGAAGTATTTTCTTAATACTTTGAGTATTTCTGACACTATAGTTTCTACTGCTTTAGAAAAACTACAGAATTAAGAGCCTTTGACTGATCAGCATGGTCGCCATAAAAATAGACCCCATAAAACAAATTCATTATCTGAAGAGAGCGCAATAAAACACATTAAGTTATTCCCTACGGTAGAAGCCCATTATGTGAGAAAAGATTCCCAAAAGTTATATTAAAAAGAGGATCTCAATATTTCAAAAATGTATCGCTTATATAAGGAATGGTTTGCAGCTGATAATTTAAATTGTGAAATGGCGAGTGCACGTCAATACAGGAAAATCTTTAATACAATATTTAATTACTCGTTCTTCAAACCAAAGAAAGATTTGTGTGCCTTATGTACACGTTATCAACAAGCAGACGAAGAAATTAAGAATAATCTGCAAAGCCGTTATGAAAAACACATAAGAAGCAAAGAGATGGTGCGCGAATTATAAGATACGGAAAAAGAAAACATTGAAACGTTTCAGACGATAGCCATATTCGACTTTCAAAAAGTGCTTTATGTCCCTAAGTCAGAAGTAGGAACTTTTTACTACAAGCGCAAGTATCCCGTTTACAATTTCACTGTGTTCGATGCAGGGTGTAAGGTAGGCTACTATTTTATGTGGCATTTGACAATAGCGAAGAGAGGAGCTATTGAAGTCGGAAGTTGTTTACTAAAGTTTTTTAAAAACGAACATGAACGCTCAATAATGTAACATATCATTGTATTCAGACGGTTGTGTAGGGCAAAACAAGAACCGATTTATATTTGCCCTGCATTTGTATGCAAGTATAAAGTATAGGTTAACGATCACCCATAGATTTTTTGAAACTGGACACAGCCAAAATGAGGGCGACTCGATGCATGCGTGCATTGAGCGTGAGCTAAAGAAAAATAAAGTTCTTTACACGCCAGAACAAGTTTACTCAATTGCGATGAATGCCAAAGTTAGTGGAGAGAAATATAATGTTATAGAGATGGATCAGACTGTTTTTTTCAATATAAAACTGCTCATTGAAAGTCAGAACTGGGTGCATGACTCAAACGGAAATAAAGTAGTGTGGTCCAATATTATGGAAGTACAAGCAAGCCACACTCATGAGGGGATATTAAAATTTAAATATAATTTTGACGACGAGTACCTGTACTTAAATACACGTGACCTACACACCAGATCCGCTAACTCGTCAAGGGGTGTCCGGGTACGAGGTGGACACTCACGACGAGGTATCCGAGTACGAGGGCGTCATACACTTCGTCCGACTGCTAATCTTACTTCGGAAAATTCAGTCGTTTCCGAGTTGCAAAGAGCTTACATTCAACCACATCCTGTGCCTAAAGCCTTGCACTCAGACTTATTAAGTCTTTGTAAAAGACAAGACATTCCACGTCACTATCATGGCTTTTATGAGTCCTTAATATGCGAAACTAATGACAATGTAGCGGCAGTAAAAAACTCATCAAATTTTGACGATAACCCTCCATGTCCTGATGATTTATGTGATATGTTTTATTTTTGATAATTACCTTTATTGTTTGTTAATTTAGAAGGCTAATGCAGATTTTTTATTTCAGTACCAAAGACATTTGAGTTAATTATAAGTTTCTGTGCAATGTTTTCTGATAATTTCTTTATGGTGTCAAGTTTTATTTACTTACTTAGTTTATATATCGTACCTCCGGTGCAACACTGACTTAACTAACAAAAAATTAACATTACAATATGACAAAATTAACATAATTGTGTCTTTGTTGCTTCGAAGAGATGCGTATTTGAATTAAAAAGTCGTTTGGCGACTTAATCCCAATATCTAATTTTTTGCAGTTCAGTCACTGTTGCACCGGAGGTGCGATATTTATTTTTGATAGTTCTCGGTCATCAGTTAACATTAATAATTCAATTAAAGTATAAAAAAATGTGATGCACATTGTTTATGAATAAAAAAAAATGTTGATTGTAAAAAAATCGTTTTAATTATTTTAAATTTTGTGTCATATACCTGGATAAAGAGCATTAGTCTTTTTCTTTCCCAGCTCAGCATAGATTAAGCATTTACTTAACATTTATACGTAATACTGTTTTTTTTATTAAAACTGCAATCATTTGAATACTATAAAAATACACAGTATTAACAAATACGTTTTCTATGGCATTCACTAAGTTCAGGTAATATAAAAGCAATAGGCTATTACAATATTACCGTATATCTTTTATAACAGTTTAAAAAGTTGTAAGTAACTATTGCTGATCGTCTGATTTTGCATTTTTTTCTGGAATAAAGCCGCAATAGGCTTTGAAGATAACGACTTTTAATGCATGAAGTGGCAATATCGTTTTTCCAGGTTTTTACCGTCTTCCTTATTTTCTATACACTTTTTGACATTTATGATACATTCGAAAAAAAATAACGCTTCATTTGACATACAAATTATTTTTCTCCTCCGCGTAGTTCAGGTGTTTATTCAACATTTCACTAAATTCTTCCTCCTGTAAAGTTGCATTTTTACGATTGCGGCTTTGTTCCAGGCACCCATCGACAAGTGCAATCAAAGATTCGGCTAATCAAACAATCCCAAAAAAGAGGGCGAATGAGGAATTCGTACTGCCGTGGTGGTCCGACGAGCTCGAGAAACTAAAAAAAAGAGGTGGCTACTAGAAAACGAAGAGTAAGATGCGCAGCCCCAAACCGCAGAAACTATGTCGTCAACGCATATCTACAACACAAAGAAATATACGAGCAGAGAGCTTCCAAGGCCCAAATAGAAAGTTGGAAGGAGTTCTGTGGCAAGCAAGATAGGGAAGGTGTCTGGGAGGGGATCTACAGAGTGATCGGGAGAACATCGAAAAGGACGGAAGATCTGCCTTTAGAGAAGGAAGGTTTAGTGCTGGACGCCAAGAACTCGGCAAAACTGTTGGCGGACACCTTCTACCCGGAGGACATTCCAAGTAGCGATAATGATCAGCACCGTCTAACGAGAGCACTCGCGTCTGTAGTGAATGAAGGGAACCAAAGTGAATATTGCGACCCATCATTTACAGAAGTAGAATTAGACCTGGTGCTTAAATCACTAAACCCAAGGAAGGCTCCGGGTGGTGACGGTCTTACAGCAGATATATGTCGCTATGCTATCATTGGCGACTCGGGACTCTTCCTAGCACTACTTAACAAATGTTTTTTGCTGCACTACTTCCCGGCTATCTGGAAGATTGCCACAGTCGTAATATTGAGGAAGCCAGGAAAAGAGAGTTATACCACTCCCAAGTCCTATCGACCAATAGGCTTGCTTCCTATCCTGGGCAAAATATTCGAAAAGATGTTGGTTATGCGCCTCAAGTTTTATTTGATACCGAGGATGAGTGTCCGCCAGTACGGGTTCATGCCACAAAGAAGCACTGAGGACTCCCTCTATGATCTATTGCAAAACATACGAAACAAACTCGATGACAAAAAGATTGTTTTACTAATATCACTTGACATAGAGGGAGCCTTTGACAGTGCCTGGTGGCCAGCGATAAGAGTCCGTCTGGCGGAAGAAAACTGCCCAATAAACTTGAGGCGTGTATTAGATAGTTACCTAAAAGACCGTAGGGTAACAGTGAGATATGCCGGGGAGGAGTGCAGCAAAAATACCAGTAAAGGCTGCGTTCAGGGTTCCATTGGAGGGCCAATCCTGTGGAACCTTCTCTTGGATCCCCTCCTCAAAGACCTGGACGACATGGGAGTTTATTGTCAAGCGATCGCAGACGACGTTGTGTTAATGTTCGAGGGCAAAACAACCAATGAAGTACAGATGAGTGCCAATGTCGCACTCGACCATGTTTATGGGTGGGGTGTCGCAAATAAACTTAAATTTGCACCACAAAAAACTAACGCAATGATCATTACAAGAAAACTGAAATTCGACACTCCACTCCTGAGCATGGGCGGGAGCGACATTGCTCTAACCAAAGAAATTAAACTACTCGGCGTCACGATTGACAATAAACTCACTTTCAATAGTCACGTAGCTAACGTGTGCCGGAAGGCAATTAAAATCCATAAACAGCTTGCTCGAGCTGCCAAAGCAAGCTGGGGTCTTCATCCTGAAGTTGTCCGAATTATTTATGTCGCAACAATTGAACCCATAATCCTGTACGCCGCAAGCGTATGGGCCCCAGCCGTCGAAAAAATCGGGATAACAAAACAGTTAGCCGCAGTTCAACGCGGCATTGTACAAAAAATTTGCAAGGCCTACCGAACGGTCTCCTTGAACTCGGCGCTGTTACTTGCAGGAATACTACCGCTTGACCTGCGAGTTCGCGAGGCGGCTTCGTTATACG
Source organism: Coleophora flavipennella (assembly GCA_947284805.1). Lineage (NCBI taxonomy): Eukaryota > Metazoa > Arthropoda > Insecta > Lepidoptera > Coleophoridae > Coleophora > Coleophora flavipennella. The sequence goes on from OX369275.1 coordinate 58,520, forward strand.
AAGCAAAACGGGGAAAACCTCTACCAGCGCTGGGTGACAGGGAGATCGAGCGTGTGGCCCGTGCAATTAACAACCCACATCCTTCGGAAAAACGAAATCTAAAGTTTGATTGCCTGGTAGACCTAGAAGACGTGCAATCGCACAGCAATTTTCAAGTGCGTATATTTACGGACGGCAGCAAGATTGGGGGCAAGGTTGGAGCAGCGCTATCCCTATGGAATGGCGAGGCCGAAACCAAAACCCTCAAGCTTGCCTTGCCGGACTACTGCACAGTCTACCAGGCAGAGCTTCTATCGTTATGCAGGGCGACATCTGAAATTTTAAAATCTTTTGGCATTTACAGCGACTCTATGGCGGCCCTCCAGACAGTCGTCAACCCTGAGTGCCTACACCAGCTTGCTGTGCAGACCAGGGAGAACTTGAAGAACATATCTCTCCAGGAAAAGATAGTAAACTTATTCTGGATTAAAGCACACGCAGGCTTGGAGGGTAACGAAAGGGCTGACCAGCTTGCCAAGGAGGCCGCCATGAGATCCAAAAAGAAGGCTGATTACGACCTGTGTCCTGTCTCATTCGTCAAGAAAAGCATACGATCTGCTACACTTGGCGAATGGGAGAGGAGATACCAGGCCTCAGACACTGCGTCTGTAACAAAACAGTTCTTTCCGAGTGCAGTTGCGGCCTACAGGATTGTGAGGAAAATCGATATCACCAACATTAGGACCCAAATTTTAACCGGACATGGTGGGTTCTCCGAGTACTTAAATCGCTTTAGGTGCAAGGAGAGCCCATCCTGCATTTGTGACACAACGGTAAAAGAAACAGTACTGCATATCATTCTAGAATGTCCCGTCCACATGTTGGAAAGATTCGAAATTGAGCAAAAACTTGATATAAAAATAGAGTTAAATAGTTTAAAGGAAATAATGATGAGTAATCAAAAACAAGAATTTTTAATATACTGCGAAAAAGTAACAGAAAAAGTTATAAAAAGGAATAAAAGTAAGTAAATATGCTTACTTAATATTGTGTACATATTATAGATAAGCATAGTCAAGATAGATAATGTTAAGATGTCTAGAAATAAGCAGAGTTGTAAATAGTAAAGAAAAAGTATTTTGTCCAAATTATTTACCCCAAAATAAAGAAAACGATAAAAGGATAAAAAGTAGAAAGTAGACGGGAAAACCCACCCGTAAAAGGTTGAATGGGAAGTAAGATAGAAAGAACAAGTATGCAGCATGAAAGTGCGAGAAGCATCAATGCGAGAACTTGTATGTAAGAGTCTTTCGTAAATACTGTCTCCGATAACGTTGGAGGTTGAAGGAAAAAAAAAAAAAAAAAAAAAAAACCTAACCTAACCTAAATCTTAAAGGTAACTTAAAATAACCGTCATATATTATTATATAAAATGGAGCCACATTTGTACTAATTTTGAAAAGTCGCGGAGCCACAAAGTAATTACGAGTACGCGAAAAATTTCCGTAAGCTAAATAAATTTCCGGAGCTACCACTGGACCAACGAGTCAGTTAATTAATATGCGTATGTATTGAAAGCCTGATATTGGTATGCGCTAAATAATAAACCAATCAACGTTTATTTAAAAACTGAAAAAAAATCAAAAACAGTTTTGTCGATTCACGACCTCCTTCGTCGCAGTGGAACCATTTTCCAGAAGGCCTCGTTGCGGGAAATAGCTTCCTTGTAGATGGTGATTAATAGGCAGGTACCTCTCAAAAATAAATATCTCAACGTAAAGTTCAAGGAGTCCAACAATACTTTGTAATTGTGTGACGGGTAGGTAGGCACTGGCAAGTAGGTTATGTAGGTATCTGTTACCCACCTTATAGTTATAAAATAGGGTATTTTTGTGGTCGGTTGACACGATAGCAGCTGACCAGCGGTATAAATACATACATGTATTTACGGGTAGACCGGGTCGGCCGGCGGCCTGGGCCTAACTTTAGTTTTCAAAGGATCATGCATTTTATCAAACTTCACTTAGGTATAAGTATATAGGCACGTATGGGTAGGTACTTACTTAGGTAACAAAAGGACAAAATGCAACCTATTTTCGTTAAACAAATAACAAAATTACACAATGTAAGTACCCACTTACTGAGTATTGATAGGTACCTGTGTACATCCTAGGTACGTTTGCGGTTACTTGTGATGGTTCCTGCGAGACACCATACGGAACCCTCATAATAATAACTTTTGAAATAGAACTACTGCGTAACACCACATGGAACCCTAATAATAATATTGAGTTGCTGAACTGTTTTTTTAGAAGGTTCGGTCTGACACCGAATTCCTTAACTCAAGTGTTAGCACTTGGGACCAATGAAATACGATTTGATGTTCGCAAGATAGGGTAGGAGAGAGCGAAAGAGTAAATGAATTGGATTTGTGTTGTTGTGTGAAGGAGATAGAAAGTCAGGGCTGCTTCTTAGGAAGGCGCGTGAGCAGGGACAGAGGATGGAATGGCGGGACGAGTTGGTTGTGTCTCGGGGCTGAAATATTGTTTGTTTTTCTGTGCGAATTTTGGTGTGAAAAGTAATAGTTTTGTGAGGTGCGACGTGTGTCTGGGTACGTATTATTTTGGTCTTAAGGTCTAACTGGAATCACCTTTTAAAATACCCAGAGCTTTATTAAACCCAAATAGGGAAGCACTTGAAAGGTTCTTTAAAATTTAGGGTTCTCTGTGAGTTACAGAAATGTACAGTGGTTGCAATATTGTTTGCTTGACGGAAATGTATAATATAAAATATTTAAATTACCTTTTCGTTGCTGTCTATTCAATTTTTGTTTAATTTTAACCTTACTTTATGTAGACAAATTTAATACAAATTTATATACATCCATACGTAAGTACGTGGTATCGTACCGGATGTGTTGTAAATTCAATATAATATCAAGTTTGTACCGTTAAATACTAGAATAAAAGTGACATCTTCTTGGGCCAATAATTAACTATAAAACAAAGAACTGTAATTAATGTATGGCCGTACTTTTAATACTAACTAAATGATGTAACGTGGAGTTTTACGCCTATATAAAAAAAAGGTTTCTCCACAATTTGAGTCCAATAAAAAGCTTATACCACCTTTTAGACTCAATCAAGTTTTTTATTTTTTTTATTTTCCTAGAATCTAAGGATTTCCGCCACTTAGGATTGTAAAAATGAAACTTTCAATCTGGAACCTTCCAGATTGGTGAGTAAGTGAAGTAAATAATAGGTAATGGAGCAGGATTGAGCCCCACGATGGGGACGTGTATGGGCTGATATGATATAAGTTTATAGATAGAAAGCATCTCGTGGGAACTTTATATTCCATAGGTACAATTGCCCACCAGTAAGGGGCAATGCAGGGTTCACTTTCCCTTATAAAAAAATAAAACGAATGACGATCACCAAAATTTTCACTAAGACACAGGCCTATGGTTTTAGTGGGGAAGGTGGTACCTGTTCATCTGGTGCCGCGTGACCACGGATCAAAGCGTTGCGTTAACTAAAAGAAACGCACCTTTGGAAATCTGAATTAAAAAAATATAACACAACGTAATTAGCTAATTAGCGGGTCCATTGAAAAAATAATAATAATAATAATACTAAACATATCATAAGTACAAAATGTTTCATTACAGTTCATAGAATGAGAAAAGAGAAAAAACCATTTTTCCTAAATAGTTTAATCGAAATCGGTTCAGCCGTTCATGCGTGAAGCGATAACCAAGGAAAAAAAAATTCATTCTTCTATAGATATGAATTAATATTTAAATATATTTATTCAAATTCAAATTCAAATAACTCTTTATTGTACATCAAAAATAAATACATAACATGCAAGATTTAAATTAAAACTAAGAGACGTACAATTAAGGCGGTCTTATCGCTGAGAGCGATCTCTTCCAGACAATCCAGTGCTCAGAGAAAAGGCACGGAGACAGGTAGTACGCGAGCAACAATAACATAAAATTTAATTATTAATAATAATTTTAAACTTACACTAAAACATATACCTATCAAGATTAATACAAAGGAAAAGATTTTTCCTGTATATCACTGTCGTCTATTACACAGAGGACTAGAAAGCATAATTATTGCATAATTAATTAACAAAATATATATCTTGTTTCCCTCTTCTTGTATCGAAAACGTATAATACGTTAACATCCCACAAAAGTCCCTAGAAGGATGAACAGACGGACAACAAAGTGGTCCGACAAAGGGTTCGCTTCATTTCCTTTGTAGTACGAAATCCAAAAAAACGAACAGAAGGGTTTTTAAGTTACCTGCCAATTATATTGTAATACAGTTGTGGGCAGAATTTATGTTATTTTCAGGAGGCTTAATTTTACTAATATTTTAAATATTGACCATGTCATAGCTTGTCATTACTGGTTATAATTTGATTTAAGGAAAGAGAAACAAAAACAATTTTAATTTCATTTTGTACGTACACAATCGAAAAAAAAAGGTAATAACTTAATGAGTTCAAAATAAAACTTATAACCAATTTTCTTAACTTCAATGCAGTCGAAAAAAATTAAGAATAAAAAGACCAAAACATTGTGTTACGTTGACTCATTTTGCGTTTTCCTATTGAGCTGAAATTTTGCATACGTATGCATGTCACGTGACAATGTCGCTTTTAAAAAAGCTTGTATCTAAGGGTTTAAGCTTTTGAAAGCTATTGTAACCCCCCAACAGCCTATTTAAAATATATAAATATATAAATATAAATATAACTAACTAAACCTACCTATAATACGCATACGTACATACAACATACAACCTACCGCTATCTACCTATAAAAGTATGTAAACTAAACTTGATTTTTATTGCATTTTAAAATACGATTAAACGTTTGGCCAGATCGTCTAGAGAACCCTAATTTGTGATCGCAGTAACTCAGAGTCTTTTTGAAGGTGAATGAAAAGTTATTTTTAAGAGATTAATCTATCACGTTGTGTTTGGACGAACGATGTAGTCTAACCCGTAATTTTGAAGTATTTCGCGCGGAACCCTAGTTTCCCTACTGTGATTGGTCCCTATTTTGGGCCCCCCCAAATTGGGAAGGGTAGCTAGCCCCCAGTGCTCGGAATAACGTAATACTTGACTGACGTCAGTACTGCATTATTTTGGTGATTAAAACAATGTACATCTAATTCAAGGTAATTGAACGAGCGATTTTAGCTCAAACAAATAATTACTACTACGGTGAGCCCCGCTAGCTACTGTCTCCTGCAAGCCACTAAGGTACACGTTGGGAGTCCACCCGTTTCAAGTGTAATTTAATTAAGCTACACGACAATGTATAGTGTACTATGCCGTGTACCACCCGAATCCCAAAGCTAGTGTATATAAAACGCTTGTGAGGCGCCTTATTATACGTGTATAGTGTGAGCTACGACCGAGTCTTTACAGCCATAGCTTGTTCATCCCTATTCGTCAGGTAGGATTAATACCTTCGAACAGCGATTGATCGCGAATACATATTAGCACTAGGTACTAAAACAAAGTAAATATTCCGCCTTGAATGTCGCTCATCCTGTGAGAAGAGCACCACAGAAGGCGAAATAAGTAGATAATCTACTAATATGGTTCTTAGACCTGGAACTGTGCCATACAGTTGTATATAACGGTATAAAGACCTACGGTCTATATAGCTAAAGCGAAATGGACACAATATCCACCGTGCCGTCGGCTCCAAAATAATACATAGTGTTCAAGATCTGTCTTTAGACGTAGTAAACCCTTGATAAAGGGCGAAAGTACTGACAGTCCAGCAGGTTTGCTAAACGTAAAAGAACAACGAACCAACACAGTCGCAACCCATTGTGACACCCACGCGAATCATAGTCGCAGCATCACAACTAGGTCAAAGCGAAAAGGCGTGTAAGCCAAGTGTTTGGTCGAGACGCTAGTTCAGGACGCAATAGAAGCCGACAGAACGCGGACACCGTGAGCACCCGCCCATAATAATCAAAAACTGTAGAATAGATTTAGTTTCTAAAACTAGCACATATTAACTGACCCTAGCTATGGTTACCACCAGGATGGGTCGACTTACCTACATCATAATCGATCTTACTAAAATCACTAGTAGTAAGGCGCGAACGCCTAACCTATTCGTTTGTTTGCTCAATACTTTCCTAGACGCTCGGTCCGATTCGGGTGAAATTCTGCCAAGGCATGCTTGTGATAAGCTACAGATAGGACCTACCTATCTATAATTACATTGGTATCAGAATAGGCGAAGCTCGAACGCCTATAGTTTGTTTGTTAGTCCATTACATTTATCCCATAAAAGTGTGGACAGATTTAGCTAAAATTTGGTAAAATTAGGAGTTGTTCATATCTATGAACCACTAAACTACATAACTAGCCCATATTGCATGGAGCTTGGTAAACAGCCATCTCAAGTATGACATAGGCCTTCCCGCGACAGCATAGCGCCGTACTATCCCGAATGAGATTAGTGAACTGAGTGGACCTCGGTTCACGGAACCCTAAAGCTTTGACCGCACACGTGGCCTCGGTGATTTCATCATATCAGCCGCTGCAGAATAGATATCATCTCTCCCCAGCAGTGGACTCAGCACTTCCCACTTCCTGCGCATATGGCTACAGCAGTTATATCATCAGTCTCTGTTGGACAAATGTCCCAGCAGTGGACAGTCTCTTCCCACATCCTACAAACGTTGCTACAGCAATGATATCATCAGTCTCTGTTGGACAGATACCCCAGCAGTGGACTTAGCACTTCCCACATCCTACAAACGTTACTACAGCAGTTATACCATCAGTCTCTGTTGGACAGATACCCCAGCAGTGGACAGTCTCTTCCCACATCCTACAAACGTTGCTACAGCAATGATATCATGTCACAACTGGTTGCATTGACGGATATTATCCCTTGTCCAACTGTGGGCCTACATACTACCTATCCTAAGCATAAAACATAAAACCCTGAAATAAATGTTAGCATTAAAACATAAAACCCTGAAATAAATGTTAGCATTAAAACCTATTAAATATAGATTGGAAATTAACACACATTAAATAAGCTATAAAACCTGGAAAACATAATGAAAACACATAAACTCAAAGAAATAAACACTCACGTGCCTCGTAGAACGAAGATTTCCTATTTCTGTGTCATCTGACTTACTTAGCTGACAGGTCATGGACACGGCCCATGTGTGGGGTCGTCGGGCAGCGTGGCGTCCTTGCAGTTGTCCTTTGAATACGTGTTTCTCCTCTGGTGGTCTATTCGAATGAGTGCCGCTGCGTCCGCGCGTCCGTGGTTTTATAAGCTTTCACACAAATACAATCTCAAGGGTGCGCGGGCTGTTGCACACACACATCTACGGCGATCACGCGATCATCGCCCGACATCGAGGCGCCTGCGCAAGCGTCGGTCGCTGCCAGCACCCAGTCAGAGTGGCGCCTATATCGCTCCGGCTCCCAGTTTTGGCGGCAACACTTACTGTTATAGCGTGCGCACCGCGTGGTTCGAATGACGGCCGACAGGCGGCAGCCTGGCTTCTCGGAAATAATCCCTGAGCTAATTTGTTTCAATAACTGTATTCACTCGACTCGAGGTTAATCCTCACCCGACTGAATAAAACTTGGTTATTTTTTTTTTCCAATAGACAGTTCCCTCTTAGTCTATCAAGACTCACTGTAATACCTATAGATATTTATTTATACATATGGATCCGTTACACTATCTTAATTCCCGGGTTTTACACTTCAAAAGGTCGATACGCTATTAAAAGTAGGTACTCGTAGATTCCTTCGTTCATCGAGTACATTTTGATTAAGTATCTACCTACCTACTGAAATATCCAAATCTGTATGGGTAACATGGATAATAATCAGTCTCGTATCGGCAAACCTACTGTCATTAAGTTCCTACAAAAATATTACAGAGAATTTAAAATAAAAGTTGATGCTCATTTAAATACGCCGGAGAAATCTACACAGACTTAGGGCAAAAACGTGTTTGGGTTGTGTAGGCAAATGTGTTGTGAAAAAAACAGTTTTTGTCGGTGGACTTTTGTTGAAAGGTTCCAGGAACCAGAGTTTGGAGAGGCCACGTGTGCGGACGAGCCGTGGAATTGAGCGCACATGCAGACTACGTTGCGTTGGCGTCTACTGAGGACAAAAAAAGGACTTTCTACCTGACACTGTACGCGCCGGCGTGGCCATTTTTACAAAACATGGAACATTTTTGTAAGAGTTAAGTTTTTTTTTGCACACTTTAGAAGTTATAAGATATCACCGTGCCCTATCTTCGTAGACCAACAGTATAGTATGGTAATATTTAGTTTAAAGGTCAATGAATTAAGAGCATAATAATGCAAATATGCTTCAGGAACAACATATAAATAATTTATTCACAAATACCTAACTACTTGATAACTGAATAATATGTTTGCAAATCGATTTAAGATGGGTGGAATTTTAACGAACTAATCTATGTAACATGTATGTTATGTCATCTAGCTGTTTCCCGTGGCTTCGCCCGCTTGAACAGCGTATCTATGACATGTGGAGGGTGCGCAGTGTGCGAGTCGCAAGCGGCTCGCGAGTGTGAGCAAAAAGGAAAAAAAAAAGAGAAAGGCTTTGTATTAGCCCAGGTCCTAATCTGTCTACCTACCAAATTTCAGCCAGATTCGTTCAGTAGTTTTGCGTATAGAAGTAACAAACAACATTCCTTCGTCGTTATGATATGATAAGTATAGAGCAGATGGATCTAAGAAATCAGGTATGTGTTAGGTACCTGCAACAAGGAAGGGAGCCCTGTGAAGGGTCCCGTTTTCTCTTATGCAATAGGGAACCCTAAAAGTGTAAACTGTTTTGTATGGATTTAAACGCACTTGAACGTGCATAATTCTAGGGTGATCCTGCTCATTTTGTCGTCACTAAAGCTGGTTAGCCGGGGCGGTTTCGAGCTGACTAACATTAGACGCGGAACGCTGACGAAGGACTTTATCAGGACATCATGGAGAGAGTGGGACAGGAAAGAGAAGGAGTTCCTCATGGCGGAGAAGTATCACCTAGTTTCCTTTATTTTATTTAAGACAATAGCGTACCTATTGTTTACGCTAAACTGGAAATTTGCGGTAAAATGAGATAGTTTACCGTCATCATGGTCTGAATGTCAATTCCACATGTTCGCATTATGCTGCCTGCGTCTGAACGGTTTCCACGTTAAATGTTCTAACCAAGCTGATGAAATGTCAGGGTTTCACGAAATGCATCCAAGCGGTATCTTGGCATCCTGTCGAAAAAGGAAATGATTTTCACAAGCTGCTGCTGGCTTTTAATATACAATATGAGAAAACATTATCCCTTAGCCTGAGGGAGTTGAGACAGACAACGACATCGAAGGTGTATTATTTACACATTAATGTTAATATGAAGTTACCATATAAGAGAAAAAAAAAAACCTGCACATGAGATTCCCACGTGCAATTTGGTGCAAAGGTTGCATCCGAAATGGCTTCGCTGGTTTCCATACGTCGTCACTCCACAACTTCGAAAGAAAATATAGTGAGGTACAACATAGCCACGCGATCAGCTGCCAGTATCTAGCGGCTTTAGAACAGTAATTGTTGAAAGACTACACAAAACTATTTAAAGTAACTGTAGTCTATACAGTACATTTCCACACTTTTACGGTTTCCGGAGTGGAGAGAGATGAAGACACAAAGAATCCCTAAATAATTGTTGATAGTACATATTGAAACGAAAACTATAGTTACGAGCCGATCTCCTTTGTTGCTGTTTCATATTAAATTCTTTTTGGTTTCCGCTGTTGGCTCCTTCAGTTTTGGATTACATTCACTTTTCCGAATTTGTTTTGAAAATTGTGATTGATTGTCAAACTGCCGTCTGCTGTTTTTTAGAGAAAGGAATCGTCATCGGACCATTATTTGTATTTTTCCAAAATATTTTATAAATTTATCCATTAGTGCCAGTTTCGCTCAGCAAGATTTTCTAATTATTGTACTCGGTCCCTCTACGATATTTTTAAGAGGTAAGAATTTCCATATTTATTTCATCGTTTTAACTTGTGTCAAGTGGTGATGAGAATCACGGTCCTTTTACTTTTTAGGGTCTTAGTCTACGACGCCCCAACAATGCTGAGAGCCAGCTCGTGCTCGTCATTGTGAGCACCAAAGGACTAGGGTGTGCGTTTCTTCGTCCGGCCCACCGGTTTTTGTTTAAGCGCCCTCATTTGGGTACACCTCAGCGTGGACAGCGTGGTTGATTGCAATTCAAGTAATACCTTTTATTTATTCTCTCCCGCGAAATGGATACCCAAACGTAGGAATTAAATGAACTTTAAATTTAAGTGAAGATTACAAGTGCCATTTATTTTTTAGATTTTGTGTGCTTACTTAATATTTTGACGTGATAACGTCTTATAATTCGATGGAGCCGGCTGCACGCACGAAAAAATGCGTCGTTACCTCGCTCTGAGGCGTTCCGTTTAAGGCTTGAAGTGCAAGCGAGAGCGTGCAACGAGCGACAAAGAGGCAAAATTGGCCTCCACGTTCGGCAGCGTTCGACATCTGTCTCTCTCCTACTTGAGTGAGCGATGCGTCCGCGTGGACAGCTGCTATACAATACATTTACATGTTCTCGTCAAGTATGAAGTGCAGTGAAAAGTGAATGTGGTGTCAATTGTTTATAGCAATGATAATTGCGGCGATAAAGGTAATGATTCTTTCGATATTATGAAACCATTCCATCAGTATTTTCTTATGACGTTGTCACGTTCAACTATCGTCAGTAAACCGACTTTACAGACAACCGTTTTTTTTTTAAAAGAAAACCATCTGTCATAGCAACTCTGCACGTGCGTGGTTGCTACCGTATATTTAAATATTTCATTATTTTAATTGTTTGAAAACTTGTAAATTCCAAATCTTATTGTTAAGTTCCTTCTTTTTCCAATCATCGATGACATTCCTGATTTATAATCTTCTTTTTGACATTCCTATTTTATATTCTTCTTTTAATCCTCTAACCTATTCCTTTGATTACATTTCTATATTTACCATGCAATTTTCTTTTTCTTTTATAGGTTTCAACTATCTGCACGTGCGTGGTTGCTACCGTATATTTAAATATTTCATTATTTTAATTGTTTGAAAACTTGTAAATTCCAAATCTTATTGATTAAGTTCCTTCTTTTTCCAATCATCGATGACATTCCTGATTTATAATCTTCTTTTTGACATTCCTATTTTATAATCTTCTTTTTGACATTCCTGTTTTATAATCTTCTTTTAATCCTCTAATCTATTCCTTTGATTACATTTCTATATTTACCATGCAATTTTCTTTTTCTTTCATAGGTTTCAACTATTAGGTAATCTTTCAAAATTCTACGTATCATGTAGCATTGTTATTAAATTGATTTAAATTCATTTATGCTACATTTTATGGCGCCCGAACTAATGTTTTTATCCCCTTTTCTGCCTTTAATCTTTCCCTAACGAACCCGTTTTTTCGTCGTTCGTGGGTGTATCCGTTTTCCGGATAATATGGTTCAAGTTTTATACCTCAAGACCCTTACTTAATTTAATCGTGCAGTTTTCTTTGAAACGTATCGTTTTTTTGTTTGTATGCACGGTATTTTTTTGCTTCTCTTAACACGGGTCGTTTTTTCCCCGGCTTAATGGCATTATACCTCTTTCGGATAATTGCTTACGTGTTGTTAAGTTGTTTTTGCCTGTGTATACCCTTACGATTCCAAGAGAATTTTTAATTTAAGTAGTCAATGGCCAGACTCTAGATTTTTTTCAATCGAAAGTCGGGACAGACTTACTTTTAGTTCACGATTATTTAACGTTGTTTTAAGGGAAAAATCTTTAAGGGTTAACTGTTTGGAATATTTTTACGCGTTGCTTTGGGAGGTACTCCTTAAATTTTTGGCGTACCCTGTTCACTTTTATGTGACAACGTTCTGTATTCTGCAGTATTGTTTAGATTTCTTGAGGTCTTATAACAATTTTCCATTTTTCAAATTTATTTCATTAATCTTGCCCTTGTCTTACCTCAAATGGCCTATTTTTCGGTAGAGTTGTCCCTTTAGACTCTTGCGTATCGCGTTTCAGACTTCCGGTGTTAATTTTATCCGTGAGTCGGATTTTCACGCATCCGCCTATACCGCTTTTGTCCACATTTTCGTTGAGGTAACTGACAACGTTTTGCAAGTTTTTTTCAGTTTTTGACAACCCTACTGGTCTTTAATGTATTACTAGTTGTGTGTTTTTTTCCCTCGAGAAGTGTTAAGCTTGACATCCCTACTGCCTATTGTGCGAAGTGCTCCGTTTTTTTCTTCTTCGTTCTCTCTTTATATTATCTAGTTTTAGTTAGTTGTTTAGTTATGCTCTTTCCTAATTAATTGACTAGTTTTAGGCTGTGCATAGCGATCCCTTAACACTAGTGTGTCGTTGGGGTTATTAAGTTTGTTCACTTTTAGATGGAGTCTTTGGCGTTTGTATGTGTACGCGAATCGTGTATAAATGTCTTTTTCTTCCAGCTTCAAGTAAACGTTTGTAGTTATCTAGTTAATTAGGGAGTTTCTATTTTTTTTTCTTCTTCAGGGCTGTCCAACGTCTATAGGGTTGTCCAAATTTCAAAAATTTTTTGGACTTCTCGCCTTTTTTTTGTGAGTTTGTGGGTATTTTGAAACGCAAACTATCGTTTCGAGCCGATCTCCTTTGTTGCTGTTTCATATTAAATTCTTTTTGGTTTCCGCTGTTGGCTCCTTCAGTTTTGGATTATATTCACTTTTCCGAATTGTTTTGAAAATTGTGATTGATTGTTGTTTACTCACGTAAGGACACTGTTATATTTATTTAACTCACACATATATACAGGACTGATGTTTACTAACTGTACTGAACTTAAAGAAGTATCCAATTCCTCTAGGACAAGGCGGTCGGCCGAAACAAAACTATAGCACGTTTTATTATTCTACTAGTGACATCTATTGGTGATTTACACATTCCGCCCACCAAGGACTTGTTCTTTAAATAACACTAAATTACACAACAATACTTTAAGAAAACACAAAGTTGAATATAAAGTTGAACAAAAATGAAATGCATCCGCCCACCGTGACAAAAAGAAAATACACGTAAAAAGATAACCTGGTACAAATAAAAAATATAATTACTTAGTTAAGACGCATACTTTACTAATAGCCCGTTTGAAACAACCAGTTTTACATTTAATAGTAACAACTCTCGTTATATTATCAGGGCCTACATGTTTATCTACAATTTTACCCAAAATCCACTTGGCTGGCGGTACAATATCATCTCTAACAACTACCACATTTCCAATGTCCGGTTCACACTTTTTAGTGCTCCATTTGATTTAAATTTACTAAATATTCTTTTGAACAACGTTTCCAAAAGTGACTAACCATTCTTTGAACTAACTTCCATCTGTCTAACCCAATTACATTCTTAGTACTATAATCCTGTTCAACTACGTTTATCAACGGTTCACCAACTAGAAAATGGCCTGGCGTCAATGGGAGCGGGTCATCAGGATCATCACTTAATACTGTCAAAGGACGAGAATTAAGGCACGCTTCCACCTGAGTCAGCGCGGTTGATAATTCCTCATACGTGAGAGTGCTGTTGCCAATAATTTTCCGCAAATGATTTTTAGTACATCGAATACCTGCTTCCCACAGGCCGCCGAAGTTTGGAGCCTGAGGAGGTATAAAGTGCCATATAGTTTTTTCCAGTGTTAGCATTTCGGCAATTTCATTGGGCAGTTCTGATTTAGCACTATCAAACATCTCTCGCAACTGTCTATCTGCCCCAACGAAATTAGTGCCATTGTCACTGAACAAATCTTTGCAGTGACCTCTTCTTGATGTGAATCGACGAAAAGCAGCAATAAAGCCTTTAGATGTTAAATCGGTTACTGCTTCTAAATGTATTGCGCGGGTAACCATACAGATAAATAAGCATATATACCCTTTGTATGATTTTGCACCTCTACCGGGCGAAAATCTGATATTTATGAGACCCGCATAATCAACACCCGTTGATTTGAATGGCTTACTTGGTTTGAGTCTCACCTCAGGGATTTGGCCCATAAGTTGTGTGTTAACTATTTTTGAATATCTCCGACAGACCACACATTCTCTATAGTACTTTTTTACTTGATATCTTGCTCTTACAATCCAGTATTTTGATCTCAAATAGTTCAGCATGATTTGTGGGCCGCCATGTAAAGTTCTGCTATGAGCATCCGAAATAATTAATTTGCTTAGATGGTTTTTGGCTGGAAGAATAACAGGATGTCTCTTGTCAAAACTTGCGACTGCTTGATCTATGCGACCACTGACTCGTAATATCCCGTTCTCATCCAATATTGGATAAAGGGTGTGTAATATACTCTTCTTTGGTACAGAACCTTGAGTCTTCAACTGCTTTATCTCTTCTACAAATTCATTAGCTTGAACCTGTTTGATACACATCTGTAATGTTTGATTCGTTTCTTCTGTAGTTACATAATTCGGAAAACTTTTACGCTTGTCTTTCGGCTGTTTGTGATTCAGAATTCTTTTGCAAAACGATATTACTCTTAACATTTTCTGAAGATTTGAAAACTTTTCCCAGACATATTCTTTGGGTTCTTTCTCTTGTACAGCAAAAGTCTTGATTTTTTCCTCCTCATGTGTATCATCGATGTTAGTCTTCTCAGTATTAATTTCGACTGAAGCTGACAACCACTCTGGACCAGACCACCAGAGCAAGTTATTTATTAGTTCAGCTGGTGTGCATCCTCTTGAGGCGCAATCCGCTGGATTCGAGTGGGTTGATACATGTCCCCAATGATCATAGTCTAGAACATTAAGAATGTTTGACACTCTGTTGCTCACAAAAGTTGTCCAACGACTCGGCGTTCCCTTAAGCCATGCGAGTACCACGGTTGAGTCTGTCCAAGCATATTGATTCTCTTTAGATATGCGCATCACTTGCGCCACTTCAGACAATAGCTTAGCAGTTAAAGCTGCTCCACAAAGTTCCAATCGTGGAATTGATATTTCCTTCTCAATACCTTGGTAACCCCTCTACCTTGGTCTTCGCTGTTACCAGATTGACGTAAATATTATTCTCGGTGTCAATGACTCGCAGATATATAGCGGCAGCATATGCTGCTCTCGAGGCATCTGAAAAGGCGTGTAACTCAAGTCGGGAATCTGACGAAGAATGATACCACCTTGGGATCAGAATGTTCTTGATTTGACTCAAATCTTCTCTATACTTCATCCATAGACCAAGCAACTCCTGATTCAGTTCATCATCCCACTCTAGGTGTTCCTTCCATAGTTTTTGCATAAATCCTTTTGCTGTTATCACAACTGGCGCTATCCATCCCATCGGATTATATAGACGGGCGATATCGGACAAAACTTGACGTTTTGTGATCGGGCTTCTTGTTTCAGGTAGATTGACTGTATACTCAAAATTATCTGTCTTTCGATTCCAGGATATTCCCAAAACCTTTACTGTATTGTCCACCTTTATAGGCACAGACTTATTAGAGTTACTTTTGTCTTTACCGATATGTTCCAGCAGAACATCATTGTTACTACTCCATTTTTGCATTTGAAAACCACCGGATGTCATGAGTTGACTCATTTCTTCAAATATCTGAATAGCTTCATCCTCAGTTTCACATCCTGACATCAAATCATCAACGTAATAGTCTCTCTTAGTGATTTCAGCCGCTACAGGAAATCTAGTGTGTTCTTCTTCAGCTAATCTCTGCAGCGTTTTTACAGCAAGGTACGGCGCGCATGCTGTACCAAAGGTAAGTGTCAACATTCTGTAGTGTTGTATAGCTTCCTTCGAACCTTCTCTCCATACGATTCTTTGAAAATTTGTATCCTTTTCATCAACCAGAACCTGTCTGTACATTTTGACAAGGTCAGAAATTATACATATTCTATGATGACGCCATCTCATCAAGAGATGTCGTAAGTCTTGCTGCAACTTTGGACCTACAAGAAGATTGTCGTTAAGGGCTACATTATTCACACCTTTGCATGAAGCATTAAATACGACACGAACTTTCGTCGTATCTCTGTCCTCTCGCACGACTGCGTGATGAGGCAAATAGACTGCTTTCGGATTGTCAATTTCCTCTTTGTCCACTAACTTCATATGATTCAACGTCTTGTACTCTTCCATTACTTTTCTATATTCACCATACAGCAGATCTTTGGACAATCTTTTCTCTAAAAAGTGCAATCTTTTTTCAGATATAGTTCGCGTTTGACCATACTGACATTCTGGATCGTCACTATCAAAAGGAAGTCGTACAATAAACCTTCCTTCCTCATTCCTGACTGTTGTTTTAGCATAAAACTCCTCACATTTTTGTTCATTCTTTGTTAGTTTCCTTTCGATGCTGTCTGGTTCATTTTCCATCTCCCAAAATTGCTTTAAAATATCATCCTTTCTTAATTGAACGTACATGCCTATAACTTTCTCATTTATTGAATGAGCCTCTCGCGAAACTTTCATCATTCATCATTACAGCTCATATACGTCCCCACCGAGGGGCTCGAGCCTACCCTGAATCAGGGCGATTAGGCCTTAGTCGACCACGCGGGCCCAGTGCGGGTTGGTCGACTTCACACACAACCTTCGAGTTTCTTCGCAGGCGTGTGCAGGTTTCCTCACGATGTTTTCCTTCACCGTTAAAGCAATCGGTAAGTATGTACGTAAGTTTTCGCGAAACTTTACCAGATATAATCCACCTAAGAATTGTATTTTGCGCTACTAAATTCCCTGCTGGATTTTTGATTATGCCGCTCAGTAATATTTCTCCATAAACTTCGGCTCCTAGTAAAACATCAATTTTACTTGGTGATGTGAATTCTGGATCAGCTAGTGGAATTTCTTCCAACTCTAGCCATTCAGGTGATAGTTGACTCGTAGGTAGCATTGACGTCAGCGAACTCAACACATATGCGGTTACTAAGATTGACTTTTCTGGACGATGGCGGGATTCCACTTTGAGTGTAACCATGTATTTGACTCTAGTTTGACCATCTCCCAGACCTGACACCATACCATTAACTGGTAGGCGTTTAAGACCTAGTAATTGAACTGTTGCTTCCATCACAAAAGAAGCTTGCGATCCCTGATCAACTAACGCTCTTATAATATAGTTGCTACCATTTTTTGATTTTGTTGTAACCGTGGCTGTCGCCAACAAAACCTTGTAGGACTGCATTTCTCCCTTTGAAAAGTTTGATACGATTCTCGTTTCTGCTGAAGTTCTATTTGTCCTGCATTGATTTTTGTCTTCTCTTTGTTGTTCAGTGTGTGCGGGTTCAGTATTATTTGTGGATCCTTGATTATCTGATTTCTCGAAATGTAGCAGTGAATGGTGTCTTCTGCCACATATATGACAGCATGTTAATTGACGACATTTTCTCACCGAATGTGTAGGAGCAAGGCAATTAAAACACAAGCCCTTTGATTGCACAAAATCTTGTCTGTTTTGAACAGATTCTTGCCCAAATTGTTTACATTGGTATAACCAGTGTTGACCATTACACATTGTACAAAGGACATCAAAAGCCTTCTTCTCTTCTTGGATTGATGAATGGAATGTCTTGGGCTTAGCCACGTGTTTCTGAGCAGATTGGTTTAAATTGCTTGATCTTGCATTTTGTTTGTTTGCATCAATCATCTCTAAGCTTCTAAACCTCGATTCTAAGAATTTACCAAGCTGATGCCATGTTGGCAGATCATCAGTTTTACTTTGCCGAGATTCCCATTGTTTATGTGACTCTGAATCGAGTTTGGAGATCACATGGTAGACGATGATAGCATCCCAAGATTCCGTTGAAACTCCGATATTATCCAGCGCACAGACATCCAGCGCTTTCAGAGAAGACGACGTAATGTCGAACAATCGTTTGATGTTGTTGGCTGATTCTGTATTGATTGGTTTTAAGGCAAATAGTGTTTTCATGATAGCGTTGCAATTATATTTCTTATTGTTGTACCTCCTTGTTAGTTGTTGCCATGCTTCTAAATAAGTTAATTCTGTGGTTGGAAAGTTACGGACGAGATTCGCTGGCTCGCCTGACAAGCTACTTTTGAGATAATGAAGTTTTTGAACTGATGTCAAACTCCTGTTTTCATGAATCAGTGAAACAAACATATCATAAAATGTTTGCCATTCATTGTATTTTCCCGTAAATGTGGGCAGCTGAATTCTTGGCAACTTCACCTCAGAAGCATTCGATGTTGATGTGGATGGGCCTGCAGCAGCAAGCGAAGGATCTGGTATGATGTCGATAGGTTTTGAAAAGCTTCTTTGAGTGCACATTTGTGAAAAATATAAAACTCTTCAAATGAATTATAGATATCATCTGTAAAGTATTCCAGTTCCTTTTTCTCTGCTTTCGTAGTCTTTGAAATTATTTCTTTATGATTCGTTTTAAAATCTTTCCACAGTTCATCAATTGATTCTATTCTTGTTTCTAAATAACATTTAGTGATTCTTTCTTTAGGTGACTTTTTGTAATTTATTTCAGCTTTCTTTAAATTCTCAAAAATATCTATCTGTTTTTCTATTTTCTCCATGTTGAATTCATACAAGAAGCGTTTAAAAAAAGACATCAACCAACAGTTTATAATTATAACGTAAAATACGCAAACTGTTTTTAGCTTGAAAATTTTCTAAGTCTTTTTGACACCAAATTTTTCTAAGTGTTTTACGATTCACAAGTCAATAGATACATTATGGATCTAGTCAATGGATCTACTGAGAATGATACTATTCAGTAGATCCACACTTTTGAAAATTGGATCAATCGAGAAAAAAATGTCTCAGTAGATACATTATGGATCTAGTCAATGGATCTACTGAAAATGATCCTTTTCTTGTTTGAAATTTTTCTAAGTGTTTTGCGATCCATAAATCGGCTAAGTCTTTTTTTTTTGTTTGAATTTTTTCCAAGTTCTAGATCACTCGCGATTAGTCTAAGTCCACTGAATAAAGTTCTTGGAATTTTCAGTCTTTTTAGTACTGAATTTTTCAAGTTATTTTCACTGAATTTAGAGTTCAAAGTCGCTTACCAATTGTTCCCGGTTGTTTCGGCACCATAATGTTTACTAACGTAAGGACACCGTTATATTTATTTAACTCACACATATATACAGGACTGATGTTTACTAACTGTACTAAACTTAAAGAAGTATCCAATTCCTCTAGGACAAGGCGGTCGGCCGAAACAAAACTATAGCGCGTTTTATTATTCTACTAGTGACATCTATTGGTGATTTACACAATTGTCAAACTGCCGTCTGTTGTTTTTTAGAGAAAGGAATCGTCATCGGACCATTATTTGTATTTTTCCAAAATATTTTATAAATTTATCCATTAGTGCCATTAGTGTTTTGCTCAGCAAGATTTTCTAATTATTGTACTCGGTCCCTCTACGATATTTTTAAGAGGTAAGAATTTCCATATTTATTTCATCGTTTTAACTTGTGTCAAGTGGTGATGAGAATCACGGTCCTTTTACGTTTTAGGGTCTTAGTCTACGACGCCCCAACAATGCTGAGAGCCAGCTCGTGCTCGTCATTGTGAGCACCAAAGGACTAGGGTGTGCGTTTCTTCGTCCGGCCCACCGGTTTTTGTTTGAGCGCCCTCATTTGGGTACACCTCAGCGTGGACAGCGTGGTTGATTGCAATTCAAGTAATACCTTTTATTTATTCTCTCCCGCGAAATGGATACCCAAACGTAGGAATTAAATGAACTTTAAATTTAAGTGAAGATTACAAGTGCCATTTATTTTTTAGATTTTGTGTGCTAACTTAATATTTTTTTTAAAGAAAACCATCTGTCATAGCAACTCTGCACGTGCGTGGTTGCTACCGTATATTTAAATATTTCATTATTTTAATTGTTTGAAAACTTGTAAATTCCAAATCTTATTGTTAAGTTCCTTCTTTTTCCAATCATCGATGACATTCCTGATTTATAATCTTCTTTTTGACATTCCTATTTTATAATCTTCTTTTTGACATTCCTGTTTTATAATCTTCTTTTAATCCTCTAATCTATTCCTTTGATTACATTTCTATATTTACCATGCAATTTTCTTTTTCTTTCATAGGTTTCAACTATTAGGTAATCTTTCAAAATTCTACGTATCATGTAGCATTGTTATAAAACAGATATAAATTCATTTATGCTACTCGATGGCCTCAGTAAGGTCTCTCAACAAGTGGGTCTTAAAATGAACATGGACAAGACGAAAATAATGTTAAATGTCCGTGTCGCACCCACTCCTCTAAAGGTTGGAGACTCTACACTGGAAGTTGTTGACGAATATGTATACCTGGGACAAACAGTCCAGTTAGGTAGGTCCAACTTCAAGAAAGAGATCAATCGACGAATCCAACTCGGCTGGGCAGCGTTCGGGAAGCTTCGCAATATCTTCACGTCCCAAATACCGCAGTGTCTCAAGACTAAGGTCTTTGACCAGTGTGTGTTGCCAGTGATGACTTACGGAACTGAGACATGGTCGCTTACTATGGGCCTCATAAGAAGGCTCAAGGTCACCCAAAGGGCAATGGAGCGTGCTATGCTCGGAGTTTCTCTGCGTGATCGAATCAGAAACGAGGAGATCCGCAGGAGAACTAAAGTAACCGACATAGCTCACAGAATCGCTAAACTGAAGTGGCAGTGGGCAGGGCACATAGCTCGTAGAACAGATGGCCGATGGGGTAGTAAAGTTCTCGAGTGGCGACCGCGCACCGGAAAACGTAGCGTAGGCAGGCCTCCCACGCGGTGGACCGATGACCTGGTGAAGGTCGCGGGAAGCCGATGGATGCGGGCAGCGCAGGACCGGTCGTCGTGGAAATCCTTGGGGGAGGCCTTTGTCCAGCAGTGGACGATTTGTGGCTGATATGATGATATGATGCTACAATATGCAATCAATATAACTATTCAAGAGAAAAAACAAACAAAAAGGGAATACTTAATATGTTTTTTTGATATTATAAAAGAAAATAATTTAATTATATAAAAAAAAAAGAGAGCGTCGGTGGCTCAACCGGTAACGACTCGGTCCGTCTAACCAGAGGTACCGGGTTCGAATCTGGACGGCCAATAAACTCATTGGTACATATACTTACCGATTGTTTTAACGGTGAGGGAAAACATCGTGAGGAAGCCTGCACACGCATGCGAAGAGACTCGAAGGTTGTGTGTGAAGTCAACCAACCCGCACTGGGCCCGCGTGGTCGACTAAGGCCTAATCACCCTGATTCAGGGTAAGCCCGAGCCACTCGGTGGGGACGTATATGAGCTGATATAATAATATAAAAAAAATGAACGATAACTGTAGAATCGAAGGGACCATATTAAAGAAAAAATATAAATATATATATGATGTTGTCTCACTGTTTGCGACTATCGATTGATAGACTTTAATTGGTTTTTTTTTGTTGTTCGACCATAGATCAGAAAAGAAAAGAAAAATACTGTACTTTGTCGTATAATGCCTTGCATAAAGTTTACGAAAACTCATTAATGGAAAAAGGGATACAAAGATTCATAAGTAAGGAAATGTTTAGTAATTATAGAACCCAAACAAATACCTCTCGGTACCATGGATTAGGTACACCTTTTGGTAATTAGCTAAATTAATTACGTTAATTTAAAATAATTATCCCTTTGAATAAAGTATTATATGGTAACACTTGATGATAATAACAATTACTAATGCAATCTACTTTATTCGCTTAGAGAAACAGCTCTTGCGAATAATAGAATAACCTCCTTAATTTATGACCTTAAGGTTCTAGTCAATGTCTCTGCTATAGCTTGAACAGATTGACTAGGCATCTGTAAAATTAAATAAATGGAAAATGAAAGGTCTCAGATCTAAAATTCATATACCTATCTACCTTTTTGTGTGGTGTGGAATCTAGTTTGCAATACCATTTGGTATGATATAATATAATTCGGGACTTCGTGTGTAGTTCTTATCGAATGATGTATTATTATTATTAATTTTGCTTTGAAAAATGTTTTTAGGCTAAAGTGAGTTGTAATAGGAAACCTAGCCAGGTGAAACCTAGCCACCAACCCAAATACCAATAATAGGCCTATCTAGCTGTCTATAGATGCATTTACACAAACATAAATATCGGGTTCAAATAAACACAAATTTAAATATACCCGATAGAAATACAAAATTTTGCGTGAGGACGCTCACCTATATAACAAAACAACAACATATATACATTATATAACAAAACGCAACAAGTATACAAGACAGCTCGACACGAATGGATATAATCCATTCAATCTATAATAAACTAGATCTAGAAGAAATACCTAACCTAGGTATTTCATAGGGGCTTGGAGAGGCGAAGTGGCAACTTCTGGCACCGTACATACACTGAGTTAAGGATTTGGCCTGTTCGATGCATAACAAGCCGCTCATTAATCGGTGTCGGGGAATTCGAACAAGAATATAAGGAGGACATACCACACTTATGATCAAAATGATCGGTTATATTACAAATTGCAGCTTTTTTAGACTAGGGACGCGATCTCGCAGCATCTGCGCCCCGAAATCTGCTCTATTTCTAGAAAAGCTTAGTACCTTTTTTTTGTAAACTGAGATCTTTTTGATTTCTTTAAACAAACGAATAAATTGAGAAAAAAAAACACTTACCTACTATTACACATATTATTATGTTTGTACACCATTAGTTGTGACACAGCAATGAATAAATGAAATGAAATGAGATGAACTCTAACCCCAGAGTCATAGACACCTACTGCTCCATGTGAGAGTATATTATAGTTTTAAACATATAATAAAAAAAAAAAAAAAAGGTCACAAGTATATGCTCAGCACATCCGAGGCCTGAGGCTGGACTAGACTAGACAAGACTAGCAGTCTAACGGGAGGCTGAAGCCATGACACGTATTCATAGCAGATGCACAGGCCGACGGCTTGTGTCGCGAGTTAACAAAAAATGGTGAGGTAGCAGCATATGAAATTAAATTATTTCAAACGTCTTGTAACACGTTTTTAAAATCAGGGTAATCCCATTTAACGCAAGAAGCAAAATAGAGATTTGAAACTTCGAATTCAGACACCTTCAGTTCTGCAAATAGAATAAAATCTCATATAAATCCAATTGGAAGGTCCGACAATGTGAAGGATTCCGATATGACTGTATTGTGTTTAACGTTTTGTATCTGTTTGCAGTGTGGAAATGCGCACGCTTGCCTGTGGTTTCGCTGTCTCATTCCCAAGGGGCGGTGTGTGATGGTTCCTGCGAGACACCATACGGAACCCTCATAATAATAACTTTTGAAATAGAACTACTGCGTAACACCACATGGAACCCTAATAATAATATTGAGTTGCTGAACTGTTTTTTTAGAAGGTTCGGTCTGACACCGAATTCCTTAACTCAAGTGTTAGCACTTGGGACCAATGAAATACGATTTGATATTCGCAAGATAGGGTAGGAGAGAGCGAAAGAGTAAATGAATTGGATTTGTGTTGTTGTGTGAAGGAGATAGAAAGTCAGGGCTGCTTCTTAGGAAGGCGCGTGAGCAGGGACAGAGTATGGAATGGCGGGACGAGTTGGTCGTGTCTCGGGGCTGAAATATTGTTTGTTTTTCTGTGCGAATTTTGTGTGAAAAGTAATAGTTTTGTGAGGTGCGACGTGGGTCTGGGTACGTATTATTTTGGTCTTAAGGTCTAACTGGAATCACCTTTTAAAATACCCAGAGCTTTATTAAACCCAAATAGGGAAGCACTTGAAAGGTTCTTTAAAATTTAGGGTTCTCTGTGAGTTACAGAAATGTACAGTGGTTGCAAAATTGTTTGCTTGACGGAAATGTATAATATAAAATATTTAAATTACCTTTTCGTTGCTGTCTATTCAATTTTTGTTTAATTTTAACCTTACTTTATGTAGACAAATTTAATACAAATTTATATACATCCATACGTAAGTACGTGGTATCGTACCGGATGTGTTGTAAATTCAATATAATATCAAGTTTGTACCGTTAAATACTAGAATAAAAGTGACATCTTCTTGGGCCAATAATTAACTATTAAACAAAGAACTGTAATTAATGTATGGCCATACTTTTAATACTAACTAAATGATGTAACGTGGAGTTTTACGCCTATATAAAAAAAAGGTTTCTCCACAATTTGAGTCCAATAAAAAGCTTATACCTCCTTTTAGACTCAATCAAGTTTTTTATTTTTTTTATTTTCCTAGAATCTAAGGATTTCCGCCACTTAGGATTGTAAAAATGAAACTTTCAATCTGGAACCTTCCAGATTGGTGAGTAAGTGAAGTAAATAATAGGTAATGGAGCAGGATTGAGCCCCACTATGGGGACGAGTATGGGCTGATATGATATAAGTTTATAGATAGAAAGCATCTCGTGGGAACTTTATATTCCATAGGTACAATTGCCCACCAGTAAGGGGCAATGCAGGGTTCACTTTCCCTTATAAAAAAATAAAACGAATGACGATCACCAAAATTTTCACTAAGACATAGGCCTATGGTCTTAGTGGGGAAGGTGGTACCTGTTCATACTTACGATATGAAATGAAGCGACGTTTACGTATGATAGGTATATCTCAATTTACGAAAAAATATAGTTATTACATACCTCAATGTTTTCTCCAACGTTCTTACCACTTCTGATTATTATAGATTCTGCAATAAAACCACTCGAAGAATGGAAATAGCTTGAATTTAATGAATTTCTCAAAAACACTTCTTACAAGACACTTCAAAACAACCTGCCCATCTCACTGTCGTACGTAGAATGCCCGCTTGCACCGCCCTCTGTCCGTAATTGCTGTATTTATTTGTGAATACTGCTAACAATATCGTGTGGAACTTGGTAACTTGTTTCGATAAAATTTTGTTTGGGTAATCAATTCAAATAAGCAATTTTTAATTTATTAGAAGTCCAGTATTCCTTCGACATTATATTATGTGGCTAGAAAGTTTTAGTCCCCCAGTTTTAGAAAGTTTATCAGTCTTACCGTCCAAAAACATTGTATGTTCCAGCATGGAAATAAGACACTCTGATCTCTACTGCATTGGGGAATGTTGAGGTCGTCTGCATCTTCGGTATCATTATCCATCACTAAGCATTGAAACAGACCTAAGTCTTATATCCAATATATTTACACACTTTGAAAAACCTACCATATCGAATGCAATATTTTTATAAACAGTGGCAGGTCTTGTAATGTTTTTAATACTGTGATCTTGGATTAATGATAGGTCTTCGCTGCCGCTCCGACCAGCGAAGACCTATCATTAATCTAAGACTGTGATATACCTTCTTAATAAATACTTTTTTCTTTCCTGGTATCATAGCTCTATGATAAGAATTATTATACGAAAAATATTCTATTCCAAAATTTTTTATTTTGCATATTTGTCTCAGACAATAATAATCTTTTTGTATTACCTATGTAAGTACTTTTTACTTTTATGTATAGTGACTTATATTGCTACATTTCTGAACGCAGTCACGTCATGTCACGTCATATTTTTACGTGATTTTAACCTGCCATTTGTCATTTAATTTCTCAAAATACTCAACAATCCGAATTTTGTGGATATATGTTGTGAACTTGAAGTGATTATTTTGTTATGTTTAATGTTTAATAATAATAAAACTGTAACGGGGCCGTGTCTGTACATGAAATATTTTTGGAAAATAATAACTGTGGTGGACATTACTAACGATACAGAGGCCAAAACAACAACTTTTGGAATTTTTGTCTGTCTGTCTGTCTGTATGTTCGCGCATCACGCAAAAACTACCAGGCCGATTTTGATGAAATTTTGTATGGTGGTTCCTTATAGCCCGGGTTAACATATAGGATACTTTTTATCCCGGAAAATTCAAGAGATCCCGTGGGAAAATCAAAAGTATTCATTTATAGAATGGCTCACCTCGCAAATGTGGTTTGACCTATTACAATCAAATTTTTCACGTTGATACCCTTATCGCGAACTAAACTCGGACATTGTGAACCCCAAAAAAAATAAGGGTTCCTGCAGGAATTCAAAAAATTGTATCTTTAGAATGGCTCAACGTAACAATATGAAACCATTACATTGGGATGGGGTGTTTTGAACATCATTGTATTCTTTATCATTCTTTTTTTTGGGTATTCATTATCCAGGAAACCTAAAGAGGTCCCGTGGGAAATTATCTATCGATACTTACAATAATAAATATAGAGTACTTTTTCAACATATAAGCTACACATACCACACATTATAATCATAGCAGCAAACTGTCAATAGATGGCACTGCAGGAATAATAAAACGCGATTAAGTTGTGTTAAAACATTAAAATATTATTTCATCCTTTTGAGTGGATTTCTTTTATGTATTTTTCAGCATACACTTTTTACACAACTCTCTGGAACTATGGCACGTAGCGATGTGTTTGAAAGACGAACAGATAGGTATTTTTTTATAGATTGCAATCGTGTAAAAAAATTAAAAACACATAAATCGAGTTTAGCTTCTTGGCTTTAGCTTGGGCTTTAGTCGATGTGATGGCAAAAGGCCGGAAGGTTTAAAGTGCTATGGCAGAGAGGAACGTGCCTGCTTTGGGACTCTACTTTTTCTGACTTACTTCTGCACCACCGTACGGTACTGCTGCTCAATTTGCGGCGAGAAAGAAGCATAATAAGTACTCGGTCTTGAAGGCAAATTACTGCTTTGTGCCGCTGGTCTGTGAGACAACCGGCTGCTGAACCCTCAGAGGCCTTTTCCTTCACAAAGGAGATTGGCCGTCGCCTTCGAGAGAGGAGATATGACGCCCGCTTCGGGTCCTACCTGCTGCTAAGGTTGTCTATTGCCATCCAGCGCAGCAACGAGAAGTGCGTCATGGGCTCCTTTGGAGGTGATACGACTCGAGGATTTGACCCATATTAATATTTTTAGGAAATTTTATTACTAGATTGATAATATAATGATTTGAATAAGGTTTTTAATAATATAGGTATATGTGTTATTTCATCATATCAGTTTATATACGTTCCCACCAAGGGGCTCGACCTACCCTGAGTTAGGGCGATCAGGTCTTAGACGATCTCGCGGGCCCATTGCGGGTTGAATGACTTCACAAATAAGCTCACGATGTTTTTCTCACTGTAAGAGCGTCGGATAAACGTACATACCAGTATGAAATCGATATTCGTATAGATATTGGTAAGTGGCAGGATTCGAACAACGGCCTTCCGGACAAGCGGTGGTGGTCCTAACCGTTCTGCCACCGACGCTCTATATGTTATTAAAGATTTAGAAATCATATTATAATCTCATTTCATATTATAAATGTGAAAATGTGTTTGTTTGTTTGTTACATATTCACACTTCAACATCTTGATGAAATTTGGCATGCAGGTAGCCTGTATCACTGGTAATGAAATAGTATACTTTTTATCTGTGGAAATTATCATAGTCCGATGCAGTTTCTGAGGAAACTAAAACAATACTCTTTGTTCGTTAAGTTATTTAAAATCGTACCGAAAAAATGATTTTTAGCACAAAGATGAGGTGGAAAATGATATTATTTGCTATTAAGTATACCCTGACATAGTTCTCAAAGGGATCTGGGGACCACTGTTTTCTACGCTCGCGCACGTCGGTGGCGTCACAACAAAGCAACGGATTAAAGTGATTTTTTGTATAGAATTTGTTGAGGGGGTGGGAAGTAACAAAGACTGCTAATCCAAATAGCCCGATACAGTTACTGAGGTACCTGGAGAAAACTCATGTCCACGCTTGCGAGCTGATTGCGGATCGCGCACCACTCACCCTCAAAAAGAGTCATAAAAGCTATGTCCACGCGGGCGAAGCCGCGGGCAAAAGCTAGTGTTTAATAATTAGGAATAGGTTACAATCGAGTCTACCGTACCCCTCGGCGGAATAATTAATATAGATACTTGTGTTTTAAGGAACTTTAGGTCAGTTCGACAAGTTACCATTTTTGTTTGGGACTATTTGTTTCTTCATCATCATCATCATCATATCAGCCAAAAATCGTCCACTGCTGGACAAAGGCCTCCCCAAGGATTTCCACGACGACCGGTCCTGCGCTGCCCGCATCCATCGGCCTCTCGCGGTCTTCACCAGGTTGTGAAAAGATAATAAAATAAAATAGAACTGAAAAGAGTGTGCTCGTTTTTTGTGGGCAGTCGTGTAATAATGTCATGTTGCGCATAATGTCGTGGAAATCCTTGTGGGAGCCCTTCATCTAGCACAGGACGTCTTTCGGCTGATACGATGAGGTGCTCATTATGCTGAGTTAGAAAAAAATTGCCCACTAATACCTCATAGAGCTGCACTGAAGCACTGAGGTACAAATGTGTCGAATAGCCGCGAGCAACACGAGTACGGGTTACCTGGAGCCCTGGAGCCGCCGCGCGCCGTACAAGTATACCTCCCCGATGGTACCCCGATAAAAATACTCAATTTATTTATTAAAATTATTTATTATCCTTCATCATATTTCTAGCATACTAAACGTAATAATTGTATAATAATAAATAATTGAATAGTTATTTTAGTTTTGAAACATTTCAGCAATATCAATAACTCTATTTAAAAGTTGAATAAGTAACTAAATTTACATGCAAAATAGGCATATTATAATATTATTGTTTTAGTTTCATAGTGTCATAGGTACACATAGGGTGTTTCTATGAATGCAGCCAGTACATTTGTTCATTGTGGTACCTCTCCTAATGTAAAATAAATCAATAAATACTATAATATTAATATTATCAATAACTAGCGACATTTAAAAAAAATTGCGAATAACTCTTAATTTACAAACTTTGGCGAACTATAACAATATACGAGAATAAACATTTCATTAGCTATCTGCGTTACAAGGTACTGATAGCCTACTGCCGTCTGGCACAGGATAGATCCCGTCACGTAAAGAGAGCGCTGGGCGCAGTAGTGGGGTAAGGTACTGATAGCCTACTGCCGTCTTGCACAGGTCAGGTCCCGTCACGTAAAGAGAGCGCTGGACGCAGTAGTGGGGTAAGGTACTGATAGCCTACTGCCGTCTTGCACAGGTCAGGTCCCGTCACGTAAAGAGAGCGCTGGACGCAGTAGTGGGGTAAGGTACTGATGACCTACTGCCGTCTTGCAGAGGACAGGTCCCGTCACGTAAAGAGAGCGCTAACATGATAGCCTACTGCCATCTTGTACATCCCGTCACCCGTAAAGTGTTGAAGTAGATTGCGCGGCCAACAACACCCCGCGCTTCTGTCACGTGGCGGGGGCTGTACACTTAGTGCACACGGCACGAGCCACGCGCCTGACGCGCCCGATGGGATGGTACCATACTGTCACGTGGCGGGGGCTGTACACTTAGTGCACACGGCACGAGCCACGCGCCTGACGCGCCCGATGGTATGGATGGGATGGTACCATACGCATACGCATACGCATTCAGTGACGAATAGAAAAATCAAAACTACTTTACTAATAATAAGTATTTGAAGTATGTACCTAAATACTATTTCAAACTTATCGACCAGCTTATTCGACTAACATTTTTATCAGTTTGTTTCTTGACTTCATAGAAAAATCTTTAGGTAAGTCCGGCATTTCGTTACATCTCTAGTGAAGTCCCGCGCTTACTGTTCAGTGATTGAGTGACAGATACAGTTACACAAATTCCATCCACTTTTTTTAGAAAAAATGTAATTATCTACGTATATGTATGTATATTCGACATAAAAATAAGTTGGATGATAGTAAACTGAAGTGAACATTGTGTATATTATACTCGTAGTATCAGCACTCGCCTGGTCTGGGCGCGGTGGTGGGCCTGGCGGCGGCGGCGTACGTCATTTGCGATTGGATTATAAATTTATATGTAAGTTTAATAAACCTGGCAAATTTAATACAGGAAGGGGGTGTGGAAGAGGATACTATAGAAATAAGTAACTTTTATTTTGAAGTTATTTCATTAATTATATACGCACTCACACGACTGCAATTATTATTTGATTCAGATCAGCCAAAAGATGTGCGCTGCTGGACTAAACCCCCCACCCCCCAGGGATCCCACGCAGCCTGGATCCAGCGCCTTCCTACGACCTTGACCAGGAGTGGGAGGAATGCCTACGCTACGTCTTTCGGAGTTCAGTCATCACTTAAGAGCTGTACTGCCTCAACGGGCATCTGTTTTGAAATATAAATCTATGAAATTGACCTTTTATCCAAAATCATGCATGTTAAAAATATGAATTAATGTGGTTATTTTTGAGCAGAACCCCTCCTGGCCTACCTCAGACCTACTACTACTCAATTAAAGGGTCGTTCCTCGTGCTCCACCTGCGTTTTCCACCTGGGTGGAGCATGAGGAATTGTAAGTCCTCGTACTCCAACTGATACGTGCTCCACCTGAGTCTTTTATCTGGGTGGAGCATGAGGAATTTTATATCCTCGTACACCAACTGATACACTCATTATCTTATGAGGTGTTGTAGGTCCAGTTGTTCTGTTTTCTTCAATACTATGTTCTGCAAAAAGGGAGAGAAGAAACGTATCCACGCCTCATTAAAAAAAGTAAAAAATGTGCGTACCTACATCGTACTGGGAGTAACGAGTAATTTTAACATAAAAATACTTAGACTCCGTCGTCGCACTCGGTACGAGTAGCTCGCAGGTACGAGTATGACGAACATTTGATAGTACAATTCATTTCGGTAGCTGTTTTTTCGAAACAAAGCTATCAGAACTCGATGGTAGTCAAATCAGTCAAGTGATGATAAGGAAGATTGATTATCTGCTCTTTTGGGAATTAACCTGCAATTTTTAGGTCCACTAAGTAAAAAATGTTAACTACTAAGACAGATACTTTATTGTTTCATATAAGTTATCCAGAACATGTGAACAGCGTCGTGCGCAGTGCGCCGTGCGCCCCTCGCGTGCGCGAGTTTCACTGCGCCTACTACAGAGAGCGCGCACGTGCACGCGCACGCAAGCTCCGCGCGACTGCGGCCCGCGCAAGCGCCCGCGCCGCGCGCCGGCGCAAGGTGGTTGCTGGTCAACGTTTTGCAGGTGAAATTGGTGTATCACTCCACAACGTTTAACATCAGTAAGAATTTGGTAATATCATTTTAATTCCATTAAGGATTACGACTGTTACCTAACTTTAACACAGCGACACCCTGTCACCCGCCCGAGGGAACTCGGGGCAAAAGGCTAGTAAGCTCTTACATTACAGATATGATGATAGTAAGTATTTACAATACAGTTATTTTTTTTTTATTAGATACCACGGAGAGCGTGGAGAGGGCCGACAGTGACACTGCACGAGTGAGCTACACGTGGAGAGGGCCGACAGTGACACTGCACGAGTGAGCTACACGTGGAGAGGGCCGACAGTGCCACTGCACGAGTGAGCTACACGATACTACAGCAGGCATTGGTTACAACTTGAGACTACGGACGGCGCGTTTAGTGAGGCGTGCAGGGGCGCTGCCCGCGCGGGGCTGCCCCGCCACCAGTTGTCTACAAACTACTCCAAATACAGTACCATAACCTATTCCAGAGACACAAATAGTTCATTACCCATGCTTTTCATTCTTATTTAAAAAAATAATAATTAAATAACGGAATTTTAATTTTGTTAGTAACGAAACATTATTCTGGATAACTTATAAATTATAAATTAAAATTTCAAGTGTCAGAGCAGACGCTTGAGAAGGACAACGTTGATGCGCGCTCCGCAGTGCGCGGTGCGCAGCGCGTGGTGCATCGCACTAACATTATATTGGATTAATACAATTTAAATTAACATTTTGTGCTTGAAGCTAAACTATGCTAAGCGATACAAATAAATAAGTAACAGAAGAGATATGACTAGAGTGTTCGTTCAGCTCTAGAACCTACGATTCATAAAAGCACTACGCACCTGTCTCCTTTACTTTATAAATAGGTAAGTACATTAATATTATTCGCTAGTTAATTATTCCAAATCTAATGTTTATTTTTGATGATTTACATATTGGCATTCATCTTACTCACTAATTTTAAACAATGATCAGTTAAAAGTTACATTACAACATTAAAACGTCAGTCACGTCTTACGGATGTGGGACGTACGCCTGCACGCCTGTACGCATGCACGCCTGCGGCGGTGGAAGGACGCAAGCTCACTGCGGGGCGCAAGGGCTGTCTAAAGCGCGCAGTTGCCCGGCAGAGCGTTTACTGCTACTAGACAGCGCGCGTGCTACCCGACAGCATGCAGACTATCCAACAGAGCTTGGACCTGCTACCAGAAGGCATGCGGGCTACCCGATAGCGCGCTGACTGCCCGGCACAGCGTGAAATGCTGCCAGACAGCGTGCGGGCTACCTGTCAGCGTGCAGAATGCCCGGCAGAGCGTGGACAAGCTATCGGAGAACGCGCGGGCTGTCCGACAGCGCACGTGCCTGACACCGCGCGGAGTGCTCGACAACACTCCGCTGCCTGAATTCGGACTGCCTGACAGCACGCGGAATGTTTGACGCGCAGGCGATGACATTGTGAAGGTGAGGCATCTACACTACGATTGTAGACAGTATAAAAGTCGCGACAGACTAATGGACCCGAGAAGGACGCGACGACGACGCATCGCGCGCGCCGGAGTCAAGTCGGGGAGACGGCGATATCCGTCCACGTGAGAACGTTCAGATACGTTTAAATAATCGCAAAGCGTACCCTGTATCCTAAAATCACTTTTACGGGCGATCTATACAAAGAGAGAGGACGCGATAATATTTTATAAACGAATGCGTCACCGCAATTATAGCTACAATTATAGTGTTAAAGTATCATTCGTACTAATAAGTAGATATAAATTTATTTTTAAGTACACAATATTTGGGATCTACCGAAGCGCGGCGCCATCGCCTGCGACCGGCTGGCGGCGATCTCTCTAACACTCTAAGTGTTTATGAAGTCGTAATATAGTTGATCGATATAGGTACTAGGTATACGTGTTCCAGTTTGGCATCGATTTAATCATTTGTGTAATCTAAGAGTCGTGCGACGCGTGTGGGCCGGAGGCGGGACGCCACCTACACCCTGCAGAGATCGACATCTGCCTACACGTACACGTACACGTACACGTACACGTACACGTACACGTACACGGCGCGCCTCGCGGCGCACACTTTGCTTTTCTTATTAGTTTCCGTTATCGTAAGTATCATAACAACCGCTTCCCTCAATAAGTGCACTGAGGGACAGAGCCACTAGGGCTTGCTCGCGGTTTCTATCAATATATTTAAATTTTATCTAATAATGCACAATGTAGGTTATTTGTTAGCGCGTCGTGGAGCGTGGAGCGTGGAGCCTGCCGGCAGCGCGTCGAGACCGCGCTTGGACATATCCTCAAAGTTACAACTAAACAACAAGTGAGACGGAGGTCATACAATAATTATAATATTTTTTATACAAATAATAGAAATAATTGCGAAAACAATAACGTAAAGACGTATTGCACAATCGTAACTCACAGAAATACTACCTACTGATACTAAATCAATGAAACTTCATGTATTGTACACAATTATTTATGCACATGGCTCACTTGTAAATCATAAACGCCTAAAACTAGACTAATATATAATATAAATATATGTGTAAATATAAAATTCTATGTTTTGTGGTGAGTGTAATATTTGACTAGAGCAGGCGGGGCGACTCGCGCCCGCGCAACACTATATCTAAGGTATCTCAGTATCATTTAATATTTATTATATTGGTACTTTTTGATTATGAATCTATTTTTGTGTGTACAAATTACACTACTTTTTACTCGCTAGCACGCGTTCTCCCCACTGTTGGCTCCCGTCGCGTGGAAACTCACGTCACAGTTATTGTAGTTGACACCTTAACGTTAACACTAGTTCATATGTTTACATGTACAGACACGGACAAGCACACACACGGAAAAATGCTCAAACTATATTTGAGAAAACTCGTTCTTTGAGAATTGACTTTCCTTATAGCGCCGCCTGCACCGCTGCGAAGCAACACCTTCATGTAACGACTGCCAAGCCGACACCGCCATGAACTGCTCCCAAGCCGACATCGGCATGTGGCACCTCCAAAACCGACACCGGCACATAGCGACTACCAAGCCAATACTGGCATTTAGGAGATACCGACATGCTCTGCTACCAAGCCGGCACCGATATGTACTGGCTGCCGAGCCGATATCGACATAGAGCGGCTACCAAGCTGACACCAGCATGTAGTGGCGGCCGATTTGACACCAGAATGGACTACTCCCAAGCCAACACCGGTCAGAGCGGCTGCTGAGCCAACATTGGCATGTAACGGCCGCCGAGCCTACACAATCTTACACTGCTACCCAACCGAAACGGATATGTAGCGGCTGCCGAGCCGACACTAGCCTGCACTGCTTCCAAATCAACACCAGCAGCCGACCCGGCACAAGCATACAGCGGCTGCCGAGCCGGCACTAGCAAGTAGCGACACCAACATGTAGCGGCTGCCGAGCCGACACCAACATGTAGCGGCTGCCGAGTCACGGGTCACGGCGGCGGTGCGCGGCCCCTCCTCAGAAGTGGCGCCTACGCCTACTGTGCAGACACTGAAACTAAGCTTCCTATTTTTAAATAACTTGTTTCCATTATAAAACGTAAACAATAATTTAGATTAACAAATTGTATGTACTTGGTTAATTCAGTAAAGAGATAAATTATTTCTTGGATTTTTTGTGTTGACAAAAAGTTTTACATTTAGATTTATGTTTAAACATCAAAATTGTCAAGGAGTACAGCACAGTACATGACAGTACAGCACAGTACATGACAGTACATGACAGTACAGCACAGTACGAAGCGCGCCCGTTAGAGCGCAAACTAAACATAATACTTAATAACATAAGCATTACAGAGACACGGCCTGTACAGTCCACTATGTTGATATTATACTTTTATATCACAGCCCATTTGGAATTTTACAACACATAATAACACGTTCTTTCGAAACGAAGGCCTAAGTATTTCGGTCTTTATGTTGAAGTGCACTTCCATTTGTACACAGTGTTATACACGAACATTTATTTTGTCAACAACATACGTGACCATGAAGTCTCTCACTAGTGAATTAAAGTCTGTGGAACGTGCTGCGCGTACCGCGAGTCGAGTGGTCGGGTACTCTGTGCTCTGTGCTCCGAGTGCGGCTGGCGCACCCGACTGCCGACTGCCTCCCCGTGACGTGTGAAGCGGCTCCCCGGGAGACGACTCGCGAGGCGCCCACGTGTCAATCAGACCGAGGTACACACGTTGCTATTACAATCAGTATCTACCCGCGTTAGAGTGCCACGCAGAGCTAGCCCACCGGGGCGGGACTTTTAAACATAATAATAATAAAAAAATAGGTTATTTTAGATAACGTTAGTGATCTAATCGAGCACTTGCAGGTAAAGTGATCAGTTACTTAGACCGAGGGAGGCAACAGTGTCGCGGAGCGGGGCGGCGCGGGGCGGCGCGGGGCGGCGCGCGGGGGCGCGAGGCGGCTCCTTTGCACGCGACTCGCGACTCATGCTGAATAACGCGGCTATTAAAACAATTTTAGGACTATAATAGAAATAAATCAACTCGAATCCGCTACGTGCCGCCCCTTAGCTGCATTTCTCGCTTTTTACATAATAATTAAAATACCTCTTCTTATTATTCTCAACTTACTTAATAAATTCAGTTTGGCTTAGTTCAAGCAAATAACTAGTTTAATAAATTTATATTAAAAGTTTCGGTTAATCGTTATGACTTAGAAGTAGAAATATGATTACGAATGACAAAATTTTATAATGCGTCATCTTTATAATAATAATAATTTAATCAAAGATAATAAACTGTATAATAATAGAATAGAGTTATTTAATTATTAATCAATAATGATAAGGATGAAGCATTCCTACGCGCCGATTTAATAATAGATTAATTTTATTAATTAGATTAGTATACTCGCCTCGGAGGGCGGGGGCTCGTACATTTGTTTAAGTTATTAGGTAGGTAATGATATTCACTATACAGTAAGAGTGTCGATACAAGGCGCCGCGCCGGCGGCCGGACGCAGGAGAGCGGACAGCCGGCTTTAACAGCAGGGCGGTCACTGTCTCGCTCTGCGCGGCGGGCGGGGCTCACGGGGCTCACCCGGGGCAGGCGCACGGGCGGCGCGCGGACGGCGTCTAGGGCTAGTAGGGCCGGTTGGCGTCCTTGGGCCGCTTCAGCTGCACCTTCAGGCGCTTCATGCCGATCTGGAAGCCGTTCATGGCCTGGATGGCGGCCTGCGCTGACGTTGGGTTGTCGAACGACACGAACCCTGGCGACAATACGGACTCGTTGTATCAACTGTTGCCGGTGCGACAGGAGCGAGGGGGGGCGGGGTGTAAGAGGGGAGGACCAGCGGACTCACCGAAGCACTTGCTCTGATTGGTGGCGCGGTCGATGAAGACCTTGCTGCTGATGACGTTGCCAAACGGCAGGAACATCTGCATGAGCTCCGCGTCGCCAAACTCCTGCGGCAGGTGGTAGATGAACAGGTTGCAGCCCTCAGGGCCCGAGATCGAGCAGCCTGGGAACATCAAGAAATCTTTAAAGAACTCACAAATCTGTCTCCAAACACCAGCATTTTAGTTTAACACGAAACAAATATATTAAATTAAGCTCCTTGCGCACCGCACAATAAAAAAAAAGCCAGGAAAACAGCTTGCGAGCCACTTTAAAACTAAGGATTTAAAAAATGCAAATGGACAACATTATGGCTCCACTCTAGCTGACTGTTTGCTGTAACCCAGGGGAAAGAAGCGAAGTTAATTCTGGCGCTCCACGGGCCGATCGGCCGCTTGGCACGCGGCACTCTCGCCCCGCCCGATCGGCTCGCAAGTTATTTTAAAAAAACCACAAAAACTAAACACTGGGCAACTAACATCTTAAATAAAAAAACAAACATAGAAGTTTAAAAAACTAAAATACGACTTCAAAAAGAATTGTAGGCCCCCCATTTGTTTCGTACCTACCGCTGATTTGATTATTGTTGGTTAATTTCGTGTATTTATAAAAATATTATTTCATAATTTTTGAGTGAATTTCTTTTTGAAGTCGGTTTTTAGTATTTTTTAACATTTATTTTTTATTTTTAGTGATAATGTTATAAACCCAATCACCCACTTGCCAATAGGAGAAATCATAATGCATGTGTTTCGGTAACCGATTAATAATTACGGCTTTATCTCGAACAAAACCCACTGCTTTTTTTAGTCTGTGTGTGTAACACAACATAACTGTGTGTGTAACACAACATAACTGACCCAAACACAGTTGTGTAAATAAAGAGGAAGAGGAATATTTAGAAAGCACGTCCAGTATATTGCTCGACTCTGGTACTTATTTCCACGTTCGCGAGCTTCTTGTAGCTGTTGCATCACGATCCCTCGCACTTCGAAGACAGCCATCATAAAACTAATTCCATGCGGGCGAAGCAGCGGGCAAAAGCTGTACAGTTATAAAAACAAAATCCGCGCTGGCGAAGCCGCGGGCTAAGTATTACAGTAAACGAACAGATAAACAAACAGACAGAGAGACAAGTAAGCGAGTTAAAATTGCAACGTCAGCAAATACTGAGCTACGTTTAAAGTTCCAATTTTTAAAAGTTGCTAATCAGAAAGTTAGTTTACAATCTATTGAAAAATTTGTACAAAGACAAACATACAAAGCGTGAACTCGTGGACAGAAATTGTCAAATTCTAATAGAAGTAGGGTCCAACAATGGAAAGTGAGAGCCGAATGTAGGACACAGCAGCTGTGCGGCGGAGCGGTCGGGGCAGTCGGGGCAGTCGGGGCAGTCGGGGCAGTCGGGGTGGGGCACCAGTCACCACTTACCATCCCTCTGCGCCGGCGGCGGCGCCAGCGCCGACATCGGCGGCGGGATCGGCTGCGGGAACTGCCCGTATACCGCCGGGTAAGCTGTCGAACATCAAGTTGCACATGGTCACAATGAACACCGAGCGCCGAGCGCCGAGCGCCGCGTCCAGGCGCAGTACATACTCGTACACACATGCACCGACACGTTGCGATATTGTACACAAATAACATTAAGCTAAAATACATTTATTCTTATTTAAGTATCGATACCCAGTACACTGCTCAAAATTGCTTAAGGATATTTATAGTTTTTAACCGTACATAACAGTCATGTTTTTTTTAAAAAAGCTATAAAAATACTAAGGGCATTTGAGTAGGATAGAAACTTTTGAGATGAGCAAGTGAACGATGAGTAAGATGACTCTCTCAGTTCTTATAAGTACTTAAATAAATTTAGTTATGAAAATAAAAGTTTAAAGAAACTAAAAACCAACTGAAAAATGAAATTCACTCAAAATATGAAATCATATTTTTATATATTAAAAATAATATTACTTATGAAATTAAAAGCAGGTACGAAACAAAATAGGGGCCTTCAATATTTGAGACTGAAAGATGTTTTTTGAGGCCCTGAAAAAGCTGAGGCAGTACTGCCACCCTTTTTAAAGCCAGATTGTAAATCTAGAAAGATATTATTGTTATTGCAAAACTCAACTAGTTTGTCTGACACATTTGGAAGGAACGGCCCAGTGCTAATCGGGCGTAAGTCCTTCATGTCTTTTGGATCCGATATATTTGGCATTGGCTTGACTATCGCCGTTGTAGATAAAGAGGAGTAAGGGGAAGATAATATCTATATGTTTATGGTACAAGTAATTACTTAAACAGTGTTCGGAAGAATCAATATGACCAAATCATTGTTTATACCATCAACACCTTTTGCTTTTGATTTAATTCATCGTAAATACTTCATAATCTCATTTGCATTAACCGGTTTCAAGGAAACACAATTGTCGTTATGTCTGTTAAACTCATAGTATGTTAAATCTGAGATTTCAACATTATTAATTTGTGCAAGGTATGTCGACGAAGGGATCGTTAGTTTTATTTGGCTCGCACAGATATTCAGGTAAATCAGAACTTTTGATTCATTTGCATATTTGTTGAGGTGAGAATCAAAATATACTCTTTTTCCACTGATAATACACGTATTTATCATATGTTTTTGCTCTTTGTAATACTCCATAAGACTTTCTAAGTAACTGGCACGTATGTGTTACAGGCACTGTCACGAAGCTCCATCATATTGACCGAGGTGGTGATTGTATCTTAACGAACAAACTAAAATTAAACATCTCTCGGTAATGTTCATCAGTGTACTTCTGAGATATAATAATTTATCAACAAAATTTATAACAATTGTGTATTTGGCATTTTAACCGACATTTTGTTCATAGTCCAGTAAGTAAATAACAAAAACTAGGCCTAGGTGATCTTATGATTTTGATAGTAAAATTAGTGTGAGTACACCCAGCACGAAAACATTATGATAGTAAAATTAGCGTTAAGTGAATTTAGTTATAAAAATAAAAGTTTAAAAACTAAAAACTAACTTAAAAATGAAATTTATTCAAAATATGACATAATATTTTTATATACACGAAATTAACCAACAACATATCACGAAAATTATTCTCTAAAATAAAAGGTAGGTACTTGAGAACGTCGATAAAATTTAAGTGTGAAAGTGAAGATTATTTCACAATACCGATCGGTGAATTGACGTCTAAACTCTAAATTAATATTTACTATTGCATATCAACATATACATTGACTCTTGCTACTCATTCCACAGTCCACACTGAGCGAAAAAAACGCTGCACGCTGGCTACACTCACAGGGCCTCGCTTTTCACCACACTGCGAAGATTATTTAGTGCTGACTACTAAATGCATCTGATTAGAGAATAAACGCATCGTTTTCATCAAGATTCACTGAATTGTTCGATTTGAAAATAAACAAAATAATTTCATAAAGTTTTGAAAAGCGGGTACTGATTGTGCGCTAGCGCTTTGCCATAAGGTCGGCGCAGGAGGAACGTGGCGGGAAACCACCCGCAGGGAGTGGGACGAGGGTAGCAGAGATGTGCGACAGTCACTGGTCCAGGGTGCGTAGGTGTGGATCGGGAAAGGAGCAGGAGGGTTGTCTCGAGGTACTCACCGACACGGGGCGGGCAACATGGCATAAGGCAAGGAGGGAGTAGGAATGGGAAGAAGGAGTGCACATCACTCACCGACGCCAGGGAAGGGCTGCACGGGGGCTGGGTACGGCGCGTGCTGTAGGGCTGCATCGCCGTTCGCGAGCCCCTGCGTCGCCACGCCCACCGCTGAAACACCATCAACTATCGTTTAATGTAACATACATACGTAGGCTGATTTGAAATACCCGGGATATTTGAACTTCGAATCAAAGTATGTTACATGTTTCTAATTTAAATGAAAATTTTCGGCTACTTTGAACTGCTATTTAACAGACAAACTTGTAAGACGCGGTTTACTGTGATCGAGGATTTTCCAAGACTTTCCCCTAAGAGAAAATAATGGAGCAAAAAATGGTTTGAGCAAATTCGCGACTTATTAACATTTTTTGGATAATAATCCAGAATGCATTGATTTTACAACCTTGTTCAGATCCATAATAATAATCCATAATCCATTTATTCATAATTTGTAAATGACAGGTCAAAGTCAAATTTTAGAAACACTTAAAACTGACAAAATAAAATATAGAAAAATAATTAAGAATGTCAATAATCATAATGGAATTACACGTCAGTAAGTAAATAAATCGCATTACACATAATAAAATAATACTTTACAATGTCAGAAATCATAACAATGTCATGTAAAATAATAATATGTAAAAGCTAAAAAGCTTTAAATTCATTAATACTATAGAACGAGTGCTCTATAAGGCAACGCTTTAAACGGAATTTGAACGACTTGGTGCTTTCAGATGTAGTTATATTTTCCGGTAGATTGTTGTAGACCCCCGGACCCATGATGTGCGTCAGTTTATCTGATTTAGTAAGTGAGTGGGGCAGAGGAATAAGCTTGTCCGCATTGCGGGTTTCGCGGCCATGCACATCCCTATGAGTTCTATACATAGATCTATTTTCTCGCACGAAAACCGCAAACTGCATTATGACGAGAGATGGCAGCGTCATGATACCAAGCAACTTGAAGTACGGTCTCGCTGATACGTCCTGCCGCACTTGTACAATAGCTCTAACAGCTCGCTTTTGCATCCGAAAGACGCGCTCCCATTCAGCAGCGCGGCCCCAGAGCTCGGCGCCATACTGAAGCAGCGAGTGCACAGTTGCGAAGTAACACGCGCGTACCGTCTCCCGATCCATCGCCCGCGACAGTCGCCTCAGCGCAAAGCAGGCGCTACCGAGCCTCGCACACAGTTTGTCCACGTGTGGTTCCCACGTCAAACCTCTGTCCATTCAAAACCTAAGAAGGTCGTCTTTGCTACCTGCCCTATCCTGTGTCCTCCTACATTTACATGTAGGGACCTAGGGGATTTACCTGATAAGTCAAAGTGGAGAAAGTGGGTTTTTTTAAATTGAGGACAAGTCCATTTACATTTAACCACCGAAGGAGTCCCTCAGCGGTCTTATTTATCTGTTGTTCCAACGCGTCGATACTCTGCGCAATTACTACCGCTGCCACGTCGTCAGCATCATTAGTATGTTGGCGCTACCTACTACGTCTGGCAGGTCATTTAGAAGTAAAGAGAAGAGGATGTTGGAGACTGAAGGCCCCTGAGGTACTCCTGCAGTTGTGTTCATCGCATCGGATTTCACTGTGCCACCATTCCCCATAACGATCTGTGACCTATCATGGAGCAGATCTACAAGGAGATCTAGTGCAGGGCCACATATTCCATAGTGTTTTAACTTGGCTGCTAAAACACTATGGTCAGCCACGTCAAACGCTTTTGATAAGTCACAGCATATCACCGCCACATGCGGCTTGTTCTCTCGAGCATCGACTATTAATTTAACGAATTCCTTTGCCAAGGACGTGGTGGACCGGCCCGCACGGT
This sequence comes from Coleophora flavipennella, assembly GCA_947284805.1. Classification (NCBI taxonomy): domain Eukaryota; kingdom Metazoa; phylum Arthropoda; class Insecta; order Lepidoptera; family Coleophoridae; genus Coleophora; species Coleophora flavipennella. The sequence continues at coordinate 100,676 of OX369275.1, forward strand.
ACGCGTACGGCTTGTCTGACAGCAACTCTGACGCAACAAGGTACTCCGTGAGTCTAGAGCTTAGTCCATTCTCAAGCACTTTTGCAATTGCAGGAATTATAGATACAGGCCTGTATCCATTTATATCCTCTCTTTTGCCTTTTCCCTTAAAAATAGGTGCAATCTTGCTGGTTTTGAATGGAGAAGGATAAGAGCCTTCCTTAATGCACCTACGAGTATTAAATAGGATAGCGAGAATTGGAGACAATGGATTCACCGCGATGTATAACAAGTCCATCGAGATATCGTACACATCTTTTGTAGGCTTACGCGGAATTATCTATCTATCTATCTATAATATAATAAAACTGTAACGGGGCCGTGTCTGTACATGAAATATTTTTGGAAAATAATAACTGTGGTGGACATTATTAACGATACAGAGGCCAAAACAACAACTTTTAGAATTTTTGTCTGTCTGTCTGTATGTTCGCGCATCACGCAAAAACTACCAGGCCGATTTTCATGAAATTTTGTATGGTGGTTCCTTAGGGTTAACATATAGGATACTTTTTATCCCGGAAAATTCAATAGTTCCCGTGGGAAAATCAAAAGTATTCATTTATAGAATGGCTCACCAAGCAAATTTTGCTTGACCTATTACAATTAAATTTTACACGTTCATACCTTATATCGCGAACTAAAACTGGTACATTGTGAATCCCAAAAAAATTAAGGGTTACTGCAGGAATGCAAAAAATAGTATCTTTAGAAAGGCTCAACATAACAACATGAAACCTTTACATTGGGATGGGGTGTTTTGACCATCATTGCATAGTTGGGTATTCTTTATCCCGAAAACCAAAGAGGTCCCGTGGGAATTAGATCTATGGATACTGGCAATAATAACAATAGAGTACTTTTTCTCCATATTAGCTACACATACCACACATTATTATCATAGCAGCAGAATGTCAATAGATGGCGCTGCAGGGATAATAAAACGCGCTTAAGTTGTATTAAAACATTAAAATAATATTTCATACTTTCATGTATTTTTCAGCATACGCTACTTTACACAACTCTTCTGACGGCGACTATTTGCGTCTGGCAGTTGCTCTCCGCCTGGGCTGCAATATCTGTGAACCTCATCAATGTATTTGCGGGTCCACGGTGGAGGCAATTGGCCATCACGCACTGAGTTGCGGTCGTGGTTTGGTGAAGATTCTCACGTCACCATGCCCTTAATGACCTCATTCGGAGGGCACTGGTCTCGGCCAGATGGAATATTCCATCTTTGATGCAGCCGCCGGGCTTTAGTCGATCTGATGGCAAAAGGCCGGACGGTTAAAACAGGTGCCACGGAAGAGAGGAACGTGCCTGCTTTGGGACGCCACTTTTTCCGCCTCACACCTCAGCCGTACGGTACTGCTGCTCAATTTGCGACGAAAAAGAAGCATAATAAGTACTCGGTCTTAGAGGCAAATTACTGCTTTGTGCCGCTGGTCTGTGAGACAACCGGCTGCTGAAGCCTCAGAGGCCTTTGCCTTCATTAAGGAGATTGGCCGTCGCCTTCGAGAGAGGAGATGTGACGCCCGCTCCAGGTCCTACTTGCTGCTAAGGTTGTCTATTGCCATCCAGCTCGGCAACGAGAAGTGTGACATGGGCTCCTTTGGAGCTGATACGACTCAAGGATTTGACTCATATTAATATTTTTAGGAAATTTTATTACTAGATTAATATAATTATTTGACTTGGTTTTTGATAATATGTGTTATTTCATTATATAAGTTCATATACGTCCCCAACGAGGGGCTCGACCTGCCCTGAGTTAGGGCCATCAGGCCTTAGAGGATCACGCGGGACCATTGCGGGTTGATTTACTTTACACATAAGCTTCGAAGGCATGTGCAGGTTTCCTCACGAAGTTTTTCCTCACCGTAAGAGCGTCGGATAAACGTACATATATAATCGATATTCGAATAGATATTGGTAAGAGGCAGGATTCGAACTACGGCCTCCCGGACAGGAGGTAGCGGCCCCAACCGTTACGCCACCGACGCTCTATATGTTATTTAAGATTTAGAAATCCTTACTTAATATTATAAATTTGAAAATGTGTTTGTTTGTTTGTTACCTATTCACACTCTAACACCTCTACCAATCTTGATGAAATTTGGCATGCAGGTAGCCTGTGGAAGGAAATAGTCTATTTTTTATCTCTTGATAATATCATAGCCCGATGCAGTTCCTGAGGAAACTAAAACAATACTTTTTGTTCGTTAATTTATTTAAAATCGCAACGAAAAAATGGATTGGTATGATTTTTAGCAAAGAGATGAGGTGGAATATAATATGATTTGCTAATAAGTATATCCTGACATAGTTACCGAGGGATCTAGAACAACTGTTTTCTACGCTCGCGCACGTCGGCGGCGTCGCACGGAGCAACGTATTAAAGTATTTTTTTATATAGAATTTGTTGAGGGGGTGGGAAGTGACAAAGACTGCTAATCAGAATACCCCGTTTTAGTTCCTGAGGTACCTGGAGAAAACTCATGTCCACGCTTGCGAGCCGATTGCGGCTCGCGCACCACTCACCCTCATAAAGAGTCATAAAAGCTATGTCCACGCGGGCGAAGCCGCGGGCAAAAGCTAGTAAAGGAAATAATTTTGAATACTTCCTGCGCTGAGAAAGGGCTAAATCTAAAACAGCAGTCCGAAGGGAGTCGCGCTGCAGCGGGAACTAGTACTGCTCGCGACTCGCGATGTGTCTCTGCGCAGCAAACCTGGTGTTCATGGCGTTGACTGCGTTGACTGCGTCTGGTTTGGTCTTATATTTGGCGCCATTAGGGTCTACGACCACGTCAGTATAATCTGCGGCAGAGTAGTTTGTTTTTCCTCGTTCAGCGTTAACTATTTGCCAGATAGCTTTCGGAGTATTTTAAGAATTTCTAATAACATTTGAATAGTAACTTGATTTACCTTTGAATAATTCTTTCTTGTACTCAACAATGATTCTTTGGAGGTATTCTGTAATATCTGGATTACGATGTAGTTTTTTTATAAATTTCATTACAATTGTATATTAATGCTTTAAGTTCCATTAATTGTTCTGTTACTCAGGTTTTATTACCTAATATTTGCATACGCTTAAATGGGAAACAAATTTGAAATTTGTTAGACATAACATTTATAACTGACGTAGCCATCGAAACAAGCGACCCATCTGATCGCGAAAAATTTCACATCAGTCGACGCTATAAAATTTCTTCGGTTTGACTGTGAACTGTCCCTCACCAAACGCGAGGTGGTCGGAGTCGGTATTATCTCACAAGCAACTACGGCACGAACTGCGATGTGACGCTGATGCTGGTGTCGACAGGCGCTGTATGAACGCGCTCGGGCGCGGCGTTGCTGTACACATGATCGAGGCTCGTCGCACTGGTCGCAGTTATTCGAGTCGGGAAATTAACCAAGTTGTCAAATTCGTATGAAACTAATACGTCGTGTAGCTGTTTTTGTGCTAAACATTTAATGTCTAGGGTGTCTATATTCATATCCCTAACGATAACACAAGTCTTGCCGTCGTCACTGACTTTGTCGAGCAATCGCTCCAAGCAGGTCAAAAAGTCTTTAGAGTTAACTAAGTTAGTTCTATATAAGCATATTACAGCAATACTATAGTCAAGTAAGTCAACGGCAGATATCTCACAATATTGCTCAAGTGATAATTTTTTATAATCCATATTTTCAATACATTTTATATTATTTTTGACGTATATACATGATCCACCATGACCTATAGATGTTCTACAATAGTAGGATATTAATCCGAAGTTTTCCAAGTTAATACATTTTAATTTCGATTCAGGTAACCAATGTTCAGTAACACATAGAATATCACATTTAAGGTCAGTTTGTAGAAGCACCTCTAATTGTAATTCACCGGACTTGACCCCGTGCGACTTTTTTCTGCTCCCTAAGGTGAAGAGAACTTTGTAACGACGTGCTTTCGCTACTAAGGAGAAAGCAAAGACCAAAAGTGCTGAAGGAACTGGAGGCCACACCAAAAATAGCGTTCCAGAAATACTTTGAATATTGGAAAATACGCTTGCAGAAGAGTATTGTATCCGACCGGGATCACTTTAAAGGGGAAATTACCAAAATTGAGAATTAAACCATTTTTCTTAATATAAACATATTCCAAGTATTTTTGGATCAGCTTGATTCTGGGTAGATAACCCACTATCTGTCTTTCACAATACATCATTGTTGGCGGGCATTTTACCCTCATAATAATACATTTCTCATCACACCTATTCGAAAAACGACAATTGGCTATTAGACGGTAGCGGGGTCTAAATTCAAGTTTGTTTCTATGGAAGTTTGAACTCTTCTGATTGGTCCACATTCGTGCTTCTGATAGATTACCGTACTTAGGTTGGAGCCACTTACATAATTGTTGAATATAAAAAAAGTTAAATATCACAAACTGACATAAAATTATCTATGGGGGTAAACTATTTTTTAACCCCCGATGCAAAAAAACGGGTGTTATAAATTTAACGTGTGTATTTGCATATCTGTCTGTATCATCATAGTTTCTATACGCACTATATTTGACACACACGTTTTTTACTCGTGAAAATGCATGAATATTAAATAAAAGCTTTTACCTGAAAGTTTTTTTGGTTTTTCGAAAATTTTTCGATTACGTTTAACATCCTTTGTGGGCTTTTAAAAATAATATATTTGTTTTTTCTTTTTCTTAAAATTGTGTGTATCACTCAGGACCAAAATATTGTATTCTCTTTTATATTGAACTAGCTGTCCCGGCGAACTACGTACCGCCTTACATTACATTACACTGCCCTACCCTACCCTAACCTACACTACACTACACTACCCTACCCTACCCTACACTACACTACCCTACCCTACACTACTCTACCCTACACTACACTACCCTACCCTACACTACCCTACCCTACACTACTCTACCCCACTACTCTACCCTACACTACACTACCCTACCCTATACTACCCTACACTACCCTACCCTACACAACCCTACCCTACCCTACATACTCTACACTACACTACACTACCCGTCCCTACCCTACACTACCCTACCCTACCCTACCCTACACTACCCTACCCTACACTACACTACACTACACTACACTACCCTACCCTAAACTACCCTACCCTACACTACACTACACTACCCTACCCTACCCTACCCTACATAAGAACCTTCTCCTGACAATAACGAACTCGACAAAAAAGAATTAGCGAAATCGGTCCAGCCGTTCTCGAGTTACCAACACATTTTGCGATTCATTTTTATATATTAGATTGCTCACTGGCAAACGCCTGAATATGGTCCGCGGCGAGTACGAATCAGCTGGGTAGGGTACCCTACACTACTCTACCCCACTACTCTACCCTACACTACACTACCCTACCCTATACTACCCTACACTACCCTACCCTACACAACCCTACCCTACCCTACATACTCTACACTACACTACCCGTCCCTACCCTACACTACCCTACCCTACCCTACCCTACACTACCCTACCCTACACTACACTACACTACACTACCCTACCCTACACTACCCTACCCTACACTACACTACACTACCCTACCCTACCCTACCCTACCCTACATAAGAACCTTCTCCTGACAATAACGAACTCGACAAAAAAGAATTAGCGAAATCGGTCCAGCCGTTCTCGAGTTACCAACACATTTTGCGATTCATTTTTATATATTAGATTGCTCACTGGCAAACGCCTGAATATGGTCCGCGGCGAGTACGAATCAGCTGGCGCTGCCAGAACCGTTATTTTGCTTAAATGGCGGGGCCCTCCGTGGGTGGTCGCCATTATTGTCAAGGGTTACAAAAACAATTATTTCTCAATGTTTTTGTATGGGAACTATATATAAAACTTATAACGGTGAAATCGTCATAAACTGACTATCTGACTAAAATATTTGTGTATGAAACTTTGTGAAATATAATTCAACAGTCTAAGCTAAAGATAGGGTAAGTAGGTATTAGTAGGTATTGCACTTGAACGTAAAAAAACGTGAAATGTGAATGCTACAATAACAATAGATAATATAATATCATTGTATTGCTTACCCGGTTTATTGGGAATTTCAACAACACAGAGTTTTTCTATGCAAAACAACAAAACAATCACTACACAATCACTTTTAACAACGCGTACGCGCACCGCCCGGGCGCAGCTGACAGCACTGACTGATTCAATCGAGATTTCTATCGAAAATCATTCACCGTCGGATTTGCACTCATTCCTAACTCTAGCCTTATCCTACCAAGGAGCTTTAGCAAACGTTAGACAGACGCAGCGATAGTTTTCGCTCCATACTCAGGTATGAAGTGAGTCGCTTCCCGCGTACTGGGACCCGTGCAGATTCAGGCGTTTGACATAAGCGTCAAATTCCCGCCCGGCTAGATACTGGTAGAAGACATATCCGCATATTCTGCTAAAATGGCCGCGCCAGGGGAGTGGCCACTATACTACAGAATCCTTCGATTCACTCTGAATTGAAACTAAGGCCTTCGAGAAACAATATATTACATTGTCCCCTTGTAACACAAATAATTATTTGATTCTTCAAATAGAAAATTAAAAAAATGGTAATTTAAAAAACTAAAAAACCCGACTGCGTTTCTGTGTAGTTTGGAAATGAAAAACCCTAAAACAATAAAGTCGTCATACCCGATTGCACTTAACTTAAGAAAAATTGTAGCAGTCGGGACCCATTCTAGAAAGTCAACCGTCTAGTCAGTATGTTGGAGTAATCTGCAATGTAATATAGGTATGTGCTCTCAATTCACTAAGCCTCCATTTGTAGAATGAGTACCGACTGCTACAATTTTTCTTAAGTTAAGTGCAATCGGGTATGACGACTTTCTTGTTTTAGGGTTTTTCATTTCCAAACTACACAGAAACGCAGTCGGGTTTTTTAGTTTTTTAAATTACCATTTTTTATTTTATTCATTTTTTAGTTTTATTATTGAATGAGTTTGTATAGTAACCTATATACACAATGACACACATTAAATTTACGCAGATTATTAACTTATCAGTTGATAGAAAATCCATCGAGCCGTTCTGGCTGCAGAGCGTGCCAAACATTTGAATTTGGCGCCAAAAATCCGCCATTTTGTTTTTTTTTAATTTTGATATACCCAGTGTCACTCACACAGTAAATACGTATCTAACGACACCCCTCAAACTAAAATATATCGAACCGTTCAGGCTGCAGAGCGTGTCTAACATTGGAATTTGGCGCAAAAATCCGCCATTTTGTTTTTTTTTATTTTCATATACCCAGTGTCACTCATACAGTAAATACGTATCTAACGACACCCCTCAAACTAAAATATATCGAACCGTTCAGGCTGCAGTGCGTGTCTAACATTGGAATTTGGCGCAAAAATCCGCCATTTTGTTTTTTTTTTGTTTTGATATACCCAGTGTCACTCTCACAGTAAATACGGATCTAACGACACCTCTCAAGCCAAAATCCATCCAGCCGTTCAGGCTGCAGAGCGTGCCAAACAATTATACATACATACATACATACATACTCTCGAAAAACATAACCCTCCTTCTTGCGCAGTCGGGTAAAAACTAACAAGGGTATGACAATATTAAAGCACAGACGTAGCTTCGATGACGTAAGGTTTCTCGATGTCAGGTAGCCTAGTCGTCACGTTCTGCACGAAGGTTTACTTTTTATAAAGAAAGAGCGGCAATGTTCACTTACGTGCGGTGAAAGTCTGGTGGATGCCGTTGGAGTAGACGGCGGAGTCCTGCGGCGGCGTGGCGGGCTGCGGCAGGGAGAACGCGCCGGGCACGGAGGGCGAGGCCAGCGGCGGCACGCCCAGCGCCGCGCCGCCGCCCGTGCCGATGCCCAGCCCCGAGAAGTTGTCTGCGCACCACCACATACATCATTCATTGCTTACATTAAATCAATCCAAATAATTTGAAGATAATTTTAATTTCCTTGTAATGATTGTGTAATTAACGTGAAGCAGTTGTAGTGACGACAGTCGCTGCGCCATGTCAGTGGCCGGTTTGAACTACTTCAGATGGCTTGGTTCATCATTAGCCCTAAATACAACTTTTAGAAATTGAAATGTGCGTGTAGTAGGGCTTTACGTTTCCGCGATATGGAAAGGGAGCCGTGCTCAGCAGCGGGAACACGTGGACACGAGGACACGAGGACACGGGCAGTAAGTGGGTAGTTACCGGAGGCGGAGTTGCCCATGCCGTTGAGCGCGTGCGAGGCGAGCGCCGTCATGGGGCTGATGTACCCCTGCGCCGTCGCCGCCACCATCAGCGCCGCCTGCTGCTGCGAGATGAAATAATATTTAATAAAAATAATATATCTTATAGATCTTAACTTTAAAAATACACTGATTATTTAGTAAACTTGTTAGGTATCAAGGAATGATGATATCGTGGCCCGATCGTTAAGATTGGCCGAATCATGATAAGCCCGGGTAATTTAATTCATCATTATTTGAACATAGCAATCCCATCAAAATCTTAATATATATAAATCTCGTGTCACAATGTTTGTCCTCAATGGACTCCTAAACCACTTAACCGATTATAATAAAATTCGCACACCATGTGCAATTCGATCCAACTTGAGAGATAGGATAGGGTAGGGTAGGGTAGTGTAGGGTAGGGTAGTATAGGGTAGGGTAGGGTAGTGTAGTGTAGGGTAGTGTAGAGTAGTGTAGGGTAGGGTAGTGTAGTGTATGTAGGGTAGGGTAGGGTAGTGTAGGGTAGGGTAGTGTAGTGTAGGGTAGTGTAGGGTAGGGCAGGGCAGTGTAATGTAATGTAAGGCGGTACGAAGTTCGCCGGGACAGCTAGTATTTAATATAAATATGCATGGCAGATGTGAAACATTGAAACTACGTAATATAAAAAATGCCTGGCAGATATAAAACGTTGAAACTATGTAGTATAACAAAATGCCTGGCAGATATAAAACGTTGAAACTATGTAGTATAACAAAGTGCCTGGCAGATATGAAATGTCGAAACTATGTAGATGTGAAACATTGAGCCATAAGCATCGCCGCAAAGTCGCCTGTCTATCGGTATTGATCGGTATTATATCGAATTCATTTCGGAGAGTGCGCGCAAGAACTTCACGATCTCATTCCCCGGCTCCATTCCACAGTCGGTCAATGAAACGCAGGGAGAGGTTGCACCCCTTTGTTGTTGATGCTCCACCTTTTAGCACGAATTGTTACGTTTCTTAATTTATTATGCGTACAGCGCAGGAGTGGAACTCGGAGTTCTGTTTGGACCGCCATAGTGAGCACACGCGTCACGCATACCAGATCACCAGATCACCAGATGTTGTCCCTGCAACCCGTAGCCCCGACTTTTTAAGATAAATTATTTGACGGTCCTACTGTTGCACGCGCGCGTTGCCTCTACCCGACCCAAATTTCGCGGAGTGTTTGAGTACCTAGCTCATTAGTCACTACTAATTTATTTTTTTCGTTACTATACCAAGCGATTGTGCTACTATCAATAAGTGGCTACGCCGCGACCGGCACTTGCACTCGCGCGCATGACGTTTATCATCGCGGGCCAACAGCAGTACTTAGTGCGTAAACCAACTCTCATACAGATCAGTGTTTGTCAAGTGCATCTAGCTCACAACCGCGGAACACCACCCAACCCCCCAGTGAGACTACAATAGACACAGAATAGTCGGGTATTTAGTGTCACCAACCTTGCAAATTGTCAACAAAGGAAGCCGCTTGGCACAGGCATACCTAGTGGTCATCTGAGCTGATTTAGCCCTGTACCCACGTGGTACCACCCTGCAGGTAGGTGGGGGAGGGGGGGGAAAATTCCATCTGCCGCGCTGCACTCTTTCGTCCATATCTCCGTAAGTTTAGCAAACAGGTCGTGTTTGGTATCGTTTTCGTATAATTTAAGGACGACAAATTCATTTCTGGAACAATATTTTCACTTGTTCATAGAAGAAAAAAAGATTAGGCGCAAAAATAGAAAAAATAGAAATAAAAATTCTTACAAAATCTATGCCTACAATTAAACCAGGAGACTATGTTTTATAAAAAAAATATGATTTTGTAGCCCTGTTTATCTAGAATATATAAACATAAACTTTCTTAATAGATTGAACTAGTAAATGTGTCAAAAAAAATTTATTGCCTCGTGCGGTGGAGCTGCGACGGGAGAAGTAAATATTTTTGGATAGGATTTGACACTAAATTGTAAACAATTATTAAAATAATGAGCAATGAAACTAATTAGTATAGGTGTATCTATATCTAGAGATAATATTCTTGAAGAAATATCTAGAGTAAATATTGTTAAAAAATAATATTAGAGTTCATAACATTAAAATAAATGTTTTATAATCACTGAGATAACCCTAAATTTCAGCTTATTTTAATCATGTTAGTTGTAATAGGGATTCCTATTTTAATTGTAATAATGGAATAAAGAATAAAAGGTCTATTTTAGTAAATAAGACAATTTATTGACCGTTTCCGGGTGTAAGTGGTCCAATAAACATCTTTAGAATTTAAGCCGACCTCACCTGCTCGTGGTGCACCCTGCTAGGCTACAAACGAGCCTCTGGCGAAACTGGTTACCTTCGGGGTTTTGGGAGTCAGACGGCAGTCTCTCCTTATAATACCTGAAACCTGTCATTTATTGTGAAAATGTCGGACAAAGACCATGGCACAAGTCGGGACAAAGCTAGGTAGAAGAAGAAGATTCACAGTTTCCGCTGCAGCCACACAGTTCGGTGCACCTTATCTCTCTTTTTAAACAATTGCACCTTCCTGCGCATTTTTTCTTGCATTTACATCGTATTAACTCCATGCAAGCAGCGGCTGCTGGCGGTAGGGTGGTCCAAACAGGCTCCCATTTGCCATTATTTTTTGCCCAACCCCAGTCAGCAGGACATGGCAGGTTTTGTGTAGGTTGCAAAAGTTGACCCCATATATGTCCTCCCAGATAAATTGCTCTCAAAATATGGTTGCGCAGGGCATCTTTAGTTGGTGGAAGATTCTCCAGCTGTCTGTGCTTTTTCGTAAATAGTAGTTTTCTACACTGATTGATATCAGTGCACGCGCCAGATCTAAAATGAAACAAATTGTACACAACATGCATTCCAATAATTACTTAAATTATTTCAAATCACAAAAGCCAACCACCACTTAAATTACTTGTCATTTATAGAATTGACAAATTTTTCTAGTATTGGTAAAGCTTGTTCCACATTTCCTTCTTTAGCGCTTGTGAACCACTCCGTCGCAGGTAGATAAGCGCCCCAAGCTTCGAAAGCACTCTTTTTCCCTTTACCAGCAAAAGACGAAACGGTATCACACCCGGAAAAGGCGTGGAACATTGGCAATACTTCTGCCTTTTCTGGTCCTAAAAGAAAATAAACTAGTATATAGCTGAATTACTTTCAGATTTTAAAGTGTAAATATATTATATTTATTTAGGTTACCTAATGAAGCTGCAATAGCATGGCATGGCAAGAACTGATTTTTTCCCGTGCCAATATGAACCCACAGTTCCTCAAGCTGTGGCAATTGTGACACACATGAAACCGCAAGGACAACAACATTGGTATCCACTGTACGCACCATGATTTTTGTGTCCTTGGGCTGCAGCATCACCAATGTGGACCATTATGCGCGTATCTGCTTCCTCATGGTTGCATGGTTCCAGGGCTTTTTGATAACTGGGGCTGTTGCTGAAAACTGTGGGTCCATCTGTCGTATAAAAGTTTTTGCCGGCTAAGAATTCTGTAGCTTGGCACTGTAGAGCTAGGAAATGGAAAAGTTCCTCTTTATTGGAATTATCCCAGAGAAAATTTGCCCAACCCTTCGGAATTCTAAAATTTGAATTAAAACGTGTTCTTTGTCCGATGCCACGTTTTAGTCTCGTTTTTGAGACTGTCAGTGTCGTATCTGTCCCAAATCACATCTAATCTTGATACAGTGACAAGCTCTCTGTTCGCGAAAGGTATAAATACTTTTTCAGCAGTTTTGCTGAGTCCTGGAGCCCTTAAGTTTAGCAATTCCGAGAGCTATGTCGGTTACTTTGGTTCTTCTACAGATCTCCTCGTTTCTGATTTGATCACGCAGAGAAACGCCGAGCATAGCACGCTCCATTGCCCTTTGGGTGACCTTGAGCCTTCTTATGAGGCCCATAGTAAGCGACCATGTCTCAGTTCCGTATGTCATCACTGGCAACACACACTGATCGAAGACCTTGAGATAGGTACCTACTATATAATAACTTATAAGTAGAAATAAAACATGGTATTTTTTTTAAGATAACCGGTCGGCTGTCTTCTTCCTGAATCCATCATCGGACCCTCCTCACCTAGTGTAATATATGGGACTCGTCAAAACCATCCAAATGAGCCCAAACTCAAGAGGGTTACTAGTAATACTAGAAGAGTTTCACTGTCCACCTCCTGACTTCATCATCAGGCCCAGTTGAGACTACCATAATATTGTTTCGTTACTAGCACCCCACGTGTATGCAAAGTTTCATAAGAATCGATTCAGTACAACTGAAAAAGCTTTCACAAGATTTGAAACAAAGGAAGGCGTAAATATTTAAACGGGGTTAAGTCAAATAAAATCGTTTAAAAACATAGTAAATCTAAATAAATACTTACAATTCTCATATCCTATGAAAAAAATATACTAGTTTGATAGTTTATCCTCCTGAAAACACTTCAAAAGTTCAAAATACGTGCTTGCGTTATGTAGTGATCACTGAATAAGATGCGAACCGACTGAACTGAGAACACGCGTGTAATGGTCACTGAGCGCTCCGCGCAGCGGTCGAGTTGAACGAGCCGCTAAAACGCAGCTCCGCCGTGCGACGCTAATGATTTTTTTTACACATTTATAAGTTAAATTTATTAAGAAAGTTTATGTATGTATTATCAAAATAAACAGGGCTACATAATTATATTTTTTTTATAAAACATAATCTCCTGGTTTAATTGTAGGCAAAGATTTTGTAAGAATTTTTATTTCTATTTTTTCTATTTTTGCGCCTAATCTTTTTTTCTTCTATGAACACGTGAAAGTATTGTTCCAGAAATGAATTTGTCGTCCTTAAATTATACGAAAACGATACCAAACACGACCTGTTTGCTAAACTTACGGAGATATGGACGAAAGAGTGCAGCGCGGCAGATGGAATTTTCCCCCCCCTCCCCCACCTACCTGCAGGGTGGTACCACGAGGGTACAGGGCTAAATCAGCTCAGATGACCACTAGGTATGCCTGTGCCAAGCGGCTTCCTTTGTTGAAGATTTGCAAGGTTCCCATACAAATCAACACACTAAATACCCGACTAAGAAGAAGACTTCAGCCAGCAAACGCGGTGAGATCGATCCGAAACGCCCTTTTTGGAGTTTATTGGACTTTACTTCTTAAGAATTGATTTTCATATGTAATACCGGGGTATGGGAATTGTGGGGAGTAAAATCAGACGTTAAGCGTTACCTGTGTAGTATATTTATTAATTTTGTGCGCAACTTATTTGCTTGTATGTAGGTATGATAATGTGTTCATGTATATATGTATGTATATTTCTTTGGCACGTCCTGTGGCCTGAACGGCTTTATGGTTTCGGAGTGTCTTTAGATTTGTTTTGTCAGAATTGACAAGAGTGGCCGCTTTTCTGATTTTCGTGCTTCCTGGACCGATTGCTTCCGTAATCGATATCTGAGGATCCCTGAGGTTCTTTATCTTGTCGCGAATCCGTTGTCAGAATTGAAAAAGAGTGGCCGCCATATTGCGCTTTTTGGTTACTGGACGGAGTTCTTCCAAATCGATAGCTGTGGGTCCCTGAGGTCCCTTATAACGAGTCCGTTGTCGGAATTGGCAAGGGTGGAAGCCATTTTGAACTTTTTGGTTGCTTGACGGAATGCTTCCAAAATCGATATCTGGGGGTCCCTAAAGTCCCTTATAGCGAATCCGTTGTCGGAATTGACAAAAGTGGCCGCCATTTCGCTTTTTTTTGGTTACTGGACCGATTGCTTCCAAAATCGCTATCTGAGGTTCCCTAAATCAAGAATCCGTTGTCAGAATTAAAAAAATTGGCCGCCATCCCCCAGAACATTTATAATGGGGTGCGTTTTTTTTCTTTACGTGTGTGCAAAGTGCCGCAATATTTTTTTAAGGATTTTATAGTGCAACTTTGTCGGCGTGATTGATGTGTGTACCCGTACCGGATTGCGACTTTCTAGTACTGATGGTCTCGGACGGAAGGACAGACAATGGCGAAAATATGGGGGTTGCCTGTTGCCTCCGGAACCCTAACGAGCAAAAAACCTGCTCCCATGGGAAGTACTAAAGCTAACAGATCACGCCTACGTCGCTACGAGAGACATATCCTACAAGAAATACTGGCGTACTCCAGGGACAGCCACAAAGCAACTAAAATCAAGGACACGCTAAAAGGAAAAACAATAACATAAATTCTTAAAGTAAGAAGAATCTCTTACCTGGGCGCAAAAGACATCACATCCTACACGCGGCCAGAGATTACAAGGTGAATAAACGAAAAGTGAGTCACCCCATCCTCACATGTGAGGATTCTTTAAACCAGGACTCATTTAAGTACACAACCGGATCAAGAAACAATCCAACGAGAAGAAAGCCTACCAAAAGGATTAATATTAACTAATGTTACAAAAAAACGCAGTTCTAATCCTTCCCTGTATATATAACACACCAAGTATAATATTTATCATCCTAATGTGCTGACTCGTTGCTAGTATACTTGTCGGTTCAACTTCCCATCACTCCCATCCTAACTGCGACCACCCTACACTCCTGATCGCATCTACGTGGCCACTGGTGTCTCGGGAAGATTTCCGTCGCATAATGGCAGACAGCGATTGCTGATACATCACAGACGTTGTTAACGTGGCCACCGTCGGATGTGCTTGGTAAGCGACAGCGGGAATCTGAGGTAGCAGACCGCATTTACTCAGGAGTACCGTCGCATGCCAGGTGCAGCTACGGGGGACACGCTTACAACAACGGGTGCCTTAGCCTCGACTGTTCTCCTTTATGCGCTGATATCAATGCCCTTGCAGAAGAACTTCTGGTCGGTGCGCCACCGGAACGGAACGGCGTACAGCGCAGGAGTGGAACTCCTTGCCTGCGTCAGTGTTTCCCGATTCCTATAATTTGGGGATCTTCAAGACAAGAGTGAATAGGAATTAATCCTCGACTGCATCATCACTCACCATATGTGAGTTGGAGTCAAACGCACACAAATTTTTAATAAAAAATAATAATAATGAAACTATTTAGTATAAAAAATGCCTGGCAGATGTGAAACATTGATAATATGTAATATAAAAAAGCCTGGCAGACATTGAAACTATGTAATATAAAAAATGCCTGGCAGATGTGAAATATTGAAACTATTTAATATAAAAAAATCCCTGGTAAAACATTGAAAGTATTTTAAACCGATTTTAAAAAGGAGTAGGAGGTTCTCGATTCGATTGTATGTTTTTTCGTGTGTTTGTTACATAGGATTTATTTGATGACAAAACTTGTCTGAAATCTGACCATTTTTTTAAATAAATAATTTCCATTCAAAATAGATGATCCCTAACCTAGTCAAATCATATGCTAATTTTATGTCTATCAAACACCCACTAGCTTCTTAGCTTCTAGCTTCTTGGTACCCAAAATACGTGAACTGGTTGAGATAGATCAGTTGAGATAGATCAGTTGGTTGATGGTGACTGTACTTACAATCCGTGGATGACAGAACTTTGGGATTTTCCCTACTCTCAAAACAATATGTTTTTCTGTCAGATAACGACTGTAACACACACATTATATTAGTCATGGGAATTCCCGAACTAAAAATATGTAAACATAAAACTTTTTAGATAAGAGTGGTCAGCATAGGTACATCGCATTTATTAAGGAAAACCAGACTTCAATAACAAGAGATAAATAGCTTACGTGGACATTTGATAGTTGTTTGAAAAACGGTCTTAAAAATATGCAATTTAAAAGTAAAAAGCACCCTAGGTCAGTCGGGCCAATGGAGAAAGAAAAGATAAGAGAGAGAGAAGACCTACTTGGAATCTGAAGATTGTCTGAAAATTTCATCGAAATCGGTCCAGCCGTTTTGGAGTCTATAAGGAACATTTTTTTTTCCTTCACATAGCACAGAGATAGACTGGATTCAAGTGCTAATAACTACAGCCTCCCTGATATAATAAAAGGATTTGAATGTAAATCACATGTTAAACGCTCATAAGAATTAGAAATGATTTGAACGATTAAAAATTATTCAAAATGATTACAAATCAAATCATTTTTAATCCTTTTTAATGATTTTGTTTAATCAGGGCTGTGATTAAAATAACTAAAAAAGAGATTATAAGGTTTTCTTATTTGTTTACTTAGCTTAAGTAATAAAAATATGTATCGTTTATTTAAGTAAATAAACTTTAAACAAAAAAAAATGTTATGAGGACAGGTTATAGCGGTGAATACTTATAACCTGTTTTGTCCGTTAAATTTGGAACCATATTAAAATAAATAAACTCATGTGAGTCCAACTATGTAACTTAATTAATTAATTCATTAACTTTAATTATCTTAACGTTAGTTAAAAAACACTATAATATTAAGAAATTATAAAGTCACAATTTTATGTCTATCAAACACCCACTAGCTTCTTAAATTAGATAACTTTTGAAGGAGTCGACTTAGCAAAAAATCATCTCAGAGCTTTTTTGTAGATCGTTAAATTCCCTACAAAAATAAGTATTTGTCGTCACTAGAGGATTATTTGTTTAAATGCATTAAAAATCCAAACAAAATAAAAATAACATTCCTGTGTTATTTAAATGGGAAATCAAAAATTATGAATCGTCACCTGTTAATATTAAAATTAAGAGCTCATACGTTACCAGAATTTTTTATTCGTCATTTCGGACGATATTTTCATGGTATCTAAGGAAAAAAAATTTTTTTTTGGCGCACCCTACTAAATATGAAATCAAGTTGAATAATGTTCGTTGACGCCGAACGAAGGGACTGACGTGGGTTTTATGATTTTATATCGTAACTGCAGTGAAATACATGATAATAATACATGTGTTCGCGTGGTGACTATTCATTATCTCGACTGAAGGTTATTGGAGTTTGTTATGAGGTATCAGTTTTTACTGTATTGATGAAAAATTAAAGAAAGTGGTAGCCCTAGTTTTGATAAGCATTGCTATTTAAACGGAGACGGAGGGTCGAAATGATTCATATTGTTGCAACCATTCCGAGCAAATGGAGTCCCAAAAAAAAACTTGTTGTAATTGTGGCCGAGTGTACGATTTCAGCCCTTTTTGGAAGTGGTGCAGAGACTGTGGACTGAATAAGTTTATAGAGGAGCAGAAACAAAAAAAAAAAAAATAAGTGTTAATCTTCCGTTCACACATCATGAATTTCTTGTCTAACATTTTTTTTGGTGTTTGTCTAAACGTACTATCCTCATAGATAGCAGTGAGAAGCCAGTGCTGTCGTTAGCTGGTAAAGATATTGAGTAAGTTAGTATTCTCAAGAATCTGGAAGCTATTATCGATCCGACTCTGCAATGATCTGAGAACAACCGGACTATACGCTGTTATCGCCGATTCCGGGTACATCAATGTTCAAGAGCTCTTTTCTTGTCCTTGGAGTTGCTTTCTGGAACTTTGTGCCACCTGCTGTTTCAACTGCTGCTTCCCTGGATGAATTCAAGACGATGCTACAACCACTTACTTGCTATTGAGCAAGCTAAGTCGCGAGTGCATAGTTTCTGGTGTGTGATGTGCTGGTAGGGCTGTCAAGTGTTATATGATACAATACTTTTTGTAAATCGTTTTGTTTCTGTTTTTTTAAATGCCATGAGTTTTATATTATTTTTGTCTTTATTTAAAAAAAAAGGTTGAGCTAAAGCTTTTGTATTTTGTAATGATAAAGCCTACTCGAGGGTAAGCAGGCTAAAATCTTAAAATATTAAAAATTTTAAATACAGAACATAATTATAAAAAGCGTCTGATTATGGAATCTATGTAAATGGAGAGGCATCAAGATTTAATTAATAAAAGGAAAGATACAGAAACCATAGATAAGATCTACCATGATTTAATTAAATTAAAATAATCTTTAAAAAGTACCGTTGTTACACTTTCTTGGTTAATTAGTTGGAAATTTAAATTTGCGTTTGTATTCATGTAATTTCAAAATTTGTAATTGTAAGTGTCTTTTAAACTTTATGATTAAATTTATGTAGTTCAAAATTGACAACCCTGGTTATCTGGGTAGGTGATTTGAATGACTGACTGTATAATTTGTAATATTACCAACTGTACATAAGACCAGTGTTAGCACACGGTTTTGGCTGTCAGTTGACCAATAATAAGATTTATGAACGCATTGTTCATGTGACTTTATAATTTCTTAATATTATAGTGTTTTTTAACTAACGTTAAGATAATTAAAGTTAATGAATTAATTAATTAAGTTACATAGTTGGACTCACATGAGTTTATTTATTTTAATATGGTTCCAAATTTAACGGACAAAACAGGTTATAAGTATTCACCGCTATAACCTGTCCTCAGAACATTTTTTTTTGTTTAAAGTTTATTTAC
This sequence comes from Coleophora flavipennella, assembly GCA_947284805.1. NCBI lineage: Eukaryota > Metazoa > Arthropoda > Insecta > Lepidoptera > Coleophoridae > Coleophora > Coleophora flavipennella. Next base: position 119,419 of record OX369275.1, read on the forward strand.
TTAAATAAACGATACATATTTTTATTACTTAAGCTAAGTAAACAAATAAGAAAACCTTATAATCTCTTTTTTAGTTATTTTAATCACAGCCCTGATTAAACAAAATCATTAAAAAGGATTAAAAATGATTTGATTTGTAATCATTTTGAATAATTTTTAATCGTTCAAATCATTTCTAATTCTTATGAGCGTTTAACATGTGATTTACATTCAAATCCTTTTATTATATCAGGGAGGCTGTAGTTATCAGCACTTGAATCCAGTCTATCTCTGTGCTATGTGAAGGGAAAAAAATGTTCCTTATAGACTACAAAACGGCTGGACCGATTTCGATGAAATTTTCAGACAATCTTCAGATTCCAAGTAGGTCCTCTCTCTCTCTTATCTTTTCTTTCTCCATTGGCCCGACTGACCTAGGGTGCTTTTTACTTTTAAATTGCATATTTTTAAGACCGTTTTTCAAACAACTATCAAATGTCCACGTAAGCTATTTATCTCTTGTTATTGAAGTCTGGTTTTCCTTAATAAATGCGATGTACCTATGCTGACCACTCTTATCTAAAAAGTTTTATGTTTACATATTTTTAGTTCGGGAATTCCATTATTAATAATATGTATGTTGCAGTCGTTATCTAACAGGACAAAGTATTATTTTGAGAGTAGGGAAATTCCGACGGAAGTACGGTACTGCTATTGGTTTCTGGCAATTGCATGACACCACCTCGTGGTCAAATAATATAAGTAAAATAGTCTTTTTCTTTCTAATTTAGAGGTAAGGGTTAATTTTAAGGGTCTTAGGAAATGAAAATGTAAAAAAAATACATAAAAGTTATGCAAATTTAAAATATGCGACATTAATACCGTAGATAAGTTTATGTAGTTCAGGATCGTGTATAAAGATATGCATAGAGCTACTGTTTCGTAATTAATGTTTTACTTAAGAAGAAATAGGTCATAGATATAATTATAGAGTAATTTAGGTTTCTTCTTTGTTTGCTAGTGAAAACTGCCAATGTTTTTATGTTATTATTTATTATCTCGAGTTGTAAAAGGATGTCTTTGTTTCTGAAACTTTATATGTGTAATTAGACATTATCTTCATTAAGTTTTTATAGAGTGTATAGACTTCCTTTGTGACATTTGATGTGTATTTTCGTTCATTCTCTAAAAAGCTACAAAATTTGCGAACTAGTCACAGATTTGTAAGCTCTCAGATACCATAAAATTCACTATTTATCAACCATTATGATTCAGCATAGAACGATAGCCATCCAACACAATAAATGGTCATTCTTTAGCGCCTACATGTTTTAGAATATCAAAATCCACTGAATATATGTTATGAACCTGATGTGATGTCTTGTTTACGAAAATGCCATTACTCAGCCATAATAAATCATTTCGGATAACATCTGTGTTTCATTTAACGCTCCCTGTACAATTATAAACAGTGCGCATGGTTAATTTTTTTATAAGAATTTTCTAGTTGTTTTCTTCTAATCTTTTGATGCGCACTCACAGAAAATCTCGTCGAGTTTAGTTAAGTCCTTACTTTTGGATCCGAATAAATTCTGAGTTACACGATATCTCCGCAGATTGTGAACAGATTTTCAAAATTATTTTTTATTAGAAAGAGTATACTCCCGAGGGGGTCCCATTGTCACCAAGTCAGGATCTGATAATGATGTATGTTTGTAAAAATCAGCATCTCTTTTCACTGAATAGTGACAGGCACAGTCGTAATCTTCGGAATAGGAATAAACTTCAAGTAACTCATACGAGACTTAGCAAAATCAATAAGTCCTTTGTGGGACAATGCTCACTCATGTAGGTATAACAAATTACCCGACTTCTTACCCGATGTCTTAAAATTGTCAGAAAAACATTTTAAAAATTGTGTCAAAAGAACTCTTTGTATAAAAGGTTATTATAAGACATCAGAATATTTAAATGACAAAAATGTATTGGTAGACAGTGTTTCTTCTATCAACTCTACTAGTTTAATAGTAATAAAATGGAGATCAAACTAAGAATTGACGTGGAAGCGACGAGACATGACAAGTATAGTACATCTTTTAATTAATATTTTTATCTTAGCATTGACATGAGTGGTGCATGCTCGCTTAAATATTCGTGCGGATGGTGGCGCATCGGGACCCGGGTCGTTCCTTTCCTTCTAATATGGTTGAGAGGAGCGATGGCTGCCTCTCGCGTTATACTCGTGACCGGGTTTTGTCCGTGTGAACTGGTCTACACTTGTCAACGGCATTCATGACATTCAATGATTTAATGTGTAACTACTCGTGTCACATTGTTTTTATGTTCTAATGACAAAATTGTTTTTTTTTAAATCAAGGACTGGATTATGAAGTTATTAACTAATGATTGTAAATATCTTGATTATGTAATCACTATTTTATTACTATCAGAAAGAGTGTAATTTGCACCTATTTTGAATAAATATCTTAAATCTTGAAAATAAAAAATAACCTATGTGTTAGTCCAGAGTATAACAATAACCTATGTGTTAGTCCAGAGTATAAACAATAACCTATGTGTTAGTCCAGAGTATAAACAATAACCTACTATGTGTTAGTCCAGAGTATAAACAATAACCTACTATGTGTTAGTCCAGAGTATAAACAATAACCTATGTGTTAATCTAGAGTATAAGCTGTCATCGCAGTCCTTATAGAAGTAACAAAATAAATAGATTTACGTATATCTACATACAAATTAAACAAAAAAAAAACTTAAAATTAACATTAGTGGGGTATCAATAGAAACTTACTTATAACGTACTACGTAAAACTATAAATCTAGTCTTTTGATTTCTCGTCCAGATACTCGTAGGTACACCAATTAAGTATACCAATTATAGGTATTAACACGTTGTACTCACCCATTTCTCTATCTCTACGAGAAATCAATACATACGTACGTAAAGGTAGGAAGGACTAAGAAAAGTTATAATTAGTAGTTTGTATGGCAGAACTCGCGACAAATCAACCCTTTTTAAAGATTTTTAAATTTCTCTTTCATTTGTTATTTCCCTGTAGTCGATGTAATTTGCACCTGTTTTTAATAAACATTTTGAATCTTGAATGTTATTTTTTTTCCCATGACTTTATTAGTTTAGGAGTAATTGTCGACCAACTTCAAACGTGCAGTTGGATTTGTAAGAAGTTGATTCAATGTTCTATTACCAACTGAAAAAAAATTGTTTTTAAATATACATTTATTTTTGAAAAGGCTATGGAACCCTACTTTGTGGAATATGACGTGTTAATTTAAACATACAAATTTGGAAATTCCGTTTTAAGATTTGATAAGTTAGTGTGCAAGTCAGTATCTTTGTAACATAATACGAGTATTATGACTATTTTTGCTACGAAAACTTTGCTGGATTAATTGTAAATAGAAGTGCAGTAAAATTTCCCTTTTTTCAATCTAGCCGTATGCCTAATTTCAAATTTTTAGGCAAGATAGAAGTACCTTAGTTTATCGGTGATCGGTGAGTGTGTGAGGGAGAATGATGATGATGAGAATGAGGTGATGACTTGCGAGTAGGTGCCGTACGCGCCGAACTGGTTCAGCACGAAGGGGTTGAGCAGGCTCATGTTGCCGGCTACTTACTGTATGCGCCGCAGTTGGCGATCCTTTTCAATTCGAGAGAGAGTGAGTATGTGAGTATCAGCAGTAGATAGGTACCTGTTCAGTGATGACTTGCGCGTAGGTGCCGTACGCGCCGAACTGGTTGAACACGAAGGGGTTGAGCAGGCTCATGTTGCCGGCCACTTGCTGCATGCGCCGTAGCTGGCGCTCCTTCTCCGTGTCCGCGAACTTCACCACCAGCGATGAGGACGCGCCCTGCAATGCACGGAAACACACGATCAATCAACAATTCAACACATATATCCTAGGCACGAACATGTACTTTGCACGAACAGGTACTTTGCAAGAGTGCCTCTGCTTACGTTAAGGTTAGATAGATAGATGGCCACTCGTCTAGAATCAAATATTTTTCATTATTTAAATAAACGATCATCCTACGAACGTACCGATTTTAAATCGTATAATTATATTATCATCTCATACGTACTGAGCTGTATGCCGATAGACAAATAAAATATGAATAATCGCAGTGCGACTCCTATATATACTAAAAAAATATAAAGTTAGTACGGAGGCGCTAAGCAGGGTTATTATTGTTCGCAGTTGTGAAATGGGCCTTAGTGGTGGGGCGCGGCGGGCGCGGCGGGCGCGGCGGGCGCGGCGGGCGCGCGGTAGGCTCGGGCGGCGCGGTGCGGGCGCGCAACAGGTCGCGGCGCGGCGCAACAAGTCGCGACGCCGCGGTGCACTTCCACTGCTGCCTGAACTGCTCGCTTTGCAACCGTTAAGTTATCATTATTTTTCTGTTTCAAATTTATTTTTAGAGAATCATTTAATTAATTTAAACTTTTGACCGCCCTAGATCAGGGCCGACAACAGTATTTGTACTCCACATCCTGAGCCATGCAAAACTATTTTTTCATAACATCCTGTTTGATTTAACGACTAGAGTCGATGTTATCATTTTAGCGCGGTGACGTCTATAAGTAAGTCCGCTCCTATAGCAAGCTGGTAAGCATTACCAAAACAATGTCAAACCCTTACTAGAATCTTGTCAAATAGTAACTGGAATAGGGCTTTAAATTGTTGTCGTATTTTTGTAAAATCGATTCTGAAATTCCGTGAAATGTTGTCGAAGTATAGTCAAAACGGCGGCCCAAGAGCCAAAAGCAATAAAACTTTTTACAATAGTTATGTATATTCTAAATGGTCATAAGTCCTAATGCGTACGAGTGAAATTCAACCTAAGGGCCACTTGTTTAAAGCAAAAATCTATTATGTGTCCGGCACACAAAGTAATCCACAGGGTTGTCAAATATTGCAAGTATAGGTAATTATTTATATTTTAGATGACCACTGTCGTAAATTATATTTAAGGTCAATAATAAAACAAATAATACTTAAGGACGATAATAATATATTAAAAAAGTTGTTTTAGTCAGTTATGCAAACGGGCGAAACATAATTATTATTATTTATGATTTGTACGTGATACGTGAAACAGTCAAATTAAGCGAGTGGAAACCTTACGACGCTTAGTGACGCATTACTCGTAAGCGCTAAACCATCAACATTAAAAAATATATATTCAGGTAATACGTTGTATCTAATCATTCTTCTCATCCCCCCATCACGGAAAGAGTATTTTTGCTCTCCGATATCTCAGTGCAAAAGCCGTTTTCCGCTCCTCCGCGGATCCGCTAGAGGATAAAATAAATTGAATTTAGAACATTGTGTGCACTAAGTTTTTGAATTCAAAACATTATTTAACCTATTTACTTCAACTCCATGGTGCCGAATTTATCACACAACATTTTTTAATTTGTTGAACCTTCTTGGTGTACTTTTTTTAAATTTGCTTTGCACGCGCCACTTTCTTTTCACGTCATATTGTTAAAACCTTAGATTAAAAACAAGAAACTTGAAAACAAGTGAAAAACCTAAAATGAGTAATTCTAGCGACGAGTAAGTTTATTTGACGCCAAAAGAATTGACTGAAATCACAGATTACTAAATAGTTACTTCTGAAATGCGCAAATGATCTCTCTCCCTCAACAAACACGCGAGAAGTATTTGAAACAGTACGATAATATGTTTAACACGTGGCGACTAGCTAAAGGAGCCAAAACTTTCTCGGAAGACGTTTTACTGGCATGTTTTATTGAATTATCCGAGGTTTTTTTTTACGTGAAAGCAATTTTCTTTGCGGTAGTTCTTAGCTATAATTGATGAGGATCTGTTCAGCCTTTGAGGATCATCAGCGCTTATCTAGGTGATGAAGGGTTGTGAGCAACTTATACAGGTCTCATTCCGTTTGTTTTAAAAAAATGCAAGAATTAAAACATTAAAGAATTAGACAATTTAAATATGACAGATACAAATCATGTAATCAGCATTTTGTGACTTCAAGGCGGCGTTCTTTAACTCGGGCGGCGCGCGCTGTGTCGGTGTTTACAAAGGACTAGCGAAGCTATCTCATATACGTTCGAGAGTTAGTTAGACCTTAGGTCGCAAGAAATAACGTTTATATAAATACCTAACTAACTATCAGTCAATAAATAACCCGCCCCTTACCGAACCCGGCGCAAAGGTGCCCATTACACCAGCTGCATTACCCCGCTGAATGGCAATGGCCAACCTTTGCACCAGGAACGAACCGGAGCGGGAGTCACCGCTTATATCAATAAGCCTCGCTCCCAAATCATTAACGAATTGCTTCGCATCTGTCCCCCAACTGCCCATAGTCTCCACGGCAAAAGGAATGAAACTATATTGAGAAGCTAACGCCGCGTACTTCAGCCTCTTCTTCTGCGCAGCGGCTTCTGCCGCCGCCGACGGCAAGAGGACGGTCCGACTCAGGTGGCTGGCGGCTACCGTGCTGACGCACGTTGCATCCCATATAAGGCACTTGCCGTTCTTCCAGGGCACAAGAGTCAAACCGTCCGGCCTCTCGCCATCAGACCTGCACAGACCCGGTGCACGGTGGCTCCATCAAACATGGCACGTTGGCCGATACAAGTGCTCTGCGGACGATGTCGTTCAGGGCATGGTGCCGCGGAAATCTCCCTGTGCAACGGCGACAGCTCAGAGCATGGTGGCCATCGGCCCCCACCATAGAGCCGCAGGTGCACATGTGGGGTTCACACACCTTGCAGCCCAGACGCAGAGCCACAGCGACTCGCAAAGAGCAATCGTCCATTAAAGTGCCCAGGTGAGGCGAAGGCAATGCGAACAACCACGCCCCGGACTCAGGTTGCGACACCACCAGCAGTCTGGCCTTATCTGCTCCCGAAGCACCCTCAAGCAGGAGTTCCAGAGTCCTTTTCACCGGAACCTCATCCCACGCCCGCTATACATGCGCAGCCTCCGGAATCGACGCACCCACACTGAGAGCCCGCCAAGCATTAATGGCATCCGACACAAAGGGCAAACTCATAAAACGTAACTAAGAAAAAATATTAATTTATGAATAATCGTGGACATTTATTGTTTAATTTTTTTCTCATAGTATTAATAATATTTTGAAGGCATAAATTAGTAGTTATGTATTTTGGCTTTCCAAAAAATACAAATATTTGTGACTTTACAGGTATGTATTTTGGCTTTCCAAAAAAGACTTTATCGGTTTGCAAAGAGAATCTGTTTAATTTTTAATAATTCATTAACACATATAATATACTATTCAGAATAAATTGTTCAATCACGGTTATCTATAATTTCTGGTAAGATAAACCAAAAAATCTGTAACTAACTGAACCTTCTCTATCAATGATAGTTCCGAATGATTAATTAGTTTAATTTTGATTTTTTAACTAGAATGCATGCGTCATATCATAACAGAGATACTTTTACAAAGTTATATATTATGCTGTACTTGTGAAATCAAAATGTGTTCAAAATTTAGTTTTTCCGTTTTTTTACATTGACGTGGAGCTTGAAAATGTTTAATTCTTTTTATTTTAACTATAACTAACAATAATTTATGTCCTAGAAAAAGAAAATTACAGTTATCGAATTATGTCCAGGTTTAGCTAATTTGACTGGACTACTTTAACTGGCACCGCTGGAGAGACTATAGCACAGCCCAGGTTTCGACTGAATCAAAGGCTTTCTCATAGTCCACAAACGCCAAGCATAGTGGCTGATTGTACTCTTTGGTCTTCTGTATAATCTGCTGCAGCGTATTTATGTGGTCTATGGTTCTTAAGCCTTTTCGGAAACCGGCTTGTTCGGGAGGCTAAAAGTCGTCAAACCTGCGTGTGAGATTATTCGTAATGACTCTCGAAAACAGCTTGTAGACATGGCTTAGAAGTGAGATGGGTCTGTATTCTTCAGCAGGGTGTCGTCACCCTTTTTGAAGAAAAGCACGACCACACTTCTGAGCCATGCCTTAGGCGTTTGTCCCTCGAGTATAACAGAGTTAAATAACTTCTGAAGAGCTTTTAGTACCGGTGATCCACCTGTTTTCAGAAGCTCAGCTGTAATTCTATTATCACCCAGTGCCTTATTGTTCTCGAGCTGTTTGAGAGCAATTCTAATTTCGTACAGGCTGACGTTCGGGATATTTTCGGTATAGTGTCGGGTTAGTATGGCTCTTAGGTCTTCAGCCAGATCGCTGACAGGCAAACGTGTGGTCTTGTACAATGGTCCATAGAACTTCTCAACTTCTTCCAGCAACTCAGTCTTAGACGATAATATGATCCTGCCATCCTCAGGCTTCAGCTTGGTCAGTTGTCTTTGTCAAGAACTTGTTATAGGTCAATATGTCTCACCTTGCTGTGTCTCTTCTAGTTAATTTTTAGCCCAAAGAAAATTATTTTGATGACGCAACTTTGTAAAATACTCTTCCCCAAAGACAAAGACTACTCTGAGCCCAAAGACGTTTCATTAAATTCACGTACAAAAAAATCTCACTAAGTCATACATAACCTTCTTTGTTCAAATAATTTCACGGCACCTAGTTTTAGATCAGATAAGCCTCGGTCAAGGCTACTTGGATAACGTTTTTCTGGTGAATTAAAGTAAGTTTGATCGTAAAATGATTAGGGCCACATCACACTATTCACATAATTCGAATTTAATTGGGTTTCATTTGAGATAGGACCAGTCGAAAGATAACAAAATAAAATGAATGGACTCAGATCATACCTTAGAAGCGAAAAGTCATTCTCTTTAAACTATTGTACATACCTATACCAGGGAAAACAATGATTTGCCTCACGACAGATTGCAAGTGGGAAGTGAAGTGACATTGTCTAAAGTTCTAACCATTTCCTCGTCAACGTGGACACCAAAAATAAATTAGATTTCTTTACAACTAGCTATTTTTAGGATAGGGTAATTTTTTTGGGAAAAAACGATGTAAAAAAGCGTAACAAACACCACTGTTCTATAAAAATAGTTTGCATTGGTACTCGTATAACCTGTTTGTTTGAAAAACAGTCATTTGTCGGACTACGAGTATATCATTGAAAGAACTCTTTTTAAATGTCATTTTGATCGTAAATTTTATTTCCTGTAATGCTTAAAACAAAAGATACAGTGAATATTCATGACTTTTACTTCTTAAATTTTTGTAAAATTATACTCTGAATATAATTTATAATTTAATATTGAATTAAGGCTTTATAGGAGAAAGAATATGACTCAACTTTGTTTAGCGGTTAGTAAAGTGCTTCGCGCGAGAAAACTGACGATTAAAACTGCGCGGGCGCCGCAAAGTCTGGCAGCTGGCACCGGTCTGTCGCGGCCGGGCCTCGTCTGACGTCACTCGGATCGTACGATGGCCCTGTTTTGCAAGGGATTCTCCGATGTGGATGTGTGTGCCTCAATATGCACTCTCCAAGTTTACATCTATGTGAATTATTATATAAGCTCCATTACTCTCACCACCCGCGGAAGAAGACCCTCAGTTCTACGCAACCACCGGAGAAAAATAACTTAAAAAGTAAGACGACCCCACGTGGTTGACTTCGTTCTTCGAGGTGCGTAAGAGTTTAAACAGATTTTATTACTATAAGTTTATAGGTAATTAATTATCTTTTCCAGGTTCCACACTTTATTTAAATGCGTGTTAATTTTCATTTAATAATTAGTAGGTTTTAATGCTAACATTTATTTCAGGGAATTATATGATTAAGGATAGGTATTAGTAGGTTAGCTATGCCCACAGTGGGGCATGATATTTCTCCATGCGACAGGCTGTGATAATAAGGGAAGCTGTAGCCACGTGTGTAGGAAGTGGGAAGTGGTATGTCCACTGTTGGGGTGGAGATAGTGTTTATCCAACAGAGGCTGATATGATATAATTGCTGTAGCCATGTGTGTAGAAAGTGGGAAGAGCTATGTCCACTGCTGGGATGGAGATAATATTTGTGCAACAGAGGCTGATAAGATATAATTGCTGTAGCCACGTGTGTAGGAAGTGGTAAGTGCTATGTCCACTGCTGGGGTGGAGATAATATTTGTCCAACAGAGGCTGATATGATATAATTGCTGAAGCCACGTGTGTATAAAGTGGGAAGTGCTATGTCTACTGCTGGGGTGGAGATAATGTTTGACCAACAGAGGCTGACATGATGTAACCGCTGAAACCACGTGTGCAGTCAAGACTTTAAATTATGTATTGGTATGAGACCTACTTAATTTGTCACATTTTATTTGTGTACAAACTGCCTTCACAGCAAGTGCCACGCAGCACTGTTTCATCATAAGTTTTAGGGTTCCGTAGAAACGAGGTCAACTAAATTTACCAAATTTCACTTAAATTGGCTCGAACAATAAGCTGTAGATAGCTATGTCTTATTTGGCATGACTTCTTACCAAGCTCCATGAAATAAGGGCTATTTATAAGATTTAGTGGTTTATAGATATGAACCCTTCCTAATTCTACCAAATTTCAGCTAAATCTGCCCACACGTTCGTATAATAGACGTAATGGGATAACAAACAAACCTTTAGGCGTTCGCGCTTCACCTATTCTGATACTGGTGTGATTATAGGGTGGTTGATGCTGTTTGTAGCTTACCACGAGCCCGCCTCGGCAAAATTCCACTCAAATCGGACCAAGCGTTTAGGAACGTATTGGGCAAACAAACAAATAGTTAAGGCGTTCACGTCTTGCTTATTTCAAACTAGTGTGATTATAGAGAGAACTGATATTTCCAGTAGACTGACGACTGATGATGAGTATGAACAGATGTTTACGATGTCTACGTTCCTGGCGCGACCTAACCAAATATTTGCTACTGGTAGTGGCTAGTTCTGCTGGGGAAGCGGCGTAGACTTTGACCAGCATGGGCTTATACGTCATTTCGCTTTGGCTTATTTGTGATGCTGAGACTATGATTCGCGTGGGTGTCACAACTGTATAGCACAGTTCCAGGTCTAAGAACCAACATAAGTAGTTAACCTACTACCTTTTACTCTGAAATGTTACAACGGACATAGTTCATTATCCGTCATAGATCGGCTTTAGTTTTGAGCAACGTACAAGTACAAGGTGGAATACCTACTTTGTTTTAGTACCTAGTACTAACGTGTGTTCACGATCTGTCGCTGTTTGAAAGTATTGAACCTACCCGAGGAGCAGAGATGGAAGGTTCATGGCTGTATTGACTCGGCTATGTTTTTACACTATATAAGTTTGATCAGAATGTCTCACAAGCATTTTGCAAACACAAGCTTGGGAATGTGGGCGGGACATGGAGTAGTGCACTATACTATTTAGTGTGGCTTAACCAAACTACACTTTTTAGACTACAAAATTCTGCGAGTGCTCTTTTGCATTGAGATTTGTTTCGAACTAGAATAGCTCGTTAATTACTTTGGTATTAGCTTTATATTTTATCACTAAAATAATGTAGTACAAACGTCAGTTATGTATTACATTATTCAGGGAATCGGGGCAAGAATTTTTTTACAGGGGGGGAGGGGGGGCCAAACCCTCTAGTTTTCCTTACAAAATGGGTCTCCATTTTGTAAGGAAAACTAGGGTTCCGCTCGAAATACGCTCGAATATATTCTAAGTTAGACTACATCGTTCTTTCAAACCCAACGTAATAAAAATTAAGCTCTTCATAATAAGTTATCATTCACCTTCTAAAAAATTCCTAGTTACTACGATCACAAATTAGGGTTCTCTAGACGATCTGGCCAAACGTTAAATTGTATTTTCAATGCAATAAAATTGAGGTATAGTTTGTATCATTTGAATGTATGTATGTAGAATAAAGATTTTTTTATCATTACATATATCTTGTAGGTAGTTTGTAGTAGGTTGTATGTACGTACGTATATTTATAGGAAGGCTAGGTTAAGGTTCGTTACAAGATGCTGCAGCATCATATTAAGGTCACCATGTTTTATCTAACATCCCATTCATTTACACTATTCCAATGAGCCCAAACATGAAAACTCTTCGACTATTATCATTTAAAAGGAAAACTATCACGGCTAAGTAGACTTTCTTAGTTTAGGAGAAATAGTCGACTAACGTAAGATGTGCAGTTAGATTTACGAATTATCTATACGTAATATTCTTTTACGAGCTGCAGATTTAATTTTGCGTTTTAAAGTATACATTTTTTAAAGACTGGAACCCTACTTTGCGCAAGTCTGACTCGCACTATGCCGATGTTTTGACTGTCTTTGAGAGTTAGGAGCGCAGATACAGCCTGTCACTCAGGCACATTGTAGCTTTCTACTGGTGAAACAATTCTAAAAATCGGTTGAGGAGTTCTAGAGATTACGTCTTTCTAACAAGCTCACAAAGTTACAAACATTATCACTTTACAATATTAGGTAATTTTTTTTTCAACATGTCTAATGTTTTCAATTCATATTTAAAATAACGCGCCCCATGTTTTTAATAAATTTTGTAATTTCTTTATAGGCTATTAAAAAAAAAAACAATAAAAAAGTATTTTATCTATTTTTAAATGAAAATTATAACTAACTAATTTCGAAATATTATTCAAAATGCCAGTTTCAATATTTCCATCTCAGGTAAACGTTTGATATTAATCAATCCCTAACAACAAATCCGTGCCCCAGCTGTTCGTTAATTCGTCGGGATATATCTGAAATCCTTAGAAGCGCCCGCTATAAATTACCTCAATATTAAGAAGCTGCAAAACTAGCTCTAACTAAAACATTTGATAGCGGCGATTATCGCCAGTTGAATATTCCCGGCTCCGCCGAAGGCCGATGACCGGAGCCTGCCGGGACTGCAAATATTTATGCGTTACGAGAACGTTTCTTGTATGGGAACCATATCTCAAAAGGGAAAAAGGAACCCTTGTAGGATCACTTCAATGCACGTCTGTCTGTCTGTCAAGATCATTTTTCTCAGGAACGCGTTGTTAAGTTGAAATTAATATTAAATACTTAGGCGTAGGTGTAGGGTGGTAAACTTTATAAATTTGTATCGCACGCGCTAAACCTAAGACTAAAACAAAAAGAAAGTCATTTGATAGATTACTAAATTGTTACAGTAGGTAATTAATTACGTCATATTTAAATTTTTGATATTACAAGTCTTTGTTACATTTCAAATGTACTGGTTCTACGGTCCAATATACGAGTAGGTACTCGTACCCGGTTCGACTGTTTCTTTACGTTTTTGAGTTTTTTTCCGGAATTTTGCTTGATTAATTGCATAATTCGTTATCGGGTGATCGTGTTTGTGTAATTTGTCACAAATGTTTTTGTGTGTGTTATAGGTAATGTAGGAGTATACAATGTTGTCAATAGATCATTTACATTCTAAAATGTTTCTAAAAGTGGCACTTTTTCTTAGGAATGTGATTTAGAAGTAGGTACGTAACATTTGTATAATATTTCTTCTGTGTTTTATTGTTTTTACTTCCTCGACCCCGTCGTACGGTACGTGCGTAGAGTAGAGTAGAGGAACTACTGTTATTGTAAGCTTTCCAATTATCGTGCTAATGTGTTCTATATCACTATCACACACCGAAAATCTCAATTCCGTTCTTGCGTCCGTCGTGCGTCCGTCGTGCGTCCGTCGTGCGTCCGTCACGCTTGGCTGTGGAGGCTACATCTTTTGTCCGATTGGGACCAAATTGGGAACTTGAGGGTTATTAATTATTTTACTGAGGGAGTATCAAAAGTTTCTTCGTATGGTCAAGCCGAAGAGTAGCTATCATACACAAAATCATTTTTTTTTTCAAACAAGGCCCTAACTATGTTGATGAAACTTTGTATGGTTCTCCTACAAATGAAATTAAAACTTGAGATTTATTCACAAATGGTTGAAGCTATTGAATTGTCATGTATTACGAATAATATATTTTTTGGTCGTGCAATATGAATTCATCAAAATTATAGATTTTTTTAAAATTCATTTCTTGAATGAAAAAAGAATAGGTAATGGAAAAAATGGTCGAGAAAGTTTAGTGCGAGCTGCCGTACAATTTATTTTTTATGTTGTGATGCACTAAAAGTGTTAAATTGTATTGTATTGTACTAGTAACATTCAAACCGCTCTTTTTATGCGCCCCGATTGGAGAAAAAGTAATGGTTAAATTTCTAGTAAAAAGAATAAAAACTTAAAGCCGACTACTTAAACTGCCAACTGAAAAGGTGAAGGGAATTATAAAGGCCATGATTTCAGGCAGATACTCTTGTTTTCGTACATTTCAGTAAATATTGTTCGTAGTAGGGTTTAGTAAGAACTAAACCCACACGAGCACAAAAAAATATGGAAATAACAGAAAACTTACAAGAATAAGTTTCATTTTATTTCCATATTTTTTGTGCTCAGTCCAAATGACGTTTTTTTAACTATTTTATAATTATTTTTGGTCTCTTTATAATAATTATCATTTCAAATTAACGTTTTCTTGTAAAGTGAAAAATAAACCTTCTTTAGGTTTTGCCCTACTAAGCGCCACACTTGCCCTTTAATTGCAGCTTCAAACGAGAGAGGTGAGCAACTTCCACAGGTATGGTCGATTCTAAATGGGCTAGATTTCGTGTCGCAATGTCGTGTTTCGTCCCGGAAACTATTTGTGTGGATGTGGAGATAGAGTTTCGATTGTATGTATGCGTGTGTGTGTGTGAATGGTGAATTCTAAATTTAATTTTTTATAGTTTATCGTGTTTGGGCTCATTGGAATATAGTATCAATTAATAGATATTAGATAGAACATGGTAACCTTGATCTGATGCTGCAGCATCTTCTGGAATCTGCAGGATACCTAACTTCTCACCAACTTACAGCAGAGGTATAGGCAGAGGTAAAAAAGAAGTAAATATCGTCCGGTTCTTTTCTCGCTTACTATGAGGTCTCAGAAACTTTTACAGGTCCAATTGATTTGAATTTAACAGTTATAACATATATTTAATTAATGACATACAGCTTCTAACAAGGGAGGTGAGCAACTTCCACAGGTTTGTTCAATTGAAAATAGGCTAGATTTGGTGTCGCAATTTCGTGCTTCATCCTGGAAAGTGTTTGTGTGGATGTGGGCATAGATTTTAGATTGTAGCGTATCTACAAGTAATAAAAGCTTTAAAAGTTTTAAAAACATGAAATAAAACTTAAATTAAAGTTGTAAAACCTCTAGAAATGTATTGGCCCGTTAAGTTTAATATAATTATGTAGTAATAATTTTTATCCAAGAGTCGTCTCGTAGGGAGGGGGGGGGGGGGCGCTAAGTTAATAAAGTGCAAAACAGAATACAACTGATTGAGTTTACTACTACTAATTGCGACACTGCAACTAATTACTAATAACTTCACAACTCAGCGGCCCCCTGAGCTACGCGAAGACTCTTGAATGAAAATAATACTACCTATATTCAACTGATAGGGCCAATACACATAATTATTTACTTTTTGGAGATTTTTTTCGGGGATTTTTTAATATTATTGTTTTAGTTTTTTTTTGACTGACTCGGTGGCTCAGTGGTTAGTGCTCTTGACTACTGATCCAAGAGTTGTGGGTTCGATCCCCACCCAGGGCAAATATTTGTGTGATGAGCAGATTTGTTTGCTCTGTGTCTGGGTGTTAAATATCTATTTAAGTATGTATTTAAACGTATATAAGTATGTATATCAGTCTCAGGTTCCCATAACACAGGGAATCCTACTTTGGGGCCAGATGACCATGTGTGATTTGTCCCAGAATATTTATTTATTATTTTATTTATTAGTTTTTTTTGATTCAGTAAATGTGCGAATAGCTAAAATCATTTTTTATTACATTATTAATTTAAAAAAAACCGGCCAAGTGCGAGTTGAACTCGCGTGGAGAGGGTTCCGTACAGTGCCAAAGTCAAATACAAAATATCACATTTGAAATCCTCTCAGTTAGATGCGAGTTATTTTTTTATTATTAAAAATTTGAGTGTGTTTGGCTGAATATCACCTGATGGTAAGTGCCAATGCAGCCGAGGATGTAACACGCAAGCTCAAAAAGTGCCTATTCACTCTCGTCTTGAAGATTCCTAAATCATACGAATCGGGGAATACAGACGCCGGCAAGGAATTCGACTCCTTGCCCGTTCGCATAATGAACGAAGAAGCAAAACGCTTCGTGCGTAAAGGTGGAACATCATCGACAAAGGGGTGGAATCGACCTCCGCACCTGGTCGTTTGATAATGAATTGCTCCAGGACACACCTTCCGAAATGAATCCTGTAGAACACCGATAGACTATTTTCTATTATGACTAGAACTTTTTTCCGTAGGTGAACGTATTATATTGAGTTTACCACTTTTTTTTTAAATTGACAGAATTCTTATAGGTTTTCCTGTAATCTACAAGCAATGAACTGTATTTTGTATTTTTTTCAAAATTTTAGGCTCAGTAGTTTCGGAGAACAGGGGGGGGGGGAATGGTTACCTCTGGGAAGGAAAAAATATTACTATAGGGCTTGTGGCCCCGGCTGTTACCTCTGGGAAGGAAAAAATATTACTATAGGGCTTGCGGCCCCGGCTGTTACCTCTGGGAAGGAAAAAATATTACTATAGGGCTTGCGGCCCCGGCTGTTACCTCTGGGAAGGAAAAAATATTACTATAGGGCTTGCGGCCCCGGCTGTTACCTCTGGGAAGGAAAAAATATTACTATAGGGCTTGCGGCCCCGGCTGTTACCTCTGGGAAGGAAAAAATATTACTATAGGGCTTGCGGCCCCGGCTGTTACCTCTGGGAAAGGAAAAATAAACGCTATGATTTTAGGCGGTAAACTCTTGTTTTTGTACTATTTAGTCAGTTTATAGTTTTTTAAATATTTTTTTTCTTATAAAAAATAATGAAAGTGTTTGACTACACCTGATGGTAAGCGACAACGTAGTCGAGGATGGTACACGCAAACTCAAATAATGCCTATTCACTCTCGCATTGAAGATCCCTAAATTCTATTTACACATTTTTGTGCTAAGAGTACAACGCCGCCCCACCTCGCTACCCGCGGCCGCGTGTCGTGTCGCTCGATGGTAGCGCGAGCGCGCGTACGTTGAGCCGTCTCATAAAATCGCTTGTGAGGCCATTTGCTAAACAAATTAAAAGGATTTTCATATGTAATAATAATACGTGCTCGTCAAGACTTTCCTTTTGATACCAAACATAATAATTATGAATATCTAAAAAAATATGGGTTGTGTAATTCACCATTAAATTGATTTTTACAAATGTCTTATATCCTATGACACGCAGAGTGAGTGTTTGCACGAATCCAAAGACACCACTTTATCGATATTGGAACATACATACATATATACATACAAAAATACATAGACTGTCAAAAACAAAATCTTCCTTTTTTTCGAAGTCGGGTAAAAAAGGAGTCTTTTTAGTTTCCTCACTAGGCAACCGCCGTCTATCTTTTAAATAGCACGTTTAATTGTGGCGCACGATACAAGTGAGTTTCCTCAGGAACTGGATCAAACTATGCTATTTTCACGGGATAAAAACGGTAATTTAAAAAACTAAAAAACCCGACTGCGTTTCTGTGTAGTTTGGAAATGAAAAACCCTAAAACAAGAAAGTCGTCATACCCGATTGCACTTTACTTAAGAAAAATTGTAGCAGTCGGGACCCATTCTAGAAAGTCAGCCGTCTAGTCAGTATATTGGAGTAATCTGCAATGTAATATAGGTATGTGCTCTCAATTCACTATGCCTCCATTTCTAGAATGGGTCCCGTCTGCTACAATTTTTCTTAAGTAAAGTGCAATCGGGTATGACGACTTTCTTGTTTTAGGGTTTTTCATTTCCAAACTACACAGAAACGCAGTCGGGTTTTTTAGTTTTTTTAAATTACCGTTTTTTATTTTATTCATTTTTTAGTTTTATTAATGAATGAGTTTGTATAGTAACCTATATACACAATGACACACATTAAATTTACGCAGATTATTAACTAATCAGTTGATAGAAAATCCATCGAGCCGTTCTGGCTGCAGAGCGTGCCAAACATTTGAATTTGGCGCCAAAAATCCGCCATTTTTTTAAATTTTGATATACGCAGTGTCACTCACACAGTAAATACGTATCTAACGACACCCCTCAAACTAAAATCTATCGAGCCGTTCAGGCTGCAGTGCGTGCCTTACGTTGGAATTTGGCGCCAAAAATCCGCCATTTTGTTTTTTTTATTTTGATATACCCAGTGTCACTCTCACAGTAAATACGAATCTAACGACACCTATCAAGCCAAAATCCATCCAGCCGTTCAGGCTGCAGAGCGTGCCAAACAATTATACATACATACATACATACTCTCGAAAAACATAACCCTCCTTCTGGTGCAGTCGGGTAATAAAAAGTAGCCTACGTCCTTCCCCATAACACGAGATTGGTTGGGGTGTTGAAGCATAAAAAGTAACAAACAAACAAAAATCTTTGTACATTTCTAACATTAGTAAGGATAACAGAATTTCGCACTCAGATTTTATAAGAGCGTCGCGTTGGTGGCGTAACGGCTAGGGCCGATACCTCCTATCTGGGAGGTCGTGGTTCGAATCCTGCCACGTATTAATGTGTTTTTAAAACTCGATTTTACACGTATAATTACGTTTTTCCGAGGCTTTTACGGTGAAGGAAAACATCGTGGAGAAACCTGCACACGCCTGAGAAGAAACTCGGAGATTATGTGTAAAGTCGACCATCCCGCACTGGGCCCGCGTGGTCTACTATGGACCGATTGCCCTAATTCAGGGTAAGCTCGAGTTCCACGGAGGGGACGTATATGAGCTGACATGATGATGACAGAATTTAATTGTTCTCCCAGAAGGAGACATCAAAAGTAAATTGATGTATTAGAATTTTGAAGAGTTGGTGCTTGTGAGTATAGACCTCTCAGATCTACGAAATTGCTCCGTATCAGGGAGTGACCTCACTGCTCGCCGAAACTAAAACAGCCAAAGCCATATATTTCTTACAAAGTTACACCTTGGTAAAATTTGTCAGGTGACAAAAAGAAATCAAAATGGCGGAAAAACAAAATGACCGCCATTCAGAATAACAGAATTTGATAGCTACCAAAAGGAGCAGTCGCTCGTAAAAACGCTAAACACGTTAAAAAACCGACTTCTATTGCCACAACCACAGAGCAGGTGGCCACAACTTAGTATAATTTTGCATTTTTTTTTATTTTGTTAATTTTCTAATAAAGTACTACACCGATTTTAATAAAAAAAGAATCATGAAAATTAGTTAACAATCTGCTAAGATATCGCGTAACAAACATACAAAAAAACCATACAGTCGAATTGAGAGCCTCCTCCTTTTTGGAAGTCGGTTGAAAAGTAATGTATGACAACTTTAAAGACTTGGAGCCAGCGAGAATGGTTAGATCGTGGAGTGACTTCACTGTCCGCCAAAACTATAACAGCTGGATCCATACTGTAGCAGCTGGATCCATACTGTAGCAGCTGGATCCATACTGTAGCAGCTGGATCCATACTGTAGCAGCTGGATCCATACTGTAGCAGCTGGATCCATACTGTAGCAGCTGGATCCATACTGTAGCAGCTGGATCCATACTGTAGCAGCTGGATCCATACAGTAGCAGCTGGATCCATACTGTAGCAGCTGGATCCATACTGTAGCAGCTGGATCCATACTGTAGCAGCTGGATCCCTACTGTAGCAACTGGATCCATACTGTAGCAGCTGGATCCATACTGTAGAGGCTGGATCCATACTGTAGCAGCTGGATCCATACTGTAGCAGCTGGGTCCATACTGTAGCAGCTGGATCCATACTGTAGTAGCTGGATCCATACTGTAGCAGCTGGATCCATACTGTAGCAGCTGGATTTAACCGCCTCCGTAGCTCAGAGGCAAAGTTCACTGGCTTTACACAGGAGGTCGCGGGTTCGATTCCCGGTGGGGTCAATTGTAAGACTCGGTTTGGTTGGTGGTAGGGCATTTTCTAAGCCCGCCTGGCTAGCTACCACCATCTTATCTAAGTCTTGCCGCCAAATATCAATGTTGATACCATTGGTGTGTTCCGGCATGAAGATAAGATAGCCAGTTCCCCATTGCGTTGGGGAATCTTGGTAAGCCTGCTTCCATCTTCGGCAACATCGTCACTTACCACCAGGTGAGATGTTGTCAAGGGTTTATCAATTGCGAATAAAAAAAAAAATACTGTAGCAGCTGGATCCATACTGTAGCAGCTGGATCCATACTTTTAAAACAAATTTGCCCTTCACCTTGGTCAAATTTGACAGGTGACAAAAAAAAGGCCGCTATACAAACTACCCTTTTTCATGGAACGGGTATTTATTGTATTTTATAATTTTAATTGTATTTGAGCTCGAGCCCCTTGGTGGGGACGTAATATGAGCTGACGATGATGGTGATGATTGTATTTGACTGGCGTGTTTTAGGACAATCCTTCGTTTTGCGTGGGCCCCAGTCACACAGTCACATAGCGCTTCGCGACGCGGACCACAAGCTACGTGCGGCAGTCCACTTGCAACGTGCCAGAGGCGCGTGCGCTTCGGCCAGATACATATAAGTTGGTTCATTATTATATTAAGGTACACTTTAAATCATGTACAATGATATAACAAAAAGTATGCCACTTAAAAGCGAACACAGTTTAGAATCTGCATTTTATTTAAATCATCTCCGCGTAGTAGGAGTCGCGCTGCAGGTCGGTGCGCGCTACGAGACAATAATTACAAATTGATCCTCATTTGGAATGTAAAATTGGGATTCTCTTGCACACGTAGTGTTCCCTCGGGAAGTCGGCCACGAGCGGCGAGCGTGGTCCGGCCACGAGCGGCCAGCGCGGTCCGGCCACGGGCGGCGAGCGCGGTCCGGCCACGGGTCACTCGGGCCGTCATTCATAGTTGGAGGCAATTGAGGTACTGTGTGGAACTTGCCTTAAATAAGGTAGAGAGAGAGATACAAATGAGTTGATTTATGTTAAATCCCGTGCTCGCCGCGGCGGCCTATACAAACAGACATCTGCATACCACCGCTCAACCTCCCTGCAGCGACCATCTGCATCTCAGTGTAGCTCCCCCCCTCGCCCCCCCTCCTCCCCCCCTCCACGCGCAACCTGCAACGTGCATCTCGACGAATGTATGTGACAGTTTGAGTAAGCTTGTAGCAATAAAATATGTTCAACTTCTAGAGTATAACCTACTAGAGTATAACTTCTAGAGTATATTCGTGTAAGAAAATCGCTCCCCATCAATATTTCAACTTCAATTTAGCTGGTGGTTATACTCTAGAAGTTGAACATATTTTATTGCTACAAGCTTACTCAAACTGTCACATACATTCGTCGAGATGCACGTTGCAGGTTGCGCGTGGAGGGGGGGAGGAGGGGGGGCGAGGGGGGGAGCTACACTGAGATGCAGATGGTCGCTGCAGGGAGGTTGAGCGGTGGTATGCAGATGTCTGTTTGTATAGGCCGCCGCGGCGAGCACGGGATTTAACATAAATCAACTCATTTGTATCTCTCTCTCTACCTTATTTAAGGCAAGTTCCACACAGTACCTCAATTGCCTCCAACTATGAATGACGGCCCGAGTGACCCGTGGCCGGACCGCGCTCGCCGCCCGTGGCCGGACCGCGCTGGCCGCTCGTGGCCGGACCACGCTCGCCGCTCGTGGCCGACTTCCCGAGGGAACACTACGTGTGCAAGAGAATCCCAATTTTACATTCCAAATGAGGATCAATTTGTAATTATTGTCTCGTAGCGCGCACCGACCTGCAGCGCGACTCCTACTACGCGGAGATGATTTAAATAAAATGCAGATTCTAAACTGTGTTCGCTTTTAAGTGGCATACTTTTTGTTATATCATTGTACATGATTTAAAGTGTACCTTAATATAATAATGAACCAACTTATATGTATCTGGCCGAAGCGCACGCGCCTCTGGCACGTTGCAAGTGGACTGCCGCACGTAGCTTGTGGTCCGCGTCGCGAAGCGCTATGTGACTGTGTGACTGGGGCCCACGCAAAACGAAGGATTGTCCTAAAACACGCCAGTCAAATACAATCATCACCATCATCGTCAGCTCATATTACGTCCCCACCAAGGGGCTCGAGCTCAAATACAATTAAAATTATAAAATACAATAAATACCAGTTCCATGAAAAAGGGTAGTTTGTATAGCGGCCTTTTTTTTGTCACCTGTCAAATTTGACCAAGGTGAAGGGCAAATTTGTTTTAAAAGTATGGATCCAGCTGCTACAGTATGGATCCAGCTGCTACAGTATTTTTTTTTTTATTCGCAATTGATAAACCCTTGACAACATCTCACCTGGTGGTAAGTGACGATGTTGCCGAAGATGGAAGCAGGCTTACCAAGATTCCCCAACGCAATGGGGAACTGGCTATCTTATCTTCATGCCGGAACACACCAATGGTATCAACATTGATATTTGGCGGCAAGACTTAGATAAGATGGTGGTAGCTAGCCAGGCGGGCTTAGAAAATGCCCTACCACCAACCAAACCGAGTCTTACAATTGACCCCACCGGGAATCGAACCCGCGACCTCCTGTGTAAAGCCAGTGAACTTTGCCTCTGAGCTACGGAGGCGGTTAAATCCAGCTGCTACAGTATGGATCCAGCTGCTACAGTATGGATCCAGCTACTACAGTATGGATCCAGCTGCTACAGTATGGACCCAGCTGCTACAGTATGGATCCAGCTGCTACAGTATGGATCCAGCCTCTACAGTATGGATCCAGCTGCTACAGTATGGATCCAGTTGCTACAGTAGGGATCCAGCTGCTACAGTATGGATCCAGCTGCTACAGTATGGATCCAGCTGCTACAGTATGGATCCAGCTGCTACTGTATGGATCCAGCTGCTACAGTATGGATCCAGCTGCTACAGTATGGATCCAGCTGCTACAGTATGGATCCAGCTGCTACAGTATGGATCCAGCTGCTACAGTATGGATCCAGCTGCTACAGTATGGATCCAGCTGCTACAGTATGGATCCAGCTGCTACAGTATGGATCCAGCTGTTATAGTTTTGGCGGACAGTGAAGTCACTCCACGATCTAACCATTCTCGCTGGCTCCAAGTCTTTAAAGTTGTCATACATTACTTTTCAACCGACTTCCAAAAAGGAGGAGGCTCTCAATTCGACTGTATGGTTTTTTTGTATGTTTGTTACGCGATATCTTAGCAGATTGTTAACTAATTTTCATGATTCTTTTTTTATTAAAATCGGTGTAGTACTTTATTAGAAAATTAACAAAATAAAAAAAAATGCAAAATTATACTAAGTTGTGGCCACCTGCTCTGTGGTTGTGGCAATAGAAGTCGGTTTTTTAACGTGTTTAGCGTTTTTACGAGCGACTGCTCCTTTTGGTAGCTATCAAATTCTGTTATTCTGAATGGCGGTCATTTTGTTTTTCCGCCATTTTGATTTCTTTTTGTCACCTGACAAATTTTACCAAGGTGTAACTTTGTAAGAAATATATGGCTTTGGCTGTTTTAGTTTCGGCGAGCAGTGAGGTCACTCCCTGATACGGAGCAATTTCGTAGATCTGAGAGGTCTATACTCACAAGCACCAACTCTTCAAAATTCTAATACATCAATTTACTTTTGATGTCTCCTTCTGGGAGAACAATTAAATTCTGTCATCATCATGTCAGCTCATATACGTCCCCTCCGTGGAACTCGAGCTTACCCTGAATTAGGGCAATCGGTCCATAGTAGACCACGCGGGCCCAGTGCGGGATGGTCGACTTTACACATAATCTCCGAGTTTCTTCTCAGGCGTGTGCAGGTTTCTCCACGATGTTTTCCTTCACCGTAAAAGCCTCGGAAAAACGTAATTATACGTGTAAAATCGAGTTTTAAAAACACATTAATACGTGGCAGGATTCGAACCACGACCTCCCAGATAGGAGGTATCGGCCCTAGCCGTTACGCCACCAACGCGACGCTCTTATAAAATCTGAGTGCGAAATTCTGTTATCCTTACTAATGTTAGAAATGTACAAAGATTTTTGTTTGTTTGTTACTTTTTATGCTTCAACACCCCAACCAATCTCGTGTTATGGGGAAGGACGTAGGCTACTTTTTATTACCCGACTGCACCAGAAGGAGGGTTATGTTTTTCGAGAGTATGTATGTATGTATGTATAATTGTTTGGCACGCTCTGCAGCCTGAACGGCTGGATGGATTTTGGCTTGATAGGTGTCGTTAGATTCGTATTTACTGTGAGAGTGACACTGGGTATATCAAAATAAAAAAAACAAAATGGCGGATTTTTGGCGCCAAATTCCAACGTAAGGCACGCACTGCAGCCTGAACGGCTCGATAGATTTTAGTTTGAGGGGTGTCGTTAGATACGTATTTACTGTGTGAGTGACACTGCGTATATCAATAATAATTACAAATTGATCCTCATTTGGAATGTAAAATTGGGATTCTCTTGCACACGTAGTGTTCCCTCGGGAAGTCGGCCACGAGCGGCGAGCGTGGTCCGGCCACGAGCGGCCAGCGCGGTCCGGCCACGGGCGGCGAGCGCGGTCCGGCCACGGGTCACTCGGGCCGTCATTCATAGTTGGAGGCAATTGAGGTACTGTGTGGAACTTGCCTTAAATAAGGTAGAGAGAGAGATACAAATGAGTTGATTTATGTTAAATCCCGTGCTCGCCGCGGCGGCCTATACAAACAGACATCTGCATACCACCGCTCAACCTCCCTGCAGCGACCATCTGCATCTCAGTGTAGCTCCCCCCCTCGCCCCCCCTCCTCCCCCCCTCCACGCGCAACCTGCAACGTGCATCTCGACGAATGTATGTGACAGTTTGAGTAAGCTTGTAGCAATAAAATATGTTCAACTTCTAGAGTATAACCACCAGCTAAATTGAAGTTGAAATATTGATGGGGAGCGATTTTCTTACACGAATAGAATATATATATATATATATATATATATATGTGTGTGTGTGTGTGTATGCGCACGTCCGGTGCTCCTATTCCCAAACTACTGGACGTATTTGGGTAAAATTTGGTATAGGGCTTTATATTTCTAGTCCATTTTTAAAAATTTCCCCTATCTTGATTTTTTTATGTTTGCCACAGTTAAAAATCACTTATTACTTTTTTACTCAAGAATGACTCTAACGGTTTTGATGAACCTCTGTACGTAAGAATAACTTTAAATGGTGTAGAGCACGCAGTAGTTCGTTATTCTAAGGAAAATCAGAATAAATATTTAAAGGAGAGGCCGCGGTTACGCGCAACATCTTTTTCAGGTATCTGTACATCCGCGATACACATTTTTGGGTTATAAGATTAAATATTTTGGAGTTTAGATTCGAGAATCATAACTTTTGATTTTACCGGGTTAAGGATAAGAGAATTATAGACCACTCGTACATACGCAAGAGATCTTCATTTGTTAATTTATTGGCCCCATCGGAGTTCTTAACCCTGGAGTAGTCGCGCGCGCCTTTCCGTGAAACGTGAGTGGCCGCATGGGGAGTATTTTGCTGCCTATGTTAAAATGCTTTCAAAAAACTTATAAATGTTTGAAGAAGAATAAATATTATTCATTTTCTATACAAAACAGTAATTTTTACTTAAGTAAATTTAAAAACTTTAAAAAAACGCCTTACAAGATCTTTAGGAAAATTGCTAAATTTTGACCATCTTTATGTATCTTCATAAGTTTTTGTTAAAATCTTTAATTTAATAGCGGATTTATATATTTTCATTACTTTCGGTATATATTTTAGTAAAAATAAGTCCTGAAAATATACGAACAGTGCTCGCTCCACAGTAAATTTGCTCATATAAAGCAAATATTTTTGGTCGTGGCAAGCAAGAACACTTTCCTCCCGCGGTCACCCGCGCACTGATGTTCTTCCAACTTATGATACTGGACTACTGGTAGTTAAAGGACAGAGAAGCAGCTACTGGGAGGCTCGACCTTGGCGAGTGCATAGTTTATAAAATATTACACATTATTTACCGAGGGCGGCAAGGGTTAACTGCCGAACGTTCCGTTTGTTTGGCGCCGTCTCAAAGTTATTTAGGCATTTACATCAGTGTATGAGCTTAGTTACACTACAAGGGTTCTTTTTATTTGTCTCGACTATCACTCCTAAACTAAGAAGGCTTACTTAGCCGTGTTAGTTTTCCTTTCAAATTGATTAATTGTCTTACTATTTTTTTCAGATGTCTTTGAATAGCAGTTTAGCTTATTGACGGTCACACACACACACACGCGCAACACACAAACACACACACTTGATTGTTATAAAAATGTAATGCTTAACATTTGACAAACCGATCCCTGAATCAATCGAATAATGGTTTTAGTGAACCATCAGTAGTCAGTAGTCTGGAGTCTGGAGAGACCTGCGAGTATACAACGACACTCCACACTCCACACGATAAAGTTTTAGTGAACCATCAGTAGTCTGTAGTCTGGAGTCTGGAGAGACCTACGAGTATAAGTATACAACGACACTCCACACTCCACACGATAAAGTTTTAGTGAACCATCAGTAGTCAGTAGTCAGTAGTCTGGAGTCTGGAGAGACCTACGAGTAGAAGTATACAACGACACTCCACACTCCACACGATAAAGTTTTAGTGAACCATCAGTAGTCAGTAGTCAGTAGTCTGGAGTCTGGAGAGACCTACGAGTACGAGTATACAACGACACTCCACACTCCACACGATAAAGTTTTAGTGAACCATCAGTAGTCTGTAGTCTGGAGTCTGGAGAGACCTACGAGTAGAAGTATACAACGACACTCCACACTCCACACTCCACACGATAAAGTTTTAGTGAACCATCAGTAGTCTGTAGTCTGGAGTCTGGAGAGACCTACGAGTAGAAGTATACAACGACACTCCACACTCCACACGATAAAGTTTTAGTGAACCATCAGTAGTCAGTAGTCAGTAGTCTGGAGTCTGGAGAGACCTACGAGTACGAGTATACAACGACACTCCACACTCCACACGATAAAGTTTTAGTGAACCATCAGTAGTCTGTAGTCTGGAGTCTGGAGAGACCTACGAGTATAAGTATACAACGACACTCCACACTCCACACGATAAAGTTTTAGTGAACCATCAGTAGTCTGTAGTCTGGAGTCTGGAGAGACCTACGAGTACGAGTATACAACGACACTCCACACTCCACACGATAAAGTTTTAGTGAACCATCAGTAGTCTGTAGTCTGGAGTCTGGAGAGACCTACGAGTATAAGTATACAACGACACTCCACACTCCACACGATAAAGTTTTAGTGAACCATCAGTAGTCTGTAGTCTGGAGTCTGGAGAGACCTACGAGTACGAGTATACAACGACACTCCACACTCCACACGATAAAGTTTTAGTGAACCATCAGTAGTCTGTAGTCTGGAGTCTGGAGAGACCTACGAGTACGAGTATACAACGACACTCCACACTCCACACGATAAAGTTTTAGTGAACCATCAGTAGTCTGTAGTCTGTAGTCTGGAGTCTGGAGAGACCTACGAGTACGAGTATACAACGACACTCCACACTCCACACGATAAAGTTTTAGTGAACCATCAGTAGTCAGTAGTCTGTAGTCTGGAGTCTGGAGAGACCTACGAGTACGAGTATACAACGACACTCCACACTCCACACGATAAAGTTTTAGTAAACCATCAGTAGTCAGTAGTCTGGAGTCTGGAGAGACCTACGAGTACGAGTATACAACGTCACTCCGCACTCCACACTCCACACTCCACACGATAAAGTTTTAGTGAACCATCAGTAGTCAGTAGTCTGGAGAGACCTACGAGTACGAGTATACAACGTCACTCCACACTCCACACGATAAAGTTTTAGTGAACCATCAGTAGTCAGTAGTCTGTAGTCTGGAGTCTGGAGAGACCTACGAGTACGAGTATACAACGACACTCCACACTCCACACGATAAAGTTTTAGTGAACCATCAGTAGTCAGTAGTCTGGAGTCTGGAGAGACCTACGAGTACGAGTATACAACGTCACTCCACACTCCACACTCCACACGATAAAGTTTTAGTGAACCATCAGTAGTCAGTAGTCTGGAGTCTGGAGTCTGGAGTCTGGAGAGACCTACGAGTATACAACGACACTCCACACTCCACACGATAAAGTTTTAGTGAACCATCAGTAGTCAGTAGTCAGTAGTCTGGAGTCTGGAGAGACCTACGAGTACGAGTATACAACGACACTCCACACTCCACACTCCACACGATAAAGTTTTAGTGAACCATCAGTAGTCAGTAGTCTGGAGTCTGGAGAGACCTACGAGTACGAGTATACAACGACACTCCACACTCCACACGATAAAGTTTTAGTGAACCATCAGTAGTCTGTAGTCTGGAGTCTGGAGAGACCTACGAGTACGAGTATACAACGACACTCCACACTCCACACGATAAAGTTTTAGTGAACCATCAGTAGTCTGGAGTCTGGAGTCTGGAGAGACCTACGAGTACGAGTATACAACGACACTCCACACTCCACACGATAAAGTTTTAGTGAACCATCAGTAGTCAGTAGTCTGGAGTCTGGAGAGACCTACGAGTATACAACGACACTCCACACTCCACACTCCACACGATAAAGTTTTAGTGAACCATCAGTAGTCTGTAGTCTGGAGTCTGGAGAGACCTACGAGTACGAGTATACAACGACACTCCACACTCCACACGATAAAGTTTTAGTGAACCATCAGTAGTCTGTAGTCTGGAGTCTGGAGAGACCTGCGAGTATACAACGACATTCCACACTCCACACTCCACACAATAAAGTACGTCAATAATGGTTTTAGTGAACCATCAGTAGTCAGTAGTCTGGAGTCTGGAGAGACCTACGAGTACGAGTATACAACGACACTCCACACTCCACACTCCACACGATAAAGTTTAAGTGAACCATCAGTAGTCTGTAGTCTGGAGTCTGGAGAGACCTGCGAGTATACGACGACACTCCACACTCCACACGATAAAGTACGTCAATAATGGTTTTAGTGAACCATCAGTAGTCTGGAGTCTGGAGAGACCTACGAGTATACAACGACACTCCACACTCCACACGATAAAGTTTTAGTGAACCATCAGTAGTCTGTAGTCTAGAGTCTGGAGAGACCTGCGAGTATACAACGACACTCCACACTCCACACGATAAAAAACGTCAATAATGGTTTTAGTGAACCATCAGTAGTCAGTAGTCTGGCGTCTGGAGAGACCTACGAGTACGAGTATACAACGACACTCCACACTCCACACGATAAAGTTTTAGTGAACCATCAGTAGTCTGTAGTCTGGAGTCTGGAGAGACCTACGAGTACGAGTATACAACGACACTCCACACTCCACACGATAAAGTTTTAGTGAACCATCAGTAGTCTGTAGTCTGGAGTCTGGAGAGACCTGCGAGTATACAACGACATTCCACACTCCACACTCCACACAATAAAGTACGTCAATAATGGTTTTAGTGAACCATCAGTAGTCAGTAGTCTGGAGTCTGGAGAGACCTACGAGTACGAGTATACAACGACACTCCACACTCCACACTCCACACGATAAAGTTTAAGTGAACCATCAGTAGTCTGTAGTCTGGAGTCTGGAGAGACCTGCGAGTATACGACGACACTCCACACTCCACACGATAAAGTACGTCAATAATGGTTTTAGTGAACCATCAGTAGTCTGGAGTTTGGAGAGACCTACGAGTATACAACGACACTCCACACTCCACACGATAAAGTTTTAGTGAACCATCAGTAGTCTGTAGTCTAGAGTCTGGAGAGACCTGCGAGTATACAACGACACTCCACACTCCACACGATAAAAAACGTCAATAATGGTTTTAGTGAACCATCAGTAGTCAGTAGTCTGGCGTCTGGAGAGACCTACGAGTACGAGTATACAACGACACTCCACACTCCACACGATAAAGTTTTAGTGAACCATCAGTAGTCTGTAGTCTGGAGTCTGGAGAGACCTGCGAGTATACAACGACACACCACACTCCACACGATAAAGTACGTCAATAATGGTTTTAGTGAACCATCAGTAGTCTGGAGTCTGGAGAGACCTACGAGTATACAACGACACTCCACACTCCACACGATAAAGTTTTAGTGAACCATCAGTAGTCTGTAGTCTGGAGTCTGGAGAGACCTACGAGTACGAGTATACAACGACACTCCACACTCCACACTCCACACGATAAAGTTTTAGTGAACCATCAGTAGTCTGTAGTCTGGAGTCTGGAGAGACCTGCGAGTATACAACGACACTCCACACTCCACACTCCACACGATAATGTACGTCAATAATGGTTTTAGTGAACCATCAGTAGTCTGGAGTCTGGAGAGACCTACGAGTATACAACGACACTCCACACTCCACACGATAAAGTTTTAGTGAACCATCAGTAGTCTGTAGTCTGGAGTCTGGAGAGACCTACGTGTACGAGTATACAACGACACTCCACACTCCACACGATAAAGTTTTAGTGAACCATCAGTAGTCTGTAGTCTGGAGTCTGGAGAGACCTGCGAGTATACAACGACACTCCACACTCCACACTCCACACGATAAAGTACGTCAATAATGGTTTTAGTGAACCATCAGTAGTCAGTAGTCTGGAGTCTGGAGAGACCTACGAGTACGAGTATACAACGACACTCCACACTCCACACAATAAAGTTTAAGTGAACCATCAGTAGTCTGTAGTCTGGAGTCTGGAGAGACCTGCGAGTATACAACGACACTCCACACTCCACACGATAAAGTACGTCAATAATGGTTTTAGTGAACCATCAGTAGTCAGTAGTCTGGAGTCTGGAGAGACCTACGAGTACGAGTATACAACGACACTCCGCACTCCACACTCCACACTCCACACGATAAAGTTTTAGTGAACCATCAGTAGTCTGGAGTCTGGAGTCTGGAGAGACCTGCGAGTATACAACGACACTCCACACTCCACACGATAAAGTACGTCAATAATGGTTTTAGTGAACCATCAGTAGTCAGTAGTCTGGAGTCTGGAGAGACCTACGAGTACGATTATACAACGACACTCCACACTCCACACTCCACACGATAAAGTTTAAGTGAACCATCAGTAGTCTGTAGTCTGGAGTCTGGAGAGACCTGCGAGTATACAACGACACTCCACACTCCACACGATAAAGTACGTCAATAATGGTTTTAGTGAACCATCAGTAGTCAGTAGTCTGGAGTCTGGAGAGACCTACGAGTACGAGTATACAACGACACTCCACACTCCACACGATAAAGTTTTAGTGAACCGTCAGTAGTCTGGAGTCTGGAGAGACCTACGAGTACGAGTATACAACGACACTCCACACTCCACACTCCACACGATAAAGTTTTAGTGAACCGTCAGTAGTCTGGAGTCTGGAGAGACCTACGAGTACGAGTATACAACGACACTCCACACTCCACACGATAAAGTTTTAGTGAACCGTCAGTAGTCTGGAGTCTGGAGAGACCTACGAGTACGAGTATACAACGACACTCCACACTCCACACGATAAAGTTTTAGTGAACCATCAGTAGTCAGTAGTCAGTAGTCTGGAGAGACCTACGAGTACGAGTATACAACGACACTCCACACTCCACACGATAAAGTTTTAGTGAACCATCAGTAGTCAGTAGTCAGTAGTCTGGAGAGACCTACGAGTACGAGTATACAACGACACTCCACACTCCACACGATAAAGTTTTAGTGAACCATCAGTAGTCAGTAGTCAGTAGTCTGGAGAGACCTACGAGTACGAGTATACAACGACACTCCACACTCCACACGATAAAGTTTTAGTGAACCATCAGTAGTCAGTAGTCTGGAGAGACCTACGAGTACGAGTATACAACGACATTCCACACTCCACACTCCACACGATAAAGTTTTAGTGAACCATCAGTAGTCTGTAGTCTGGAGTCTGGAGAGACCTGCGAGTATACAACGACACTCCACACTCCACACGATAAAGTACGTCAATAATGGTTTTAGTGAACCATCAGTAGTCTGTAGTCTGGAGTCTGGAGAGACCTACGAGTACGAGTATACAACGACACTCCACACTCCACACGATAAAGTTTTAGTGAACCATCAGTAGTCAGTAGTCAGTAGTCTGGAGAGACCTACGAGTACGAGTATACAACGACACTCCACACTCCACACTCCACACGATAAAGTTTTAGTGAACCATCAGTAGTCAGTAGTCAGTAGTCTGGAGAGACCTACGAGTACGAGTATACAACGACACTCCACACTCCACACGATAAAGTTTTAGTGAACCATCAGTAGTCAGTAGTCAGTAGTCTGGAGTCTGGAGAGACCTACGAGTACGAGTATACAACGACACTCCACACTCCACACTCCACACGATAAAGTTTTAGTGAACCATCAGTAGTCAGTAGTCTGGAGTCTGGAGAGACCTGCGAGTATACAACGACACTCCACACTCCACACGATAAAGTTTTAGTGAACCATCAGTAGTCAGTAGTCAGTAGTCTGGAGTCTGGAGAGACCTACGAGTACGAGTATACAACGACACTCCACACTCCACACGATAAAGTTTTAGTGAACCATCAGTAGTCTGTAGTCAGTAGTCAGTAGTCTGGAGAGACCTACGAGTACGAGTATACAACGACACTCCACACTCCACACGATAAAGTTTTAGTGAACCATCAGTAGTCAGTAGTCAGTAGTCTGGAGAGACCTACGAGTACGAGTATACAACGACACTCCACACTCCACACGATAAAGTTTTAGTGAACCATCAGTAGTCAGTAGTCAGTAGTCTGGAGAGACCTACGAGTACGAGTATACAACGACACTCCACACTCCACACGATAAAGTTTTAGTGAACCATCAGTAGTCAGTAGTCAGTAGTCTGGAGAGACCTACGAGTACGAGTATACAACGACACTCCACACTCCACACGATAAAGTTTTAGTGAACCATCAGTAGTCAGTAGTCAGTAGTCTGGAGAGACCTACGAGTACGAGTATACAACGACACTCCACACTCCACACTCCACACGATAAAGTTTTAGTGAACCATCAGTAGTCAGTAGTCTGGAGTCTGGAGAGACCTACGAGTACGAGTATACAACGACACTCCACACTCCACACTCCACACGATAAAGTTTTAGTGAACCATCAGTAGTCAGTAGTCAGTAGTCTGGAGTCTGGAGAGACCTGCGAGTATACAACGACACTCCACACTCCACACGATAAAGTTTTAGTGAACCATCAGTAGTCTGTAGTCTGGAGTCTGGAGAGACCTACGAGTATAAGTATACAACGACACTCCACACTCCACACGATAAAGTTTTAGTGAACCATCAGTAGTCTGTAGTCTGGAGTCTGGAGAGACCTACGAGTATAAGTATACAACGACACTCCACACTCCACACGATAAAGTTTTAGTGAACCATCAGTAGTCAGTAGTCAGTAGTCTGGAGTCTGGAGAGACCTGCGAGTATACAACGACACTCCACACTCCACACGATAAAGTTTTAGTGAACCATCAGTAGTCTGTAGTCTGGAGTCTGGAGAGACCTACGAGTACGAGTATACAACGACACTCCACACTCCACACTCCACACGATAAAGTTTTAGTGAACCATCAGTAGTCAGTAGTCAGTAGTCTGGAGTCTGGAGAGACCTGCGAGTACGAGTATACAACGACACTCCACACTCCACACTCCACACGATAAAGTTTTAGTGAACCATCAGTAGTCAGTAGTCTGGAGTCTGGAGAGACCTACGAGTACGAGTATACAACGACACTCCACACTCCACACTCCACACGATAAAGTTTTAGTGAACCATCAGTAGTCAGTAGTCTGGAGTCTGGAGAGACCTACGAGTACGAGTATACAACGACACTCCACACTCCACACTCCACACGATAAAGTTTTAGTGAACCATCAGTAGTCAGTAGTCTGGAGTCTGGAGAGACCTACGAGTATAAGTATACAACGACACTCCACACTCCACACGATAAAGTTTTAGTGAACCATCAGTAGTCAGTAGTCTGGAGTCTGGAGAGACCTACGAGTATAAGTATACAACGACACTCCACACTCCACACTCCACACGATAAAGTTTTAGTGAACCATCAGTAGTCAGTAGTCAGTAGTCTGGAGTCTGGAGAGACCTACGAGTACGAGTATACAACGACACTCCACACTCCACACTCCACACGATAAAGTTTTAGTGAACCATCAGTAGTCAGTAGTCTGGAGTCTGGAGAGACCTACGAGTATAAGTATACAACGACACTCCACACTCCACACGATAAAGTTTTAGTGAACCATCAGTAGTCAGTAGTCTGGAGTCTGGAGAGACCTACGAGTATAAGTATACAACGACACTCCACACGATAAAGTTTTAGTGAACCATCAGTAGTCAGTAGTCTGGAGTCTGGAGAGACCTACGAGTATAAGTATACAACGACACTCCACACTCCACACGATAAAGTTTTAGTGAACCATCAGTAGTCAGTAGTCTGGAGTCTGGAGAGACCTGCGAGTATACAACGACACTCCACACTCCACACGATAAAGTTTTAGTGAACCATCAGTAGTCAGTAGTCAGTAGTCTGGAGTCTGGAGAGACCTGCGAGTATACAACGACACTCCACACTCCACACGATAAAGTTTTAGTGAACCATCAGTAGTCAGTAGTCAGTAGTCTGGAGTCTGGAGAGACCTGCGAGTATACAACGACACTCCACACTCCACACGATAAAGTTTTAGTGAACCATCAGTAGTCTGTAGTCTGGAGTCTGGAGAGACCTGCGAGTATACAACGACACTCCACACTCCACACGATAAAGTTTTAGTGAACCATCAGTAGTCAGTAGTCTGGAGTCTGGAGAGACCTACGAGTACGAGTATACAACGACACTCCACACTCCACACGATAAAGTTTTAGTGAACCATCAGTAGTCAGTAGTCTGGAGTCTGGAGAGACCTACGAGTATAAGTATACAACGACACTCCACACTCCACACGATAAAGTTTTAGTGAACCATCAGTAGTCTGTAGTCTGGAGTCTGGAGAGACCTACGAGTACGAGTATACAACGACACTCCACACTCCACACTCCACACGATAAAGTTTTAGTGAACCATCAGTAGTCTGTAGTCTGGAGTCTGGAGAGACCTACGAGTACGAGTATACAACGACACTCCACACTCCACACGATAAAGTACGTCAATAAAAAAACTCTCTCATTACATTCATGTAGGGGATAAACCAACCCTAAAATATTTTTTTCAAAATTTTAAATTAAAAATGCGGAATTACAGCTTTCTAGTACTAATAGTCTCTGAGCTAAGCCGCGGACAGACGGACAGACAGACATGGCGAAATTATAAGTGTTCCTTGTTGACTTCGAAGAATTATCGAAATCGGACTACTCTGTAAAAAGTTATGCGTGATCATAGATAAAAAAAACAAAAACGGGGTCGACTTGAGAACCTCATCCGTTATTTGATCTGTTTAAAGTAAGAATGCTCAAGTTTGCACCAGATTTAAATGTAATGCTTCAGTGGGTGCGGGAGCTCGCGAGGGGGAGAGGGGTGGGCAGTGGGCACCGGAAGGCGGTGGCGGTGCAGACGCCTGGTCTCGAAGAGATCCACTTAATTACGCTGTGTTATTGTATGCCAAGCGACGTTAGTGAGCCGCCTGCCTTCGCGTCGCCCCCCATAGTAACACGAGTCCGTGTGTACGTATACGTGTGTTACGTATTTACTTGCATTATTTACTGGTCATTTCCTCATTTTTAGGGTTCCATACATTCCATAAAGGGTGACCGACGGGACTAATGTAAGCGTCCGCTGTATCTCCATACGTCTGTCAGCGAGCTGCATGTCATGAATTGTAACCATTATACGATCACTCGCATGTCTGTCTGACACAGCCAGTTGGCACCGAAACTACTAGACCGATTGAGTTGAAATTTGGTTAACGTATGTAAGTCGGTGACCCAAAGACGTGTAACGTAAATAAATGAATTTGAAACATGGGGGATTAGTTAAAAAAATAATAAAACAAAGATTTTCAAACTGTACGGTGTGATACATCAAATGTAAGGACTTGTGAAAATTTCAACTATATATTTCCCATAATGTTATTATTATTGTTTTAAAGTTTTTTGAAATCTGAAATAAAAAATTTAAAAAAAATCCGACAAAAAATAATTCAACGTAAAAAAAATGTATTGGCCCCTTAAATTTAATGTAAGTTCCTATTAATATTTTGATTCAAGAGTCGTTGAGTCGGGGG
The DNA here is from genome assembly GCA_947284805.1 of Coleophora flavipennella. NCBI lineage: Eukaryota > Metazoa > Arthropoda > Insecta > Lepidoptera > Coleophoridae > Coleophora > Coleophora flavipennella. The sequence continues at coordinate 155,820 of OX369275.1, forward strand.
ACCGTTAAGTTATAAAATTATAAGTAATAAATGGTAATAAAGTAAAACAGTTGTATTCTGTTTTTATTTTATTTACTTAGTGGTCCCCCAAAGCGACGCCTCTTGGAGCTAATTGTTTCTACTTGCGAGTATATTAAACTTAAAGTGCCAATACATATTTGACTGACTCGGTGGCTCAGTGGTTAGCGCTCTTGACTACTGATCCAAGGGTTGTGGGTTCGATCCCCACCCAGGGCAAACATTTGTGATATGTGCAGATTTGTTTGCTCTGTGTCTGGGTGTTAAATATCTATATATGTATGTATTTAAACGTATATAAGTATGTATATCAGTCTCTGGTTCCCATAACACAGGGAATCCTACTTTGGGGCCAGATGACCATGTGTGATTTGTCCCAGAATATTTATTTATTTTATTTATTTATTTATATTATTATGTTTACTTTTTTGAGGTTTTATTCGGGTTTTTTTTTTAAAGTTTAAATTCATGTTTTTTATAATTTACATATTTACTAGTGGACACGCTACAATCGAAACTCTATCCCCACATTCTCACAGTTACTTTCCGGGACAAAACAAGAAATTGTGGCACGTTATCTAGCCCATTTTGAATCAATCAAACCTGTAGAAGTGGCTCACCTCCCGAGTATGAAGCTGTAATTAAATATATGTTATAACTGTTTACTTTTTTTAAATATAATAATTGTTAATTTATTTCGCAAAAATACGGCTGATACAAAAAACTTGGTTCAACTGATACTAAAATAGGCTCAAAGCCTGTGTTTTAGGCACCAGCACCAGCACAATGTGAGTAGTTTAATTGCCTGTGTTGCGTTTTAGCAGTTTTAGTTATGTATGTTTGGAGAAATCTATATTTATCTGTTTTTTATCCTGTCACTGTTTTTAAGAATGATGTAGTATCATTATAACTCAGGGCTTAGATCCACCCGTCAACTCTTGTTTACACTTATACTTAGGAAGTGAATAAATGGGTACAATAGCATTTATTCTGTTGTAGAGAAATCCGCCCAGAAAACAGAAAAACCTGTGAGGAGATGTCGTATTGAATTTATAAATCTGGCAAACAGTGTGTTTCCGTCTCCTATCTTGAAATTTACTAGGTTCATAAGATATATACGAGTGTTTTCTCAGTGTTGTAGGTATATAAAATAAAGAGCTGGCGGACAGTAAGGACGTCGCATGTGTTATATAGATCTCTGGTCGGAAAGAGGAACGGTAAAAAGTGGCCTACTTTTAATACTGCTCTTTGAGTGAGTCCTGACTTGTTTAAAGATGTGTTCGCTGCTCCTCCCCAGGATGTTACGCCATGAACTAGAATAGATTGACAAAGGAAGTAGTAGAAACACTTTGAGTGAGTCCTAACTTGTTTAAAGATGTGTTCGCTGCTCCTCCCCAGGATGTTACGCCATGAACTAGAATAGATTGACAAAGTAGTAGAAACACTTTGAGTGAGTCCTGACTTGTTTAAAGATGTGTTCGCTGCTCCTCCCCAGGATGTTACGCCATGAACTAGAATAGATTGACAAAGGAAGTAGTAGAAACACTTTGAGTGAGTCCTAACTTGTTTAAAGATGTGTTCGCTGCTCCTCCCCAGGATGTTACGCCATGAACTAGAATAGATTGACAAAGGAAGTAGTAGAAACACTTTGAGTGAGTCCTGACTTGTTTAAAGATGTGTTCGCTGCTCCTCCCCAGGATGTTACGCCATGAACTAGAATAGATTGACAAAGGAAGTAGTAGAAACACTTTGAGTGAGTCCTAACTTGTTTAAAGATGTGTTCGCTGCTCCTCCCCAGGATGTTACGCCATGAACTAGAATAGATTGACAAAGGAAGTAGTAGAAACACTTTGAGTGAGTCCTAACTTGTTTAAAGATGTGTTCGCTGCTCCTCCCCAGGATGTTACGCCATGAACTAGAATAGATTGACAAAGGAAGTAGTAGAAACACTTTGAGTGAGTCCTGACTTGTTTAAAGATGTGTTCGCTGCTCCTCCCCAGGATGTTACGCCATGAACTAGAATAGATTGACAAAGGAAGTAGTAGAAACACTTTGAGTGAGTCCTGACTTGTTTAAAGATGTGTTCGCTGCTCCTCCCCAGGATGTTACGCCATGAACTAGAATAGATTGACAAAGGAAGTAGTAGAAACACTTTGAGTGAGTCCTAACTTGTTTAAAGATGTGTTCGCTGCTCCTCCCCAGGATGTTACGCCATGAACTAGAATAGATTGACAAAGGAAGTAGTAGAAACACTTTGAGTGAGTCCTGACTTGTTTAAAGATGTGTTCGCTGCTCCTCCCCAGGATGTTACGCCATGAACTAGAATAGATTGACAAAGGAAGTAGTAGAAACACTTTGAGTGAGTCCTAACTTGTTTAAAGATGTGTTCGCTGCTCCTCCCCAGGATGTTACGCCATGAACTAGAATAGATTGACAAAGGAAGTAGTAGAAACACTTTGAGTGAGTCCTGACTTGTTTAAAGATGTGTTCGCTGCTCCTCCCCAGGATGTTACGCCATGAACTAGAATAGATTGACAAAGGAAGTAGTAGAAACACTTTGAGTGAGTCCTAACTTGTTTAAAGATGTGTTCGCTGCTCCTCCCCAGGATGTTACGCCATGAACTAGAATAGATTGACAAAGGAAGTAGTAGAAACACTTTGAGTGAGTCCTGACTTGTTTAAAGATGTGTTCGCTGCTCCTCCCCAGGATGTTACGCCATGAACTAGAATAGATTGACAAAGGAAGTAGTAGAAACACTTTGAGTGAGTCCTAACTTGTTTAAAGATGTGTTCGCTGCTCCTCCCCAGGATGTTACGCCATGAACTAGAATAGATTGACAAAGGAAGTAGTAGAAACACTTTGAGTGAGTCCTGACTTGTTTAAAGATGTGTTCGCTGCTCCTCCCCAGGATGTTACGCCATGAACTAGAATAGATTGACAAAGGAAGTAGTAGAAACACTTTGAGTGAGTCCTGACTTGTTTAAAGATGTGTTCGCTGCTCCTCCCCAGGATGTTACGCCATGAACTAGAATAGATTGACAAAGGAAGTAGTAGAAACACTTTGAGTGAGTCCTAACTTGTTTAAAGATGTGTTCGCTGCTCCTCCCCAGGATGTTACGCCATGAACTAGAATAGATTGACAAAGGAAGTAGTAGAAACACTTTGAGTGAGTCCTGACTTGTTTAAAGATGTGTTCGCTGCTCCTCCCCAGGATGTTACGCCATGAACTAGAATAGATTGACAAAGGAAGTAGTAGAAACACTTTGAGTGAGTCCTAACTTGTTTAAAGATGTGTTCGCTGCTCCTCCCCAGGATGTTACGCCATGAACTAGAATAGATTGACAAAGGAAGTAGTAGAAACACTTTGAGTGAGTCCTAACTTGTTTAAAGATGTGTTCGCTGCTCCTCCCCAGGATGTTACGCCATGAACTAGAATAGATTGACAAAGGAAGTAGTAGAAACACTTTGAGTGAGTCCTAACTATTTAAAGATGTGTTCGCTGCTCCTCCCCAGGATGTTACGCCATGAACTAGAATAGATTGACAAAGGAAGTAGTAGAAACACTTTGAGTGAGTCCTGACTTGTTTAAAGATGTGTTCGCTGCTCCTCCCCAGGATGTTACGCCATGAACTAGAATAGATTGACAAAGGAAGTAGTAGAAACACTTTGAGTGAGTCCTAACTTGTTTAAAGATGTGTTCGCTGCTCCTCCCCAGGATGTTACGCCATGAACTAGAATAGATTGACAAAGGAAGTAGTAGAAACACTTTGAGTGAGTCCTGACTTGTTTAAAGATGTGTTCGCTGCTCCTCCCCAGGATGTTACGCCATGAACTAGAATAGATTGACAAAGGAAGTAGTAGAAACACTTAAGAGTCGCGTTATCAGCTGCATGTCGTAGAGTTTTGAAGATGAAGATGAGCTCGCGAACTCACTTTACGAGACGTGTATCAATATGCTATTTGAAAGTTAGTGTGTTACCTATAATTTCTCTAATCCTGCAATGAGCAGCAACAAATGATTTACAAAATTTTACTAGAAAAAATCAGGAGTTAAGCTAGCGTGACCGGTTTTTTAGTAAACCGGTCTCCAAACTTTTACGACTTCCCTTTTATATTTAGTCAATGACTCTATAGAAACTGACAAGTCAACACGTGAGCAGCAAAAAATTTTCAAACCGAATTTTACCGTCCGAAATCGGAACTCAAGCTGGCGTGGACAGTATTATCTTGACATAATTGAAAAAAAAAACTATTTTTTTTCTAAAGCAACAAATTAGCAACAAATTCACTTGCATTTACGTAATGTATGAGTATTACACCTTTATTGATTGTTTCACGCTCACTTAACGTTAAGATAAAACTTTTGCCGATTTTTTTCGATCGGTTTGAGCAACAAAACTATTTTTGGCAACTAATTGTTAAAAATCAATTAGCGAAAACCGGTTTATTTGAAACAGCTGTTTCGCGAAACAGTCGAGCCTTTAGCAACTAAAAAGCAAAAAAAATTGGCGTTTGTTTTTTGTTTCCGCCGATTTTAAATTGCCTATTTTACGTACTAAAATGAATTAACCTTTAATTCATTTTAGTACGTAAAATAGGCAATTTTGAACTTTGAACACTTTTAAAAAAGTAGCATTTACAAAAAATTGAGCTCCAAAGTGCCGCTAAGAGAAGAGAGCTTCTTAGGTTTTGACTATGGGACTTAAAGTTTTAAAAAGAAACCAGATACTAGACATTACTAAAATGAGCCCCGGAACAATATTTTGGCGATGAAAAACATACAAGTAAATTTTGTTTTCGACAGCACCTCCTCATCTGTAACATCTACCGTTATACAATTTTGGAATCACATTTTAAATTATTGCGCAAAGTTAAAATGGAGTCATGTTATTATGCCTTCGTTGTGTTTATCTGTCCAGATTTATAAAGGTTGTACCTTGTGACTCGTGATAGGTGTCAGCTGAAACTTTCACTGATTGTATGCAATTGTGGGGTCGACTAAGAGTTAATAAAACAATCCTCGTATAAGAAACGTGTTTTTGAAAGGTTGTTTTGCTCTAACTAGACAAGCGTGGAACTGCGCGTGGTTTGCTCTAACTAGACAAGCGTGGAACTGCGCGTGGTTTGCTGTAACTAGACAAGCGTGGAACTGCGCGTGGTTTTGCTGTAACTAGACAAGCGTGGAACTGCGCGTGGTTTGCTCTAACTAGACAAGCGTGGAATTGCGCGTGGTTTGCTGTAACTAGACAAGCGTGGAACTGCGCGTGGTTTTGCTCTAACTAGACAAGCGTGGAACTGCGCGTGGTTTGCTGTAACTAGACAAGCGTGGAACTGCGCGTGGTTTGCTGTAACTAGACAAGCGTGGAACTGCGCGTGGTTTTGCTGTAACTAGACAAGCGTGGAACTGCGCGTGGTTTGCTCTAACTAGACAAGCGTGGAACTGCGCGTGGTTTGCTGTAACTAGACAACCGTGGAACTGCGCGTGGTTTTGCTGTAACTAGACAAGCGTGGAACTGCGCGTGGTTTGCTCTAACTAGACAAGCGTGGAACTGCGCGTGGTTTGCTGTAACTAGACAAGCGTGGAACTGCGCGTGGTTTTGCTGTAACTAGACAAGCGTGGAACTGCGCGTGCTTTGCTCTAACTAGACAAGCGTGGAACTGCGCGTGGTTTGCTGTATCTAGACAAGCGTGGAACTGCGCGTGGTTTTGCTGTAACTAGACAAGCGTGGAACTGCGCGTGGTTTTGCTGTAACTAGACAAGCGTGGAACTGCGCGTGGTTTTGCTCTAACTAGACAAGCGTGGAACTGCGCGTGGTTTGCTCTAACTAGACAAGCGTGGAACTGCGCGTGGTTTGCTCTAACTAGACAAGCGTGGAACTGCGCGTGTTTTGCTCTAACTAGACAAGCGTGGAACTGCGCGTGGTTTGCTGTAACTAGACAAGCGTGGAACTGCGCGTGGTTTTGCTCTAACTAGACAAGCGTGGAACTGCGCGTGGTTTGCTCTAAATAGACAAGCGTGGAACTGCGCGTGGTTTGCTCTAACTAGACAAGCGTGGAACTGCGCGTGGTTTGCTGTAACTAGACAAGCGTGGAACTGCGCGTGGTTTGCTGTAACTAGACAAGCGTGGAACTGCGCGTGGTTTTGCTGTAACTAGACAAGCGTGGAACTGCGCGTGGTTTGCTCTAACTAGACAAGCGTGGAACTGCGCGTGGTTTGCTCTAACTAGACAAGCGTGGAACTGCGCATGGTTGTTTTGCTGTAACTAGACAAGCGTGGAACTGCGCGTGGTTTGCTGTAACTAGACAAGCGTGGAACTGCGCGTGGTTTGCTCTAACTAGACAAGCGTGGAACTGCGCGTGGTTGTTTTGCTGTAACTAGACAAGCGTGGAACTGCGCGTGGTTTGCTGTAACTAGACAAGCGTGGAACTGCGCGTGGTTTGCTGTAACTAGACAAGCGTGGAACTGCGCGTGGTTTCAAGTAAAACAAAAAATAATAAAAACCGATCAAGTGTGAGTTTAAGGAGTCCAAACTGAATAAACAAACAGAGAAACATTATCTGTCGCTTGCATTCATGTCTATTATTTGAAATGAAAAGGTATTATTGTTATACTTGTATGGAAAGGTTAAGTGCGCAAGTCCGACTCGACTCGCACATGGCCAGTACTTGCCCCTTCTTATTTTTACCCATGTACGAAACGGAGAAGGGGTACTGTGCGTTTAGCGTTTAGGGTGAGAGGTTATTGGTTTGTTTGTGCGTCCATCGAATATTGCCACTTATCTCGAAAATTACTGCCCAAAATAGGGTAAAATTTTTCGGGTATATGCATTTATGTATGTATGTTTGTCCGTTATTTTGGCTGAACCTGTAGCCTATACGGTTTGATGGATTTTGTGTGTGAGTTGTCGTTAGATTTTTGTTGATCTAGAAAGTGCCATAGGATTCATTTTAACCCGCATGTCAAAAAAGAGAGGATTTTTTTTAAAGTCGGGTGTTTATATTTTATAAATTGGTTAGGTTATTCAGAGTACGTCTAGATATATTTTACAGCCATGGACCATCAGGGGGCGCTGCAGCTCAATATAAAATCATAAATCATGCATATATATCATGAGTTCGTAAAAATTTAAAGGTATTTTCGACATACCTACGGACAACAAAACCTTTGAGAGCAAGTAGTTCAAGTAGTTCAAGGCTCTATGTGGAAACAAAAACTTAGTGAACGCAGGTGTACGCTCTCTAAAAGTTTAAAATAAAAAATTTGAAAAAGACCACGACGGGTGTTAAAACGTAATTGAAAAGTATTTTACAACTTTAAAAGTCCCCGGACTAGAGAGAAACAAGAAAAAACCATAAATTTTAAAAAAATCCAGTAAAACCCGTCGGGGAGTGGCATTCTCTGCTCTGAAATAAACTGAATATACGCAATTTTATGAGTTTGACTGATTCAGAATGTAAATTAATGTAGTTTAAGATCAATGTAAATTGCTATATTTAAACTGTTTGGACGACAGAGGGCGCTGGCAGCCCCCGACGAATTTACTTGGATATAAAAAAAATATCTTTCGTTTTTTATTTCGCTATAGTCTTAAGAGTTATTGAATCTTTTTTCAATTACATTTAAACACCCGTCGTGGGCTTTTTCTAAATTTTAAATTTTTATCTGAAATTTGTTCTTTTTACCCGACTGCAATGGATGGGTATTGTTTTTCGCGCGTATGTTGTATTGTAATATTCTTTATTACCTCATATCTCCAGAACCGCTGAACGGATTAACATAATTGAGATATCGTTAGGTTCGTCTTAGCAGTTCAAGTGTTCTTAGAAATGTGATGGTTCCTGCGTGACACCATACGGAACCCTAATAATAATAACTTTTGAAATAGAACTACTGCGTAACACCACATGGAATCCTAATAATAATATTGAGTTGCTGAACAATTTTTTTTGAAGGTTCGGTCTGACGCCGAATTCCTTAACTCGAGTATGTAAAATGTTAGCACTTGGGACTAATGAAATACGATTTGATGTTCGCAAGATAGGGTAGGAAAGAGCGAGTGAGTAAAAGAATTGGCTTTGTGTCGTTGCGTGAAGGAGATAGAAAGCCAGGGCTGTTTCTTGAAAATGCGCGTGAGCAGCGAGAGAGAAGATGGAATGGCGAGACGAGTTGGTCGTGTCTCGAGGCTGAAATATTGTTTGTTTTTCCTGTGCGAATTTTGGTGTGAAAAGTATATAGTTTTGTGAGGTGCGACGTGTGTCTGGGTACGTATCAAATTTGGTCTCAAGGCCTAACTTGAATCACCTTTTAAATGTCCAAAGTTTTATTAAACCCAAATAGGGAAGCACCCGAAAGGTTCTTTAAAATTTAGGGTTCTCTGTGGGTTACAGAAATGTACAGTGGTTGTAGTTTGGTTGCTTGACGTAAATGTATAATCTAAAATATCTAAATTATCTTTTCATTACTGTCATTAGTCTACTTAATTCTGATTAATTCTTTACTATATGTAGATAAATTAAATGCTAATTCATATACGCCCGTAAGTTTAGTACGTGACATTGTACAGGGCGAGCTGTATAATTCAATATAATATCAAATTTGTACCGTTAAATACTAGAATAAATGCAAATTCTTCTTGGGCCAATAATTAACATATAGAGATAAAATTAATGTATGGCCGTACTTTTAATACTAACTATATAATGTAACGTGGAGTTTTACGCCTACAAAAAGTAAGGTTTCTCCACAATTTGAGTCAAATAAACTTTCAATTTCTATTAAGACTCAACCAGGATATTTTATTTTATTCTTTCCTTTTACCTTCGCTTACAACCTTGAGATTTACGGGGAGTCCACGAATTTCATTTATCTAGAACTAGAACAGAAGATAAAGGTAACTCGCATTTTGGTAATTTCTGAATAGTCTATTTTCAACTTCTAAAATAAGTAGAGGATTGAGCCCCACGATGGGGACGTGTAGGGACTGATATGATGTTATTTATAGACAGAAAGCATCTCGTGGGAACTTTATATTCCATAGCTACAATTTCCCTCCAATGAAGGGACAATGCAGGGTTCACTTTCCCTGTATAGAGATAACAAAACGAATGACGACCACAAATTTCCACTAAGACACAGGCCTTTGGTCTTACTGGGGAAGTAGGGTCCTGTTCATCTGGTGCCGCGTGACCACGGATCAAAGCGTTGCGTTAACTAAAAGAAACGCACCTTTGGAAATCTGAATAAAAAGATACACAACGTAACTAATTGGGTCCATTGTAAAATAATGATAATAATAATAATAATAAAAATAATAATAATACTAGGTTTGCCGGTGGCAGTCCGGGACAATCTTTTAAAATCAGTTATACTCCGCACGACGTCCATAGTGCGGAGACATCTAAACCTTTAATAAACCCACCCTTTTAATCTTGCCTCTTAGGCCGATTAAAAAGAAAAACCCTGAAAAGGAGATTAAAATAGAAAGAAAAAATAAGAATACTAAACATATCATAAGTACATAATGTATCATTACAGTTCATAAAATGAGAAAAGAGAAAAAACCATTTTTCCTAAATAGTTTAATCGAAATCGGTTCAGCCGTTCATGCGTGAAGCGATAACCAAGAAAAAAGAAATTAATTTTTCTATAGATATGAATTAATAGTTAAATATATTTATTCAAATTCAAATACCTCTTTATTGTACATCAAAAATAAATACATAACATGCAAGATTTAAATTAAAACTAAGAGACGTACAATTAAGGCGGTCTTATCGCTGAGAGCGATTTCTTCCAGACAATCCAGTGCTCAGAGAAAAGGCACGGAGACAGGTAGTACGCGAGCAACAATAACATAAAATTTAATGATTAATTATTAATAATTTTAAACTTACACTAAAACATATACCTAACAAGATTAATACAAAGGAAAAGATTTTTCCTGTATATCACTGTCGTCTATTACACAGAGGACTAGAAAGCATAATTATTGCATAACTAATTAACAAAATATATATCTTGTTTCCCTCTTCTTGTATCTAAGACGTATAATACGTTAACCTCCCACAAAGTCCCCAGAAGGATGAACGGACGGACAACAAAGTGGTCCGACAAAGGGTTCGCTTCATTTTCCTTTGTAGTACGAAATCCTAAAAACGAACAGAAGGGTTTGCAGAATTTATGTTATTTTCATGAAGCTTAATTTCACTAATATTTTAAATATTAACCATGTCATAGCTTGTCTTTACTAGTTATAATTTGACTAGTTATAATTTTAATTTCATTTTATACGTTCACAATCAAAAAAAAAAAGTAATAACTCAATGAGTTCGATATAAAACTTATAACCAATTTTCTTAACTTCAATGCAGTCGAAAAAAAAAATAAGACATTTTAATAAGAGGTCACCACGTAGTAAATGATTAAAACATTGTGTTACGTTGACCCAGCTCACGGTTTCCGATTGAGCTGAAATTTTGCATGCGTATGCATGGCCCGTGACGAATCAATATTGAAAGAACCCGGTAATCATAGGATCTGGGGTTTTAAAAAAAAAAAAAAAAAAAAAATTAGTATAACTTCTCAGTTTTCACATTCCACAAAGTTGGGATTGGAATTAAAGATGGTTGTAACCTCGGGTATCTAATGAGTGCATTTTTTTTTTTCGATTTACCATCTATTAGTAACAGTGTGGCGAATCATTAGCTACATTAACCAACATCGGCGTGGTATAATATAATTTTATTGCCTTAGCTGATAGAGGCTAGTTTTAGCCAATTTTGTATCGTGGGTTGAAATATCGCCCCACGAACATAAGTTATGTATAAATCAAGCATTTGGTTTGACAAAGTTCGCCACTTAGGATGGCTTCGGAACAGGTCAATTTTTTTTGTTACTGTGCAAAAGATTCTGCTTGTGTTTTTTTATACATTACAGATGCGTGCTTTGGGATTTGTGTGCATCCAGGCCTAGACGAAGGAATGCGGGGGTTTTTGCATTGACCGGCCGGAGACAATAAAAAAACTTTCTACCTGCTCTTGGGGTGCGGACGAACAAGTTAAGTGGTCCCTATCTTTGAGCCAAATTGAGAAATTAAGTTTTACACGTCTGGTAAAAGAGGAATGAAATTTCTATATTCACTTGCATTCGTGCATTCCATTAATTCTTTAAGCATTAATTAAATTGAATTTCATTATATGTGTTTAAGACATCACCGTGTCTTGTTTTCTTAGATCAACAGTATAATGTGGTGATGTTTTAATAAAAGGATCAATGAAATTAAGAGCATAATAAATCAAGTATGCTTCAGGAACAACATATAAATAATTTATTCGCAAATACCTAACTACTTGATAACTGAATATGTTCGCAAATCGATTTAAGATGGGTGGAATCTTAACGAACTAATCAATGTAACATGTATGTTATGTCATCTAGCTGTTTCCCGTGGCTTCGCCCGCTTGAACAGCGTATCTATGACAGATAGAAGGTGCACAGTGTGCGAGCCGCAAGCGGCTCGCGAGTGTGAGCAAAAAAGGAAAAAAAAAAGGAGAAAGGCCTTGTATTAGTCTAGATCCTAATCTGTCTACCTACCAAATTTCAGCCAGATTAGTTCAGTAGTTTTGCGTATAGAGATTAAAAAAAAAACATACATATTTATAGCGAGCACTTGTCGTGATCGATGGATGTAATTAAGCCAAAGCAGTTCAATATGGAGGATGGTCAACATAGCGCAATTCTAAAGGGGTTGCGTTCAAGCCAGGATAGCGGGTTCGATTCTCGCACAGAAAATTAATCAAGGAATGATGACTTATATTAAAGGAATACTTATTTGGTACAAAGTTGTGATGAAGAACATACATGAGAAAAGCTGACTAACATTAGACGGAGAAAAATTTTATATTTTGAAAATAAAAAGATAAATTATTCTGTATGGATTTAAACGCACTTGAAAATGCATAATTCCAGGGTAATCCTGCTCAATTTTGTCGTGACTAAAGCTGGTTAGCCGGGGCGGATTCGAGCCGACAACATTGGAAGCGGACGCTGACGAATGCCGACGAGGGAGACATTATCAGGACAGCATGGACAGAGAGAGAATAGAAGAGATTTCTCATGCCAGAGAAGTATCACCTAGTTTCCTTTATTTTATTTCAGACATAAGCGTACCTATTGTTTACGCTAAACTGGAAATTTGCGGTAAAATGACATAGTTTACCGTCATCATGGACTGAATGTCAATTCCACATGTTCACCTTATCCCTTAGCCTGAGGGAGCTGAGGCAGGCAACGACATCGAAGGTGTATTATTTACACATTAATGTTAATATGTAGTTACCATATAGAAAAAATATATATATATCTGCGCATGAGATTTCCACGTGCAATTTGGCGCAAAGGTTGCATCCGAAGTGGCTTCGCTGGTGTCTGTACGTAGGACGACAGACCTAGCGTACGACGCTATTTTAGTAGCGGTCGTCACTCCACAACTTCGAAAGAAAATATAGTGAGGTACAACATATAGCCACGTGTTTCAGCTGCCAGTATCTAGCGGCTTTAGAACAGTAATTGTTGAAAGACTACACAAAACTATTTAAAGTAACTGTAGTCTATGCCGTACATTACGGACTTTTCCACACTTTTACGGTTTCCGGAGTGGAGAGAAATGAAGACAAAAAGAATCCCTAAATAATTGTTGATAGTACATATGCAATCAATATAACTATTCAAGAGAAAAAAAAAACAAAAAGGGAATACTTAATATGTTTTTTTTTGATATTATAAAAGAAAATAATTTAATTATATTAAAAAAAAAAAGGAGCGTCGGTGGCTCAACCGGTAACGACTCGGTCCATCTAACTGGAGGTACCGGGTTCGAATCTGGACGGCCATTGTACCAATGAGTTTCTTTTCGAAAACATACGTACATATACTTACCGATTGTTTTAACGGTGAGGGAAAACATCGTGAGGAAGCCTGCACACGCATGCGAAGAGACTCGAAGGTTGTGTGTGAAGTCGACCAACCCGCACTGGGCCCGCGTGGTCGACTAAAGCCTAATCACCCTGATTCAGGGTAGGCTCGAGCCCCTCGGTGGGGACGTATATGAGCTGATATAATAAGCGATAAGCTATCGGCGGAGACTTATATATAGCACTGTATTTATTTATAAGTTTTATATACTATCTAATATTTTGCTGTTAGTCTTCCTAAAATAAATAAATAAAATAAATAATAATAATAAAATAATAATAAAAAAAAATGAATGATAACTGTAGAATCGAAGGGACTGTTAATTAAAGAAAAAAATATAAATATATATATGATGTTATCTCACTGTTTGCGACTATCGATTGATAGACTTTAGTTGGGTTTTTTTTTGTTGTTCGACCATAGATCAGGAAAGAAAACAAAAATACTGTACTTTGTCGAATAATGCCTTGCATAAAGTTTACGAAAACTCATTAATGGAAAAAGGGATACAAAGATTCATATGTAAGGAAATGATTAGTATTTATAGAACCCAATCAAATACCTTTCTATATCATGGATTAGGTACACCTTTTGATCATTAGTTAAATTAATTACGTTAATTTAAAATAATTATTCCTTTGAACAAAGTATTATATGGTAACACTTGGTGATATTAACAATTACTAATGCAATAAATAGACATCAAGGTTATGATAGAGCAGTTTTGCAAAATCTACTTTATTCGCTTAGAGAAACAGCTCTTGCGAATAATAGAATAACCTCCTTAATTTATGACCTTAAGGTTCTAGTCAGTGTCTCTGCTATAGCTATAGCTTGAACAGATTGACTAGGCATCTGAAAAATTAGATAAATGGAAAATGAAAGGTCTCAGATCTAACATTCTTATACCTATCTACCTTTTTGTGTGGTGTGGAATCTAGTTTGCAATACCATTTGGTATGATATAGTATAATTCGGGACTTCGTGTGTAGTTCTTATCGATTGATGTATTATTATTATTAATTTTGCTTTGAGAAATGTTGTTAGGCTAAAGTGAGTTTAAATAGGAAACCTAGCCAGGTGAAACCTAGCCACCAACCCAAATACCAAATAATAGGCCTATCTAGCTGTCTATAGATGCATCTAAACAAACATAAATATCGGGTTCAAATAAACACAAATTTAAATATACCCGATAGAAATACAAAATTTTGCGTGAGGACGCTCACCTATATAACAAAACAAAACCACAACATATACACATTATATAACAAAACGCAACAAATATTAAAGACAGCTTGAAACAAATGGATATAATCCATTCAAACTATAATAAACTAGATCTAGAAGAAATACCTAACCTAGGTATTTCATATGGGTTTGGAAAGGCGAAGTGGCAACTTTCTGGCACCGTACATACACTGAGTTAAGGATTTGGCCTGTTCGATGGGTAACAAGCCTCTCATTAATCGGTGTCGGGGAATTCGAACAAGAATATAAGGAGGACATACCACACTTATGATCTAAAATGATCAGTTATATTACAAATTTCAGCTTTTTTGGTCTAGGGACGAGATCTCGCAGCATCTGAGCCCCGAAATCCGCTCTATTTCTAGAAAAGCTTAGTACCTCTTTTGTAAACTGAGATCTTTTTGATTTCTATAAACAAACGAAAAAATTGGAAAAAAAAACACTTACCTACTATTACACATATTATTATGTTTGTACACCATTAGTTGTGACACAGCAATGAATAAATGAAATGAAATGAAATGAAATGAACTCTAACCCCAGAGTCATTGACACCTACTGCTCCATGTGAGAGCATATTTCAGTTTTAAACAAATAATAAAAAAATAAAAATAAATAAAAGGTCACAAGTATATGCTCAGCACATCCGAGGCCTTAGGCTGGACTAGACTAGACAAGACTAGCAGTCTAACAGGAGGCTGAAGCCATGACACGTATTCATAGCAGATGCACAGGCCGACGGCTTGTGTCGCGAGTTAACAAAAAAAAAATGGTGAGGTAGCAGCATATGAAATTAAATTATTTCAAACGTCTTGTAACACGTTTTTTTTTTTCAAAATCAGGGTTATCCCATTTAACGCAAGAAGCGAAATAGAGATTTGAAACTTCGAATTCAGACACCTTCGTTTCTACAAACCAGAATAGACTTCGTATAAACCCAATTGGAAGTTCCGACAGTGTGAAGGATTCCGATATGACTGTATTGTATTTAACATTTTGTATCTGTTTGCAGTGTGAAAATGCGCCCGCTTGCCTGTGGTTTCGCTGTCTCATTCCCAAGGGGGGGTGTGTGATGGTTCCTGCGTGACACCATACGGAACCCTAATAATAATAACTTTTGAAATAGAACTACTGCGTAACACCACATGGAATCCTAATAATAATATTGAGTTGCTGAACTATTTTTTTTGAAGGTTCGGTCTGACGCCGAATTCCTTAACTCGAGTATGTAAAATGTTAGCACTTGGGACCAATGAAATACGATTTGATGTTCGCAAGATAGGGTAGGAAAGAGCGAGTGAGTAAAAGAATTGGCTTTGTGTCGTTGCGTGAAGGAGATAGAAAGCCAGGGCTGTTTCTTGAAAATGCGCGTGAGCAGCGAGAGAGAAGATGGAATGGCGAGACGAGTTGGTCGTGTCTCGAGGCTGAAATATTGTTTGTTTTTCCTGTGCGAATTTTGGTGTGAAAAGTATATAGTTTTGTGAGGTGCGACGTGTGTCTGGGTACGTATCAAATTTGGTCTCAAGGCCTAACTTGAATCACCTTTTAAATGTCCAAAGTTTTATTAAACCCAAATAGGGAAGCACCCGAAAGGTTCTTTAAAATTTAGGGTTCTCTGTGGGTTACAGAAATGTACAGTGGTTGTAGTTTGGTTGCTTGACGTAAATGTATAATCTAAAATATCTAAATTATCTTTTCATTACTGTCATTAGTCTACTTAATTCTGATTAATTCTTTACTATATGTAGATAAATTAAATGCTAATTCATATACGCCCGTAAGTTTAGTACGTGACATTGTACAGGGCGAGCTGTATAATTCAATATAATATCAAATTTGTACCGTTAAATACTAGAATAAATGCAAATTCTTCTTGGGCCAATAATTAACATATAGAGATAAAATTAATGTATGGCCGTACTTTTAATACTAACTATATAATGTAACGTGGAGTTTTACGCCTACAAAAAGTAAGGTTTCTCCACAATTTGAGTCAAATAAACTTTCAATTTCTATTAAGACTCAACCAGGATATTTTATTTTATTCTTTCCTTTTACCTTCGCTTACAACCTTGAGATTTACGGGGAGTCCACGAATTTCCTTTATCTAGAACTAGAACAGAAGATAAAGGTAACTCGCATTTTGGTAATTTCTGAATAGTCTATTTTCAACTTCTAAAATAAGTAGAGGATTGAGCCCCACGATGGGGACGTGTAGGGACTGATATGATGTTATTTATAGACAGAAAGCATCTCGTGGGAACTTTATATTCCATAGCTACAATTTCCCTCCAATGAAGGGACAATGCAGGGTTCACTTTCCCTGTATAGAGATAACAAAACGAATGACGACCACAAATTTCCACTAAGACACAGGCCTTTGGTCTTACTGGGGAAGTAGGGTCCTGTTCAGAAAGGTGACGTTAAAAAAACAAACATGGCGGCTGTGCGACGCCATTAGACTTGGTGAAAATTTTTTTTTTACGAATACTACAATATGGGTATCAAATTAAAGGGCTCAACACGGGGATTTTAAAAAGGTGTATCAAGAGTATCATTAACGTGATGCTGATATAAATAATACAAAGAGAAAGTTAAAAAATATGGACATTGCGCTTTCATTTTCTGAAACTAAAAAAGAGGGGTTAAGTTTTATGCAGTCGGGTTTTTAATTTTTAGTTAATTTGTGTAGTTATTATATCAACTGTGTTCCAAAAAGGAGGAGGTTCTCAATTCGACTGTTTTTTTTTGCATGTGTATGTGTATGTTAAGCGAAATCTTCGCAGACTGTGAACCGGTTTTGATGATTATTTTTCATTCGATAGGGTGGGTGTTCTTCCAAGTTGGTCCTATACAAATTTCATCAAAATCAAAGCTTAGAAAATTAACAAAAACCAATCACAAAAATGCTGAATTGTACTAATTTGTTGCTATCGAAGTCGGTTTGTGTAACGTGTTTAGCGTTTTCAATTATTTGGTTTTATAATCCGCTATAATAACACATTTTGTAAAAAAAGATATAGCTGTTTAAAGGTAGGATAGATGTACAGACGGACGGGTTAGGCTTACTAACAGGGTCTCGATGGCGCCTTTTACCCGAAGAGTGCGGAACCCTAAAAAGAACACATAAACTATAAAAGAAAAACATAAACTTGTTTCTCAAATAAACAAAGGACATGTGCGGCGTGCGGCGTGCGGCGCGCGGCGTGCGGCGTGCGGCGTGCGGCGTGCGGCGCACTCGAACAGTTCATTAAACATATGTCATTAATAAGGGCCTTAGAAAGCTTTTTATTACTTGATACATTACCTGTTCCTACGTCTAGAATAATGTAGCAATTCTCTAGTGTTCAGGTCACCTCGAACAGCTCCCAGATTCGGTTTCATGTAATAGTGTCTGATGTTGTGACTGTCGATGTGTTGGCACTCGTACATGGCGTAATGAATAGTTTTGAAACATTTTGTGTACGTTTCTCAGTACTTACATATTTTTTAGAGTTCTTTAGTCAACAAATTACCCTTATAGTTCCGCCATGTCTGTCCATCCGCCTCTCTGCGACTTAGCTTAGAGACTATTAGTACAAAAAAGCTGTAATTTGGCACAGGTATACATATTAATCACGCCGACAAGGTGGTAAAACAAAAACCTAAAAAAATAATAAAGTTACCTACTACATGTACAGAGGGGGTAATTGTTTTTATCTACACTCATGTCGTAAATCCTTCATTTACTTATCAGAAACGCTAAGCAAATGATATACCTTTCGATGGAGCCGTGACTAAGGATCCATACAAATTTCATTTCGTTATCGCAAAGTTGTAACAAAATGAAGTTTTTTTTTTATAATTTTTACGCAGATGCTTGCTATTTGAGCACACTAGCGTGTTTGGCGGCGCGCATGCGCGGTGCGATATTACTGCAAATTTATTTTCGCGTCATTAACGTTTGTATTTTTCCTTATGCAGTTTGTATATAAACAATGATTACTTTATTTTGTCTTTAATTTAAATTTGTTGTATGAGTGTAGATAAACTATTGTATGCAACTGTACATAATTAGTATTTAACACTCGTGTATACTTTTATGAAACTCGCTGCGCTCGTTTCATAAACCACACTCGTGTTAAATACCCCTCATTATGCAACAGTTGCATAAATAGCTATTTTGTTGTAGGGTTTTGTTGTCTTTCCAATTCCATGTCGGTTTGCTAAAACCATTGTTCGATTAAGGGATCCATTTACGAAATATAAAGCTTTAAAGTGATGATTTTTGTTAGAGTCAAGTGTCCCCCCCCACCCTACCCCCACCAGCTAAAATCCTTTTTCAGGACATCTTAAAAAATTGTGAATAGTTGGCCATATAACCAATTTAAAAGGGAAGTTATCTCGGCTAAGTAAGCTCTCTTAGTTTAGGATTACTAGTCGACCAACTTAAGAGGGAAAAATAGCACGCACTCCTCATACAAGAAGAGAAAACGTTTTCCGACGTCTGAAATAGGGATATATACGCCTTTCTGCCGATACGATACCGATACTGATACTCTTATAAAAATATCGGCGATATCGATACCGATACCAATACTCTTAGTGAATTTTATTTTCTGGATAGTTATTTTCGACGCTGAAGCGGCGTCCAATTCACTTGGATGGTGCCTCTTCATGTGAAGCAACAAGTTTAATGTGTTACTATTTTTCAAATACACGCCACAGGATAAGTTTTATTTACAATAACTATGTAATTATCAAATGTCGAAATTTTATAATTATTCGTTAAAGCACTTTTTTATCTTGAAATTAAATTATACTTTATTTATTTTATTTTATTAAGGTTATAAAAATATTCATATTCCAACTTATTAATTTCGATAAGTAATTTTGTATTTTATTTAACATGTAAAGTGAAAACAAAAGCCAACAGAGACTTTAAGTTCGTACCTCTTTTACAAGGATATAGACGAAACGAGAGGCGTGTTTACATTACTTTTTAAAATCGGCAATAAAAAAGAAAAAAACATCGCCGATGTCGATATATCAGCAAACCCAAAATATTGCCAATATATTGGTTTCAGTATCAGATGCTTCCCTGCTCTGAATAACATTTAATTTTGATGGTAATTATTTTTCAATATGTTAATAACACAAAGAAAAACTAGGTGGGTAGGTTTCGTTTTCAAGAGTACTGATTAAAAATAAACAAAAATTGCCACAACTAGTTTTGTATGAAAACACTGAACGACAAATAAAATTGAACTTATTAATAAGTATATGTCATTTGAATTTTGAATGAAAACATAATATTAAAAACAATAAATAACAACAAATTTTGGCAAATATTTATATGATATAAAACAAACAACAAAGTACGCCTCAGTCAAAAAGCCCGCCCCGAAACGCTCCTGATGCAAAGGTAACCGAATCGCTCCTGATGCAAAGGTAACCGAAACGCTCCTGATGCAAAGGTACCCGAAACGCCCCTGATGCAAAAGTACCCGAAACGCTCCTGATGTAAAGGTACCCGAAACGCTCCTGATGCTAAGTGCTAAGGTACCCGAAACGCTCCTTATGCAAAGGTACCCGTAACGCTCCTGATGTAAAGGTACCCGAAACGCTGGCCGCGCGAGCGTTGCCGCGCTGAAGCGCCAGCGAAATTAATTAAATTGAAATAAGAAAACCTATGCACCTTGTTGTTTATTGTGTCAATAACATATTTAAAAATCATAATGATCGGACCATGCTTATAGGTGGAAAACGTTTTCTCTTTTTGTATGGAGAGTGCGTGCTATTTTTCTCCTTAATATATTTATTTGGATTTGTAAAAAGTTCATAAATTTTCCATACAAAATGTTTTGTTATTTTAATTTTAATTTAAATTCAAATGTTTTATTGAAAAAATAATTTTGTTTTTCTGTTTATTGACAAGAGTACGGTACGCTACTTTGCACAAGTCCGACTCGCACTTGACCGGTTTTTTTTCCTATATTTTTGTCTTGTCATTATTTGAAGTATGAGCATTGTACAGCGGTGGCTATTTAAAGAACTCATCAGAGCTAATGAAAAACATTAGGAAGGTCAGCTTCTGCCCGAAACTTAAGTCCTTTTTCAACTTCAGCCGTTGGTTCGTAGCTTTACGGCGCTAGTTTATTGTTTTTGTTTTACGTGGCTGATTATAGCAATGTTATGTGTGATTACCGGCCGTGCGTGTGTGTGTGACAAAGCGAAGGCAGCGCACTCACCGGCATCGTCTGGCTGCCGTGCAGGCTGGCGATGGCGGCCTGCGCCTCCTGGTGCGAGCCGAACTTGACGAACGCGCAACCTGCAACAACATACGCACTCGTCAGCACCACCACGTACGCCTGTTTATCATCTCACGCAACAACGCATGGGTATCTGAGTAAGAGAACAATCCATCAAACTGTTCTAAAATTAGGAAGTTGTAAATGACTCGAATATATAAAGTAAAAGAAGCGCTCCCGGGCGGCAGGCGCTCCCGCTCGCCCCCGTCCGGGGAAAGCCATTATGAGAACGTCAGTTGGCGAGTGAGAAAGAAGTCAAAACTTCGTCGGCAAACATGGGAACTATTTACTGCTTCCACATTCGGCGACGTGTGCTGCAAAGTTGGGTGCAATTTGTTAACCCTTTATCGCGAGTGCGCGGTGCGTCAGCGTGGCAGGTCGGCAGGTACGCTGCGCGCTGGCCGCGCGCCAAGGACATGTTTTCCTGTTGTTGCCAGACTGCGAACAAACTCACAGATCAGTTTTTATCGCGCGAAAGGCCTTTATTGCTCGCCGATACTTCTAGGATAGTACCTAGAATGTTTGCCGACGTCGCCGGAGCACACAAGTTGGTATACAAGTATGATACGTAACTGTTTAGTATACAAATGTCGCAGCTAATGTTCGTTTCAACATTTGGAACCTTTACAACTCTTGTGGAATGTGTAAATTGAATAAAAAAAAATATTCGCCAAGTCTCGTGACTCTCCCGTAAAAATATATGAAACTAGCTGTCCCGGCGAACTTCGTACCACCTTACACGACACTACAGTACTTTTTAAAATTAATAGTCAGTAGATTACACCAAAGTGCTCTTTTGAACATACTGAGTAAATAAAAAAATATATTTATCTGGCAATCATGAAATCACTTGGCAATCATGAAACCACTTGGCAATCATGAAACCACTTGGAAATCATGAAATCACTTGGAAATCATGAAATATATTTGTTTGTGTGTAAATTCTTTCCAACTATCATGGATACATTATCTTCATGTTTTTGAAGCAGTCTAGAACCTTTTTTACATGTACTTTAAGGTAATCGAATGGAATCTCCTAACATTTCGTGATTGCCAAGTTAGGAAAATATATTAAGCTATTGCATAGCTTTTATCGCGGGCTTTGAGCGCGGCGACCAAACCAAGAAATTCCGTAACGAAAATAACCTAACACCCCACGAGATCTAAAAAAACTTACAGTGCCATCTATTAGCGATTTGCAGTACTAAAAGGACTTAGCACCCCTCGCTCGGCCGAGTTCTAAAAAACTTACAGTGCCATCTATTAGCGATTTGCAGTACTAAAAGGACTTAGCACCCCTCGCTCGGCCGAGTTCTAAAAAACTTACAGTGCCATCTATTAGCGATTTGCAGTACTAAAAGGACTTAGCACCCCTCGCTCGGCCGAGTTCTAAAAAACTTACAGTGCCATCTATTAGCGATTTGCAGTACTAAAAGGACTTAGCACCCCTCGCTCGGCCGAGTTCTAAAAAACTTACAGTGCCATCTATTAGCGATTTGCAGTACTATAAGGACTTAGCACCCCTCGCTCGGCCGAGTTCTAAAAAACTTACAGTGCCATCTATTAGCGATTTGCAGTACTATAAGGACTTAGCACCCCTCGCTCGGCCGAGTTCTAAAAAACTTACAGTGCCATCTATTAGCGATTTGCAGTACTAAAAGGACTTAGCACCCCTCGCTCGGCCGAGTTCTAAAAAACTTACAGTGCCATCTATTAGCGATTTGCAGTACTAAAAGGACTTAGCACCCCTCGCTCGGCCGAGTTCTAAAAAACTTACAGTGCCATCTATTAGCGATTTGCAGTACTAAAAGGACTTAGCACCCCTCGCTCGGCCGAGTTCTAAAAAACTTACAGTGCCATCTATTAGCGATTTGCAGTACTAAAAGGACTTAGCACCCCTCGCTCGGCCGAGTTCTAAAAAACTTACAGTGCCATCTATTAGCGATTTGCAGTACTAAAAGGACTTAGTCAATTTTACTGGTGTAACTTTCTTAGTGTTAATTTATTACATAAACATCCCGCGCCCCCAGGACTATATGGTACTGGTATATACTGCATAAATAAAAAATAAGTAAATAATTATATTACGGTGAAGGAAAACATCGTGAGGAAACCTGCACACGCCTGCGAAGAAACTAGGTTGTGTGTGAAGTCGACCAACCCGCACTGGGCCCGCGTGGTCGACTAAGGCCTAATCGCCCTGATTCAGGGTAGGCTCGAGCCCCTCGGTGGGGACGTATATGAGCTGATATAATAAAATAATTATAATTGCATAAGTTGATAAAAAATGCTATGCAATAGCTTTACCGTGGCAGTCCCCGAGTGCCACACGTTTTTTTTATTATTTACTTAGTATGTTCAAAAGGTAACTACGGTGCACTTTGCTGAATATTGATTTGCTGCCAGACTTGGCTCCACCTTAGATCTCCTATTTTTTTATGGAAGAATCACGAGACTTGGTGCATTTTTACCTAAAAAGTTTTTGATAGGATTCATTCGAGAAGAAAGGCAATTTTTTCTATTTGAAGCCCTTCGCGTGTTGTGAAGTCGTTCTATATATCGTTCTCTTCCCCGACCTTCTTATGTCGCTACGTCGTCAATAATATAGAGCCTCTCGGACTAAATATAATAAAACATAGTTAAATTGTTGTATGCAAGTAAGTGTAATCCACCCCATGTAATGTTCCAGAGGGGCGTATCATCAAACTAAAATTTTATGGATTGAATCACAAACGAGTGCCTACATAATGTATGACCCGGAACCGGAAGTGAACCGAGCACCTGCTGACGGAATCAATAATCTGACTCGAAGCCGCCGCTCGCGTCGTCGCGTCGCGGCCAAACCGCCCTTCACTGGCTTAAGCAACCGCTCATCAACTGGCTCCCAGTTGTAACGTACAGCTGAGAAGTTCATACCAACTTTGTAGTGGAAACTTAAGCAACCGCTCATCAACCGGCTCCCAGTTGTGACGTACAGCTGAGAAGTTCATACCAACTTTGTAGTGGAAACTTAAGCAACCGCTCATCAACCGGCTCCCAGTTGTAACGTACAGCTGAGAAGTTCATACCAACTTTGTAGTGGAAACTTAAGCAACCGCTTATCAACCGGCTCCCAGTTGTGACGTACAGCTGAGAAGTTCATACCAACTTTGTAGTGGAAACTTAAGCAACCGCTCATCAACCGGCTCCCAGTTGTGACGTACAGCTGAGAAGTTCATACCAACTTTGTAGTGGAAACTTAAGCAACCGCTCATCAACCGGCTCCCAGTTGTAACGTACAGCTAAGAAGTTCATACCATCTTTGTAGTGGAAACTTAAGCAACCGCTCATCAACCGGCTCCCAGTTGTAACGTACAGCTGAGAAGTTCATACCAACTTTGTAGTGGAAACTTAAGCAACCGCTCATCAACCGGCTCCCAGTTGTAACGTACAGCTAAGAAGTTCATACCATCTTTGTAGTGGAAACTTAAGCAACCGCTCATCAACCGGCTCCCAGTTGTGACGTACAGCTGAGAAGTTCATACCAACTTTGTAGTGGAAACTTAAGCAACCGCTCATCAACCGGCTCCCAGTTGTAACGTACAGCTAAGAAGTTCATACCAACTTTGTAGTGGAAACTTAAGCAACCGCTCATCAACCGGCTCCCAGTTGTAACGTACAGCTGAGAAGTTCATACCAACTTTGTAGTGGAAACTTAAGCAACCGCTCATCAACCGGCTCCCAGTTGTAACGTACAGCTAAGAAGTTCATACCATCTTTGTAGTGGAAACTTAAGCAACCGCTCATCAACCGGCTCCCAGTTGTGACGTACAGCTGAGAAGTTCATACCAACTTTGTAGTGGAAACTTAAGCAACCGCTCATCAACCGGCTCCCAGTTGTAACGTACAGCTGAGAAGTTCATACCAACTTTGTAGTGGAAACTTAAGCAACCGCTCATCAACCGGCTCCCAGTTGTAACGTACAGCTGAGAAGTTCATACCAACTTTGTAGTGGAAACTTAAGCAACCGCTCATCAACCGGCTCCCAGTTGTAACGTACAGCTAAGAAGTTCATACCAACTTTGTAGTGGATTAGATAGGACTTCCTGCTCGAAGGCTCACTCAGAAACGAGATCGTCAAGTTGTGACCGTCTCGACGGACGGACGGGCAGACAACACGGCCTCATATTTATGGGTTCCTCGTACAGGTTACGGGACCGTAAAAAAGTGTTATGTATCAACAACTGATTGGAGATACTCGTGGTGAAGACAAAGACAGACTACCTACTTACGTAGCAGTCCGGTCCCCAGAAATGGAGGCACATACCTATATTTAATTGCAGATTACTCCAATCTACTGACTAGACGGCTGAATTTCTAGAATGGGTCCCGACTGCTACAATTTTTATTGTATTTAAAAATATTGTTAAAAATATGTACAATGAGCTGCTGTTCATAGGCATCGCCTTAGCAACTTTGGCGATTCTTAAGTTAAGTGCAATCGGGTATGACGACTTTCTTATTTTAGGGTTTTTGAATTTCCAAATTACACAGAAATGCAGTCGGGTTTTTTAGTTTTTTTAATTACCGTTTTTTATTTTATTTATTTTTTAGTTTTATTATTGAATGAGTTTGTATAGTAACCTGTATACACATGACACATATTAAGATTACACAGATTAATAACTTATCAGATGATACAATAATATTCTCGTAAACGTTAAAGCTCTACAAAAGAATTCTGATCGTGTGGCCGATTCATAAGTTTTTTAGGATCAAGTATACAAATGATGTTTTAATCAATCCAGCTAATGTTTTAACTCGACTTTACATATGTTTGACTTTTAGCAAATATATGTGAGTCGAGGACCACAACCGCCTGATCGAGTGTAGTACCCTGAAGTTTGTGGAGAGTTACAGTCCAGCTCAGGATTATGGGCAACATCCTGCGTAAAATTTTTCCTTGTCCTCGAAGTGCGTCAAAATCAATCGTACGTGGTTCAATCCGTACACCAACTCTTGATTGATTATTTTTTATTGTGCGCCCGTCGAACTCAACAAACACCGCTTGCGGTAATTCTCCGGAAAATCTGCCATTTTGTTTTTTTTATTTTGATATACCCAGTGTCACTTTCACATTAAATACGTATCTAACGAAACCTCTCAAGCTAAAATCCATCGAGTCGTTCAGGCTGCAGAGCGTGCCTAACATTTGAATTTGGCGCCAAAAATCCGCCATTTTTTTATTATTTTGATATACCCAGTGTCACTCTCACAGTAAATACGAATGTAACGACACCTCTCAAGCTAAAATCCATCCAGCCGTTCAGGCTGCAGAGCGTGCCAAACAATTATACATACATACATACTCTCGAAAAACATTACCCTACTTCTAGCGCAGTCGGGTAAAAATTAAGTGTCGTACAAAAAAATTGGTTTTATAGGTATTTTGTAGGTATTTCTGATTTAGCTCTATCGCAAAAACGGTTATTCATAATTAAGAGTGAGTTATACTCGCGCCAAGTGGTCAAAACTGAATAAAAAAAAGTATATTTCTGTCGCTCGCGTTTATCTCTTTTGTTTGTAATGTGAGTAGGTATCATTGTCATAGTTGTGTGCAGAGGTGTGTAGTACGGAACCCTCGGAGCGTGAGCCAACTCGCACTTGTAATGTGAGTAGGTATCATTGTCATAGTTGTGTGCAGAGGTGTGTAGTACGGAACCCTCGGAGCGTGAGCCAACTCGCACTTGTAATGTGAGTAGGTATCATTGTCATAGTTGTGTGCGGAGGTGTGTAGTACGGAACCCTCGGAGCGTGAGCCAACTCGCACTTGTAATGTGAGTAGGTATCATTGTCATAGTTGTGTGCAGAGGTGTGTAGTACGGAACCCTCGGAGCGTGAGCCAACTCGCACTTGTAATGTGAGTAGGTATCATTGTCATAGTTTTGTGCAGAGGTGTGTAGTACGGAACCCTCGGAGCGTGAGCCAACTCGCACTTGTAATGTGAGTAGGTATCATTGTCATAGTTGTGTGCAGAGGTGTGTAGTACGGAACCCTCGGAGCGTGAGCCAACTCGCACTTGTAATGTGAGTAGGTATCATTGTCATAGTTGTGTGCAGAGGTGTGTAGTACGGAACCCTCGGAGCGTGAGCCAACTCGCACTTGTAATGTGAGTAGGTATCATTGTCATAGAGTTGTGTGCGGAGGTGTGTAGTACGGAACCCTCGGAGCGTGAGCCAACTCGCACTTGCCCGGTTTTTATCACAAATTTTAATATTCGCAAGAAAATCAAACCTATGATTCATATCTCATTGGCCTAAAATTATGAAATTTGGCAAAAAGAAAAGTCTTACAGCACAAATAAAGGGCAAAATCCAAAAACTGTAAATTTGTAGTTAAGTAAAAAAAAACTTAATGTCCTTCTATCCGATTGTTGTACTCGTTGATGTTTGTAGGGTTTCGTATCCAAATGTGTTTTGGTACGAACCGTCAGTGCGCGAGTCTAGTTTTTAAATTACAACAAATCTAGTTAAAATACAAGCATAATTTTTAAAATAATTTTATTGTGTTTTCACGGAGAAATCGTGTGTAAACACCTATTGTTTCGTATATAATTGTTAGGTACTTGTGTCGGTTGTAGGAGACGCAATCAATTATGTGTTTCCGGAGCAACGATAAACGTTAATAAGGATCGGCCGTCGGTGACCTATTTCTTAAGGCGCGTGTGGCGTCGAGCGGCAGATAGCGGCCGAGCGGCTAATTGTCCGGAATAGATACACCTCCCGGCGACCCCACGACGCCGCGGCCCCGTGGCCCACCCTCCGCCCGCGCCGCCAAGTGCCGCACGGTAGGCAGCTTGGTAGGCAGCGCGCGTGCCGGCTCGCCCGTTGAGCTCCTGCCGTCTTATTAACTATTACCGGGAGTCATAACCGACAGTAGCAAAACGATGATTCCACACAAAATCACAACCCTAAATAGTTCTATATAAGTTAAATGAATGGAAATAATCCTGATGATGCATTATTTATTGTTTTAAGGGTTCTGTACTCCCAAAGGGGACCAACGGGACCCTACAGAATATGTATATCTATTGCCGCTGTAACATTGAAAGTAATTCAGTATTAAAAAAAAACAAATAATAAAAGTTGGCTAAGTGTGAGTCGTCATCCGAACTGAATGACTAAAATAGCATATTTTTGTCGCTCCAGTTGATGTCTTTTGTTTGTTTGTAATGTGAATGGGTATCAATGTCATAGTTGTGTGGACAGGCACGGAACCCTCGGAGCTCTAGCCCGACTCGCACTTGGCCTGTTTTTTAATTAAGATAATTTTACAAGATTTTTAAGATAGATTTACAAAGTTTCTTAGGTGATTCAGTGAGTTGGAAGAGTAAAAGATTGTGTCTATAAAAAGAAAAGATAGATGTAACTACTGAAATATTATTTTTGCTGTGAGTTTCATCTACCCCGCCGGAAAAGACGTAGTGGCACGCTGGGGTCAATTGTCCGTCATTGATATTCCCGGCGCGACGCGGCGTGGCGGCGGCGGCGGCGGCGACGGCCGTATCTTTTGACGGCGCGTGTGTCGCACAGGTGTACAGGGCCCTTAAGCGCGCTGTACTTTGTAACGAGATCTCTTTAAGATTCTTCAATAGCAATACAATTAAATGCAATTTTTTTTTTCAACTCGAAATCGCAAATATGGTTTATTGTAAAATAAGAATCCAAAACACATTTACCATCACAAAAAAAAAACAAAGCGCCACAGACAGCCTAGGTAGGCAAGATCTATATATATAAAAGAAAGTTGTGTTAGTGACACCATTAAAATTTATAACTCAAGTACGGCTGGAAGAATTTTTATGATTTTTGTGTTTTTGCATTTGTCTTCGTCGGGAATAGGATAATAAGTATTAAAATATGATATTCATCAATAAAAAAATACATCAGTCAAAAAATAATTTTTTTTAGGGTAGAGTATGGTAGTGTAGTGTAGTGTAGTGTAGTGTAGGTGTAGTGTAGTTAGGGTAGGGTAGGGTAGGCTAGTTTAGTGTAGGGTAGGATTGTGTAGGGTAGGGTAGGATAGGGTAGTGTAGTGTAGTGTAGGGTAGGGTAGGATAGGGTAGGGTAGTGTAGGGTATAGTATTGTAGGATAGGGTAGGTTAGTGTAGCGTAGTGTAGTGTAGTGTAAGGTGGAACGAAGTTTGCCGGGCCATCTAGTAATTGATAAAACTGCGATGCAACGTGTTACAGTAATCAATCACTCAGCACGACTTGATTTTCATTCAGCGTCCTACAGAAAATTAAACTAAAAAAAAAATCGATTTTGTGTGTCTAGTAAGACCCCCCGATCACCTAGAATCCCACTTTTCATAAATATAGGGTTTACCAATTGTGAATAAAAAAAAATATAAATATCTTATACCATTTCTGAGATATTGACGTCCGAAAATCACTATTTTTAGGACTCACTGACTCATCAAGAGTGACTAAGAAACTTGAAATTTTGCACCGAGGTAAGTTATTGTACTTATACTAAGGAAAAATAAAAAAACTGCCAAATGTGAGTCGCACATGCACTCCAAGGGTTCAGTATCACTACTACTGAGCAAAGTATATAGACCACTTCCAGGTAACTTATAAACATGAAATTTTAGCATCGAGGTAGGTTATCGGACGTATACAAAGAAAACAATCAAAAATGGCTAAATGTTAATCATAATCGCGTACTAAGGGTTTCATATCACCACTACTCAGCAAAATATGTAGAGCACTTGAAATTTGGAAAATATGTTCGCGCCACCGTTCGTCACCAGAGGGCCTAAACTAAGACGTGTGCTGGGCCCGTGAGTTTGATATCTAAAGTCTCTGTTTGAGGAAAAAACTCGGCCGTGATGCGTGGCACTGGAGACTTCATTACTCAAGGCTGCTAGCTGTGATACGATTTACCATAACCCAAAGCAAGCTAGGTCCTTTAACGCGATTGTCCGGTGACACAAATGTTCACTAACCGAAACGGACACTTGACCGTTGCAAGGTTAAAGTCGGCTGGAAATTCTGAAATTAGGGTAAACACAAGCCGCTTATAAACTAATGAAACATGCAATACGGAACCCTATAAGTGGTTACGGAAAATAAAGACCGCATCAAAATCGGACTAGTAGTTTTTGAGTTAAATGGCAACATTCGTTTGCACACACAAACAATCTCTCACCCTAAACGCATATACCGTCTCCGTACCGTCGCGGGTCATAAATATGATCTGTCGCGTCAAACAAAGAACAAACGGAAATCGTAACTCGTGTAGATCTCAATTTAATTTTTACAAAAGTTATGTGTAACAAATTCATAGAGTCGTGCTTAAGAGTTAACAAATGTAAGTAGTCCTAAATAGCGTAACTTACAACTTTTTATTTGTTGATAACGTGGTGAAGGTCGCGGCAAGCCACTAGATGCGGGCAGCGCACAACCGGCCGTCGTGGAAACCCTTGGGGGAGGCCTATGTCCAACAGTGGGCGTTGTCCAATTTTGTATTCCTCTTTGGCATACTCTAAGTACTACTATACCTTTGGTTTATATCCTCTTTACATTAAGAAAAAAGATGTCTGCTGGTTAGGTGTTAGCAGTACGTTGTGTGTGAACAAAAATTAAATAAAGTGGTGAAAACTCATATTTGACTTCAGTAATTTATCACCACCCAAGAACATTTTCTCACGCCGTCTTTTCGACTTTTATTCATGGTCCTACGAAGCCGGATTCCTTGAAGCAACCTGCGACGACATACTACTTAGCACGTGTGCGGGTGAGAAAAGTGACTGCAAGAACAAAAAACCAAATAAGTTACTTCCAAAACCACTACATACTTACTTACTTGGCGAAAGATTCTTACTGGTGATTATTACAAGCCTAGTACAATTGCTGAAGCCCGTTTTTGGAACTATTCATACCTACTTACTTGCAAACTGCTGAAAACCAAGAAGACCTATTTTGGACATCATTCTCGTGACTTTTCTACATACTTACCTACTACCTACATACTGTGTGAAACTTGCTTACTACATACTACATACTACGTGCATCCTGAAAAGTAAAGAAGAACTACATCTTGCTGTATTCCTTACTATTTGGCGTGACTACTACGTGCATCCTGAGAAAGAACAATCTACGAGTTGTCTACGAGTACCTACATCTTGCTGCATCTTTAATCGTGTTATTATCGGAACAAAAACCCCTGTATCAGCATCTAGTTATTTGGAACAAGACAAGAACAAAGCAAGCATATTTAACCTACCTACTTACTGTGAGTTTGTTCATTGTTTCAATTTATCAATTATCATACACTGCATTTTCAAGGAATGAAACTTTAGTCCTAATTCATTCTAATTTCTATAGATTTGGCAAATTTACAAAGTCACCTAGATACCTTAAGTTGAGTAACCATTCCTTCAAGTTTAAACAAAGGTTAGATTGATTAATATTAAGTTCTTACATACTAAGCATACTTACTTATTTAAAAAATCATTCTTAATTAATTACGTACTATATTCTTCCTATAAATTAGTATAAAAGTGTTTACCTAATAAGTTATTTTGTAATAGGTCATCTTTGTTCCGTCATCGCAGCTAACTTCGCTAACTTATCATTGCGTCTTACTACTCTGTGTGTGTGCGTAAATTTATTTTCTTTTCACTGCATTTTACAAAATTGCACATAAATTGTAATAATTAGATCAAATCTAAGGTAAAAATTGTTATATTAAAGTTTGAAAGTGTTACATAAATATAGTCATGGCTGAATTAAGTAATCTTGTAAGAAAACGAGGTGTTTTAAAGGGTCGTATTTACAGGTTTCTTGTCGAAATTGCCAAGCGATGGAAAGTTAAATTCACAACAAAAAATGGAATTAGAACTTCGTCTTGGAAACTTAACCGATGTGTTGTCCTCTTTCGAAACGTACCAAAGTTCAATTGAAATGCTTGTAGAAGAAACTGATCAATCCACGCAGCTTCAGGAGCGTACCGACTTCGAAAACTCGTACTTTGAGGCTATGGGAAAGGCCCATAATTTGTTAGCAGAACTCAAAGGTACCGTCACAAAGCTGGAACGCAGCAGAACTTCATCGGAAAATAGTGATTCAACAATGATTGACAATAACAGCACATCTAACGTGGATTCTCCACCTAAAATGAAGGTGAAATGTAAGTTGCCCATGATTCATCTTCCTAAATTCAGTGGTTCATATGAAGGTTGGCTAGAGTACCGTGACACTTTTTGTAGTTTAATTCACTCAAACAATAGCATTGATGACATCAACAAATTCCATTACCTGAAAACAACTTTGGAAGGTAACGCAGCAATAGTTCTTCAATCATTGGAAATCTCGAGTGCAAATTACCAACATGCGTGGAAAATACTGTGTGATCGATATGACAACAAACGATTGCTAATTAACAACCATGTCACTGCTATCTTTAATTTACAACCTATCAACAAAGAATCCCCCTCATCTATTAGGTACATAATAGATAGTTTAACTAAAAACCTACGAGCGCTTGAGACACTCAAGGAACCCACCAGCCATTGGGATACATTACTTATACATTTAACTTGCACTAAATTAGATAGCATCACCAGACGTGAGTGGGAAGAACATATTCCAACCTTAAAAACAGTAAATTATGAAAATTTCATTAAATTCCTCAGACATCGTGCAGACCTGCTGGAGACCATCTCCACGCAGAAGCTGCATGCGTCGCCGCCCGCGCCACGCTCTGCGCCAACCGCTGGCACGCAGGCGCACCGACCGAAAGAGCGAGGTTTTGTAGTAGTTGATAAGCAGTCAGACCGATCAGCAAACAACAAGGTAACACCAGTATGTCCAAAATGTACTGGCGATCATTTTCTTTTTGGTTGCAAAAACTTTCTATCTATGACAAACAAAGAACGTGCTGATGAATTGCCACGATTGAATGTTTGCTTCAATTGTCTAAAGACAGGTCATTATCTCAAACACTGTTGGCGTAGCGGTTGTAGGCTGTGTCACAAGCGCCATAACACCCTTGTACATGTAGAAAAGTCATCTTCAGTAAATGATAAGCTAAGTACAGCACCTGAAACATCTAGTCAAAATGTATCACTTATGGCAAATCAAAATGCCGGTCAGGTATTATTATCGACAGCTCTCGTTCAAATACAAGGTAAAGACGGTACACCTGTGGTTGCCCGAGCACTGTTAGATAGCGGAAGCACGTCCTGCTTCATTACGGAAGCGTTATGCAATAAATTAGATTTACAAACAAAAAATGTAAGCACTTCAGTGTTAGGAGTAAACAATCAACATTCTAATCTTACTAAAACATGTGAAACGAAAATAAAATCACGTACTAATGAATATAAATTTAATGCAACTTGTTACATACTGCCTACTATAACAAGCAATGTTCCTTCTCATAGGGTTGATTTAGACATACTTAATATTCCATGTGACATTGTCCTAGCGGATCCTGAGTTTTACCTGCCTTCTCACGTTGACATACTGCTCGGAGCAAACGTGTTCTGGGATTTGTTGGAAGGTGGTCGATTGAAACTAGGTCGAAACAAACCTTTACTTTGTCAAACTAAGTTAGGTTGGGTGGTGTCAGGTTATTGCCCTACTAACTTTAAGCACGATGTTAAATGTAATTTTGTTCAGCACAATGATGAGGTAGATGACAGTCTTACTCGGTTCTGGAAGCTAGATGAGGGTTCAATCAGGCCTGAAAGTGATTTTTATTCACCTGAACAGCTTGCGTGTGAAGAACATTTTGTAAGGAACACCACGCGACTTCCAGATGGCCGCTTCTGTGTTCGTCTCCCCCTGAAACAACCTGAAACAATGTTAGGTGACTCATACGAAAAAGCAAAAAAAAACTTTCTTTCTTTGGAGCGCCGTCTCGAAAGAGACAGTACGTTAAAATCTATGTACACTGACTTTATTCATGAATACGAACAGTTAGGTGACATGTCAAAGGTCACTGACCCCACATTGGAAAAACAAGGTAATTTTTTGCCACATCATGGTGTACTGCGTACTAGCAGTCTAACCACGAAGTTACGAGTCGTATTTAACGCTAGCTCTCCTACTGCTTCCGGCGTTTTTCTCAATGACATACTCATGGTCGGGCCTACTATTCAAGATGACATCGTAGCCATACTCTTGCGTTTCCGCCATTACAAGTACGTATTTTCAGGAGACGTGGAAAAAATGTATCGCAGAGTCGTCAAACATGCTGAAGATAGACATCTTCTACAAATTTTATGGAGAGACAATCCTTCTGAAAATATAGGTACATATCAATTAAACTCAGTTACTTACGGAACTGCCTGTGCACCTTTTCTTGCTGTAAGATGTTTGAAAGAGCTTTCTCTGAAATGTGAAGATCAAGACTAGCTGAAATCATAGCCAAAGACTTCTATGTGGACGATTTTTTGAGCGGCGCTTCCAATAAAGAAGAGGCTAGTCGTATTATATCAGGTGTTTCACAGATTCTACAAGGTGCTGGCATGCATTTAAGAAAATGGCGATGCAATGATACGAATCTCATCGAAAACCTCGCCAATAGCGATCGTGATCTAAATTTAGGTAATTTAGATGAAACTAAAACATTAGGCTTGGGTTGGAAAAGTACTTCGGATGAGCTTTATTTTTCTATTGATAACAGTGTAGCAAAGAATAACAAAGATGTTACTAAACGTACCATATTATCTGCAATTGCAAAGATATTTGACCCTTTGGGTCTGGTAGCGCCATGTGTCGTACAATGCAAGATGCTGTTACAACGATTGTGGTTACACAAATTGTCGTGGGACGAGAACGTTCCATCAGATGTCTTACTAGAGTGGAATAAAATAATCACATCCTTACCTGCTTTAAATGATATTCATATTCCACGGCCTGCAGTTAGTAACAACGATTTCTTTGAATTTCATGTTTTCACAGATGCTTCAGACGGCGCGTACGGTGCGTGCTTATACATAAGATCTGTGAAGTCAGATGGAAGCAAGGCCGTGACGAGGTTGTTGCTGGCAAAGAGCAGAGTCAGTCCTATCATATCTGTGACGATTCCGAGGCTGGAGTTATGCGGAGCCTTAATAGGAGCCCAACTCTATAAAAAGACTATTAGCTCTCTCCGATTAAAGCCTCAGAGGTGTGTATTCTGGAGCGACTCTAGCATTGTTTTAGGCTGGCTCAGAATGTTACCTTCTGAACGACAATCAGCCTACAATGAGCTGCTCCCACAAATTGAGTACCGTTATCGGCATACACGTCAGATGGTACACCTCGACGACTGACAAATCGGAATAATGTTGACATGAACCCTTCAGAAGTTAAATCATTTATGACTTCGAGATGAATTGCTTTCGTTGCAAAACACACAAATACTACAATGTAGACTTTGTACAAGGAAGAACCACGACCCTTTTTTGTGGCAGATATAATAGGTCCCGCATAGTCGACACCAACAACTTGGAAAGGATGCTCAAACTGAAATCCGGCTCGAAGGACCAGAAATATCATTAGAATGAGCAAGCTGCAAATCACAATATTCGCTTTCATTTTGTACCTCCTTACTCTCCACATTTTGCCGGAATGGCAGAGGCAGGTGTAAAGGCTACAAAACATCATTTATTAAGAGTCTTAGGCAACAGTCACCTTACTTTTCCAGAACTTTCTACGGTCATTTATCAAATTGAATCATACTTAATTCGAGACCGATCACTTCTTTATCTGTGGATCCAAATGATATGTTGCCGCTTACTCCAGGTCATTTTTTAATTGGGAGACCTCTTACTTCTGTCCCGTCTCCTAATTATGTAGATATAAGCTCTCATAGACTAAATCGTTATCAAAGATTACAACAATTACAGCAACATTTTTGGACACGATGGTCCAAAGAATATATTTCACAATTACAAGATAGGCAAAAGTGGAGGCATTGTAAAGGAATATTAAATAAGAACATGATGGTAGTTGTAAAGGACGATAATTTACCCCCATTAAGGTGGAAATTAGGCCGAATAGTTGATGTATTTCCTGGTCGAGATGGTGTAACTCGAGTAGCAGATATTCGAACTGTCAATGGTGTAATAAGGCGGTCTTTTTCAAAAATTTGTCCTCTTCCTGTAGAGACATTAGATTAAGTGCGAATATAATTTTAAGTGTTATTGTTATATGCTATGTACATTCTGTCATACTAAGAAGTATATGTATATGTACTTTAGTTAAGTATCTCTTGTAATTTTTTATTTTTGTTGAAAGACAAGCTTTCAACGGGGGGCGGTATGTCCAATTTTGTATTCCTCTTTGGCATACTCTAAGTACTACTATACCTTTGGTTTATATCCTCTTTACATTAAGAAAAAAGATGTCTGCTGGTTAGGTGTTAGCAGTACGTTGTGTGTGAACAAAAATTAAATAAAGTGGTGAAAACTCATATTTGACTTCAGTAATTTATCACCACCCAAGAACATTTTCTCACGCCGTCTTTTCGACTTTTATTCAGGCGTCCTTCGGCTGATATGATGATAACTTTGAGATTCAACGTCAATGGGAATGCCAAACTGGCCCCTACGTACTAGTAAGATCCAAAAACTCTTTACAGAAAACGAACTACGAGAATTGTGTATAATACATTGAATTTTGTTCATAGGATAAATCCTATCAAACTAAAATTTTACTGAGACTTATATTGGCTTTCATAATTTATTGAGTGTTGTAGGTTGCGTTATTTTCTGCCTCGCGTTTCCTGCGGACTTATCCTTAACATTTTTCTTTACAAAAGGTACTTCTGCTCCAATTACTACTCCTAATTTTAATTGTTTTCAGTTGAAGGTAGTGATGGTGAAACAATCTTTGAATGAAAAATACAAATGTGTTACAGAATGAATTCATTCGCGAGGCTCAGCACTCACGGGACGCAGGTCACCACAAATTGATTTTGGAAATCTGTAGGGACTTGGGAAGGATTCAGTAAGCCGACACGGTGCACGCACACGTATGCGTCGTGTAAGTGTAATAAAAGAGGCTTCGAGGGGAATAGTTAGAGATCGCGGGCTAATCCGGGATGATCCGCGCTCGGGCACTCACGGCCGCCCGCCGCCCGCCCGGCTCGCTCTAATATCACTCCTGATCGATGGAGAGTTTGGTTTCGCTTAAACTTCAGCAAAATATGTGTTTTCCTAACTTAGTATGAATATTTTTTCCTGTTTTAATCATTTTACGATGTAACATGTAAAAATAAAATGAAATCAGCCTCCGTCGACACCCCCACTGCTATGAATAGGTTTGAAACGAGATTTTAATTACACAGAAATATTATTAAGTCAGCTGCCGCATAAAAGTAATTTAGGGCAAAAATACGAGCAACTGCAGGCCACGGTCGGACAAAGGAGATTTACATACTGTTATGTACGCATAACGAGTGGCAGCTGCGCCTGCACGCATCGTTGTGTTTGTAAAAGAGCTAGTAAGAACCGAACCGCCATGTTTGATAATCATCTCCACGCCTGTTAAAAAACTTAGCAAGTGGCGACGAGGATGGGATCGTTGAAATCATGTCAGGAGTGTATTTTGGTACAATCGAGTTTTGACCACAATATACAAGATTGGTGCAGTTACCAATCACGTTTAAAGCAATGGTTTACAACTAATGATGTCACAGACAAACAAGACAAGGCAAATGTCAAGCGTAGGGCGATTTTATTGAGAGCCTTAAGTGAGACAACGAATAAACTCGCTTTTGATTTGGCTCTGCCTAAAAAGCTTGAAGAAACTGATTTTGATGAAATCATTAAACTCCTGGATGACCATTTCACTCCCAACGGTTTAAATTTAACAGAAAAATTCAATTTCTACTCGGTATCGCAGCGGCAAGGAGAAAGTCATACTCAATGGGCGGCCAGCATTAGCGGATTGCCTGTGATGTGGGGTCCTTCTTTGTAGTAAACCGTTTGTTCCTCTTCATAGTTATGTTTAATTATTGTTTGCAGTCAATACAGTAGCCGTCTTAATATTACTGATTATGTTGTAATAACTATTTACCTTATATACGGTCTACAATCTATATGAATGTGACTTAACTATAATTTTAATTAAATGCTTATTCAAATGTTATTAAGCTAGTTACACACTAAATATCTTAAAGTTAGCTACACATTTTACGATACATACATACATGGTAATACATTGCGGTTTTAAGAATTTGGAAGAGGCCCTTTTACATAAGTTGATTATGGACATGGCAGAGGGGCACGAGCGGGACAAACTGTTTGCGCAAGACTAGCGGGAACTTACGCTGCCGCTGGCCACAGAGTTCGATTTGCCTAGCGTGCGGTATGCGCGACAGGCCGCTAGGGCTGGCCCGAGCGCGCCCACCGGCGCCGGCGCAAGCGACATTTCAACAGCTCCAGGCTCAGCGTTTAATATCTCCAAAAAGGAAAAGTGCAGTGTTTGTGGCTATACCGATCATAATTCCAATCAGTATCGATACAAAAATTATAAGTGTAATAGTTTTCTAAAAACCAAAACGCTTTTAGGTACAATCTTTTATTTGATAAGAGCTTTTATGCTCAAAAAGCCAAATGCTCAAATGAATACAAAAAAAAACATACGGTTCCACATTTAAAAAAGGTAAGCACAATGAAGTCCAGTTGTTTGGATTGAAAAATAAAAGATGATTCTGGGACCTTGATTGCACCTCCAAAGTTCATCGTCAGATCAACTTCAAAAAGCCAAAAAGATCCATTGTCACCGGGAATACGGCTTCATTTCAAATTTCAACTCAATCGAACCCCTGGAAGTTGTTCTAAAATCAATCGCAAGATTTAAACTAAACAAACAAACATACATACAAACATTGCAAATTAAATACGAACTTTTAAAAAGTGCAACCGTAAGGATCATTTGCGTAAAATATGTTCGTATAATGATAAAGTACGTTTTGTAGAGGAAGCTAGTGTGGGGGACGGAGACGACGCAACGCGACGGTAAGCCACTGTTTAATATTCGGTGCATTAAGGGTAGGCCCATGATCGAATGCGTGGAGGCGCTGCTACCGCTCGTTATGCATACATAACTCATACAAACATACATAAATAATAACAAAAAAGTTTATTAACGAAAAACTCTATATCTTTTCATCCCATCAAGCCTAGTAGCGATCCCTGTGGAACACCTGAGGGGACCCTATTCTAATCAGAGGTCAAGCCACACACTACAACTGCTTGAGTGCGATTTTCGATGTACGATGTAAACAATCAAAACAAGTTACCGTGATTGCATGAATTCATGAGTTTCTTCAATAGCATCGCATGTTCAATGCGATCAAAAGCTTTGTTATAATCAGTAAAAATCGCATCTGCTTGCCCACCGTTTTCCATAGAAGTTAAGGTATAATCTACAAAAGTAAGACGATTGGTATTTGGAGACCTCTTTTTTAAGAATCCGTGCTGCTCAACAATGAAGCTAGAAGAGAACGCATTGTATATTTGTGTATAGAACAATCTCTCAAAAACCTTCGCAAATACACATAATTTTGAAATCGGCCTATAATTTTTACGTTATTTCTGTTACCACTCTTAAAAACTGGTGTAATGTAAGCGGATGTCCAGATATTTGGCACGATACCTTCATTGACAGACCATCTAAATAGAGTGGTAAGAGAATACGTTAGAATCAGCCAGTTCCAATATAAAAGTTGGTGTAAATAATAGTGACAGGACCAGCTCCCTTTTTATCACGCTTTTATTAGCTTCACCTGTATGTTTGTATGTAACCGACTCCTTTGGACTCGATTTTGACCCACTTGAAGCGGACAGATTTAATTCAAACTTTGTAGACTGATCAAGAATCAGCGACAATAATATAATAATTTCATAAGTTTGAACTAAAAAATAAACAGAGTTTAAAAAAACTAAAAAACACGCTTTTAAAGTACATCAGACTAAAAGTAGAAAATAATAATTAACAAAAAATACTAGTATTATTGTGAAAAAGTGTGGGTTGCTCGATAGACGAAAAATAAGGCACAGAGCGCCCCACGCTTTTTCTCAATTCGTCTGTATGTTTTTTTTTATGTTTGTTAACTTTTGACTGGGTGAACCGATTTTTATAATTCTTTTTTTATTTGAAAGCTAGTGCTTCTCGTGTGGTTCCATATAAATTTTATCAAAATAAGTGTAGTACTTTAGTAGAAAATTAACAAAAACCAAAAATAATAATGCAAAAATTTACTAATTTGTTGCGATGGAAGTCGGTTTTTTAACGTGTTTAGCGTTTTCAATTATCAGAATAATACTTGTGTCGGTACGGTCAGTTTTACCGACTCTTAGAAATGCGCAAGCGCCCTCTAGTGGTGCTTCGACGGAGCCTACGTGACGGTGCACAGTGCGGGGCGCGTCTAGTTGCCCGTGACATCAGAGGAGAGCGGTGTTGTCTCGCGTCTCAGTGCATCGAAACCTAGGAACTGTCCTACGCATCATCTAAGTTAATTACTGTGCCAGTTAATTGTGTATACTCCGTTTGTATGAATAAAAGTTGTGTGAGAGCCTACTAGACCTAGGTTTTCCTATATCAGCCCACGCAGCTAAAAGAATGTCGGACGGGGATTCCCTTCAGCTCCCCGCTATGTCGATATCAGAATTGGGATCGAACGAGCAAAATAGCGAGACCGTGAATGCCGAGAGTGATTCAGATTGAAAACGTCTTTTTGAAGTGCAAAACGAGAATATTCGATCGTTAATTCAAGCGCTAAGCAAACCGACCAGTGCTCACGTAAAAGTGAATATACCAACTTTTGAGCCAGAAAATCCCGATATTGACCCGCGTTCGTGGTGTGCTACCGTGGATTTGTGCTTTGACCAAGACCCCCCTGTCGGAGGTCAACTGATCGTCACGCTAAGTAAGGCGTTAAAAGGAGCTGCATCAACCTGGTTGTCTCAGATATCCTACCCTGGGATAACGTGGGACCAGTTCAAGACATTGTTCACTGCGCGATTCATCAGGAATGATACAGCGGTAGCTACGCTCATGACAAACCCAAGGACGGTGAAAGCCTAGCTGCCTACGCGAGTCGCCTAATTACCTCGCTCACCAACCATTGGAAAGATACATCGATAGAAGAGATTGCTGTGTCTACTGTATTCGCACACGTATCCAAGTTTGATTCCCGGCTGCAACACCTTGCTTTTACAAAGGACATAAAAACACGACAATGCTTACAACAGGAACTACAGGCGTTCTCCTTTATGAAACGAAAATCTGATACTCAGGAAGCGAAAACTGTACCGGACAAGCGTGGGAAATTCGGGAATTTACCTTTTCTAAAATGTTTTCACTGCGGCAAACTTGGACACAAGCAAACAGAATGTCGTTCAAGGGCCTTAGACATGAAGATCAAATCAACACCTATGCCTACACCTTTTAAGCGAAACGGGCCCCAGTATCCTGCCTCCACAACTAGCTCGATCGTATGCTTTAAGTGCGGTGCGGCGGGCCACGTCGCAAAGCGTTGCCCAAGCGGCGGCGGCGCGGGCTGCGGCGCGGCCGGCGGCCGCGCAGGTCATTACGGCGCCGGCGGCGCGGGAACCCCCGAGAGGCGTGTCGATGCCTGCGTGGTGAACCCTCCGTCCGGAACCTTATCTAATGAAGGTGTGTGTTTTGATTATCATTTTGATTCGGGTGCTGAATGTTCTCTAATAAAAGAAAGTTTTGCCTCAAAGTTTAGCGGTAAGAGAATTAATAATACAGTTTCATTGTCCGGCATCGGACAGGAGAGTGTATTCAGTACTCAACAGATTCTGTGTAATGTTGCAATTAGTGATTACAATGTTGAGATTTTGTTGCATGTTTTGCCGGATGTTTATATGCGTAGTGATATTATGTTAGGACGCGAGATTTTGAATCAAGGCTTTGTGGTTAGTATGTCCGCCTCTTATTTCGAAATAACAAAAAGTACGGTTGTAAATTGTTGTAATGTTAAAACACTGTCAAATGATTTTATGAATGTTGACACGGATATTCTGTTACAAAATCAACCTGAACTGTTATCAATCTTAGATCGTTACTCTGAATATTTTATATCCGGAATGCCTAAAACGCGTGTAAATACTGGCAATTTAGAAATTAGGTTAATTGATC
Organism: Coleophora flavipennella; assembly: GCA_947284805.1. Lineage (NCBI taxonomy): Eukaryota > Metazoa > Arthropoda > Insecta > Lepidoptera > Coleophoridae > Coleophora > Coleophora flavipennella. The sequence goes on from OX369275.1 coordinate 197,505, forward strand.
AAAATAAAACCGTGCAAAGACGCCCTTACCGTCTTAGTGCTCAAGAGCGAGAAATAATGCGGCGTAAGATTGACGAGTTGTTGAAAGCAAATATTATTAGGCCTAGTTGTTCCCCATTTGCAAGCCCAGCTCTGTTAGTTAAAAAACAGGATGGTTCAGACCGTATGTGTATTGACTATAGAGAACTAAATAATAACACTGTACCAGATTGGTATCCTTTGCCCTTGATCTCAGACCAGATCTCTCGTCTTAACGGTGCTAATTATTTTACAAAGCTCGACTGCGCGAGCGGCTTTCATTTGATTCCGATAAATTCTCAAGAATCTATCGAGCGTACGGCCTTTATAACACCTGACGGCCAATACGAGGCCATTTGGGCTTCGAAACGCGATCTCAGTATTTCAGGATGATGCCTGGAGACCAGAGAGTCGTGGATGAAGTAGACAGTAGTGATGAAGACTGTGTTGCGGAGGCTATTGAAGTGAGAGCTGATGTTCATCAGTAGTGTCGTACTAGTATGTAGAGCACTCAGTTTATATTGTGGTTTTATGTGACTATACCAGTTGTGTACCGTAGCCGTAGCTCGAGAGAAATCGGTGTCTGCCTTGCGTAGTCCGTGAGTAGGCGGTAGGCGGTCACACTGGCGGAGGTCGAGTTTCAAGAGGAAACTGTAGAGCCAGGAAGGCTCGGCGATCCCTGGAGAGGATGCGCGTCAGATGATTATGATAAGTAATCATGTTGATTACTGGGCTTAAGGCCGTCATTGTGTCGAGTGAAATACTACTAGTACGTACTTAGTACACTTTGCTGTAAAATTTAATTGTTTGGAGTGATTGATGCTGTAATCCACGACTCTATTGTCTTCATTAGTTTCACAGAGTAAACTTTACATATGAAATTTGAACTGTAGGTTTTTCAAGTAGCTTAAAACTGGAATTTGTCTATATACCTACTGAAAGTTAATTTTCCCTAAAAATAAACTGTGTCGATAAGCTTTAAGTCTTTACTATACAGAGTTCAATACGAAACGAAAGTCCTTTCTTTTGGTAGTAGTAGCCAGGATTGGCCGAACGTGTGATACTGGCGATTAATCCTTGTTTCAGGATAACACACAGGGACGTGTGTCCCGCAGGATGGCCGTGTCGGTACGGTCAGTTTTACCGACTCTTAGAAATGCGCAAGCGCCCTCTAGTGGTGCTTCGACGGAGCCTACGTGACGGTGCACAGTGCGGGGCGCGTCTAGTTGCCCGTGACATCAGAGGAGAGCGGTGTTGTCTCGCGTCTCAGTGCATCGAAACCTAGGAACTGTCCTACGCATCATCTAAGTTAATTACTGTGCCAGTTAATTGTGTATACTCCGTTTGTATGAATAAAAGTTGTGTGAGAGCCTACTAGACCTAGGTTTTCCTATATCAGCCCACGCAGCTAAAAGAATGTCGGACGGGGATTCCCTTCAGCTCCCCGCTATGTCGATACTTGTATTTTTTGTTAATTATTATTTTCTACTTTTTAGTCAGATGTACTTAAAAAGCGTGGTGTTTAGTTTTTTTTAACTCTATTTTTCACGTCTAACGTTGACAATAATTTGTACACTACATCTGGATAAACACTACATCAATAACGCTAATAGAGTTAATACTGCTGTGGAGGTCAGTACTATGATCCAATGAGATAGGATTAGAAGATGCAGTTAAAAATGTTGTTTTAAATAAAATAGCCAGCAAAGAGATTTGACACGCTTTCTCCAGAATCTGCAGTATGGCCTTCATAAGTTAGCGTCGAGGGAAGTGAATTCGATTCTTTGCGTGTGGATTTGACGTAGGACCAAAACATTTTGGGATCGTTGATTATAGATTCCTCTGTGCGTTTGATATACTCACTGTAACATTCTTTTTCTATAATTTTAGCTCTTTTTCCAAGTAAAGAGAACGTATCGTAGTCTGCCGAATTACCGTAAACATGATATTTCCGTAAAAAAATAAATTTATTTTTAAAAAATTTCTTTAAAGGGGCGTAGCGCCAAGATGGGAAATTCGAGGATCTTATCAGTTTTTGTGGTACAAATTTATTACGAAGGTCGAAAAAATCATTGTTAAAATAGTCAACAGCCGCCTCTAATGAAACATTGTTTAGATTACTGTCCCAATCAATGTTACAAAGTGAGGATCCAATCCAGTAACGAAATCTGAATTTCTATAGAAATATTTCGTTACTGGATTAATTTTTAGCACCTCAGTTTTTGTTAATTTAATAATTACCTTAAGGGACGGATAGTGAACATTACTAGGTACAAGAGAATCGTCACAGGGAGACAAGTCTACAAAAGAGTTGCTTAAAATGTAATCTGACATTGAATTATTTGAATTTCTAGTCAAATCAAGCTGGTAAAGATTGCACTCGGAAAGAGTGTCAAAAAAGTAAACTTGGCTTTCGCCTGTTGGTTGCCATGACTCACGAGTGTCTCTTACCCCGCCTGTTGGTTGCCATGACTCACGAGTGTCTCTTACCCATTCGACCTTTGGAAGGTTAAAGTCACCTGTTATTGTAAACATGACATTAGGGCACGAGTTTACTATTGAAGATAATTTATTCCTAAAGCTATTGAGATGCGCGTAAAACGAATAACCAAGGTTTTCATCGCAAAGATAGAGAGAACATAAATGAATTTTATAGAAATTACAAGATTTACTATTTTTAAGGTAACAGTGGTAACAGTGGCGACCGCGCACCGGAAAACGTAGCGTAGGCAGGCCTTCCACGCGGTGGACCGGTGAAGATCGCGGGAAGCCGATGGATGCGGGCAGCGCAGGACCGGCGTCGTGAAAATCTTTGGGGGAGGCCTTTGTCCAGCAGTAGAAGATTTTTGGCTGATATGATGATGATGACAGTTCAAGTATAGCGAGTGTTGTTTCAACATTTTTGCAGCTGACCTTGCTTTGAGTACTTAAGTTTTTTGCGTAGATAAAATAACGGATTGGATAAATAATGTTGACCATAGCTTTTTAGTAACAAGATCTAGTAGAATGTATATCATGAACACTGGGCATCTCAATATTATAGATAGGATTGTGACCGACTTATGACCATCAATAGATACTATCATAGCCATTAAAATCGTATCAAAAACTTGCAACATTAAACCTTTTTAGCTAAAATACACAACTTCCCTGTTTTTGATGAAATTATCATACTTATCTATATAGTGGTAAACCATTTACATTGTGACTAAATGGAAGGGCCGCACCCCATTACTGTATTTCAATAAAAGTAAGGTGTATTAAAGGGGACATTTGTAACATATTGTTCGCAAATGGCCTGCGAGTGAGACGAGCGGTGAAGCGGTGACGCGGTGACGCGGCGGAACAGCGCCGCGCGCACGCAGCACGTCGCCGAGCCATTGGGTCAGCTTGAAGTTGTGCTACACAGTGACTGTGATATCTACTACCTGTTCAAATGGCAATTTATTTTGTGTTATTAGTACAGGGTGTCTCATATTGTTTTTCGTTTTTAACAGACTTCAAAAAAGAAGGAGGTACTTTGTTCGACTGTACATTTTTTTTAAATGTATTTTCACCGATTTTTCCGTCAATTGTAGACCGGTTTTCAAAATTATTTTTTCATTCGAAAGAGTATACTCCCGAGGGGGTCCCATTGTCACCAAGTCAGGATCTGATGAGGGATCCCAGGGAAATCGAGAACAACCCTCAAATTACTCATTACGTAGGCACTTCTTACGTGAATTTTTAAAGCTATTAAAATACTTGCGTCAGTTAGACATCATCTCATGTTGATAAGATGATGAAGGAAGGTACAACTACTTAACGGTTAGGAGTTGGAGGAAAATTCTTTCAATATTATACATAGATATATACGTAGGTATGCATAGATCGATAGGTTGTATTCTTTCAGGTTATTCAAATGAGCTGATGATGGACGAACTTTCATGTTCACAGGGCTTTTTTAACTGTTAATGAAACACATGTATTATGATTTGATAATTCCTATTGGTGAGTAGGTGATTGGGTTTAACGTTGTTAGATAGATCGCATTATCACTAAAAATAAAGAAAATAAAAATAAAAGTTAAAAAAAACTAAAAACTGACTTCAAAATGAAATTCACTCAAAAGTATGAAATAATATTATTATACTTAAATACACATTATTAACCAACAATAACGAAATCGAAGATGGGCACGAATTAAATTAGGGGCTTAAAATTTTTTTTGAGGTCGGTGTCAGCAAACCATTGAATCTAAAATATTTGATACGTAAGTAACTGTGTGCTGGTACCGACCTCAGAAAAAATTTAAAGCCCCTAATTTCATTCGTACCCACCTTTGATTTCGTTATTGTTGGTTAATAATGTGTATTTAAGTATAATAATATTATTTCATACTTTTGAGTGAATTTCATTTTGAAGTCGGTTTTTAGTATTATAGTAAGTAAGTATTTATTTGCTTTTAAACAAGGTACAGTAAGTAAACTGATGTTCGTTATTAAATTAGGAATCACTTGTTTAGCCATATAGAACAACAGCATGCAAATGTTATAAACTTGAAGGCTCCGAAGCCCTGTCAGACCGATTTTTTAACCAATGCGTGGGCTTAGGCTAAGTGACAACTATTTGTAACAATACAACGCTTTATAGTTAACGACAATACTTTCATCACCTTTAGAATTATAATTTAGATATAAGAACAAAGGATCGATAAGATTGAAACGGATAGGATTATGACGTTCCACCGAACGCGTGGACGCGTGCGCTTCGATCGTTTGACAAATCCAGAATGACAACTTGAGTAAGATGGCCGCCCTTCCAGCGTTCGGTGTTACGTCAGTTTCGTTCAGAAACTAGGCAGTCGATCAATCGAGTAGTAGGTGGCGCTACTGAGCCGATTCTCCTGTGGCGCCGTCACGGCCAATCCTGACTATCGCACGTCCTCGTGCGGTTGCTGATCTTCACCTAAGGAAAAGACATTTGCGATGTTAACAATCAATGCTCGGTCAAACCTGACTTCAACGTGACACGCTGCTATGAACCGGGCGTACAAGGCCCTTACGACCGTTTAACCGGCATGCAGCGTGGACCGGGCATACTAGGCCCCTTCGACCAGCTTTCGGGAACTACAAGCGTAGCGTGGACCGGGCGTGCTGGGCCCTTTCGACCAGCTTTCAGACCACATGTGTAGCGTGGACCGGGCATGCTGGGCCCCTTCGACCAGCTATCAAAACTCACATACATATAGCGTGGACCGGGCGTGCTGGGCCCTTTCGACCAGCTATCAAAACTCGCGTAAACATAGCGTGGACCGGGCGTGCTAGGCCCTTTCGACCCGCTGTCCAAACTCACATACATATAGCGTGGACCGGGCGTACTGGGCCCTTTCGACCAGCTATCAAAACTCGAATGAATATAGCGTGGACCGGGCGTGCGAGGCCCTTTCGAACAGCTATCAGATCAGAACTCACTTACGTATAGCATGGACCGGGCGTACTGGGCCCTTTCGACCAGCTTTCGCAACACACTTACATGTCTAGCGTGAAAGGGGGGCACTAGGCCACTCGACCAGCGATCAGCGCCAAGCCTTACTATTGTTTTTTTTAAGGATGCTATGGTGGAACTCGACTTACTAAAATGCACTTGAGCTGCATGTAAACCAGTGTGTGATTCGCTATCAGTAGCCGTGGCGGTCTCGGAGTGGCCATCTATGGTGCCTTCGCTGGAGACGGAGAGCGTATCACTGTCGTCATCGAATGGTATGAATTGACCACTTTCATTTCCATTGACCGCCATCTCGGCCATTTCATCATTGATCAAATTTGCGGATATTTGTGCTAAATCTTCGAACCCTTTAGGTATTGCCCGCAAATTTTCGTGTGAGTACTTATAGATGCGGTTAGATCTGCTAACTCCTTTTAACTCATACCGGTCGTTTTCTAAAACCCTAACTATCACGAAGGGTACTTTAAACTTTTTGGCAAGTTTCGTCTGACTACGTTCGCTACTTTTGATAAATACGTAGTCCCCTTTTGAAAAAGGCCTAACCGTTGCCTTACCGCGATTAAAACGTTCTACTTCCGTCTCCGCCGCTCGTTCAATATTGTCGGATGCATTACTCCTAATACTGTCTAAATCAGCACGGGAAGCCGCGCTTGAACTAGAAGGGGCGATTTGAGATAATCCCAATGATTGCGCACGCACGCCAAACATAAGTTCAGTAGGGGTGTATCCCGTGACCCTGGACCTAGTGCTGTTCAGTGCTAACTGTACGTCCTCAAGTTCGTCTCGCCATACCTTATTGGCATCGTTCTCAATAATGGTTAGCAAGCTCTTGAGCGTGCGCATGACCCTTTCTACCTGTCCGTTGGCCCTGGACGATCCTGTCGCTATAAGATGGAGTTCAATGTTACGCTCTCTTTAAAACTCCTTAAACTCAGCGCTTATGTAGCACCTTCCCTGGTCAGCTATAATTCTCTTAAGTGCGCCAAATAAGCAAACAGCCTTTTTTAAGGCTTTCACTGCACAGGCTGCATCAAGAGATTGGGTGTACTCCAAGAGAACATACTTTGTGAACGTGTCTATAATGACCGACACGTACTCTTTTCTGTCACTCTTCCCACTCAGCTTACCTGTGAGGTCGATGTGGATGGTGTGCCACGGGACAGCCACTTTGGGTATGGGGTGCAACCTGACTTGCTGAGCGCCGGAAGGGCCTTTAGAAGCTTTACAGACAATGCATGCGTCGATAACCTTCCGTACATTTTTCGACATCTGAGGGAACCAATATTGTTCATAGAGTTTGTCCAGTCTTGTCATGACCTAGGTGCTTAATTTCACAATGTACGTGATTTATAAGTGTCCAAATCAGTGAGCGCGGAACAATTGGTAACCACGTGGTCGTTTTGTTACGTTCAACCTTTCTATATAGCACCTCGTCTCGCACATCGTATGTGTGAGCGACTGCTTCAGGTAGCTCTTTATTTTCGTGCTTTTTTATAATATCTTAGATTTCACTATCCCGTCTTTGTTCTACCTGAAGCCAGCTGTTATGAAGTTCCACAAAGTTCACGACTTTCAGTTCAGCTGTATTCGTGGCATGCGAGGGAGATGGAAAAGGGTTTCGTGACAGAAAATCAGCATGTGCCATGCTATGAGTGGCTACGACCTTCCTTGTACACGATGTCGAAATCGTAAGCCTGGAGGTCTGCCCACCAGCAGCGATGGACATGCCATGTTAAGTCAACTTTACCCTTAGAGGCTTTCAGTGAATTGCAGTCTGTGTGAACGACAAAATGCCGACCATAGAGGTAATGGCGGAAATTCTCAGCAGCACGTATCACAGCCAAGGTCTCCAACTCGTACGAGTGGTACCTAGACTCGACCTCCGTAGTACGACTACTGAAGTAGGCGACTGCTGTAACGATGTAAAATAACATCGTTACATTTTTAAATCAAATTAGCCAAGAACTCAACGCTTTAACTCCTCCTAGTTAAATCTTGAAACATAATAAATATCACTGCACTTATCTCACTGCCAATCCCAATTAAATAAATTTACAATTAATCTATTTTTCAAAAATATAAACAATATCTTTATTTTCTTACTATCCAAATTAAAACAAACACTACCATACGTTATTTAGCATAACACAAAACACAACTTACACTTCTACAGAATATGCAAATCCCCGTACACCAAGTATCTCAAATCGACTCGACTCCAAGCACATAAAAAAAAAATACGCTTCATTGCACTCAGTATTCCTTGCGCTCACTCCTTCATAAACATACAAAACTTTTAGTCTAAAAAATCAAATAATTTATTATAACAAAAGATTTATCATTTCCTCACTTCCTCTTACCTCCTTAAACCTTAAACTAAATTCTTATCTCATCAAATAAAGCATCCCCAAGGAACGTTCTAGAAACCTGTCACTACCGTCACAGGAACGTTCTATTTCCCATTTTTTTATATAGTAAATTCTCTGGAAAATTCGACTAGTGACCATTTAAATACGAGCAGGAAGCCTCACTTGGCCTTTACGGATCTGACCTTGGGAGAGGAAACTAACCAGCTGACTCCATACTCACAGCGCACTCGCGACTGCTTACGGAATACAGTGACTCGCCCTGTCAACCCTCTTTTCTGTACAAGTGAAGCTTCATAGTTATCTGTTCCTGCTAATCCTCGACTTTTCTACATGTAAGTACAATAAAACCACCTGTTTCCAAATCTAAATTCCTCCCCTATACACGTGCAAGTCTATAGCGCAATTTCTCTATTTGTAACTAGCTAAAACCTCGACACGTTGTCACCCGGCTCGTGTGCCTAAGCCTGAGAATCTCCTTGGAGTACGCCCATCGTGCTGACCGCCACGTGGACCTCGCTGCCTCGCAGACTGCCGCACCTTCGCTCTTCAGCCGGACCACCACCGAGCGTTCCACCCGGGAAGACACGAACTTAAGAAAGGTGTACTCCAGCATATTTTTTTGTATTCTAAATATTTTTTTGGTGTGTGCACCTGTGTGCATAAACACCTGGCGCCCGCTCTTCACTTATTCTTCAGTATAACCTTAAACTTGAGTGCTTCTCACCATTTATTTAACTTTTCCTCGACGGTGCTGAATCTTTCATACTTTGTGTCAGTCTTGCAAACCAATCTTATATCTGCTGGCCTCTCCAGCTACATATTTGTTACATTTAATATTTTCTTTCACTCTGTAAGACACCACCTCTACGGCCCGTCTCAAACTACCTTTTTTAAACATAAGATTTCTTTTATTTTGTATAATTAACCTCAACTGTATAGGAATAGCTAGCTAATACATTACTAAGTAAGTACAATAAGGTAGCTGCATTTATTTTGACCCACAGACCCATTTTCTTTCACATTTCCAACTCATAACCTCTGTTGATTTATATATACGTACATCTTGTTACAATACCTTTTTCTTTAACAATAAAAACACATTTCTTTGAATCTAAATTTAAATCTTTTATTTTACAAATAATATCTTTCCCTAGTAGAGGTTACACTGCATGCGGGATATTGTCTTTTCTTTGGATCAATATGGCCCCGTAGCCTTCGGAACTAGCGTCGCAGTGAAGCTCTACAGGTGCATCTGGGTCAAAGATAGTCAGCACTGGTTGAGACGTGAGGATTTCAATGACTTGCTTATGCACATCTTGATGCTTTGATGTCCATGTAATACGACCATTATATTTCGTGAGTTGGTACAACGGACCCAGAAGGCTGGCGAAATTTGGGATGAACCGTCGAAAATACGACGCAAGCCCTATGAATTGTCTTACTTGGGTGGCTGTAGTTGGGGTAGGAGCATCAATTAGGGCCTGTACTTTCCCAGGATTTGGCCTTACTTCGCCAGATCTTATCACGTGCTCTAAGTAATTGACTTCTCTTTTCATAAATGTACATTTACGAATGTTAAAGGAGAAGCCCGCCTCAGCGAGTGCAGCAAGCACAGCATCAAGACGTTGTAGGCCTCCGGCGACATCAGCCGAGTAACAAAGGACGTCGTCCATATACGCTAACGCGACAGTGTCCTTTAAGGATTTCAGTGCCTTGTTTATACATCGTTGATAGACGGATGCTTCGTTTCGTAACCCGAATGGCATAGTGAGGTATTCGTATTGTCCATCCGGAGTTACGAAAGCAGATCGCTCTATAGAATCAGGGGCTACGTTAATCTGATGATAGCCTGAAGCCATGTCCAGAGAAGAAAATAAATAAGCGCCGTTTAAACGATCTACTTGTTCATCTATTCTAGGTAGTGGGTAATGTTCGGGATGGGTATTCGCGTTCAACTCCCTATAATCCACGCACATTCTGTCTGTACCGTCTTTCTTTTTGACAAGCAAGATGGGGCTCGCAAAAGGGGATGAGCTTTCGCGGATCACCCCGGCATCTAGAAGGGACTGAACTTTTGCCTTAACTACCTCTTTTTCCGCAGGTGATAGTCTGTATGGGCGGCACTGCACAGTTTTGTGTGGGTCAATAAGATCTATTTTCAGCTCACCTGTAGTCACACGACGAGTTGGCACACCGTCTATGAAAAATTCGCTATACTTACACAATACGGCTATCAGTGCATCTCTCTCGGGGCCCTCTAAATCAGTATCGACTGAAGTGAAATCAAATGCATTAACAGCCTCACATGTATTAATGCCCTTGCGCCTTGAAAAAAATATAGAATCGCTATTGATTTCAACATGAATTCCTTGATCAAGTATTTCCCGCCCGATGATGATAGCTTCGGATATTGCATCGTCAGAAACAACATGGAATAATATTGGTACAGAGATGCCTTGTATTTGTACAGTACTGTGCACCTGATTGGTACACTTAACATTTTCCCCACCTATACCCGCTAGATATATAGGATCATGGGATTCAGTGCCAGGCACTGCACCAATCAGGCCATCTTTGATCAATGAACAAGCTGAACCGCTGTCAAAAAGAAATGGAATGGTCTAACCAGTCGATGTCTTCAGTGTACCTCTTGCCAACCTGCGCTCGCAAAGATGGACCTCCTTTGCAGTTGGTTGGCCGCTTCCAGTCTTCTTATCGGGACACGTTGTACTAAGATGTCCAGTCTTTCCACATGCAAAGCATGTGACATTCTTTTCTCTCTCTACAGGCTTGGTCTTCGCAAGATTATCTCGTCGCTTGCGGCATTCCTCTATCTTGTGTCCGCGATGACCGCAATAATGACAGGATCCGGCAAATCGTATATCAGTCGATGTACGAGCCCTCTTGGCATCAATTTCATGACTATCATTGTCGTCATGCCGCCTCTTGAGTGATATCCCGTTGAGTACACGGCAAAGCTGCGCTCTAGTAGTGATTGAGTTTGAATTCAATTCTCTTCGTATCAGGGAATCTCGTTGACAAAGGACAGCAACAACGAATCCAGTTATCACATCTTCAGCCATTTCAAGTTTTGGTATTCGCTCGATCAAATTCCATAAGCGCAAAGCTGCTTCAGACGCTGTCTCCTTGCTTCCAATTTGAAATCTCATAACTTCATCAAAGTAGTCTTGCATAAGCATAGGTTTCATAAACTTAGCTAGTAGCATTTCCTTAATCTGCGGCCATTCTATCTGTGTCGTGTGTAATTTGGTCAAACATAAAGCAGCACGTCCTTTGAGGACTAAAAGGAGTTCTGCCCCAGCTAATTTACGGTCGGTCACTATAATCTCGGTAATTTAGCACCAACCTTCAATATCCGCCTCGGCGTCATCAGGGTCAAACTTTATCAGCTGTGTAGAACTACGCTGTACAGGTGCCGGCTGCGTAGCAGCCAATAGTCGCGATAAAATCGCCTCCATTCCAGATAGCAAACTCACTGCGTCATTTTCATTTTTTGTTCAGGTGGTTTGTGCCTTTCGTATCCCACTTCTGAGGCTCCGAAGCCCTGTCAGGAGGGTCTGCCATGATTTTTTAACCAATGCGTGGGCTTAGGCTAAGTGACGACTGTTTGTAACAATACAACGCTTTATAGTTAACGACAATACTTAAATCACCTTTAGAATTATAATTTAGATATTAGAACAAAGGATCGATAAGATTGAAACGGATAGGATTATGACGTTCCACCGAACGCGTGGACGCGTGCGCTTCGATCGTTTAACAAATCCAGAATGACAACTTGAGTAAAATGGCCGCCCTTCCAGCGTTCGGTGTTACGTCAGTTTCGTTCAGAAACTAGGCAGTCGATCAATCGAGTAGTAGGTGGCGCTACTGAGCCGATTCTCCCGTGGCGCCGTCAAACTTTTATTTTTTTTGTTTTGACCGTTACGCCCCAAATACAGATAGCGGGGGGACGGGGAGTGGTCTCAAAGGCTTGGCGAGCTTGTTTAATTTAGTAATAATATAGTGAATAATATAGTAAATTTAGTGACTGCCATATCGGTGTCATAAAGGTCGGCAGATAGAAAATATCAAACGACAAAACTGTATTTGCAACACAACGTGCGGAGCTAGTTTGCATGTTGGCAGCAGTCGATGCATCGTTGCGCTGCGATGCGGCGGCAACTCAACAAACTGTATTTGCAACACAACGTGCGGAGCTAGTTTGCATGTTGGCAGCAGTCGATGCATCGTTGCGCTGCGATGCGGCGGCAACTCAACAAACTGTATTTGCAACACAACGTGCGGAGCTAGTTTGCATGTTGGCAGCAGTCGATGCATCGTTGCGCTGCGATGCGGCGGCAACTCAACAAACTGTATTTGCAACACAACGTGCGGAGCTAGTTTGCATGTTGGCAGCAGTCGATGCATCGTTGCGCTGCGATGCGGCGGCAACTCAACAAACGCCTCGCGTGAAGTTCACACGCGTTGCTCGTTTGTTCGACATGTCGTCTCCTTAGTAAGTCTGGACAGGTGCGATAAGCGCCGTGTGATAAGTGAGCGTGCCAACAGCTCCGGTACCACACCGGTCATAAGGGAGCCAGCTTCTCTGGCGTCACAAGCGGTGAGCAAACCGCCAGCAGCGAATTTCGAGGGAGGTTAGCGTGTCTACAGCTCCGGGACCTACCTGGACAGTAGGTAGTGGTTCTCTTCCACGTGGCACTCGCCTTGCAGAGTACCGGGACAAGCGTCTTGGCGGCAAGTCCTACCGAAACTGGTCCTTGCCTTCGCCTTATGATGCTGGCAGAAATAGCGGCCCTCACTAGATGACCTGGGTGTCGGTGAGTGGGGACGCTTTATCCTAACGGTATAACTCGCGCCGAGCGGTTCACTACGTGCGCACAGAACAAGCGATACCTACTAATTGCTACCCAGTAATTCCTATCATGGAGTGCATTAAATGTAACGAGGTGGTAACTGATCCTCTGACCTGCAGTGTTTGTAATGGTGTTTTGCATAATGTTTGTGCCGGTGTTAGCGAGAATACCTACCGCAAAATGAGCTCGGAAAAGAAAGAGTCGTGGCGGTGTATTCAATGTCGCAGTGCTCCACCGGCTCCAAGGTCTACGGGAGCTTCCGACTCAGCGCTTCAGGGAGGCATAGCGGAGGTAATTCGTGAGATGAAAGAACTACGAGCAGAGTTCACCGGGGTCAAGTCTGAGATGAAGACTGTTTCCATCGGCTTACAAAGCTTAAACACGAAGTGGGTGGAGATGGAAACCCGATTTTCTGGACTCGAGGATCGATTATCTACTGTCGAGAATAAAATAAAAGCCATGTCGAAACTACAATCGGATCTGCGAGTTGCGAACGATACGATAAATACCCTCACAGTAGAAAATAACGCGCGCGACCAGTACTCGCGTCTCAACAACGTCGAGATCTCTGGTGTACCTGACAGCTCCGGTGAAAACCTGAAAAATATAGTGTATTCTGTATGTCCCAAAGTCGGCATTGAGTTGGATGAGAAAGAGATTGATTCCATACATCGCGTGCGTCGCTTCAACGATTCGTCGAATAGCGAGGGTAGTGAAGTCGTGAAGTCTCGTCCACCTGCTATAGTCGTGAGGTTCACTCGCCGTCAATGTAAGGACCAGCTGCTGGCGGCTGTGCGTGCGCGCCGAGGGCTCACCACCGCCGACATCGGCCTCTCCGGACCGGCTGCTACCATGTACCTGAGCGACCATCTTACGCCGTCAAACAAGCAACTGCTAAAACATGCCAGGCAGTTGAAAACCGAGCTCAATTATTAATTTTTATGGATACGCGACTGTAAGATTTTTATGCGAAAAAATGAAAGGTCGAAGGTTTTGCGTATAAACAGTGAGCTAGATTTATCAAAAATAAAGTAACTGTTTCGACATGATCCGGTTCCGTTAAAAGTGTATAATAGGTCTGTACTAGCTATGTATATTGCTTTGAATTTTGTTCAATGTCATCAAACTCCTATGGAAACTTGTTTAGTTACTCGAGCAGTGAGCGAATAGTCCGCGAGGAATAATAAGAATATATAGGAATTCATATGACAGTGTTATTTTTTTCTATACAAGGTTCTGTATTTAAATCCTTAATTGGTTATTACCAAAACGTGAGGGGACTTCGTCGAATTCGACTGAAGCGTCGGTGGCTCAACCGGTAACAACTTGGTCTTCCTAACCAGAGGTGCCGGGTTCAAATCCGGACGGCCAATGTACCAATGAGCTTTTCGAAACTTACGTACATAACTCACCGATTGCTTTAACGGTGAAGGAAACATCGTGAGGAAACCTGCACACACACACACCTGCGAAGAAACTCGAAGGTTGTGTGTGAAGTCGACCAACCCGCACTGGGCCCGCGTGGTCGACTAAGGCCCGATCGCCCTAATTCAGGGTAGGCTCGAGCCCCTCGGTGGGGACGTATATGAGCTGATATGATGAGGGGACTTCGTACTAAATCACACGACTTTCTTTCACAGGTCACGCAGTCGGATTATGATTTTATATGCATTACGGAAAGCTGGTTGACTTCTGATTTTTATGACAGGGAGTTTTTCGATCGTAGATATGTTGTTTATCGTAGTGATCGCTCAGAGGAGGACAGCGGGGCGGCGCGCGGTGGCGGGGTGGCGGTGGCCGTTCGCAGCCAGCTGCAGCCTGTGCGCCGCGACTGGCCGTGCGTATCGTTGCCTGTTACGGCCAGTACATACCTAAACAAAGCATGTGTTTACATACCTCGCGGCCAGGGTTATCGCGATGCATTATCCTCCTTTTTCGATATAGCTGGTAATGTCAGTATTTCTATGAAATAAATGAAATGAAATGAAATTATAATTGACCGTCCTAACGATGTTTTTCTACTGACTGCAGATTTTAATATATGGGAAGCTACTTGGGAATATCTCAATTCTGATAGCAGCTTGATTTTTTTACATTTAATACCCAATGGTAACTTTGCAGTACAATTTCTAAGTGAATTTTTATCTTTCTCTCAAATCTTAAACAATTTAATTATCATTATAATGCAAATCTTATTATACTTGATTAAATTTTATGTAATTGCAACGTTTTTGCTGAGTCTCTCATTGTGATAGCCCTCTTATCCTTGAAGACATTCATCACAAATCACTGGTGATTGACCTATCTCTAAATTACACCCCTCCTCTGAAGTCGGCTGATGTTTATGTATATAACTTTATGTCTGCTGATTACGAGGAAATCAAAAATGCCTTGAGTAAAATAAATTGGTATAACTTGTTCAGTGATTTTGGAATGGAGGCCTGTGTCACTAAATTTTATGATGTAATAAACGATATTATTTCACAACATGTCCCCCATCGTATTTTAAGACCACATAGTTCTGCTCCCCTGTGGCATACTAAGCCGCTAAAAAAATTGCTAAATGAAAAGAGAAAATTTAATAGACTTTGGAAAAAATATAATAACCCACTGGACTATGAGAGTTTTAAAATATTGAGAAAAAGGGCAAAAATCATGGAAGCAGAGTGTTTTAATAGATATATACTTTATTCAGAGTAAAAAATTAAACATCATCCCTAATTTTTTTGGACGTATGTCAAATCCATCTTTTCTAGCAACAGTCTGCCTCAAACAATGTATTATAAGAGGTCAGCTGCAAGTGGCGGCGATGACATTTGCCGCTCATTTAATGAGCACTTTCACTCAGTTTTTGAGCAGCCATTATCTGAGCCAATAGATTTAAATTCACTGACTCCTTCTCTCGACTCTATTTTGGATATCAATTCAACAGAAATTACTTCTAAACCAGTTTTTAAATATTTAAAAAGTATTGATACCAACAAAGGGGCAGGACCTGATGGGGTTCATCCAGTTTTGATCAAGAGATGTGCTTCTGCTCTAGTATTACCTATCACATTGTTGTTCAATAAATCTCTAAAAGAAGGCTGCGTTCCTAAAGTCTGGAAACAGGCCTGGGTAACACCAATTCCTAAAGGTACCGTCAGCGAAGACATTGAGAAGTACCGCCCTATGTCTAAATTATGTCAATTTAGTAAAATTTTAGACAAAATTGTAACGAATAAAATTTTTGACGTCGTTCGTCGGTATATTGTACCTAATCAACATGGATTTGTAAGAAGTCGTAGTGTTGACACTAATTTATTGAGTTTTGTTAATGTTATCCTTGCAGCTATGGATGATAATTGTCAGGTGGATGCTGTGTATACCGATTTCGCCAAAGCATTTGATAAAATCTGCCATAACACATGTAGGCAACTTATCTACTTATATATTATTTATTTATTTACATTTATTTATACATATTTATTTAAGAACAAACATCATGTACACTATTGCGAAAACATATAAGTGGTATATATTAATTACACTTAGCTATTGTTTTAGTCATAGAAATACCGTTTGTTTTCCGAATAAACTAAAATAAAATAAAAATAAATAAAATAAATTAAAATATATGTATTTAATAATAAAAACTAACTCGTCGCTGTGACGCGTTTATCCCGCGTCTAAAATGCACGACTATAGAACCGCCCTTACGGACGGCTTCTATTGTTTCTAACCATTCGGTCTTTCCCGGCTCACCAGTCGAAGACTACCGGCGGTACGAGGTGCATAACTCCGTGCTCGCTCATACCTAATTATCTAATCATTGTTTATTATTAATATTCGCTTGAACTTTCATTTCGCTTGCTTTCTTGGTTGTGATACTAAACCTAAGTCTTATCATTTCTTCTCTCCTTCTGTAATAGTGGAACAGTGAATATTTGTGTTGTGTGACTAGTGAGGGTATGTCAAAGAAATATACCGTTTCTACCAACAAACTGTAAGTGTTGATTATTCATAAACAACCTAATTACATACCTTTACGCTGAACTAAGCATCGCACCATCCAACACACCTAAACTGGTGACCCCATGAAGAACACCGAATATGAACAAGACGGTCAGAACACCGGGCAAAATGCCGGAATGAACGCGTTAGGGCGTCCGCTCACTCAAACAAATACCGGTCACGAAAACGCCACCGACATCGCGGGCGGAAATAATGCCGCCGCTAATTCTACTTTCGTCGATCGTCCACCGGATATTTTTAAAGTCGGAATACGCGTCCCACCGTTCTGGCCAGAAGAACCCGAAATTTGGTTCGCTCAAGTGGAAGGGCAGTTTGCCATATCTGGTATCACAGCGGATGCAACTAAATTTAATTACGTCATCGGACAGCTTGATAACAGATATTCCCGCGAGGTCAAGGACATCATCGTGAACCCTCCGGCGGTGAATAGATATGACAAGCTAAAGGCAGAGCTCATTAAGCGACTGAGCGCTTCTAATGAAAACAAGATAAAACAGCTTTTAATGCATGAAGAGCTAGGGGACAGAAAGCCCTCACAATTCCTGCGTCATCTAATGGGCTTAGCCGGAACGGATATGCCGGACGACTTCCTTCGAACAATCTGGATCAGTCGCCTACCTCACAGCATTCAGACGGTTCTGGCTGGTCAACCTGCATCAACTTCGTTGGAAATCCTGTCTGACCTTGCTGACAGGGTCAATGACATTGCAGTTTCAACTCCGAAGGTAGCAGCAATGACGTCTTCATCTGTTCCTGGGTCCGTTCTCGGTGATCTCACCCGAGAAATCGCAGAGCTGCGCAAACAAGTCCAGCAGTTATCCATGCAGCGGGCCAGTAGACCCCGTTCCCGCTCAAGGCGCTCATACCGCGGGAGATCCACCTCTAGGACCAGATCCATGTCCAACTATCGAAAGTTCCCTCTATGCTTCTACCATGGAAAGTATGGTGATAAGCGCCACTGCGTTTCTCCTTGCGACTGGAAGGCGGAAAACACCAGGGGCAGTCGGTGACGGCGACTGACGATTGTCCTGTTCCTGCTGGTCGCCTCTTCGTCACCGACCGATCCTCGAAGACACAATTCCTGGTCGACACAGGTAGCGACCTCTGTGTCTTCCCTCGGTCGATGATTCGTGATCGTCGTGCCCGAAGTGACTACGAGTTGAGTGCCGCCAATGGTACTCGTATAGAAACTTATGGTTTTGTGCACTTGTGCTTAGATTTTGGCTTACGTAGAAACTTTGCTTGGCGTTTTGTTGTAGCTAATGTAACTAAGCCAATAATTGGCGTAGATTTTTTAAATTTCTATGGCTTAATTGTAGATACTCGCAACAAGCGCTTGATTGATAGCACTACAACTTTGTCAGCTGGTGTAAATATTGTTAATAGCAACTGTAATGATAATATATTTTCAGTGAAGGTTTCGTCTGGTGAGACTCGGTATCACAGAATTCTAGACGTATTCCCCGAGATCACGCGACCCGCTGGTACACAACGCACAATTCCACACAATACAGTCCACCATATCCGCACAACTCCAGGACCTCCAGTGTCATGCACACCTCGTCGTCTTGCACCAGATAAACTGAAGATCGCACGTGAAGAGTTCGAGTCCATGATAGCCAATGGCACGGCCAGACCCTCGGAAAGTCCATGGTCATCTCCTCTGCATCTGGCACCGAAGAAGGACAACGGCTGGCGTCCATGCGGCGACTATCGCATGCTTAACGCCCGCACCGTGCCTGACAGGTATCCGATTAGGCATATCCACGACTTCTCTCAAAGCATTGCTGGATGCACGGTCTTTAGCACCCTTGACCTTGTGAAAGCTTACAATCAGATACCTGTCAGCCCTGGGGATATTCCTAAGACCGCTATCACAACACCGTTTGGTCTTTACGAATTTCCTTTTATGACCTTCGGTCTTAGGAATGCCGGACAGACTTTCCAGAGATTCGTGGATGAGATGACCAGAGACTTGGACTTCGTCTACTGTTATTTGGACGATTTCCTGATATTCTCACGAGATCAGGAACAGCATGAGGAACACCTGCGGAAGATTTTCAGTAGGTTGAGGGACTATGGCATGCTTTTAAATACAGCCAAGTGTGTCTTCAGTGTCTCGGAGGTAACCTTCTTAGGATACCTTATCTGAAGTTAATACTCTCGTGCCGCCGATGAGATGTGACACCGTAATAGTACTTATTATTGCGGTCAGTATTGACTGCGTTGCGAGCCATGTTAATGATGTCCGAAAGCGCAGCGTAGCGCCGCTCACGTAGCGCCTCACAGCGTAGTGCCGCTCACGTAGCGCCTCACTGCGTAGCGCCGCTCACGTAGCGCCTCACAGCGTAGCGCCGCTCACGTAGCGCCTCACAGCGTAACGCTGCTCACGTAGCGCCTCACAGCGTAGCGCCGCTCACGTAGCGCCTCACAGCGTAGCGCCGCTCACGTAGCGCCTCACAGCGTAGCGCCGCTCACGTAGCGCCTCACTGCGTAGCGCCGCTCACGTAGCGCCTCACAGCGTAGCGCCGCTCACGTAGCGCCTCACTGCGTAGCGACGCTCACGTAGCGCCTCACAGCGTAGCGCCGCTCACATAGCACCTCACAGCGTAGCGCCTCACAGCGTAGCGCCGCTCACGTAGCGCCTCACAGCGTAGCGCCGCTCACGTAGCGCCTCACAGCGTAGCGCCGCTCACGTAGCGCCTCACTGCGTAGCGCCGCTCACGTAGCGCCTCACAGCGTAGCGCCGCTCACGTAGCGCCTCACAGCGTAGCGCCACTCACGTAGCGCCTCACTGCGTAGCGCCGCTCACGTAGCGCCTCACAGCGTAGCGCCGCTCACGCAGCGCCTCACAGCGTAGCGCTGCTCAAGTAGCGCCTCACAGTGTAGCGCCGCTCACGTAGCGCCTCACTGCGTAGCGCCGCTCACGTAGCGCCTCATAGCGTGGTCAGCATTGCAGCCATTTATGGCCTAGCTGGATTAAGAATAGGCCATAACAGTGCAAACAGCAGGAGCTGCATCATCGGAAGCCTAGGCTTGAGCTTAGCTTAACTCAAGGCCATCATGCTGTGGCCAGCAGTGCAGTCAGCACGGACCAAGGCTTGTAAAGTGCTTTAGTCAAAGAAGGTTGTAAAAGTAATGACCAAATTTCAAGAATTTTTGATTAACGGCTACACATTAGAAGTGCCTCGGCTGGCCACTCCTAGTGTGTAGTGTGCAGCCGTCCAACACACGCATTTTATAATATTTACCGAGCAGTAAGAACTGAATCAAGATGACAGCATACCACGGGATACTCAATAGTAGTATGTAATAATAGAAAATCTACAATCCAGGACCGTCTTGGCGTAGAGCTCTCAGGAATCTCGAACCTAAACAATGAGGAATGACCCTTATTGAAATAAATTATATGATAGATAGGTAAACTTAAATGCCTATCAATTCATTCTCTCTCACTTTAGACATAGAAGTGGTCCCTTAAGAAAGAACCGTTTTCATACATTCACAGAGCTACGTCACGTCGCGTCGGATGCCCCACGTACTCGTGCTCGTAGGCTCGTCGTAACGTGTTCCACTCCGTGAGCGGACGCGAATGGCGGGCGCGGGCGCGGGCGCGGGCGCGGGCGCGAGTGGCGGGCGCGGGCGGCGGGAAAGCCCGCTATGAACCAATAGGTGGGCCAATGTCGCAAACTTTCCCCGCTTGGCGCTGCGCCAGCAACCTGCGCCAAGTCGCCCGGCGTTGACTTTCGAATGCGTGCCATAAATATTTGCTTGTACCTCTCTATCTACGAGTATCAACCTATTTACGAGGCTTGAAACATTGTTTCGACGAACCAATTAATCTAATAAAGTTGTTTATTTTTCCGCAACCGTTGTTTGTATTGTAGCGGCTACGGCGTAGCATTAAATATGGAGTTAGCTTACTTATATGTACGCAGTCACTTTCCGTAGTCCAGCTGCCAGTCGTTTGCAACACAGGAACGCCAAAACCTTCACAATTGTTGCGTAGAATGACAGAATTGGCGGTGAATGCAGGCATCACGGAGAGTCCATTGAGGAAGTTGTGGATAAACAGACTTCTTCCTAGCGTTCAAACAGACTTTACCCACTAGCGAGATGTCAGTGATGCAGAAGTGGCAACCTTGCTACTTGTGCGACTTGTTTCGAACGCCGTGGGCGATTTGCATGAGATTTATGAGCAGATGTGCGGGCCGAGCCGAGGTGGTGCTGGACTCGGCGCGACAGATCAAGCGCGCTTTCGGCTTCCAGGAGGACCGGGGTCCCACACACGCCGAAGAAGCAGCTCACAGAGTGCCTCTAGAGACTATCACAACGGTTCAGAGTCGACGGCCAGGGATCAGCCGACTCCGCCCGCTCACCACACTCCAACAGCTGGGTTTACACTTCATCACGCCAGACCGACAGCCGCAGCTGGTCTCGTTAGGGTTCCGAAGGCAACAAGGAACCCTTATAGCTTCACCATGTCTGTCTGTCCGTCTGTCCGTCTGTCTGTCCGCGGCGTAGCTCAGAAACTATTATTACTAAAAAGCTGTAACTTCGCATGGATAGGTATACACATTAATTACGCCGACAAAGTGATCTTGAAAACGATTTTTTTGGGGTACCTCCCCTACATTTAAAGAGGGGGTGATTGTTTTCATTGACATTCTCTATCGCTCGGGGTGTCACTGAATAGCTCTTTTAAAACTACGGAGGGTTTTTTTAAACCATTTTTCGAATTAGGGATCTGTTTGTGAACTATTAAGCTTAAACGTGCTAATCTTTGCTAGAGTTAATGTCCCCTCCCCCTACAAGCTAAACCGTTGTTTAAGACATCTGGAAAAAACTTTAAATAGTAGGACATATAATCAATTTAAAAGGAACACTTTACGCTTAAGCAGACTTTCTTAGTCTAGGAGTAATAGTCGACCAACTTAAGGTGTGCAGTTGGATTTGAAAAAAATAATATATTATTCATACTAAATGTTCTATTACCGACTGCAAATAAAATTTTGTTTTTTAAAATATACATAGTAGGGTTCCGTAGTCTTTAAAATATACATTTAAAAGACAACGGAACCCTACTTTGTGCGAGTCAGACTCACTCTTGGCCGGTTTTTACAGCGCCGGGACGCGCCGGGACGCGCCGGGACGCGCTGGGACGCGCCGGGACGCTCGTGAAGAGGGGCGGTTGATGCATTTGACCGCTTGCCCACACCCTGGGCTAGGTAACACTAAGAGCAACACCAGGCAACCGCCGCGCGCCGTCTGTCCCTTGGGCAGCGCGGCTAGTTGTGCCACGCGTTCAGAGAGAGAGTTTAGGTATGACTAATGTTCTCATGGGAGGTTGTTCAATAAACATTGTCCTTGATTTAGCACACACTCCATGTTTGGTAAGGATGTCTAACCTAAAAAATACTAGAGGACTGGTCGACCTGTCACGGTGGAGTGTTGCAAGCGTTTGGCGGCTGCGCTACGGAAAGTGACTACGTACGTACAAATATAAGCTGACTCCACATTTAATGCTACGCCGCAGCCGCTACAACACATTGTTTTGTTTAATTCTTGCGCAAGTCACGCTCAAACAGTGTAAACTTGAAGACTTTATCGAAATGTCCCTTCCTACGCAACGCTCAGACCGTGTTACTGTGGCACGCGTCAACTGTTTGTCCGCATAAGTATTGTTTACCTACTTTGAGTTGTTATTGATAAGTCATATTTTTCCTCTCGCCTCCTACAATATTTGGGAGTGATTTCGTGAAAAGAGACGGAAGTGTGTAACAGAAAAATGCGAACGTTACGAAGGCTAAGGAAACATGGCCCTGTTACCTAGTGCGATGACGAAGGCCCGGCCTGTGATTGTATGACCCGATAATTCATAGTTCTCTTTCATCTTGTCTCTCCTCTATTATATCTTTAATAATCCAGTCACTCCTTTTTAGCTCAAGAATCGCTTTGTCTTTCGTTCATCTATCCTAAACCGCACCTTGCGAATATCCAGCACCCTAATCCTCGATATCCCCATCCACTCCTCCCCTGTCTATTCCAACTCTTTCTCAGTTCAAGCAGTCCGGCTGTGGAATTCGCTGCCTGAGTCTATCAGGCGTGCTCCAACGCTACAATATTTTAAAAGGCTTGTGAAAACTTATTAATTATCTAAATAATATTCCTGTTCTCTGCTTTTAAATCCTTTTTCTTCCATCTTCCTTACTATCAAATTTTCCTTTTTTTACCATAGATAGATAAAATACTTAATTTATTTATGTACATATTTAAATGATTTTATATTATTGTTATAATATTTAAGTATATATAAAATAACTGTTTATTTGCATTTTTTCTGTTTTTAATTATTGCACCGCCCCATAACTTATTCTATCGCTGTTTCCCTACCCAAAGATTGCCCGAGAGAAATTGCTACCTAGCAATAAGGCTACCTATTGTATTTTCCTTTCTTCTATATTGTTAATTTATTTTTTTATTTTGTGATGCAATTAAGAATATTGTATTGTATCGTATTGTATTATAAGGAACAATAACAACATCAACGAGTACACTAATCAAGTCTATTCATTTCTTTCAAAATAAATCAAAGAGTGAAATCTTTTTTTTATTCAGTTCAAGATCGTTAACGCGAAATCCACTCATACTAGACCGATAATTTTATTTTTTGTACTACTTTAGGATTTGTACTACAACCACACCGAGTTTGATGCCTGTGTGTATTACCGTTTTCACTATAATCTTACCGGGTTTGACGCCTGTATGTATTAACGATTTCACTAAAATATCACCAAATTTGACGTCTGTATGTATAAACGTTTTCACAATAAAGCGAAAATGTTTAGAAAATTTCATTTTTTACAATTTACTTTTTAACCAAAACGGAGATTACGGGATCCATGGAAACAGGTGGCTCGGGACAGGGACGCGGGGCGCAGTGCGGGAGGGCTTTGTTCAGCAGTGGACCGGTCTAGCTATGTTAATATAAACAATATATAAATAACTTTTATTAATTTATTTGTAAATTATCCCTAATAACACTAGTACAATTCAAAGGATGCAGTCCTTTAAAGATCGGAAAGACGGACAGACGGACAAAGGACGGTGTAGGGTAAGTAATAGGTAAAAGGTACCTCTTAAATGATGTTAGATGCTCCTTAGTGTATGGGTGACGCGCCGCTTATATTGAGTGCCCGGGGTGTGGGTGTGACACGATGTTGCAAGGACGCGGCGCACACGCTCATAGTCTCCATCACTAGGGCCAGCAGCGTTTCTTTTGCTCTTTTATTCCTTTTTTCTAAATTATTATAAAACCTGCTCGACAATGGCCAATCATACGTCACGCAATTTCAAAGTAAAGCAAGGTATTAAAATTATTTCGCTGTATTAGCTGCATCCTTGAGAATACCGCCAGCCAACGAAGGCGACAGTTAAACACACCTACAAAGGGGCCGCCCTGAGTTTCAATCAACAACTTCGGTGGCGGCGCGATTGAACTCAGGGCGGTTCCTTTTTCAGTGTGTTGCGAGCCGTCAAAACTGTAGCTAATTCAGCAACTGACCTATATATCCCAAGGGAAATAAAGTTGCATGTTGTTGTAAGTCTTGCCGCCAAGGATCAATGTCAAAATAATTGTAGAGATAGCCGGTTCCCCATTGCGTTGGAGAACCTTGGTTAGTCCACTTCGGAATCATCGTCACTTTCCATCAGGTGCGATGATGCCAGGGGCTTACCAATTGTGGATAAAAAAACTCCCGGAGGGATGTAATGTAATTTGAATTCGGAACGTTAAAATTCGTATAAAAACTCTTAGCATACGGGCATTTTAACTCAGATCAAGAATATATTTTTCATCCCCCCATCTCGGAAATTCTATTTTTGCTCTTCGATATCTGAGTGCAAAAGTCATTTTTATTCGCTAGAGGATTAAGTAAATATCTGAGTGCAAAAGCCGTTTTCCTTCGCTAGAGGAGAAAAGTAAATTGAATTTAGAACATCGTGAATTCAAAACATTATTATATCTATTTACTTCTACCTCCATGGTGCCGAATTTATCATACAACCTTTTTTAATTTGTTAAAAACTCAAACTCGGAACCTTCTTAATTTGCTTTGCGCGCGCCATTTTCTTTTCACGTCATACTGTTAAAACCTTAGGTTAAAAACAAAAAACATGAAAACAAGTGAAAAACCTAAAATGAGTGATTATAGTGACGAGGAAGTTTATTTGACGCCAACAGGATTGACTGAAACTGTTTGTAATACGCAAATGTTTTTTTTTTTTCATTTAGTAATTTCCTCGCTGAGGTGGAATGAAAAGTTAGGTGTTGCACTCGAGTGCAAAGATTTTTCAGCTCGTGCTCTTTTGATTCCCTCGCTAACGCTCAGGATTCTAATTTTTGGACCACTCGCTGCGCTCGTGATTCAAATTCGCTTGCTCGGTCATCAAAATTGAGCACGCGGTTAAAAAGCAACTTTTCACTCATGTATAACAAATAGCTATTTATCTTGACCTGCGAATTGTTTACAGATTTTGTTTAAATATCAAGCTGGCTGTGCTGCGGTGCTGCGGTGCTGCGGTGGTGCGGTGGTCTGGCAAAACAACAACAAAAGAAGGCGCAATTGCAAAGAATGTGAAAAGGAAGACGGCATTAGGTGTCACCTACTCTAGTCGTATATATGAAGCTCTGGCTTTTTATTGCCACGCCATGGTGTGAAAAGTAGAGTATTCATCTCTGGAATAAAGCCTGTCTTCGTCTTAGGCGGCTTGAACCTCCCGCTCCACTCGGGACTTCGTATCGCTTGGGAGTTATATTGGGTCCCTCGTTACGCTGAGGTTCCAATGTGCGACCGTTGACGTAAGGTATTGCTTTACTCCCTTGGTGCATAATATACTATGATTTTAGAACGGGAGTAAAGTAAGAAAGTAATCGAGCAGGTTACACGAACACTCATGTATACTCACACACTGACACTCACACTCACCCCTCTCACATACACCACACACACGTACTATAGCTTATGTATCTACTTAACCTTGACCTTACTTCAATAAAGTAATTAATTAATAATACTTAATTAATAATATATAATTAAATGTAGTACCTCGGTAGTAGAAGCGTCGGTGGCTCAACCGGTAACGACTCGGTCCATCTAACCAGAGGTGCCGGGTTCAAATCTGGACGGCCAATGTACCAATGAGTTTTTCAAAAACTTACGTACATATAATTACCGATTGCTTTAACGGTGAAGGAAAACATCGTGAGGAAACCTGCACACGCCTGCGAAGAAACTCGAAGGTTGTGTGTGAAGTCGACCAACCCGCGCTGGGCCCGCGTGGTCGACTAAGGCCTAATCGCCCTGATTCAGGGTAGGCTCGAGCCCCTCGGTGGGGACGTATATGAGCTGATATAATAAATGTAGTACCTTAGAATAGGTACTTACTGTATAAAAATATTTGATTAGATATTTCAATTGTGTTTTTAATGTTAGAGCATTCCATTAATACGTAACCGGGGAATATACTGGTTTCCCCTATCACAGGGAACCCTAGTGGGGGAATCAGGGTTCTTCAGTTATTGTAATATGTTTAAAAAAAATCAAACAAAAAACTATTTTGTATTTGTATTAAATTTGAGAATCCCTTTAGTAATATTTAGTATTCTTTGGTTCCATCATGAGATCCTGACTCGCTGACAAGTGGACCACCTTTGAACTACACCCTTCAAACAATAAAAAGATTTTTCAAACCGGTCCAGGCGTCTTCGAGTAATCGGGGAACATACATAAAAAGAGCAAAATTAAAAATTTCGCTCGCTTCCGGCTCGCACACCACTCAACCTCAAATACATTCATTAAAACGATATCCACGCGGGCGGAGCCGTGGGCAAAAGCTAGTATCTAATAGACGGTTACACGCACAACTTCCGTTTGAAATGTCTGTGTTACTGTGAACGTTTAGCGAATGTTACGAAACCGAGGTAATGATATTGAAACGCGGCGCGGATAGCTTTACTCGTAGCACTCGTAGCACCCGTAGCACTCGTAGCACCAGTAGCACTCGTAGCACCCGTAGCACTCGTAGCACTCGTAGCACCCGTAGCACTCGTAGCACCAGTAGCACTCGTAGCACTCGTAGCACCAGTAGCACTCGTAGCACCCGTAGCACTCGTAGCACTCGTAGCACCCGCGGACACGTGCATCAATCAATATCACGCATAATTAATTTGTAACAAGGTCATTCGTAGTTGAACTTCCCCTCGACATGCCTCATATGAGTGATTGCTACAAAACTAATAACAGTAGATAAACTAATTTTTATTTTTCAGTTTTTTTTACAAAAATCTGATAGCTGCACGACTTGCACGAGACCAACCTATAAAGCCACGAATGGTACCTCCATGTTACGTATACTGTGGTGCCCGAGTCTCTGGAGTGCCCCCCCACGTGAGACTACAGGCCCTAATTACCTGTTGTATTGTATTTCGGTCTTTTAACTGGTACTATAAACACAATATCATTTAAAAAGACCGAAAGTTGCTGTTGTATGGCATTAATTAATCTTTACACAGTCAATTTAAAATCTTTCACAGTTGTAAACCGGTCAGTCGTTGTAACACCACAGATGAGTTAGTGACTTGTAAAAGTGGAAACGTAATCAGTGTTTTTTCCAATCCATCAAACCCTTTAACATTAGTAAGAAAAAGATGAAGGTAGTTTTAAACAAATATGAGGAGTCGTCAGAGTGCCAGTCACCCACCATCAAAGCAAAGCTCTTCAAACAAGTTGCGTATAAGAGAACCAGGAAATGAGCTGTGTCCCCCTCTCCCTTCAGCCCCCCCCCCCCCCCCCCCTACTTATCCGGGCGCGGCGCGCATATCAGCCGTCTTATTATGAGACATGCTACCTTTCGCTATCTTATTTCAATTTGAACGCTCCATTGATTGCAGATGCCGTGAGCAGTCTTCGTTTGCAGTTGCCGAGCGCAAACAAGATAGCGAGATTAGAGGCGACTCAGGTGAGAGAGAGATCGAGAGTATTTTTCTGGAGGCGAAAATAACGAAAAAGTTATCGCATAGCATCAAAGTCCCAGCGTTCGCAAAGGTCTCATTAAATGTTCTTTGTGAAGAATTCGTTCCAATTTATAAGCCAGTCGGTGCGGCGGCGGATCGGCGGCTCGGCCGGCGCGGTGGCGGTAAATAACGATGTTCTGTCGCGCGCCACAAACGAGCCGCGCCGCCACAACACTGGACAATGTTGTTATCACATCTATTCAAAAAAAGCTGTTTGGTTCCTTGTAAACAGGGACCAAAACAGATCTTTGATCGCTAGGGAGGTAAAGTGACTAAAATTTAGAATGTGGACATTAGCCGTAATAGTTTTCCTTTTTAAATTGATTTTGTCTACTATTTACATTTTTTCAAGATGTCCTTAAATAGCAGTTTAGCTGGTAGGGGGAGGGTTAGGGTTACTTGAATCCAACTAAAATTTGCACTTTAAAATCGAATATTTAACAAAGCGATCACTGCATCGATAAATGGTTTTTGTAAACCCTCAAAATATAAAAAAAAACTATTCAACGATACCCCACACGATAGAGTACGTCAACGAAAAAAATTCACCGCCTCTTTACAAGAAAATAAAAAAAAACATTTCTAAGATTTTATTATACCACTTTGTCGGGGTGATTAATATGTTTAAGCATGGCAAATTACTGCTTTCTAGTACTAATAGTCTCTGAGCTAAGCCGCGGACAGGCGAATGGACAGACAGACAAGGCGAAACCATAGACAGTACTAATATATATACTTTGCCATAGGGGTTCCTTATTGAGTTCGGAAATCTAAAAAAATTAGTGTACCTTTCTCAAGCAGTAATAATGAAAGTATTATATTAACTCCAGCTAATGTTATTAATGTGACACAAAGTCTGTTATCCATAAAATCCCGTGAAAAATATACGAAAGCATGTGACAATTTTATCCTTTGGAAAAATGCAAGAGGGGCGCACTCATTTTCAGATAATTATTATTATTATTATCTTTAATTTTTCAGACAACATGGTCCATTTTTGTTAGTAATACAAACGTCTTATTACACTAATGTTAGTAGAACACAGAATAAAATAATACAGTAACAAAAAGTTTAACACCCCATGCGCCTACCAGTTACAGGAAGCATAGGGCCCCTGTCTGACTAATAATGTTATCTAACTATTACTTTACATATTTTATATTTTTTGCAATGATTTTTAGGGTTACGTGCCTCACAAAAAACGGAACGATTACAGGATCACTCCCGCGTCTTTCTGTTCGTCTGTCGCAGGCAATTTGCTTCGATACTGCTGGGCCGATTGCGTTGAAATTTGGTACACATAATATGTAAATCGATGACTCACAGACTGACGTGTAACGCAAATTTAAATTTTAAACATGGGGTCACTTTTGGGGGGTAAATTTTAAAATAGCAAAAAAAAAAGTTTTGCGAACATTGTCATAATTATGACATATCAAATGAAAGGGCTTGTTGTTAAAAATCATAAATTTATATATTTTTTATATATTATTTGAGGATTAGTTTAGATGTTATTTAAAAAAAAAACTAAAAATGACCATTGCCCCCAATACCTCCGAAACTAAAACTTTAATCTTAAATTTTGGAGAAAATACATAAAATAGTTCTTTACCTATAGATTATAGGAAAACTTACAAAAAGCCTGTGTCATTCAAAGTTATTCATAAATTTCTCAATCGACATACGGCAAACTCTCCATGCGAGTTAAACTCGCACTTATCCGGGTTTTTGTATAACCTCTCCGGGCGTGCGCGCAACCAACTGTACAAACAAACAGACATTGACTTTATACAAATTAGACTAGCTGTTCCATGCAGCTTCGCCCGCAATAGATATCGAGGGTGAGCGGTATGAAAGCCGCAAGCAGCTTTCAAAGTGTTTTTTTTAAACAAGGACCAAGTATCTAAGAAGTAAACCAAAAAATAATGATTGAAATTTGTCCTGAAATGAGCCCAAATACGATGCCTCTGCTGTAAGTTGGTGAGAAGTTGGGTATCCTGCAGATTTCAGGAGATGCTGCAGCAACAGTTCAAGGTTGCCATGGTTTTACAATATTATTACAGTAACAGGGCACGAAATTTTGAATCGATCATACCTGTATAAATTGCCCACATTACTTCATCACCTAGATAAAAGCTGATAACCCTCAAATGGCTGAACAGATCTTCATCAATTGTAGCTAAAAACTACCGCAAGGAAACTTGCTATCACGTAAAAAAAAAAGTGTGTGTGTCAGCTCCGACGCACGACTGGAGTTTACTACTTAAGTACAATTGTCTAAACAGGCACAAAACAGGGCTTGACTTTGATTTTAAGTTTACTCTGCACAGTTTTTATAACTAATCATTCCAATTTCCGGCCTCTTTTCTTAGCTGATGTGTCAGGTGTTTTAGCTCCCATGATCGCAGCTACTAATGATCCATCTGGTGTTTGGCAGCGACTAACCTCATATGCTTTGGATGCGGTTATACGAACATATCTTAGGTCATACCATAAAGGGCTCTTACATTGATTTCGAGTTGACTCTTCAATTAAATCAAGAGCATTTTTGTTTAGTTTCTCTTGTAATGTTTCTAATAATTTGTTGATATCATTCTATCATCACACGCTTGAATAAGGAAATGATGATGTGAAAGCTATCGAACATCACTGTGTTTAAAGTCGTTTTGATACTTCAACAGTTCACAATTCATAATTTTTTTCTTTTTTGCTTCTTGAAGAAACTCGTGGAAAAGGTCTGTGCTGGTTTCATGATGTGGAGCGGTTTTTTTACAAATTTAATGTACAGTGACGTATTTAATAGTAGTCCCTACTCTCGAGAGGATGGGTTTTTTCCAGTAACATTCAACCTCGGTGCAGGAAGGTTCTTCACTGCGACGATAAGTCCACATTAAAAATGCCACAGCATGCTTACAACCACCAGCTGAAGCTGCACAGTCCGAGCACTGGCAACTGACAATGCTTTCACAAAATTGACATCCATGATGGAGTGAAATACCAAATACGATAGAGATTGTAAAATTTCACAAATTTTCACTATAATATTTTAAAATCTTATATACAGATCAAAAATCGTAAAGGCGCGTCTCCTCCGACATGTTTTGCAAAATAATACACAGAAAAACCAAAACATTGGGGAGTGGCCATATACATTTGTATATGCATACACAATGTTTTTGTCTTCCGAGGCGGACGGAAAACATTCCCCACACGGGTGGAGAGGGGAAGGATTTTTTTATTTTTCTACAACTGCCGTGTCGCGCACATGTTTTGTTTCAGAAACATTTCCCTGTAGCAGGAGATGGCTTGTGTATGAAAACAAATGTTTTCTGTGTAATGTTTCCAAAAAGCGGGCGCAGGAGACACGCCTTAAGACTGCAACAATGACAGATCTGATTACCGTGTGTGTTTGTGACGTCATCTTAGATTCAGCCAATCCTGACTGTTTTGTATCACGGGACAAAGGTGCGCACAATAGGTTGTGTGCGAAAAACGTAACGCGCGCGATCACTAGATTTTACTCCTCATATTTTTTTCATACCGGGCGCCTTATATGCAAATCGATTCTTAAGGAGTAAACTCCAAAAAACGCATCAAAATCGGTCCATCCATTCGAGAGCTACGATGCCACATACAGACACACACACACACAGACATTGGCGTCAAACTTACAACTCCCCACTTTTTGCATCGAGGGTTAAAAAGGCAATTTGTAAGGGAGCGCAACAATAAGAAGGTATTTTTGATTTTATTTTATTTTGAATTCACAGTGAAAACCGTAATACAAGCGTCAAACTTGGAAAACTCCACATTACCCTCAGCTCACAGAAGAGCTTTCAAGTGACAGTGGGTGGGGCACGAAGCTCGTAAAACAGATGACTGTTGGGGTAGTAAAATTATCGAGTGGTGACTGCGCACCAGAAGACGTAGGCGGGCCTCCCACTCGGTGGACCGATGACCTGGTGAAGGACGTGGGAAGCTGCTGGATGCGGGCAGCAAAAGAGAGGTCACTGTGGAAATCTTTGGGGGAGATCTATGTCCAGCGGTGGACGTATTTCGGCTGATACGATGAAGTTGAAACGACAACTGTGAAACTCTCATGTTTCAGTAAGGTATGTTCTGTGAATATCTTGTTTAATGAAGAAAAACATAGAAAAATTCATAATATGTTTGCAAGCTAAATTTCGTCCGCCTTTTTTCCTACGTTCACGTGTTACCGATGTACAAACCGCAACAAATCCTTATAAAAATTTAGGTCCGAGGGAAATAAATACGGAATCCTTAGCGCCGTTTTTGAGAAAAGTTTTATTTGTCAGGTATTTAAAATTTATAAATAAAAAATTAAAATAAAACTATCTGACAAGTGATTTAAAAAATCTGTTAAATAAATTTTAACAAAATCTATCCAGCATTTCCTTCGCTAATCCAAGTTAGAGACACAGATACAATTTCCAAACATATTTTTTTGTGTGAGTGGAACCGTTGTTCAAGTGATCCAAGATATATCACATACGCCATACTTTAGGTATATGTAAGTGTCGTCTTTGACGAAAATATGGAAAACATATTATATATAGATCCATTACTGTGACAAAAATATTTAAATTGGTATTTTTCGCTAGAACAATAACTATTTGGCCACGTTGAACACACGAAGTGAGCAGAATTTAAACACAATAATCACGTACAATTAGATTAACGTGTATTTTTGCCCAAAAAGTGATTTATTGACGTGAAATAAAATAAAAGTTGAAATTTCTAAAACCAGACTAAGACTTTACTAAAAAGTATGAAAACAAGTTTTCCGCCTGAAATCATAGCTTATTTTTTCCCCTGCATATGAGTACATAGCTGTAGTCGCAAGCCACAATGATAGGTATTTTTGATATATTTTTTTTATTACGATAGGGATAGTGGTCGCACCACGGCTATTACCCCAGATGAAGGGAAAACAAAGCCTACTAGTATGATTTCAGATGGGAAGCTCTTGTTTTCATACTTTTCAGTAAAGATTTTCCGTATTTGGGTTTAAGTTTTTTTAACTTTTATTTTAGAGTAATTATTTTTGTCCACAGTGAGTGAGTTGCGGCCGCACCGCGTGCGACCCCAGCGCGACACCGCACTCCTCACCTGTCGCAGCGTCGCGGCGTCGTCGCTCGGCACGTGGATTTGCTCTTAAACATGTCATTATTTTTTATTACGGCACAGAAGCAAAAATGTACTTATTTTGCGCTCCATTGGTCTGAAAATGTGACATCAGCACCGGCACTGGCGCAGAGCGTGTGCGCGCGAGTGTGGGTGTGTGGGTGTAGGGTGTGTGCGTGTGTGTGCACAGCGGATATATTGCGAAGTTTACGAGGCGATGGCGCACTCAATATCTCGGCCTCTTCAGTTTACGGTCACTGATTTTTATTCGAGCGTCAGAACAAACAGAGGGCACTATCTTAAGCGGCGCGGTTGGGGCGCGTGTTATAATGTGATCTTAAGCGGCGCGGTTGGGGCGCGTGTTATAATGTGATCTGGATGGAAAACACTAAAATTGAATATTTTTGCAAAAAATAAAAATAAAATTAGGAAAAGTTAAGAGCAACAACAAAGAAATGACGGTGAGACTTATTTGTATAGGTAATGTTTGATAAAATGTTACAGTTGAATGTTTTATCCCTAAATTATCTTGAATATTGTGTTTTAGATAAAAGTTACAATTAACTTTATGAATTACTCAAAAAATTTAGAAGGCAAAAATCCACAAACATGTAATATAAGAATATTAAGCATGTCATTATTATATCAGCGAAGGACGTCCACTGCTGGACAAAGGCCTCCCCCAAGGATTTCCACGACGACCGGTTCTGCGCTACCCGCATCCAGCGGCTTCCCACGACCTTCACCAAGTCATCGGTCCACCGAGTGGGAGGCTTGCCTACACAACGTTTTCCGGTGCGTGGTCACCACTCGAGATTTTTACTGCCCCAACGGCCATATTCTGTTTTACGAGCAATGTGCTCCGCCCACTGCCACTTAAGTTTAGCAATTCTGAGAGCTATGTCGGTTACTTTGGTTCTCCTACGGATCTCCTCGTTTCTGATTCGATGACGCAGAGAAACTCCGAGCATAGCACGCTCCATTGCCCTTTAGGTGACCTTGACCCTTTTTATGAGGCCCATAGAATGCGACTATGTCTCAGTTCCGTATGTCATCACTGGCAACACACACTGGTCAAAGACGTTGGTATTAAGACACTGCGGTATTTGGGCCGTGAAAATATTGCGAAGCTTCCCGAACGCTGCCCAACCTAGTTGGATTCGACGATCGATCTCTTTCTTGAAGTTGACTGTTTGTCCCAGGCACACATATTTCAACCTTCAGAGGAGGAGGTGCAACACTGACGTTTGACATCATTTTCGTCTCGTCCATGTTCATTCTAAGACCTACTTGTTGAGAGGCTCTACTGAGACCATTGAGTATTGTGCCTAAGTCGTCCATAGTCTCAGCCATGACCACGATATTGTCAGCGAATCGAAGGTGGGAGATGTAGTCGCCGTTGATATTAATGCAGAGTGCACCCCAGCCCAAAAGCTTAAAACCACTTGTTTGAATAAATCGTAAGAGCCCTAAGTATTATTTTAATAATAAATTTATACCTGACACCTGTTATTTCCTACCTTTTTAAAATTTGACCCAAATTTGTTTTAAAAGGTATGTAGCGGGAGGGGTAGGGGGTGGGGGGCGGGTTAGAGTACGTAGTGTAAGTACTCAGCACTCGATATTTTTATTAAATTTTTATTATTCCTGCACGCAAATGATTATTAAAATATGCAATTGATTATTCGTGAAAGGGGTGGTATATTTTAAATTCGCCCTCTCGAGGCGCCCGCCGGCGCCGGTGCCGCCCGTGCGCCCGCGCGCCCTGAGCTCGCAGTTTACTGTTATTGACGCGAGTTCCGCCGTCAACAGTTTTATACACGTCACTGATTTTGCACATTTTTAGATAGCATCGATCACACTCAGCGTCCCGTTTAACGATTAGATGAGACTGAGCAACACGTCTTCACCTTATCGCGCACCGTTTGAAACAGTTACAAGTTGAACAGTTGCAAGTAACCGTACCGACCAATGAACAGTAGTAAACCGTTGTGTGTTGCTTGCTGCTTGTGTAGTTTGAAGTGTCGGTCGTGGTTGAATGAGCCGCGGGAATCTGTTCAGTCGCTAACTGCCGCTACATCACCTGTTCTGTACGGCTCTAACATAGTCGTGTGTGAGTGAGAGGGGTGGTGTAGCGGTGTAGCGGTATAGTGTGACAAGGGCCTAGCGGAAACATAAGAAGCAAAGAGCGGAGCGCGAACAGATTGCGTAATTGTTCACGCCTTGACTATCTATGGTGAACGGTTCACTTATAAGAACAATGAATTGCGTCCTCTGTGTGTAGTGTCGCGTCGCGTGGATGTGCGGAGGGGTTCTAGAAGAGAGCTCGCACGATACTGTGTCAGGAGCTGTTTGGCCACTGCCAACTTTTGCTCACGCCGCTCGCTACGCACGACTACGTCAACTCCATGTAGCGCGGCGAGAGTAGTGAGATTTTGTGGTTTCCAAAAGTAGTGAGAGTGTGTGGCTTCCAAAAGTAGTGAGAGTTTGTGGCTTCCAAAAGTAGTGAGGGTTAGTGTCCCCTTGCGTTACATGTAGGTAAGGTAACCTTAACATTTTTTCACAGATTTTATTCCATAAAGTTATAGCCATCCTTTGTTATTCAGCTTTATTGTTGCAACTGTTACCGAGAACAGCGCTGTGACGTAGTGACGGACAGATAGGCAGATACGGATAATTAAAATAAATAGAAAGGTTCCTAGTTCCACAACGAAACTCTTATAACAAAAAAAGTAAATATTCTATTAAAAATTCAATTAATACAAAACCAGATCATCATATATCTATAATATAATAAAATATTTTTGGAAAATAATAACTGTGGTGGACATTACTAACCATACAGAGGCCAAAACAACGACTTTTGGAATTTTTGTCTGTTTGTCTGTCTGTCTGTATGTTCGCGCATCACGCAAAAACTACCAGGCCGATTTTGATGAAATTTTGTATGGTGGTTCCTTATATCCCGGGTTAACATATAGGATACTTTTTATCCCAGAAAATTGAAGAGTTCCCGTGGGAAAATCAAAAGTATTCATTTATAGAATGGCTCACCACGCAAATGTGGCTTGACCTATTACAATCAAATTTTACACGTTGATACCCTTATCGCGAACTAAAACTGGGACATTGTGAATCCCAAAAAAAATTAGGGTACCTACAGGAATGCAAGAAATTGTATCTTTAGAATGACTCAACGTAACAATATGAAACCTTTACATTGGGATGGGGTGTTTTGACCATCATTGTATAGTCGGGTATTCTTTATCCCGGAAAACTAAAGAGGTCCCGTGGGAAATTATCTATCGATACTTACAATATAACAATAGAGTACTTTTTTCTATATATTAGCTACACATACCAAACATTATAATCATAGTAGCAGAATGTCAATAGATGGCACTGCAGGGATAATAAAACGCGCTTAAGTTGTATTAAAACATTAAAATATTATTTCATACTTTTGAGTGGATTTCTTTTATGTATTTTTCCCTCCCCTTATATATAGCATATCTCTGTATTTTTCAGCATACGCTACTTTAAACTCTGGAACTATGGTACGTAGCGATGTGTTTCAAAGACGAACAGAGAGGTATATTTTTAGAGATTCCAATCGTGTAAAAAATAAAAACACATAAATCGAGTTTAGCATCTTTTAACAGGAGGCACAGCTACGGGAACTATTTTTATTTTTATTGGGAATAAGTTTCCTCACGATGTTTTTCTCACCGTATTAAAGAGCGTCGGATAAACGTACATACCAGTATGAAATCGATTTTCGTATAGATATTGATAAGTGGCAGGATTCGAACCACGGCCGTCCGGACAGGAGGTAGTGGCCCTAACCGTTTTGCCACTGACGCTCTATATTTTATTTAAGATTTAGAAATCCTTACTTAATATTATAAATGTGAAAATGTGTTTGTTTGTTTGTTACCTATTCACACTTCAACACCTCTATCAATCTTGATGAAATTTGGCATGCAGGTAGCCTGTATCACTGGGAATGAAATAGTCAATCTTTTATCTGTGGAAATTATCATAGCCCGATGCAGTTCCTGAGGAAACTAAAACAATGCTTTTTGTTCGTTTTATATAAAATCGTAACGAAAAAATAGATTGGTGTGATTTTTAGCACAGAGATGAGGTGGAAAATTATATAATTTACTAATAAGTATATCCTGACATAGTTCCCGAGGGATCTGGGGACAACTGTTTTCTACGCTCGCGCACGTCGGCGGCGTCGCAACGGAGCAACGGGTTAAAGTGATTTTTTGTATAGAATTTGTTGAGGGGGTGGGAAGTGACAAAGACTGCTAATCTGAATAGCCCGATACAGTTCCTGAGGTACCTGGAGAAAACTCATGTCCACGCTTGCGAGCTGATTGCGGCTCGCGCACCACTCACCCTCAAAAAGAGTCATAAAAGCTATGTCCACGCGGGCGAAGCCGCGGGCAAAAGCTAGTTTATAATAAAATAAATAAATTACTTGATATATACTCAGTCAAACTCTCCTATTGTAATGGTTGCAGCCCCTCAGTTACGATAATACTGAATCTCTACTTAAAGTAGTCAAATAAACAAAAAAAACACACACACACACACATACAAACCGCACCGCACCGTACCACAACAAACTACACTACACCACACCACGCCACACACATACACACACACACATACAAACCGCACCGCACCGTACCACAACAAACTACACTACACCACACCACACCACACACATACACACACACACACACCACACACATGCAAACACACAAATACAACACTAAAACTTGTTTTCGTTATACATACACTTAAATTTTACACGAAACTACATACACAAGCTTTTTCTACATTTTTGAGCACTTAATATTTTGTTTATGTGTGTCAACATTGTTTATTATTATACTTTTATTACGGAAGTGCTCCAGGGAAGACTCCTCCTGACACAGGTTTACATAAAAACCTAAAAGGAGGTCTCAACCTCTATTTGACCTAACAAACATCTTTTTAAATAAAAAATCAAAAACCTGACTGCGTAAAAAGTGAACTTTAAAAAGATGGAAACAAGATGACTTATTCTGTCTGCAATCCATCCTAAGCTGAGATCCATGCCATTGGCTGGTTGTCCCTAAACGTATTCTGCAGAGAGTACCATTCATAGTCGCTAATAGAGTAGTAGACACCATCTCCTGCAAAATCTCACAAAAACCTCATGCAGCCAGCGGCAATATGTCATTAATTATTGTAAATTAAAGAAGATTACCATTACTTGTCTATATATATATAAAGATGAATTGCTGTTCGTTAGTCTCGCTAAAACTCAAGAATGGCTGGACCGATTTGGCTAATTTTGGTATTGAATTATTTGGGGAAGTCCAGAAAAGGTTTAAAAGATGAATAAATATGAAAACGCTCGGAATTAAATAAAAAAAAAATAATTTTGGTTGACTTCACACACAACCTTCGAGTTTTTATACATACATTAAGTATATTTTTTTGCTGTTCGTTTGTCTCGCTAAAACTCGAGAACGGCTGGACCGCTTTGGCAAATTTTGGTATTGAATTATTTGGGAAAGTCCAGAGAAGGTTTAAAAGGTAAATAAATATGAAAACGCGTTTATAATGTTATATGACTGCATGAGATTGTTGTGTCGTTAAGCAGGAGATAACTGCTTCTGTTGGCGAGAGGGCGACTACGAATGTTACTCTCTGCAGAATAAGTTTAGGGACGACTAGCCGATGGGCGTGGATCTCGGCTTAAGGTGTACTTACGGGGCGACGGATTAGAGTCAGGATAGGTCATCTTGTTTTCATCATTTCAAAGTTCACTTGTTACACAGTCGGGTTTTTTAGTATTTACTTTTATTTTATTTGACACTTTTGAATTATTTAAACATTTTTTTTTGTTTTCTTAGTGAATCATTTAAATATCTGCACGTTTGTAATTTCCCAAAAAAGTAAAGTTAGGTATCTGTATATTTCAATTGTTATGTCTCTTTTTCACTAATAATTTATATAATTTAGCATTTCTCTTCAGTTTTATAAAACCCTTTATTTCGATACCCCACCCCATAGGCTTAAAAGAATATTTTTTTGAAGAAGTTAAATGAGGCGCCAAAAATCCGCCCCTATAACTTTTTGTATTTTGATGTACCCAGTGTCGCTCTCACAATTAAAACGAATCCAACGACAACTCTCAAGCTAAAATCCATAAAGCCTTTTAGGTCATGTTTAGGTTATAGAGCGTGCCAAAGAAATAAATATCAAACACAACCCTTCTTCTGGCGCAGTCGGGAAAAAGGAAAACTTAAACTGCCGGAATATACCCACGCCGCGGGACCGCGGGACCGCGGGACCGCGGGACAAGGGCGCGCGAGGTGCTTGGTTAAATTAATGAAAACATTGTTTGCGCGCCTAAACTCACACTGATAGCAAACATTACCGCGCTTGCGAGGATTCTTACGAATTAAATAATTTATTTATTGGGCAATCCAATTTTGAACGTTTCAAAGAAAATACACCTAGCTAAAATAGGTAAATAATTAAAGCAAGCATATTTGACGTGAATTCGATAAACGTGTTTTATTTTATCCTGAAGCAAGATCCCAACGTGACGGGCATTCCTTGAAAATACCGTTATGTAAAACGTGTACTTTTGAGAGCTAAGTACGGCTTCAATGTAGCAGAGTAATATAATTCTACCGCCTACAAGATCCATCTGACGGCAATACAAAAACTTATGTAACAGGTACAAATATTAGTTATTGTATTTTACATAACAGTTATATATATTAGCCACTAGTGCTGTAAGTTGCAAAGAGGATATAAAACTACTACGTTGTCCATCCAGCCCGGAGCGCTGTCTGAGTCTTCGTCAGAGTTTAGTTGTTGATATGGCACTGCGTGCCTTTCGCTGTGGATATTATAATATTTAAGATCGATGGAATAAAACAATGTGAAGAGGATTCCACGACTTTTATTGGAGTAAATCCCTGAAGGTTACAACTTTCAGAAGCGGGGATAACACACCCACACTGGAATTTAAAGGTACGAATTATAAATTTTATATGTATTGCTGGAGTTCTATTCCTAATCATTATTCTTTTAGTATAAACAAACAGTTTAGAAATTAGAATAACCTCTTGTTGTACGACGCGATTGTGTCCGTACAGATGTTATAGAAAAAAATGATAAAAGAATTGAATAAACTTATTGCCACTGAATTTAATTCATATTATCTTGGCCGTCACGTAAGACTTTTTTGTCTTGAGTTTTTTTTTTTTGCCCGGTTTGTTCAGCATTCTGAGTTTTTCCGTAAGAAAATCTATCGTTGGTAAATTCTGATTAAAAAAAACTGTACCTTTATCGTATATTTGCGTGATTTTATGTTTGTAGATTGAAATGTTAGCTTAGGCATAGATTACTAAATAGTTACTTCGGGTTGGGAGATATTTTGTCTCAATTGGATTGTTAGGCCACAGTATGAATTGCTGCCCGAAGTAGAAAATGTGTGGTTACTTACCTATTTTATGATAAAATATCTTACGTAGTTATAAACTACCCTCGACTTAAATTATCACAAATTATTATTTTTGGGGTCAGAATTATATTACATAAGATAGTAGGTACTTGCTTTATTTGTTGAGTGTAATACTTTACAAAAGGTACATTTTTACTGCAAATATTTACTGTGGTTTTATGAAAAGAAATAAAGAAACGGTCACATCGTGTTGTTCATTACATTTTATATTTTGGTTACTTACATTTCTAAGTCGATGTTATTAACACTTATTATTGTTTTTTTTGTTTCGAGTTTCAATGGACTCCAGTGATGAAATGGACGTAGTGGCACAGTTGCAGCCGCAATAGAAACCAAATTCCTACGATTCGTCAGGAAAGATACTTAACCAGATCACAACACACAACGCCGTAGCCAAATTGACGTCATATTCGAGATGGTAGCCGGCTTATTCTCGAATCACTTAAAGTCTGTTTCAAAGCTTGCTATCTTCTATTTTATAGAAGATGAACTGGAGTAGAAATGGAGGCTAGAGCAATGGAAAAACACCTATGACTCAGTATCAGTCTTATTTAGTAAGTATTTGATATATTGTATAAAAGGTAGACCCAGTGAACGCTAAAACTTTTTGCTACTGTGCAATCCCGAATTCCGTCCCCTGATAAAAGAACAAACAATTGACGTTTAACAAGACAAAACAGATATTAAAACGATAAGCAGACTACCCACTACGCTTTGCGCAGACTGGTGGTAAAATATAAAATACAGTATAAGGACTTGCCGTAGAAATAAACATACATAGGTGGAATTGGAAGCAGCTTTTATAAAATATTCCTTTTAATCAACCAAAAAAATCTGTAATTGTGTTGGTATTTTAATCGTCTCAAAGTACCTATGCTAAAAAAATGGACTAATTATTGAAGTTGACTAATTTGAGATGCTGTAAATTGGTCGTGCTAAGCTCCTTCCATATTCAAATGTGATATTTGTTATTATTTGACTTTGATACTACACATTTTATCCGTGTCCAATGAGCAAAAAGCCTAAAATCTAAACACTGACAAAAAGTGAAACTGGAGACTTCAATGTAAAAACTATCAATTCTAGGTCATATCTACTAATTTTGAGTGTTGTGAAAAAAAACTGTATAATTATGGTAGTTGACTGCTAATCACTTGAGTTACTTTTTATCGTCTGTCAAAAAAAAAGGAGTTTTGTTCTATAAATATTTTGTAATAACAATGCACGAGGTGATAGTTTTTGTCATCATTGAATTGATGCGCTTACATACTGTATAAAATAAAATCAAATAGGTGGTTTTTCTTTAAACTAAACAAAAGTTCATAATTAATTTTTGATGCGGTTAACTACACGATTATTATACCTGCTACAGAGGCTTAGAAAAAAAAACACAATTTAAAGAAGTTGTTAAGAGTAACTGTGTAACATTAACTTTACATTGAAAAAAAGTCATAGTCATCTTTGCCCGACATGGCGTTCCTTATACAATAGTTTCCGAAAATGATCCCCCATTTAATTGCCAAGAATTCAAAGTATTCTGTAAAGGCTGGTATATATAAAACATACAATGTCTAGCCCATAGCATAGCCAGTCCAATGGATTGGTAGAAAGATCAATTGAAACAACTAAAAATATGTTATACAAATGTCACAAGGATGGTTCAGACCCTTACCTAGAACTTTTACAGTTAAGAAATACCCCAAAAATATACTTTTGTCCCCAGGACTACTTTGTTTTTCTAGACATCTTAGAACAAGAATTTCTGTGACAGTTAAACATCGAAATAAAATACAAGATTATAAGGAATAACAAAATTAAAATTTATTATGATAAAAATAGTAAAAACTTGCACTACATGTTGCTGGATACTATACAAAAAAAATCTCCCATATGTAACTGGTTTCCGGTTGCCGTAACGAGCCAGAACCACGTAGTTATGTAGTTCAAGGATCCGAAGGATCAAACCGCAGAAATCGTAAACACTTAATTGTTCGTAAACCAGACATACACACTAAATATGTTCCCAAAACATTATCTGAAAGCGTTTCACATTCACATCAGCAGTTCATGTCAAACTCTGTAAATAAAAACAACAGACAATCACTAAATATGGTCGAGAAGTCCGTTCGCCAAAACGCTACT
This sequence comes from Coleophora flavipennella, assembly GCA_947284805.1. NCBI lineage: Eukaryota > Metazoa > Arthropoda > Insecta > Lepidoptera > Coleophoridae > Coleophora > Coleophora flavipennella. The sequence goes on from OX369275.1 coordinate 240,173, forward strand.
ATGGTTTTTAGGTTTTTAGTGATTAATTTTGGTTTTTTTTTAAACTATAATTAATATAGGTAGGTTGCATTTACAAGGTCTTTAGTTGTTTACAATTTACATACATAGGTACTACGAGATAAAATGAGTACTCTTTGTATTCGTCAGATGACAGTATTTCTTTAATTAGCCATCGGAGCGGCCACTTTCTGGTCGAGATTGCTGTAGTAAAGAACCCATCGACACGAAAAGAAGAAGAATACGTAGTGAGTTCCTTTATACGCATACCTACTTCGCCAATAGTCAAGATTGCTGTGTTTCAAATTGTACTTATGTAAAATTGTTTTGCGAAGGAGAGAAGAGTACTAGATTTAAATGTCAATATTTTGAAAACACTGTTTTCCAAAAAGAGGAAAGGACCTATTGTAGGTCATCTCTGTTTATGACAACTGATTAATAATAGGTCATCTTTGATAACACCTTAGTAATTGCGTGCCAAACTGACTTTTTCTCACACCAGGTGGCGCACGATCGACTGTACTATACCTTTATTTGACATAACTGTCAAATCGCATGGATTGTTTTGTGTTTATTTGCGAAAAATTGTTGTGTTTTCAAAAATGCCTCAATGCAGTGCTTTAAATTGTAAAAACAAGGAAGTACACTTGTTTCCCAATGATGTAAAACGAAAGAAACAGTGGGAAATTGTTCTCTCTCTCTTTTCGTCCTAGCCTCGACAAGCACAGCGATTTCGCAGACACTTTTGTGTGAGTCAATACAAAAATAATTAATAGAAGGTTCTCTTGCCAAGGCACCTCAGTACTCACAACCCAACGTAACAGATACAAACAATGTACGTACATAATATAATGTTACTAGTAAATTATTGATAACATGATCCTAATTGTGTTTAGGTAGTAAAGCTGCTTTGATACGTGAGATGCTGGAAAGTGAAAGAATAGAGTAGAATAGAAAGCTGCAATGGAAGAGCGTTGATGGTCTATTCTTTCAATGATTAGGTAACGTAGGTACCATGCCAGTCGGTCTCGCAAAACTTGTTTTAGAGGTAGGTACATGGTTCTCATGAAAAAGAAGTAGAAGTTTATGTTGTAGATATTCAAATTCAAATCATTTTATTATCAAGTCAGCTATACAGAGCATATCCCCATTTGCGGATTATTAAAACTACGACAGACCTCTTAATTAAGTTTCCCTGGGCAATACTACAATCTCAGTGAATCATTTGTGTAAAGTCCGCCACTTTCAATGATGGAAATATTTATGTGGCTAGGCCAGTGAGGGATGAATTTGGTAGTGAGAATTATTTACTACCTGATTAATGTCTTAATCATGTATTTGACATAAAAGAAATTTAAGTACTCGGAGAATGTTATTTGCTATATTGCTATAGTTCATGGCTTAGGAATTAAAACTACTTTCTTGCTAGAAGTAACTCTCTTCACATTAGATCTATTATGATTAAAATTAATTTTCTATTAACACATTCCCTGCCACGATGATGATGATAATTAGATGGCAATGATTATGATAACTAGAGTGGACAGGCACCAAAATAATTAAATATGAATTTGTTAAAAAAAATAATTAAATTACTGCAGTAGATATATAAGAGCAAAACAGCAAGATATAGATAAAACTGAGATATAAAATTTGCTTCACATGGGAAAATATTTCCCAGTATTACAGTTTAATTACGTAAATTCCGCAAATGCTGGAAATAGCACAAACACGAACGAGCGATGAATTGAATTTATATAAGCCTTGTAAAGTTGTTCACAGCAAATCTTAGCAGAATGACGCATAGCCAGCATAGTTTTATGCTTAAACTGACAATAGCCCTAACTTTCGTTGATTGCACGTTCACTGGCTACTTCTTTTGCTATAGTATACTTTGCATAGATGATTGTTACTGGTATTCAGTCATTGCAGTCATTAGAGATGACACTGTAAAGTAGGTGCATTTTTTTTGTCATTTGAGATGGCACAGTAAAGTAATATCGTCATTTGAGATGACGTAGGTTTAAAATGTCATTTGAGATGACACAGTAAAGTAATATGGTCATTTGAGATGACATGGAGTTGAAACCTACAGTAATCAATTTGAACCGGTGTCATAACCAAAGGTGATCAACGGTAAGCACAATTGTCTCATTGCCAGTCACTGGAGGGCAATCTTTGTAGGTTATTTCTTTAAATTTTTATCTTAAGTTAATGCATTTTTTATTTAGTTTGACGTTTATTTTGCTTAAGATTTTTTTAAATTATGATACTGTTGGCAATTAACTAGTTAATTATTTTTTTTTTCGGGTTGAAACATGATTGAATTTTATATTTTACTACTATGAAAATTAATTTCCTGAAATAAAATGTTTGGATTAAATTGAATTAGACATGAACAGATTTAAAAATTTGAAAAATCAACATTACAGATGACAATTTTATAAGTAAAACTTGTCATTCGAGATGACACAGTAAGTTTTAGTCATTTGAGATGACAAAATATTACGTATGGATTATTTGATTTTTATTTAAAGTAAATAAATAGTGTTACATAAATTTGTACGTATCTAATATTACAATCTAATGATGAGCTATAAATTAAAGTACCAAGTGTCGTTAGAAATAGATAACTTGTGGATTTAGGTTTTGCATTGAATAAAGAAATCATGGTTAAAATAGTGTCATTTTCGATGGCAAAGTTCATAATTAGATATTATACAGATATGTTTATTATAAGATGTTTTCAAGGGTTTACCAATTGTGAATAAAAAAAAAAAGAGATGACAAAGTTTTAACAAGATGATAGACTAAAGCGTTTAGAATTACTGGTCAAAAAAGGATTTAAGGTGAAAGATGTTAGATGTAATTGCTGCACTAATTATCTATCAATGTTAAGTAACAAGAAAATAACAAATAATAGAAAATATATTTGATATACAACAACACAGTAAATGAAAAAAATGAAAATCACAATTATGGTTTAAATATAGAATGTTGCAGTTAATTAGTGCAAAGCAATGATTCAAGTATTATTAAGTCTAAGTTCAAATAATGAAATGTTTAACATTGTATTATATTTTAAAAAGAGTAGATAATATTCACTGTATGTTTAAAATAAGTACTGTTGTTATTAATTAAATAAAATATTTTTTATTTAATATACATAATAATAGAACAAACGAGAGGACTCGTTCTAGGAAGGATGGCCGACTGTAACAGGTACAAATATTAGTTATTGTATTTTACATAACAGTTATATATATTAGCCACTAGTGCTGTAAGTTGCAAAGAGGATATAAAACTACTACGTTGTCCATCCAGTCCGGAGCGCTGTCTGAGTCTTCGTCAGAGTTTAGTTGTTGATATGGCACTGCGTGCCTTTCGCTGTGGATATTATAATATTTAAGATCGATGGAATAAAACAATGTGAAGAGGATTCCACGACTTTTATTGGAGTAAATCCCTGAAGGTTACACTTACATTTGACTCCACCTCATTGGCTGCCGAGGACGTCATAAACCGCTCAAGTGCCCTCTAGTAACTAGGTGCCACCGTGAAGTTATGGAGAACTTGAATAATTTAAAAACTTGAAACAACTTAAAAGCATGCAATATACCGCTGATAAAATAAAAGTAAAAAAAACTAAAACCCAACTACGGAAAAGTACGAAAACAAGAGTTTCCCACATTAAATCACCTTTATTTTTCCCTTCATCTGGGGTAATAGCCGTAGTTGCAAGCCATCATCATCATCATACCAGCCGAAAAACGTCTACTGCTGGACAAAGGCTTCCCCCAATTGCAAAATAAATCTTATCTGTAAAGTGTTAGGACTGTCACGAATTTCGTGGGGAAGGGCATTCCAAAGTCACACCGAATGTACAGAAAAAACCCACCATAGAGGGAAGAGCAGTGAGAGCAAAATTTTAGTAACAGAGGTTTAATAGATCGGCAAGCCCTATCTCTAGGAACCATGTAAGGAGAGGAATATTGTGAAGGATTTTATAAAAGATAGAGAGAATGTGAACATCACGACGATGACGGATAGGAAGCCACTTAAGTTAAGATCTAAATTCAGAGGCGTGGTCGAATTTACGGAGGCCAAAAATAAATCGTATTCATAGATTTTGCAATCTTTCTTATTTATGAAGGAGCACCTCCGTAACATCGAGAAAGCAGACATCCGCATAGTCTATAATAAGAAGTAAGAATTGTGCATGGAAGAGCTTGCTTTTAAAGGGTAAAATTTCTGTAGACGTTTAAGATATTGGAAAGAAAAATGCACCTTCCTACTGACTTCGTTGACATGGCTGGTCCAAGACAGGTTAGTATCAAAGATAATCCCTAAAATGATGGCTGTGTTAGTAAATTCCATAAGGACAGCGTTATAAATTACAGGAGGTAATGAGGATATGTCTAGCTGGCTGCGCAACGCAACCCCGTCAATAAAAAAACCTTGTGATTTGGAGGGACTCGCAAGCGAGCCAAATGAATGGGCCCATGGTGGGAACTGGCCTACTCTTGTCAAAGGTTTCAATGACATTCAATAATTGTGTGTATAACTTTTCGTGTCATATTATTTTCGTGTTCTAATGACATAATCTGGTTTATTTCTAACTAATGATTGTTTAATTCTTGATTTTTCACAAATAAAATTATGTTATTATTAATTTATGACTATCAGAAAGAGTGTAATTTGCACCTATTTTGAATAAATACCTTGAATCTAGAACCTTGAAGCAAATTACAAGTCATTTTAAACATACGATTAGTCACAAGTTAGTTATATATTTCTTAACCTAATTAAATGTTATAAAGCATTTCGCTGTTATTATAGTATTTTATTTTTTCAAAGAATAAAAAAATTCGTTAACAGTCTCATAAGTCTGTGCTATAGAAGCTTTTTAGTTTGGCCAAGAACACAGAGTTGCTCGGTGCGTCTCTAATGTCAGCCGGAATTGAATTATAGATTTTGGGACCCATGCATTGGATACATTTTTGCGACTTAGTTAGCCAGCACCAAGCCTGCTTAAGGCATCTTAATTAAGGCGCTTCGAATTAATATTTTTTAAATAACGGAGCTGCAAATACTTGGATTTGCGCTTCTCAGGTCTGGGTTTGTAAGATATAAAAATTAGATCGTCATATGAAAATGGCGATGTACGCTGGCCATGAGTATTAGAAATGAGAATAAGGTCAAAAAGTGAAGGTGAAAAATGAGGAGCATTATGGGTAGCAGTTAAAGGAAGAATATGCATATTAACTAAGGATACCAAAGACAGAAGTTTGTACATACATACATAGATTGTCCAAAACCCTGCTTTTTTCGTAGTTAGGTAAAAAGTTAGGTCTAAAATCTAACACGATGCAAGCCTAGCCTAGTGTGGGGTCGATGTTGAAAGCGTATCTAATTCACTTGTCATAAATTCTTATTCATTATGCTCAAAATATAAAGCGGTAGTTTTATTAACACGGTTACAAGTAGGTACTGCTCAGCCGCAAACTTACAAAAAAGAATAAAGCCAAGCATTCTCCATTGTTTTAATTACTTTCTTTTAGTGGCTGCTTTTGGAGTTTACATTATTTAATTACGCGCCGCCTGCAGATGTAGCAGGGCTTGATACAAACAAAAGGTACCTCCACAGCAGTCGGCCAACAACATCGGCTGCGCGGTGCGCGGTGCGCGGCTCTGAGGGAATTAATGCGAGCGTCGCTTTGTATCGGCCAACTCGGAGCTGATAAATTATCGCCGCGGCTTTATTAGAGAGTAAATTAATTTATTGTTCTACAATTACTTTCTTTCGGGATCGCGCGCAAAGGAAGCACCGCTCCGAAGGGAATATAAATGTTTACTTTGTTATTCAGGTCAACACTTTTGTATCCCTGCCTGGTTAGTTTGGTTCGAGCCTGTTTAACGCTTAGTGCAATATGGGCGCGAGTTCATGTTAATGTTACTTAAGGTGGTGGTGGTGACTCGACTTGTCATAGTATCATCATCATCATAATATCAGCCGGAAATCGTCCACTGCTGGACAAAGGCCTCCCCAAGGATTTCCAGGATGACTGGTCCTGCGCTGCCCGCATCCACTGACTTCCCGCGATCTTCCCCAGGTCGTCGGTCCACCGCGTGGGAGGCCTGCCTACCGCTACGTTTTACGGTGCGCGGTCGCCACCTCAAGGGATGTCTGTTCTACGAGCTATGTGCCCTGCCCACTGCCACTTCAGTATAGCTATTCTGTGAGCTATGTTGGTTACTTTGGTTCTCCTACGGATTTCGTCGTTTCTGATTTGATCACGCAGAGAAACTCCAAGCACAGCACGCTCCATTACCCTTTGGGAGACCTTGAACCTTCTTATGAAGCCCATAGTAAGCGCTCGTGTCTCAGTTCCGTAAGTCATCACTGGCAACACACACTGGTCAAAGAACTTAGTCTTGAGACACTGCGGTATTTGGGACATGAAGATATTACGAAGCTTCCCAAACACTGCCCAGCCGAGTTGGATTCGTCGATTGATCTCTTTCTTGAAGTTGGACCTACCTAGCTGGACTGTTTTCCCCAGGTTTATAAATTCATCAACAACTTCCAGTGTAGAGTCTCCAACCTTTCGAAGATTGGCTGTGACATGGACATTTAACATTATTTTCGTCTTGTCCATGTTCATTTAAAGACCATTTAAAGTATCATAGTGTACTGGCGTATAAATATGTTATTCAAATAGATCCCACATCTTTCGGAGTGGAGTCACTTTCGAGAAATAGTTATTTATTTATGATATTTATGATACAAGGGCGGTAAAAATGTAAATAACAAACGAGTGAAAATTACAACATTAATAATTAATTAATTAATAATTATTATTATACAATTCTTTAGAGTCATTTATAAATGATGTGCGTGACTTGACTGAGAAAAAAAAGGAACGTGAAAAAATGTATAAGTTCCAAAGGCTATTTACAAAACAATGGCATTAGAGTGTCGGCGGCGTAACGGCTAGGACCGCCGCTACCTCCTCCTGCAGCTGAGTTCGTCGTTCAAATCCTGTACCAATACCAATGTATTTTCTAATTTAGACTTCATCGAAGGAAAATATAGTAAGGAAACATGCAGACGTCTGCAAAGAAACTCCAAGGTTGTTTTAAAAGTCGTCAACCAACCCGTACTGGGCCTGCATGGTCGACTTAGGCCCGATCGCTCTAACTCAGGGGCTCGAGCCCATCGGTGGGGACGTACGTGATAATATGATGATAGATATTTGGTCATGTAGTCCGAGTTCTCGCGTTAAATTCAAATAGTCTTGAATTATTCAGTTTTTAAAATATTATTGTATATTAAAATTATTTCTCAATGACAACATTTTACCAGATCTTACTAAGGCTTTTGATGCACTAAAGTGCTCCGCGCAGCGGCGTTGTCGAACAGACAAATCACGTCACTATTGGATTACCGGTGGACACGATGGCGTAGCGCACACAATGGATTAGCGGTGGACACGATGACGTAGCGCACACAATGGATTAACGGTGGACATGATGGCGTAGCGCATACAATGGATTAGCGGTGGACACGATAGCGTAGCGCACACAATGGATTAGCGGTGGACACGATGGCGTAGCGCACACAATGGATTAGCGGTGGACACGATGGCGTAGCGCACACAATGGATCAGCGGTGGACACGATGGCGTAGCGCACACAATGGATTAGCGGTGGACACGATGGCGTAGCGCACACAATGGATTAGCGGTGGACACGATGGCGTAGCGCACACAATGGATCAGCGGTGGACACGATGGCGTAGCGCACACAATGGATCAGCGGTGGACACGATGGCGTAGCGCACACAATGGATTAGCGGTGGACACGATGGCGTAGCGCACACAATGGATTAGCGGTGGACTCGATGGCGTAGCTTACACAATGGATTAGCGGTGAACATGATGGCGTAGCGTACACAAAGGATTAGCGTCCACGATGGCGTAGCGCACACAATTAATTAGGTTGGACACGATGGCGTATTATTTTCAGAGGCTCGCTGTGCGGAATCAGAGGTATGGATAAGCGCAACCTGGTCACTCCAATTTATTTGTGGAATCCGTTGTATGTTCACAATATAGAGGTGATTATAATAATTTAGTTCATATTAACACAAATCACGCTAAGCCTAGTTTAAATTACTTCAGAACTTTGAGTGATTCATACACGACTAGGCAGTCGCACGCGGCGCCAGCGCAGCGCAAACTCCGCGGTCGCGTTGCGTCGATATCGTTGCATTTTTAAGTATCTTTTTATATTTTATGTCTCTCTTGTAATGAGCACTTTGCTGAGTAAAACAAAAACCGATAAAATTGGCTAACGTGACAAGAGTGATTGATAAAAAAAATAACATAATTATGAGAAACAAATTACCAATGCTCCACAATCGAAAGCAACAACAATGAGAGTCAAAAATGTTTTAGTTGTGTCACGATTACTTCGTGAAAAAGTCGTGTAAAAGTTTTAATATTGTTATCGAGGGGCCTTTCTTAATTGGAAAAAGTTTTTGGTCGAAGGAGAGTGGTGAAGCCTTCAAACAGCCAGCGGGCGAGTGGCCGAGTGAGCGGGCGCGCGACGCAATCAACGGAAGGTGTAATTACTTAAAGAGTCTGGTGGGAACCGTAGCTCCCTGCGGAGCGCCAAGTACGTAAATTAAGCAAACTAAAAGACAGAAACACGACTTTTTTATATTAAGTGCACAGATCAAAGTAATGAATAAAAAAATAGACCATAAAGGTGTATAAACAAAAGAGCAATGGAAAATACAGACAATAACCTATTAAGTATAACTAGGCAGGTGGAGAAGTACAGTTACGTTTGACAGAAGTGGAAAAGCAAAGGAGGCCTAGATCTTCTTTAAGTTGCTGAGCCAGCGAAGTAAGTAAAATATAAATTCCTTATACAGGCGATCTAAAAGTCTTTTTGTTCACATAAACTTAAATGTGATGTGATGAATGTTGATACCTGCGTAGCAGGATTGCAAGGAAGTAAGAGTACACACAGCATAACGTAGGTTGCATGTGATGGTCAGCGCTACAGCGAGCTGTTAAAAACAACTGTTAGTGAATTGTTACGTGTGTGCCATTTGACGGAACGACCGATAGTGAATTGTTACCTGTGACTCCGGGCCACATAACTTGGTTGTGACTATGAGCAGCTATCTAGAAACTGTGTGTGATGGTTCAGCGCCACAGCGAGCGTCACGTATACGGAACGAGCATAGTGAATTTTTACCTTGATACCGGACCCTATCACTTGGTTGTTATTATGAGCCGCTATTCAGAACCTGAGTGTGATGGTCAGCGCCACAGCAAGCGTGCCTACTGATGGAACAATCGATAGTGAAATGTTACCTGCGACACCAGGCCACATCACTTGGTTACATGAGCGCTATCCAGAAATTGTGTGTAATATTCAGCGCCACAGCGAGCGTGCCGTCTGTAGAAACAACCGATAACGAATTGTTATCTGCGGTACCGGGCCACATCACTTGTTTTTACTATGAGCCGCTATCCAGAAACTATCTGTGATGTTCAGCGCTACAGCGAGCATGCCGTTTGACAGAAAGACCGATATTGAATTGTTACCTGCGGCACCGGTCCACATCACTTGGTTGTAACTATGAGCCGCTATCCAGACACTATGTGTGATGTTCAGCGCTACAGCGACCATGCCATTTGTCGGGAAGACCGATATTGAATTGTTACCTGCGGCACCGGGCCACATCACTTGTTTTTTACTATGAGCCGCTTTTCAGAAACTATGTGCGATGTTCAGCGCTACAGCGAGCATGCCGTTTGTCGGAAAGACCGATATTGAATTGTTACCTGCGGCACCGGTCCACATCACTTGGTTGTAACTATGAGCCGCTATCCAGACACTATGTGTGATGTTCAGCGCTACAGCGACCATGCCATTTGTCGGGAAGACCGATATTGAATTGTTACCTGCGGCACCGGGCCACATCACTTGTTTTTTACTATGAGCCGCTTTTCAGAAACTATGTGCGATGTTCAGCGCTACAGCGAGCATGCCGTTTGTCGGAAAGACCGATATTATATTGTTACCTGCGGCACCGGTCCACATCACTTGGTTGTGACTATGAGCCGTTATCCAGAAACTATGTGTGATGTTCAGCGCTACACCGAGCATGCCGATTGTCGAAAAGACCGATATTGAATTGTTACCTGCGGCACCGGTCCACATCACTTGGTTGTGACTATGAGCCGCTATCCAGAAACTGCGCTTTTTAAATTTCAATCGGTATTATCACTATCACACATACAATTATGTCGTAATTGAGCGGATTAACGGAGTTGTTGAGGAAGGCCAATCGCATTATCAACTGTAAGAAGTTTAGGCACAAGAAACATTGACATAAAAATAAAGAAACATGGCTCCTATACTTCTTCTACAGAAAAGCTCGTTACTACGAAATATATAAAGCTAAAATAGAAACATTAAACCGAATAGAATCGTAGTTCACATCAACGGATGTGAATCGTTCTAAAAATATGCGCAACTAGAGCGTAGCGTCGCGTCGCGAGCTGCAGCCGATTGACAGATGGGATAGCATATCATAAGCCCTTCCCTATGCGGCACGCGGCACGTCTTTATACTTGATGAGCGCGGCGCGGCGCGGCGCGGCGCGGCACTGCAGAATTCTGCACAGAATATTTCCAGAAAAATAAAAAAACCACTTATGAGTGTGGGGCGAGAGGGGGCAAGGGGGCGGCACTCGCTCTCATTAGCCCCTAATTACGAGCGCTCGCCCCAGAAATTCATATTTAAATTTTTGTACATTTCCCGCTCACAAATTGAAATATTTCACCAATAAAAAAGGGGCAGCGGCGATTCGCATTTTAAACGATTATTGTTTCCTTTTCATGTTAATCGCCGGCACCGGGAAACACGAGCGGATGTTCAGAGCCACCGGGGGCCGCACTTGCGCGTCATGATGTGCAAGATGGTGCTGTATTTTTATTCATGTTTTATTCGTTACAGTTACAGTAATTGACCTTTTTAAATGATTCTTCAAAATTCGTTACTGTTTTTTCATATTGTAGAATAAATAAAGAAGAGAAGAAAAGAAATTGTAGAGAGGGATTACATAAACCATTGTGAGAAGGATATTAATAAAATTGATAAGTCGCTCTCTCATGAAGCGTTTCGTTAATTGGTATCACCACTATCACCAGCTCGCCGGCGCCGGCGGGTCAGGAGCGGGTCAGGAGCGGGTCAGGCGCGGGCACTGCGATTATCTTTCCGCGGCCACTTCTCGCGTTGAGATCGCGTATTTTTAATTTGGCCCGTCGTCTTCGTTTAATTTAGGCTAAACCTAGAAATTTTGGACATTCATAAGAATTAATGCCGGTGCGATGAAGGGAAGGGAGGCTGTTTCTTATTGTTAGAGGCGACACTAACAGCCGCTCGCGCGTCCGCACCAAACAAATTAGAAGCGAGGGCTGGTCGGGAGGGCGATGCGAATGATTTAGCCAAGCTGCCGTAGCTGCGCATTAGCGCCCATGACGACCGCTCGCCAGTCGCGACATAGAGCAACTTTCATTACTTTTCAAAATTAATTGATATTTTGTTATGTTTATGTTTATGTTAATTCAATTTCATAAAAGGGCATTTATTACGTATCATTGCCTCTGCTGTTGCGCATTCGGGTAAAAATTATGAAAATATATTAAGTACAAGGCAATTTTGATAACGCTTTGAAAAATTCAATCTGTACTGAAATATTTGTGAGGGTTCTTCAGCACAACTCCGCCACGGGGCCATATCCTGCCGCGCCCACGCCGCCCGCGCCGCCCGCGCCGCCCGCGCCGCCCGCGCCGCCCGCGCCGCCCGCGCCGCCCGCGCCGCCCGCGCCGCCCGCGCCGCCCGCGCCGCCCGCGCCGCCCGCGCCGCCCGCGCCGCCCGCGCCGTGCGCAGCGCGTCCCGTTGTTATTTTGTATTTCAGCTGTACAGCTGTACAGCTCGGAAGTGGGTGCGAGGCAGAAAGAAAACGAAAAAAATGATATATTTCGAAATTGCTTATTAGCCTACTTTGGTTGATGTGATGATGATCATCACCACTGCTAGACATAGGCCTCCCCCTAAGGTGGGGTGGGAGTGGGGGATTGCCATAATCGCCTCGCTTAGAAGGTGGGTTTGCAATCGCAGTTATGTTACGCGGAAAGGATACTGCTGCCCATCCTCCGATTTGTTCCCAAAGTCGCCCCATATGACATCCTCGGGAAATTATGGGGTGGAAGAATTTTAGGGCCGTATGTTTGAAAATTTTAAGTCTATAGAATAAATTAACAGAATAATTGTATGACTCGCCGCTCGCCGCTCGCCGCTCGCAGCACCGGGGTGCCCTACGATCGATAGCACGAGTCGAGGGACAGCTCTCATTCAGCCCTAATCATCATCATCATCATCATATCAGCCACAAATCATCCACTGCTGGACAAAGGCCTCCCCCAAGGATTTCCACGACGACCGGTCCTGCGCTGCCCGCATCCATCGGCTTCCCGCGACCTTCACCAGGTCATCGGTCCACCGCGTGGGAGGGCTGCCTACGCTACGTTTTCCGGTGCGCGGTCGCCACTCGAGAACTTTACTGCCCCATCGGCCATCTGTTCTACGAGCTATGTGCCCTGCCCACTGCCACTTCAGTTTAGCGATTCTGTGAGCTATGTCGGTTACTTTACTTCTCCTGCGGATCTCCTCGTTTCTGATTCGATCACGCAGAGAAACTCCGAGCATAGCACGCTCCATTGCCCTTTGGGTGACCTTGAGCCTTCTTATGAGGCCCATAGTAAGCGACCATGTCTCAGTTCCGTAAGTCATCACTGGCAACACACACTGGTGCGTGTTGTAAGTTGCCAGGGCCAAAGGTCGTTGGCTTTGGTAGCCTGGCATCTGCCGGGGATTCTTCGCACCCCCTACCCCGCCGTTACCATGACTGCTACCGGAGCCAGGAATAGCGGGGCTGCCGGGGACTAGGGGCCGTTTTCTGGGTGTGAAAATAATCAGCCCTAATCCACATTGTAATAAATATGTAAAAGCTCTCATCTTCCAAAATTATACTGACCGAATAATGCAGTAAATTCCCGGCATGCGCGCGCGCGCCGCCCTCGGGAGCGAATTAGTGACCTACGTGACCTGACTGACGATTCTCGTCCCCCGAAATATGAGTTTCCTGTAAGGCGTATTTTTACAATGGCGCGAGTTGCGCGCTATCGAGCCGCGTCGACTTTTAACGACGGTTTTATACAACAAAACGATAATTGCGGGCGTGACGGGACGTCCGCGGAGCCGCGGAGCTCCGGAGCCCCGGAGCCGCGGAGCACGCCCCCGATAGCGGCGCCTATCTGCGTTTTATGTCTGTTTCTCACTTGTTTGTTTGTTGTTTGAATATCCACGTTACAATAATGAAGATACTAAGTGTTCCATTCAGAAAAAAGAATCCACAGCTGTATTGAAACAAAAAAATAATATTACCCACGTCAAAAAATCACATCGTTAAGGAAACTTGTTACATATTATGACTATTAATAAATAAAGGTAGATACTAATTCCAATAAAACAAAATGTGAAAGGGAGCCAAGTTCTAAACAAAAAAAGCGATATAAATGGGTAGGTGCCAAGTTCTATAGTGGTTTCTTATTCATAGATACGGGACTAAATAACATCTGTGAATGTGGCGCATGCGCATGCGGCATGGCGCATCCCCACAAACTGTGACGCACTTATTTATCGTGCCCGGCGTGTTTCTACACGTGCACACGCCAGGACCTGCTTGCAGCAACTTCTGATTGCGTCACAAAGTACTGGTTCTAAATATTACCACGTCTGCCATCTACATGATAGAAGAAGAAAAAAAGGGACCAAATAATAGAGACTGTACGTTTTCAGTTACTTAAAAGAAAATTTGTTATATTCTGTTCTACTAAAGGTTTAACTTGGCAAGTAACCACTTAAATTCTATATTGGCGTAAATAAGTTTTTCTTCCATGGCAGCTAAAATATTTAAACTTGCCAAGTTACAACATTTAGTAGCACGGGACATTGCAAATTTTCTATTCTTCATCATCATCATCATATCAGCCGAAAGACGTCCACTGCTAGACTAAGGCCTCCCCAAGGGTTTCCACGACGACCAGTCCTGTGCTGCCCGCGATACAAATTTTCTTTTAATCAACTGAAAATTGTTGTACAATCTCTATTATTTTGGTCCGTAGCTATGATTTAACTTTATTTGGTGTCCAAATATTTTTTTTTTAAATCCATTATAGGTCTCTTCGAAAAAGTTGTTAAGTTTCATAAGTAGATGTTAAAGTTTACAGGAAAGGTAATTTTTACACTCTGTATTGTATAACACATTTTTTGTGACACGCCGGCGCGGGCGGCGGTGGTGCGGCGGTGGCGCGGCGGTGGTGCGGCGGTGGTGCGGCGGTGGCGCGGCGGTGGTGCGGCGGTGGTGGTGCGGCGCCATCGGTGCGCGAGTCTGACTCATACTTGGGTAGATTTTACCCGACTATGAAAAAAGAAGGGTTAAGTTTATGAAAATCTATGTATGTACGTAAGTATTTGTGTTCATCTGTTCCCTCGTATTACCTAAACCACTTAACCGATCTTGACAAATGTGGCGTTTTTGGATTTCTGCCTTCACTCCGCGTGTCATAGAATATATAGCGTTTAAAAAAATGTAGGAAATCAGGGTAGAGGGAGACCAAGGATAAGCTATGTATCACAAATTAAGAACAATATAAGTGTAAGTCGTATAGGGAGGAAAGGAAACGAAAAGATAAAGGAAACGGCTTTGGATAGAGAAAGATGGAGGGAGTTGCACAACTGAACTGACATGGATGCTGCACCGACAGGAGCCTAGCTTTTAAATTATAAGAAGAAGGAAAAAACAACATGGCGGATTTTGTAGGTAAAATATATAACTTCAAATAACTTTTTTTTGGTATAAATACCAAAAAAAAGATGATCTAATGATCATGTTTGGTATCTAAAAAAAGGTCTTAACAAACTCATTCTAAATATATACAGGGTGTAACAAAATTGACGTCAGTCCCCCTAAGTGGGGCTTCTACTCATCATACTGAACAACTTTTGTTCTTCATACAAAACGATCAACTGATTGACCAATTTTGAGCATTTTTGTATGGAGTGTCCATTTTATTTTTGCGAATTGACTATGGGTTCCTTGGGGAAAGTTATTCAGTATGATGAGTAGAAGCCCCAGGTAGTGGGTCCTACACCATTTTTTTTACTCCCTGTATATAACATATGCAAATGTTTTTATTTTCTTAGCAAATTTTATTACAAGCGATATTATGAGAAGGCTCAATGTACGCGCGCTACAATCACGCGACACGACACGCGGCCGCGGGTGGCGCGGTGAGGTGGCGTTGTACTCTGAGCACAAAAAAAATATTAAAAAAGTGAAACCCGACTACGGAAAAGTGTGAAAACAAGAGCTTCCCGCCTGAAAACATGACCTTAATTTTCCCCTTCATCTGGGGTAATAGCCGTGGTCGCAAGTCCTATCGGAATCAAAATTTTTGTCATTATTACCTATCGTTATGGCTTGCTACCACGGCTATTACTCCAGATAAAGGGAAAACAAAGGTTATGATTTCAGGCGGGAAACTATTGTTTCATACTTTTCCGTAGTCAGGTTTTAGTTTTTTTAATTTTATTTTTTGTTTTAACAATTTTAATGCCCATTTTTTTTTACCAACATACATCTACCATGTACATTATTTTATTATCAATATTTTTCCTTAATAAGATACCCATTGAGGCAGTAAAGTACTCGAGTAGCGACCGTACACCGGAAGACGTAGCGTAGGAAGGTAGGTGTAGGAGCACGGTGGACCGACGACCTGGTGAAGGTCGCAGGAATTCGCTGGATGCAGGTAACGCAGGACCGGTCGTCGTGGAAGTCCTCGGGGGAGGCCTTTGTCCAGCGGTGGACGGATGTCTTTCGGTTGATATGATGATGACGCCCAATAAACTCTCGATTCTAAATTTTAAGTTTATAAGTCACCTGGAAGTGGACTAAACATTTAGATGAGTAGTGGTGGTGGGGAACCCTACACTCGTGAGTGCGACTCGCACTTGGCTAGTTTTTAGGGTTCCGTACCCAAAAGGTAAGAACGGGACCCTCCTACTGAGACTTCGCTGTCCGTCCGCCTGTCACCACACCGGGATGTATTTCATGAACCGTGATAGCCAGACACTTAATTTTAACAGATGATGTATTTCTGTTGTGGCTACAACAACAAATACAAATAAAAGACATATTAAAATCAATACTTATGAGGGCTCCCATACAACAAACGTGATTTTTATAGATAATGGTACAGAATCCTTCGCGCGCAAGTGCGACCTGCACTTGGATGGTTTTTTTTGTATACGCCCGATAAGCTAGCTAAGTGCCAAACAAGTTTCTAGGTCACCTGGAAGAGGCTGTAATGTTGATGAGTGATAGTTGTATGAAACTTTAATTTCGCGACTCCGATTCGCACACGGCCGGTTTAAAAAAAAAATGTTTTGTATTCGTCTTTTAATTTATCTTGATGCTTAATTATAGTTGATATATATATATTAAGTCACCTGGAATATTATAGATCTATTAGTGCCCATACGGGGGCCAAATTTGGGTTGTAGATTACAAGTCACACTTGTCAGGTTTTAGAAATCCGAAGTCAATAAGGAAACCTTATAATTTCGCCATATTGTCTCTCTGTTCGTCTGTCCATTTTTACGCGGCTTAGCTCAGAAACTATTAATACTAGAAGACTGTAATTTAGCAATCTTATACCTACATATTCATCACGCCGATAAAGGTGTACAATAAAATCTCGTGTTGTTTATGGTACCTCTCGAGCGCAACCGCCTCCGTAATTACGTAAGCTAGTAATTTATAAATCTTAATTAAAATTTAGTGAAAACTTTCCATTCGAACAAACAAAAGCTCTTTCAACTTACTTATTTTGTAATATAATGAGATTTATGATTTCAAAATTATTATCATTAGTAGCTACTTCCGTTACAAAAGTGTTCAACTAATAGTTAATTTTTGAACACTTTTGTAACGTTTTAGTAACGTTATAGTGACGTCATAGACGATTTTTGATGTGTGACGTCTTTCCTCTCGCTTTCCAGCAATTTGTGGGAGTGATTGCGTGAAATGGGACGGAAGAGTGTAACAGGAAATGCGAACGTTTTTTAAGCCACGAAGGCTAAGGTAACATGGCCATGCCGCCTAATGTGAATCCAAAGGCAAAGATGACGTACTATCCGAAGGCCCGGCCCGTGAGTTTACGACCCGACAGTTCTTTAATTTACAATATTTTGTCATATATATACCTTATAATTTAGCCATATTATCTATCTGTTCGTCTGTCCATTTTTCCGCGGCTTAGCTCAGAGGCTATTAATACTAGAAAACTGTAATTTAGCAATCTTATCACGCCGATAAAGGTGTACAATAAAATCTTGTATATATTTCAGTTTTACAACATTACAGTTTTTTTTACAAAACCAAGGCTTAAAGGTTTAAAATACACAAAAAAATTGTACGTAAATAATGTGCATTAAAATTAAAATCCATAATAATCATAATCCATAATCCATTTATTCATAATCCATTTATTCATAATTTGTAAATTACAGGTCAAAGTTAATAATTAAGAATGTCAATAATCATAATGGAATTAAGTAAGTAACTCGCATAAAACATAATAAAATAATACTAAAATATATAAAATTTGTATAAAATAAATTCATGTCTAATAATAAATACAGATAGTCAACAATGTGAAATAATAAGTCGTTATTTATAGAAAAATCGAATTTTCGATGTAAAGTTGTCAAAAAGAGAAAATACTACAATGACACACATCATGTCACACATCATATTAAGCGACTGCTGGATTAAGGTGAACAATGTCGGCGTGGCACCATGACGGGGTATAAGAATCTCGTGAAATCCCTACTAATATTATAAATGTGAAAGTAACTCTGTCTGTCTGTTACGCTTTCCCGCAAAAACTACTGAACGGATTTGGCTGAAATTTGGTAGGTAGACAGATTAGGACCTGGATTCAGACATAGGCTACTTTTTACCACGCTCGCGAGCCGCTTGCGGCTCGCGCACTGCGCACCCTCGAAAAGTCATAGAAACGTTGTCCACGCGGGTGAAACCGCGGGAAACAGCTAGTACTTTATAAAAATGACTATATATGGAAAAATTACAAAGTATTATAAGGTCGAGGAATAAAAATGCAAGGCTCGCTCGTTAAACTGTTCAGATCTTTTTGTCGTCGTGAGTTCTTGTTCCTCGGCTGCATCGGCACTTACCATCAGGTGAGGTGCAGCCAAACGCACTCAAATTTTTAATAAAAAAATAATACCTCCACGGCTGTCTTATAAACATATGAAATGTTTCTGTTGTAAAATACGTCCGAGCATTTAGGGAAAATAGATTGCTTCGATGTTTTTAAACTTGAGGTCTGTTTCTAGAGACATGAGTACAGGATCTGCTCGCCAGCGCACGCCCCGCCGGCGGGGGCGCCTTGCGGGGGCGCCGGGCGGGGGCGCCGGCCGACAGTGTTTACGTGACTCTGCTTTATTAAAATTCTTCCTTTGCTCCAATCTTGTTCCTTCGCTCGATTTTTCTTTATTTCCTTTTCGTGAGTGACTTAATTATTTTCACTACGGCTGACATCACTTCCACAATTTTCAATATCGGAGCTAAGGAATCGGGTTTTATGGGTAAATTATCTCCGAACTGAAAGCTAATATAAACGCTCATAAAATATTAGGAAGATGAAATGGGTACGCGCGTGTCTTCCTATTATTAATGAACTGTTAGTGTTTGTACCAGACAGTGAAACACCTTCGTGCCGTGTGTGTGCGCCGTGTGTGTGCGCCGTGTGTGTGTGTGTCATGTGTGTGCGCCGTGTGTGTGCGCCAGAGTAGAGTCCAACACAGCAAAACGTAATCGCCGAACGTCCGCCGGGGCCGTAGCGGGTCGTCACTGTCAATAAAGTTCATCATCATCATATCAGCCAAAAAGCGTCCACTGCTGGACAAAGGCCTCCCCCAAGGATTTCCACGACGACCGTATCCAGCGGCTTTCCAGGATCTTCACCAGGTCGTCGGTCTACCGCGTGGGCGGCTTGCCTACGCTACGTCAGATGCGCGGTCGCCACTCGAGAACTTTACTGTCTACGAGCTAAGTACCTGCCCACTGTCACATCAGTCTAGCGATTCTGTGAGCTATGTCAGTTACTTTGGTTCTCCTGCGGATCTCTTCATTTCTGATTCGATCGCACAGGGTAATTCCGAGCATAGCTCGCTCCATTGCCAGTTTCGTATGTTATTATTGGCAACATACACTGTTCAAAGACCTTAGTCTTGAGACACTGCGGTATTTGGGACGTGAAGATATTGCGAAGCTTCCCGAACGCTGCCCAGCCGAGTTGCATTCGTCGATTGAACAATCAATAAAGTTGCAATTCGCAAACATTTTGTTTATTTTCTATTAGCAATGATCCGTTAAAGATTCGCATGTGATCCATTCTAAATTGGGCTTAAAGAGAAGAGATCGTCTACGTATGAAGGAAGGTCGGCAAAGTGCTAGATACACTGAGACGGAATAAAATACGGAGAAGTAAAGTTCCAATTGTATGCGCGGTCGAACGTTGTATAATGATCCGACAGTATGCACAGTCGACCCCCTAGCACTGTCTAGCAGCGTCCAGTAAATTGTCCCAGCAGAAGTAAAAACAGTATCCGTAACTCCTATGGAATGTCCCTATGGAATATGTACATCGCAGCATACAGAAACTTCAGCTACAGCGCTATCTAGTGTTGATTCTTGATACCATTATAATGTGGTATCCTGTAACAAGCACATGGGAGGTACCAAGTCAAAAACCTGGCCCGTGACGGACGAACGACTGTAAAGGAAGTGATGAAAGAATCTGCTTCTTCCATAGCAACCAAGTAGTTAACGAACCGCGGCTCCATAGTAACCAAGTAGCAAACCTCAAAACTAGACGTTTCGCAGACGAAACAGATTAGGACAGTAAGTAAGTAAAAGTTGTATAATTTCAGATTATGTCATCCGCAACATATCACGTATCAGCCGCATCTTCCTGCTCGAAGTGGATTATAGACATACAGGCACTGTTTTTATTAGTGTTCTAGCTAATTTAAGTTCTAGCTAATAAAGGTTATCGCTGTTATCACGTGTCACGTGTCACGCGAGCGTCAGGTACGCGCCCAGTGCCCTCGCGGGCGGCGCGGCGCGCTATTGCATCCTAACGACGCACATAAATCGCTCCGCCAGACTCACAGCGCTTGTGTCTGCTTAATTTGAGACTTATTATCCGTCCCTTATTTCATTAAACCGACGATGTGATGTTAAATGATTAATATAATGAGTCGTAAAAAGTAACGAGACGACGGGAGCCTGACGTGCATCTCTGAAGCGGAGCCGCGATATTGCGCTCAGCTCCCTCTTTATGGCACTACTATTATTATATTAACAAAATTAAATAACAAACACCGACACTGCAGCGCGTTGCTATTGCGAGCACCAGCTGATAGATAGCGACGCGCCCGAGCCCGGCCCCGGCGCATTGATGCGGGGTGACGATCCTAACGTACGCAGTGTCCCGGCGTTATAAGCCGTGGAGGAAAAATGCTCTAAATATAATGCCAGATATGACAGGATGCGATTCGGCGCACCACGACCAGCCCGAACATCTGGCCGGTCCATTCCATCATCGCCACCAGTGCGCTCGGCACCGGCAGGGCATTCTCAGATCCAGTATAAGTGGCGCCTTCCGCTGGTGGATTACGCCGCATGTGTTGGACTAGATCTTAAAATACGAACCTCATGCGTGCCAAGTTAATTATCAGTATATCGAGATACCAACATGATTTTATCAAAACATCACCATGCCAGTTCGCCTCCAGAACCAAAACTCAAAACTTATCTGGCTGCAGCATGGGGTGAGACAGGGAGATGCCATACCTCTGAAACTGTTCGTCGCCGCCCTGGAAGATGTTTTTAGGCTTTTGAACTGGAGTGGACTCGGCATCAATATTAATGGCAAGTACATCACCTACCTTCGATTCGCTGAAGAAATCGTGGTTATGGCTGAGAACATAGAAGACTTAGGCGCAATGTTCGATGACCTCAGTAGAGCCTCTCAACAAGATTTCTTAGAATGGACAAGACGAAAATATGTTTAATGTCCGTGTTGCACCTACTTCTCTGAAGATTGATAGATAGATAAATCATTTATTCATTGACAGTTTAAACATTTGACACAAAGAACAAGATTAAAATAAAAGACGTAATAAAGTAAAATTAAAAAACTAAGTTAAACACAAACAGGACGAACGATGAGTACTGCCAAAGAAAAGGCGCTGACTCAGCATAATGTTGTGGATTGTGTTCCCACAGCTCCACAACGCTGATATTCTGTTAGTACCGGTGGTTGCGTCGTGCGCACCTCGAACGACGATTGGAGGCTTACTTGTTGACAAATATATATACCTAGGACAAATAGTCCAACTTCGAGAAAGAGATCAATCGATACATCCAAATCGGCTGGGAAGCATTTGGGAATCTTCACAATATCTTCTCGTCCCAAATACCGCAGTGTTTCAAGACTAAAGTCTTCGACCAGTGTATGTTGCCAGTGATGACATACGGAACCGAGACATAATCGCTTACTAAGGGCCTCAAAAGAAGGCTCAAGGTCACGGTAGTCGAGGGACTTTCAAAAAAGTTACTCAATCCTTTTTCGATTACGTTTTAACACCCTGGATTGGGCTTTTCAAAATTTGAATTTTCCTTTTTATTTAAAATTTTTCGAGAATACGTTATGTAAGTTGATCTTTCCATTCAAAGCCTTTAACTACTTGCTATCGAAACCTGCTCTGAAATTACACCTATACACGGTGTAACACAATTGGTGCAGGTCCCGTTAACTGGGGCTTCTACTCATCATACAGAATATTTTTCCTCAAGGAACCCATAGAGAACTCTAAAAAAAAATTGGACCCTCCATAAAGTTCATCCCTCCCTTCCGTGTTCTTTTTGTCGCTTCGCCATTTTGTAATTGTTCTAATTTGGTATAGTTATTTTTTCGTAATTTATCTATGAAATTTAAATATGTATTAGTATATATTTATTTGTATGTATAGAATACATGTACAATATATGTGTATATATATAAATATATATATATAGTTATATAATTGTTACAATATGTATTGAATAATAAAATTAGCATGTATTGTTTTTTAATTAGTTAATTAAGTTGCTCATTTCTCTGCCCTTTTGTAAAATTAAGTATTTCGTGCTCTCCTTTAACTAAAGGTTGTCTGGAAGAGATTGCTTTTAGCAATAAGACCGCCTACTGTACACTTCATTATAATACCTATATGTATTAGCTTTACGAAATTGTTTTGGTGTACTATAAGTGTAAATAAATAAATAAATAAAGTTCACAAAATCGCTCAACAAGTGGATCGATTTGTACGAGGAGTTAATTGTTTTGGTGATTGCAGCAAGTTACTGAACAAAAGTTAGAGAGGACACGCGGCACATGGAGCTGCGCATTGCAGACGGAGGTTTTGGTTGGCAAAACTGAACATCGGATTAGGCTTCAAGCGAAACCCTATATTGCAGTCAGACGGCCCTCGCACAGCAGCCGGAACCCGGGCGTGGTATGCACCTCCCACTACTTTCATCTGTTCAAAATACATGGATTTCCAGAGCCTCGATGGTTGCTTAACTTTATTTGCAGTAAACATAAACCCGAAAGATTAACCTAATGTCACTGCATCTCATTGCCCTACTAACGAATTAACCAAGTAGCCAAGTTAGTTGAATGGACAAAGGTCGCGCTGTGACAAATGCGCGTCCGCGCCATCCGGCCGACACCCCGACACCGCCGCAGAGGCACAGGCGCGCGTTCGGCCGCTTACAATAACTGGCTTGTCAAAACTGAGTATTTGCAAAGGCACAACCAATCAGCCATGATCCTACACCAAGAGACCGCTCTAAAGTATGGCCTCATGTCTCAGCGGTTGCCATATTACAAGTAAACGCTGGAACCGGTTCTCGAGAACGACGGCGCCAAACTCTGGGACCGACTCTTCATCACGGACAGGACAATTCCTTTGAATAAGTCTGATACCGTGTTGATGGATCGGGCGCATTCAGGGGTATTTTTGGTGAATGTCACCATCCCATACGACAAAAACCTCGTGTAGGCTGATGCCGACAAAAGGACCAAGTACCTGGACCAAGGTAACTGAAATGTGGCAAGTGGAATCCACCGAAATGATCTCCGTAGTCCTATCTGTGAACGGGCTAATTTCAGCCAACCTTGAACTTCACCTAAGGCGGCTGGAACTCCGAGGCAGACCAATAATTGCAGCAATGCAGAAAGCAGTCCTCCTCGACAATGCCTGGGTAGTCCGACGCGTTCTGAGTGAGCTTCTGCTGGAGGTGCTCCTGCCACTTCGCCTCGTGCCAAGTAGCTTAAATTTAATATTTTGAAATAATACTTGTTAATAATAATGTATAAAAATTTATTTGTTGACCAAAAAAGTTTACAAAATGTTCTCCACAAGCAGCAAGAAATACAGATCAGTACTAAAATTATTACAACTAAAGCCTAAGCTAAATGAAAGCCTGTGTTATAGGCATTAGTCCTCTTTCAGTTGGCGCAATATATTATTTTGTTAAAAAAGTATTATAGAATCATCATCATCATCATCACCATCATATTAGCCGAAAAACTTCCACTGCTGGACAAAAGCTTCTACTGGCAGCGTAGGACCGGTCGTCGTGGAATTTTTTTAATAGATGTCATTAAATTAATTTAAGCTTTCTTTGAATTTTTTTTTCAATAAAGTAGCATTTACGAAGTTTTGAGCTCCAAAGTTAATATTTTCGTGTACTTCCATTCTAAGTTTTGAAATACAGACGTATTTTTTAAAAATTAAAAATAAACAAATGAATCTATTTGGGTCATAATAAAAAATTGGGGTTGCCACCATAGTGAAAGTTATGTTTTTCTCAAAATTGGCTCTAAAAATGTTGAAGGAACTATATACGTTAATATATCTTTGTTTGGTCTACTACACGCCGTAGTAAGTTATTCTAGGAAAAACCGAAATAAGTAACCTCCCATACAAAGCCAAATCACTTCCAATTTTTTCATAAAGTCTGGTAATATTTACCTTAACTCTTTGCTCTTCAGCTCAGTGTTCATTGTTGATTTATATATGCCTGACTTTGCCTGACGGTGAAGTCTTTTTGAATTAAATAGTGCTTTCTAACATTATGTTTTTGACAGTTTTGCCGTTCTCTTTACCTATACGAGTATGTACAGCTCGTGGCGTAATGGCTAGGGCCGCCGCCTCCTGTCCGGGAGGTCGTAGTTCAAACCTGCCACGTACCAATGTGATTTCGAATTTAGATTCATATGTACGTTTATCCGACGCTCTTACGGTGAAGGAAAACATCGTGAGGAAACCTGCACACGCCTGCGAAGAAACTTGCAGGTTGTGTGTGAAGTCAACCAACCCGCACTGGGCCCGCGTGGTAGACTAAGGCCCGATCGCCCTAAATTCAGGGTAAGCTCGAGCTCCTCGGTGGGGACGTATATGAGCTGATATGAATGAAAAAAAAATAGCTCGTCAATGTCCCTAGTGTTGGTACTGAACTATGGGACCAGGAAAACGATGTAGGGTATCCTGAGACAAACAGTTTTCAAGTAATGTATTTATGTATTTTTATTATATTTATGTATATACAATGTATAGGAGTGATTCTATTTTAAATGTTTTAACATTTTCAAAAGTTCACAAACATTAATATCAGAATATACATACTTAGCACCAATTCGTTATAAATAACTTTTTACAACCCAATAAGTGTCCCGGAAAAGAGTAACAACAAATATTAAAGATAGAGTTAATTTTTTTTATCTCATAGTTTAAATGAATAGGTTCCAGATTGAACATGGTAACCTTGACCTTATGCTGCAGCATATTCTGGTATCTGCAGGATACCCAACTCCTTACCAACTTACAGCAAAAGCATTGTGTTTGGGATACGTAAAGTTAAAAAGGCATGAAATAAAACTTAAATTAAAAATTTAAAAAACCCCAACAAGAAAACCTTTAAAAAGTTGGAAATAACATGTTTTGACCCTTGAAGTTAATAATTATATGTAGTTACATTTTGATCTAAGAGTCGTCGCGTCGCGTAGGGAGACCGCTAAGTAAATAAAATAAAAACAGAAAACAACTGTTTACTTTACTCTACTACAACTAATTACTAATAATGTCACAGCTTCACGGCACCCCTACGACGCGACGACTCTTGGATCCAAATATAATTAAACTGAAAGGTCTTAGAGGTCTTGAGACTAAGGTCTTCGACCAGCGTGTCTTGCCGGTGGTGACATACAGAATGGTCGCTTACTACGGGCCTCATAAGGAGGCTCAAGGTCACCCAAAGAACAATGGAGCGTGCTTACTTGGAGTTTCTCTGCGTGATTGAATCAGAAACGAGGATATCCGTATGAGTTCCAAAGTAAACGACATAACTCTCAGAATCGCTAAACTGAAAGAGTAGTGGGTGGGGTACATAGCTCGCAGAATAGATGGCCGTTGTGGCAGTAAAGTTCTCGAGTGGCGACCGCGCACCGGAAAACGTAGCGTAGGCAGACCTCCCATTGGGTGGACCGATGACCTGGTGAAGGTCACAGAAAGCCGCTAGATGCGGGCATTTCAGAACCGGTCGTCGTGGTAATCCTTTGGGGAGGCCTATGTCCAGCAGTGGACGTCCTTCTGCTGATTTATTGATGATGAAACTTAAAGGGTCAAAATACATTATTTTCTACATTTCAGTTGTTGTTTAGTAGGGGTTTTTTTAAAATTTTTAAATTAGGTTTCTTATAACGAGTATATCGCGAGTTCATAGTTCGGGGCGAACCACTAGTAGTATTTGTGAAGATTTTCGTAGACTTAACGAGGTGCGGCGCGCGTGGCGCGTGGCGCGTGGCCGGGCCATCAACTGGGAAACTCATCCAGGTGACTTCACATGTCGCGCGCGCGCTGGGTGCGGACATAATCGGCGATATTCGACGGCGGCGCGGCGCCATCGGCGGCCGTTACCGCGGGTTTACTGCCGCGGGCCCGGCACCTTATTGCGCGCGCGGCACTGGGACGCGCGCGCGCGACCCCGCCACGCCTCGCGCAGGATGCTGTGGAGCCATCCTGCGTGGTTGTCACAGGGTCGCGACTCGCGTGAAGAGCAGAAGAGAGAGATAAGTCGGTACATAAGTGGCCGCCTGAGGCTTCAGATTATCTCCGACTGGCTTTCGATAAACGTGAGATCGTACTGCTGGAGTGCTGGAACACCAAATTTTTCTTCAACCAAATATAATCATACCAAAAACAAGTTGCCGAGACTCACAATTCCATTACTTTCACACTTAGGAAGTTACGAGATCTTTACTATAGTCAAGCCTCTAGCTGAGTTCCGATTTGTGGTGCGCATCATAGCCCACGTGCATAGCCCACGTGGCCGTTCCCAAGTCTAATGTATAGCTTTAAGCGCTCTTGACTCTACCACATTTTAAAATAACTTAACCTCAAAGCCCTGCCCCTACAAACTTTATCTTGGTAAGAAGGCATGGGTTGGTCGTTTAATATTCGTGGAAATATTACGTGACATAACATATAAGTCCATGAAATAGTTTTTGTGACAATTACAAAACGGCCAAGCCATAAGTTTGTTACAAAGATTTTGTAGAGGCAGGGCTTATAGGTAGAGGTATTTTTTAAACGGACTTCAAAAAAGGAGGAGGTTTCTCAATTCGACAGTTACATTTTTTTATGTGTGTTCGCGGAAAACTTCTTCTTCTACTAAAATTTTTGTTGAGTTCAGTGCTTGCAAATCGATCGAATCATAAACATTTTTGATAGGTAAGTAACTAGCTGTGTGCTGCTGGTACTGACCTCAAAAAAAATGTTGTCCCCTAATTTTTGCACCTACCTTTGATTTCACTATTGTTGGTTAATTTCGTGTATTTATTTGTATAAAAATATTATTTCTTACTTTTGAGCATTTTCTTTTTGAATACGGTTTTTATTTTTTTTTATTTTTAGTGATAATGTTATTTATCTAACAACGTTAAACCCAATCATCTACTTGCCAATAGGAATCATCAAATCATAATGCATGTGTTTCATTAAATGATACAGAAGTCTGTGGCTTCTATCATCATCTCAGCAGCATGCAAGTTAAGTAGTTACACCTTCCATCATCAGCTCACCTGAATAACCTGAAAGAATACAACAAACGGTCTATATACCTACCCATATACAAATAATATTCACAAAATTATCATCTAACTCTAAGCATTAAGGAGTTGTACCTTTCACCATCAGCTCTGCAACATGGAATGATGACTACCAGACGTAAACACTTGAATACCTTTAGAAAGTACACAAAAAAATTAAAAACGTACTAGTCGCCACTACATCAGATCTTGTTTTTCTTATCATGGTACCACCATTGGAATATCTCCTTTCCAACAAAAAAAAGAATCATAAAAATCGGTTCATAAACGAAGAAGTTATCCGCGACCCAGTCGTTTAAAAACCGTTTTGTGACTCAAAACCTTTGGACTCTTCGATGCAAACATCCATCAGCCATCAGCCATCAGCCATCAGCTGTTGCTGTTGCTGTTGCTGTTGTCGACGAGTAGAAACTAGCTAGAAACGAGTTTATAATTTCGTCCAAACTGTACCGTCTCTTAGAGTATTGGTAAGAGCGCTGGTAATCAAATCAAAGTGTTTTCTTCAACAGGTCGGTGGTCCACCGTGTAGGAGGCCTGTCTTTGCTACGTCTTCCGGTGCGTGATCGCCACTCGACAACTTGACTACCCTAACGTCCATCTGTTTCACGAGCTACGTGACCTGACCACTGCCACTTGATTTTAGCCATCTATACATACCTGTAGTACAGTCTAAGTGCCAGTAGTTTTTAAAGAATTATCCTCCAACTCCTAACCGGTAAGAAGTTGTACCTTCCATCACCACAACATGAGATGATGACTACTAAACGCAAATACTTGAACAGCTTAAGAAAACATATGGAGCAAGTAATACGTGCCTACAAAATTTGAAGGTTGCCCTCGATTTTCCTAGGATCCCATCTTCAGATCCTATCTTGCCGACAGTGGGACCACCTGGGAAGTATGCCATTTCAAAAAAAAAGAATTGTGTAAATCGGTTTAGGCGCCTTCAAGAAATCGGGGAACATACCCAAAAATATTTTGACGACTTGAGTCCTACTTTATTTGAAGTCGGTTAATATATAGAGGTTGTAAGAAAATTGGTGCAGGACCAGTTGACCGGGGCTTCTACTCATCATACTGAGCAACTTTCCCCAAGAAACCTAAACACTTCTCAAAAAAAATTCGACGCTCTATACTAAAAGCACAAAATTGGTGAATTAGCTGATCGTTTTGAATAAAGAGTTCAACAATTTTTTTGCAATTTCATAAAATTTGTATAACAAGAGTTGTTCAGTTTGATGAGTAGAAGCCCCAGTTAACGGGACCTACGCCTGTTTAGTTACAACCTGTATATTATGCATGTATATCACTTAAATAAATATTATTACTTAACAAAAAATAATCATATCCCAAAAAAACTAAAATGTGAAAGCTTCATACACAACATTTACAGAAATCGAAATGATATCAAGTTCTATAGTCTAACACTCTTTGATAATCGTCAAACGGCCTAATATTGAATAATACAAATTCCAGTGTTATATTGTTTAGAGCTAGGCCAATACAAAAAAATACACCTATACAAATGAACAGCCCGGTACCTCTGATCAACAAATGTGGTTTCTTAGGATTTATTTTGGACTCCAACTTGAACTGGAAGCAGCGCGTGCAGGCACTTTGCGACAGACTCCGTGGAGCAACGTACTTCGAGGAAGCTGCGACCGCTCGTGTCTCCAGAGATTCTTGTGCAGGCATACTTTGCTCACTTCCATTCAATAATGTCCACGGTATCATTTTATGGGGTGACTCAACAGACTCGGATCGAGTGTGAAGTAAGCCCTCAATCTGACTATTTCTTTAATGAACTGGAAATTTTGTAAACTTTTTTAGTTGCAGATATGTAATGCCTCTTAATTTACAATGGTTGCTGTAACGATAATGTTCCCCAGAATTCTCGTAAAAACGTTAACGGCGTGCCACATCGGCGCGGCGCTTGTAATCAACTGGGATTAACAATTTGATGCGTTGTTCGGTAACATCTGTACGGGCGTGGCGCGGGGCGGCGCAGGGTGGTTAATGAAGTTACTATCCAATAATGACGGAGAGTACCGCACGCACGTAAAGAGCTTTATGTCGGCATAAAGACGAGACGCCTGCGCCACCGCGCGCGCCACGCGCCACGCGCCACGCGCCACGCGCTGGCTAATAACATGAACTTTATTTCATACTCAGTTTGCCCATAAATCAGTAACAAAATAATTTTGGAAAACCTAAAGACTTTCAGGTACAAGCTTTTAAAATAGTTTTCAACCGACTTCAAAAAGGAGGAGGTTCTCAATTCGAGTGTATGGTTTTTTTGTATGTTTGTAACGCGATATCTCCGCCGATTGTGAACCGATTTTCAAAATTCTTTTTTTATTTGAAAGGGTATACTCCCGAGGGGGTCCCATTGTCACCAAGTCAGGATCTGATTATGGGATCCCGGGGAAATCGAGGGCAACCCTTAAATTTTATAGGCACAATATATTACGTGTTTCATGTTTTTCGTAAAACTATTCATGTTGATGAGCTGATGAAGGAAGGTACAACTCTGTAACGATTAGGAATTGGAGGATAATTCTCCACATAGTTTACGTAGATACGTAAAAACCGATAGTTGTATTCTTTCAGGTTATTCAGATGAGCTGATGATAGAAGATTTAACTCCTTAACTGTCATGCTGTTGAGATGATGATGGAAGCCACAGGAATCTGTATCTGTTAATGAAACACATGCATTATGATTTGATGGTTCCTATTGGCGAGTGGGTAATTGGGTATTTATTTTTAGTGATAGCATTATCACAAAAAATAAACAAAAAAAATAAAAGTTTAAAACTTAAAAACCGACTTCAAAAATGAAATTCACTCAAAAGTATGAAATAATATTATTATACTTAGATACTAGACAAACCAAAAATAACGAAATCAAAGGTGGGTACGAATTAAATTAGGAGCCTAAAATTTTTTTTGAGGTCGTTGTCAGCAATGCCATCGAATCTAAAACATTTGATATGTAAGTAGCTGTGTGCTGGTACCAACCTCAAAAATAAATTTAGGCCCCTAAATTAATTCGTACCCACCTTTGATTTCGTTATTGTTAGTTAATGTCGAGTATCTAAGTATAATAATATTATTTCATATTTTTGAGTGAATTTCATTTTTGAAGTCGGTTTTTAAGTTTTTAAACTTTTATTTTTATATTAGATATAATTTTTGAATTTGGAACCATGTATTCATTTGACCAATTGGCTTATATTGTACACTCACAAAATTAAAAAATCGATAGTGGTTTGTAAATGGACATGATCACATTGAATATTAATCACAATACATTTTAGACATCGAGCATGTTCTTACAAGCATAGTTCTTTTAAGACTTAAATACCAAATGAAAATAGTTTATTTTAAGAAAAAAATTAACGATTTGTTTACATAGTTGGCTATTTTCAAACAAATAGACTTTATTTCCCTACTGTTATATTGAAAATAAAAGACGATTCTGGGACCTCGATTCCATCTGCAAATTTCATCATAAAATCAACTAAAAAACACCAAAATGATGTAAATGCCGCCGGGAACACCGCTTCATTCCAACATGTGACCCCTGAAAGTAGCTCTTAAATTGATTGAAGGATTTGAAGTAAACAAACTAAGGTACAAACCTGGATTCAACAATACATATAAGAACCCAATAAATATGATAAAATAAAAAATTAAATGAAACGTTGCAAGTTAAATAAAAGCTTTTATAAATACAAAAATCTTGAACTTTTGTTTGTTTGTAAAACTTAAATAATCAATCAAATACGAACTTTACGATCGTCGGCCAGTGTTTGACAATGGGGGAGTAAGAACGGGTCAATGAACATATTTGTTCAATATAGTTGCTTGAAAAGCGGTCCTTTATACGCCAGTCAAGTGTGCGCAAAATTAATTTTACCGCACACGTGCTCTTACTTTAGCGCTCCTTTTTATTTGTAACTCGGAGAAACAAGACGTTTCTAGCAAATAAAAAATATAATAACCAAAGATACAAAATCTTCTAGACTTTTGATAGGAGAGTTTTAAAAGCAATAGGTTGTCCCTCCGAGAGGTTATTACTTAACGCGAGCTGATTAGATTCACTTGGGTTATATGTTTGTGAAGAAAAGAGAATAAATATGAATGAAACGCATAGGTTGCACCTAGGAAAAGGTCATCGTTTCCAAGGAAGTTTTGATGCTTGTTTATTAACTAGCTGTTTCCCGCGGCTTCATGGAAATCCGTCGAGCCGTTTCGGAGGAGTATGTCAACTAACACTGTGACACGAGAATTTTATATATATAGATCTGTTATTTATTATATTTATGTTTTAGTTGTGAAAACGAATAATATTATGAAAAGTTACGTATGATAAAAAATATACTTATATGTATGTATAAGATAAAACGTAAATAAAAAAAATTACCATCCCCCGACAAAAAACTGCTAAAAAGTAGAAAATAATATGTTTTGGCCCTTTAAGTTTAATTTATGTAGTTATATTTTGATATAAGAGTCCTCGCATAGGGGGACCGCTAAGTTGTGTAGTTTTTAGTAATTAGTTGTAGTTTAAGTGAAACAGTTGTATGCTGTTTTTATTTTATGAACTTAGCAGTCCCCCAACGACACAATTCTTAGATCAAAATATAACTACTTATAATAAACTTAAAGGGCTAAAACATATTATTTTCTACTTTTTAGCTGTTATTTGTCGGGGGTTTTAAATTTTTTAATTTAAGTTTTATTTTATGCTTTTTTTCTAGGAGAAGCTGCAGCATTAGGTCAAGGTTATCATGTTCTATCTAAAACTTATTCATAGAGACTATTCTAATGAGCTCAAACACGATTCATCTGCTGTAAGTTGGTGAGGAATTGAGTATCCTACAAATTCCAGAAGATGCTCCAGCATCAGGTCAAAGTTACCATGTTCTTTGTAGAACCTATTCAACACAGGTTTAAAAAGTATTTAAAACAGTGACAGCCATAATTTGAATTTAAGAAATGTAAATAAAATAGAGATAGCCTTTTCGAGACTGAGTAAGGTTAAAAAGTCATTTGTGGGGCAGTGTATAAGATTCTACAATAAAATTCCAGAAAATGTAACTACACTCGAGAGCGATGAATCCGGGTCACTTAAAGAATCCTAAAAATCTCGGAAACTAAGAAGGATAGCTTAATGAAATAAATTGTGTTTAATAGACAATTTAATACTCCTTAAATGAAGCCATTTAAACTTCTTAGTTATTGTAAAGTTATGTCATAAAAAAATCAAATTTGAAAAAGGGAGACTTTCGAAGATGGAACTACGAAATTACTACATTTGTTTTTGCTTTTGTTTCTAATCTGTCATTTAAGTGGGTACATAAACCATGTTGATAGTGTTCAATATTTATTATTCAAGCAGTAATCATGTCGTTTACACCTGAAGAATGCACCAGAATACTCACAATGCTGGAAAACGACCGGAGTCAGCGCGATACGGCCACGACTGTCGGTGTGTCGCTCTCATCAGGACAAAGAGTTCTCCAACGTTACGAGGAAACTGGCTCTAACCTACGCAGACCAGGAACAGGCAGAACCAGGTGTACCACAGCACGAGAAGATCGATACTTGGTGAACACAATGCTTCGTAATCGCTTTCTCACAGGAACTGAACTTACAAATCAGTTTCGACGCCTTGGAGGAAGTAACCCAAGCGCATGGACAGTAAGGCGACGACTTGCTGAAGCTAACTTGAAACCACTTAGACCTGCAAATGGCCCTATACTGGAGCGTGGGCATCGTATTTCAAGACTAAGATATGCCCAGAACCACTTAAATTGGAGTATTGGAAATTGGTCAAAAGTTATGTTCTCCGACGAATCAAAATTTATGCTCTACAAGCACGATGGAAGACACAGAGTGTATAGAAGACCAGGGGAAAGATTCAAGCAAGCATGCATCGAAGAAAAAGTAGCCTACGGTGGTGGGTCTGTACTTGTGTGGGCCGGAATTTTTTTGAGAGTCGCACAGAACTTGTGTTCATAGAAAACGGCTCTTTAACTAGCGAAAGATATGTGGAAGAAATCCTCAATGAACACGTTGGTCCATTTATGGTCAATTTGGGTGAGGATGCTATTTTTATGCATGACAATGCCCGGCCTCATACGGGTTGGATTGTGAATGACTACCTTCAAGAGATGAACATTACTCGTATGGAGTGGACAGCACGCAGCCCGGATATCAACCCGGTCGAGCATGCTTGGGACGAGCTAGGGAGATGCGTAAAACAAAGAAGCCCTCCCCCAATCACGCTTCGTGAGCTCAAAATTGCTCTCACAGAGGAATGGGAGAATATTCCCCAAAATCGTATAAGGAACTTGGTGTACAGCATGCCAAACCGCGTGAACACAGTGATGGAAACACGAGGAGGCAATAAGAAGTATTAAAATTCAATTAAATCGTAATGTTGTTCAAAAATGTCATGTTTCCTATTTTTGTTTTGAGGCGATATCTGCAGTTTTTTTTTATTTATGTATTTTTTTGTAAATAAAATGTAGTGACTCGTAAATTTTATTACTTTCATTTAAGGCGTATTAAAGTGTCTATTAAACACAATTTATTTCATGGAGCTAGCCTTCTTAGTTTCCGAGATTTTTAGGATTCTTTAAGTGACCCGGATTCATCGCTCTCGAGAATTCATGACTCATGTCAAAAAATGCTTGTGCTCTAGAGGATATTATAAAATAATAGATTATGTAAATGACAAAGACATATATGTTGATTCTTTAACAAATACCATTACCTGAGACTGTAATCTGTATCATGACATTATGTAATAGGCAATAAGTTTTTTTTACTATTTAAAAGTGTGTGTATAAATTTTATTTTAAATTATTTATTTTAAATAAGTGCTTTATTTAAAATAAATTATTTTGATTTGATTTGACTGTTATCACTGCCGCGCACACGCCCCATGAAGGAGGCAGTTCTTTATCTTATTATTGCGTAAAAACTCTATGGTTTATGTGAACCCACGCGAAGATGCCAAACGCGCGACAGTCTCAACAGCATCCTGAGAGCATTGTTTTACTGTACACGCGAAGACGCCAAACGCGCGACAGTCTCAACAGCATCCTGAGAGCATTGTTTTACTGTACACGCGAAGATGCCAAACGCGCGACAGTCTCAACAGCATCCTGAGAGCATTGTTTTACTGTACACGCGAAGATGCCAAACGCGCGACAGTCTCAACAGCATCCTGAGAGCATTGTTTTACTGTACACGCGAAGACGCCAAACGCGCGACAGTCTCAACAGCATCCTGAGAGCATTGTTTTACTGTACACGCGAAGACGCCAAACGCGCGACAGTCTCAACAGCATCCTGAGAGCATTGTTTTACTGTACACGCGAAGACGCCAAACGCGCGACAGTCTCAACAGCATCCTGAGAGCATTGTTTTACTGTACACGCGAAGACGCCAAACGCGCGACAGTCTCAACAGCATCCTGAGAGCATTGTTTTACTGTACACGCGAAGACGCCAAACGCGCGACAGTCTCAACAGCATCCTGAGAGCATTGTTTTACTGTACACGCGAAGACGCCAAACGCGCGACAGTCTCAACAGCATCCTGAGAGCATTGTTTTACTGTACACGCGAAGACGCCAAACGCGCGACAGTCTCAACAGCATCCTGAGAGCATTGTTTTACTGTACACGCGAAGACGCCAAACGCGCGACAGTCTCAACAGCATCCTGAGAGCATTGTTTTACTGTACACGCGAAGACGCCAAACGCGCGACAGTCTCAACAGCATCCTGAGAGCATTGTTTTACTGTACACGCGAAGATGCCAAACGCGCGACAGTCTCAACAGCATCCTGAGAGCATTGTTTTACTGTACACGCGAAGATGCCAAACGCGCGACAGTCTCAACAGCATCCTGAGAGCATTGTTTTACTGTACACGCGAAGATGCCAAACGCGCGACAGTCTCAACAGCATCCTGAGAGCATTGTTTTACTGTACACGCGAAGATGCCAAACGCGCGACAGTCTCAACAGCATCCTGAGAGCATTGTTTTACTGTACACGCGAAGATGCCAAACGCGCGACAGTCTCAACAGCATCCTGAGAGCATTGTTTTACTGTACACGCGAAGATGCCAAACGCGCGACAGTCTCAACAGCATCCTGAGAGCATTGTTTTACTGTACACGCGAAGATGCCAAACGCGCGACAGTCTCAACAGCATCCTGAGAGCATTGTTTTACTGTACACGCGAAGATGCCAAACGCGCGACAGTCTCAACAGCATCCTGAGAGCATTGTTTTACTGTACACGCGAAGACGCCAAACGCGCGACAGTCTCAACAGCATCCTGAGAGCATTGTTTTACTGTACACGCGAAGATGCCAAACGCGCGACAGTCTCAACAGCATCCTGAGAGCATTGTTTTACTGTACACGCGAAGATGCTAAACGCGCGACAGTCTCAACAGCATCCTGAGAGCATTGTTTTACTGTACACGCGAAGATGCCAAACGCGCGACAGTCTCAACAGCATCCTGAGAGCATTGTTTTACTGTACACGCGAAGACGCCAAACGCGCGACAGTCTCAACAGCATCCTGAGAGCATTGTTTTACTGTACACGCGAAGACGCCAAACGCGCGACAGTCTCAACAGCATCCTGAGAGCATTGTTTTACTGTACACGCGAAGATGCCAAACGCGCGACAGTCTCAACAGCATCCTGAGAGCATTGTTTTACTGTACACGCGAAGATGCCAAACGCGCGACAGTCTCAACAGCATCCTGAGAGCATTGTTTTACTGTACACGCGAAGACGCCAAACGCGCGACAGTCTCAACAGCATCCTGAGAGCATTGTTTTACTGTACACGCGAAGACGCCAAACGCGCGACAGTCTCAACAGCATCCTGAGAGCATTGTTTTACTGTACACGCGAAGACGCCAAACGCGCGACAGTCTCAACAGCATCCTGAGAGCATTGTTTTACTGTACACGCGAAGACGCCAAACGCGCGACAGTCTCAACAGCATCCTGAGAGCATTGTTTTACTGTACACGCGAAGACGCCAAACGCGCGACAGTCTCAACAGCATCCTGAGAGCATTGTTTTACTGTACACGCGAAGACGCCAAACGCGCGACAGTCTCAACAGCATCCTGAGAGCATTGTTTTACTGTACACGCGAAGACGCCAAACGCGCGACAGTCTCAACAGCATCCTGAGAGCATTGTTTTACTGTACACGCGAAGACGCCAAACGCGCGACAGTCTCAACAGCATCCTGAGAGCATTGTTTTACTGTACACGCGAAGATGCCAAACGCGCGACAGTCTCAACAGCATCCTGAGAGCATTGTTTTACTGTACACGCGAAGATGCCAAACGCGCGACAGTCTCAACAGCATCCTGAGAGCATTGTTTTACTGTACACGCGAAGATGCCAAACGCGCGACAGTCTCAACAGCATCCTGAGAGCATTGTTTTACTGTACACGCGAAGATGCCAAACGCGCGACAGTCTCAACAGCATCCTGAGAGCATTGTTTTACTGTACACGCGAAGAGTGTTGTAAGCTTGTTGCTTATACCAGGCTCACTGGCTATTCAAGTAGAAAGAGTGGCCTTAGATTCTTAAACGGTTTACCATTATAGCTTTGAACATCGAGCGAACGTGCCAGCCTGCATACTGCCCCGGACCGGACCGCCCACGACCTGTGCTTTTTCCTACATAAATAAATAAATATTCTGGGACAAATCACACATGGTCATCTGGCCCCAAAGTAGGATTACCTGTGTTATGAGAACCAGAGACTGATATACATACATATTATATACTTTTAAATACATACATATATAGATATTTAACACCCAGACACAGAGCAAACAAATCTGCTCATCACACAAATGTTTGCCCTGGGTGGGGATCGAACCCACAACCCTCGGATCAGTAGTCAAGAGCACTAACCACTGAGCCACCGAGTCAGTCAAGTTATCCTACATCTAAGTCATCCTTGAGCCTCTCTGACTACCTCTGCAACTAAGAGCTGCCTAAGCCGCGCCGGGTAGCGGCTCCTAGAATTGTCACGAGAACAAATTATTTATTTTATTTTATTTTATTTTATTTTATTTTATTTGGGAGTCTTACAGCAAAATTTTACAATTAGTAACTAAATATACATGACGATGCTAATAACAAGTCTCCACCTATATGCAACAAAAATAGAAAACGACTTAATATTTACAAAGTTCCAAATTACTAAGGTATTTAGTATGTAACTATGTATAGCAACAAGAAAGAGCAAGATTAATTAATAAAAATTAATAACAATTTGGAGCCTAAAATAAACTAGTTAGAAAAGAAGCTGTTCGCAATGCTTTTCCTAACGGATGCGGTGCTGGAGCAGAAAAGATCGAGATTATAATTAGCTTTATTGACCTCAGTGGTAACTCGTGGGAAAAATGAGTTACGTCTATAGTTAGAGTTAGCTAGGGGCACAGCTAACCTTATTCGCTGTCTCAAGCGCGGCACATTAAATCGCATTCCAATATTTGAGAGTAGATCAGGGCTGTCCACGGAACCATTGGCTATGTTCATTAAATAACAAATATCACTAGCTTGACGGCGCAGTGAGAGTGGTAGGAAGTGATACCGTTTGCATCGGTGCTCGTAATCAGCAGATCTTTGGTGAGCTTTGTAGTCAAGGTAACGTAGGAATCTTTTTTGAATAGACTCAATACGAGACTTATAAGTCTCGTATTGGGGGTTCCAAACTTGTGAGGCATACTCGAGATGACTTCGAACGAACGAGCAGTAGAGAATTTTGACTGATTTTAAATTACGAAATACAGCTGACGTTCTCATAATAAATCCTAGGGCCTTTGATGATTTTTTGACAATATGGTCCACATGTTTGTCAAATAGGAGTTTACTGTCGTGAATCACTCCACTAAGTTAGAGTTGCTTAAAGTCGTGCTAACGCGTTGCTTGCAGACGCAGCCTATTATTATCCTAAAATACACAAATCTTGTGTGCCTCATTTACATACAACACACACATCTCAACATACACGGAGATTACTAATCTTTTTGGTTGCAATATGTTCGGCGCGCCATTTATGAAGAGCTTCGCATTCACGAGTTA
Organism: Coleophora flavipennella; assembly: GCA_947284805.1. Taxonomy (NCBI): domain Eukaryota; kingdom Metazoa; phylum Arthropoda; class Insecta; order Lepidoptera; family Coleophoridae; genus Coleophora; species Coleophora flavipennella. The sequence continues at coordinate 278,776 of OX369275.1, forward strand.
CACCAGGGCGCAGCGTAGGGCACCTCACTCGAAATGAAAATGGCACGGAAGACAATATGAGTATGGTAATACTATTTAGGAGCATCAACATATAAATATTATAACATCAGAGTTAGGCAAAAACAAAGAAGCCACTGACCTTTGCTGGCGCCGTCCGGGCCGCGCAGGATGGAGCACTCCTCTATGGTGCCGAAGGGCGTGAACAACTGGCGCACATCCTCCTCCGTCTGCTGTTTGCTCAGCATGCCAACGAACAGCTTGCGATCTGCAACACACGCCTGCATCAGCGGCCTGGGCGCGAGCGGCGGGCGGCGGGCGGCGCGCCGGCCTTACACTACGCGTCGGTGTCGACTGCATTGTATCGAAGATTTAGTTGAAGAGATGGGAGTTGGTACTGCAATTTTAACGTAGACTTCTGGAACTAAGTGCCCATGCGCAAAATGTAACATAATTATCTCGCTAGCTGTCCAAGACTTTGGAATTTATTTAGTCTGAAATTTATCTGCAACAGCCGGCCGAGTCAATTAAACAAATACGATACTTTTAATGTTGTAGAAACAGATAGGTAACTGAAGGCTACTGAAGTGGCAGTGGGCAGGGCACATAGCTCGTAGAACAGATAGCCGTTGGGGCAGTAAGGTTCTCGAGTGGCAGTTCTCCCACGCGGACTGATGCAAGCAGCGCAGGACCTGTTGTCGTGGAAATTATTGGGGAAAGCCTTTGTCCAACAGTGGAGTTTTTTCGGTTGATATTATGATAGATAGGTTGTTTTTATTTTTTACCTAAACAAAAGTTTTTTTGCATCATAATCAAGTACTTATTTAATAGGCAAGAGTTTCGGAAAGTATAGTTCTCTGTAAACGATAATGATGTACTGACAAATGACGTGTCTACGTGAAAATGTGCATTACCATCACGCGACGTCACCGCGAGCCGTGACGTCAGCGCGTCGACACCGACGCGGCTACTGTGCCACTGAACAATCAACATTTCAGTTTGTCAGTTATGGGGTAATTTTTTAATGTGCGTATTCTGTATGGTTGAAGCGAGAGTGCAGTCGCGCACGAGCCCCGGGTGACAACGTTAATAGCAGTAACGTGCGCACGTTACGTCCGCACGTTACGTAGCGATGCCGGGGTTCGCTACCCGACTGACTGCTCGTTTCCACATACATACAGCAGGAAGCGACGTCGCCTGGTGGCTGGATATTATAATTTTTGACAAGAGGAAGTGAAACTATTGAAAATATTGGTTCCCGGCGACGTCACTTCCCGAAGCGCCGTGCGCGCTCGCTAGCTTACTGTTGTCAGTGTTTTAGAAGACCCTACGTGTCGTTTAAATTTAAAAAAATTCTCGTTGCGTTCAGAAAGTATTAAAGTAAAATAGTCAAATTACATTTTTCAGAATTTAGAATGAATGACATGCCGTCATGAACATTTTAAAACAAAACTTCAAGTACAATTAACTAGTATCACGAAAATTCAAATGCCAGCTTATCTTATAACCTGATTAGGACAATGAACGGATTCCATTCTGATACATCCAAACTTTTACATTTCTGAACGCACTCAGGTTCGATTTTGCTTTTGTTCCAAACCCCTCCCCCCGCCCCCGCCCCCGCCCCCCGCCGCCCACACAGCGACTCACAGTAAACAATCATAGCTCTCTATATATAAACACATAGTACACACAGGTTTAGTAAATGAAACAACGAACAAAATCCAAACCCAGATCAACACATAAAAATTAGCACATTACACTAAATGGTGGTTCACCGGAGGAGGATTCTGTAGGGGCGGGACAGGGCTACGGGAGTACGGGAGTACGGGAGTACTGGAACTACGGATTCAACGCACGCCCGGCGCAGGCGCAGGCGCAGGCGCGGCGTTGGAACTCCTGCGAGAGCTACGAGCCAGCATCTCTTGCGCACCCAACCCTCAACATTGTTACTCAGCGCATATAATTATGGGCGAAAAAACAGCTCTATACAGAAATCAATTTCATGGTTGAGAACAGTAATATTTTTAATAAATTAATCACAAAATAACAAAAAAATCAACACTAATTATGTCTCGAAATGAATATTACAACAAATGTTCTTACAACACGACGATAACTAAGTGCAGAGTGAGGTTTGATCATGTTCCGAGTCGAATCTCCCGCGAGCGCACGCACGGCGCCTCACCAAGCGTAACGTTTTTGTTCCAAATCAGCTCTTGTTACGAGTACACAAGGTGCCTACGCTTGATATGGCGACGTGTGTGTGTTCCTAATTACTGAAGAGCAACTTGCTTACATTCGTGGATAATTCATGAACTGCTGAATAGGGCCGTGTTGAATGTGGCGGAACATAGGCAACAAAATGTTCAATTTGTTCCTCAGTAATGCCACTTTCAAGCTGATCTTCACTGACGCAAAGGTATCATCAAGCCGCGGCTCCTGCGGGCTAAAGATTCGACTCGCGACAGTGGTCTCACTCGTGGCGCTATCGACAGACAGTGACAACAGTACGGCTAGGCACGCACACCACGCTACCTGTCTACGCTGCGCGCGCGCACACGCGCAGGCGCCGCCGGCCCGCGCCCCGCGCCCCTGCAACACAACAACACGCTACAGATCGTTTCGCGCAAGAAAAGCCTCTGGTGGTTTGCAGTACTGGGAAGGTTTTTATCAAGTACACTTTCGAATCGTTTAGTGAAAGCCTGCCCAGTTCTGCTAACTCCAGGGGGAAATTATGATGAGACGATCTGTACACATACACACAGGCATTCACTGTCACAGTCTTTGCAATATATTTTAATCAATTTTTAGAATCAGTCGCACGAGTTCGTGAGGGTTAAAATTTTTTGCACATTTGACCCATTTCAGTCACTACCAACTTAAAGTTGCCAGTCGTGTAGGCTGTAGGCGTGAGTAACTAAAGTTGCTAGTCGTGTAGGCTGTAGGCGTGAGTAACTAAAGTTAATAGTCGTGTAGGCTGTAGGCGTGAGTAACTAAAGTTGCTAGTCGTGTAGGCTGTAGGTGTGAGTAACTAAAGTTACTAGTCGTGTAGGCTGTAGGCGTGAGTAACTAAAGTTGCTAGTCGTGTAGGCTGTAGGTGTGAGCAACTAAAGTTGCTAGTCGTGTAGGCGTGCAACTAAAGTTACTAGTCGCATCGTTAATCTAAAACAGAACAACTCTGACATAAAACTTGGCATGCTGTTAAATTAGTCCAGATAATTCTCATTATATAACTCATTAATTATGTAATTATGTAAAGGATGGTGTATGTATGGGTATTGCGTAATGTGACTTGTTACATCAAATTCTTCGGGTGACCAGCTCAGTGACTTAGCTTGTTTCAGTGTGCTTGAAAGAAATCCTTCAAGCACACTGAATCCTTATAATTACTTATAATGTAGATACGCGGCAGTGTGTCAGCCAAGTTTAAAAAGAAAAGGGCGACACCGGCCAAGTGTATAACACGAAATATTTCGGACCACTTTCGATCATTCTTATCTAACTTAAAATCTGTTTGACCTACACACTTGCGACTTTGTGTGTCTACCTTCTTGATCACCTAGAATAACACTTTTCCTAAATATGTTTTTAACTACTTCTGAGATATTGATTGATTGATTAATTGAAAACATATTGCACAACATAAGAGAAAAAAATCTACTTCCGATAGTCACAATTTTTACCCAACTAAGAAAAATGAGGGTTATGTTTTTGACAGTATGTATGTATGTATGTATGGATGTTTCCTCGTATCTCCTTAACAACTTAACCGATCTTGAAAAATGTGGTGTATTTGGATTTGTACCATCACTCCGCGTGTCATAGGATACATAGAATTATAAAAAATTACTAAATAAAAATAAAAAAAATTAATAAAGTAACCAAGAACTTGGTTTTATGTTTATTATTTTGTTTGGTATCAAAATAAAGGTCTTGACAAGTACATTCTAATATTCCAATATGAATATTTAAAACATAATATAAATAGTCTCACAAGCGATATAAAATAAAGACGGCTCAATGTACGCGCGCTACAATCAAGCGACACGACACGCGGCCGCGGGTGGCGCGGTGGGGGGGGGCTTATACACTGTGCACTAAAAATATAAATAAAATAAAATTAAAAAAAACTAAAATCCGACTAATTAAAAATATGAAAACAAGAGTTTCCCGCATAAAATCATAGCCTTTCCTTTAACCTTTAACTGGGAGAATAGCCGTAGTCGCAAGCCCTATCGTCATATTTTTTAGGGTTCCGTAGTACAACAAGGAACCCTTATAGTTTCGTCATGTCTGTCTGTCCGTCTGTCCGTCTGTCTGTCCGCGGCCTAGCTCCTAGACTATTAGTAGTTAGGAGTTGAAATTTGGCAAAGATATATATAATAATAACGCGGAGAGAACTGCAAAAAAATAAAAAAAAAACTTTTTAAGGTTATACTTCCACTACAAGTAAAATGGGGATGATTTTTTTCTCGTCAAACCCAGTTGTGTGAGGTATCGTTGGTTAGAGCTTGAAAAATAGTAGTGAGTCTTCTAAGACCATTTTATAATTTAGGGTTCCGTTTTCGAAAAAATAGGCTTGAAAGTGCTAAAGTTTGTTGGAGTCGAGTGTCCCCACCCCCTAAGAACTAAACCTCTGTATTTGGAAATTTGAAAATTAGATATGGATGCGATAATGGCAACTACGGAACCCTACATTGCGCGTGGCCCGACACGCACTTGGCCGTTTTTTTTTAAATCATAACTACCTATCACTATGGCCTGCGACCACGGCTATTACCCTAAATAAACGGAAATATAAAGGCTATGATTTAAGGCGGGTAACTCTTGTTTTCATACTTTTCCGTAGTCGGGTTTAAGTTTTTCAACTTTTATATAATGTGACTTATTGACTGACTCACTAACTCATTAAAGTTATACACCACTTACAGGTGACTTGTTAGGCATTTAAACAGCTTATTGAACGTAAACAGCTTATTGAACGTAAACAGCTTATTGAACGTAAACAGCTTATTGAACGTAAACAGCTTATTGAACGTAAACAGCTTATTGAACGTAAACAGCTTATTGAACGTAAACAGCTTATTGAACGTAAACAAAGGAAAAAGAAAAACCGGCCAAGTGCGAGTCGGACTCGCGCAAAGTTCGGTTCCGTAGTATTTTCAAAAATAAATGTTTAATTTAAAAACAAGTGTGGTGAGGAGCCGACTAGAGTCCTATTTAAGTACCTAGGGCACATTGTGACCACAGATCTTAAAGATAATTGTTCCATAGAGAGGGAACGTGGGGCGTTGACGGTGCGGGGAGTGCGCCGGCACGCAGTTCGCTAAGTAAACAGATGACGTGCAGGTCACATTGTTCAAACCGTTCTATCAATCGTTCTGTACGAGTGGCCTGTGGGCTAGCTATACACTACGGAATTTCAATACCTTACGGTTTCAGTACAATCATTTTTCAGGATTTTGTTCCCTGATTTAAAAAAAAAATTGCCTCCCTAGTAGCCCATTGCAAAAACCCATTGCGTCCTACGAAAATTCAAGTACAACTTGTTAGCTAGGTACTAGGTTAGTGGACCAGTGTTTTTTTTTGTAAAAATACAAAAATCAGACGTGACTTTCGGTGGCCCTTTAACAGGTATCAACCTACAAATAGGTTATAGAAAATATAAGCAATCATGAAACGTTCAAGAAACTACGAAGCCACCGCGCTAATAGAGAACCGCCACACACCGGTACGTGCCGTGCGTGGTGCCCGGGCGGCAGAGTGCGGCGCGGAGGCGCGCGCGCGGGCGGCCGGCCATTAAATTCAGATTTATACGCGCCCAGCCGGATATCTCCCCGCGCGACTCTGCTAATGACCATCTAAATTGAGATAATTTCGGAACGGAGTCGGTAATAACGCCGCCGCCGCACGCTCCAATACATCGCTGGATTAGAAATTGAACTGGCAAAGAGGACGCAGCTTGTTAATATTAATTAGGACATTATTGGCATCGGCAATAATAGTTAAGATATTCTTTTTTGGAGTTTGCTCCAAGTATCTACGGGAGGCAATTTAGATAATGTTAATGAGCTTAAGAACTAGGCCTCCTAATGGCAGCCGCGCACGCCGCAGTGGCGCTGCGAGGGCCAGCGCCGCCGCCGCGCCGCGCCGCGCCGCGCCGTTCAGATACTTATCTCTCAGTCGATTTCACTTTGTATCTTGACCAGCATTGTTTGTGACGCCGAGACCCTTCTTTACTGGTTTTAAATGTAATTAAATGGTTTTACAAATGTTTAGCGAGCTCCATGTGCTTGTTATTTTTTTCAAAATTTTGAAAGGGATTTTAAGGCCCGATTACCGTTACTAGCTTCTTTTGGCATTTTCACACTTTTCCAAACAGACAAAAATAATGTATTGTTATTGTATTGTTTACCGACTAGGCATATTGTGTTGCGCTTTATTATTGTTAATTTCATAGCTGAACATGAGCGTATTGTTCAGATGGTTGAATTGTGAAATTTTATGGTTTTAATACCGTTCTAGGCGTTTTGTACAGCGCTTTAGCATTGCAAGTTTCTTGGCTGAACAAGAGCGTATTGTATTTTTATTACTGCCCACGCAAACGGGGTTCTGTGATTTCTAATTTCATAGATATTGTTTTTTTTCAACAATAGTAACTTAATGTCATTACCTCAAGCCGTCTTTTTGATTTCGTAGCGTAGAAGTAATGTAGTGAGTGTTTTGGATGCAGAAGCAAAATTAAACAAAAAGTAAGAGATGTGCATTTTTTTACAATTCGATAAGCACCCATTTATATTATTTTTGAAATTCTTACTGAAGTATTATGTATGTATGTCCCAAATACCGCAGTGTCTCAAAACTAAGGTCTTTGACCAGTGTGTGTTGCCAGTGATGACATACGGAACTGAGACATGGTCGTTTACTATGGGCCACATAAGAGGGCTCAAGGACACCCAAAGGGCAATAGAGCGAGCTATGCTCGAAATTTCCCTACGCGATCGAATCAGAAATGAGGAGATCCGAAGGGGAACCAAAGTAACCGACATAGCTCACAGAATTGCTAAACTGAAGTGGCAGTAGGCAAAGCACACAGCTCGTAGAACAGTTGGCCGTTGGGGCAGTAAAATTCTCGAGTGGCGACCGCACACCGGAAAACTTACCGTAGGCAGGCCTCCTACGCGGTGGACCGACGACCTGGTAGAGATCGTGGGAAGCCGCTGGATGCGAGTAGCGCAGGGCAGGTCGTCGTGTAAATCCTTGGGGGAGGCCTTTGTCTACGTGGACGTCTTGCGGCGGATACGATGAGACTTCCCACATAAAAGACATATAAGTAAAGGTAATCTTCTTTAATTTACAATAAAGATAGTTTGCCTCCGACTGCATGATACTTTTTTTATTTTTTTTTTATTTACAATTGGTAAACCCTTGACAACATCTCACCTGGTGGTAAGTGACGATGTTGCCGAAGATGGAAGCGAGCTTACCAAGATTCCCCAACGCAATGGGGATAATAACTGTTGTAAGATTGTGCAGCAGATAATCTTTACTGCTTCTATTGGCGAGAGGTGAACTATGAATGGTACTCTCTGCAGAATAAGTTTAGGGACAACTAGCCAATGAGCATGGATCTCGGCTTAAGGTGTACTTACGGAGTGACAGATTGGATACAGAATTGATTATCTTGACCCATTTTTTCAAAGTTCACTTTCTACACACTCGGGTTTTTTGATTCTTTTAAATATTTTTTTTTAAATTGCACCGAAGCTCTTTTTTAAATATATTGAGTAAATAATAACACCTTAACTTATGATCAATACATTCTATCCATCTTTGTTGTCTCATCATATCTGCTCATATATGTCCCCACCGAGGGGCTCGAGCCTAACCTGAATAAGGGCGATCGGGTCTTAGTCGACCACACGGGACCAGTGCGGGTTGGTCGATTTTACAAACAACATTTGAGTTTCATCGCAGGCGTGTGCAGGTTTCCTCTAGATATTTTCCTTCACCGTAAGAGCGTCGGATAAATGTACATAATATGAAATCAAAATACGAAAAAACATTGGTACGTGGCAGGATTCGAACCACGACCTCCCGGACAGGAGGTACACCACCGACGCTCATCTTTGTTTCCTGGAACTTTATTTCATTTCATTTATGAAGATATTTTTCCGACTTGGCAATCCCGAAATGTATTTGTTTGTATGTAAATTCTTTCCAACTGTCAGGGATGCAGGGATGCAGGGATGCATCGTTCTCGTGTTATTAAAGCACTCATGAGCCTTTTCGACCGGGTTTGAAAAAATAGTCTTTATAAATGAGATAAAATGAAGTTGTAGGAACCTAAGATGAATTAAATATACTGATCATGTTTGGTTTTTAGGGTTCCGTACCCAAAGGGTAAAAAACTACCCTATTACTCAGACTTCGCTGTCCGTCCGTCTGTCTGTCTGTCTGTTTGTCTATGTACAGAACTGGCATTTGATTGCTCGCGACTCGCGCTTAGAGAATTGCGCTGGCGATGCCGTGGCCGCCCCCTCCTAGCGCGCAGACGCGCCAGTCACGGACAGAGCGTTTACGGCGCCGTTCGTGCCGCGTGCCGTAAAATAAATTTTGGTCACCGTCATTTCTATCTGAATTCTTTTATTTGCTCTTGAGTTTGGTATATAATATTGGTCAGTCCTGAATTTGTGCTATATTGGCCAGGACTCGAGACTCGCACCTTTTAAGTGTTTTACGGGAGTAAAACACACATTCACACATACATACATAACACACACACTTAACTCATATTTATGGCAACTAAAGAACGACCACAGGCGGCCATGTTGCTTCGTTTCTGGTGAGTATAAATATTTATTTAGTCGTTACCAATTCTAAGGTTCCGTATTGTGTATTTAATTAGTTTCCAAGTGTATATATTTGATGTTTTTTTTTAAATCCACAAAAATGGTTATCCCTTAACATCATCTCACCTGATGATAAGTGACGATGATGCCGAAGATGAAAGCGGGCTTACTAAGATTCCCCAATGCACAGAAGAACTATATTATCTTCAAGCTGGAACACAGCAATGTTGTTAACATTGATGTTTGGCGGCAAGACTAAGCTAAGATGGTGGTAGCTAGCCAGGTGGGTGGAAAATGCCCTACCACCAACCAAACCGAGTCTTACGAGTTGACCCCACCGGGAATTGAACCCGCGACCTTCTGGTGTGAAGCGAATGGACTAACCATTACGCCACGGAAGCCGCACTGGGCCCGCGTGGTCAACTAAGGCGTGATTTCCCTAAACCAGGGTAGGCTCTATCTCCTCGGTGGGGACGTATATGAGCTGATAAGATGAAGATAAAATGATATTTAATGTGCTAGTGTTATCTCGCGGAAGCTGCCATTAGATACATACATCCCTCAGGCCGCGAATAACGTACTTAAGGACGCCGTGTCCTCTGCGTTACGGCTACTTGCTTTACTAAGTCTAGTTTGCGTTTCCGTTAACGGAGCCTGGGCTTGAATTAATATACGCCTAGCCTGCCTTAAGGGCAGAACCCCCAGCGTCGTGCATTGCAGCCGAGTTCACGTGCCCACCGGTGGGCTTAAGACACGAATACTCAACGGGCCCAGCGGTCATCCTGGTTTAGGCCCGCTGGTGTCGAACGGTGGCGCGAACAGTCTGTGTATCCGTCTGTCACCAGGCTGTATTTCATATGATATATAAGAAAGTTGAAAGTTTCTCAGATGATGTATGTCTGTTGACGCTATAACAAAAAATATAAAAAAATTGAAATAGTGAAAAAATAAGGAGGGGCTCCATACAAAAACGTGTTTTTTTGAAACATGAAGAAATTAGTGCCATCTAGTATGATGGTACGGAACCCTTTGAACTAGTTTTATTCAGTTTAAGTATTATTAATTACTCAGTATGTTTAAAATATAACTTCAGTGCAATTTTATGAATATTGATTTTAAAAAAGTACAGCCAGACTTGGCTCCACCTTAGATCTCATATACTACTATAATTTATTTAGTTTCAACTATCCCGGTGTCTGTAATGAAATCTTGCAAGTTAAGTTTGACCCACTTTCTGGTTTCCAATTGAGCTGAAATTTTGCATACATATGTATATCGGAGCGTAATGACGCTGGAAAACACGACCAATACCAGCTCGAGATACGTTTACATAAATCGTTAAACTTTATTTGCATCAAACGTCGGGTATTAGATTAGTACCTGGGTGAAACCGGTGGTGGCGTGAAAATCGCTTGTACTCGTGAGCCGATCGTATGTGGTAGCAAAGATGACCTATTGACGGTAAGCTGTTTGTGATTAAGGTGGCAGCACTGACTTGAGAAGCCATATAGCTGGACGTCAGTCTCGGGACAGACACTTTTTGACGGAGCATCGAACTGAACGGACGTGTCGTGCCATCGCTGGGATCACCGCGTTTGCATCCATTGTAATCCAAGGTCTTAGTTTTTATGCAGTCGGATTTTTATTTAAAATATTTATTCTAACAGTATTAGAAGCCTATCAATATACTCGGGCAACTTTATGTTTCTTACTTTGAAAATTACGTAGTTCCATATAAACTGTCAACCCCCTTATTTCAACCCTTTAGGGGTGGATATTTGCTGTTTTAAATTTTTTTCCTTTTTAAACTCCCAAATACTATTACAATTACAATTACTGTCACCTCGATGGAAGTAGGCTATATTTTTGATAATAAGTCAGTCAGTGAGGCAGTGACGATACACTGCAAATTCGACTAACGATATTAAAAAAAACGCTAAATGTAGAAACTTTTAATTTGGAATATACACTGTCTACATTACTTAAAAAATGCAATATAAAATTCAGGTAGTTACTTCAGTCGAAAATGTGAATGGCCGTGCTTGCTCGACTTGGCGGCGGGCACTGCCGTGCCCCGTGATCAACCACAATTGCAAATATGCTTTTTTGTGAGATTAAATGACTACCTATTCGAATAATTACCTGATACCAACATGTTGACCGATATAGTTCAAATCAGCTATCTAGATTTTTTTTATGAGTGAACAAAAAATGATTGAAAACGATATAGGTAGCTTCTTGGTTGTGCAGTTTGTTTACCCTGTGGCAAGTGGCAAAGGTTTGTGCGCTCGATGCCTCCTGTTGCTTCGCAGGAGCATCAACAACAAACCTTACATACAACAGAACCGACGCGACGCGCGACGGGGCCTGCCAGGTGAATGAATACGTGAGTTGGCGCTCCCCGCTTCCCGCGCCCCGCATCGCGATCCATCATACCAACATATTGTCCGCAGCGAGGGAGCGGAATTTATGAGGGTTCCCTCATTATTGATGGGCTTCACAATAACGTTAGCGAGGTAACTTCCTGTTCCTTTTGTCTTCATCGAAAAAAAATACTTAGAAATTTCACTTTTTCTAATATCTGCAAAATAATAGCCAAAACGTAAAACTGCGCCGAAAACTGCATTTCAGCGAAAACGTCGTGGATCGAACAAAATAGTCTTTTCAGCGAGCTCCTTAGTTGGTGTGAAGTCTTTGAGGTACATAAATTGTGTCGCAAATTGCGCCTTCGCCTGCGCTCGGTGCCGGCGGCGGCGGCGGCGGCGGCGGCGGCGGCGGCGGCGCGGGGCGGCGGTGGGGGCGGGGGGAACATTTCAATGTACAGTTGATGCCATTAATTAGCGATGCCGCGCGCTGAATGGCCAATTATTCAGTAATTGGAGGTCGCGTGGTGCCCGGGCGACTGCAGTGGCGGCTCATCTCAGGTGGTTGGCTCAGCATCATAGAAATCGGAATAATATATCTTAGCCTGCATTACCTTATAATTGAACTTTGATTATTGAATAAAAGATCACATTTTCACTGTTTTGCCATGCAGCTTAGACCATTCACCACGAGAAATGGCGAAGCCGACCTTTTAGTACTAAATATATTCTGCCTTTTTCTCCGGGAGGTGAGGTAAATACGCACAGCACACATTTGTTCACTCACACATAGTTTTGCGAAAAACAGAGATATCTTCATGAGTGTACACTAACTGAGAAGCTGTAACACATACACAAAACAAACACACAAACTAAACTGACACGAACAGACCGTTCATGTACTTCGGCGGAGGGGAATGCCTGCGTTTGCCAAGTCAGCCGTGAGCCGTGAGCCTGGTGGAGCCTCAGCGCGTCGCCACTCGCCAGGTCACAGGTGTAGCGGCTCTCAGCATACAGATCACTTGTTATTCGCTAAACACCGGGTACGACAGTGAACAACTTTCCTCGAGGAACCTATAGGTACTATCGGAGCAAAAATGTTTGTGACTACTTTCCATACAAAGTTTGCAAGTCGACTGTTATCAATTTATTGACAATTAGTATGAGAAGTCAACATTTTTCCCTCCGTTCCGAGGGAAAAAAAACAGCCCCAGTCAGTCTCGATCACATTCCCGACGCGTGCGGAAGCTACTCGTATGTCCAACCGTAATTAGATATACAGAGCTTGATAAAAATAAATATTTTGTGAACACAATCCGACTGGTTTCTGTTGCCCTTCCGATAGTTAATAAGTACTGACTAACTGAATATGTACTACATATTAACCATTCTCTTACGTGATTAATCTACAATCTCAACATATTATCTGTTCCATCTCTAAATTTAATCAGGGGGCAAGGCAGTGCCCCCCCCCCCCCGCCAAGTCGAGCAATTACGGCCGTACACCCTTTCCTTGAAGCAACTCAACGCATTTTCGAGCTCTTTATATCTTTTTAGGGACTGAATAAACTGCCTAAAATTATAATTGCATTGTTTACGTAATGGAGACCGTGCATATTCCAAATCACAAGTTTCTAGCTGTAGTGGTTTTCGAAATATCGTTCACTCACTCACTGATCATCAAAAATATACACCATTTCCAGGTGACTTAGAAAGTTGAAATTCAGCATGGATATAGGTAATTGAGAGCTTTTAAAGGAAAACATATAAAAATAGCCAATAACCAGCGCTAAGGGGGTGAAACAGGGGTTGATAATTTGTATGGAAGTCTGTTATTTTCAAAGTAAGAGGCAAAGTTGCACGAGTATCGTTATAGGCTTGTAATATGGTTAGAAAAAGTAATCAAAAAGTATAAAAAAATGATAAACTTAAAAAGTGTCAAGGACAAAAGGATAATAACTAACAAAAAGAAATGAAATCCAATTAAAAACATTTTTATGTAAGAAATTCGCCAAGTCTCACGAATCTCCTAAAAATATACAATAAGATCTAAGGTAGAGCCAAGTCTGGGAGGTGGTATTTTTTAAGATCAGTAATTAGTAAACTGCATCTTAGTTCTCTTTTAATCATACTGAGTAAATAAAAATACACAAACTTAGATTATCATATTTTATGCATCTTTGTTGCTCAGAACTTTAATTCATCTCATTTAAAAATATATTTTTTGACTTGGTAATAACGAAACTTGTCCTAAAGTCTTGTCGAAAAGGGCTCGAGAGTGCTTAAATCATGAGGATGATACATCCATAACAGTAGAAAAGAATGTACATACAAACAAATACATTTATTGATTTTCTAGTAGGAAAAATGTACTTAAAAATAAGATAGTATTTTTTTTTACATTTCTAATAAAAAAATTGTACACGCCTCTACCCGTTCGTATTTCTATTCTTTCTTACTTACTGGTTTGTTGGCAGAAAACTCTTACAGAGTTAAGCATACCAATTGTAAATCTTATGTATTTTTTTTACTTATGTATCTCTCATTTACTGTGTACAATAAACAATAAATAAATAAATAAATGAAATAAAGTTCTAGGCAACAACGATGCGCAAAATATATTGATCATAACTTCAAGTATTGTTATTTACTCAGTATGTTTAAAAGAGAGCTACGGTGCAATTGGCTGAATATTGATTTTCAAAAGTACTGCCACACTTGGCTGTAACTTAGATTTTATATGTTTTTAGGGGAGACATAAGAGACTTGGCGATTTTTTTGCATAATATTATTTGCTTACTCAAATATACATAAGTTAATACCGTTCCATTCACACTTAATATCTTTAAGTCAGTTAGACACAACATGTTCCCCTTTTTTACCTGACCGCGAAAAAAGGATAGCCTACAGCCTGCACGACTAGCAACTTAAGTTACTCACGCCTACAGCCTACACAACTAGCAACTTTAGTTACTCACGCCTTTTTTTTATTTTTTTTATTCACTATTGGTAAACCCTTGACAACATCTCACATGGTGATAAGTGACGATGTTGCCGAAGATGAAAGTGGGCTTACCAAGAATCCCCAACGCAATGGGGAACTGGTTATTTTATCTTCATGCCGGAACACACCAATGATATCAACATTGATATTTGGCGGCAAGACTTAGGTAAGATGGTGGTAGCTAGCCAGACGGGCTTAGAAAATGCCCTACCACCAACCAAACCGAGTCTTACATTTGACCCCGCCGGGAATCGAACCCGTGACCTCCTGTGTAAAGCCAGTGAACTTTGCCTCTGAGCTACGGAGGAGGTTAAAAATGGCTCATGACATGACTGGCTCAAATGAAGTGCAATCGGGAACTGAGCACTTTATCGAGCAACTGGGGCAAACTGAATCATTATCTTCGTGGCATTCCGAGATGAGGTCAAACTATCGCAGTTCAAAAATGTACCTAATGAATTGGTTTTAAAGATGCTTCAGCTTCAGAAACAGTTCAACAGATAGATCGAGATGAGTTGCATTGCCGTTGTCAAGAAGGGGAAGCAAAAGTAAGCAAACTAGGAAAGTGTTGGTTTCAAAAGGACGAAAGTTCTGCAGGCGTTTTAAAGAGTGGATGAATCCAAACATTTTTCTACTCACTTCGCCAATTTGTGGAGACTAAAATAAAGTTTGGTCCGTGTGCCTAGATTTTAGAAGTGGAAGACAAAAGAAGAAAAGTTTGGTTAAATACTACTCTGTGAAAGAAATGAAACAAAAGATGATGAAATTGCTAGGCACTCTGTCTTACACTGAAAATGAACAAATCATAAGAGGAATTGCATAGTACTATACATTCACGCACACATGAATATACACGCAGGCGCGCACACACACACACACACACACACACACAACTAACACACATTGCTCGATAATCCTATTAACTTATACTTTGGAATAATAACTCTAAGTATTAACTGTTGACATCTCGCGCCGTCCATTTTCTGTAAACTTCGTGCTGAATTGATAACCTACAGGACAGCATTGCCTAGAGTAGGAGCCAAGCTGCCCACTTGTGCAAACAAATGTAAGAGTTACTCTCTCACACACACTACTTTTCTACCTCACCATCTTGTTCTTCTCCTCGTAAGATTTATCTGTATACCAGCTTAGGTTGTAGTGCCATAATATGTAGAAATGTAATGCAGATTGTTAGCAATACCGTTACTATTGTGAAAGAGATCAAACAAACTATTTATTTATTATTTATATACTCGTAAGGTTAGGCATCTCATGTCCCGAAACTGGGAAGTAAAGTGATCGTCCCCGTCACTATTACCCGGGGTAAGGTCAAAGATTTACTACTGTTCAGAAATACTGCAGAGGAGATACTCGTATGTATATTTGCCGAATATCTTTAATATAAGAGTTTCCAGAGTTTATCGCTTTGGTTCTATTCAATTCCGTTGTGGCGAGGCTGGAGTGCGGCGGTGTGAAGATGTGCAGTACGGAGACTCTCGGGATAAGTGTAGGAGAATCATAAAGGGGGTTAGGAGGGACAAAGAGAAAGAGAGAGAGATTTAGGTACTTATTCAGCACTCAGTACACAGGACGGACGTGTAGTTTGTTTGTGCTTTAAGGGCACCCCCCGCCCCCTCCCAACGAGGACGGGTGCGAGTGCCTACAAAGAGAATTCTCTGATCCGTACCCGTGCTCGAGTACCATCTCACCGATACTTTCAATTAACTTCTGCAATTAAAGACTGAGTTTTTTTTTAATAATCTCATTTGTTTCAATATAATAATAAATTATTAAGTTTACATACTAAGTCCAACTTCGAAAAAATTTGATCTCTTTAAAACCTACTCGACTGGGCAGCATTCAGGCAGCTTTGGTACATCTTCATGACTCCAATGCCGCAGAGTCTCAAGACTAAGGTCTTTGACCAGTGAGTGTTGCCAGTGATGATATATGGAGCTGAGAAAAGGTCGCTATCTGGGGCCTTATAAGAAGGCGTGTACGTCCCGAGTTCCCCTATTAGAACGCATCGGAAATAAGGATATCGCTAGAAAAACCAAAGTAACCGTCATAGTTAACAGAATCGTGAAGCTTAAGAGTCGGAGAACGGGCCCCATAACTCGTGTACAGATGGCCTTTAGGGCAGTAAGTTATCGAGTGGCGACCGCGCACCGGAAGACGCAGCGTAGGAAGGCCTCCCACTTGTTGAACTGACAACCTGATGAAGGTCAAAGTGTCAAAGGAAGATGCTGGGTGCGGGCAGCGTAGGACCGGTCGTTGTGGAAATCCTAGATTGTGATCTTTATCCCTCTGTGAACGTTTTTAGGCTTTTTGTCATTAGCAGCGCTGAATGCGATGGACAGCATCTATAATAGCAAAATGTTAGTCTGAAAAAAGTACTTAACTAAAGAATAATAGATGTTATTGTATAGTTAAACTGTTACTGCGAACCACTTACGAAATTATGTTTATTCATACATGCTAGCAACAGGAGTTAATAGTATTGCAGACTAAAATCGATATCTCCGACGTAATTATTTGATTAAAAGTCATATTATTATAATTATATTGACCGACTGCAGGCCGATACACATAAAGATTACTGAATACTGATACCGAACCAGCTAGGTAGTTCTTGTAGACCTGTCAAACTAATGCGTGCTAATGCGATGGCAGGTCACATTGAAACAGAGTGTCGCCGGTCGGTGACCAATACATCGATATAACATCGAAAGCCGAAATCAGTCGTGTCAAAGCGCTAGTCGCAAACACAGGGTGGCGCTGCGCTGGCGGCGGTGGCGGCGGTGGCGACCACGGGCTCAGCGCACACGACGCCGCCGCGCCGACCCGACGAGCGACGGTTTAATTAACTCTGCGGGTTAATCCGGAGGTAGCTGCGAGTGACGCGCGAGGTGAGGTGGGAGTGGGACTCAACGTGGAGAGGGGTAGGGGGTGCGGGTGCGGTTGTGAGCGCTCGTTAGATGCGTCCGCGACACGCGTTATGACAGCCACCGCCGCCGCCGCCGCCGCCGCCTATGTTGCAGATTACAAAACAAACAAGAAAAAAACTAATTCAAATATTTTACACTTGAATCATATAATCTTGCTATATATACTAGGGCGCTACATAAGTTTTGTCGTACTTTGTTGAATATTTTTTTTTTCGATGTAGTCACCACCGCCAGTAATACAGGTCTTCATACGTGTAAACCAGGTGCTGAACACATTGCTCCAGTACCCTTCTAGAACACAGCCGCATATCTCCTCAAAAGCTCCTATAAGCTGGTTATCGCTCGAAAACTTGCGTCCCTTCAGCTGTTTTTTTACATAAGGGAATAGTGCAAAGTCGCTTGGCGCTAGATCTGGACTATAGGGAGGGTGTCTCAACAATTTGATTCCAGCTTAGTGCAATTAGTTGGTAGTTTTGCCGGCTCGATGTGCAGGGGCGTTATCTTGATGCAAGAGCCAAGTATCGAGTCTTGAGTTTTGTCGTTCATTTTTTAAGGCTTCTAAAACACTAGGTAAACATTCTTCTGTGTACCATGCAGCAGTAACAGTCTTCCTTTTATCAAGCACAACCGTAGCCAATATTCCTCTCGTAGTAAAAAATACAGCAACCATTCTTTTTTTTACAGATCGGGACATTTTCACAGACGTCGGCGGTGGTTCATCTTCAAACACCCACACTTTACTCTGGAATTTAGTAGGTACATCGAAATAATACAGGCACGTTTCATCACATGTAACAATCGAGTTCAAGTAGTTAGATCGGCTGTCTTCAATTTTTTTTTAACATATCACCTGGCCAAGTCACGCGTTGCTCCCTTAGCACGTCAATCACTAAGTGTGGTACCCAGAGAGAACAAAGTTTCCGTACTTTCAAATGGTCGTGAAAAATCCGATGAACAGTTGGTGCGCTTAACTTGAGGGTTTCCTCGATCTGTCGATATGTCACATGTCAGTCGTCATCCAATAGTTTTCGTACAGCCTCAATGTTATTATCGGTAGTCACTTCTATCGGCCTATCAGACCTTGCTTCAACCTCCAAGTTAAAATTGCCGCGATTGAATTGAATATACCACCGTTCTATGGTCCTCAGAGATGGACAGGTTTCCCTCAGTGCACTATTCATTTCCTCGAAACATTTTTGTTTAGTCAAGCCACGCTTAAAGTTATACGAAATAATTACACGAATATCATAACGAGAAAAGGCCGCCATTTTCATTTAGAAAATTAATTTAAAAATCGAACAAACGATTCCTTGCAACTAAATTTGTTTTTTGTTATTTTAAAATAACTTAGATTTTATGGCTGTGGCTTCAAATTACAATATTATGATATGTAGTTTGCATGCGACAAAACTTATGTAGCGCCCTACGTATAAAGTAATTCAAACTTGTGTGAAGTAAATATTATGTAGTTTTGCGCTTTGCATTTGGGGTTAATTTTGCTAAAACTGAAATATAGCAAACTATAGGTCTGTAATCTACCAAATTTAAGAAATATTTATATATTAAGTTACGACTGTTTGTTTTTCAATAAAATAAAATAAATTACGCTTGGTTTTGTTCTGACCAACAGCACATTCAAATACAATCATAAATAATTTCAACTCTGATTACCACCTTCTTTCAATGAAATGATTCTATTTGGATGGTGGCGCAGCTGGAGCCCGGTCGTTCCTTTCCCTCTAATATGGTTGATGGAAGCGATGGCTGAATCTCGCGTTATACTCGTGACCGGGTGCTGTCCGTGTGAACTGTCAACTGGCCTACTCTTGTCAAATGCATTAATGACATTCAATGATTTTAATGTTCAACTTTTTATGTTCTAATGACATGATTTGTTTTATATCAAGGATTAGATTTTGACATTAACTAATGATTGTTTATTTCTTGATTTTTCACAAACGATATTATGTCATTACTATTATATGACTATCAGAAAGAGTGTAATTTTTAATAATTTATCAGCCTATGTATGTATGTTGTATGTTTGTTTCTTTGTGGCGCTCTAGAGAACAAAAGCGTGGGCCGATTTTGATGATTCTTACGTCAATCAATTTGTCTTAATTATGCGAGTCTCACTAAAATATGGCAAATTAAAAATCAATATGGCGATATCCAGACGCCGTATTTGAAAATCGTATTTAGCTTTTTCTTGTATTTTTTTCTTTTTGAATGATCATTTAGAATCTACATTGATTTAAAGCTGGTTAACGATCATTCTCACTTAAGTTTTCATTTTCATTAACTTTTTTTTCATTTAGTTACATTTTAATACACTGTCATATAACATTTTAGTAAAAAACTAAATGCACCGTTATTTTATTTTAAACTAAAAGACGTAAAATAAAAAAAAATAATTTGAAAATCAAAAACCCAACTACGCAAACAGTGATCTCAAATTTAAAAAAAAAATAACCTGCATAAAAGATAACTTTAAAAACATCCCCAACTTCTATAATCTAAAAAAATAAAACTAATAATTATTTTTATTATTTTATATGACTTGGTCCTTTAAGTTAAATATAAGTATTAATATTTTGATCCAAGTGTCGTCGCATACTTATTCCATAGAGTACCACCCGTAGTCGTAGTCGTGTCGCCCTCTAGAAAGTAGAAACAGTAGAAACCATCTGCTGCACAATCTCACAACGATCTCGTGCAGTCGCTAGTCGGAGGCAATATATATTTATACCAGAATTTATAAAATGTGAAATTCTTGAAGCAAATCATATTAATTTTTGGTTAACGGTATTTTCTTACTAATGCCGCTTCCCCTACCCTTCCCCCTTTTCCCCCGCTGAAGTGTCCCCAAATCAAATCCTTCTCCTCTTTTATTCCTGGCCCCTCCTTTCACACACAACACGGGAACACCTCCACGCGGTAAACTGTACCTCGAGAACCATTGTGCACACGACTATGCATTTAAATGTAATTATCTGGGTACAATTAAAAGCTTTAAAATGTGTAAAATAATAACTCCTGTCACTCTCCTACAAATTGAGAAGAAATATAAAGAACATATATTTTTTTCATTTTAGTGCAATTTTGAAGGCTGTATTTAGATTAGAATAGAATAAGTTTATTGTGACATCAGGCACATACCTAATATACGGTTAATAGTACATAATTACTGTTAATGTATCGACATAAATTTAACATAGATTAACTTCTTCTTTGACAATTTGCTCTTATCTGTAACAGTTTTTCTGCAAAATGAAAAATCCACGGCGAGGGACATTTCGGAGGGGGGAAATGGAGGAAAAGTGGGAGCGGTTGGCAACCGGCATTTTTTTAGTAAGAAAACATCCTTTACCCAAAAGTAATATGATTTGCTTCTGGACTCATATTGGAAGCCTTTTTCCAAGTTTTTGTCTAGACTTTGATCAAGCTACACGTTTGATTTGGATGACAGTGCATGGTTACTATACGTTATTCTAAATCCAATATGGCGAACTCCTAAAAATGGCGTACGGCGAACACGAAATAATTAAAATTATTTTTAAATAGCTCTAGTACTTGAAAGTTTTTAAGGATTACAAAAATCATTATAGATTTTTTTTATTTCTTTCGGAAAACATACAGTTTATGCTTACACAAGTATATAAGAGACTTTTAGTTTTCTAATAAGCCATTTTAAAGTTTTTATTTAATGTAGTGTTTATCTTGCTACGTTCGTATGTACATAAGTTGTCCGCTTTCAATTTAATCTACTTCTGGTTTCCGATTGAGCTGAAATTGTGTTTACTCGTTCAGTTTGGATGACAATTCATTATTAGTTAAGTGTCGTCATTCTAAATCCAATATAGCGGACTGTCAAATATTGCGGACCAGTTATTTTTAGGATTACGTACCTAAGAAGAAAAAACGGAACCATCACAGTATTACTCTCGCGTCTCTCTATCTGTCCCTCATTCACAGCCAAATTACTCCGAAACAACGAGACCGATTGAGTTTAAATTTGGTACAAATGTGTAAATTGGTGACCGCAAAAGGAAGTGTAACGTAAATTTGTATGAATTTCAAATATGGAGGCCACTTGGAGCACTTGGAGCACTTGGAGCACTTGGAGCACTTGGGGGGTAAATTAGAACATTTAAAAAACTTCTGCAAAATGCAAATCAAATGACAGGGCTTGTTTTAAGAATCTCTATATTTTTTAAATAATTATAAGATGTTTAGTTTTGAACTTATTTAAGAAAATAGGAGAAAGTTAACCATTCCCCACCCCCTTAACTCGGAAACCGCGGCCTAAAATATAAAAAATTGTTCTTTACTTGTAGATTACAGAAAATTATGACTTAAGATGGGTGAAATGAAAATATTCAATTTAAATTATTGAAAGACTGTATAAAGCTATCGCTATGGAAAAAAATATATAATATAAAAAATCTACTTCATTATATACAATTTTAAAAATATTACCACACTACCAATATCATCGTCACTTACCACCATGTGATATGATGCCAAGGGCTTACCAATTGTGAATAAAAAAATAAAAATAAAAACACTTGATGTAAAAAAAAATACACTGTAGACCCTGTTTTTGGCATTAATTGCAAAATTTCTCGAAAACAAATAGTAAATGTTAAATTAAAAAACAAAAACACACAGAGATCGGTGACTTTAACACTTTTATATTAATCTTTTTTTTTTTAAACTTTATTGAAAGTGAAGAACGCAAAAAAAACAATTGTGAAATGGGCGTTCGGTTTCAACGTAACAGTCGCGTTGAAGCCCGCATTTATTTGAACTTATATAACTTACGTTTGATATTATTTTAACACGTATCAACCTGCTTGGATTGAGTCATCTTAAAGCCTTAAAGTAAAATAGAAAATTTGTCAAACAACGTACGGAACCCTCTCCACGAGAATTTAACTGTTTTTATGTACCCCCATGGTATGAGTATTCAATACAAGCGTTTTTCTCAGAAGATTACGAAATAGTAAAAATAATTTAATATTTTTTTGTTCACAATTAGTAAGCTTTTGGCATCATCTCACCTGATCGTAAGTGACAATAATGCCAAAGATAGCAGCAGGCTTACCAAGATTCCCCAACGCATTATATTATCTTCAAGCGGAAACACATCAATGTTGTTAGCATTAATATTTGGCGACAAAATTTAGATAAGATGGTGGTAGATAGCCACGCGGACTTAGAAAATGTCCTTCCATCTACCCAACTTACTGTTAGTCGTACAAAGTGAGACTCCGCCGGGTTCAGACCCGCGACCTCCCGATATGGAGCTAATGGACTTAACTATTACGCCACGTAGGTGGTCGAAATAAATGTTTTTAGGTTTTTCAAAATGTGTTTATTTCTGCCACCATTTAATGCACCCAATCTACCTATAGCAAACTAAATGTTACACGCCACGCCACGCCACGCTAGGCGCGCGGGGCGGCGCGGCGCGGCGCCGGCGTCGACCCGCGAAATGCCGGTTTGTAATGCTATTGCTCCCCTCCCACCCCCGGCCCCCGCCCCGCCCTCCACCCCGCGCGTGTCCTTGTTTACCGCAGCCCGGGTCACTAATCTGATAAGCGCTTGATGAGCACCGAAAATCGCTCTAAATAGGACAAAAAGGTGTCGCTCCCGCTCGACGCGCTCAACGTTTCATATGAAAATTTTGTAATTTTCCTCGAGCTCAAATTGAATCATTGTTTCTAATAAAGCCCGTTAATGAATTTGCGCTAACAAGCTATGTGAACGATTCCGTAGAAATTAATTGCCTAAATATATGTCAATGATTAGGGGTTTAGACAAAACAGCAACTATTTATCAATTCGCAAAATAAATGACAATAAAAGACGAGTAACATTTAGGCCGAAGGTATTACGTCTCCCTGAGAACGCAAAGGTTAACTAAATTAAAGTTATTTAACTAAGGTTAAATAACCCTGTGGTGCCAAGTGTCAAATGTTCACGTCTCAGCTTCTCAGGAACACTCTTATTCAGAACAGTGTCCGACGAACTGGCCGCCATAACGACAACCAGCAGTATGTAAACGCGACTAACTAAAAACACGTTTGATTATTGCCGGACTTCACTCCTCCCTCGCCCCTCCACAATCCCTCCGAAGTTTTAATTGTTGTCGATAAAAGTTCCGCGGCGACACTCCCCGCTCCCCGCCCCCCGTCCCCGAGCCCCGAGTGTGGGCTGTGGGCTGTGACACGTAAACATTACATACATATTTTGTCAACAGCTCCAGCTGAGCTACGTGACATATCTCCCACCATATCATCGTTTTACATTGTACCCAAACGTGTTGTTGTCTCTGTCTATGGGATACGGAGACACCTAGACACGTTAATAATTTTAAATATATCAAGTGGAGTTTTTTTTTACTTTAAACGTTCAAATTCAAACATTCAATCTCAAATAAATTTATTTGTTTTAAACATGTTATAAAAAGGTCAGCTAAAGTTTAAAATAGCATGCAAAATAATCTTAATCATATCCCAAAGTAATCTAAAAATTTAAAAAGTTCAATATTTTAATTAATTTTAAATTGTCTTACGAGTATGTTAAAATCTTTGATTTCGTATAGTATAAATTCATATCGTCAAGCTGCTTTTAAAAGTGAATGTTATAGATAATTTCAATAATAAGCCAAGAAAATAAAAGTATCTGCATATCCATCTAGTCTTACCACTCTTCCAAAATGGCTATTTATTTCTTCTCACTACTTTTAAAGGCAAGAGAGCCAACTGGCGAGAAGTGGCGCAGGATCGTGACGGTGGGCGGCAACAAGTGCAACAAGTGTCGGAGGCCAGGACCCTCTCAGGGTCCCTGAGCCGGCGCAGCGCCGCCGTAAGTAAGTAAAGTAATGTTAGCCTCGAGCAGCCGCCCGCGCCGCCCGCGCCGCCCGCGCCGCCTGCGCACCCGTAGCACCCCCTCGCCCTCCTGCCTCCTGCGCGCTCGCCGCTACCATGCTACTCGCGAAGAAAACAACTAGAGCTGTGTACGACATCTCTTTTATTGTTAAACGAAGCAGCGATGTCGCTTGCGCACACTCTTGCAACACTTTTTAATAAGTGCTTGAAACATCAAATCTATTCCAACGCACTGAAATGAGTAAAGTGGCACCGCTTTTCAAAGGCAAAGGCAGTAGGGAAGCGATAGAATAGAAATTGGCAAAAATATTTGTAAACGGACTGTGCACGAAAGTAACAACTTTTTAGATTCGTGTAACACATTGTCTGAAAGCCAGTATGCGTACCGAGTCGGCCTGTCAATCACAATAATAGCTCGAGATGTATTGTCGTGCATGTTAGAAGCACGCGCACGGGGCCAACAAGTTGAGGTTATATTCTGCGACCTCCCAAAGCCTTTGACGAGGCGGATCGTGATGTGCTCGCTGTTTACTTAGCTTACGAATTATCGGTTTAGACGGTATATTATAGATAGTCAACCAGCCCCCTCTCCCTACTCGAAAGGGGCTGGTTGACTATCTGAGTAGCTCCGTGAATAAATTGATTATCGTAATAAAATGGCTAATTTTACACTCCCAGATATTGAAAAAATAATGACAAAGTGTTTGGTGCCTCTTCAACAAGAACTGATTACTCTACGCAGCACTATTGACAGGTTAGAGACCAAAATAATTGGGCTAGAATCATCAACAACAGCAATGGCGGAAATTTCGCAGTTACAGTCATCGCGCACTCAACCACTATTGTACGACACAGAATCCACAAATAACAGCTGTTGTACAACAGAAAGGTGACGACGAGCACGGTAGTAATGATCCAACTAATTATATTACATACATATATACTATAACATACAACATATTAGCCCTAAAGAGACAGCTTCGGAAGAAGCGCTCTAATTCGGAGAAATCACCTATACCACAAAAAACCGCACAAGTACATACATCAATAGCAATACGTTCTCAGCAGCATACAAGTACCCTTATTGCACCTCTCGCACCGACTAAAAGTGATTCGATGACAAAGCGACCATCACTCGGCGGACGCGTTACAGCCACGAAATTAGCGTTTGAAAACGACGACTCAGAGTGGCAGGTAGTAAAATCCAAACGCTCTAGGCGACCACGCCAAGAAGTGCTTGAGGGCTCAGGTGAAGTGGACTGTGACCTTCAGGTTGTAAAATTGGAACATCTTAAGTACTTACAAGCATGGTCGTTCAAACCTGATACAACGCCTGAAAGTGTCTTGAAATTCTTAAATAAGATATCACAATCCGACAAGTACCTTGTGGAGAAACGTACGATTAAATCTGAGCAACATGCATGTTTCATATTGGGCGTACCAGATAGTCTTTTTGAGAAAGTCAAATCGCCGACTTCGTGGCCCGCCGGCGTAAAGCTGTCCGACTGGTTTCGCGCACGGCCCCGGACTCAACGGGGCGATAACAATGGAACTACCGACGCAAACGGTGACAGACAGTGACAAGCGCAATACCTCCCGAAAAAACAACATTAACATATGTATGCAAAACATACAATCACTAAACAATAAAACAAGAATGCTTGAAATTTTAACTAAAAATAATTTAAAATGTAATGTCTTAGCCTTGACCGAACATTGGTTAAATAATAATCAACTCAGCTGTGTATATCTCCTTAACTATCAGTTGGCGTCCGCTTTTTGTAGGAAAAGGTTTGTATGTGAGGGACTCGTTAATGTTCAAAGAACTACATTCATTGTGCTCACTTTCAATAGAACAAGTATGCGAAATTTCAGCAATAGAACTACTAGAATTCAACATTATTATTGTATGTATATATAGATCTAATTTAACTAGCGTAAAAGATTTTCTTATTGTTTTTGAGAGCTTGCTGACCAAATTATGTACCTATAATAAAGATCTCATTATTGTAGGAGATATAAATATCGACTGTATAGGCGAAATAAATTCCGATCAAAAAAATCTGAACGACCTTCTTTCTACACACGGGTTTAGGAATGAAGTGGATTTTCCTACTAGGGTGACAAAATGTTCCTCGACGTCCCTAGATCACCTTGTAACGATGCAAAATAATATCGTTACATTTTTTTAGTCAAATTAGCCAAGAACTCCGCTTTAACTCCTCCTAGTTAAATCTTTAAACATAATAAATATCACTGCACTTATCTCACTGCCAATCCCAATTAAATAAATTTACAATTAATCTATTTTTCAAAAATATAAACAATACCTTTATTTACTTACTATCCAAATTAAAACAAACACTACCATACGTTATTTAGCATAACACAAAACACAACTTACACTTCTACAGATTCTGCAAATCCCCGTACACCAAGTATCTCAAATATCGACTCGACTCCAAGCACATAAAAAAAAATTACGCTTCATTGCGCTCAGTATTCCTTGCGCTCACTCCTTCATAAACATACAAAACTTTTAGTCTAAAAAAATCAAATAATTTATTATAACAAAAGATTTATCATTTCCTCACTTCCCCTTACCTCCTTAAACCTTAAACTAAATTCTTATCTCACCAAATAAAACATCCCCAAGGAACGTTCTAGAAACCTATCACTACCGTCACAGGAACGTTCTGTTTCCTATTTTTTTTATATAGTAAATTCTCTGGAAAATTCTACGAGTGACCATTTAAATAGAAGCAGGAAGCCTCCCTCGGTCTTTTTTGCAATCTGACCTTGGGAGGAAACCAACCATCTGACTCCACACTCACAGCGCACTCGCGACTGCTCACGGATTACAGTGACTCGCCCTGTCAACCCTCTTTTCTTTCTACAAGTGAAACTTCATAGTAATATCTGTTCCTGCTAATCCTCGACTTTTCTACATGTAAGTACACTAAAACCACCCGTTTCAAATCTTAATTCCTCCCCTTATATACGTGCAAGTCTATAGCGCAATTTCTCTATTTGCAACTAGTTTGACCTCGACACGTTGTCACCCGGCTCGTGTGCCCTCCTTGGAGTACGCCCACTGTACCAGACCGCCACGTGGACCTCGCTGCCTCGCAGACCGCCGCACATTCGCTCTTCAGCCGGACCACCACCGAGCGTTCCACCCGGGAAGGCATGAATTTGAAAAAGGTGTACTCCAGTATATTTTCTCTGTATTTTTAATATTATTTTGGTGTGTGCACCTGTGTGCATAAACACCTGGTGCCCGCTCTTCACTTATTTTTCTCTTTAACCCTAAATTTGAGCACTTCTCGTCACATATTTCATTTTTTTCTCGACAGTGCTGAAGCTCTTATTCTATGTGTTAGTCTTGCAAACTAATCTTATATCTGCTGGCCTCTCCAGCCACATATTTGTCATACTTAATATTTTCTTTCACTCTGTAAGACACGACTTCTACAGCCCGTCACAAACTACCTTTTTTTTAGCGTAAGATTTTTTTCATTTTGTATAGTTAACCTTTATTGTATAGGTTTAGCTAGCTAATACATTAGTAATTAAGTGCAATAAGGTAGCTGCGATAACTTTGACCCACTGACCCAGTTTCTCTCACCTTTCTACTCATAACCTCTGTTGATTTACATATATATACATTTTGTTACAATACCTTTTCTTTATATAATAAAAACACATTTCTTTGAACCTAAATCTAAATCTTTTATTTCACGACTTAGATTCCCTAGCAGAGGTTACAACCTGTACTCTAACTTGGCAGGCGGATGTGTAAGGACTGCACCTGTGATAACTAATGCCAGTGATCACTATGCAGTGCGTGCATGGGCGAGTGTGCTGTGTGCTCGAGAGCCCCGCGCACCCGCCTAGCGAGAACTTACTCGTTAGCGAACCGGCACAGCTTCTTTCATGCGTTAATGAGTGTAGATTGGGCCGACGTAAGCATGCATCATAAGAGATCCCCTGCAGATTTAGCTCAAAGTGTAATAAATATTATCGCCAACAAAACTGTGATATGTTTTCCTTTGAAACGTATAAATTACAACAACAACTGTCAATCTTGGGTCAACGATGAAATAATTAACTTAAAAGAACTTGTAAATGAGATGACTAATCTAGCATACAAATTTCCAAATGACCACAAAATTAACGAATACCTCAGGATATGGAAAGAAAAATTCGAGTTACTAACTAAAGAAAAGAGAACAGACTATTACACCGAAATGATTTCAAGATCACGGAACATTGCTAAATCCATGTGGCAGGTAGTGAATACAGAAATAGGTAGAAAATCGAAATCCACCACTGACTATACTACATTATTAAGAGATTCAGAGGGAAACAACTTTGGCACAAAGCAGGAACTGGTCAACACGGTTAACGAAAGGTTCGTAAAAGCGGCAGTCACATGTGGCGCGCCTGCTGCTGACGTGATTGCCGCATGTCGAGCATTGGCTATTGCCCGTACTCCGGCCTCCTGCTCATTTCGATTTCAGCGATTTACACCACCAGAAGTAGTGGAGATTTTAAACAAAGGTGTTGCACGTAAGGCTACTATTATAACAGCTCATATACGTCCCCACCGAGGGGCTCGAGCCTACCCTGAATCAGGGCGATTAGGCCTTAGTCGACCACGCGGGCCCAGTGCGGGTTGGTCGACTTCACACACAACCTTCGAGTTTCTTCGCAGGCGTGTGCAGGTTTCCTCACGATGTTTTCCTTCACCGTTAAAGCAATCGGTAAGTATATGTACGTAAGTTTTTTATTGAAAAACTCATTGGTACATTGGCCGTCCAGATTTGAACCCGGTACCTCTGGTTAGATGGACCGAGTCGTTACCGGTTGAGCCACCGACGCTTTTAAGGCTACTAAGGACATCTATAATATTTCCGTAGACATCCTACACGGAGCCGCAATCCCTCTAGCGGAAATATTATCAGAGTTGTATAACTGTTGCCTGCACAGCGGAATGTACCCCAAAGCCTTCAAAAACGTTAAGGTTTCGCAATTATTCAAAGGTAAAGGAAACCGTGAGGATATGAACTGCTACAGACCGGTATCCATAATTCCAGCTGTGGCTAAGGTATTTGAGTATGGTTTAAGCGAAAGGCTCACAAAGTTTCTGAAGGACAACGAGCTGATATCTGACAGACAGTTTGCTTACCGTGCCGGTAGGTCCACAACTCACATGACACGTGAAGTCATTCGTCGCGTCGTAGATGCAAGAGAGCAAAGTAAGCAAGTTGCTGTTATTTTTTGCGATCTATCAAAAGCATTTGACGTGGCGGATCATTCACTACTTGAGCATAAACTTAAACATTATGGTATAGACGGACCTGCACTTTCCCTGCTAATAGACTTCCTGTTTGATAGGTCACAAGCTGTTGTAGGTGACGGTGGCAAGATTATGTCAAATCCATTAAAAACTACCATGGGGGTACCACAAGGATCTTCGATATCCAGTATACTGTTTTCGTTGCTAATGGATGATCTCCCTCAGGCAATATCAAATGCGTATATTATGATGTATGCGGATGATGTTGCGGCGATTGTCTGTGCTGAGACGGTAGATCTGCTCGAATCTGAGCTTAATTACACTGCTCAGCGAATGTCCCGATGGTTCGAAAACAACGGACATGCACTCAACCTCAGCAAAACACACTTTGTGCATTTCAATCTAACGGGACACGCGTGCAGTCCTCTTTTGGTGGCGGTTGGCAGTATGGCGCTCCAGCAGACGCAGTCATCGGTGTTCCTGGGCTTTCACGTCGACAGAGCTGTGACCTGGGAGGCGCATATCGACACGATGTGCGCCAAAGTCGTCACGTGCTACTTTGCGTCGGTGCACTCACTGCTACAGTACGGCATTGAGTTCTGGGGTTGTGCGGCCGACTGGCTGCGCGTCTTTAGACTGCAGAAAAAAGCTGTAAGAGCAATAGTGCGGATACTACGAGACTCGTCAGCTCGTCCTCACTTCCAGTCCCTCGGTATTCTCACTGTGCCTTGCATGGTGATACTACAGGCTGCACTGTACACACGTGAGAACCTTAGCTCATACGCTAAATGCGGTGACTGCCACCGGTATAACACTCGCGGCGCAAACAACCTGCGCGCTGTCCAGCACAAGCTGACTAAGACGGGCAAGCTGGTGCACGTAATGGGACCAGCGGTTTACAACCGCCTTCCCGAGCAGGTGGTCGAGGCGACGTCACTGAATAGTTTTAAAGGTAGATTAAAAAAATATCTTGGGCAGCAGGCGTTCTACACTGTAGACGAGTTTTTTAACACTAAAAATTAAAATCTAAACTTGACATTGTAATCAATTTATTAATTAACCTGTTTTTTTTTTGACTAAAGTTAATTTGATTATTTTGTTCTTATTCTTTGGTTATCTTTTTTATTTTATTTTTTTCCTATACTTTATAAGTATAGAGTTTAATTATATTTTTTAATATTTATCTTAATGTGTGAAATAACTACTTCCGTATTTTTTTGACGTGTTATACTTAATTACCAATAAATGAGTTATGAGTTATATACTTTTAAGAGTTTTTTTCACTAGACTTACAAGCTGGGAGTCTAAAAGTTTGTGGACTTGTGAGTAACAATAAAAGTAAACAAAAGAAACATAATTGATTTATTTTATTATTAAAACGACATTTTGGACTACTTACGCTTAAGAATAAGAAAACAGAAAACACTTGCAGAAATAATTCACCGTTTGTTTACGTTTTTAATGTTGCCCACTTTTAAATGGTGATACCGGTGCAAAAAATAATGAACATTCAATAAATGCAAGTACTAAAATCTAACTGTCCAGTCCGTGCCCTACATGTAGTGCACTGAAATCAAGCTGACCAGTCTATGCCGTATATGTAGTGCACGGTCTGAAATCCTGAAATACAGCCTGAAAAATATTTTTTTATTTATTGAACGTATATTATCGTTATTTAAAATCAGTATAATAAAAATAATATGAATCTATTTTAGGACATGTGAGGAAACTCGTCTAAAGTGACTAGGACAGCTGGTAACGTGTAGAGTGTAAAGGTGTAGAGGAAGGGGCTCTCAGTCTTTTAAATTCGTTCTAAAGTGAAAATGGGTGTGCCCCAGGGTTCCATATTAGGGCCTTTTTTTTTCCTTGTTAACGTAAATGATTTGCCTTTTATGGTGCAACATCTGTCAAATATTGTGTTGTTTGCG
This sequence comes from Coleophora flavipennella, assembly GCA_947284805.1. Taxonomy (NCBI): domain Eukaryota; kingdom Metazoa; phylum Arthropoda; class Insecta; order Lepidoptera; family Coleophoridae; genus Coleophora; species Coleophora flavipennella. Next base: position 310,068 of record OX369275.1, read on the forward strand.
GATGATACTTCTCTTATTTTTAAAGTGAATAGGAAAGAAAACGAAATTGACGAAGTAAACAACACTCTTTCAAAGATACTGAACTGGTTCACTGTGAACAACTTATTATTAAATGCTAAGAAAACAAAATGTATAAAATTTTGTTTGCCAAATGTAAAAAAGGTCAATAATAGTGTAATATTATACAGTAATAAATTGGAATTTGTAAATACCACGGAGTTTCACTTCAATGGGGACCACACATTGAAACTTTAGCGGGAAGGCTTAGTTCAGCTGCTTATGCCGTTAGGAAATAAGACAGTTAACGGATGTAAATACTGCAAGACTAGTGTATTTTAGTTACTTTCATAGTATAATGTCTTATGGCATATTACTGTGGGGGCATGCGGCTGATATAGAAACTATTTTCATCCTGCAGAAAAGAGCTATCCGCGCAATCTATCAGATGCGATCACGTGAGTCGTTACAGAATAAGTTCAAAGAAATCAATATTTTAACTGTTGCTAGTCAATTTATATTATGAAAACATCATGAACGTTCGTAAGATTTTGCATTTATTTCCTAAAAACAGTAACAGGCATAATTTGAATTTAAGAAATGTAATTAAAATAGATATAGCCTTTTCGAGACTGAGTAAGGTTAAAAAGTCATTTGTGGGGCAGTGTATAAGATTCTACAATAAAATTCCAGAAAATGTAACTAGTTTGTCAGAGAATAAATTCAAGACTCATGTCAAAAAAGTATTGTGCTCTAGAGGATATTGTAAAATAATAGATTATGTAAATGACAAAGATACATATGTTGATTCTATAACAAATACCATTACCTGAGACTGTAATCTGATTCATGACATTATTTGTAATATACAATATTTTTTTTTGTTTAAACTATTTAAAAGTGTGTGTAAACACCTATTTGAAATAAATTGTTTTGAATTTTGAATTTTGAAAATTTTAATTTTGAACACTGGTTGATCGAAAAGGCGTTCTACACTATCGACAATTTTTTTGAGCTTGAAGTGACAATATTCGCTAGTTGTATTATTATGGATTTATACATTTTTTTTATGTTGACATTTAATTTCAATATGATAACTTGTTTTGTTGACGTGTAATGAATATTATAAATAAATCACTATGAATTATAAATCGAGACTTGGCACATTTTTAGGGTTACAAAGTCAACAAGGAACCCTCATAGTTCGCCACGTCTGGCTGTCTGTCCGCGACTTAGCTCAGAGACTATTAGTACTGGAAAGCTGTCATTTGCAATGGGTGTACATATTAATTACGCCGATAAAGTGATGCAGTAAAATCTTGAAAACATTTTTGTATGGTACCTCCCCTGAAATTTTTAAGTTCGAGTCGTGGAGTAGGTCTCTCACAACTACCGAGAGTTTGCGGAAACCATTTCTCTATTCCGGGATCGGTTTGCGAAATATTAACCTTAGTGCTAATTTTTGTTACAGTCAAGTGTAACATACTGTCTCACCTAAATCACAGTACGGTGTCGACATCGGGCTAAAACTTAATTACCCAGCAACTCATGATAGTTGACTAAGCTAAAGTTTAATTGGCGCGCTACAGAGATCGTTTATCAGCGCTAATACTCAAAGTGCTTCAATACGACCGGCTGACTCTCGCAGTCCGTTCTGCACAATACGGTGTGTAGCCAACTAAATTCCGTTCTAAATTGAATTATTTATCAAACGGGTAGATATTAAAATGGTTTTATAGACGATAAAGTACAGAATTATTTCCATGTTAATAGCTCCAATAAATCCGCGCGACACGGCGCGACACGACGCACCCCCGCGCCGCCCGCCCCGCGCGCGCCCTCTCCGCGGCATACATTGTCGACTTATTAAATTTCAGTTCGAACAGAGCCGATCCGTCCTCCAATATGGGGTATTAATATGAGATCAAACTGAAGCGCTACGAAGATTGATGAAACTATTCTAAGCCTCTATCAAAATTAATGGAACACAATATTAATACCATTTAATTAAAACTGAAGATCAACCTTTAACTTGATATTTATAAATTAAGGTCAAATCAAATAATAGGAATTATTCACTTAACTTTTGAACTTCGTGTTCTTAAGGATCGCATAGAGGCTGTAATGTCATGAAAACAGGGCAACTCCAAAAAAGAAGTAAAAAGAAAGAAAGTAAGCCAGTTGGGGTGGCGTTATACTCTGAGCATAAAAAATATGAAAAAAAAGACGTGTGGCACTCGGGGACTGCCGCGGTAAAGCTATTGCATAACATTTTTTATACAATTATGCAATTATAATTATTTATTTATTTTTTATTTATGCAGTATTTACCAGTATCATATAGTCCTTGACCTATTTCAACAATTGTATAGCTTTTATCGCGGGCTTTGAGGGGACCGAATCAAGAAATTTAGTAACGAAAAAAACTGACACCCCATAAAAAAAATATTGAGTTCTAAAAAACTTACAGTGCCATCTATCTATCCATCATGATGATGGTGATGGTGGTGGTGATGATGGTCGTGTTGGTGATCGTGATGGTGGTCGTGATGATGGTCGTGATGGCGGTCGTGATGATGGTCGTGATGGTGGTGGTGATGGTGGTCGCGATGGTAGTCGCGATGGTGGTTGCGATGGTGGTCGTGATGGTGGTCGTGATTGTGGTCGCGATGGCGGTCGCGATGGCGGTCGCAATGGTGGTCGCGATGGCGGTCGCGATGTTGGTCGCGATGGTAGACGATGACGATAATGATTTAGCTTTCTTAGTGTTAATTAATTACATAACATCCCGCGCCCCAAGGACTATGGTACTGGTAAATACTGCATAGATAAAAAATAAATAAATAATTATAATTGCATAAGTTGATAAAAAATGCTATGCAATAGCTTTACCGCGGCAGTCCCCGAGTGCCGCACGTCATTTTTTTTACATTATTTAGCATATGATAACCGGGACTTCGATGTCATGTCATAGCCAAGTAAGAATAGCTTGGAACAGCTCTACCGCAGGAGTTCGGTCCGTTCCTCAGCGGGCCGCGCGAGGGGATTCCCTCATAATTTATTAACAGGTCATAAGTGCTAAGATGTGTACGTTAGTAAGTCCGGTCGGTGGCGCGATGGCGGGCAGGCCGCGGGACGTGCGTCCTGTGCCCTGTAAATAATTCACAGGCTCTCGAACGGCCGAACGTGAAGTAGTTCACTTGCGCCGGCCCTGGGGGAATAAAATTAATAACAATGCGCGCCACAATGGAACTGTTATCAGCACGCAGGGGCAGGATGGTGATAACGTCGGACGGCCTCTCGTCTGCTCTGTAATTAAGTCCCTCTGACTTTTGTGGAGGAGGCTTCATTACATCGTACAGGTACGGTTTCGTGTTCACTTGGATTAGGTTCTCTATACATTTTATATCTGTAATAAGCTGTTGTAAATGAAAATTTCTGGTATTAACGACTACAAACTCATTTCTCACTAAGAAGAAATAGCTTACACTTTATCCACAAAAATATCTGGGAAAGCTTTAATATTGTAATTGCATCCCTCGTTTCAATAAAAAATAAAATGTAGAATGGTTCAACATTGTCGACCACAAAGGGACCGACAGATTGTCTATCACGGTAAAGGGGTTAAAGTAACAAGCGTATAAAATGGTCGAAGGTCACAAATCAATACTAATTCGGGGATGTTCCCGCGCCTACTTTTATTAGGTACTTTAGTCGCCGCGGCGCGGCGCGCACGGGCCGGAAAACCTTTCTCGTTATTGTTTTAATTTAATGGAAGTTTGAAATGATTCAGAATTTTTATCATGTAATTAATTTGGGTAATTTTACCGTTGAATCGTGGTTATAACTTTTTCGAATATTTCAAACATTTAAGCTATGTAATCGATGCTTGTAGTGTAAAGGCTGCTATTTTTTTACATACTAAGCAAGATATAGAAACTTGATAAATATTTTGAATTAGTTATAACATAGCTCATTGAGACGGAGGTCTGAATAATTAAGAACGCCTTTGAATCATAGTAGATACTAAAATAACAGAATCAATTGTTCTTAAAAACAACCATTTGGAGCACAAACCACTCAAATAAAACTTTTCTCTAAACGGTCTCTACTAAAAAGCATTAAGAACCCAACGAAATTGAATTACGTAGCAAACCTTCCCTCACTAAGCTATTTAGGAGTGGATAACAAGCGGTCGAGCTCCCTCCCAAATAAAATTATAATTGGGACATGCGGCCCATATTCTCCGACAGACTCGGAGAGCGAGGCAAGCCTTTTTGCGAGGATACCGTTGGAATTTAGCTAAAATCGTTTGTCCTTTCCAAAGTGCTCTCCTTACAATTGATGCTGATTACAATAACATAGGACAATAGTCGCAAACAAAATCAATGATGAAAAGATGACCTTTCAACCATGAAAAGAAACTGAACATTCAATATTACTCGCAAGGTGTGTAATGTTCCAAACTGAACATTCAATATTACTCGCAAGGTGTGTAATGTTCCAAACTGAACATTCAATATTACTCGCAAGGTGTGTTCCAAACCAAAATGTAAAAGGAGGTGGTTAGAAGTCGTGTTTCTACCGCTAGTTGTTTTCGTGAATTTAACGATTTTCAAGGAAGTTTAATAGTGGATCTCCTCACCTAACTTAGAAATTGTACCTACACATAAACTGTAAAGAATATGGTTTGACCACTGTTATCCAAAATTAAGATCTCAACGATAGCTATCATTTCTCTTTAAGAACCAACAGCCCAGGACTAGGATCGTTAGTGTCTGAGATATAGCAAATTTAAGTTTGACAGCTATGATTTCTCTTCGAAACTAGTAGCCTGAAGATCAATAGTTTAAGAGATGTAGCCGTTTTGAGTTTATACCTGACATTAATACCCGATACCCGAGTTATATGTGTTTACGATATCTATAATTTCTTTTAAGAAATTAGTAGTCCAGAATCAATAGTTTTAGTGGTTTTAACTTTGAGAGCCGTCAACTAAAATAAAGATCTCAAAGAGATCTATGATTTCTCTCTTAGGAAAACTAGTTACCCAGGATCAATTGATTCCGAGTTTTGGCGGTTTGAAGATTGACAGCTGTCATATAAAATGATGATCTCGACGATGTCTATAATTTCTCTTTACGGACTAGATCTCAAAGAGATTTATGCATTATCTTGAGAAACTAGTAGTCCGGGGTCAACAGTTTGCTAGATATGGTGGTTTTCAGTTCAACAGCTGTTATCCAAAACAAACATCTTGATAAGATCTTACTATAATTTTAAAAGCTTACATTTAACTTGCAATGTTGTTTAAGTTAGTTTTTTTACGTTAAATCTTGCAAACGAATTTATAACGGATTTCAGATATCAGATCAAGCTTAAATTTGGCATGAAACTGTATTCCCGATGAAGATCCTTTGATCTCATGATGAACTTTGGAGGTGAAATCAAGGTCCCTGGATCGTTTTTTTATTTTCAGTAGAATCGTAGGAGATACGATGCTCGCCTTTTTTGAATTAGGAAACTTCGTGTTTTATATTTATATTTTATTAGAAACTGAGCACCTTGAGCATAAACACTTTTGACAAATAAAAGCTTGTCCATAAATTTAGAAACTTAAGGCTTTTTGCTTTTTAAGCCAGTTAATCTTTTTAAGCAATATAAAGCATAAATCGAATAATAACCAAAATCACTTAAGAACACATGAACGAGTTTAGCACGACCAGTTTACAGCAACTCAAATTAGAGTCAACATAAGAAATTGTTTTTACTATCATCATATCAGCCGAAGGACGTCCACTGCTGGTAATAGGCCTCCCCCAAGGATTTTCACGACGACCGGTCCTGCGCTGCCCGCATCCAGTGGCTTCCCGCGATCTTCACCAGGTCGTCGGTCCACCGCATGGGAAGTCTGCCTACTCTACGTTTTTAGGTGTGCGGTCGCCACTCGAGAACTTTACTGCTCCAACGGCTATCTGCTACTATATTTTACTTCGGTTACTTTGGTTCTCCTGCAGATCTCCTCGTTTATGATTGGTTTGCGTAGGGAAATTCCGAGCATAGCTCGCTCCATTGCCCTTTGGGTGACCTTGAGCCTTCTTATGAGGCCCATAGTAAGCGACCAGGTCGCAATATCTGCACGAACCAAATACCGCAGTGTCTCAAGACTAAGCTCATAGACCAGTATGTGTTGCCAGTGATGACATACGAAACTGAGACATGGTCGCTTTTTTATACGTTTATGAATATTCGTAAATATTGTATGAAATTTGAAAAACTATAAGCGTACATTTGTAGAGAGAGTATGTGTGTACACGAGGTGTTTTTATTTAATCGTTGCGTAATTCTAGTTATTAGTTAGCTTTAGTTATTCTAGTTATTCCCGCGCATACGCCCTAAAACCAGTCGAATTTTTTTTTTAGAAATCGTTGCGTTTGAAGGCAAGTTCCAGTCTTGTTAATAATAATATGAAAACTGTAATCAGCAGTTATTTGTAAATAGGAATAGCTCCGTTATAATTTCGATTCTTTTTAATTCTATTTTATTTAGTTTAGTTAACAGAAATAGTTTTCAGTAAACTAAAAGTTTTATTTGCCGCTGAAAACTTGTCTTGGAACTCTTACGGATAATATTCTGATAATCCATTCATGAGCTTTTTTCTTGATCGATAACAATGACAAATTATTTAATTACAGGCTCAGTAGTAGTATGGATGTTTTCGTTCACGTATCTTGAGTAAACCAAAACTAATCTTAATTTGCCGTTGCAATGTATCTTGGTTATTCAATTTTTGTTTTTATTTATTTCCGTGGGTGTAATACAACCTTTCTTTATGCCCATAGACAGTGATGCGGTTTTCTTTTCAGACTTTTATGGAATCCTTGAACTCTTTTAGCGAATTAGTTCAAATTTCAATTTGGTTGTTTTACTGTGCCGAAGTTATCAATCAAATACAAAATTAATAACTATCAAATTGTCAAATAGCCTCTTTTATTACCATTTCGGCAGTAGATGTTCCAAAACTAAGTTAATACTATCATCACTTATACGTAATGTCATGATCACATTATTCTAAATAAAAAAAAATGTGGAACGCTTCACGATTTAGCATGTCATCCTTGCGCAGGGGCCATGCTTATCTATAGATAATAGTAAGTGCATAGTTGACAAAAGATATTTATTAACTGAAAGATATAAATAGACAAAGTAAGACAACCTCTATAGAGTTAACTAAGAAGGTTATTTCATTCGTCCCCGCCTTCATTGTATCTCCTAAAGCAGTCTTCGAGGAGGTCTGATGGTACGCGAGCTGCGTCGAATAAGGGTGGATGGGCTTGGACGGAAGAAGCCTGTTCCTGTGATGGTCAGTGCTGATGTCAGTGGAGGTAAAGATGGTAAGTGATGAAAGTAGGCGCAGGGTGTTGTATCGGCGGTGGTGACCATGATGATATGTAAAGATGAGCAGGAGGTTGTACAGGCGGTGTTGCCAGTGGTGCAGGAGTTTCCAATACCGGAATCTCAGAACGACTGGTTTCAGGAGGTAGTCTGGTGCGCATGTCTGCGTGGCGGCGTCTTTCCGCCCCACCGGGTGTTGTTACGACACAGGAGTAGCGGTGCCAGCTGCCACGTCTTCCCTAGTGTGTCCACATGAAAACGGGGTCTCCAGGTCAAAACTCTGTGGAGATGGGGTTGTGATGTTGGCCCTAACCTGTTTATTCTGAATTTTTTTTCGTTTATGAGGCCGAATATATTTTGACAATAGGCAGATTAATTTGCGGCAAAACATCATTTTTGCAGGTGACTTTCCAATGGTGGTGTGTGGTGTGTTCTTGTACGTAAATAAGAAATCTTGTAGGCGCTGTTTAAGGTTACTATCTTCACTGGATGAAAATCCTGACTTGAAGGTCCTGACTAGTCTTTCCGCTAAACCATTGGTCCGAGGATGATATAGTGACGATATAACGTGTAAAATGCCCCTATCTCGCAATATTCCTTCAATTCGTATGGTGAAAATTGAGGGCTGTTGTCAGATACAACCATTTGAGGCAGAGCAAACGTGCAAAATATATCGTCAAGCACTGAGCATACTCGTAAGTTTCTGGTCGTGATTTGTCTCATCGGCCTTACTTCGATCCATTTTGATAGTGCATTACATAGTACTAACTAATAACTGCCCTCACAGGGACCAGCAAAATCTATGTGTATCCCCTCCCATACGTGTTCCGGAATAGACCACGAAACTATTGGGAGCTCTGGGTTGCATAGGCGGTTTGCTTGGCAATTATAGCATCATTTGACGAAAGCATCTATATAGTCTCCAAGGTTTGGCCACCATGTAAAAACGACCTAGTAAATAAGTAGTTTTTTTTTGATTAATTCAGGTTTGTTGGTGTCATGGTGGGGTGGAGGGAAAGTCAAGCATATATTTTTATAATGTCGTTAGATGGATCTTAACAACGACATAACTTTCACTTTTGGAGATCTGAGCTCTGAAAAGTATACGTTTTGGTAACTGTATTTAGACGGGATTTATTCATCAAATTCACGTCAAAAAGAAAACCTCTATAGATTTGTCAAACTATGCAGGTGAATCTGTTCATTAATACCAGCATGAACATTTCGTTCCACCAGAAGACAAAAGCTGTGATAGACAACATAAAGCACTTTTGTGCTCAGGCGTGGACTCGTTCGTGACGCAGTTCAATAGGAGCCGCTGCAAACAGCGCGAGTCTCTCGTCTAAACTTTTATATTTGAAGTTCGGATGCGCGGGTTATTTTGTCGCGATGGCCACCTCCGAAGTTGCCGCGAAAGCGTCAACAGTCGGTGTCACTTTTCCTTCGGAAGTTACTTTAAAATATTTACGACTGGAACCCGAGTTCGGTGGCACAAGAAAAATTCGAGTAGTATTGCGAATTTATAGTTTGCAGATAGAGTGCGAAAGTTTCGCATTAGAGATACGTTATCTCGGGCCGTTTGTTGTCATTGTGGATTTATTGTTTTTTTAATGGAGCTGAATGCGAAGTTTGAAGTATTACTTTTATATCTGTCGTTTTATTTTTATATACGCGGATATGCGTGAGCTTGGCGTTTTATTTTAGTTAACATATGAGTATTTTTTTTTGTTTGCAACATTCATTATTTCGGAGAAACAAGCAGAGTGCAGAAGACGTCCTACTCGCGACTTCATTTCCGCTTTATTCCCTATCCCGTGGGAATTTTTAAAAATTCGGACTTAATCCTTGTCTACCGTAATATAAGCCTCTATGTAAAATTTCATCTTTTTGTATTCACAATTGGTGAGCTTTTCATATCAAGTTCTAATGGTTTATTAAAAATTTAATTTGTTTTCTTATTATTATTATTTTTTATTATGTTTAGAGTCTCGATTATTTTTTATGCCTTCATGATCAATATGTACTAATTACCGTTCCCTGTTGCTTCTTTGTTGCTTGTTACACTCCAACCTGTACATAGAAAGTGATTTATTTTTAAAATCTTTGGAAAACCTGTAGCTTATACAATAACATAACATCAATATAAATGATAAATTGACAAAAATACGCGGAAGTAAGAGTCTAAAAAATGCAACAATTATCAACTTGGTTTTGAAACAAATTATGTCTTAAAGAATATAAAAATCGACTCGGGGTTACCTTTTAACCTTTAGAGGTGCGGAACCCTAATAACGAAATTACTTATTATAAACTAACTAGGTATATTGATGTAAGTATACACAAACTTACTTCATAAAGTTGTGTTTGGTGGATAGTACTCGTCGGTGCGAGATCGCTGAATAGCACCTTGCCTTGGATTTATTCGCCGCTCAGAGCATGACAATACGACTGTGATAATACTGTACCGCTCTGAAATCAGGGGACTTTGTTTGACGGGAGTACCGCAAGAGAGCACTTCCGGTCCGGCACATTAAAATTTGTACATTTGCACAAGTGAGGATCTGATAATGGAATCCTAGGGAAATCGAGGGCAACCCTCAAAATTTGTGACACTTATTCCGTGTGTTATGTATTTTCTAAGGCTATTTCAGTTTTTGCGTCTGGTAGTCATCATCTTATGACGAGGAGCTCATGATGGAAGATACAACTCCTTAACGGTTAGGAATTGGAGGAGAATTTTTTAAATATTATACGTAGATATATTAGTACGTATAAACCGATAGTTTGTCAGGATCTGATGATGGAATCCCAGAGAAATCGAGGGTAACCCTCAAATTTAATAGGCACATATTACGTTTTTCATGTATTTTTTTCTAAAGCTATTCAAGATATTGCGTCTAGTAGTCATCATCTCATGTTAATAAGCTGATGACGGAAGATGTATCTCCTTCATGGTTAGGAGATTGGTATGTTTGAGGTCGGTGCCAGCACACAGCTATCAGCTACCACTTACCTATCAAATGATTTAGATTCGACAATTCGGCTTCGCTGGCACCGCATTAAAAAAAAAACTTTAAGCCCCTAATTTATTTCGTACATACCTTTCATTTCGTTATTGCAGGTTAATTTCGTGTATTGATATATAAAGAAAATATTTCATACTTTAGATTGAATTTGTTTGAAGTAGGTTTTTAGGTTTTTTAAACTTGTATTTTTAATTTAAAATTTCATGTGACATTGCTACTATGGAACATCGTCGTTAAACCCAATCACCTACTCGCCAATAGGAATCATCATAATGCATGTGTTTCATTAACCGATACAGAGTCCTGTGACTGCCATCATCATCTCAGCAGCATGAAAGTTAAGGAGTTTAACCTTTCATCATCAGCTTACATGAACTCGGTTGTCTACCATATGCTTACAGCGCCTACTGACCTATTTCGGCCAGAAAAGCGGGTGAAAATTTAGAAAACTGATCGTTGTTGGCAACATCAAAGGAAAAAGATCAAGAGGTCGTTCGCCAACACGATGGAGTGATCAGGTCAAAGAAGGTTCCACCTCTAAAAATGTTTATCAGGCAATGACCAGCACGAGGGCGACCATGGAGCGAAACCGATGGAGAGAGACAGACCAGGGAGAGAGAGAGAGAGACTGTAAATTCTTTCTTTTTTCTTTTCATTGGTGTGTTACGGCATGAAGATAAGATAGCCAGTTCCCCATTGCGTTGGGGAATCTTGGTAAGCCCGCTTCCATCTTCGGCAACATCGTCACTTACCATCAGGTGAGATGATGCCAAGGGCTTACCGATTGTGAATGAAAAAAAATAAAAAAAAAACTGTTTACTATGTTATATTGTAGTGTATATCAATAGTTATTTAAGCCAATGCCAAGTAATGAGAGCCATTGTAATATGAGTGCTAGTTTGTGCTACCAATTGAAGCTTAGTGGCTCAATAGACAGCGCGAGTGTTACAATGGCTAATTGCGTGCAGTGGCATACAATACTTTTTCTACTCAGCTTCGCTTCGTGGCACAAACTAGAACTCATGATACAATGGCTAACTGCGTGCAATGGCATACAATACTTTTTCTACGACCATGAAATAAATAAAAATACAATGAAATTTTGTCATAATCATAATATATTAAATTTTTGGAGCCAAAGCCATAGAAATATTTAAAAAGTTTAATTGTAGTACAGTTGTCTCGTTTTGAAATGATCATTGTAATACGACTTGTGGGAATGAATACTTTTGTGATATGATTTGAGGTTATGTATTAAGCAAATTACCCAATGGGAGTAGAACAATAAGTATGTGAATTTGAAACTGAAAACAACAATGGGGTTGAAGGACAAACTTAACTTTGTAGTCGAAAAAAATATCTCCATACGTCTGTCTATATACGTCAAGGCTAATTCTCCAACTGAAAATGTAAGTTTGTAGGTAATCGCAAAATAAGCTATAATACTCGTATATACAAGTTTACAGTTTTCAGATTTTTCCTTTACTTGTGCTGTAAAATCTTGCTTCTTCCCAAATTCATGAATCTAAGGCAAGTAAATCAAAATCTCTATAGTTTTGCGAATATCAACATATATGACATATCTGGCCGTAAAATGTCTGTATATTTTTATTACTTTGACACAAAAGCTTGATTTTTTACAGCTTCAAGAAAAAATTACCTAAGTATTTTGCAAATTTCAATTTGATATCTCCACGCGTTGCTGAGAAAAGGATATTTTACAGACAAGTAGACGGACGACAAAGCGATAGGTTGTGTTAATGAAGCAATAGCTAAATGTATAGGTACCGAGTAAATAAATGAAACAAGAACCTATTCAAAACAAAAACTGATTCGGCCATAAAACTCGTGTTAGCGCGCCAGTAATGAGGTGCTGAAAAGGCTCGGTTCACTCAATTCAACTTGTTATAATGAGGCAGTGATTTGTACAAAACGCTTTTCGCCAAAATTTTTATTTTCCGTAGGCACCACTCGATATAAAATTTTAATACGAACGTCGAGGGGTCTATTTTGCTGATGGTCGTCAAATGCGAGGCAACGCTAAGTTTGTGGCACGTGAAGCGGCGTGTAACGAGCGAAGTCACGCGAAGCAGACAAACAGTTGTCATTATAATGTCGTTTGTCGTAAGAAGCGCCGTAATTTATTAAAGGCACTCTTAGCCGAGTCGCTTCATCACGAAGTGCGCGGCGCGAGGACGGCGCGGGCTGCCTGTCAACTTTAACGTCCCATGACTTTGAAATACTGCCTAGTACTAGTCGATTTAAATTATAGTACATAGTGCTGCTTGTAAGTAATGATGAAATTAATTATTAATCACTGGTTATTTACAATTTTCTAAATAAATTCCACGTTTTTGGTTACGCAGAAGTAATTTCTCCTTATTTTGTTAGGAAGGATACAAATATATTTTAGAAAATTATTTAATTACAGATCTTTTGATAAGCAATAACGGCCAACATCAATAGCTACAATCAAAGAGCTATCAAATGTTTCAGCGGAATGAAATCCCATCACATCACGTCCAATCAGAGTGATCCATCGCGCAATGTGCTACTTGCCTACGTGCCCACTTGCCGTAAATAACTTCAAAGTGAATGTTGATTGATTACCCGCTCCTCCCGCACCTCTGTTGGTACAGGGCTAGTAAAAATCTAATACACAGGGTGTTTGGTGCACCATGTGACAAATTAAATTGGCCGATAGGAGAGGTCAGTACTATCTCTTCAGCCCTCATAATCTTTCTTATGCTCCACGGATTTTTTTAAATAAATTTTTTGTAATTTTTTAAAGTGAATCCAAAATTCTGCATTTAAACTTAAATTTATTTTAATTTGCATTGTAGTACGGTTTTACGAAACTTGAAATAACTGGCAGTTACAATTTAGTATTTTTTTTATTAATTCTCAAAGTTTACGGGAGAGGTAAAGATGAACTTGAAAGAAAATTTTACATGAGTATAAAAAAAACTAAAAGCGATCGGGATCTTCCAACTCCCTCAAAAGTTCTCTAGTATAGACTATAAGAGAATAGTCTCTTTCCAACGGTATGCCACATGCCATAAAATAACTTCATTAACTCGCAAAATGTGTGCATCGGGCAAAATCAGGCTGATATTCAAAATTCAGGTTGAAACCATTTTTACCGACTTCAAAAAGGAGGAGGTACTAAGTTCGACTGTATATTTTTTTTAAATGTATGTTCACCGATTTTTCCGTCAATTGTGGACCGATTTTCAAAATTCTTTTTTTATTTGTAAGAGTATACTCCCAAGGGGGTCCCATTGTCACCAAGTCAGGATCTGATGATGGAATCCTAGGGAAATCGAGAGCAACCCTCAAATTACTCATTACGTAGGCACTTATTACGTGATTCATATGTTTTCTAAAGCTATTAAAATACTTGCGTCTGTTAGTCATCATCTCGTGTTGATAAGCTGATGAAGGAAGGTACAACTCCTTAACGGTTAGGAGTTTGAGGAAAATTCTTTCAATATTATACATAGATATATACGTAGGTATGCATAGACCGATAAGTTGTATTCTTTCAGGTTATTCAGATGAGCCGATGATGGACGATTAACTCCATAACTTTTATATTATGCGGTTACTGAGTTTGGGCGGGCACCGTGAGGTGTCTGAAAGTCGCCAGGTAGGGTGACTGTTTTTTGGTTGGGCACCGGATGGAGGTGGCCCAGAGTTGCCAAGATGGGTGACTGTTGTGGTTATCAATAGAATGGGGCTTACCGAACTGCAGTTAATTTGTTGCGAAACTTTATACATTGCGAAGCATTGCGATCAAATTCAAGTAATTAAACGAGAGAAATTGTTAACAATTGACATTGACTTGACTGTTTAACGGAAAGTGCCTAATTGTTTTGTAATGTGCCTAATAGTTTTGTAATGTGCCTAATTGTTTTGTAATGTGCCTAATAGTTTTGTAATGTGCCTAATTGTTTTGTAATGTGCCTAATAGTTTTGTAATGTGCCTAATTGTTTTGTAAAGTGCCTAATAGTTTTCTGTATACTGTGAGAAAAATCTCTTGATGCTTATTGAATTTTATGTCAGGTTGGCGGAGCGGGCCAGTTAAGAAAACAAATACTCTGGTGGTCTAGTTTTTCTTTCAGGTAACCCACACGGGGACGTGTGATGCGTCAAGATAGCCGTGTCGGAGCGTCATTGAAAACGCGACCAATACCAGCTCGAGATACGTTTACATAGATCGTTAAACTTTATTTGGATCAAACGTCAGGTATTAGTACCTGGGTGAAACCGGTGGTGGCGTGACAATCGCTTGTACTCGTGAAACGATAGTATGTGGTAGCAAAAATGACCTAATGACGGTAGGCTGTTTGTAATTAAGGTGGCAGCACTGAGTTGAGAAGCCATATTAGCTGGACGTCAGTCTCGGGGCAGACAATTCCATCCGATACTTTAAGTCTGCCGAACACCATCCCAACCCGCTACTCGTAAACGCCGCCGTTTACGAGCTACCCGCGAACCCCATTCGCGTAATCCGACGCCCCAGACATGTACTCACTGACCCCGACGACCCGACCACGCTAGCCGTAGCTGCCCTGACCCCACCCCCTAACCCGCAGAGAAACACTGCACCGACATTCTGCCCTCGCCGGCGAGGGCGGCATCCCCCCGCTTCTGGCGCTTACCAGCGCTACCGGCATATACCAGGCCGCTTCTCTCCGATCCTCCCACGTCCAAGCAACGACCTAAGCCGAGGTCCGTGCCCACCTGGGCGCCCTTAGGCAGTTGCATCGTTTTGCTTTGCACTAGGTTGAGTGCCTTCCGTACTCGCCTCCCCTGCCCGGTGAAGTTGTAAAGGCCCCAACGGCCAACAACAAGCTTGTCCTTTCGAAAAAAAAAATCGGGGCAGACACTTTTTGACGGAGCACCGAACTGAACGGACGTATCGCGCCATCGCTGGGATCACCGCGTTTGCATCCATTGTAATCCAAGGCATCCTGTACGATTTCGATTGCCGAATGATTAAGACTATTGAAGGAGGACCTCTGAGATATAGCTGCATTGTTATTTCGACGGCCACGACCGAAATAGTTGAGGACGTGAACCACAAGGCCATCCATAACTTAACCTGACCACCCCTTCCGACATACATATTAATCACGCCGAAAAAATTGTACAATAAAAAATTGAAATTAATTTTTACTTGGTGATTTTTTTTGCTAACATACTCTATCATGTGGGGTATCGTTGAATTGTTCTTTTAAAACAACTGAGGTTTTGCAAAAACTATTTTTTGATTCTATCTATTTTTTGAGTACTACTTTTTGTTCCAGTTAAGTATCCTCCCCCCGTAACCCCTTCAACCGAAACCGCTTGTTCTGTACATTTAAAAAAGTGTAAATAGTAGAACATAATATAATCAATTTAAAAGGAAAACTATCAATTTTAAAGGAAACCATTTTAAAGGAAAAGGAAATGATAAACTCGTGACAATGGTAAACCCTCGCCTTCGCCTTGGGCTTACAAATGTTACTCTTTTGTTATTTACCTTTTTACAACCCTTATATGATATATAACTAAAAATGAAATTTTCACTGTTGGATTAGTCGGTACTTTTTTGCTACATGATGTAATATTATTAATCCCAGATAATTAAAAAATTTCCGAAAGAGAGCAAGAAGACTGTATTTCTGGAATGGCTAAATTTATTAACATGAAACTTTCACTGTTGGATTTGGCGGTATTTGTTTATTACAAGATGTCATGTTTTTGATCATAAATAGTTTAAAAAATGGAAAGGAGCACCGCAAAGCGATGCAAAGCGGCGCCGGCGAATCCGCTCCGCACTACACGCGGAGTTCCCGTACTTGAGCACAGTCAGCAACTGTAGTATTAACCGGAACTCTCTACCTAAATAGATAGCAACGTGCCTCGACACAGTGTTTGAAGTATTCAGAACATGCAGTGAAATTTAATACATTTGTGAAAAGTTTTACGGAAACTGCGATATGTAATACGTTTAACTCTGAAATAGTTCCGTAATTACGTGGTAGAGGGCGCCACGCACTCGCACCGTGCGCCGCGCGCCGCGCGCCGGGACACAAAACACTCAAATTTCAATATCGCGCGATACGGCTGCGCGCGCGTGCGCGTGCGCGTGTAGCCGCTCGGAACGCGCTCCAAGCCTCCAACGAACGGGGTAATAATATTTCGGAGAAATATTCCGTCGGGATCACGCTGCCTCTAATTTCGTTGTCCTTGCTTTGTAAGGGGAACACAAGACAGACACAAATATTGTGCTCGTATGAGCACCCCGAGCCAATTTTGTTCTAAGCACTCACTCGTGTTATAAAACCTTATTTTAGCTATAGTTCGCGTGCTCTGAAGCGTAAATATTAATATTTTCTTCATACTAGCATGCATCTATGGTTTGTTTGTTTCCTTACTATCCGCGTTAACTATAAAGTATAATTTACAACAAACCTGTGTTATTGTTACCTTTTTAAAAAGATACTCAGGTAGACATTAAAGAAATTGTTTAAACAAATTCTTCAAGCAAATCTATCCTCAGTTACTCACCGGGAACCAAGACCACTATCCCATTATAGACGGTGACCGCTTCGATCAAAATGACCCATCGAGAGGGTTAATAATTGAGCGCGCCCACCGCGACGCCGCGCCGGCCGGCCGCGCCCGCCCCGGAGGAAATCAGTCCAACTTAAACACGAATAACTCCTGCCTGCCGCCGCTGTGCTATGATTAAACTTGCCGCATCGATTTCATTCCGACTGAAACTATGCTCAAAAGTCGATGGAAATTCGTGAAAATATTAGAGAGACTTATTAATATACTTTATTTTAATTTTAATATAACTGCGTAGCGTAGGGACTTCCATGTGGTGGATCGACGGAAAGCCGCTGGATGCGGGCAGCGCAGGACCGTTCGTCGTGGAAATCCTTGAGGAAAGCCTTTGTCCAGCAGTGGATGTCTTTCGGCTGATATGATGATGATGATAATGATAATTACATTACCTATACTTTTTACAAATTTGTACATCTGATAAATGAAAAATATAAAAAGCACTGTACAAAAATTGATCAGTTAAAAATAATCACATTAATTACAATAACCAAAAATAAAATGTCTAAAATATCTAAAATAAAACACCTAGAATACCTAAAATAACCCGTCTCTCGTCATCCCCGGTGCAAAGGTGCTCATAACACAAGCTGGATTTCCACGCTGAATGACTATGGACAGCCGATCGATCGGAACAGGAACGATCCGGAACGGGAGTCAAAGCCTCTATGAACAAGGCGACGCCCTATCTCCTTCACAAATCGAGGAACAGAAAAAACTTACAAAAATAAGGTAGGTGGGTACAATAAGTGGATTGGAACAAAAAGAGCAATACTCGTACGTGAAGGGTCGTCGGTCGTTAGTTAATATCGATGGCGTGTATCGACTCACGGTATGACTATAAAATGCATATCCAAGAAAACGATAGCGGCTAGTGGCTCCAACCCCAATCTTTTTAAAGATCGTAAATACTTGATCTGGTGACACAATGCCACGAAAATGATTACTGTCCTTGGTTCTCGTAATCTAAAAATGGTTTGTTTTATTTATTTGTTTTATCGTGCTGGCTTCGTATCTTTAGCCGGCGAATTCCGGCGCGGGTGACAAGATGGCGGGGAGGCGCGCGGCGGGCGGGATCGCGTGCTGCGTGTTTGTTTACAACATAATTGGCGAGTGTTTCCAGTGTCGCGCGGTGCGGTGTGGTGTGGCGTGGTGTGGCGTGGTGTGGCGTGGTGTGGCGTGGTGTGGCGTGGTGTGGCGTGGTGTGGCCACCCGCCAGTGGCACATTACTCACTTTCGGCCTCCTCGCGCCGTGCGAAGTGCCCTCCACCTCTACACGCGCTTCGGCAAATTAAATTGTGTGCTGATAAACATCGGCGTACCTATGTTTTATGAAAATGAAGGGCCGCCACTGTTTGTTCGGCGCGCGTTTATGGATATTGCTCAATAATTTCGTGCCTCCTACATTGTGCGACCTTTAATAAATGTTTAGGAATTAAGAGTTCTTCGTGACAATGGTAACGAGTTAAATAATTATTTTAATGTGTGTGGTAGGTACTTAATTGACAACAAAAAGTAAAATAAAGTGTTAATAGAAAGCCGGCCAAGTGCGAGTCGGACTCGCGCACTGAGGGTTCCGCACCAAAACACTTTTAAGAATAACACAATAATTTCTGTGGGTTTCGTACCCAAACCCATACATACTAACATCAACGAGTACCACAATCGGATTGAAGGACAAACTTGACTTTGTAGTTGAAAAAAATGTCCCCCCATACATAGATATAGGTCACGGTCAATTTTTCAGCTGCAAATATAATTGATTGATTGAAAACACTTTAGTGCACAACATAATAGGAAAAAACAAAAACAATGATTGAGGAAGGTGTACGTATAGGCGATCTTATCGCGACAAGTTCTTTCAGACAACCTTTAGATGGAGGAAATGGTAAAAATCATTATAGTGGGGTAGTAGTAGGCCGTAAACAAATTCATAGAAAAAATATATAAATAAATATGTATTTACTACGTAATACGTAAAAATAATAATAAATAAGTAAATAGTAATGATATAAAACACCAAAAGCAGCTTGAGTAACGTTAACAGTGATAGTTACACTTTATTTGAATCAAACATCAGGAATTAGTACCTGGGTGACACCGGGGGCGGCGCGACTATCGCGCGATAATCGCGAGCACTTGTGAGCCACTCGTATGTTGTAGCAAAGATCATATATTATTGCTAACGTACGGTGAGCTCTTTTGTGATTATAATGGCAACACTGAGTTAAGAAGCCATGTTGGCTGGCTGTTAGTTTTGGGGAAGGCACCAGTTTCGCCAGATATACAGATTTCTTGGTATTCATAAAGATTTTTAACATGTACTGATTTCTGTTTAAGATTCAACATGTACTTATGCGTATTTATGATTGCCGCGTTTTATACGATTTGAAATCGTACAACCTATAGGTTTTGATTTACTCGCAAATTTGTGACAAAAATGACCGTCTTTATTTGCATCGAGTTTAAAAGATTGATTTTTCACAGCTCCAATGGCCTAAAGATCTTAGTACTTGATATTAAATTCAACTTGATAACCTTCTTGTCAGACAGACAAAGAAGTGATTCCATAAGGGTTCATTTTTTTCCTTTTAAGTTACGGAACCCTAAAAGTGAGAAAATAACTATTACAAAGGGGTACTAAGCCATCACGGAGATTAGCAAAATAGTCCTTTTGCGCCGCCGCCGCCGCCGCCGCCGTGCTAAACGGGCGTGTTTAAAAATGTAGGCCGCAGCTCGCACCCGAGTGGCAGCGGCCAAGCGGTCGCTGAATTAGGTATGAAGCCCTATCTTAAAACTTGATTTTTTATTAAGCACTTACCCAACACTTTATTTCCTTTTCATTCTTTGTTTAGATAAGAGTTTTATTGACATAATAAATAAAGTTGTGAATGGGCCCGTGCCAATCTTTAACCTCACCCAACAATCACTGCCTTCATTGGCTACTTTATTCTCGGATGTGACTGCAAATTTTCGTGACTGTTTATAATTTGGGTGCCTTATTTCCTATTCTCGTACTAAATTTCAAGATAGTGTTGTTGTTTACCTCCTCTGTTCTCGCTGTCCGCAGGTTTCACCTGTATCGCTCGGTTCATCTGGAACGAAACAAAAATGAACTATTACATAATATTCAGCTTAGGTAAAAAAAAAACTGTTGAAGGGGGTGCTCCCTACATTAAGATGATGATATGATATTGAGGGGTACGGCGACTCCAGAAAGTGAGAAATAAAAATACCGACCCAGTTGAGTACTAAAATTAGAATATTTAATTAATTTATTTCTTAACCTAAACTGTACAAAGTGCTCTGTGCTGTGCGCAATCGCGACCTACTAAATAGCGCCGCATTGGCATGTCTATTTCTCTAATAAGAACATATGATGAAGTAACTATATACAATAATATGATATTTGTACAGTGATAAATGAACTTAACTCTAAATGTTATAAAATATAATGATTAATGATATAAAGTTAATATTTGCTAATGATTTACTTATGCTATGCTATTAAAGTTAACGTGTCCGTTTGAGCACTTTCACTTTACTTCACTATCGGGACCTCAAACATAGGTGACCGGATTAATTTTGGCGCAATGCCTTCGTCAACACTTGCACTATTCACTGGTTTGTTCAAAATGCCCTTTTCACTCACAAAATTCACACGCGACGATCCTGAAGACGCCGACGTGGAGGGCGCGGGCAGCGGCGGCGGGGGCGGAGGCGACGGCGGCGGCAGCTGCCCTGGCCCCGCCCGGTGCCGCCGGCCCGCGCGCCGCTGTTGACCCACCTTGTGAAGCTGCACCGGCGCCTGCGACGGTAAGGATCCCCGATGTCTGCATCTGCCCTTCAATTCGTAGCAGCCAAATGCTACGCTTGCTACGAAAATGATAACAAAACTAGTGTAGCCGAGCGCGTAGTGATGTACATCGTGGATGCTGAGATCTGTAGCAGTTTGTTCCTTAATCACCTTTATCTGAGCCTTATGTCCTCATAATATGCCTTCTCATTATTTCCTTGTTCGATGATAGTGTCGGTTACAGTTGTATCAATAATTTTGTTTAATATAGACATCTCTGGGGCTTCGATATTTGCTTGTATATTTATTTTGTTGAGATAATGATTGTGAGCATAGATTGTAAATGTGTTTGTTTTTATAGAGCAACCCTGTCCTAAAGTGATAATTCCATTGCCATTTAAGGTCATTATTGTCATTCCATCTGGGCAAAACATTCTCTCCTGGCGCTCCTGACAACATGAGTAAAACCACACGTTATAACTGTGCAATTTGATCCACCTATCGGTACATTCTAATTTCTCGTACTTGCACAGTGAGTCATTACTGTTTAGATTTATTAATTTTAAGTCACATATAGACTGTTTTATTTTAAAATCATATACAGGCTTGTCTGTGGAGCTAAATATTTTATTTTCTAGTGTAATGCAGTGTTGTAGGTCGGTTTCAGATAAAAATAATGTCATGTCCTTTTGCAAGTTAAAGGCCAAATAAGGATATGAATTTTACGAACAAAAACTCAGTAGACTTTTACTTGTATAAATCTGTATTCATCCAAGCACAAATATTGAAACTTCCGTCGACTGATCTCATCGTAGACTGAATACCAACCGCTCAGTCCGTGAGCAGCAAACCTTGAGAGAGGTAGGGGTGGGGAAGATCCCACTCCTACCCCGAGCTGAGCTGAGCTGATCACCAGCGCGTGACGGCCGACAATAGTGAGCAGTGTTGCCAATATTAAATTTGATTTTTCAACTTAAACAATAAATCACGACATGAAAGTGTAATAATACGCTGTACGTCACTTCCTTTGATCTGTGGGATGCTTATAATTAGGTCGAGTTCCTATACTTCATCGCTGACGAGCGGTATTCTAATTTCCATACTAAGATGGTGTTTTGTTACTCTTGCAAACACACTCAGTAACTTATAAATGTCTATTAAATCTGATTGTTCTACCGGTAATGTTAGGTCACCCTTTACATGACCCGATATAACGTTAAGTTGTTTTTCCAGCTGATCGGGTGGCAACAGGTATACGTCGACTCGTCCATGGGCGATATCAGTGATCGTATCAATCAAAGTTTGTTGCATACGACGCAGATTTGCTATGATAATGGTGGCGGATAGTGCTGATGACGTCACGTACAAATTATGTTGCATATCAGATCGTACTTTGTTGGTTTCAGATGATAATTTTTAAAGATGCTGATTGATAAGTGTGAACTGTTTGTTCATAAGCTTCTCATTGCGTTGAATTATGTTAAGTTGGGTTTCCAATACTATCGTTTGGTTTTTTATGAGAGTTTGAAGGTGGTTTTCGTTTTTTGCTATCTTCTTGATGTCTTCTTCATATTTTTTAGCGAAGCTATCATCCAACACACCAAACAGTGAATTCGAAATGTACCCAATACCATTTATAAGGCCTCGTTTTTTTCTCTGTTTGTTACATACAATATTTTTAATCCAAATGTGTATAGATTCAAGATTTAAGAAATTTAATCAGAATAGATGCAAATTAAACTCTTTCTGATAGTCATTATATGAAAATGTAAATAGGCCTGGTGTGATCTAGAGCACGACTTGGTACTGACTACTGCGCACGCGTGGAGTTCAATAGATAGCTAACAAACACTATAACTAATAGCGTTCGTCACTATGAGTAGAGTACAACAGCTGTTAATTTACAGTTAATGTAACGGCACAGGCGCGGGCGTGGGCGCGGGCGCGGGCGCGGGCGCGGGCGCGGGCGGTGCATAATTAAGTTCATTCCTATCCTAGAGGGTATTGAATGTAATTAAATGGAGTAAGTAACTACTTCGGACGTCGCGCTAAAGTTTTAACATTAAGATAATACCGGAACACGTTATGGTCTTATCATTGATGTTTTGGCAAAAATTACGGCTAAAATATAAAAGATACGCATAGGTATATTGTCGTTTTTTTAATATCTAAAGAGTGTTTTCGTTTTTTATTATTGTTATTCCATACAATATTTTACAATTGTTTCGGAAATTCACAAATAAAAACATAGGTTACACTTCATTAAGGTGGTATTATATCCTGATTCTAAAAACCGTTTCACTTTGCTTGAAGTCTTAATGCTATTAGTGATTCATTTTAATTGTTTGCTCTTGCTTAATCTAACTTTTATGTTCTTTTCGGGAAAACTTTTTTTGAACACCTTGTTATATCCTCGTAGGAAACTATTGATCCCACAGCCTGACAAATTCTGAACCATTAAATTTTGTCTAAAGCTTCGAGAGTTATTCTGATTATAGATATTTTTTCCCTTGATGAAAAAATTCATCCCGTCCATCTTTAGTATAAGGAACTGCTATGCTAAAAAACAGACCAGCATGGCCATCAGTAGCAATATTTTTCATTAAAAATATCTTAATGTATGAACTGACATATAATTTTTATTTTTTGTTTGTATTAAAGTTGCTCAATGTTTTTTGTTTTTATTATACTTACGTAGTCGCTTGCGTTACTATGATCATATGTTTCACTTCCATTTAAAGAAAATGTGACTTTTAATGTTTTTATTTCAAAGACATAAAGAGACGATGTAAACACCGTACGTACGTGAGTTGCACCTATCTCAAGACTTGGTTTAGAAATATTAAAATTTCGAAGTGAAAAAGTTCATTTTTATGTGATTTTAGTTCAGTTATTCAAGCGGACAAAGTCACGGGCCAGCTGGTTTTAAAATAAAATACAGCCAATGTAAGACAGTGATAATAATATAGCTTTCAATTGGTCAAATAATTTTTAGAATCGGTTCAGTAGTTTCAAAGATTACCCTTTAAAATCAAACAAAAACAAACCTTACGTCCTTATAATATTAGTATACGTTGAGATAAAGAAATAAATAAATAATTTTACTGAAAGACCAACTTATTAGTCACAGAAGTAACTTATAAAATCATATTTATATGTTAATGTATTATATTGTGTTAAACTACGCGCTACTTTAGATTAGGTTTTGATATATCTCAATTTGGCCTTGTGATGTGTAACTTCCGTTAGAATATCTAATAGAATTATTACAGACACGAGGAGGACCTGTGCTGCTCCGCACCATTTTTCAAGCGACTTCCAAAAAGGAGGAGGTTATCAATTCGTCTGTATGTTTTTTATGTGTGTTACCTCAGAATTTTTGACTGGGTTTTATGATTGTTTTTTTTGAAAGCTAGTGCTTCCCGTGTAGTCCCATATAAATTTTATCAAAATCGGTGTAGTACTTTATCAGAAAATTAACAAAAACTAAAAATAATAACACAAAAATGTACTAAGTTGTTGCGATGGAAGTCGGTTTTTTAACGTGTTCAGCGTTTTCAATTATTTTACTATGGACATTGAGAGCGCGGTGAGCGTACCGGTTCGTCATCGATCTTGCGTGCTGTGCGAGAATATGTGCGTTGAGTGAAATACAATTTTTTTTTAGTTTGGTACCAGCACACAGCTACTTACCTATCAATGTTTTAGATTCGATCGCTTTGCTGGTGCCGACCTCAACAAAAATGTAGTCCCCTAATTTGATTCGTGCCTACTTTTGATTTCATTACTGTTGGTTAATTTAGTGTATTTATATGTATAAAAATATTACTATTATTACTACTATTTATTTTACTTTTGAGTATTTTCTTTTTGAAGTCGGTTTTTAGTTTTTTAAACTTTTTTTATTGATAATATTATCTATCTAACAACGTTAAACCTAATCTTCTACTCACAAATAGAAATCATCAAATCATAATGCATGTGTTTCTTTATTTGATACAAAGTCCTGTAGCTTCCATCGTCATCTCAGCAGCATGCAAGTAAGGAGTTACACCTTCTATCATCAGCTCGCCTGAATAACCTGAAAGAATACAACTAATGGTCTATATGTATACCTACTTACCTACGTAAAATATTTAAAGAATTATCCTCTAACAGTTAGTCAGTTAACAAGTTGTACCATCTATCATCAGCCCTGCAACATGGGATGATGACTACCAGATGCAAATACTTGAATACCTTTGTAAAAGAAAATACATAAAAAATGACAGTCGCACTAGTCGCCACTACGATTTTTGAAGGTTCCCCTCGATTTCTATGGGATGCCATCATCAGATCTTGTTTTTCTTATCATGGTACCACCATTGGAATATCTCCTTTCCAACAAAAAAATAATCATTAAAATCGGTTCATAAACGAAGAAGTTATCCTCCAACACACATAAAAATAATAATTATACGGTCGAATTGAGAAACCTCCTCCTTTTTTGAAGTCGGTTAAAAACACAGTTACAGAACATACGGATTTGTAATTAGAAATCGCTGCACACGTTCAGTCGGACAAGTTTGCAGCCTGAGGTGAATATTTGAGATTGCAGCTCATAGTTCCAGATTGTGATTTTAATAAAGTTAAGTCCAACCAAAGTATGCCAATGTTGGTGGCACCATCGGCGTGTCCTGTAGCGCCACACGAGATCACCCGGCACCGGCAGTGCGAGCGGGCCAGGCAGCGTGCGCTGGGCGGGCTGGGCGGGCGCCTCACATATAATGTATGTATCCGCATCTCCGGGAGGTTCGGTAAATAGCGAGTGTTCACAACAAACCAATGGTAATGAACCCAATTCCTACAGAAATAAGGAAGCATAGTAGAGTGATGAAGCTTCGGGTTCGGGCACTGGGGAGTGACATGATGCGAGGCAGCCGCGCACTGCGCACCGCGCGCAGATGTGCCGGGGTGGCGGCGCGGCGGCGCGGCGGCGCGGCGGCGCGGCGGCGCGGCGGCGCGAGTGCAATATAGATAAGTAACAGTATTTTATCTTCATACACACTGGTCGAAATTCAGATCTCAGCCTTTCTCGGCACGCAACAGTCGCGAGTGCCCCACAGTTACGTTCGGACGTGAACGGTCGGTGAGAAAACTTTCCTGCGCATTTTGAGTAAATTATGGTACAAAACTATTAGCAGTATTGTTCCGAATATGGTTGTTTGAATTCGTCAATACCAAAACCAGGAATAACATTTTTTTAGATAACCAAGTCAGTCGGCAAGGTAAGATTATAAAAATAACATTATTGTTAGTTCTCACATTTTATTTCTGTTACCTTTAGCCTGTATTGACAAGTAGCTATCGTAGCACGCATAACTTTCTTGACGCGTATATAGGTACCTACTTAGTAGGTTAGTACATATTTGTCTTTTTTCGCCAAATATTTTTTGAATCCACAATTGATAAGCCCTTGATGGTTAGTGACAATGATGCCGAAGATGGAAGCGGGATTACCAAGATTCCCCAACGCAATGGGGATTTGGCTATCTTATCTTCAAGCCATAACAAATTAATGCTGATTATACTGATGTGTGGAGGCGAGACTTAGATAAGATGGTGGTAGCTAGCCAGGCGGGCTATGAAAATGCCCTACCACCAAACAAACCGAGTAAAGTTTACCCCGCCGGGAATCGAACCCGCGACCTCCTGGTGTGAGGCGAATGAACTAATCATTACGCTACAGAGGCGGTTCATACTTCATACTTTGTATGCAATAAATACTTTGAGTTTTTTTTAATCTAAATACATACCTAATATTTATTTCTGTGGCGATAAGCAAATTTATTTCGATTTTATATTTAGTAAAAAGATAATACGACAATTATAAATACGTAACCCAAGACAGACAGCCCTAGGCCCGAGCGCGTGTTCACGCAGTTGTAGGTAATGATTTCAAGTTCACTGCCGAGTTGAAATACCGTGTTCTTATCTATATTGTGGCGCGAGCGAGGCAGCGTGTCTGCGGTATGTGGGGCACTGATTCAAATGACCGTCACGTTCTCAATATGCATATGTGTTGTGCGCAAATGCCATCAACACACGTATCCGTTTTGATTAAAACTCTTTACTATACCAAGAAGTTGGTCGTCTTGCTAGTGACATAATTTTGCTTCGATCATGTCTGTTACGTATATATTATTCATTTAAGGGCATATTTTCTCAGATACGCAGAACACTTCATTCCCATTGATGAGCAAGAAATTTAACCCTTGACTACGTACCATACATTTTGTCACACAACCTCCTGTCATACGTTTGTGATGATTTTATATTTTATATGATTTTATATTTCAAAATATAGTAATTTTAGTTATGATTTTAATGAAAAACCAGTTTAAGAACATAATAAATTCTTTATTAGAAAAAGAAAGGCACTTTAAAATCAACATTTTCTTTAATTATCTCATTAATACAAATGTACCCCTTGTTTGTGCTTCAAACTAATACATTTGGTAATTGAGATACCCGACAATAATCACAGACTCTTTTTAAATTATTTGAGGACAAAAAAAAATATTAACAAAAGTTAACTTAATCTCGGACTCAATTTAGTAGCTTTTTTGCTCATCTGATACAAACGCACGCACGTCCGGCGTCGACAAGCGATTGCGCGGCACTGAGGGATGAGAGGAAAAGGTACACAGAAGTGCGTACTCGACTCGGGTGCGATAATATTCACGGCTTTATGTGCAAATATGGTAGGCGGTTAAAGGTTAACACGATGAAACTGAAGGTACCTAATAAACGTGACAAAAAGTAGAGTAATATACATCATGAACATTTCACATAAGTACCTACCCACCTAACCCTTCGTGACCGACGTGATTCCACGCTATTTTTTCTCGCTTTGACGCCGTTGTCGGGACGTCTAAATGCAGTGGGGGACTAGAAGAGGTTAAAGCGAAAATAATATTGTTAATATTGATGTTTGACAACGGGACTTTTGTGGTGGTTGCACAGATGGTGGGTAGACAGCGCGTGCGACGCGACCGATGTTGTTAGTCATGCTGACCCGCCTTGTGGCACGTGGTCACCCGTACCGGTGTGATTCAAAGTGATTCAACACAATCACACCTGCACCTGTCCGCCGCCACTAATGGCACCCATTGTCCCAGGTGACACTTTCTTTTGAAAGCGACAGTACTGGAAGTAAATGTGTCGGGAATAGCTTCATTAAATTAGATTCAATTATTGAAGTTCCGTTATTAATACTTAATATGAAATTTAACGTTATGGAAATGGAAAAAAAATCAATTTATTCTACACCATGTTTACCACGAATAAAGATTTTTGAATTTGAATATAAAAGTAGACTGTACAAATCAGAATTTTTTATTGCAAGAATATGAATGCAATGCACAAAACCAAACCAGGCTACTTATATTGTATCTAGAGTCCACCTCATTATATAACTATCACATTTATTTTATTGTATTTTTGTTAATCTTATTTTGTTGTCATTTTTGTACTGTGTGATGTGAACTATTGTTCGAAATAAACACTTAAAGTTGTGCGACATTAAGAAGCCTAGGACCCATTCGAGATCACCGACGCTCCAACGACCTGTCACTTCGACTGTCAAATCCAACTAATGATGAGTCTACGAGGTATAACCACAGATAAGAAAAAAATTGCTGCACTGAATTATTTTTTTTTTTATTTTTTTTATTCACAACTAGCTGTCCCGGCGAACTTCGTTCCACCTTACGCTACCCTACCCTACCCTAGACTACCCTACACTACCCTACACTACCCTACCCTAGACTACCCTACCGTAACTACACTACACCTACACTACACTACACTACCCTAACCTACCCTGAAACCAATTATATTTTGACTGATAGTTTTTTTTTAATGATGAATATCATATTTTAATACTAATTATCCTATTCCGGACAAAGACAAATGCAAAAACACAAAAATAATAAATATCGGTGCAGCCGTTCTTGAGTTATAATTGGTGTAACTAACACGACTTTCTTTTATATATATTATTTAGTAAGCCTTTGGCATCATCTCACCTGACGATAATACCGAAGATGGAAGCGAGCTTACTAAGATTCCCCAATGCAATGGAGAACTGGCTATCTTATCTTCAAGCCGGAACACATCAATGTTGTTAGCACTGATTTTTGGCGGCAAGACTTAGATAAGATGGTGGTAGCTAGCCAGGCGGGCTTAGAAAATGCCCTACCACCAACCGAACCGAGTCTTACAAGTTGATCCCGCCGGGAATCGAACTTGCGACCTCCCGGTGTGAAGTGAATGGACTAACCATTACGCCACGGAGGCAGATACTATTCTGAGGGTAAAACCATTTGATCTAAATACATTCAGATCACATTTGGAATCCTCCCGGCTAGCTATGCTGTAGTCGAGTAAAGAGTGAATGTATGACACAAGTACAGGATTACTCGTATTCTTCACGTCTGAAGCATTGTGCTACGGTGGTGCTTCAAACTGCTACGGACGTGACGCGCGTAGTACTGCGCTACGCTGGCGCTGCACGCTGCTACGGACGTGACGCGCGTAGTACTGCACTACGGTGGCGCTGCACGCTGCTACGGACGTGACGCGCGTAGTACTGCGCTACGCTGGCGCTGCACGCTGCTACGGACGTGACGCGCGTAGTACTGCGCTACGGTGGCGCTGCACGCTGCTACGGACGTGACGCGCGTAGTACTGCGCTACGCTGGCGCTGCACGCTGCTACGGACGTGACGCGCGTAGTACTGCACTACGGTGGCGCTGCACGCTGCTACGGACGTGACGCGCGTAGTACTGCGCTACGGTGGCGCTGCACGCTGCTACGGACGTGACGCGCGTAGTACTGCGCTACGCTGGCGCTGCACGCTGCTACGGACGTGACGCGCGTAGTACTGCGCTACGCTGGCGCTGCACGCTGCTACGGACGTGACGCGCGTAGTACTGCGCTACGCTGGCGCTGCACGCTGCTACGGACGTGACGCGCGTAGTACTGCGCTACGCTGGCGCTGCACGCTGCTACGGACGTGACGCGCGTAGTACTGCGCTACGCTGGCGCTGCACGCTGCTACGGACGAGACGCGCGTAGTACTGCGCTATGCTGGCGCTGCACGGTGCTACGGACGTGACGCGCGTATTACTGCGCTACGCTGGCGCTGCACGTTGCTACGGATGTGACGCGCTTAGTACTGCGCTACGCTGGCGCTGCACGCTGCTACGGACGTGACGCGCGTAGTACTGCGCTACGCTGGCGCTGCACGCTGCTACGGACGTGACGCGCGTAGTACTGCGCTACGGTGGCGCTGCACGCTGCTACGGACGTGACGCGCGTAGTACTGCGCTACGGTGGCGCTGCACGCTGCTACGGACGTGACGCGCGTAGTACTGCGCTACGGTGGCGCTTCAAACTGCTACGGACGTGACGCGCGTAATACTGCTCTGCGCTGGCGCTGCACGCTGCTACGGACGTGACGCGCGTAGTACTGCGGTACGGTGGCGCTTCAAACTGCTACGGACGTGACGCGCGTAATACTGCTCTGCGGTGGCGCTGCACGCTGCTACGGATGTGACGCGCGTAGTACTGCGCTACGCTGGCGCTGCACGCTGCTACGGACGTGACGCGCGTAGTACTGCGCTACGCTGGCGCTGCACGCTGCTACGGACGAGACGCGCGTAGTACTGCGCTACGCTGGCGCTGCACGGTGCTACGGACGTGACGCGCGTATTACTGCGCTACGCTGGCGCTGCACGCTGCTACGGATGTGACGCGCTTAGTACTGCGCTACGCTGGCGCTGCACGCTGCTACGGACGTGACGCGCGTAGTACTGCGCTACGCTGGCGCTGCACGCTGCTACGGACGTGACGCGCGTAGTACTGCGCTACGGTGGCGCTGCACGCTGCTACGGACGTGACGCGCGTAGTACTGCGCTACGCTGGCGCTGCACGCTGCTACGGACGTGACGCGCGTAGTACTGCGCTACGGTGGCGCTGCACGCTGCTACGGACGAGACGCGCGTAGTACTGCGCTACGCTGGCGCTGCACGCTGCTACGGACGTGACGCGCGTAGTACTGCGCTACGCTGGCGCTGCACGCTGCTACGGACGTGACGCGCGTAGTACTGCGCTACGCTGGCGCTGCACGCTGCTACGGACGTGACGCGCGTAGTTTTGCGCTACGCTGGCGCTGCACGCTGCTACGGATGTGACGCGCGTAGTACTGCGCTACGCTGGCGCTGCACGCTGCTACGGACGTGACGCGCGTAATACTGCTCTGCGCTGGCGCTGCACGCTGCTACGGACGTGACGCGCGTAGTTTTGCGCTACGCTGGCGCTGCACGATGCTACGGATGTGACGCGCGTAGTACTGCGCTACGCTGGCGCTGCACGCTGCTACGGACGTGACGCGCGTAATACTGCTCTGCGCTGGCGCTGCACGCTGCTACGGACGTGACGCGCGTAGTACTGCGCTACGGTGGCGCTTCAAACTGCTACGGACGTGACGCGCGTAATACTGCTCTGCGGTGGCGCTGCACGCTGCTACGGATGTGACGCGCGTAGTACTGCGCTACGCTGGCGCTGCACGCTGCTACGGACGTGACGCGCGTAGTACTGCGCTACGCTGGCGCTGCACGCTGCTACGGACGTGACGCGCGTAATACTGCTCTGCGCTGGCGCTGCACGCTGCTACGGACGTGACGCGCGTAGTACTGCGGTACGGTGGCGCTTCAAACTGCTACGGACGTGACGCGCGTAATACTGCTCTGCGGTGGCGCTGCACGCTGCTACGGACGTGACGCGCGTAATACTGCTCTGCGCTGGCGCTGCACGCTGCTACGGACGTGACGCGCGTAGTACTGCGCTACGCTGGCGCTGCACGCTGCTACGGACGTGACGCGCGTAGTTTTGCGCTACGCTGGCGCTGCACGCTGCTACGGATGTGACGTGCGTAGTACTGCGCTACGCTGGCGCTGCACGCTGCTACGGACGTGACGCGCGTAATACTGCTCTGCGCTGGCGCTGCACGCTGCTACGGACGTGACGCGCGTAGTACTGCGCTACGGTGGCGCTTCAAACTGCTACGGACGTGACGCGCGTAATACTGCTCTGCGGTGGCGCTGCACGCTGCTACGGATGTGACGCGCGTAGTACTGCGCTACGCTGGCGCTGCACGCTGCTACGGACGTGACGCGCGTAGTACTGCGCTACGCTGGCGCTGCACGCTGGTACGGACGTGACGCGCGTAATACTGCTCTGCGCTGGCGCTGCACGCTGCTACGGACGTGACGCGCGTAGTACTGCGCTACGGTGGCGCTTCAAACTGCTACGGACGTGACGCGCGTAATACTGCTCTGCGGTGGCGCTGCACGCTGCTACGGACGTGACGCGCGTAATACTGCTCTGCGCTGGCGCTGCACGCTGCTACGGACGTGACGCGCGTAGTACTGCGCTACGGTGGCGCTTCAAACTGCTACGGACGTGACGCGCGTAATACTGCTCTGCGGTGGCGCTGCACGCTGCTACGGACGTGACGCGCGTAGTACTGCGCTACGCTGGCGCTGCACGCTGCTACGGACGTGACGCGCGTAGTACTGCGCTACGCTGGCGCTGCACGCTGCTACGGACGTGACGCGCGTAGTTTTGCGCTACGCTGGCGCTGCACGCTGCTACGGATGTGACGCGCGTAGTACTGCGCTACGCTGGCGCTGCACGCTGCTACGGACGTGACGCGCGTAATACTGCTCTGCGCTGGCGCTGCACGCTGCTACGGACGTGACGCGCGTAGTACTGCGCTACGGTGGCGCTTCAAACTGCTACGGACGTGACGCGCGTAATACTGCTCTGCGGTGGCGCTGCACGCTGCTACGGATGTGACGCGCGTAGTACTGCGCTACGGTCTACGTACGGTGCACTATGTTGCTTTCAGCGAACTTGATTTGTGGCGTTTATATGAAATATAGTCTGAACTAACCTACATGCTGACACTATGGCAGGTATTCGTATGGAATTACTATTATGAAACAAAATTAAAAATATTTAATATTATGATTAGTGAGTTAGGTAGACCTTTGTTTATTTACTTGCCCCTGTAAAAGCTACAACGTCATACTTTTTTTACAACAATTACAAAATCTGGAATTCACGGTTTGTTTACGGTGCGGGACAGGCTAAATCAAGTTTGTGTACACAACACTTTATCGCACGTCTCTCGTGGAAACACCCTCGAGGATGGGCTGCGTCCGGCGCGGGCGTGGGCGCGGGCGCGGGGGGCGCGCCACTCGACCGACGACGCCAAACAGCCATGTTTGTTGTAATTATTTGGTGTTTGCCGACGGCTGCGACAAGTGACGCGGCTCCAGGTGACATCACAGCTGTCACAACTGTCACCGTGCGGGGACAACGCCGCGCTGTCCTCGAGCGGCGCGGCGCATTGTGACACAATAGATTTTAACAGTTTTCGAGTCAAATGTACCGCGCCGTTGTTGACTTAGCTATGGACTAGCTAGCTTCGTGATGGCACCTATCTAAATAACTTCGCTATGACACTGCGAGAGTGCTATGTGCTATGTGCTGTGAATACTACAAAGCTTTACATACATAGTAGAGTTAACTACTTTTGATACGATCGTGTTTCTACGTTTTAGTACAAGTTTAATGGTTACAAGGTATAAAGCAGGAAGTAGCGGAGTTTGTGGTTCACACGTATACCATGTACTCGTAAGTATGTGGTTCATTTCATTATGCCAGCAGCGGCATGGGCGTGCTGCGCCAGCTCCTCGCCGCAGTTCTGTTTAAAGATACCTTCCAGTTGTTTTCCACACACAAATTGAGGCGCCCACCCCACCGCGCGCCCCGTGCCCACACCCCGCGCGCCCCTGCTCTGTTTGCTCCCAGTCTATTACGGCGCCCAAACATTGTCCAAACTCAAACACATTAATTCCAACACATTATATTAAATTACCAAAGTTCATTGTGGCTCTAATAAGTAAAATTTCTCAAACAAAATTATTAGCTTTTGTTTCGAAGTAAAACCGATCATAAATTAGGAGAGGTACTTACCGTTATCCAATCCTGAACTTTAAACTGGAATTTAAGTAGGTAACTAGATGAAAGCGTGGCAAGTTCTTCAATGGACCAGTTCTCCAATGAATGGCATTTTTATGGACCCTGAGTGTGTGGCGGCAACTGCAGTAACCCGCCACTGAACATTAACACAAGCGACGAGAGAACAAAAGAAATACTACATCTAGAACGCGCTATTAGAATTTCTTCAGCGCTGAGTATATATACAGATACCAATCATCAACGATTGGTCCACGGCCGGACCCCAGGCATACCACCTCGCCTGGCCGGAGATATCTCCCTTTGCTCTCGTCGAGTAGGAGCGCACCGTTCCTAAAAGTGCATGCGGAGGAGGGGGGGGGGGGTTACCGGCTCTACACACACCTTTATTTGTGTAAGTCCGTTTTTTGGTGATTTTATAAAAAATAGTTGTTCTGTTTCGTAAGTAGAAGCCCCCCTAAATGTTTTCTTTTATCTAACACTAGCTGTCCCGGCGAACTTCGTTCCACCTTACACTACACTACACTACCCTAACCTACACTACATTACCCTACCCTACCCTACACTACCCTACACTACCCTACCCTACCCTACCCTACACTACCCTACCCTACCCTACCCTACCCTACATACACTACACTACACTACCCTACCCTACACTACCCTACCCTACACTACCCTACCCTACACTACCCTACCCTACACTCACTACCCTACCCTACCGTAACTACACTACACCTACACTACACTACCCTACCCTAAAACCAATTATTTTTTGACTGATATTTTATTTTTAGTTTTTTTATTTAGTTCCGAGCATTTTCATATTTATTCACCTTTTAAACCTTCTCAACAACTAATTCAATACCAATGTCCACAAATAATTCAATACCAAAATTAGCCAAATTGGATTCAGCCGTTCTCGAGTTTTAGCGAGGCTAACGAACAGCAATTCATTTATATTTTTTATTATTATATCAGCTCATATACGTCCCCACCGAGGGGCTCGAGCCTACCCTGAATCAGGGCGATTAGGCCATAGTCGACCACGCGGGCCCAGTGCGGGTTGATCGACTTCACACACAACCTTCGAGTTTCTTCGCAGGCGTGTGCAGGTTTCCTCACGATGTTTTCCTTCACCGTTAAAGCAATCGGTAAGTATATGTACGTAAGTTTTTGAAAAACTCATTGGTACATTGGCCGTCCAGATTTGAACCCGGTACCTCTGGTTAGATGGACCGAGTCGTTACCGGTTGAGACACCGACGCTTTTTTATAAGGTCATTTATATAAGGTCTAACAAAATTAGCTGAAACTATTTTAACTGGTGCTTCTACCCATGAAACTGAACAACTTTACCCATGAAACCCATAGTCAAATCTCACAAAAAAAATTTGAACTTCCATACTAAGTTGGCTGATCAGCTGATCGAGTTAGTATGGGAGAGCCAATTTTTTTTTGCGGGTATGACTATGGGTTCCATGGAGAAAGTTGTTCAGTTTCATGGGTAGAAGCACCAGTTAAAATAGTTTCAGCTAATATTGTTACACCTTATATATATTATATATAGATACTGTCTACATTATTTTATTTTTCAGTCTTTAGTTTCTTTAAGTGTAACACAATGTATCCCCACCCAAACCTCAAAGACATTGTCGTCATCACAATACCTTCTTCACTCTTTCTTCGCTCGATTTAAGTAAAAAAATGTTAAGTTATTTCATAATAAAACAATACACCGATGGAGAGTGAAATCGAGTAAAATAGAGTGAACGCACGTTGGTTACTCACGTTTTATGTCAATTACGATTTATATCAGGCAAGCTAAGACTTCATGGCCATACAGCCTAAACTGCGAGGCCCGAGGCCGAGTTCCGCGTAGGATAAAAAAGATTCAAGATGACTGAACTCCTGTCGTACGTCGGAGCTGACACACACACTTTTTTGTAGAATACGCGTAAGTACGAAATAGGACAAATGCGCTGATTCCTTCAATCTAGGAGATACAGATTGATAGCGATAAACAACGAATAGTGGATTGGGCGCGTGGCGCCTCGTCCATAACTCCGATCTGGTCCGTATTTATTGCAGGGCGCATAAACCGTCCGGTTGGGACGCGCCCTGGAGGCAGCAGTAGGGGGCGCGGGCGCACCGCACAAGCCTCCACGTGTAATTGCTTGCACGACCATTGGAATCATGTTCCAATCTGTCCGAGAGGGCGCTCGAATCTTTTTTATCAGTCGCCTTTTGTTACACACGTGCCCAACATTAGAGGTGTGACCAGGTAATTAATAAAAAAAAACCACTTAAGCAAGTTGTGATGCCTATTCAAATTAAAGTTTAGACGTTTAAATAACTCAAAAATTACGGGACCAGAAAAATGGACAGTAACAAGTCTACATCGCGGAGTGATCGAAACTCGCTTCTGTAAATTCAGTATAATTCACGACATAGGTAAAACAGCCAGGAAATGTATTAAAAATTATAAAAAAATAAAATGTCAGCTACGTTTACGGTGCGCGGTCGCCACTCGAGAAGTTTACGCAGCGTAGGCAGGCCTCCCGCGCGGTGTACCGACGACCTGGTGAAGATCGCGGGAAGCCGATAGATGCGGGCAGCGCAGGACCGGTCGTCGTGGAAATCCTTGGGGGAGGCTTTTGTCCAGCTGTGGACGATTTTCGGCTGATATGATGATGATGATGATGTCAGCAACAGCCCATACTAGAATCCGCCAGATATATAAGTCACAACTATCGTTGAAAAAAAGAAGTTAGGGGCTACGCATAGGTACCCCAATGTCCGGCACCGGGCGAGCAAGGCGGTTTCGGGAGCGTTCCAACCTGCCCAGCCACGGTGGGTAAACAACGCCCACTCCGCCAGCACCTCTACTACACATAGACGTTTGGGTGTTCCGCCTGACACAGCCCCGACCGATTTTTATAATAATAGACTATTAAAAATTTAAGCAGTTATTTTTATGATCTTATTGGTCATTATTTTCGTCCACCGAACCTCTTAGTGTGGACGTTCTGGCCACGCATTCTTTTTAAAAGCTTCGTTTATATTTCAAACTTTTCCGTTGATAATGTGTTAAAAATTTTCTTGATTCATTATTAGTTTGTTTTGGACCTGAGAAAAACACTTGAAAAGTTCTTTAGATCGTCTCCATCATCAGCTATTTAACGTCTGCAAAATTATTTTCTCATCGATTGAATAATCAGCGCGAGAAAACCTTTAACAAGTAATATTAAAAGGGAATGAAGCGAAAGTCTTAATTTTGTTACGTTTCCAGCACCACCACCACCACCATGCACCCTGCACCCTGGACCCTGGACCCTGCCAGGAACTACGCACCCCGAGCTAGGGCCTTGCAAAGACCACCACAGCATGTTAGTCGCAGTAGGTACAAGTATGTAAATAGTTTATACTGGTACGAAAACTTTTTATTTTTTACATTTAATCGAAATTTTAATACGACTTTTCTTGAAAATCAAAAACTCGTTACAAATAAACTGGGTCACTCAGTACGCACTATCCAAATCAACTCTACCCATTAGCATAAAATCCCCGTTTGTACTATTATCGGGCATTCGGATGTCGTCATTAATTAGCTCGTTATCTGAGCGAGGCCGCACACTGACGGATTGCCGGGTCACCACGCACCGCGCACCACTCACCAGCCCCGGCCACGGAGGCCACCAGAGTCACTAGTTCAGCTCTCGTATTTTTATCACGTTTTTATTAGCTTCACGTTTGTTTGTATGTTTGTAACTGACTCCTCGATTTTGACCCACTTTAAACGGATATATTTAATTCAAACTTTGTTTATTTATCAAGAATCAGTGACAATACAATATTTTCATAAGTTTACCTCATTATCCTGATCACGATAGCAAGGATTAAATGCACATCTAAAAACCAAATAACACGCGTATATAGCACATAAAACTAAAAAGTGGAAAATAATTCTTAATATAAGCTAAAAACAATAATGAACGAAAAATACTCGTAGTATTGTGAAAAAAAGCGTGGGTTGCTCGATATACGAAAAATATGGCACAAAGCGTCCCACAATAAAGGAACACTCGTGTATCTGTCTGTTCTTCCGTCTCTCACAGCGAATTTGCTCTGAGACTACTGGACCGATTGAGTTGAAATTTGGTACACATATGTAAGTAGGTGACCCAAAAACGGATGCGTCACGTGAAGTTTATTAAGAAAATAGACGACAATTGTAATGGCGATTATGGCTAACGGTTCGTGAAATACATCCCACTGACAGACAGAAGGGTAGCGGAGGTTTAGTGATAGTGATAGGGTCCTGTTGGCGTCCTTTGGGCACAGAACCCTAAAACTAAAGTTTAAGAATTGAAACCCCACCACGGCTTTAACTGTTTATTTACAAGTTATAAACAAGACTGAGAAAAAGTTTTGAACACTTCGCTACAGTCAGTGTTATAAGTACGTTTTGTCTCCATTCTGATAGTGTAGCGTTCCTACGGCGCGGGCGGCGCGGGCGGTGTTTTACTAATCCCAATATTTTATAAACAATACTGAATGAAGCGAATATTGAATGGTGTTCTAAACATTTTTTAGTCTTGGAATGGGTAAAAACGCCTTAGTCACAAAATTTTTGAATCAAAATTGGTAAGCATTTGGCAGCAACTTAACTGATGATAAGTTGACAATGAAGCCGAAGATGAAAGCTGGTTAACCAAGATTCCCCAACGTACTGGGAAACTGGCTATCTTACTTCACGCTGCTAACATTCACATTTGGCGGCAAGACTTGGATAAGATGGTGGTAGCCTAGCTGGGCAGGCTTAGAAAGTGTCCTTCCATAAACCAGCCGAGTCTTACAAAGTTAGACTATCTTTATGCCATTGAAGTGCTTAAAAATTCACTTATTAATAATTATTAGAATGGAGATCAAATGTGTGACTAAGTATTTTTCACTAACACACATATCAAAATACTAAACGTAGCGAATATAGGATGGTGTTTAATACTTTTAGTTAGTCTTTTTTATAACTTTCGAATAGGAAATTAAACCCGCCTTGACCGCCGTTTTTTTGCGTTGGCGATTTTGTGTTCTTTTCATGTGACGTCTTATAGCCTTGTTATATGGATCGTACGAATCCAACGATACATCAAAGATCTAAATCTTACGTAAGATAAGTAATCTAGGAGCTACGAATGAATAGATGAATAATGCATACATAAATAGACTGCCAAACTCATTTCCCACCTTGTGTGCCGTCTTCGGGTAGAAACTAGGTAGAAAATCATCTTTACAATTACCTTCAGAAGGCAACCCTACAATTTTACACTTAACACAAAAAACTCTGTGATGAGACGAAGGTACCTGCATACGTATATCGTCACCACTTCATCGACCATGGAAATCATTAACCCAAAACTTTAGGATGGAAAAAATGAAGTTTGCCTTCACCCGGCGAGTGGGGTAAATGGGGCGTGGAAGGGATATTCTATTACAAGTTCGGCGGCTAACTGGCCGGGACATGATAAAACTTTTAATGTTGTGCTTATGTGCCCGTGTGGCGGACGGCGCGGCGGCGGGTTGTGCGGCCTCCCGCACGTCCTGTGCGGGTAAAGAGGACATTCGGAGGTAAATCTGTGACGCGCCATGGACCATTCAGGTCAGGTGTTGTTTTATTTCATCATTTATAGTGATATTCAGAAGATAGCCGTGCACGGTCGTGCCGCCTACTCTAACGATACATTCGGACAGTACCTAGTAACGATAACAAGCTTCAGGGCAAAGTAGCATAATATGACCACGGCTATCCTCTGATCGTTATAAATATGTATTTAATAATTATATAGTATTTAATATTACTGTTATATTTAATATTATGTGTAAGTTGTTATAAAAGACGATAAATATTGAACAGTTTATGCATAACAATTTCACATGAGAATGTTTTCTTCTTTTATACTTTTTAGAGCGTGATTTTTCCGTAGTTTTATTTTTTTTATTCACAGTTGGTAAGCCCTTGGCATCATCTCATGATGGTAAGTGACGATGATTCCGAAGATGGAAGCGGGCTAATCAAGATTCCCCAACGCATTGGGGATCTGGCTATCTAATCTTCAAGCCGGAACATATCAATGCTGTTAACACTGATGTTTGGCGGCAAGACTTTAAATCATCTTGGGCTTATAATTTCGTGATTATTATTATACTAGCTTTGGCCCGCGGTTTTGCCCGCGTAGACATAATTTTAATGACCATCTTCGAGGGTGCATGGTGCACGAGCCGCAAGCAGATCGCGAATGCGGAAATTAGTTTTCTCCAAATCCCTCAGGGATGTATCCTATGTCGAGCTATGCTAATTAGTTGTCTATGTCACTTCCTTTCCCCTTAACCACGTCTGTGCAAAAATCTCGAAAATGCCCAGCTAAACTGGTAGGTTTTCCCAGATCCCAAGAGAACTATGTCGGGATATTCTATGATTAATAGCTATATCATTTCCAACCCTCTCAACTATCTTTGTGCAGAAAATCACAACAATTCGTTGCTCCTTTGCGATGTAAATCAACTAAAAAAAGTATGTATGTCCATGGAATAAAAAATAGCCTATGTCCTTCTCCATACCACAAGCTATGTGCTTGTGCGTGCTAAATTTCGTCAAGATTACTTGAGGCGTTGAAGCGTGAAGAAGTAACAAACAAAAATTTACAATATTAGTTGATTACTATGCATCCTTACTATGTATTAAGGATAATTCAATAATGACGCAATTTCAATAATGACTTTTCTTATGTAGACATTTTTAATACTACTTTGGGTGCCTTTAAAAGTGCGATTAAAAATAAAATAAACTGTTAAAGTAAAAATTGTTGTAAAATTAATGTTGTCTCAGGGCTCGTATATTTCATATTTTATTTTTATTTAGTGGAAATCCAGGTTCGTTTTAAATTTAAAATTTATATGTAATTCTTCTTCTAAATATATATAACTCAAAGGTGACTGACTGACTGACTGACATAGTGATCTATCAACGAACATCTCAAACCACTGGATAAATTTGGCATGCAGGTAGATGTTATGACGTAGGCATCCGCTAAGAAAGGATTTTGAGAAATTACCACGGGAACCTCAATAATCGGGAACTGCGCGGGTGAAGCTGCGGGCATCCACTAGTACTATATGTGTAAGACTGTTTGTTTTCTAAATTAAATTAAATTAATATGTAGTTTCGATAGGTCTGAAGAGAAAATATGATTGACTCGGCTCACATCTGAAGCCTGATTTAAAAATCAATTTCCAACTATCGGGCGTATGCAAGCAACGCGAGCAACAGCTTACAATATAATTCCCTTTCGATTTAATGTTACGTCACTAACGGACGCTCCAGACGCTTTCAGCGATACCTCATTTGTCTAATGATGATGTAACAGATGGATACACATATACATATACACGTACCGGTCAAAATCATAAACAATATAAACCCTATTTTTTTCTTCGCCGTGGTTATTTAAAAATACATGAGACCAGGAAGCAGGCACAAAGCCTTCTTTTATGTACGAATATTAGCAGTGTTCTTATCGTTAGTTAGCGATTTTCTTTACAATCATAATGGATGGAACCCAGTTTAAGGGATTGGATCTATTTTTAGGGTTATGTTGTTAACAAAGAACCGTTATGGTTTCACCATGTCCGTCTGTCTGTCTTTCCGAGGTTTAGCTCAGAGACTATTAGTACTAAAAAGCTGTAATTTGGAATGGGTATAAGTATTATTTACGTCAAAAAAGTTAAAATAAAATCTTGAAAAAACATTTTTTAATATACCGGCCTACACGTTCAAATGTGGGTTCGTTTTTTTCTCTTTTATTTCACTGTGTGGGATGTTGTTTGATAGGTCGTTAAAATATTGCTGGTGTGTGAAAACCATTTTTCGAGTGCAAATTTGTATTAGAGTCAAGTGTCTGCCAGCTAAGCCGCTATTTCAGGACATCTAAAAATGTGAATAGTAGGTAGGGTATAATATACCTAATCAGTTTTAAACGAAAAATATCACTAATCAGAAGACTTTCTTAGTTTAGGAGTAATATTTGACCAACTTAAGATGGACAGTTGGATTTCTAGAAAGTTCATAAATTTTCCGTACAAAATTTTCTGTTATTGACTGCAAAAATATATTTTTTTAAATACATTACTTTTTTCTAAGACTATGGAACCCTACTTTGCGGGCAGGCCGACACAAACACGAACGTGGCCACTTTTTGACAATCTCTGAAGTTAACTAAGGAACTAATAGTAAGTCATACTTTTTATAGTTTGTGGTTGAATGTTTAAATAGGAATTAAATCATAAAAATAATATGTAAAAATATTTACTAATAAATAACACTAAAATAACATTCGCTAAAACTTAAACAAGTGAATCAAAAGATGAGTACAACAGAAATTCAAAAACTTTATCTACCTATATTTAACTCAGAGTATTAAACTATTTCAAAGAAACGGGAATCATCTTTTCAGTTTTATTTCCCGTCAGATAAATCGACAAGCAGCTCGAAGCTTAACCTGAAAGAAAACCAAAAATAAAATAAAAAAACACGAAACAAAACAAGTGTGGATATTTGATATAAAAATTGATAAAGGTGTTCACTCACAATAACGGGCGGTGGATAATCGAGTCTCGCCGAGCGCAATATATCTACGAGATGCACCATAGGGACGAGTGTTTGGGCCCAGTCTATGCGAACGAAACTTGTGTCGAGTCGCGCGCGAGTACACGTATGCACGAGCGAGGGCGCGGCGTCGCGGCTGCGGTGCGG
Source organism: Coleophora flavipennella (assembly GCA_947284805.1). Lineage (NCBI taxonomy): Eukaryota > Metazoa > Arthropoda > Insecta > Lepidoptera > Coleophoridae > Coleophora > Coleophora flavipennella. Next base: position 352,801 of record OX369275.1, read on the forward strand.
ACGGGCGGCGCGGCGGCTGGCGGCGGCGGCGACTGGCGCGCGGCACGCGGCGGCCGCGCCGCGCACGCACCGCGCACGCCACGCACCGCACGCGCCAATCGCGTGCGTGCACCGCCCCGCCCCCCGCGCCCGCGCCCGCGCCCGCGCGACGCCCCGCAGGACACCTCACAATCGATGCCCTATATTGCATTAATTATTTAGGAAACACGGAATAAGATAACGCGAGGTGGCAGGTGAGGTGACTTCGCTTCGGTGCGAGTTTAAACAAATCATCGCGCTGCGCTCTCTCGCTGGCCGGCCGGCTGGCTGGCGGCCGCGGCTGCGAGCGATGCCGATGCAGGCTGGCGGCCGAGGGCGCATTATTTACGTCGTCACGCCGTGGAGCCCTCGAGCCCTGAACGGCATTTTTTCGTTATTTACGTTTTGAGTTGTTTGCAGACTCTCCTGGTTTATATCTGCTGGAGGAAGGTTGACGTCCCAGTTTGTATGCCTTAAATTATTTAAGTAGGCATTCAATTACAGTCGTCCGAGTAAGTTACAACCAACCAAATTTTCTTTGTAATTACTCGTACTTGTTCAACAAATACCTACTTACTTATAGTTAGTTCCATTTGTATCGAAGGAGGGAATAATATAACCAATTGAATTATTAAATGAAAACCCGACTGTTTTATCCTCACAAAGTACGAGTATTCTGTGTCACTCAGGAAATCAAGAGGAATCAAATCTAAAACCGTTTAGCCAAAGAAACCGACGTATAACACGAGTATACAATACGTGTTAGAGATCACCCGAAAAAAGTGTAAGTACCCTCCTTATTGGGCATTTGTATATATATATATATATATACCTCTAATTGTGTTACTGGATGGTTTTGTATCTTTTCCCGTAATAGGTAACTTATAATTGTATTACTGGATGGTTTTGTATCTTTTCCCTTAATAGGTAACTTATAATTGTGTTACTGGATGGTTTTGTATATTTTCCCGTAATAGGTAACTTATAATTGTATTACTGGATGGTTTTGTATCTTTTCCCGTAATAGGTAACTTATAATTGTATTACTGGATGGTTTTGTATCTTTTCCCGTAATAGGTAACTTATAATTGTATTACTGGATGGTTTTGTATCTTTTCCCTTAATAGGTAACTTATAATTGTGTTACTGGATGGTTTTGTATCTTTTCCCGTAATAGGTAACTTATAATTGTATTACTGGATGGTTTTGTATCTTTTCCCGTAATAGGTAACTTATAATTGTATTACTGGATGGTTTTGTATCTTTTCCCTTAATAGGTAACTTATAATTGTGTTACTGGATGGTTTTGTATATTTTCCCGTAATAGGTAACTTATAATTGTATTACTGGATGGTTTTGTATCTTTTCCCGTAATAGGTAACTTATAATTGTATTACTGGATGGTTTTGTATCTTTTCCCGTAATAGGTAACTTATAATTGTATTACTGGATGGTTTTGTATCTTTTCCCTTAATAGGTAACTTATAATTGTGTTACTGGATGGTTTTGTATCTTTTCCCGTAATAGGTAACTTATAATTGTGTTACTAGATGGTTTTGTATCTTTTCCCGTAATAGGTAACTTATAATTGTGTTACTGGATGGAGTTATATCTTTATGTATTCTTAATAACCTCTAATTGTGTTAATTTATTTACACTTATAGTACACCGCTATGTTACTGGATAATAACTTCTAATTGTAATATTGGATGTCTTGTATCTTTTCTCGTAGTAACTTCTAATTGTGATATTGGATGTCTTGTATCTTTTCTCATAATAACTTTTAATTGTAATATTTGATGTCTTGTATCTTTTCTCGTAATAACTTCTAATTGTGTTCCTGGATGTATTGTAGCTTTACTCGTAGTAACCTCTTATTGTGTTACTGGATGGTCAAGGTTTTGAAGTTCGAACAGAAAATTCGAGCTTTTTCGATTAGCCATTGTATTTGCTGGACAATAGGGTTCACCACTAGCCATACAATATGAACCAATTTGGACTTGGCCCCTGTGTGTGTTGTGTGGTGTGCGGTGTGCGGTGTGCGGTGTATGGCCGAGCCGCATTCAAACACTCACATAAGAAGTGACGATGCGCCAGCAGTGCGGAGTGCACAGTGCGTATGCCACATGGATTACAATGATATGATTTGCTACCGCTAAACGATACCAAGGCCTGCTCAGAAACGAATGAGCATTACATACTGCTTAATGTATTTAGTCTCTTGCGTTTCAATTTAAAGGCTCTTTTAATTTCCACAATGTAAACTAATACAAAATGTAAAAATTCGAAAGACTATAGTAAAAGTGATAAGTGGAAAATTTACTCAGCGAATCTTAATGCCGAATCTTATCCTACCTGATGGTAAGTGACGATAATGCCGCAGATGGAGGTGGGCATACCAAGATTTCCCAACGCAATGGAGAACTGTCTTGTCTTTAGGCCGTAATAGGTAGATAGTTCAAATTTTTAAAGAATGTGTATTTCTGTTGCCGCTTTAACATCAAATACTAAAAATAAGAAAGAGTAAAAATATAAGGAGGTTTATATACAAAAAAAGTGTTTTTAAAGGTCTTTAGAAGTATTTTTAATTAAGCTCTATCGTAAAAACTATAATACATGCAATCTTGAAATTTGGTTTGATTATAGTACTTATACTGAAGTACTTAAAACAAAAAGTAATAATAATTGGCTAAGTGTGAGTCGTACTTGAACTAATAAATGACAGAAAAAGCACATTTTATCTCTCGCGTTGATTTCTTTTGTTTGTAATGTATGTAGGTATCATTTTCCTTAAACTATGTAGTTGTGTAGAAACTATGTAGTTGTGTAGAAACTATGTAGTTGTGTAGAAACTATATAGTTGTGTAGAAACTATGTAGTTGTGTAGAAACTATATAGTTGTGTAGAAACTATGTAGTTGTGTAGAAACCTCGGAGTGCTGGTCTAACTCGCACTTGGCCAGTTTTTTTTTGTTTATTTGTATTTATTTTCATGTTAGTATTTTTTTTAAGTTTTGGCTTCACCATAAAAAATTATACCAATGATAAAATTTTTGATTCCTATAGGGCTTGCGACCACGGCTAGTACCCCAGATGAATGGAAAAATAAAAGTTATGTTTTCACACGGGAAACTCTTCTGTTCATACTATTCCCTCGTCGGATTTTATTTTTTTTAACTTTTATTTTATTTACATGTTTTTGCTGAGAGTACAACGCCGCCCCACCTCGCTACCCGCGCGCCGCGGCCGCGTGTCGTGTCGCTCGATGGTAGCGCGCGCGCGTACATTGAGCCGTCTCATATAATATCGCTTGTGAAACCGTTTTCTAAGAAATTAAAAATATTTGCATAATTATGTAAAATAGATAATATTTAGAATGTACTGGTCAAGATCTTTCTCTTAATACCTGACATGAAAACCTAAAAAAAATTGTTTGGGTTGTGTAATTCATCTATAAAATCCGCCATGTTGACTTTTTAAAATGCTTTGACATAACCACGAATCCAAAGACACTACATTTATTAAGATCAGTTAAGGCAATACAAGGGAACAGATGAAAATACATACATACGTAGACTGTCAAAGACTTTCAAAAACATAACCCTCGGTTTTTCGTAGTCGGGTAAAATAGTTCACATGCCTAGGAGTCTCCGAGCATTACTCGGTCGCCCAGGCCAGGTACTGTGTCGTCATGGTAGATTGGACAAGAAACGTGTTTTAAGTTTTTTTTTGTTCTGGGTGTATTGTAACAACTATAGGTAATACTACAAGCGTCACGTGGCGTCACGTGGCGTCACGTGGCGTCACGCTCGGTGTGGTTGTAGTGTAAACCCTAAAGTAAAACAAGAAATACCTACAATAGCGACCGGCCAACCTGTGAGTCGTACTTCGCGCTTAGGATGCCAACCTGAATGAAAGAGTAAAACATTTTTTAATGTCGGTCTCGTTGATCTCTTCTTTTATTTCAATGTTTTTAGGGTTCCGTACCTATAGGATGGGACCCTTGGTACGCGAAGCCGACTCGTACTTGGCCGATTTACCATAAAAGGAAAGTGAATAAGCATCGTCACTTTCTATCAGGTGAGTGCATAGTGCCGTATAAACTTACGTGTATTTGGAAGTTTACAACTTTGACGTGCAACACAATCGGTACTTGCTTTAATTTTATTATTTACGTTTATCTGACAAAGATTTATAAAAGTTTGAAGAAAACGAATAAATTCGCTCGGAGGTGCTACAGTAAAAAGAAAATAGTTCTTTTCCGTTTATTTAACTAAAGCCAAACTGTCGGAGTATTGAGCCGATAGAGATTCAATATCGAGGATTTTGTTTAGTGTTTAGCTTTTTTTGTGTTTAGTCGGTAGCGTGACCTCTAGCCTGGTAACATCCGCCACCGGAGCTGTGGAGGGATCGACAAGCTTGCCTCGCCTTTGATCTCCTCATCCACGTTGCGGAACTTTGTATTATGTTTCAAGGCTGGGGCGAACTTTGTCGCGTCTTACTATTATGATTTTTGCCTTTTGTCGAAGGCCAGCTGTTTATTACTTAGCACGTTTTCAATGTAATTGTTGCCGCTGGCACCGAGCACGCTGGTTCGGTTCGCTCGCAAGTCGCAATATAACTACCTCCTCGCGATAAGTGCGTTGTTGTGATTGGAAACAAGCAACAAGTCAACATTCCATCAGAACCCTTAGACATTCACAATATCTCGATGCGTGATGATGATTGTGGCATAATAAATTTATATTATAATATATATAATTTCTTGTCTATCGGTGGAATTAACGTGTTTCTGTAAAGAGTCGTAACATGACATTTTCCGTCATTATCTTTTTGATTGTCGCATAAATTTTGTTGGTTATTCAGTATTCAGTATTCTTTATTGTGTATAGAATCAAAGTACAAATATTTGCAGGTGGTATACATTTAAACTAGATTCATTTAATTCTACCATTGAAGGCATATACACAGTCGTATTTAACATTAGATAGGTCTAAAAATATATTAAAATACTTGGTTAATAAACAAAAAAATAATCAATAAACCTCATTCAATAAAAATAATGACTTATGTTCTTAATTTAAAATAATTTCAATAAGTAAGCAAAACTAGTCAATTTAAGAATAATAATAATGTCAAAATGATATAGTACTAAAAGTAAAAGTCAAAAAATTGTAATATGTCAATTGCACAAAATATACTAAAATTTATTTTTTTAATGTCTAATACTATTTGTTGTGTCATCAAATAAGAAAAATTCATTAATACTATAAAAACTACATTCAGTCAACCAATTTTTTACAGATTTTTTAAAGGCATATAATCTTAATTCTTTAAAATGTCTGGTAGCTTATTGTATATCTTTATGCTCATTATATTACTATTTTTCGCAACCATTGTCAATTTTGTAGTTGGCACGTATAGTTTATTTTTATATTGCGATCTTAAATTCCTTTTATTCATGTCTTGGTTACTTTGGAACAAATTTCTATGTTTATGAACAAATATACATCTGTCTAATATATACAAGCATGGCAATGTCAGTAGTTTGTGTTTTCTAAAATGAGGTTGGCATGAATCTGTCTGTTCTAGCCCAAATATAGCCCTTAAGCAACGTTTTTGCACAATGAAGAGTTTATCAATGTCGCAAGAATTTCCCCATATCATAATACCATATCTTAAAATTGAGTTTACATATGCATGATAAGCAGTTAGAGCAGCCTGTTTTGATACTGTTTGTGTTACCCTTCGTAAGGCATATACAAAACTATTGATCTTTGCACAAATATTACCAATATGATTTTTCCAATTACAATGAGAATCAATGTTTATACCCAAAAATACAGTATTTTCAACCTTGTCTATTAAATGACCCTCGAATTTGATTTTAAATTTTTGAGTAGTACCCTGATAGGAAGAAAACTGTATATATTTAGTTTTAGTTAAATTAACTTTTAAATTATTTACTGAGAGCCATGTTACAGTTTTAGCTAATGTTGCATTTATAATTTTTCCATAATTTAGTATATCTGTCCCCCCTATGATTATGGTCGTATCATCAGCAAATAATATGCATTTTTGAGGAGCAACCGCCTTTGGTAGATCATTTATATACATAAGGAATAAAAGCGGTCCTAAAATGCTGCCTTGAGGCACACCAAACTTATTTATTGTATAATTTGATCTAATGAATTTCATTAATTTAAGCTAAATGCTTTAGTTTTGTGCTGACCTGCCCAAGTTTTTTTTTGCCATAAAACATTAAATATCACCTCAGATAAAATTAATTACAAGTAATTTGTATTCTAAGAGGTGAAAATACAAACTTAAGACTAAATTATAGTTTTCCAGTTTACTTAGGTACCTCGTGTTCACTCCTCCCGGCATCGTCCCGCACACGACACTGGCGCAGCCGGCACGCGCGGCCTCGTCACCATTCGCGACACATATTTTATTCATGACGCCACCAAATAAAAAGGCATGGTGATCGAAATTTAAATGTAAAGAAGTGCTTAATTTAAACATCTTGAATCATTACTAGATTTAGTAATAGGATTTTTGAATAAAAAAAGAGGTTTAATAAAGATTTATTAGCTACGACATTAGTACGATTTCTACATTTATTGCACTTGAGCACCTCACGGGGCAGCACACCTTGACTACAGCCTCGACACTGCGGTCGTAAAATGCGATCATTTTACAAGATGTGGAAGCTCGACAAACAGACTGATAAATTAAATCAATGTATATAATACTAAAACAGGTTTATCAGGCTTCATTCAACACAAAAAAGTAATGCAATAGACGCACCGCCTCAGTTATTGATCGCGTATTTATGCGTTTATAAATTTTAATAAAGCACTACCAGCTCTGGCCATAAAAAGGTAGGAAGTAGCAAAAAATGATACGCATTACTCACGGAAGAGCTTTGATACAGGGCGGGATCTTCCCTTTAATATCGGCGGTGGAAAAAGGGCGTAATTCGGGTCCCTTTAATTTGGAGCAGGCCACCGCCGCCGCCACCGCCGCCGCCCGGCCGGTTTACAATTTGATTGACCTCAAAAGCTCTCCGCGCCGCGTCCGCGGGAGCCGCGCTCGCCTGGTTTCCGCCGCAGGAAATAGCGATAGTACCAGTTACATTCCCAGCTCCTACTAGCCGACCTAGTGGGCTCACTTCCTTGCGGAGGCAATTATCTTCAAATGTCTCTTTTGGGCTTTCGCATACACGTCTACCTGCGAGCGTAGTACTCTAATACTCAGAAAGGAACCAATAATTTTCCCGTGAGTGCGCCTCTTTGTCGCCGCCCGCAGCTTCTCGGGTGGATGGAAAGTAAAAGGTATATTTTTTAGGGAGACGCTTTTGATGACGCCTTAAATTGGGGAATCACGCCCGCCGCCCGCGCCCTCGCCCGCGCCCCGCTCGCTGACGCGGCAGTTTGGAGTTGAGATAACTGTCTGTTCAACGCTTACACTCGTTTGACAGGTTAAATAGAAATGAGGAAAAAAAATGTACTTAATTAATTTGTTTGTTTGTTTGTTTGTAAACTCTTTATTGTACATAATCTTAAAATAATGTTATAAAAAAAACCTTAAGTACAAAGGCGGACTTATCCCGTAATTCTATTTTGTTTTGATATTATTATTTCTGGTTCCTTTTTAGCTACGGATAGGTCAAATATATTTAAAGCTTTTCATCATTATAAACTAACTAGCTTTTGCCCGCGGCTTCGCCCGCGTGGACATCGTTTTTGTGACTGACTGAGAGGGTGCGCGGTGCGTGGACATGAATTTTCTCCAGATCCCTCGGGAACTATGTCAGGATATGCTTATTAGTAAATCGTGTCATTTTCCACCCCCTCAACCATCTCGGTGCAAAAAATCACACGATCCATTGTTGCGTTGCGATGTTAATTAACCAAAAAAGAGTATAGTCCCTCGGGAATTGCATCGGGCTATGCTATTTTCACGGGATAAAAAGTAGCCGATGTCCTTCCTTGTGACACAGGCTACCTGCATGCCAAATTTAATTAAGATTGGTCAAGGCATTGAAGCGTGAAAAGGTAACAAACAAACAAACACATTTTCACATTTATAATATTAAGTAAGGATTTAAGATACTTTAATCATCGTCATATTTATTAACTTTATAAAAACATTCGGGAGTTGAAAAATATTTTGTATGAATGACTTGAACTGATATCATAAGAATCTAGTTGATGGTCGACGTATTTTAAATTTTTATTCACAATAAGTTAGTTCTTGGCATCATCTCACCCGATGGTAAGTGACGATGATGCCGAAGATGAAAGCGGGCTTACCAAGTTTCCCCAACTCAATGAGGATCTGGCTATCTTGTCTTCAAGCCGAAACACATCAATTCTGTTAACACTGATGTTTGGCGCCAAAACTTAAATAAGATGGTGGTAGCTAACCAGGTGGGATATGAAAATGTCCTACCATCAACCAAACCGAGTTTTAAAAAGTTGACCCCGCCGGGAATCGAACCCGCGACTCCTGGTGTGAAGCGAATGGACTAATCATTACGCCACGGAGGCAGTTAAAATTTTTTTTTAGGTATAATCCCAAATACCTTCCAATTTTCGAAACTGCGGATCGAGCAATATCTTATTTGATTTTCCTTGTGTCGCCCACACGCCTCCCCGGACAAGTTCCCTCGACACGAGTCGCGCGGCGCGTGTCCCGAGACCCGCTCCCCCGCTCTGTGTCAGAGCTGTCGGTCTCACGTGTCACGTGCCTGAGAGTGCGATATGGTTCTACAAAAGTTGCAGGGCAGTATAAAAATAACGTCTTCGTAATCGTTTCACCCCGAAAAATGTTAAATAGTCAGCAAAAGCAGAAAGTAGTGCGTGGGACTCGTTCCTTTTTCGGTCAATAAAACGCAAGGCGGGCTTCAACCCTAATGTCTTCGATATTTCACCTTTGAGCACGAAGTGCTTCGCTTCTTCGTTAAATATACGAAGTGCTAATTAATATTTGCCAGCGTATGTAGAGCGAAAAGAGATAATTTGGCATGCGTTTTTCACCTTCAAATCCATGGCGATATTGGAGGAAAGCGCTCCGAAATCATCAAATAAAAAATATTGATACGAGTAATGAGGCACACGATGCGCTGCCACTGACAGTTGATATCAGCTCGTAGCTACTCGTGTCGTCGACGGAACACCGACCGGATATCAATTTGTGAGTACACATTTCGTTACCTACATGTTCATTAAAAATATAACGATATCGTTGTGCCGGAGTCGATGGCGACATGCGTGGTAGCCGGTGCGTACGAGATCGGTCCCACCCGCGCCGCGGCTCCTCTGCCTCCACTCTTAGGGCGTATACACGTAGAACGCTGGCTACCAGCGCCGACCTACCAGCGCTTATCGGAGTCGGTTCGCGCAGGTAGTCGGCCGCAGGCAGTCTCTATACTTTGCGCCGAACCAGCGCTGATAAGTGACAGCTTGCTTACGTAGAGGTTATCAGAACGGACCAGTGCCGATAAGCGCTGGTAGATCGGCGCAGGTAGCCAGCTTTCTACGTGTATACGCCCTAAGGCGGCGCGTCGATCATCGGCAGCTTGTTAAAACTTGTGGCGCCCGCGCCGCCCGCGCCGCCCGCTCGACGCTCGCTGATAGAAAAAAGTTTTAATGGCCATCCAGATTGATAAACATGATCAAAGGACCAATTTTAACGTACTCGCGAGGAACTTTGACTTGTGCACTTCCAATTGGACGCTTTAATAACTAGTTTTGTTGAGCGCCGCGCCGTGAGCGTGGCGAACAGGTGGTGAAACACTGTGTTGTTAATCATCGAGATACTTCTTGTGCTGTGTTTTGTAGGTAATCTATTAATTTCATATGATTGTAAACAAGTTACCGTAGATACGTAGATACGTAGGTAAAGAATTATGCGTGTGTCCCGACGCGCTACAGGAGTTCACTCATCGTGAAATATTTTTCATGTATGTTTTTTTACTCTTTTTATTGGTCGCGTAGCTCGGTTTAGGCTGTATGGCCGTGGAGTCTTGCCTTCCTGATACAAAAATGTTGATTAACAAGTTAACACTCGATTTCACTCCTCATATATATATTTTTTGTACTACATATTATGAGAATCAATTCTTAAGGAGTGAACTAAAAAGTAAAACAAACCAGCAACACACACGCCCGTAACGAAATCATTAAAGTGGATGTTCCTTAGGCGCGACAGGCGCGACAGGCGCAACAGGCGCAACAGGCGCAACAGGCGCGACACGGCACATGGTCCTGGATCAGATGAGAAGTACAACGCAGAGGAATAGTGAAATGCTCGAAAACAAATGAAGTTTTATTTATAAGGAGCACCACACATTTGTGTCCAACATAATTTAGCATTTTAAAGCTTAACATTTCGCAAACCTGGGGCACACCCTGGACACTTCATACGATGGGCCAGAAATGACATTTTAAAAAAAGAATGACGAAACAAACAAAATCACGGCGAAATCCTATACGTTCAACAACCAAACTGTAATCAACCTGTATCAATCTGGGGTGTCGAGGGTTGAGCGGCAGGGAGTGTCTATACTGTATATTAGTACTAATAATATACTTTGCCTGGGATAGGTTTGCGAAATGTTAAGCTTTAAAATCTAATCATGATTTTAGGAATCGAATAATGATTTTTTTTATTCCCAATTGGTAAACCCTTGACAACATCTCACCTGGTGATAAGTGACGATGTTGCCGAAGATGGAAGCGGGCTTACCAAGATTCCCCAACGCAATGAGGAACTGGCTATCTTATCTTCATGCCGGAACACACCAATGATATCAACATTAATATTTGGCGGCAAGGCTTGGTAGCTAGCCAGGCGGGCTAAGAAAATGCCCTACCACCAACCACCAGCCGGGAATCGAACGACCCTCTGTGTAAAGCCAGTGAACTTTGCCTAATGATTTTGATTTTAGCAAACCCTAAATAGTTTTGAAATACTTGTTCAACGATATCCCACAATAATATGATAGTGTACTTTAAAGAAAAAAATTCAACTCCCATTTACATGTAGTATGTATTTTATTGTACCACTTTGCCACTTTGCCGGCGCGATTAGTATGTATACCAATGCAAAATTACAGCGTTATAGTTCTAATAGTGTTTGAGCTAAGCCGCGGACAGACACACGGACGCACGGACGCACGGGCGAGCAGACAGACGTGGACGTGGCGACACTGTGAGGGTTGTGGACTACGGAACCCTAAAAACGATTTTAAAAAATAATCATTTGAATCGGTAATATTCAACGAAGATTATCGAGTAACGACTACAAAAAATAGAGTGGAATTAAGAAATTCCTCCTTTTTAGAAGTAAGATGAAAATTATCGATCACGTTCCAAATCATCAACAAGTACCTACAAGTACAAGGTGAGTGTTCAGTCACGTCAAGTATGACCATACAGTATGGACATTCCCTGCCGCTCTCTAGATTGCACTCGTCACCCAGATTGGTTACAGTTTGGTTGTCGAACGTACAGGATTTCGCCGCCATTTTGTTTGTTCCGACATTCATTTTTTGAATTGTCATTTCTGGCCCGTTGTATGAAGCGTCCAGGGTGTGGTCACGTGGCGGAGGGGGATAACACGCGTGTCGGTCGCGTCGCGTCGCGTCGCGTAAGTCACGTTTGTACGGAGACTCCAAAAACGTTTGAGGTTTTTATTTAAAGTGGCAGAACAAAAACCTTTCACATTGTATCCGCATAATGATGTGGTTGTATTCCTATAAAGAAAAGTTGTGATTTCAGTATTCGGTCACTGACTGAATCATCAACGCCCTTCTACCAAAAAAGCTAAAATTTTGCACTCAGGTTTCCCTTCTGACAAGGAGTAAGGCCATACTTTTAAACGACTTCAAAAAAGAAGGAGGTTTCTCAATTCGAAAGTATATATTTTTTTCATTTTTTTATTATTGTTCGCGGATAACTTCGTCGTTTATGAACCGATTTTGATGATTCTTTTTTTGTTGTGGTACCATGATAAGAAAAACAGGATCTGATGATGGAATCCCAGGGAAATCGAAGGTAACCCTCAAATTTTATAGGCAAGTATTACGTGTTTCATATGTTTTCTAAAGCTATTAAAGTATTTGCATCTGGTAGTCATTATCTCATGATGATGAGCTAATTAAGAAAGGTACAACACATTAACGGGTATGAGTTAGAGGATAATTCTTTAAATATAGATAGATACGTAGATACGCATAGACCGATAGTTGTATTCTTTCAGGTTATTCAGATGAGCTGATGATGGAAGATTTAACTCTCATGCTGCTGAGATGATGATGGAAGCCACAGGACTCTGTATCTTTTAATGAAAACATGCATTATGATTTTATGATTCCTATTGGCGAGTAGGTGATTGGGTTTAACGTTGTAAGATAGACAGCATTATCACTAAAATTGAAGAAAAAAAAAAAAAACTGTAAAACTACTTCAAAATGAAATTTACTCAAAAGTATGAAATAATATTATTATACTTAAATACACGACATGAACCAACCATACCGAAATCCTAGGTAGATACGAATTAATTTAGGGGCAAATATTTTTTTTGAGGTCGCGGTCGGTGTCAGCAAACCATTGAATCTAAAACATTTGATAAGTACGTAAGTAGTTGTGTGCTGACACCGAATTCAAAAAAATTTAAGCCCCTAATTTAATTCGTACACACATTTGATTTCGTTATGGTTGGTTAATGTCGTGTATTTAATTATAATAATATTATTTCACACTTTTGAGTAAATTTCATTTTGAAGTCGTTTTTCAGTTTTTTTAAACTTTTTTTTATTAATTTTCACGTAATGGGAACATAGTGGAAACAAAATCACAGGCAACAGCTTGCAACAAACTAAATATTCATTACATCGTCGGATTAGTTGGAGCTGTACAAACACGTTACACACGAGTAGGTATGAGTAAGAATGGCGATCTCAGTGTGACGTCACGCCGTCACGACGTCACGACGTCACGACGTCACGTGGAGGAGGCGAGGAGCCCCCGAGCCCCCGAGCCCTGAACCCGCTCCACTCATGCACGATATTGCGTTACGCGTTACGCACTAATTCGATCACAAGGAAACGTGTTCTCCATGTTTGTACTCTGACAGGATCTAAATTGGAATCGGATTCGATATAATAAAATATTTACATTAGTAAATAGACATAATATCATGAGCTATGGGCTATGGGCTATGGGCTACGGCTGACTCTTTCCCTCCGTCCGACCGACTCTTTCAGTGAAATGGAAAGTGATACCTACCTACACACTACCTACAGGCTGCCTTCATGATTTCATAAATCAACAAGTAGCCAAGTGCGTGTCGGACTACGCGTATATAATCAACAAGTAGCCAAGTGCGTGTCGGACTACGCGTATATAATCAACAAGTAGCCAAGTGCGTGTCGGACTACGCGTATATAATCAACAAGTAGCCAAGTGCGTGTCGGACTACGCGTATATAATCAACAAGTAGCCAAGTGCGTGTCGGACTACGCGTATATAATCAACAAGTAGCCAAGTGCGTGTCGGACTACGCGTATATAATCAACAAGTAGCCAAGTGCGTGTCGGACTACGCGTATATAATCAACAAGTAGCCAAGTGCGTGTCGGACTACGCGTATATAATCAACAAGTAGCCAAGTGCGTGTCGGACTACGCGTATATAATCAACAAGTAGCCAAGTGCGTGTCGGACTACGCGTATATAATCAACAAGTAGCCAAGTGCGTGTCGGACTACGCGTATATAATCAACAAGTAGCCAAGTGCGTGTCGGACTACGCGTATATAATCAACAAGTAGCCAAGTGCGTGTCGGACTACGCGTATATAATCAACAAGTAGCCAAGTGCGTGTCGGACTACGCGTATATAATCAACAAGTAGCCAAGTGCGTGTCGGACTACGCGTATATAATCAACAAGTAGCCAAGTGCGTGTCGGACTACGCGTATATAATCAACAAGTAGCCAAGTGCGTGTCGGACTACGCGTATATAATAGGGTTCCGTAGCCTCTTCAAATACAAATGTACATTTTAAATATACAAAGTTATTTTTGCAATTGGTATAGAACATTTTAAATGGAAAATGCATGAACTTTTTACTCCTAACTAAACTAAGAAAACTTAAAGTAATTAATTTTCCTTGTAAATTGATTATATTTCTTACTATTTTCTTTTTTTTCAAATTTCCTGAAGTAATGGTTTAGCTAGCATGCAAAAGCATCGCCATCTCATCAATATGTACCTCTGTACTTTGAAACTCTCTCCCTAGAGAAGGAGAATAACGAATTAAATCAGAAAGAGATATTGGAACCAGTTTATAAGATAAGAGGAAGAACGAGGGTCAAAAAGAACTCAATAGAGAATGGGTGTCCTGTCGACAACGTACTGAGCCACTTTAGCTCTCTTCGGTACTTGTTTGCGCAGTCCATGAATAAACCGGATGGCTAGATTTTGTACTCGTACTATCTTATTAGGAGAGAGTTATTATTTATTGATTGTGCTAGGAGACCGGTCAAGATAACACGTGTCTGCGTAATCTAGAATGAGAAGAAGAATAAGAATAAGAATAAGAATAAGAATAATCTTTATTGACAAACCACTAAATAATACATTGGGCTAAAGCAATTTTGGTGACAGTTGGAAGAAAATTGGGCAGTTGATTTAGAGAACGGGCGAAAGCGCACACCTTCCTACTGGTTAGTTTCAGCATTAAAGGGGAACCCTAGATTTTCAACTTTTGTACTGAAAGGAATAGTAACACCGTCGAAAGTGATGGTTGGCAAATTAAAATAATCTATCCTAGTGACAAAGTACGGACTGCCAATCAAGATACATTGCGTCTTCGTTACATTGACTTTTAAGGCATTAAATTTGCTCCTCTCTGATATGACGTCAAAGTCATTTACTAAAATCTGATTTTGTGGCCGATGAGTTTAACTAAATCCTTTCAAGGTTACGAAACCCACGGTGCACGAGGCCGACTTGCACTTGGCCGGCTTTTCTATTTTCTTTGAGCAAAATGCATACCTAGTACTTACTTACTATATTATTATGATAACGTATGACACTAGAGTCCCAGATAATCTACAATCGGGCGGGAGCTAATGAGCGCACCCGGAGCGGCCCGCTCAGTGCTCACGACTACATGCGATCATAATCGCACTGAGGGCGCGCGCCCGGCTAATTAGATCTGCTTTGTGCTCGCGGTGGAGCCGCTGCGCTGTTGGCGCGCTGTCATGGCGACACGACGTGCTCGGGTCTCCGTCTCGTAGAGTGAATGGAAATACGTAATAACGTATTCCAAAAGGTTTCGTTTTGAACGTTTGTTTGTTCGTGATCCAAACTCAAGAACCAAATATCGTTAGATAACTTTATTCTTACCGTGATTCAAAAAAATCGTGCATGATAAACATTGTCATAGTTAGTGATTTATTGGATTGCTTATACCTATAAAGAACAAGTAACCGAAATAATATTGCCATAATTGAATATTAATAAGTTTTCCTTTATTAATATCACATATCCTTGCAATACCCCAAACGGTTATTATACATTTTTATGTTTAGCTACCGTTTCCAGAGTTATCACTCTTCAAAGACATTTTAATTAAAAAAATCGGTCAAGTGCAAGTCGGAATCGCGCCCCGAGGGTTCCGTACCACTACATTTCTCCACACAACTATGACAATGATACCTATTCACAATTGAAACAAAATACATCAACGCGAGCAACAAAAATATACTTTTTTTGTCATTCAGTTCGGACTCCTTAGCACGAGTACGACTTACACTTGGCCAATTATTGTTATTTTTTGTTTTACTTTAGTAAAAATACTATAATCCCACCAAGTTTGACGCCTGTATGTATTACATAAAAAATCCTTCTGAAGATCTTTAAAAAAACACGTTTTTTGTAAGAAGACCCCCTTATTTTTTACACTTTTTGTAATTTTTAGTATTTGTTATTATAGCGGCAACAGAAATACACATTATGTGAAAATTTCAACTATCTATCTATTACGGTTCATGAAATACAGCCCGCTGACGGACGGAGGGTGCCGTTGGTCACCCGTTGGGTGTACGGAACCCTAAAAAAAACAACATATTATTTACCAAAGCTATTGACAACACGTCAGCGTAGCCGCCGCCACGTCCGAGTCCTCTCTTGCCGATCTATAACTAAACCGGAATCGCAAATGAAGAGGGAATCCGCACCGGGGAGATCAATTAGCAGTTGTCAAGTATTACTTTAGAGAATTAGCGGAGTTCTACCCGGGCCGGGGCGGGGCGGGCCGGGCCCCTGCGCCGGGCCCCTGCGCCGGGCCCCTGCGCCGGCGCCGCGAGACCACTACTAATAACGGGCTATGGCTGTGTCATATTTGTTTGAAGCGCCTTTGATCTCTGGCACATTGATTAAATTATAAATTTTACTTTATTTTTTTTTCAAACATCCAGAAAATAAAATAAGTTTCTCTTCAGTGCCCAGCGAGGATGGCTCGTGTTCCTGGGGGCTAGAGATGATTATGGCATATGACTAGCGGTCCAGCAGCCGGCCAGCACTGGGCAGACATGTTCATTTGGAAATGAAACCAATCAGCCGAACGAGCGCCGCGACACTAGTTCCAACTGGGAAATAATGCTTCTGGTCCAGATCTACAATTTTATTACTTTCTATAGGTGCTGTTACTAGCTAGGCTTGTGTCACGTACTTTTCTAGAAAAAACCGCAACTCACTGGGCACAAGTAAGTTTCGCCTTCCCCAACACTAAAAGTTATCACAGATCACTTCTACCGTTGGTCTTAAAATGTTACAGTGTAAGAAATACGTGTACTAGGCATCAACTATTCACTGTGATCTCGGTAACAAATCGCTGTAAGCTCCGACTCCGCATTCGCACCCTTTCCCTTTCGTCTCTCGTCCGCATAGCTGCTGCTCGACGCTCGAACCAAAACGAATCGCTGTAAGCTCTGAGTTGGCACTCGCACCCTCTCCCAGTGACTAGTCAGTCGTCCGCATAGCTGCTGCTCAACGTTTGAACCGTAACAAATCACTGTAAGCTACGCACTTGCACCCTCTCCCAGTGACTAGTTAGTCTTCCGCATAGCTGCTGCTCAACGTTTGAACCATAACAAATCGCTGTAAGCTACGCACTCGCACCCTCTCCCAGTGACTAGTCAGTCGTCCGCATAGCTGCTGCTCAACGTTTGAACCGTAACAAATCTCTGTAAGCTCCGACTCCGCATTCGCACCCTTTCCAGTGACTCGTCGCTCGTCCGCTGCTCAACGCTCGAACCGAAAGTAATTTCTGTAAGCTCTGAGACGGCACTCGCACCCTCTCCCAGTGACTAGTCAGTCGTCTGCATAGCTGCTGCTCAACGTTTGAACCGAAACAAATCGCTGTAAGCTCCGCAATCGCGCCCTCTCCCAGCGACTAGTCTCTCGTCCGCATAGCTGCTGCTCGACGCTCGAACCGTAACAAATCGCTGTAAGCTCGGCACTCGCGTCTTCTCCCAGCGACTAGTCTCTCGTCCGCATAGCTGCTGCTCGACGCTCGAACCGTAACAAATCGCTGTAAGCTCCGCACTCGCGCCCTCTCCCAGCGACTAGTCTCTCGTCCGCATAGCTGCTGCTCAACGTTTGAACCATAACAAATCGCTGTAAGCTACGCACTCGCACCCTCTCCCAGTGACTAGTCAGTCGTCCGCATAGCTGCTGCTCAACGTTTGAACCGTAACAAATCTCTGTAAGCTCCGAC
Organism: Coleophora flavipennella; assembly: GCA_947284805.1. Taxonomy (NCBI): domain Eukaryota; kingdom Metazoa; phylum Arthropoda; class Insecta; order Lepidoptera; family Coleophoridae; genus Coleophora; species Coleophora flavipennella. Next base: position 370,616 of record OX369275.1, read on the forward strand.
TCCGCATTCGCACCCTTTCCAGTGACTCGTCGCTCGTCCGCTGCTCAACGCTCGAACCGAAAGTAATTTCTGTAAGCTCTGAGATGGCACTCGCACCCTCTCCCAGTGACTAGTCAGTCGTCTGCATAGCTGCTGCTCAACGTTTGAACCGAAACAAATCGCTGTAAGCTACGCACTCGCGCCCTCTCCCAGCGACTAGTCTCTCGTCCGCATAGCTGCTGCTCGACGCTCGAACCGTAACAAATCGCTGTAAGCTCGGCACTCGCGTCTTCTCCCAGCGACTAGTCTCTCGTCCGCATAGCTGCTGCTCGACGCTCGAACCGTAACAAATCGCTGTAAGCTCCGCACTCGCGCCCTCTCCCAGCGACTAGTCTCTCGTCCGCATAGCTGCTGCTCAACGTTTGAACCGTAACAAATCTCTGTAAGCTACGCACTCGCACCCTCTCCCAGTGACTAGTCAGTCGTCTGCATAGCTGCTGCTCAACGTTTGAACCGAAACAAATCGCTGTAAGCTACGCACTCGCGCCCTCTCCCGCGACTAGTCTCTCGTCCGCATAGCTGCTGCTCGACGCTCGAACCGTAACAAATCGCTGTAAGCTCCGCACTCGCGCCCTCTCCCAGCGACTAGTCTCTCGTCCGCATAGCTGCTGCTCTACGCTCGAACCGTAACAAATGGCTGTAAGCTCCGCACTCGCGCCCTCTCCCAGCGACTAGTCTCTCGTCCGCATAGCTGCTGCTCGACGCTCGAACCGTAACAAATCGCTGTAAGCTCCGCACTCGCACCTTCTCCCAGCGACTAGTCTCTCGTCCGCATATCTGCTGCTCGACGCTCGAACCGTAACAAATCGCTGTAAGCTCGGCACTCGCGTCCTCTCCCAGCGACTAGTCTCTCGTCCGCATAGCTGCTGCTCAACGCTCGAACCGTAACAAATCGCTGTAAACTCGGTACTCGCGTCCTCTCCCAGCGACTAGTCTCTCGTCCACATAGCTGCTGCTCGACGCTCGAACCGTAACAAATCGCTGTAAACTCGGCACTCGCGTCCTCTCCCAGCGACTAGTCTCTCGTCCGCATAGCTGCTGATTGACGCTCGAACCGTAACAAATCTCTGTAAGCTCCGCACTCGCGCCCTCTCCCAGCGACTAGTTTCTCGTCCGCATAGCTGCTGCTCGACGCTCGAACCGTAACAAATTGCTGTAAGCTCCGCACTCGCGCCCTCTCCCAGCGACTAGTCTCTCGTCCGCATAGCTGCTGCTCGACGCTCGAACCGTAACAAATCGCTGTAAGCTCGGCACTCGCGTCTTCTCCCAGCGACTAGTCTCTCGTCCACATAGCTGCTGCTCGACGCTCGAACCGTAACAAATCGCTGTAAACTCGGCATTTGCGTCCTCTCCCAGCGACTAGTCTCTCGTCCGCATAGCTGCTGCTCGACGCTCGAACCGTAACAAATCGCTGTAAACTCGGCACTCGCATCCTCTCCCAGCGACTAGTCTCTCGTCCGCATAGCTGCTGCTCGACGCTCGAACCGTAACAAATCGCTGTAAACTCGGCACTCGCATCCTCTCCCAGCGACTAGTCTCTCGTCCGCATAGCTGCTGCTCGACGCTCGAACCGTAACAAATCGCTGTAAACTCGGCACTCGCGTCCTCTCCCAGCGACTAGTCTCTCGTCCGCATAGCTGCTGCTCGACGCTCGAACCGTAACAAATCGCTGTAAGCTCCGCACTCGCGCCCTCTCCCAGCGACTAGTCTCTCGTCCGCATAGCTGCTGCTCAACGTTTGAACCATAACAAATCGCTGTAAGCTACGCACTCGCACCCTCTCCCAGTGACTAGTCAGTCGTCCGCATAGCTGCTGCTCAACGTTTGAACCGTAACAAATCTCTGTAAGCTCCGACTCCGCATTCGCACCCTTTCCAGTGACTCGTCGCTCGTCCGCTGCTCAACGCTCGAACCGAAAGTAATTTCTGTAAGCTCTGAGACGGCACTCGCACCCTCTCCCAGTGACTAGTCAGTCGTCTGCATAGCTGCTGCTCAACGTTTGAACCGAAACAAATCGCTGTAAGCTACGCACTCGCGCCCTCTCCCAGCGACTAGTCTCTCGTCCGCATAGCTGCTGCTCGACGCTCGAACCGTAACAAATCGCTGTAAGCTCGGCACTCGCGTCTTCTCCCAGCGACTAGTCTCTCGTCCGCATAGCTGCTGCTCGACGCTCGAACCGTAACAAATCGCTGTAAGCTCCGCACTCGCGCCCTCTCCCAGCGACTAGTCTCTCGTCCGCATAGCTGCTGCTCAACGTTTGAACCGTAACAAATCTCTGTAAGCTACGCACTCACACCCTCTCCCAGTGACTAGTCAGTCGTCTGCATAGCTGCTGCTCAACGTTTGAACCGAAACAAATCGCTGTAAGCTACGCACTCGCGCCCTCTCCCGCGACTAGTCTCTCGTCCGCATAGCTGCTGCTCAACGCTCGAACCGTAACAAATCGCTGTAAGCTCCGCACTCGCGCCCTCTCCCAGCGACTAGTCTCTCGTCCGCATAGCTGCTGCTCTACGCTCGAACTGTAACAAATGGCTGTAAGCTCCGCACTCGCGCCCTCTCCCAGCGACTAGTCTCTCGTCCGCATAGCTGCTGCTCGACGCTCGAACCGTAACAAATCGCTGTAAGCTCCGCACTCGCACCTTCTCCCAGCGACTAGTTTCTCGTCCGCATATCTGCTGCTCGACGCTCGAACCGTAACAAATCGCTGTAAGCTCGGCACTCGCGTCCTCTCCCAGCGACTAGTCTCTCGTCCGCATAGCTGCTGCTCAACGCTCGAACCGTAACAAATCGCTGTAAACTCGGTACTCGCGTCCTCTCCCAGCGACTAGTCTCTCGTCCACATAGCTGCTGCTCGACGCTCAAACCGTAACAAATCGCTGTAAACTCGGCACTCGCGTCCTCTCCCAGCGACTAGTCTCTCGTCCGCATAGCTGCTGATTGACGCTCGAACCGTAACAAATCTCTGTAAGCTCCGCACTCGCGCCCTCTCCCAGCGACTAGTTTCTCGTCCGCATAGCTGCTGCTCGACGCTCGAACCGTAACAAATTGCTGTAAGCTCCGCACTCGCGCCCTCTCCCAGCGACTAGTCTCTCGTCCACATAGCTGCTGCTCGACGCTCGAACCGTAACAAATCGCTGTAAGCTCGGCACTCGCGTCTTCTCCCAGCGACTAGTCTCTCGTCCGCATAGCTGCTGCTCGACGCTCGAACCGTTACAAATCGCTGTAAACTCGGCATTTGCGTCCTCTCCCAGCGACTAGTCTCTCGTCCGCATAGCTGCTGCTCGACGCTCGAACCGTAACAAATCGCTGTAAACTCGGCACTCGCATCCTCTCCCAGCGACTAGTCTCTCGTCCGCATAGCTGCTGCTCGACGCTCGAACCGTAACAAATCGCTGTAAACTCGGCACTCGCATCCTCTCCCAGCGACTAGTCTCTCGTCCGCATAGCTGCTGCTCGACGCTCGAACCGTAACAAATCGCTGTAAACTCGGCACTCGCGTCCTCTCCCAGCGACTAGTCTCTCGTCCGCATAGCTGCTGCTCGACGCTCGAACCGTAACAAATCGCTGTAAACTCGGCACTCGCATCCTCTCCCAGCGACTAGTCTCTCGTCCGCATAGCTGCTGCTCGACGCTCGAACCGTCATGCACAGTAATAAGAAAACACTCTAAAAGACGAACCTTAGAAACTTTATACATATTTCACTACAGCTACTCGTATGTAAAATAGCAAAGCTAAAAGCCTCATTATAGGAGCTTTGCCTTCACTGAGTGTAGGCTGATACGATCGTTGTTGTGTTTACAACTTAGAAGAATTTCTAAAGAAACTTCAGTAAAACAGGCGTTATTTGCTTAACTTGATATGGTATAAGATGAAAATATGTTTGTTTTAAAAGGTTCAGGTGCTTCCAGGCGAGTTGCAGCGGTACACTTGCCTCGCTCGATGTGCGCTCGCGTGCGCATGCGCGTCGCAACAGCGCTAAGTCTCGCTGTTTGGCAACATTTCTAGAACAATGCGCTCGTTACGCGAACATTTTATAAAATGCGTCGCTATCAATTATGAATGAATGAATTCATACAAAATATTCGAATGGTATTTTTAATCTCTTATTGTTTTGTTTTTAAGTACCTAAAAATCCCTACTTTTATTTGCATTAGGTTCAAACATTTCTACTTTACTTACAGCTTTTACTCACAACTGATATTTTTAGAAATGCTCCTATCAACTTCAGCAGCATCTGGCGAGATTTAACGACCATTAAACGGCGGTTCTTTCAGCCAACCTTCGTCAAAGCTCCGGCGGCCGGCGGCCGGTCGCCGGACGGCCGGTCTCGCCTGCCGACAATCCCGCCACTCGTAAAAGAGAATGTTATTGAGTACAGTTACATGACAACTCGTTAGGACCAAACTTTTGATAACTTCACTTGTTCCCTAGAGGATAAAGTATAGATTGTTTCGTCGTCAAAGTTTTAGGCAAACTAATCAGAACTGTAACTCGACTCTACTCAGTAAATAGAAATAGTAAAAGTTGATGGTTTAATCAATAACGCTGTAGCTATTACAGTAATTAAGGAACACTGATAACTGGTTCTTTATAATGGACCATGCAGTTACAAAAAAATAAAACCGGTCAAGAACGAGTCAGAACCGCATACATAAGATTCCGTACCATCATACTAGATGGCGCTAGTTTCTTCATGTTTAAAAAAAACACGATTTTTTGTATGGAAAACACCCCCTATTTTTTCACTTTTTCTAATTTTTAGTATTTGCTGTTATAGCGACAACAGAAATACATCATCTGTGAAAATTTAAACTGTCTAGCTATCAGTTCATGAAATACAGCCTGGTGACAGACGGACAGACAGACAAACGGACAGCGAAGTATAAGTATAGGGTCCCGTTTTTACCCTTTGGGTACGGAACCCTAAAAAGACACAAAAGACATAAAAATTTATTTCACGAACTTAGCTTACTTATTAGAGATCCCATTAAAAACATTTTTATGTTAACATTTGCCAAGTGTCGTGAGCCTATAGTCTACGTGTTAAAATCAATATTGAGCAAATTGCGTCGTAGATCTTTTTTTAAATATAGTGAGTAAATAATAATACTTGAACTTATGATTGATATACTTGATGCGTCTTTGTTATAAAGACATTTTTCTGACTTGACAAACATGACATATAGCTGTCATGGATGCATGTTCTCGTGATTTTAAGCACTCTCGAGTCTTTTACGACGAGTATCAGGAACATTTTTCGTGACACAGTTTCTTCAGTCGATAACAAAGATATTAAGAGCTAGAAAATGCATTGAGTCTGCTCGAGTTGGGCCCTACCCACTACCGTGCTCCCTGGTCAACTGTGACCCCACACAAGGCTAGGCCAGTCTTGTGGCGGTCAAAAATCATAGACTCGAAACAAGTTGTAAGGGATCTTCCACTGAGGTTCGATTTATGACAATTTTTGTGTGATTTCTAGAGCATAGTTTATTATAGGCTGGTTGAGGTGAGGGGAAATAATATGTGCTCTCGAAATGTGATTCTGGCACTGGCTTGATGTGACCTGTGCACACCACATTCACGATTCCACCTCTTTAGGGGTGTAGTGGGGTTTAACAGTAGTACCTTTACAGAATTGCTGGTCGACCTACTTTGTGGGTGGTAGTTGCTGCCTGGTCTGCAAACCCCACAACCTCTTCACTAGTGGCTCCAAGTAGCTGTCTGTGTGCGCAGCGGCCACACCCTGGTAACCATGTCGACCCATGGGCTAAACCTAGTGAAGGGTGCTGTGAACGACTGAACAACGTTTACAGTCAGATGTGGGAGATTCCCCATAGAAAGCACATGAAGACCCCAGCGGTGTAGAAGGCGAGCAACGTCGATAGGCAACAGCATTCGGCTTCTGCAGCGATGAGGCAAGGTACACGGAAATATGCCTTAAAGGGCGCACGCTTGAATCCTTATAGAGTCGTGCGGCCAATTTCCTGCATCCTCTGCTCCCAGCCGGTCGTGCTGGTAACCCGGCCCATCGGCATCAGGTCACAGAGGACGAGAGAGTGGGTTTGCACCAGCGCAACTGTCTATCCACTTAAATACACTCACGCGCAGATGACTCCTGAATGTTTTTATGGACCACGAGCGCAAGTCCTGCGGCGATGGAGTGCTGATGGTGGGGGGAGGATATGGTGTGTCCAAACCCTAGTTGGCATCTGCACGTAGGCGGTCTTCTGGTGATGGTCGTTCTAGATCTCGTTTGGGACGGGAGATCGGTCCGGCAGCTCAGTTGACGACAAAGCAGCCCTATTTAGGAGGCGCTCTGCTTTCCCCAATCCGGGGAGGGGCCTAGAAAAGGTGGCCTAAAAATAGCCCGTCTCTCCTGCAATTCAGTTGGCAAGCCGCGGTCAACTGTTCACCAACCCACGCGGCCGAAAGAAAAAACAAAAACAGTTGATAGAACACCTAATGATAGGAGCATGGAATGTACGCACCCTTCAGGACAGCGACTCAAACGCATGCCCAGAGAGAAAAACAGCTCTAATAGCCAGAGAGCTGGCCAGATATAACATCGATATAGCAGCAATAAGTGAGACACACCTGAGCGACTCTGGAGAGCTATGTGAACAGCTTGGAGGCTACACCTATTACTGGAGTGGGAAACCTAGCACTGAAAAGGCAGCTAGTGGAGTGGGTTTTGCGATACGTAACAAGCTGGCAAGATCACTCTCAGAACTCCCAAAGGGCATCAATGATAGAATTATGACACTTCGGCTCCAACTGTCATGCAAGAAATACATACACCTCATAAGTGTTTATGCCCCTACACTGCCGTCGCCAGACGAGGAAAAAGCTAAGTTTTACTACGAGCTTAGAAGGGTTCTTGAGAAAATACCTGCGGTAGATAAGATCCTTTTGTTGGGAGACTTCAATGCTCGTGTCGGTAGTGATTACGGTGCTTGGGACGGGGTCTTGGGAAGACACGGTTGTGGGAAATGCAACGCTAATGGCCTTGATCTTCTCACTTTGTGTGCCGAATTTGGCCTCTGTATTACAAACACTTGTTTTCGCTTACCCGAAAAGTTGAAGACCACGTGGATGCATCCAAGGTCTAAGCACTGGCACCTGATAGACTACGTGATAGTGCGCAAGAGAGACCTCAGCGACGTACTTATTACCCGAGTGATGAGAGGTGCCCAGGGTTGGACCGACCACCGTCTGCTCAGATCAAAGCTGCGGTTGAAACTGAAAGCACCACGACGAGCTGCACACAAGATCCCTGCAAAGTTGCACTGCGCAAGATTAATTCATGACAAAGATATAGCAATAGAATTGGATGACGCCTTTGGTACAACACAGAGTCCATCAGAGTTCAAGACAGTCGATGAGAGGTGGCGCGACTACGCCGAGAACTTACACAATTGTGCTCTGCAAGTTATTGGCAAGCCACAAAAGAAAAATCAAGACTGGTTCGATGAGTCAGATGTGGAGATCAAGAAACTTGTGGAGGAATACAGACTGTCTCTTATCAGCTCTAACACCTCTGTGCGAAGCAAGGCTCACCATGACCTCAAAATTAAAGTGCGCGCCCTTAAAGATAATTGGTGGGTAGAAAAAGCAACCGAAATGCAGCGCTATGCTAATACAAACCAAATAGGCAGGTTCTTTGAATGTCTGCAGACTGTCTTTGGACCATCTACAAAGAAAACAGCTCCAATTTACAACAAAGATAAGACCAATCGTCTGACAGAACAGAGTGATGTTCTTGAACGCTGGGGCGAGCACTTCAACGATGTACTCAATCCCTGCGCCCAAACAACGGATTTGCTGTATTTGGATGCTTTGCAAGACTTACCTGTCACTGAAGACCTTGGTGAACTTCCCACCTTTGCCGAGTTTACAGCAGCACTTAATAGGTTGAAGAATGCCAAGTCACCTGGAATGGACAACTTACCGTCGGAAATCTACAAACACGGCGGACCAAACATCAAACGGTCACTGTTCGACCTGATCTTGGAAATATGGGAGTGTGAAACCATCCCGCAAGACTGGAAAGATGCCTCCATTTGCAAGTTATATAAAGGGAAAGGTGACATATCAGACTGCAACTCATACAGAGGCATTTCCCTCCTGTCAACAGCTGGTAAGGTTCTAGCACACATCATAAACTCCAGACTTTCCCGTCACGCAGAGACCATTCTCCCCGAGACGCAATGTGGATTTCGTCCAGGCAGAGGCACGGTAGATGCAATTTTTGTCGTTAAACAAATGCAAGAAAAGTGCCTGGAACAACACCGTCCTCTGTTCATGTGCTTTGTCGACTTAGAAAAGGCCTTCGACAGAGTACCACGGCAAGCCTTGTGGATTGTGCTGAAGAAAATTGGATGTCCTGTAAAGTTAATTAACCTAATACGCCAGTTCTATGACAACATGACGGCCAGAGTTCAACACGAAAATAACTTTACAGACCGGTTTCCAGTTACCAGTGGAGTGAAACAGGGATGCGTCTTGGCCCCAACCTTGTTCGCTTTGTATTTTGCGGCTGTAATGCAAGACGCGGCTAAGGATTGCAACGAATTAATCGAGATTAACTCAAGGACGGACAAAAGCATATTCGATCTTTCCCGCTTCAGAGCTAAGCGAAAAGTGACAAAGCTCTCTGTCTTGGATATTTTGTATGCTGACGATGTTTGCCTTATGGCTGACTCAGTGGAAACACTCCAAGCCTACGTGGGATCTCTGCACAAATCGTGCCATAGATTTGGTCTGGTAATAAGTATCATCAAAACTCAGGTTATCAAGCAGCCTCCGAGAGGATGCAACACTAACTACTCCAATATTTATCTGGATGACAAAGCACTGGAAGAAGTAACACACTTCAAATACTTAGGTAGCCGGATCAGAAAGGACAATACCTTGGCCTCAGAGATACCAGCGCGAATAGCAAGTGCAGCAGCCATCTTTGGAAAACTTCACCACCGTGTATGGGGTTCACATGACCTGAAGCTGCAGACAAAAATTCTTGTCTACAAAGCGATTGTCTTGCCGACGCTTCTGTATGCTGCGGAAACCTGGTGTTGCTACAGAGCAGACATCAAGAAAATGGACGCATTCCATCTAAAATGTCTAAGGTCTATTCTGCGAGTGAAGTGGCAGGACCATATCCCTAACACGGAAATACTTCGTCGAGCTGAAATGTCCGGCATTGAAGCGCTCATAATGAAACATCAGTTACGATGGTGTGGCCACGTTCTGCGTATGGACGATAGTAGGCTACCCAAGGCTGTTTTCTACTCCGAACTTAACAGTGGAAAGCGAAAACAGGGGGGCCAATACCTGCGCTTCAAGGACGTTCTTAAACGACATCTCACAGCTTGTGGCATACCAAGTGATCAATTGGAGGATCTCGCTCGTCTTAGACCGGAGTGGCGCTCCACTATCCATAAAAGTGTCGAACGCTTTGAGCAAACACGCCTAGAAGACCTCGAAGCTAAGCGCCAGTTACGGAAGACTAGACCGAAGCCCTCCTATACGTATACCTGCAACTCTGCTGGCCAACTGTACTGCGCAGCTTGTGACCAAGTTTTTAAAACAAAGTTCGGCTTTGCAAGCCATATCAGGGCGCGACACCAAACAACAGATCAGGCCTGAGAAATAAATATTTTGAAGGAGTCGCCGTTGCCGGATACGGCAAGGAGGACATGTCCACCTCATTATAGAACTCAGTATCAAGAAAATAATTTCGTCCTCCGTGCAGACACTAATCTTTAGTATCTACTTAGGTAACGTCACCTGAAATGATGACTGCATGAAATTTTTGGTGATACAAGGTTGTTTAGAGGGCAAACACGTAGGAACGTGGACGATCACCCCAGTTGCAGTCTAAAGAATTCATACCATCGTCCAACGGAAACGTCATTGCACTCGTGTGGGTGGAGGTCAAGAGGCAAAACCTGGCAAGGTCCAGTACCAATTTTCCTAGCCACTATTGTTCGGGAACTGGGGAAAATTCATTAAACGCTCTGCAGCTCCAGCGGTAGCCAGTGGCTAGTGATGTCGGCTTGGGCGCAAACATGAAAGGCGTTGGACTACTGTATGGAATGTTACGCCCGCGCCCCAGCACTTCACGGACCTCGCGGGATCTAAATGTTACACCACGCCCCAGCGCTGCACAGACCTCGCGGGATCTGAATGATACGCGGCGCGCCAGTGCTGCATGGAACTCGCGGGATCTGAATGTTACACCGCGCCCCAGCTCTTCACGGACCTTCGGGAGATAAATGTTACGCTGCGCCCCAGCGCTTCATAGAACTCGCGGGGCTGAGTGTTACACCGCGCCCCAGCGCTGCACGGAACTCGCGGGATCTGAATGTTACGCCGCGCCCCAGTGCTTCACGGACCTCGCGGGATCTAAATGTTACACCGCGCCCCAGCGCTGCACGGACCTCGCGAGAAATGAATGTTACGCGACGCGCCAGTGCTGCATGGAACTCGCGGGATCTGAATGTTACACCACGCCCCAGCTCCTCACGGACCTTCGGGAGATGAATGTTACGCCGCGCCCCAGCGCTTCATAGACCTCGCGGGATCTGAATGTTACGCCGCACCCCAGCGTTTCATGGACCTCGCGGGATCTGACAGTTACGCCGCGCCCCAGCGCTTTACAGACCTCGTGGGATCTGAGTGTTACGCCGTGCCGCAGCGCTTCACGGACCTCGCGGGATCTGAATGTTACACCGCGCCCCAGCACTTCACGGACCTCGCGGGATCTAAATGTTACACCACGCCCCAGCGCTGCACAGACCTCGCGGGATCTGAATGATACGCGGCGCGCCAGTGCTGCATGGAACTCGCGGGATCTGAATGTTACACCGCGCCCCAGCTCTTCACGGACCTTCGGGAGATAAATGTTACGCTGCGCCCCAGCGCTTCATAGAACTCGCGGGGCTGAGTGTTACACCGCGCCCCAGCGCTGCACGGAACTCGCGGGATCTGAATGTTACGCCGCGCCCCAGTGCTTCACGGACCTCGCGGGATCTAAATGTTACACCGCGCCCCAGCGCTGCACGGACCTCGCGAGAAATGAATGTTACGCGACGCGCCAGTGCTGCATGGAACTCGCGGGATCTGAATGTTACACCACGCCCCAGCTCCTCACGGACCTTCGGGAGATGAATGTTACGCCGCGCCCCAGCGCTTCATAGACCTCGCGGGATCTGAATGTTACGCCGCACCCCAGCGTTTCATGGACCTCGCGGGATCTGACAGTTACGCCGCGCCCCAGCGCTTTACAGACCTCGTGGGATCTGAGTGTTACGCCGTGCCGCAGCGCTTCACGGACCTCGCGGGATCTGAATGTTACACCGCGCCCCAGCGCTTCATAGACCTCGCGGGATCTGAATGTTACGCCGCACCCCAGCGTTCATGGACCTCGCGGGATCTGACAGTTACGCCGCGCCCCAGCGCTTTACAGACCTCGTGGGATCTGAGTGTTACGCCGTACCGCAGCGCTTCACGGACCTCGCGGGATCTGAATGTTACGCCGCACCCCAGCGTTTCATGGACCTCGCGGGATCTGACAGTTACGCCGCGCCCCAGCGCTTTACAGACCTCAAGGGATCTGAGTGTTACGCCGTGCCGCAGCGCTTCACGGACCTCGCGGGATCTAAATGTTACGCCGCGCCCCCAGCGCTGCACGGACCTCGCGGGATCTGAATGTTACGCGGCGCGCCAGTGCTGCATGGAACTCGCGGAATCTGAATGTTACACCACGCCCCAGCTCCTCACGGACCTTCGGGAGATGAATGTTACGCCGCGCCCCAGCGCTTCATAGACCTCGCGGGATCTGAATGTTACGCCGCACCCCAGCGTTTCATGGACCTCGCGGGATCTGACAGTTACGCCGCGCCCCAGCGCTTTACAGACCTCGTGGGATCTGAGTGTTACGCCGTGCCGCAGCGCTTCACGGACCTCGCGGGATCTGAATGTTACACCGCGCCCCAGCGCTTCACAGAACTCGCGTGATCTGAGTGTTACGCCGCGCCCCAGCGTTTAACGAACCTCGCGGGATCTGAATGTTACGCCGCGTCCCAGCGCTTTACGGACCTCGCGGGATCTGAATTTTACATCGCGACCCAGCGATTCACGTACCTCGTGGGATCTGAATGTTACGCCGCGCCCCAGCGCTTAACAGAACTCGTGGGATCTGACTGTTACGCCGCGCTCCAGCGGTGCATAGACCTCGCGGGATCTGAATGTTACGCAGTGCCCCAGCGCTTCCCAGACCTCGCGGCATCTGAATCGTGATACAATAAACGCTACTAATCGAACCCTTAATTAAATTTTTCACACATCGGGAAAGCTCCTGTCGCCAATGAGGACGGCAACAGGAGCCGCCCCTCAACGTCACCGTGACCACATTAGAGTAGTGACGTAAGAGAGACATCTATGGATTAAAAAATGGAATAGAAAATAATTTAGTTGCCATTTGTATACGAGTTTGGGTTATTGTGGCGTGTTCTAGGGCGCAACTAGCGAGCCACTAGCAAGCCGCGGGGCGGACGGGGCGGACGGGGTGGACGGGGTGAGCAGGGGCAGGCAAACACGCGCGGACGTGCCCACGCCGCAACGCCGGGGATCACGAGTGGCGCGCGCGTTGCGGGCCCACTGCCAGCGGACAGCGCACGAGCACGACACGGGTGCGTCACTATATGTGATGAGATGAGGTTTTAGTGGTTCTTACAAAGGCTCAAACACCTGAAAAAGCAATATTGTTGCTAATTGTACCAACTGACTCGGCCTAAGAAATATTACATGATTGAACTGATGGATTGCATAGTCTGAACCCCGACATCAAAATTTCCTAGTCTGTGTAGGTAAAAATACCAATACCGACAATCCGTAACTCCAGCCCCCTGATTCTTAGACTGTGCCCCCGGCATACGCACGGACCTGGTGGAAGTACTCCCCGTCTCCTCCAAAGACTCCATTCGTGTAAGACAGTCAGTATTAATTAAAATCTGTTTTTTTTCATCATAATAACTTCTTCACTCATTGCTAGTTGTGCGACCCAACCTGAAGGTTCAACCCTAACACCCTATGCTTTCCTCCGAGCCTTGCCATAAATCTGTCCAGAAAATTGTAGATAAGTAGACAAACATCTTGATCAACAATAAAAATGGAACAAAATGGATTAAATAATGGATTTTCCTGATGAATTTTTAGTGTTTACGTTTAATTTTATGGCCGAGCCTGTGTTTTATAAACGAGCCTTTATTTTTTACCCGACTGCGCCAGAATGTATGTATAATTGTTTGGCACGCTCTGCAGCCTGAACGGCTGGATGGATTTTGGCTTGAGAGATGTCGTTAGATTTGTATTTACTGTGAGAGTGACACTGGGTATATCAAAATAAAAAAAACAAAATGGCGGATTTTTGGCGCCAAATTGTTAGGCACGCACTGCAGCCTGAACGGCTCGATAGATTTTAGTTTGAGAGGTGTCGTTAGATACGTATTTACTGTGAGAGTGACACTGGGTATATCAAAATATAAAAAAAACAAAATAGCAGATTTTCCGGAGAATTACAGCAAGCGGTATTTGTTGACGACCGCACAATAAAAAAATATTGTAGGAAAGGTGTGTTCCTACATGAGGAGGACAAAGGAAGATATCTCCGCCAGGCGAAGTGGTGTGCCTGGGGTCCGGCCGTGGACCAGGAGTTCGTATACGGATTGAACCATGTAAGATTGATTTTGACGCACTTCCAGGACAAGGAAAAATTGAACGCATGATGTTGCTCTAATCCTAAGTTGGGCTACAACTGTCCACAAACTTCAGGGTACTTCACTCGATTTGACACTAAGTCACAAGTCTTGCGGACCTCGGCTCACATATATTTGCCAAAAGTCAAGCATATGTAGCTCTTAGTCGAGTTAAAACATTAGCTGGACTGGTCATCTGTTCACTTAATTCTAAACAACTTTTGAATCGGCCACAAGATCAGAATTCTTTTATATTAGCTTCAACGTTTACGAGAATATTATTCTATCAACTGATAAGTTAATAATCTGCGTAATCTTAATGTGTATCATGTGTATATAGGTTACTATACCTACAAACTCATTCAATAATAAAACTAAAAAATGAATAAAATAAAAAACGGTAATTTAAAAAACTAAAAAACCCGACTGCGTTTCTGTGTAATTTGAAAATGAAAAACCCTAAAACAAGAAAGTCGTCATACCCGATTGCACTTAACTTAAGAAAAATTGTAGCAGTCGGGACCCATTATAGAAAGTCAGCCGTCTAGTCAGTATATTGGAGTAATCTGCAATGTAATATAGGTATGTGCTCTCAATTCACTATGCCTCCATTTCTAGAATGGGTCCCGACTGCTACAATTTTTCTTAAGTTAAGTGCAATCGGGTATGACGACTTTCTTGTTTTAGGGTTTTTCATTTTCAAATCACACAGAAACGCAGGCGGGATTTTTTAGTTTTTTAAATTACCGTTTTTTATTTGCATTATAGTTGTTGTCGACTCGGCTGCGGTGACGGACTCAGCCCACGAGCGCAGCCGACCGCGCGCGACCCACGGCGAGCCTCCGCCGCACGCATAACTCGGCGCTAGTTTAAGGAGGCGTGAAAGTCAATCGCCCCAAACGGCTCATCGCTCTCCTCCCCTCGTACCCGTGTCAATAGCTGCATATAAATATGCTCCGCCTCGCTCGCACATCGGTGCGCGATATTTTGCGATTCCGACACTTTTGTGATAGTGAGCAGGTGTCACGCGCACTAGCAGACTGCGGAGGGCGCTGGACAGTTTAATAGCCCATGGCAGACTTTTTGAATTCTTTTGAATTTAATGTTCTTTATTTTCACACGAGCGTAGTTACGCAATTCCATTTCTTACTTTGTTTTAATACACACAGGCACAGGTAATCGCATTTCTCCCGAGCCACACGTGACTTTTTCAATACAGTTGTGAGAAACTAAGTTAACTTTATTTATTGTTGTTATTACTTGTTGTAAAAGCGACAATAGAAATACACACTATGAATTTTTAACTGTCTACCTATTACCGTTCATGATATACAGCCCGCTAACAGACAGAAAGACGGATAGCGGAGGCTAAGTAATAGGGTCCCGTTGGTCACCCTTTGGGTGTATGGAACCCTTAAAAGGACAGTAATAATTATCGTAAGTGAAATATGTCTAAGGGGAGCTATAGATGTCACGCGACCAACGCCCAGCCTGGGCAAATAGCGGACATCGCTCAACTGCCCAACAGCCCATTTGGGTTGTTTTTTTACGTACTTTGACGCGCTCGGGTTTATGGTTGAAAAAAGTATACAAAAGTTGGTAATCTTTGGCGAAAATGTACGAGAAATATAGGTCCGGTCATAAGGGCAGTATATATCAGGCCTTAAACCCATAGCTAGTAAAATAATCGTGGTAAGACAGAGACAAGTTTACAAATAAAAGTCGGCCATATTTTCTTGATTATTTACCGGATTTTTGTGAGCTTGTGTCTCAATTTAGATGAAATTAGCACGGAATTCTCAGTAAATTGAATTCATTCATATAGTAAGGTGTTATTGCGTTACTGTGAAGTGATTTTTACATAGTTTCCTTTTCGAAAAAACTCTTGCGAAAAAGTGATGTGTTTGGTGGTACAGGTTAGAATTTCATGACGAATTTGGATCAATTTTGCTGGATTATTCATGAAAAGGTAAGTAAATTGTATTTTAAACTAATACTGCTTCACTGTGTTGTGATTTTATCACATTTTATCACCGTATCTTGGACGAAAAAACTCTTAGAAAAATTATAAAAACATTGTTTGCAGCGGCAAAAACATAACACAAGGAAGCAGTATTTTTTAAAAATTGATTTTGCACTAGACTATCTTTTTTGTTTTGAATCATGTAGATACATTACCTAGCCATTAGAAAAACATCATTTTTAACTGTATTTATGTAGAATATAAATAGAAATAGTAAAAAAAAACTAAAAAGGAACCGAAAAAAAAACAAAACTTTTAAATTCATCGTGTTCTATTTAATTTTTTGTGATAGAAGAAATCTAAAAAAAATATAATCAAAAAGGAAAGTTAATCAGCTCACTAGATCAGTAATTAGTTTTTAAAGGTTTTATACAAAAATACTGAGAAAACCTCCGAAATCCGCAGCGCGGCCGACCCCCGCTAGTCCAGAGCGGAAGTACTTATCGTATGGACGCCGTCGGGAGCTGTGAACTGAAACCCTTGCGATGTCTTAATTTACGCTATTATGAAAATGATGGCACTTAACTGATCAGCCTGAGTTACTAATTTAGTTCTTGATCAGAAGAAAACAATAGAATAATGTAGATCTGATTAAAAAGTAGTCTACATTATAAGTTTGACTTCCAGCCTGTTATATTATAGCGCCCTGTGCGGCTGTGCGGCTGTGCGGCTGTGCGGCTGTGCGGCCGTGCGTCGGAGGGTCCGTGACAGCAGGTAAAGAGTGCGAAGTGGCGGGCGCGGGCGCGGGCGCGGGCGCGGGCGCGGGCGCGGGCGCGGGCGCGGGCACGACGCTAATTGATTGCGGCGCGCCCGCGGCCGCGTCCACTACTAGTACGTAGC
This sequence comes from Coleophora flavipennella, assembly GCA_947284805.1. Taxonomy (NCBI): domain Eukaryota; kingdom Metazoa; phylum Arthropoda; class Insecta; order Lepidoptera; family Coleophoridae; genus Coleophora; species Coleophora flavipennella. The sequence continues at coordinate 387,275 of OX369275.1, forward strand.
GCTCGTAAACATCGTGAACCAATTGTGATGAACAGGTATCGTCAGTGAGATACACTATTGTCCACCAAAACATTTCATTTAAAGTTGGCTGCCAAGACTCACAAGTTCATAATGCTGTCACTGTTAAAAAGTAATGAATTATCTAGTAAGGCCAAAACCCTAGCTGAGCTCCAATCTTTGCTGGGCATTGTAGCCCAAGGGGCAATATTGCTCTAAGTACTCTTGGCTGAACCACATTTAAAACAATAACTAACAAATAACTCTACCATCTTATCTAAGTTTTGCCGCCAAACATTAATGGTAATAACATTGATGTGTCCCGGCTTGAAAATAAGATAGCCAGTCCCCACTATCGTTAGGGAATCTTGTACGTCCGCTTCCATCTTCGGCATCATCGTCACTTACCATCAGGTGATTTGATGCCAAGGGCTTACCAATTGTGAATAAAAAAAATAAGCCCCGGTACTGCCAACAAGTCTTGATAAAAAGGTATAGCTTGAACGTTTCGTGATTGTCGCACAAGTTATTCCTTTAGGACTAAATTTATTATGTCATCTAATAGTTCCATGGACATTAAACGGCAAAGCTGTAGAGTGTTTTACCAAGATGTAGAGTGTAGTAGGGTTGGGGCTCATAGGTAGATTTAATTGTTATTATTTGTTATAAATGCGGTACACAGACAAGAGCACTCAGAGCTATATATTTTGAACTCGGGCAATTCCATCATCAAACCTAACGCACCTATTATCGCTCGCTTCACTCGATTATCTCAGATCCGTCTTCATAGTCTGGCGAATTTAGCTGTTCATATCGTCGAACGCTGTATCATTAATTGATCTGGCCAGACCATATCATGACGTGGGCGGCGCGCGGCGGCATTGTCCATTTAATGTAATGCTACCATTTCATGATCGGGTCAACAATTTCGTGAAATGGTCAATTCTATGACATCGTCAGGACATATTTACAATATTAGCTGCAATATTAAAAAATCTCGCGGAAAATGTGTTTGAATCCAAAATAAAAAGTCATTTCGTAGCAAAATCGTTGCAATATCAGAAAATGGTTCGTAACTTTTTTTTAAACCTACCAGCCAGTACAAGTGGAGTTCTGCAACGAGGGTCTCATACCACCACACATCTCCATACGAGTAAAAAAATAATACATAATCATTTCAATCAAAAAAAATCAACGAGATCGTCAGAAAAAATAAGTTTTATTTAGTTAAAGATCAATAGCGCTAAGGCGTGAATACGATTCACATTTCACATTCCCGGCTGCTTGTGAGAGTATTGTTTGTTATTTGAATGCTGATTAAAGTCATAATTTCAAAATACTTACTTACTTACTGTATGTGTTTACTTTTATTATTTTTATATTTCTTAATTTTGTGCAAATTAAACCAATTCATTTCTCCAATGCCAACGAAAGAGTCCTAATCATCCAACTCGCGCCAACAAACGCAGCTTTCAAACTTCCGACAGCAGTTTCTTTTCGCAGCTTTGATGAGAAGTTACAAATTGTATATTTAAAATTCAGCGAGTATACGTTTTTTGTAGCTTTCTATAACAAGTGATTTGCATCCAAGTTTGTAATTAAGAAAGCGGCGCGCGGCGAGGGCGAGAGAGTTAAACTGCTAGCCAGCCTTTCGACCGCGATGAGAGGTTTTTAATTCAGCTCCTTTTGTATAAATAATTAGTAAGATAATACGTTCAGACCTCCAGTTATAACTAAACTTACGATTGATAAGTAAATTTTGCAAAAACGCGAGTCGGATTTTGAAAACGCCAAGTTTCAGAAACAATAAAGTGAGTCTGCCGTAAGCCACCCGCCCCAGCTTAGAATCCTGTCTCTTCCAATAGATGTCGTAAGAGTCGAATAAGAGACTTAAACCGGAATATGGGCAGCAGCGTCCTTTCCGCGAATTGCAGTTGACCACAACACTGCGATCGCCAACCCGCCTGCCAAGCGTGGCGATTACGGCAACACCCCCAATGATCTGCACAACTAAAAAACGGTCCCTAGTTCCCGGCGGCCCCGCTATTTCTGGCTCTGGTAGCGGTCAAGGTAACGACGGGGCATAGGGTGCGAAGGATCCCCAGCAGATGCCAGGCTATCAAAGCAAAAGACCTCTGGCCCTGGCAACTTACAACACGCGCTGACAAAACTCGAGGACGAATTGAGCAGGTTACGATGGGATATCGTAGGATTGTGTGAAGTCCAAAGAAAGGATATGATACTATAATCCTTAAATCCGAAAACCTACTCTATTTCCAGGAGGGTTACCAGAGTCCCAGGGTGTTGTTGGGTTTCTAGTCCACAAGTCCGTCTATAAAAAAGTGGTCCAGATAGAGAGTGTCTGGACGAGGGTAGCGTACCTTATCTAAGAATCACCAAATAGTATTTGCTGATGGTCATACAGGTATATAAACCGAACACGCAATACTCCGACGACGAAGTGGAGATCCTATATGAGGATATTTCTAGAGCTTTACATAATAGCGCCTAGACTCATAACACCGTTGTTATGGGGGACTTTAACGTAAAACTGGGCAAACGAAGTGACGGTGAGCTAAATGGGGCAATTTGGATATGGAGAAAGGAACGCAAAATGAAATGGACAGAGGTTACTTTCATCTCGTGGAAATAGCATAGTCTGGTACTGGTGAAAAAAAACGGAGCAACGTATTATTACGATTTTTTGCACAGAGATAGTTGACAGGGTGGGAAATGATATATCCATTCTCGCGCACGTCGCAACAGAGCAAACCACTGTCGTTTGTTTTTGCACAGATACGGTAGAGAGGGTGGGAACTGACATAGACTAACTAATTAGCATAGCCCGACATAGTTCCCGAGGGATCTGAGGTAAACTCATACTCGCGCACGTCAGCGTCGCAATAGTGCTACAGATTGACATGATTTTTTGCATTGAAATAGTTGAAAGGGTTAGGAAATTACATAGACTGCTAATCAGGATAGCACGATATAGTTCCCGAGGGACCTAGAGAACACTAATTTTCACGCTTTATGACATTTTGCACAAAGATAATTGAAGATAAGATAAGATTTTTATTTTGCAATTATACAGGTACACATTAAACAGGTGATGATATTTAAATACGTCTCTTCTGTATAGCTAATATTAAAACAAGCATGCAAAAATTAAATTAAAAAAAAACATAAATTTATGATTGTCATGGTCACATTATTTGTTGGTCGAATTATTCATTGACATTGTAGATTTTTTTTTCAATTAGCCAGTTATACAATTTTTTGACGTGAATACGTCTTTAAAATTACCTCCATAGGGATGCAATCTAAAAAATGAATGATAACAAAATCGGGGGATACAGTTTAGTGTTGTAGCTACATATCTATCATCTCCATCCAAATTTCGTTTACACCACTTGATAGCTAAAGAATCAAAGAATTTATTACGCTAAGTAAGGACTGTAACACATCGCGCGCGGGGGAAGGGGCAGCCCCGCCATTTTGAAGGTCATTTTGCTGCGTATCGAGATTTCCATTTAGTATAACTTTCGACTCGGTGAAGCTACGACGTTTATTCAAGTTTCAATCGTCAGCTCTCGTCAAAATCTATCGATTATATATAAAACATTAGTGTAAAATTGTAACTGTGATTATAATAAGGTGTTTAAATAAAAAAATATATAATGTCGGCCTATACGCGTCGAAAAGCCAAATCGAAATACAGAGATCGTATACGGCTGGAAAGGGCATCTCAACAGCAATCGAATGGTACCAATAAAACACCATATGATCGAGTCAAGCAGTGCCGGCAACGTAAAGTAATGATTGCGGCCGAGCGGATCAACGACGGTGCCAGTACATCTGCAGCTGGGACGGTTGAAATTACGCAGATAATAATATTAATAATAATAATATTTTATATAGAAACTACATATTACCCGTTACGAGACGTATTCACGTTAAAACCAACGGCCGTGTGCCCCGACACAGCCCCACCCGTTTTTTTTTTAAATAGCGTTATTTGTAGGTTCTTAAGGGGGTGGAAACTTAAGTAGCATAGTATACAAGTAGGATACTTAAAGTGACGTCATATTTTCAATATCAGGCAATACAAAGGTTCCCGCACGAAAAGAAGAACATTGTATCTCTGGAATGGCTTAATGTAATAAGATAAAACTTCCACTGTTAGATTAAGTGTATTCAATATGTTAACACTTGATATAGTTACGAAAATATAATTTTGATCCTGGAAAATCGGTGGGTTCCCGAAATAATCGAAATAACTCATTGTTTCAGTTCAATTAGGCGTGCAATTCGAAGGGCACTTTACGTGACGTCATATTTTCAATCTGGGATAATCAAAAGATTTTCTCAGGAAAGTTAGAATATTGTTTATCTGGAATATTATGATGAAACTTTCACCGTTGGATTATATGTATTTAAAATGTTAGCACCTGATTTAAGTTATTAAAATATACTTTTGATTCCGGAAAATTGTGGGGTTCCGGAGGAATAGGAATTAGGCTTGTCGACTATTGCAGGTATCTTGGGAACTCGATGATATAACATAAATGCTAAAACTATGAACAGTTTTTTTAAAAACAATTTTAGCATGCCCAACATGGTGTATGTTGTACTTCCCGATATAACTTACTAAAGGGTATTAAGAAATAAAAGTTAACCAAGAGAACCATCACCTGAAGTAGCGTGCACCAGCTATATATTCATAAAATTAAATCCACGCGGGCGAAGCCGTGGGCAAAAGCTAGTAGACATATATAACTTGCTTTTGGTGGTATGAAACCCCAGTTTTTCGAAGTTTTCCTTAATATGCGCAATAACCTATTTCAATTGCAAATCTCAAGTTAAAAAGTCACCTGAATACAATTTATTTGATGAGAAGTGGCGGTGCAGAACCCATACTTTGCAAGTTCGACTCGCACTTGGGCAGTTTCTTTTCCTTTGTATACGCCCAGTAACCTGGCTACTCGTCAACGTAAACGCCAAACAAGTTTCCAAGTCACCCGGAAGTGGAAGTGGACTGTAATTTTGATGAATCTGCCAGTTAGTAAGTCAGTCAGAGTGAGTAAGTCTTAAAAGTAGTGATTTTCGGACTTCAATATCTCATAAACGGTAAAGGATATATTTATGAGAATTAGGATTATTTTAATTTTTCTTTTCACCGGAGCCGGGGCTGGGGCCGGCCGGGGGCACACACTTCAGTGTGACGAGTTCAAAAAATGTTTTATTAACTGAGTGGAGGTTCCTTGGGAAAAGTTGTTCAGATTCATGCGCGGGAATCCTATATAGTCAATTATTTTCTGCTATTTCAAAAAGACCTCTTAAGTACTTCTAAACAAGTATGTACTGGCGCTTACACTATATCGCATAATAGTAAGGAAATGGAATGGAGATTAGAAATCGTCAACAGAAGAGGTCTGGAGTGCGGTTTCCTATTTAGCGGAGCACAATGGGCCGGACTCAGGCGGGGCGCTCTCCGCGCTCTCCGCGCTCAGGCCGGCTCCGGCAAATCTGCTTACTGGGCGAGAGGATGGGTTATTGCTATACGAGGGGCGTCTAATGCGCCTCCTTAGGATTGAATAAAACATTACGTGTTTACGGGTTGCTCTGTTTAGCTCAGCGCGGCGATCTGCTCGGTGAGGAGTAGAGTGCAATGTTGTAGTGTTAAGGTTTTAAGTCAGCGTCGTAACGGCTAGGGACACTACCTCCTGTCCAGGAGATCGTGGTTTGAATCCTGCTATGTACCAATATGTTTTCGAATTTCGATTTCATATGTATATTTATTCAATGCTCTTAAGCTGAAGGAAAACATCGTGAGGATACCTGCTGACGCCTGCGAAGAAACTTAAAGTTGTGTGTGAATTCGACCAACCTGCACGGTTCCGTGGCGTGGTCGACTAAAGCCCGATTGCCCTAATTCAGCGTAAGCTCGCTCCCCTCGGTGGGGACGTATATGAGCTGGTATGATGAAGGTTATAGGTTTTTAGTATAAAAAAACAGTATAAAAAACTTTCGTTGTTTTGGCTTCCCGCCGTTGGAAATTTTGAAGATATTCTTGGCTCCATAAGCAGTCACGGTAACGGCGAGGCAGGAGGTGAGAAGAATTCCTGGCAGATGCCAAGCTACGTAGCGTAGACAGGCCTTCCACGCGGTGGACCGATGACCTAGTGAAAGTCGCGGAAAGCCGCTGGATGCGGGTAGCGCAGAATCGGTCGTCGTGGAAATCTTTGGAGGGGGCCTATGTCCAGCAGTTGACGTCCTTCGGCTGATATGATGATGATGATTCCTATCTATTTTTATAGGAAATAAACGCGATATCTAAAATCGACTAATTGAAAGAAAATTATGAACTTTTAGAAGCCAATCCCATTTGCATCCCAAACCTGGGTGTACATAAATCCGTCTAAGCAGTATCTCATCAATTCGCGCTTAATCAAGCGTCCATCGGGGCGGTGGCGGCGGCGGGGCGGCGGGGCGGCGGGGCGGCGGCGGCGGAGCGGCAGGCGGGGCGGCAGTTTCACAAGTATCCCAATAAAACCCGAGCCGAGGTCGCGCCCAAATATTTAGCGGGACTGACTACAAAACCATGCAGATTGGGTTAAGAATACCAAATGACATGGGATTTTCGTAATGAAGTATCCGCATAAAACAACAGAAAGCGAAAAGCGAAACCCCTAGTACGGAATTACTTTTTGTGTCCGTCATTTTGAACTTTATGAACAAATGCCGTGTTGCCAAGGAAACTAGCCGTGGCTGCCTCGTTTGTCCAGTGGCAGTGTGCGGTCAGTGTCGTGGGTTCGACCCCCACCCAGGGCAAACATTCGTGTGACGAACAGGTTTGTTCACTCTGTGTCTGGGTGTTCAATATCTATATACGAGTATGTATGTATTTAAACGTATGATAGTATGTATATCAGTGTCTGGTTCCGTTCCCATAGTACAGGAAACAGGTGATTTGTCGACGTATATTATTAACACACATCCTTAATCAAGTCAATTCAAAAAAAATCTAATATATTGAAGTCGGTTCAGTAGTCTCAGTTGTAAAAAGGGACAATCTCACACACATACTCGTACAAAGGGACAATCTCACACACATACTCGTACAAAGGGACAATCTCACAAACATACTTGTACAAAGGGACAATCTCACACACATACTCGTACAAAGAATGAGAGATAAACTAAGATCAAAAATAAAAACGTAAAGTATTTTTTTTGTTGTAGTTTAATTGCTTGGGCGGTTATTTAATTTTGAAGTAGTGTTTAAAATGGTTATTTGTAACGGTTGTATGTAGAATGGTTAGAGTGATCTGGGTGGCGGTCAAGATGGGGATCAAATTGGGGGTCAAGGTGGAGGTTTATGGATGTTGGTTGCATAGTAAGGAATGGTGCGACGAGCTGTTAGGTTGACACGACAGACAACGGCAGCGCCCGGCATAGCGCCACACAAAGAATATTTACTTACTTACAAAACTTCGTTGATTTTGAAATATAATTTCCTGCTCATTTTCAAGCGACTTCCAAAAAGGAGGAGGTTTTCAATTCGTCTGTATGTTTTTTTATGTGTGTTAAAAGTTAACACTGCGTGAACCGATTCTTATGATTCTTTTTTTATTTGAAAGCTAGTGCTTTCCGTGTGGTGCCATATAAATTTTATCAAAATCGGTGCAGTACTTTATTATAAAATTAACAAAAACCAAAAATAATAATGCAAAAATGTACTAAGTTGTTGCGTTGAAAGTCGGTTTTTTAATGTGTTTAGCGTTTTTAGATAGTTTTTAGGGTTCAATACCAAAAAGGTAAAAACGGGACCCTATTACTAAGGCTTTGCTGTTCGTCTGTCCGTCTGTCACCAAGCTGTATTTCATGAACCGTGATAGCTAGACAATTGAAATTTTCACATATTATGATGTATTTCTGTAGCCGCTATAACAAAAAAAAACTAAAAATTAGAAAAAGTGAAAGAATGAGGGGGTTCTTCATACAAAAAACGTGTTTTTTTTAACTTGAAGAAACTAGCGCCATTTAGTGTGATGGTACGGAACCCTTTGTGCGTGGTTCTGACTCGCAATTGGCTGGTTATTTTAATTTTCTTTAAACCGAAATATATTTCATCGTCCATTGTAGTTATTCTACCGCCCATTTCAGTTATTATATTTTCCATTAAATGTATTCTACCCAAATTCAACCCTCCCCTCTACAATAAGCATGTCATAATAACTTACCCGTAGTGTTTAATCAACGTAACGTATTAAAATTATCATTACCAATTACAAGGCAACATTTAAATCAATAAAATCTCGCACGCATCGAAATGGGTTTATTTGTCTGATGGCAACATTACAGGATCCGCGCCGCCTCCGACCGCCAGGAAGCGCGGGAATTGAAAAAATAATTCGAATTCCGAACACACGCCTCGCGCGAGCCGACGATCGGCGCAATCTTATATCGATGAATCAAACAGGAGGTGTTCGCGAATGCGCTAAGGTTTCGAATCCGCATCCACGTGCTCTTGTCGGAGCAGCGACTGTGCGCGACTAATTGAATCTTAATTATTTTATTTTGACAGGCTGTAAAGAAAAGGTGCAGTCGACTTCAAAGTGTGCTTGTTGTTGACCGCGGGGGCCTTTACAACTTCACCGGGCAGGGAACTTCACTCACTTATTACGGCCTGTATATTGGCTGGTATTTCCCGGGGTGTCCGCCGCAAGCGCACTCGATCGCCACAGTGCACCGCCACAGTGCAGCGCCACAGTGCAGCGCGGCCGCTGTTTGCGCAGCACTCAAGGCGAGGCGAGCAGCGACATGCCCTCGACGATGCCACTGTGCCGGTAGCTTTACGAACATCGCTTTTGGATCTCATATTTTCAAGTTTAACTCACTATAGACGAAGATATTTTAAGGATAGACATAGGTACAAACTTATCTACGAAATTTCAGAGCATTGTTGACAACATTTTCTAGAGTTGAGGACCCCACTCTTGAGGAGTTTATCCAGAATCAATTACGTAGTTTCAGGTTCGTCCTTGATACAAAACTATGAGCTGCAGCTGATCCGGTAGTCGGGCCGGGTGATCCCGCTCGCACGCGGCTCGCAGCGGGTTGGTGGGTTGGCGAGTTGGCGGGTTCACTCAGCCGAATATAATCCACTCTAATTACGGAAAGACTACTAGTCGGCAAGTTTGCTAATAAAGTGGATGGTTAAGTTCCCGGCAGAGCGGGCTTTAGCGGGTAACGGGTAGCGGGTAAGCGCGCAGCCACAGCGTTGCGTCGCGGGAGTGCGACTTTGGGCTCACTTTAAGAAGATTTTAACAAATCAGAGATTTCCGTAAAATAGTGCCACAAAGCTAGTGAGGTTACGTGAGACGGTGTCCTTGCCGCGCTATTGAATTTTTAATGTGTTACGGTAAGTTATATGATTGTTTGTTTTTATTTTTTTAGAATCTGCCATTATGTGATGTAATTACTTTCTTATAACCAGTGCAACATGCACCTGCAAGATTTTGTACATTTGAATTTCGAATATTTGTGTTTCCCATACGACTTTCAAATGATATTTAGACTATCTTTTGAACGTTGCATGGAAACACCGTGTCCAGTGATGTTTATACGATTTATTAATAATATTTAATAGAAAGGTGACGGTATGTAAAGTTGTTTCGGGGAACTAACTGCAATGATCTATATAAAGGTGAAATTGAGTAAGATAATCTCATAATATCAGCTCATATGTCAATTAGGTCGATGGCCCAGTGCGGGGTGCGGGTTGGTCGACTTCACACACACACACACACACAACCTTCGAGTATCTCCGCAGCGTGTGCAGGTTTCCTCACGATGTTTTCCTTCACCGTAGAAGCGTCGGATAAACGTACATATAAAATCGAAATTCGTAAAAACATTGTAACGTGGCAGAATTTGAACCACGACCTCTTGGACAGGAGGTAGCGGCCCTAGCCGTTACGCCACCCGACAACTATAATAACCCTACCAATTTTATTTAAAAATTAAATCCCAATTACTTAAATGTATATCTCTCAGGAGATCAATACGAATGTGAGGACACCTCTAACTTTAAAATTAATTGATTAAAATAAAAAAATTAATCCCGACTGGAACTTGACAAGAAAATGTATCCTACTCGTGACTCGTGTGTCACTCAGGGAATGAAGACGAATCCAACATCACCGCGCACTTCAAAATCCATTATGCTATTTAAGCCACAGGCTCAGCCAAAGTTATATACATACATACTGATACATACAGCATAAATACTGATAACCGTGTGCTTGTATTCAATATGGGTAGGTGTCACGAGGAAGTCTCGCACTCATTATAGAGTAAAGGTACCGGCAATTCATTATGTAGGTAACTGGTAATTTATGATCACATTTTTCATTTTTATCTGAGTGCATAGCACTAAAGCGAATACGTTATTTAGGATCATTCGCCATCTTCAACGACGCGAACTCATAAAAATTGATATAGTGCGTTTCTATCGGACAGCCAGTACGCGGCGTGCGGCGTGCGGCGTGCGGCGTGTGGCCACGTCCGCGCCGGGTGCCGGGCGCCGGGTGCCGGGTGCCGGGTGCCGGGCGCCGGGTGCCGGGTCACGCGGCCAAACTTGGAAATTGATCCTTGCTATATGGCTGGGCGGGTGCCGGGTACAACCGCCGAAGGGGTTGCCTTCGGACACTACATCTTGTATGGATATGTTATACGTATGATTTGTTATATATCTAGTGCAATATCGGAGCTTCGTGGGTTACTGTGCACGGCTTCTTTATAAACAAACTACTTAGTTATTTATTTAGGATTAATCTAAATATATAAAACTCAAAGTATGAGACATGCTGACATATGACTCATGCTGAGTCAGTACCGTTTTGGTGCACAGTACAGCTATTTTTTATAGTTTATTTCTATCGTTTGTAAATTGTACCTGGAAATTGTTGTACTGTGCTCTAAATAAAAGTTTTTCTATTCTATTCTATTCTATTCAAAGGTGACTGCCTGACTGACATAGTGATCTATCAACGCACAGCCCAAACCACTGGACGGATCGGGCTGAAATTTGACATGCAGGTACATGTTATGACGTAGGCATCCGCTAAGAAAGGATTTTGGGAAATTCCCACGGGAACCGCAAAAATCGGGATCTGCGCGGGCGAAGCTGCGGGCATCCCTGGTTAACAAATAAAACTCTTATTAATTAAAGCGATTGGTGATTTCAGACGTCCTTTTTGTTAACATTCCATTTACTACTGTACAGAATATCCCTGCCCAGCCCTGCCATAAGGGACTTAAACCGGAGGATGGTCAGCAGCGTCCTTTCCGCCACTTGCAGTTGACCTGCAGCAACACTGCGATCGCCAACCCGCCCGCCAAGCGTGGCGATTACGGCAACACCCCCCAATGATCTACATTACAAAAAAATGGCCCCTAGTCCCCGGCGGGCGGCCCCGCTACTCCTGGCCCTGGTAGCGGTCAAGGTAACATACATACATACATATACTCGAAAAACATAACCCTCCTTCTGACGCAGTCAGGGTAAAAATACGGCCATGTTTGTATTTGATTTCACTACTTTTAATGGCCAATTCATCCTAATCTAGCATTTGCATGTTGATTTACAAGTCGTGTGTAATCAAGTCTCACTACGTGTCAGAATGTTCAGTTGGGATTTATAATTACTTTAGTAAATTTAGTGTCGTGGGTTCTCTGCCCACCCGGGGCAAACATTCGTGTGATGATTCAAAATTATATTCAAACATATTTAAGAATTTCAATGAAATTAAAAAAAAACATAAAGCAAAAGTACCTACTTACTGAATAGTACATTTTTATACAAGGGATGTAAGACAGCTATTACAGAACAAGATCCAATTTAATAAGACCCGTGCGAGCGAAAATGGATCGAGTGCACCCGAGATATTTAGACGAGCGAGCGAGCGAAGCGAGGGAGGGAGAATATAGTTCGAGGGTGTCATAGCTACTTACAACCGAGTTAAGTATTCGACTTTACATCATTCATGCGAGGTAAGTTAGAGTAGAAGCTCCACAATGATGATGGTTTGTAAGTTTTAGAGAGCTGACTGAAATACACAATCAATACATATTCTGACAAAGATTTTATTCCTTTTTCTGAACGCCATTTATTGAAATATTCATATTATTTTAGGTATATCGGTCTCTGGATTTGTTCGGTAAAAGATTTTGTACGACATCTTCTGCTTCGAGATGATAGAAATCCGGCGTGCAGCGTGCAGCGTGCAGGCCAGTTCTTCATCGGATGAAGTACTTGATATGCTGAACTAACACTTTTAAATAGTGAAAACTTGTAATAACTTATTTTATTAAAGTCGTAAGTGAACAAGCATCAAATGAAATGAAATGTTCGTCCTAACTCAGGGTAGGCTTGAGTTCCTTGATACAGATGAGATACTATGTAGTTACTTCGTAACCCTCGGTGGAGACGATATCATGACCTGATATGATGAAATAAATCAATATCGTAATAGATTTCAAATAAATCAATAAAATAATATATGTATAAATAATTATTAATTAAAATAGAAGTTTAATGCGTGTTGCTTAGATATTTTCGATGTGTGTATTATTATGTTCAGTTACAGACGCGTCAATCTGGCGACAACAGTGTGGAGGACGTACATTTTGTCGCGATATAGTGCGCGGTAGGAGGTTTATTTGTTGAGATAAAAAGGCCAGAGCGACAATGCCGCCGCCGAGGGAGGTGCGGGGGCGGCGCGGGGTGCGGGCGGTTCAGTTTTGTTTCGCGAGTGTAACACAGTGAATGGTTATAATTGGAAAACGTCAGCCGCAGCAACCCCCCCCCCCTACTAGGGTCCCGAGTCCCGACACGTCGCAGAGGCAGGCCGGGACCGCGGCGCCGCTTTCTGCGCTGAGCAACAGTTTGTGTCACCAGCCAGGGGAACTACAAAGCGGATAGTCGGCAAGTAATATTAAATGTAGCATAAAAAACCCGCTAAAAAGTAGAAAATAATGTCTTGGCCCCTTAAGTTTAATAGTTATATTTAAATCTAAGAGTCGTCGCGTAAGGGGACAGCTAAGTTGTGAAATTATTAGTTATTAGTTGTAGTAAAGTAAAACAGTTGTATTCTGTTTTTGGAGTTTACTCCTTAAGAATACTCTTAAGAACGATTTGCATATAAGGCGCCCGGTATGAAAAAAATATGAGGAGTAAAATCTAGTGATCGAAAACGTAGTTTATTATATTCTGTTTGCGCGTTACGTTTTTTACGCGCAACCTATTGTGCGCACCTCTGTCACGTGATACAAAACAGTCAGGATTGGCTGAATCTGACAAAAAGAATATAAGTCACTACGAAATCTAAAATGAAGTCACAACACAGTAATCAAATCATATCTGTTATTGTTGCAGTCTTACAATTTTTGATCTGATAAGATTTTAAAATTTGTGATTTTTATATAATTTGGTATTCCACTCCATCATGGGTGTCAATTTTGTGAAAGCAGATAGCAGAAACTTGCCCAAAGTAGACGCAATCATGTTCTTTAAAATTAACCCCGATTTTTATTCTGCAGAGCTGAGAAATGTAAAAACAGCAATGTGAGTACTATAAAATAATATGACACTACCTACGTAAGTAACCTTAATTCTGCTAAGGCGAAATAATAGTCTTTCTTTCAGTAGTAGTTTTTTAGGTTATAAAGAATAAATTTTGTTTACAGTAAGTAATTAGTTTGCATTTTCAGGGCTGCACGAGAATCTTATGGTGACGATGCTATTGGGTACGTGCAACTACGTCGTGGATCAGGACTTTGCACACTCAATTGCAAGATCTGCCCCGAGCACAAAGTGAGGGCTAGTTCATACAAATTCACTATGGTGATAGACGAGACTAAAGGTGAAATCGTCAGTTGCCAGTGCTTGGACTGTGCAGCTTTAGCTGGTGGTTGTAAGCATGCAGTGGCATTTTTGATGTGGACCCATCGTCGCAGTGAAGAACCTTCCTTGCGTGAATGTTACTGGAAAAAAACCCGTCCTCTCGAGAGTAGGGACTACTATGAAATACGTCACTGTATATCAAATTTGAAAAAAAAACAGCTCCACATCATGAAACCAGCACAGACTTTTTCCACGGGTTTCTTCAAGAAGCAAAAAAGAAGAAAATTATGAATTGTGAACTTTTAAAGTATCAGAACGACTTTAAACACAGTGATGTTCGACAGTTTTCATTTCCTTATTCAAGTGAGTGATGATATAAAGAAAGATGTCAACAAATTACTAGAAACATTACAAGAGAAACTTAACAAAAATGCTCTTGATTTAATTGAAAAGTCAACACAAAACCAATGTTAGAGCCCTTTATGGTTTGACCTGAGATATGCTCGTATAAGCGCATCTAAAGCATATTAGGTTAGTCGCTGCCAAACACCAGATGGATCATTAGTAGCTGCGACCATGGGAGCTAAAACACCTGACACATCAGCTATGAAAAGAGGCCGGAAATTGGAATGATTAGTTATAAAAACTGTGCAGAGTAAACTTAAAACTAAAGTCAAGCCCTGTTTTGTGCCTGTTTAGACAATCGTACTTAAGTAGTAAACTCCAGTCGTGCGTCGGAGCTGACACACACACTTTTTTTTATTTTATTTATTTAGTTTTAACCCCATGAAGTCAGGCTTTTTCACCTAAAAATATCGCCTTTATGGAAGCAAAAAATACACATTTTTAATATTAAAGCTCTAGAGTTATCGAAGCAGTTTATTCGTTACTAATGCTATATTTGGGAATACCCCGCATATAATTTTGTCACTTTCAGGAAAATTTAAGAAAATTAATTATCTAAAAAATTTGCCCCATATGACCACTAAAAAAACGCCTTTGTTCCATTCAATGGTAAATAGCTCAGGGATTTGAACATAAAAGACAAGCCAGTAATTACTAATAAAAGAACTTACGTAGTAGGGAATGCAATCCCGCAGCAAAATTTCAATTGCTGGATCCCGCGGGATTGAGAGGTTCGATCCCGCGGGATCCAGGTATTTGCGGGATCCCGCGTGTTTTTTGAAAGTCATTGAAAAAAGAGAGGAATCCTGTATCATAAACGAGTCTATAAATAAAATTAAATAAATATAAATATATAATAAAACTAAAAATATTATTGACACTATTTATTAAGTAATCAAATAATTAATCAGAAATAACAGTTTTAAACAAAGGTCAAAAACTATTTTTACAAACAAACCAAAAACAACTATCCATTATTTAGGAAGGAGCTGCGCAAATGCACATAAAACATAGAGTCTCAATAGTTTTGTGAAAGTGAAACTATTTATAAGTAATCAAATCAATCACTAATTAGAAATAAGAATAACTATTACAAATATACAAAAAACAATTATCCATTATTTTGGAGGTAGCTGCGCATGAAACATAGCGTGTCAATAGTTTTGTCAGCTAAACGGCTTCTTACTTTGCATGCTTGGTATCCGGCAGCAGAAAATGCCCTTTTCGCTTCCACGCTGGTGGGCACCACTGTTAATAACGCATTGTAGACGAATTGAAGATTTGAGCCCACCAGACTCCAACAAATTCATTTCTTTCTTGATTATACCTTCAAGAGAATGAAGTCCCGATTCCGAAGAAGATCGACCAGCGGTTTTAGAACGTATGTCGCTGCGCAGTCCCGCAAATCCCGCGGGATCCCGCACGATTTAGACGCGGGACTGGTCCCGCAAAAATGGTGCGGGATCCCGGCATTTCGGGATCCCGGTATCCCGGTATTGCATTCCCTATTACGTAGTAACACCATAAAGTCATAAATAACAATAACTATTTATTTTCAATAAAAATTTGCATTGAACTTCAAAAACTGAATTTCATAGGTAAAGACCTATTCTGATATCTTTTTCAAAAATATGATATTTAGATGTGCAAATAGCCCACAAAATATGTAAACATTAAAATTTAACTGATTTATGTATGTACCCATTTGTAAATAATTTAAATCTAACCAAACGTGCCTGTTAACTAAACTTGGTGCCACAGCTTTGTAATAAGTACCCATTAGACAATATATTTGGGTAAATAATATTATTATTTTAACGTGAATCCGATGAACGTGTTGCTCGCACCCCGGCGCCCGGCGCCCGGTGCCCGGCACCCGGCGCCGGGCGCCACGCGTGCATTTCAGAAAAATTGCGTCGCCAACAACGTGTACTTTCAAGGGCTTCGTACGTCTACACTATAGCAGATAGAAAAATTATAATTACACCGCCTGTAAGAATTAATTGGCGAAAATCTTAAATATATATTTTTGGATCTGCCTGAATAAAATATTTTTTTATTTTATTTATCATTTTATTATTTATATGCACCTAAACTCAGGTACCACGCGTACAAACAACGGTTAATGTATGCCACTCTGCGGGCTACTTATGCCATTTATAATTTAGTAGGTACATAAGTTGTAATAAAAATGTTTCCCACGTTTCTGTACTCCCGGTCCCAGCCCCTCACCCTCCCTCACCCCCTCCTCCCCACCCCGCCGGTCCTCTGGCCCCGATCTATGAACAATCACAATACAAATAGTTTTTAATGAGTGCGCGTCGCGACGTTGGACGGAACCACTTCCCGTAGCCCAGGAGCCGGCTCGGTGCCGGCTCGGTGCCGGAGCGGGGCAATAAAGCAGTCGAAGCGGCAAGTGCCGCGATAGTCCGGGAGTCGTGTCCTTATTATTTTGCTGTAAAACGTCTTTAACAAGCAATAATTGTTTCGGCCCCAGTAGGGGCCCGTAATGACTTAGTGAGCCCCCGGGACCTTTGATCTGCGCGCCGCCTGTAAACGAACAGGAACATATTCGGGTGAACGATGCCTATGGTGCGATGTTATTAAATAATAATCCTTATATAGTTATAAATTTGAAAATTTGTTATTTATTTGTTATATTTTGACGCTTCAGAACCGTGAGTAATCTTGATGAAATTTGGTACGTGGGTAGTATGTGTCACTGGTAAGGACACAAAATACTTTTTATCCCATAAAAATAGCAAAGTCGATGCAATTTCTGAGGAAACTGAAAAAGTACTCTTTTTTTTTGGTTAATTTCTTTAACGTCGTAACGGAATAATGGATTGTTGTTATTTTTGGTTGTTTAAGGGGGGTAGGGGACCTGACATAATTTACTAATTGGCATATCCTGACATAGTTTCTGAGAGATCTGGAGAATACTCATTTCCACACTCGCGCGCGTCTGCGTCGTAACGGAGCAATTACGGATTGAAGTGATTTTTTGTATAGAATAAGTTGAGGGGGTGGGGTGTGCCATAAACTGTTAATCAGCATAGCCAGATATAGCTCCGTACATACCTTAGATATAGTTATGTTGATTTATTTCATGTATTAATATTTAAAAATATTATTTCATAGTTGTAAGTAAATTTATTTTTGAAGTCGGTTATTAGTTTTCAAAACTTTCATTTTTTGTTTTTGGAGTTTACTCCTTAAGAATCGATTTTCATATAAGGCGCCCGGTATGAAAAAAATATGAGGAGTAAAATCTAGTGATCGCGTTACGTTTTTCGCGCGCAACCTATTGTGCGCACCTTTGTCACGTGATACAAAACAGTCAGGATTGGCTGAATCTGACAAAGAGAATATAAGTCACTACGGAATCTAAGATGACGTCACAACAACACAGTATAATAATAATTATAATCAGATCTGTAATTGTTGCAGTCTTACGATTTTTGATCTGATAAGATTTTAAAATTTGTGATTTTTGTATAATTTGGTATTCCACTCCATCATGGATGTCAATTTTGTGAAAGCACATAGCAGAAACTTGCCCAAAGTGGACGCAATCATGTTTTTTTTAATTCACAATTGGTAAACCCTTGACAACATCTCACTTGGTGGTAAGTGCCGATGCTGCCGAAGATGGAAGCGAAATAAAAAATAACTAATTCATTAATTAATAATTCTTCAAAAACAACCCCGATTTTAATTCTGCAGAGCTGAGAAATGTAAAAACAGCAATGTAAGTACTATAAAATAATATAACACTACCTACGTAAGTAACCTTAATCCTGCGAACGCGAAATAATAGTCTTTCTTTCAGAAGTAGTTTTTTAGGTTATAAAGAATCAGCTATGAAAAGAGGCCGTAAATTGGAATCATCGGTTATAAAAACTGTGCAGAGTAAACTTAAAACCAAAGGCAAGCCCTGTTTTGTGCCTGTTTAGACAATCGTACCTAAGTAGTAAACTCCAGTCGTGCGTCGGAGCTGACACACACACTTTTTTTTATTTTTAGTGATAATGCTATCTTACAACGTTAGACATAATCATCCACTTGCCAATAATATATCATAAAATCGTAATTCATGTGCTTCATCAACCGATAAAGAGTCCTATGGCTTTCATCATCATCTCAACAGCATGAAAGTTAAGGAGTTTAAACATTCCATCATCATCTCACCTGAATAACTTGAAAGAACACAACTATCAGTCTGTACGTACCTATATTATTTAAAATATTCTACTAACCGTTATGGATATGTACCTTCCATCAACATGATGTGATGACTACCAGACGCAAATACTTGAGTTATGGATATGTACCTTCCATCAACATGATGTGATGACTACCAGACGCAAATACTTGAGTTATGGATATGTACCTTCCATCAACATGATGTGATGACTACCAGACGCAAATACTTGAGTTATGGATATGTACCTTCCATCAACATGATGTGATGACTACCAGACGCAAATACTTGAGTTATGGATATGTACCTTCCATCAACATGATGTGATGACTACCAGACGCAAATACTTGAGTTATGGATATGTACCTTCCATCAACATGATGTGATGACTACCAGACGCAAATACTTGAGTTATGGATATGTACCTTCCATCAACATGATGTGATGACTACCAGACGCAAATACTTGAGTTATGGATATGTACCTTCCATCAACATGATGTGATGACTACCAGACGCAAATACTTGAGTTGCTTTAAAAATATAATAATAATGTCATCCAGCTTTTATTTAACTGGCAATGTTAGTATGTATGTGTGTTTGTTTAGCTCAAATGAAGCCGTACTTCCGGTTATAATAGATCCTTTTGGCATTTTGAAGTTAATCTGATGGTGAAATTTAGTGGTGGAATCAAGGTCTCAGAATCGTATTTTATTTTCAATAGAATCGTAGGAAATACAGTCTAGTTGTATAGAAATGGCAAAATAAGTAAAGAAATCGTGAAATGTTTTCCGAAAATAAACCATTTTCAGTTGGTGTTTCAGTCTTAAATGAACTTTACACGGTGATTCAATAAATAAAACGCTCTTGAGAACATGCTCGATGTTCTAAATGTAATGTGATTGAAATAAAATGTAATGAATGATGAAATGTTTTGTTTACCTGTTTGACCATTTCGAAACAACTCGACTTTACTGTGCACACCTTTTTGAAATCGGAACCATGTATTGATATTCATTTGAGCATTTGGCTTTTTGAGCTTTAAACTAGCTGTAAGATTTTGCAAAAAATATTACTTAAAACTGTAAACCCTTTACTATCCCATGTTGAAATCTAAATGTCAACACAGCATATTTAGCGGAGCGCCCCGTCACTCAACGTTTCTTTATTAGCGCACAAAGGGGCGCTTCCGCCTCGAATCAACTGTCACTATACCACAGCGCCGCACCGCGCCGCACCGCGCCGCCGGGCCAGGCCGACCTTTGACGAACAAATTAAATTACTTGTAACTTCATTCCTTCACTGATTAATTAAACTAGCCACACTTTTAGCGTCGCGTCGGTCTGAAGAGCAAATGATTCAGTGGTCGCTACTACATCTAAGCACTTGCACGAGTTATGCGTGTAGTGTACAGTGCAGTACAGTACAGTACAGTGCAGTACAGTACAGGTGTGACAAATATTTTAATGGAACTGGATAACAATTATTATTATTCTAACTAACTTTGTGGAAGTGGAAAAAAATGGACCACCTTCTACAAAGTTAGCCGTTCTACTGATAACAAGTACTGCTGATAACAAGTTCGAAAAAAATTTTACCATCCTTTGTGTTAAATCTTGTATGTACCAAGAAGGCTTATTTTCGTGGTATCTGTATCATACATTTACTGGAAAATGATAAAAAACTGACTTGTATCGCAAAAAATTATAATTTTGCATTATTATTTTTGTTTTTTTTTTAATTTTGTAAAGAATATTACACTACTACACACCAATTTTGGTAAAGTTTATATGTGACCAATTCGATAATAAAAATTTGTTTCACAATCTGTGAATATATTGCGTAACAAACACACAAAAAATATTCAATTAAATTGAGAACCTCCTCCTTCTTGGAGGTCGGTTGAAAAGTAAACCTTCCCGGATGTCCGCCGGCGCCTCGTGGGGTGGTGCGATCGACCTAATCGCGTCCACAACTGACCCATCGCTTTGATCTCCGGGCCCGGCCACGTGCGGGCGTCATCAAAACGGTCCCAACAACTACTCGGCACGCACTTTCCGCTTTAATTGCCCCGTGGAAGTCGCTCGGCGGAGCGGCGCGCGGCTTCTTTGACCGCAGGCGGCGCTCTAACTCGATTTTCGTCAATTTCGTAGGCGCGCGATCTTTCCGAGCACGAGCCTACTGTCGCGTGAAATTCGTTGCGGTTCGTTCTTCAGTCCAGTTTAAATTGTATATTCCACACGAGGGACGAAGGTAAAAGGTAAAAAGGATATAAATCTTTCATTAGCCTCAATGTTAATATTGTTTACAATTTTAAATTTAATCATGAAAGTTTAGTTTTATCTATGTACTAGTTGCGCACCCGTCGTACACTCGTAGATTTACGTGTTGTCGAATCATGGGACACGCGGCACGTGGTAGGTGTACCGCGCACCGCGCACCAAGCACCGCGCACCGCGCACTGTGCACATTACGGCGTTTCGTGAACCAAACATTTCATGGCGGATAAAAAAAGAAAGATTATTGATGTTATTTATGAGCTCAGTCTAATCTTGATAATATAATATATTACCTAAATTAATCTACTAGGTCAAGTTTCGTATACAAAATGGACGGAGAATTCATTTATGGCGACATATTCGCACTATTCAGTTTTTTTAATAGTATTAAAATCGTGGTGGAACCATTCCAAAATCGACACTCATCATATCAGCCACAAATCGTCCACTGCTGAACAAAGGCCTCCCCCAAGGATTTCCACGACGACCGGTCCTGCGCTGCCCGCATCCATCGGCTTCCCGCGACCTTCACCAGGTCATCGGTCCACCGCGTGGGAGGCCTGCCTACTAAAATCGACACTAAGATTTTTTTATTATTTTTTATTTGAGTATTAAGTACCGTCAATGGATCTTTTAAAATATTTTCGTACAAAATACCTACACATACATATTTAACCTCTTACATAAAAGGATAATACAGGAGTCTTTATACAATTTTTCTTCATATGTTTCAAATAGTGAAGACATTATGAACATTTTTATTTTTAAAATAATTAATTTTCTTAATTTAAGTCGAAAAGACTTTGTTTACATTTAACAGGTTTTTTCATCTTCTGATTATACGAAAATGACACCAAACTAGGCCTAGTAGCTCAACTGATATAGGTATAAAGATAAGCCTGAGGGATCCCCCCCGAATCCTACTCCAAAAAACCAGGTTGCTCTCCTTCCTAAACCCATTTTAGGATCACAATGACCAATTCGCCAAAAGAAATCAAAGCTGTATATTTTTACATTTTTGTGTCGTGTAGCCCGCTTCCATCTTCGGCGTCAACGTAAACGTCACTTAAGATCAGGTGAGCTGATGCCGAGGGCTTACTAATTGTGAATAAAAAAGTACAGAGGCAAGTACCTGCACCTGCTCGTACTCCCCAATTAATAACCGTAAGACACAACACCCCCCGAAGTCGTCTCCGCTTGTGACTAAATCTCATCAGTAAATTGGCGTCGTCCACCCGCGGGCCCGCGGGGCCGGTGGCGTAATCGTCGCTTTAAACTAACCCGAGGTTGCCGCCCCGCGCGCACGCCGCCCCCGCGCCGCCCCGGGGCGACATGCCTACATCATCTAATGAACCGCTCGTCCGTCCCGGCGGACCCCGACGTGATTTACTCATTACTGTTGTCACGAGACCGGCTTTAAACCGCCGCCGCCGCCGCCGCCGCCGCCGCCGCCGCCGCCGCCGCCGCCGCTTTAAACCGACTCCAATCTAGATACAATCTACTAATGCGAAAATAACTGCATGAAAATGTTAAGCGACAGCTGATTGCGACTTGTACTTAAACACATGTTGACTTGGATATACCTAAAAATCGGACAAGTGTGTGTCGGATGGACATGACAAAATCTAAGGGTTCCGTTTTTTTGCAATTTTGGCTCCGGAATCCTAAAAACATATTTTAAGCTCACGGTCACTAGCAGCTTCGCATCGTTAGTTCGACCTCGAACCTACCTGAAAATAGAGAAAGACAAAAATGAGTCACTTTTGTAACGCTATTGAAACTTACCTTTTCGAATTTCAAAATGTTTATTCAAAATAGGTGCTTAACACACTCTTCCTAATGGCCACGTTATACTAATCACATTAATAAATACACAATTTCAAAGCTTTAAAAAAAAAACAATTTTTAGTGAACTACTTGTTGCCCGTGGCTTTGCCCGCGTTAGCGTCGTTTTTATGACGGTCTTTTTGGATAAGTGGTGTGTGGACATGAGTTTTCCACAGATTCCTCAGGAAGGATATCGGGCTATTCTATTAGAAGTCTATGTCACTTCCCAACCCCTCAACCATTTCTATATAAAAAAATCACTTCAATCAATCCATTGCTCCGTTGCGACGCCGACATGAGTTTTCCCCAGATCCCTCGGGTACCATGTCAGGATATGATAATTAGTAAATTATGTCAATTTCCACCCCCTCAACCAACTCTGTGCAAAAAATCACAGCAATCCATTGTTACTTACAATCAAAATTGCAGAGTACCAGGACAAACATCTTGGCGGCAAGACCTACCGCAGTTGGTCCTTGCCCTCGACTCACGGCGTTGGCAGGACTAGCGGACCTCACTATATGACTTGGCTGTCGGTGAGTGGGGACGCTATATCATAAACCTGGCAGTTTAGCGTATCTGGTAGATATACGACAGGAAATTTTTCGTTGCAATGTTAAATAGACTAACCAAAAAAAAACGCTAAAGTGCGAGTCAGAACCGCGCACAAAGGGTTCCGTACCATCATACTAGATGGTGATAATTTCTTCGCATTTCAAAAAAAAAACAAGTTTTTTTAATGGAGACTTTCACGTTTTCTGATCTTCAGTATTTGTTGTTATATCGGCAACAGAAATACAACATCTGTAAAAATTTCAACTGCCTTGCTATCACGGTTAAAAAAATACAGCCCGGTGACAGACAGACCGACGGACGGACAGCGGAGTCTTAGATAGGTTCCCGTTTATACCCTTTGGGTACAGAACCGTAAAAAGAGCATTTGTTCAGTTCCTTCAGGGAAGTAAGTAAGTAAGTAAGTAAGTAAGTAAGTAAGTAAGTAAGTAAGTAAGTATTTATTTGCTTTTAAACAAGGTACAGCAAGTAGAATGATGTTTGTTATTAAATTAGGAATCACTTGTTTAGCCATATAGAACAACAGCATGCAAATGTTATTACAGTATTAAATAGATAGAAACAAAACAAAAAAAAAACTTCAAATTTAATCCTTGACAATACATCATAATTTGTGACCCAAAAACTCATCAAGAGAATAAAACATATTATGAAGAAGCCATTCATGTAGGGTTTTCTTAAATCTATTGAAAGGCAGATCTTTAAACGACTGCGGTATATAGTTATATATGACGTGACCCATCCAATAGCAATTGTTTTGATAATCAGTAGTCTTGGGAATTTCGCTCATAACTAGCCTGTTGGGTTTTCTTTTCACTCTTGCAGTTACTTCACTCGCTTGCTTGTAGAATGTTTTCTGATATTTTTTAACAAATTTAGCCATTTCAAATACGTAAAGACAAGGCAGCGGCAAAATTTTTAAGATCTTAAATAGCGGTCTACATGAAACGTCCGGTGCTACTCCTTATATTGAACGAATACATTTTTTTTTGGGCTATGAAAACACTCATAACGTTTGTGCTGTGAATGCTTCGTACATGCTATTTTCACGGGATAAAAAAGCCTATGTCCTTCCCAGTGACACAGGCTACCTGCATGCCACATTTTCTCAAGATTGGTCAAGGTGTTGAAGCATAAAAAGGTACCAAACAAACAAACAAAAACATTTTCACATTTACAATAGTAAGGATAATATCAAAATAAATTCCTTACTAATATTATAAATGTGAAAATGTGTTTGTTTGTTATCTTTTCACGCTTCAACATCTTTGACCAATCTTGATAAAATTTTTCATGCAGGTAGCCTGTGTCACGGGAAGTACACAAACTACTTTTAGTCCCGTGAAAATGGCATAGTCCGATGCAGTTTCTAAGGGAACTGAAGAAATGTTTTTTTGTTAATTTCTTTAACATTGCAATGAAACAATGTTTGTTGTGATTTTTTGCACAGAGATGGTTAAGGGAGTGGGAAGTGACAAAGACTGCAAATCAGAATAGCTCGATCTGGGATAGGGATCTAGAGAAAACTAATGTCCACGCTCGCGCACCGCTCACCTTCAAAGACAGTCAAAAAAAAAGATGTCCATGTGGGCAAAGCCGCGGGCAAAAGCTACTCATTGTCGTCAATTAATTAACAAATAACGACATTAGGATATTAAATCTATAAGACACGAGAAGTAATACATTAAAATTATGAAATTTGTCAGTTAAGCCTTTGACAAGAGAAGGCCAGTTTGCACGACAACCAGCTATCCTACCTACAGCTCCCTAAATAAAGAATAAAAAAAACAAAAAAGTTGTTTTTCTGAAAGCCAGCAGAAAACGATCTCTCGTGCTGAGCGGCGGGCGGCGGCGGGCGGAGGGCGGGGGGCGCCG
Organism: Coleophora flavipennella; assembly: GCA_947284805.1. Taxonomy (NCBI): domain Eukaryota; kingdom Metazoa; phylum Arthropoda; class Insecta; order Lepidoptera; family Coleophoridae; genus Coleophora; species Coleophora flavipennella. The sequence continues at coordinate 412,346 of OX369275.1, forward strand.
CGAGGCAGTGTGTGTCGAGTGCCGGGCCGACTAATCCCGCCGCTCTAAGCCGCGCCTGAGGACTTGTTTCTTAATTACGTCACGTAGCGGGGATTGCGCCGCTCCGCATAAGCCAGCCTCCAGCCTCCAGCCGCCAGCCGCCAGCCTCCAGGACCGGCGACGAGCAAACATCGCGATCTTCGGCACGGATACGCGCTAAGTCCGCGCCGACTGCTCGTGTCGTGACCTTAACGGCTCGTTTTGGAAATGGCTTTACAAGGCGGCGCCGGCGCGAGGCTTTGACGAACGGCGACGCGTAACGCTTAAGTGCTTAATTATTTAATATCAGTTTATGTGTCAAGTTCTAAACGTGTTGCGTACTCGCACGTGACGCGTAATGCGAGTGTCTCGGGAACTCGATCTATTTACGTTTACACAACGTACCGCCGCTTTACGTTCCGGGACGATGGCAAACATTGCCTTACGTTAGTTTTGAAACTTACTCATTAATAATAATCAGCTTGATATATTTGCAAAATCTTCCTTTTTTTGCAAATTTATCTTATATCTCGAACAAATCACTTGAATGGCACTTCGTAATGTAGTACAACAAAATGATCATCCAAACTCCGTCGATCGCGTCTCCGTGATGGCATCAATTAGATGGCCGCGCTCCCAACTTTGCGACGCTTACCAAATTTAAGTATCGTCTAATTATGCGCGGAAATACGTAAAACTTTGGAAATAACTTTATTGAAGGAATACAAAGGAGGTTCGAGTTTCGTTTCGGGTCGGCATGTCGAGGAGTCTCGTTACGTTCATAACAAGCGTACGTCCGTACGTGCGCCGACGTGCAACTCGTTGTGTGTTTAGTTTCTCGGTGCTTGTTGGTGCTTGTTGCTCGCTTTCATTAGGTACGTGCGAGCTCCGATATAATTGGGCTGGACGCTCGCGGCCGACTGCGGCGGCGGCGGCGCGGTGCGGTCGTTGCGGACGCCATGGCCATAACGGCCGCTTTTATTTGTCGGACTTGTTACCTCAACAAAAACAGTACTAAATTGACGTGCCCCTTAAAAAGGGTCACGTTCTGATTGCGACCGAGTTGTTTTTTTTTTGTTTTCGGACAAAAAAAAACAACTCTTGCTTATTATTTTCGTTGATTGAACGCTCAGATTGTGCTATCATTTGAAACCTTTTTACTAACTAAGGTGGAAGCACACAATCTCGAAAGTTACAAGGAACTACTACAAACACTATTTAAAAACCCAACAGACAAAAATACACAACAGCGCGGTCGGTGCGCTGCACGCTGCACGCTGTCTCGTTAATTATAAACTTGTTTACTTAGCTGGGATGTTTACAGAGAACGCTAGATAAAGTGAGCTTGGAGTCATAGGATAGCGCTGCAGTTAACAAGTCAAAACATATTGGAACGGAACAACAAAGTGTCTCAAGTCTCCGGAGTCTGTGAGTGCAGAGAGGGCAGAGAGGGCAGCGGGAAAAGGACAACGTTCACAAACCTTCTCAAGCCGAATGCGAGGCGCCTGGGATACTGGAAACAAGTTACACTCACTGAATATTAAATATGAAAACCATTTAATGGAGATACCGCTGTTTGAAATATACATTTTCTAATGATAATCATTCATATCCGCATTCACATACGAGTATATACGTCGGTACTACAGTGTAAAATTTAAAAAAAACCTCAAAAGCCTAAGTGCTGCCGTGTTGTCGCGTGCTTGATACGAAAGAGTTAAAGCGATGCTACTACGCTAAAGTACAACACACTACGAGCTACTAGCTACGTGCTACTTGCTACGTGCTACGTGCTACGCCGTAGTTTACACTTAAAGAGTCAATAACAAAATTATGCAATCACTTTACACATTTTTTTAGAGTGATGGTCAGGACATGCGAGATACACAAATTTGGGCAATTTGGTGGCTAGGAACCTAGTTGGCTAGACTATACATTCACTTGTGTATGGCAGCCTCTCGAGTCGCCGCCTCGTCTCGGCGGCAGGCGGCAGGCGGCAGGCGGCGGCGGCGCCCACGCAGCGCGCTCCACAGAGGGCGAACATTTGTCGCAGCAAATGCGTTTAATAGATAAAAGGTTCGCCACTCTCCGCATATTTTATTCAAGCGCCGCGAGGTGGTGAGAGCGGAGCCTCTAATGAGTTTTGCGAGGACACTCCTGACTCCTGGCGTTCTTTGTTGATGCGTCGCACCCACTGCTGTTGTGTTGTGTAACAATGGCGAAGCCAAAGTGGTTGTAAGGGTGACCTTAAAGAGAATCTGTCTATCTTTTATTACTCTCTTATAAATAACTACCAAACTGATTTCGTTGAATTTTGGCATAGAATTAAACTCATCATATCAACCAAAAGACGTGTACTCCTGGACGAGGCCCTTCACAACGACCGTTCCTGGCTCCCTTTAGCGTTAAAAGTAAAGGGCAGAAGATAACATTGGACTTCTTATCCCAGAAAAATTCATTGTTCCCGAGTGATCTAGAAAAACGCCCCCCGCTTGCAGCTCACGCTCCTTATAAAATAAACATAGTTCTACTATACACCGCACCGTTCTCGGCATTACAGGCGAGGGCGCGCGGAGCTCCCGGCAGAACGTTAGCCAGACACGTGTTTTGGAGGTGTCACCATCCAGAAGCGGCCCTGATGACTCTGTATCACAGAACAGAACAACACAGCTCACTTGTGTCTGATCTGAGACTCACCCAACATTAGAACTTTCCAAATCATCTGCTGATTGATGTATATCTAATTTTATAATTCATACTGTCAAAGTTTAGTAAAATTACTCAAAAACATTCAGAGAAAAGTTCCAGAGCTCATTAATCCACCCCTTACTTAACTAGAACTTTATCACCTGGGATTAATCAGAAAGTTTTAGTTCGATTAAGTGCCCTCTTTACTTTTTTAGGAGTTCCTGAAAATCCGTTAAAGATGTATAATAGGTTACTTATCGTCATTACTCCCATTTACGATCTCGTTTGTACCAAAATTAATGTTCAAGTTTGCCGAACAAGTGTTCCACAAAAAAACCGCCAATATTGCACTGTTCGCGTTACTCAACAGCTATGTGTTTCACAAAGACACCGCCAATATTGTACTGTTCGCGTTACTCAATAGCTATGTGTTTCACAAAAACACCACCAATATTGTACTGTTCGCGTTACTCAATAGCTATGTGTTTCACAAAAACACCACCAATATTGTACTGTTCGCGTTACTCAATAGCTATGTGTTTTACAAAGACACTGCCAATATTGCACTGTTCGCGTTACTCAATAGCTATGTGTTTCACAAAAACACCACCAATATTGTACTGTTCGCGTTACTCAATAGCTATGTGTTTCACAAAAACACTGCTAATACTGTACTGTTCGCGTTACTCGCACCACCAATATTGTACTGTTCGCGTTACTCAATAGCTATGTGTTTCACAAAAACACTGCTAATACTGTACTGTTCGCGTTACTCAATAGTTATGTGTTTCACAAAAACACCGCTAATACTGTACTGTTCGCGTTACTCAATAGTTATGTGTTTCACAAAAACACCGCTAATACTGTACTGTTCGCGTTAGTCAATAGTTATGTGTTTCACAAAAACACCGCTAATACTGTACTGTTCGCGTTACTCAATAGTTATGTGTTTCACAAAAACACCGCTCATACTGTACTGTTCGCGTTACTCAATAGATATGTGTTTCACAAAAACACCGCTAATACTGTACTGTTCGCGTTACTCAATAGTTATGTGTTTCACAAAAACACCGCTAATACTGTACTGTTCGCGTTAGTCAATAGTTATGTGTTTCACAAAAACACCGCTAATACTGTACTGTTCGCGTTACTCAATAGTTATGTGTTTCACAAAAACACCGCTAATACTGTACTGTTTGCGTTACTCAATAGTTATGTGTTTCACAAAAACACCGCTAATACTGTACTGTTCGCGTATTCAATAGTTATGTGTTTCACAAAAACACCGCTAATACTGTACTGTTTGCGTTACTCAATAGTTATGTGTTTCACAAAAACACCGCTAATACTGTACTGTTCGCGTTACTCAATAGTTATGTGTTTCACAAAAAATACCGCTAATACTGTACTGTTCGCGTTATTCAATAGTTATGTGTTTCACAAAAACACCGCTAATACTGTACTGTTCGCGTTACTCAATAGTTATGTGTTTCACAAAAACACCGCTAATACTGTACTGTTTGCGTTACTCAATAGTTATGTGTTTCACAAAAACACCGCTAATACTGTACTGTTCGCGTTACTCAATAGTTATGTGTTTCACAAAAACACCGCTAATACTGTACTGTTCGCGTTACTCAATAGTTATGTGTTTCACAAAAACACCGCTAATACTGTACTGTTCGCGTTACTCAAAAGTTATGTGTTTCACTAAAAGACCGCTAATACTGTACTGTTCGCGTTATTCAATAGTTATGTGTTTCACAAAAACACCGCTAATATTGTACTGTTCGCGTTACTCAATAGTTATGTGTTTCACAAAAACACCGCTAATACTGTACTGTTCGCGTTACTCAATAGTTATGTGTTTCACAAAAACACCGCTAATACTGTGCTGTTCGCGTTATTCAATAGTTATGTGTTTCACAAAAACACCGCTAATACTGTACTGTTCGCGTTACTCAATAGTTATGTGTTTCACAAAAACACCGCTAATACTGTACTGTTTGCGTTACTCAATAGTTATGTGTTTCACAAAAACACCGCTAATACTGTACTGTTCGCGTTACTCAATAGTTATGTGTTTCACAAAAACACCGCTAATACTGTACTGTTCGCGTTACTCAATAGTTATGTGTTTCACAAAAACACCGCTAATACTGTACTGTTCGCGTTACTCAATAGTTATGTGTTTCACAAAAACACCGCTAATACTGTACTGTTCGCGTTACTCAATAGTTATGTGTTTCACAAAAACACCGCTAATACTGTACTGTTCGCGTTACTCAATAGTTATGTGTTTCACAAAAACACCGCTAATACTGTACTGTTCGCGTTACTCAATAGTTATGTGTTTCACAAAAACACCGCTAATACTGTACTGTTCGCGTTACTCAATAGTTATGTGTTTCACAAAAACACCGCTAATACTGTACTGTTCGCGTTACTCAATAGTTATGTGTTTCACAAAAACACCGCTAATACTGTACTGTTCGCGTTATTCAATAGTTATGTGTTTCACAAAAACACCGCTAATACTGTATTGTTCGCGTTACTCAATAGTTATGTGTTTCACAAAAACACCGCTAATACTGTACTGTTCGCGTTACTCAATAGTTATGTGTTTCACAAAAACACCGCTAATACTGTACTGTTCGCGTTACTCAATAGTTATGTGTTTCACAAAAACACCGCTAATACTGTACTGTTCGCGTTACTCAATAGTTATGTGTTTCACAAAAACACCGCTAATACTGTACTGTTCGCGTTACTCAATAGTAATGTGTTTCACAAAAACACCGCTAATACTGTACTGTTCGCGTATTCAATAGTTATGTGTTTCACAAAAACACCGCTAATACTGTACTGTTTGCGTTACTCAATAGTTATGTGTTTCACAAAAACACCGCTAATACTGTACTGTTCGCGTTACTTAAAAGTTATGTGTTTCACTAAAAGACCGCTAATACTGTACTGTTCGCGTTATTCAATAGTTATGTGTTTCACAAAAACACCGCTAATATTGTACTGTTCGCGTTACTCAATAGTTATGTGTTTCACAAAAACACCGCTAATACTGTACTGTTCGCGTTACTCAATAGTTATGTGTTTCACAAAAACACCGCTAATACTGTGCTGTTCGCGTTATTCAATAGTTATGTGTTTCACAAAAACACCGCTAATACTGTACTGTTCGCGTTACTCAATAGTTATGTGTTTCACAAAAACACCGCTAATACTGTACTGTTTGCGTTACTCAATAGTTATGTGTTTCACAAAAACACCGCTAATACTGTACTGTTCGCGTTACTCAATAGTTATGTGTTTCACAAAAACACCGCTAATACTGTACTGTTCGCGTTACTCAATAGTTATGTGTTTCACAAAAACACCGCTAATACTGTACTGTTCGCGTTACTCAATAGTTATGTGTTTCACAAAAACACCGCTAATACTGTACTGTTCGCGTTACTCAATAGTTATGTGTTTCACAAAAACACCGCTAATACTGTACTGTTCGCGTTACTCAATAGTTATGTGTTTCACAAAAACACCGCTAATACTGTACTGTTCGCGTTACTCAATAGTTATGTGTTTCACAAAAACACCGCTAATACTGTACTGTTCGCGTTATTCAATAGTTATGTGTTTCACAAAAACACCGCTAATACTGTATTGTTCGCGTTACTCAATAGTTATGTGTTTCACAAAAACACCGCTAATACTGTACTGTTCGCGTTACTCAATAGTTATGTGTTTCACAAAAACACCGCTAATACTGTACTGTTCGCGTTACTCAATAGTTATGTGTTTCACAAAAACACCGCTAATACTGTACTGTTCGCGTTACTCAATAGTTATGTGTTTCACAAAAACACCGCTAATACTGTACTGTTCGCGTTACTCAATAGTTATGTGTTTCACAAAAACACCGCTAATACTGTACTGTTCGCGTTACTCAATAGTTATGTGTTTCACAAAAACACCGCTAATACTGTACTGTTCGCGTTATTCAATAGTTATGTGTTTCACAAAAACACCGCTAATACTGTATTGTTCGCGTTACTCAATAGTTATGTGTTTCACAAAAACACCGCTAATACTGTACTGTTCGCGTTACTCAATAGTTATGTGTTTCACAAAAACACCGCTAATACTGTACTGTTTGCGTTACTCAATAGTTATGTGTTTCACAAAAACACCGCTAATACTGTACTGTTCGCGTTACTCAATAGTTATGTGTTTCACAAAAACACCGCTAATACTGTACTGTTCGCGTTACTCAATAGTTATGTGTTTCACAAAAACACCGCTCATACTGTACTGTTCGCGTTACTCAATAGATATGTGTTTCACAAAAACACCGCTAATACTGTACTGTTCGCGTTACTCAATAGTAATGTGTTTCACAAAAACACCGCTAATACTGTACTGTTCGCGTATTCAATAGTTATGTGTTTCACAAAAACACCGCTAATACTGTACTGTTTGCGTTACTCAATAGTTATGTGTTTCACAAAAACACCGCTAATACTGTACTGTTCGCGTTACTCAAAAGTTATGTGTTTCACTAAAAGACCGCTAATACTGTACTGTTCGCGTTATTCAATAGTTATGTGTTTCACAAAAACACCGCTAATATTGTACTGTTCGCGTTACTCAATAGTTATGTGTTTCACAAAAACACCGCTAATACTGTACTGTTCGCGTTACTCAATAGTTATGTGTTTCACAAAAACACCGCTAATACTGTGCTGTTCGCGTTATTCAATAGTTATGTGTTTCACAAAAACACCGCTAATACTGTACTGTTCGCGTTACTCAATAGTTATGTGTTTCACAAAAACACCGCTAATACTGTACTGTTTGCGTTACTCAATAGTTATGTGTTTCACAAAAACACCGCTAATACTGTACTGTTCGCGTTACTCAATAGTTATGTGTTTCACAAAAACACCGCTAATACTGTACTGTTCGCGTTACTCAATAGTTATGTGTTTCACAAAAACACCGCTAATACTGTACTGTTCGCGTTACTCAATAGTTATGTGTTTCACAAAAACACCGCTAATACTGTACTGTTCGCGTTACTCAATAGTTATGTGTTTCACAAAAACACCGCTAATACTGTACTGTTCGCGTTACTCAATAGTTATGTGTTTCACAAAAACACCGCTAATACTGTACTGTTCGCGTTACTCAATAGTTATGTGTTTCACAAAAACACCGCTAATACTGTACTGTTCGCGTTATTCAATAGTTATGTGTTTCACAAAAACACCGCTAATACTGTATTGTTCGCGTTACTCAATAGTTATGTGTTTCACAAAAACACCGCTAATACTGTACTGTTCGCGTTACTCAATAGTTATGTGTTTCACAAAAACACCGCTAATACTGTACTGTTCGCGTTACTCAATAGTTATGTGTTTCACAAAAACACCGCTAATACTGTACTGTTCGCGTTACTCAATAGTTATGTGTTTCACAAAAACACCGCTAATACTGTACTGTTCGCGTTACTCAATAGTTATGTGTTTCACAAAAACACCGCTAATACTGTACTGTTCGCGTTATTCAATAGTTATGTGTTTCACAAAAACACCGCTAATACTGTATTGTTCGCGTTACTCAATAGTTATGTGTTTCACAAAAACACCGCTAATACTGTACTGTTCGCGTTACTCAATAGTTATGTGTTTCACAAAAACACCGCTAATACTGTACTGTTCGCGTTACTCAATAGTTATGTGTTTCACAAAAACACCGCTAATACTGTACTGTTCGCGTTACTCAATAGTTATGTGTTTCACAAAAACACCGCTAATACTGTACTGTTTGCGTTACTCAATAGTTAGCGGGACTAAACCGCCACTCGTTTTGCTTAATCCCAGAGCACTCGGCACTCGGCACTCGGCACGTACGATTTGTAATTATCGGGGAGTGCTAAACCTAAATTAGATATCGGCCCTACATTTGACAGTGCAATCAGACGGTAAGAACGCCCCGCGTTCGGCGCACGGGCCAATTCACCGAATGCAACGTTTGGGGTTTGGTTCACATTCGTGCCAATGTAAATTTACTCGAAGAAAAAATATTTATTCATACCGAACGATACATTTTAAGGCGGGTCTTCAAGTTAACGTTTTCAGTATTGATTGCTATCTAGAAATAAGTGTGTCTGTTGACAGAGCTTTCGTCCTAATTTACCAAAGGAATCTGCTATGACAACTGATTTCGACTCGCGCATGCGCGAGAACATTAACGCCTGAAACGAGCGAAGTAAAACAAACATTTTGCCATGAAAGGAAAGTCTCCTCTTTATACTTTAATTTCATTATTGTCTTGGCACTATCCCACGTTTAAAAGAATAGCTTTCCTCGCCACCGCCGCCGCTCGCGGTCCGCAAGTAATTCAGGACATTAATTTTCTTAATGGAGTAAGAGTTCCCGCTAAGCCGCGCGACACCGCGCGACAGGCGACGAATGTCGAGTCGAGTCGCCGCGCGCCGCTCCGGTGCGTAAACACTGACTGTTGCGCCCTCTCCCCTCCCTCCGCCCCGCCGCACAGCCCGCGCCCGCATGCCCCACCTTCGTCGGTGGACTCTTAATTAATTAAAATGCAAACCGCCGACTACAGCGGCTTTAACTCAACACTCACCGAGTTGCGATTGCCTCTTCTGATTTACGTTAACGGCGTAAGAAGGTTTTCCAACTTATGAGTTAAAAATGAGTCTCCAGACACGACAGTGGAAATAACTTATGTCACGTTAACCGTAGTGTAAGGCGGGAAAGGGAATTCAGCATATTTTAGTGACAGACACTTTGAAATAATGATGTTGAATTTTGAAATCGCAAGTCGCAGATTCACCCGCAATTAGGAAGACTAGCAGGCAAAGGAGGGTTGAAAGAGCAAGCAGCTGCCTTGAATTGCCTCGCGCTTACTTTCACAAAGTCAGATGAAAACACAAAAGCTTGAGCAAAAAAATAATTAAGGTTACATTACCACAAACACGGTGCTCCAACTGCAAAGAACCTCGGAGAGAAAAATCTTAGCGCGCTCCTCTTAAACGTTCAGAAATCGGGGCATAATGATCCACGTACGACATTTGCATTAGAAATGCGCAGTTCCTTGCGAGGGCGCGGAAAAAAACTCGCCACCTTCTCACAAATTGTATCGCCCGCGCCCCGCGGCCCCTGTGCCCCGGCGCCCGCGCCCTTTCGGAGCGGCGGCGCTTGTCAAAAGAATGCGTCTTTTTACGTCTGCCCAAGATATCAGTGTTGCTATGTGCTATACCAACTGGCTTGATAATGGTTTACCTATCTTCAGAAAATTTAATCTAAATAGTGAATGAGATTTTATTATCCTTAGGAACCTCCTCCGTGGCGTCATTCATTCATTCATTCATTTTAATGGTTAGTCCATTAGCTTGACATCAGGAGGTCCTGGGTTCAATCCCCAGCGGCGTCTAGCTTTGTAAAACTCGGTTCGATCGGTGGAATGGCATTTTATCCAAGTCTCGTTAACATTCATGTGTTCCGGCATGAAGATAAGATAGCCAGTTCCTCATCACATTGGGGAATCTAGGTTAGCTCGTTTCCATCTTTGGAATCATTGTCACTTATTATCAGGTGAAATGATGCCAATTGTGGATCAAAAATTGAAATAATTTTATCATCAATACTAAGAATAAAGCTTTAATAAAATCAAGAAAAGTTTTTTGACCTTTGAATTTTGTTTAAGCTTTGAACATGCTTACAATAGCTAGTTTTTCTACCAGAATAATTTCCAGCCAAGTGCGCGGTCCGCGGTCCGCGAGTACGGATCTGTCCACGTAAAGGTGGTCAGCATCGTTTCCCAGTATCGAATTTGGGATGGGTCTCCAGTACGGAAGCTCCTCCTCCACCACACCGTGCCTGCCTGCCGGAGCATCCGGTTGAGTCGCTCAGTGCCGCCTGTTGCAGCAGGGGCCCGGTAAGCTCCTGTTATAAGCTGAATAGTTTCGGCACTTCGATGACGCCGGCGACACAGGTCAGCCTCCACTTCTGTTACACTACTGCTGATTTTTGCTTGCAGCGCGATCGAGCCACATAATACTGATTGACTTAGCCAGTCCAAATATTGCGTAGTCAGGCCAGTCATGGAGTACAATGGAGTAGCTTTTATTAGATAACAAATTAGAAGCAAACTCGTGTAAATGTAGATTATGTTAGTTTTCCAGGATTAGGAAATGGGGTAGGGGGGGGGGGGAGGGTTAAAACCCCGACAAAAACCTCTAAAAAGTAGAAAATAATAATTATGTATTTGGCCTTTTAAGTTTGATATAAGTGGTAATATTGTGATACAAGAGTCGTCGCGTCAAGTTGTGAAATTATTAGTAAGTAGTTGTAATAAAGTACTTAGTAGTTAATTAAGTCAGTTGTATTCTCATTTTATTTTATCTACTGAGCAGTCCTACTACGCGACGACTCTTGGATCAAAATATTACTACTTGTATTTAACTTAATAAAAGGGCAAATACATATTATTTTTTACTTTTTAGAGGTTTGTTGTCGGGTTTTTTTTAAATGTTCAATATTTTTTTTTCATTCTTTTAAATTTTAAAGCTATTGTATAGCTTATATTGCGGGCTTTGAGGGAACCGAATTAAGAAATTTCGTAAAGAAAATAAAACCTGACACCCCAGAAAAAAAATATATTGAGTTCTAAAAAACTTACAGTGCCATCTGTTATCTATCCATGATGATGATGATGATGGCGATGGCGATGGGGATTGATGATGGCGATTGATGATGATGATGATGATGGCGATTGACGATGGTGGATGATGATAATGAACTTTCTAAGTGTTAATTTATTACATAAACATCCCGCGCCCCAAGGACTATATATGGTACTGGTAAATACTGCATAATAAAATAATAAATAAATAATTATAATTGCATATGTTGATTAAAAATGCTATGCAATTGCTTTACCGCGGCAGTCCCCGAGTGCCACACGTCTTTTTTTTATTTTACTAGTAGACGCGCTACAATTGAAAATTTATCCCCACAATCACACAAATACTTTCCGACACGAAAGACGGAATTGCGACACGAAATGTATCCTTCTGCGAATAGATCAGACCTGTGCAACTGCTCACGTCCCCTGCTTGAAGCTGCAATTAAATGTATGTTAGACCTGTAAATTTCAAATCAATTGAACCTGTGGAAGTTTCTGAGACCCCTGATCATATTTACTTTTGTTACTTCTGCCCATGTCTCTGCTGTAAGTTGGGGAGAAGTTGGATATCCTGCAGATTCAATTTTTTGTTTGATTACTATTTTGAGTACAAACTATATTATTTAGGGAATTTCAAATTTTGTATTTAGTGATCGAATCTATTTAATTGACCATTGATAAAATTATACCCTTTTAAAAGTAATGAGGCCTGGCCTACGTAGGTTGGCATCTGCCGGGGATTCTTTGCACCCCCCGCCTCGCCGTTACCGTGACTGCTACCGGAGCCAGGAATATCTCTAAGTTTCTTAAAAGTAGAGCTTAATATGGTTGTTGCTACGGCGTAGCAAGCGAAGGGCGCTTTATGTATTTACTACAAGAAAAAAAAAGTGACATTGACAAACTAGAAAGTTGTTAATTATCTCGTTTGGAAATTGTATAGCTGGCCTTGTGGACGCTGTACCGAGGCGCCGAGGCGCCAGGGCGATTGAGCGCCGGGGCGCCGGGGCGCAGGTATACAACGGAAGCGGCTGCGATACGAATCCCCCAAGTGAGCGCTCCGTACTAAGGAAGGGAAACAGCGAGTTCTCGCGAGAGAACTTGTGGAGCTGTTTGCGAAGCAAGTAGCATGCCCTAGAGAAGTGTCACCTTTGGTACAAGTATACACTGAACGGCGACGCCGGCCGCCAACGTGCCGCTATTGCACAAGTGATTGTGGAGCTGTTTGCGAGGCAAGTAGCATGCCCTAGGGACGTGTCACCTTTGGTACAAGTATACACTGAACGGCGACGCCGGCCGCCAACGTGCCGCTATTGCACAAGTGATTGTGGAGCTGTTTGCGAGGCAAGTAGCATGCCCTAGGGACGTGTCACCTTTGTTACAAGTATACACTGAACGGCGACGCCGGCCGCCAACGTGCCGCTATTGCACAAGTGATTGTGGAGCTGTTTGGGAAGCAAGTAGCATGCCCTAGGGACGTGTCACCTTTGTTACAAGTATACACTGAACGGCGACGCCGGCCGCCAACGTGCCGCTATTGCACAAGTGATTGTGGAGCTGTTTGCGAAGCAAGTAGCATGCCCTAGAGACGTGTCACCTTTGTTACAAGTATACACTGAACGGCGACGCCGGCCGCCAACGTGCCGCTATTGCACAAGTGATTGTGGAGCTGTTTGCGAGGCAAGTAGCATGCCCTAGGGACGTGTCACCTTTGTTACAAGTATACACTGAACGGCGACGCCGGCCGCCAACGTGCCGCTATTGCACAAGTGATTGTGGAGCTGTTTGCGAGGCAAGTAGCATGCCCTAGGGACGTGTCACCTTTGTTACAAGTATACACTGAACGGCGACGCCGGCCGCCAACGTGCCGCTATTGCACAAGTGATTGTGGAGCTGTTTGCGAGGCAAGTAGCATGCCCTAGGGACGTGTCACCTTTGTTACAAGTATACACTGAACGGCGACGCCGGCCGCCAACGTGCCGCTATTGCACAAGTGATTGTGGAGCTGTTTGCGAGGCAAGTAGCATGCCCTAGGGACGTGTCACCTTTGGTACAAGTATACACTGAACGGCGACGCCGACCGCCAACGTGCCGCTATTGCACAAGTGATTGTGGAGTGGTTGCGAGGTAAGTGACATGCCCTAGAGACGTGTCACCTTTGGTACAAGTATACACTGAACGGTGACGCCAGCCGCCAACGTGCCGCTATTGCACAAGTGATTGTGGAGCTGTTTGCGAGGTAAGTGACATGCCCTAGAGACGTGTCACCTTTGGTACAAGTATACACTGAACGGCGACGCCGGCCGCCAACGTGCCGCTATTGCACAAGTGATTGTGGAGCTGTTTGCGAAGCAAGTAGCATGCCCTAGGGACGTGTCACCTTTGTTACAAGTATACACTGAACGGCGACGCCGGCCGCCAACGTGCCGCTATTGCACAAGTGATTGTGGAGCTGTTTGCGAGGCAAGTAGCATGCCCTAGGGACGTGTCACCTTTGTTACAAGTATACACTGAACGGCGACGCCAGCCGCCAACGTGCCGCTATTGCACAAGTGATTGTGGAGCTGTTTGCGAGGCAAGTAGCATGCCCTAGGGACGTGTCACCTTTGTTACAAGTATACACTGAACGGCGACGCCGGCCGCCAACGTGCCGCTATTGCACAAGTGATTGTGGAGCTGTTTGCGAGGCAAGTAGCATGCCCTAGGGACGTGTCACCTTTGTTACAAGTATACACTGAACGGTGACGCCGGCCGCCAACGTGCCGCTATTGCACAAGTGATTGTGGAGCTGTTTGCGAAGCAAGTAGCATGCCCTAGGGACGTGTCACCTTTGTTACAAGTATACACTGAACGGCGACGCCGGCCGCCAACGTGCCGCTATTGCACAAGTGATTGTGGAGCTGTTTGCGAAGCAAGTAGCATGCCCTAGGGACGTGTCACCTTTGTTATAAGTAAACACTGAACGGCGACGCCGGCCGCCAACGTGCCGCTATTGCACAAGTGATTGTGGAGCTGTTTGCGAGGTAAGTGACATGCCCTAAAGACGTGTCACCTTGGGTACAAGTATACACTGAACGGCGACGCCGGCCGCCAACGTGCCGCTATTGCACAAGTGATTGTGGAGCTGTTTGCGAGGTCAGTGACATGCCCTAAAGACGTGTCACCTTGGGTACAAGTATACACTGAACGGCGACGCCGACCGCCAACGTGCCGCTATTGCACAAGTGATTGTGGAGTGGTTGCGAGGTAAGTGACATGCCCTAGAGACGTGTCACCTTTGGTACAAGTATACACTGAACGGTGACGCCAGCCGCCAACGTGCCGCTATTGCACAAGTGATTGTGGAGCTGTTTGCGAGGTAAGTGACATGCCCTAAAGACGTGTCACCTTGGGTACAAGTATACACTGAACGGCGACGCCGGCCGCCAACGTGCCGCTATTGCACAAGTGATTGTGGAGCTGTTTGCGAGGTAAGTGACATGCCCTAAAGACGTGTCACCTTGGGTACAAGTATACACTGAACGGCGACGCCGGCCGCCAACGTGCCGCTATTGCACAAGTGATTGTGGAGCTGTTTGCGAAGCAAGTAGCATGCCCTAGGGACGTGTCACCTTTGTTACAAGTATACACTGAACGGCGACGCCGGCCGCCAACGTGCCGCTATTGCACAAGTGATTGTGGAGCTGTTTGCGAGGTAAGTGACATGCCCTAAAGACGTGTCACCTTGGGTACAAGTATACACTGAACGGCGACGCCGGCCGCCAACGTGCCGCTATTGCACAAGTGATTGTGGAGCTGTTTGCGAGGTAAGTGACATGCCCTAAAGACGTGTCACCTTGGGTACAAGTATACACTGAACGGCGACGCCGACCGCCAACGTGCCGCTATTGCACAAGTGATTGTGGAGTGGTTGCGAGGTAAGTGACATGCCCTAGAGACGTGTCACCTTTGGTACAAGTATACACTGAACGGTGACGCCAGCCGCCAACGTGCCGCTATTGCACAAGTGATTGTGGAGCTGTTTGCGAGGTAAGTGACATGCCCTAAAGACGTGTCACCTTGGGTACAAGTATACACTGAACGGCGACGCCGGCCGCCAACGTGCCGCTATTGCACAAGTGATTGTGGAGCTGTTTGCGAGGTAAGTGACATGCCCTAAAGACGTGTCACCTTGGGTACAAGTATACACTGAACGGCGACGCCGACCGCCAACGTGCCGCTATTGCACAAGTGATTGTGGAGTGGTTGCGAGGTAAGTGACATGCCCTAGAGATGTGTCACCTTTGGTACAAGTATACACTGAACGGTGACGCCGGCCGCCAACGTGCCGCTATTGCACAAGTGATTGTGGAGCTGTTTGCGAGGTAAGTGACATGCCCTAAAGACGTGTCACCTTGGGTACAAGTATACACTGAACGGCGACGCCGACCGCCAACGTGCCGCTATTGCACAAGTGATTGTGGAGTGGTTGCGAGGTAAGTGACATGCCCTAGAGACGTGTCACCTTTGGTACAAGTATACACTGAACGGTGACGCCAGCCGCCAACGTGCCGCTATTGCACAAGTGATTGTGGAGCTGTTTACGAGGTAAGTGACATGCCCTAGAGACGTGTCACCTTTGGTACAAGTATACACTGAACGGTGACGCCGGCCGCCAACGTGCCGCTATTGCACAAGTGATTGTGGAGCTGTTTGCGAAGCAAGTAGCATGCCCTAGGGACGTGTCACCTTTGTTACAAGTATACACTGAACGGCGACGCCGACCGCCAACGTGCCGCTATTGCACAAGTGATTGTGGAGCTGTTTGCGAGGCAAGTAGCATGCCCTAGGGACGTGTCACCTTTGTTACAAGTATACACTGAACGGCGACGCCGGCCGCCAACGTGCCGCTATTGCACAAGTGATTGTGGAGCTGTTTGCGAGGCAAGTAGCATGCCCTAGGGACGTGTCACCATTGTTACAAGTATACACTGAACGGCGACGCCGGCTGCCAACGTGCCGCTATTGCACAAGTGATTGTGGAGCTGTTTGCGAGGCAAGTAGCATGCCCTAGGGACGTGTCACCTTTGTTACAAGTATACACTGAACGGCGACGCCGGCCGCCAACGTGCCGCTATTGCACAAGTGATTGTGGAGCTGTTTGCGAGGTAAGTGACATGCCCTAAAGACGTGTCACCTTGGGTACAAGTATACACTGAACGGCGTCGCCGGCCGCCAACGTGCCGCTATTGCACAAGTGATTGTGGAGTAGTTGCGAGGTAAGTGACATGCCCTAGAGACGTGTCACCTTTGGTACAAGTATACACTGAACGGTGACGCCAGCCGCCAACGTTCCGCTATTGCACAAGTGATTGTGGAGCTGTTTACGAGGTAAGTGACATGCCCTAAAGACGTGTCACCTTGGGTACAAGTATACACTGAACGGCGACGCCGGCCGCCAACGTGCCGCTATTGCACAAGTGATTGTGGAGCTGTTTGCGAGGCAAGTAGCATGCCCTAGGGACGTGTCACCTTTGGTACAAGTATACACTGAACGGCGACACCGGCCGCCAACGTGCCGCTATTGCACAAGTGATTGTGGAGCTGTTTGCGAGGCAAGTAGCATGCCCTAGGGACGTGTCACCTTTGGTACAAGTATACACTGAACGGCGACGCCGGCCGCCAACGTGCCGCTATTGCACAAGTGATTGTGGAGCTGTTTGCGAGGTAAGTGACATGCCCTAAAGACGTGTCACCTTGGGTACAAGTATACACTGAACGGCGACGCCGACCGCCAACGTGCCGCTATTGCACAAGTGATTGTGGAGTGGTTGCGAGGTAAGTGACATGCCCTAGAGACGTGTCACTTTTGGTACAAGTATACACTGAACGGTGACGCCAGCCGCCAACGTGCCGCTATTGCACAAGTGATTGTGGAGCTGTTTGCGAGGTAAGTGACATGCCCTAAAGACGTGTCACCTTGGGTACAAGTATACACTGAACGGCGACGCCGGCCGCCAACGTGCCGCTATTGCACAAGTGATTGTGGAGTAGTTGCGAGGTAAGTGACATGCCCTAGAGACGTGTCACCTTTGGTACAAGTATACACTGAACGGTGACGCCAGCCGCCAACGTTCCGCTATTGCACAAGTGATTGTGGAGCTGTTTACGAGGTAAGTGACATGCCCTAAAGACGTGTCACCTTGGGTACAAGTATACACTGAACGGCGACGCCGGCCGCCAACGTGCCGCTATTGCACAAGTGATTGTGGAGCTGTTTGCGAGGTAAGTGACATGCCCTAGAGACGTGTCACCTTTGGTACAAGTATACACTGAACGGCGACGCCGACCGCCAACGTGCCGCTATTGCACAAGTGATTGTGGAGTGGTTGCGAGGTAAGTGACATGCCCTAGAGACGTGTCACCTTTGGTACAAGTATACACTGAACGGTGACGCCAGCCGCCAACGTGCCGCTATTGCACAAGTGATTGTGGAGCTGTTTGCGAGGTAAGTGACATGCCCTAAAGACGTGTCACCTTGGGTACAAGTATACACTGAACGGCGACGCCGGCCGCCAACGTGCCGCTATTGCACAAGTGATTGTGGAGTAGTTGCGAGGTAAGTGACATGCCCTAGAGACGTGTCACCTTTGGTACAAGTATACACTGAACGGTGACGCCAGCCGCCAACGTTCCGCTATTGCACAAGTGATTGTGGAGCTGTTTACGAGGTAAGTGACATGCCCTAAAGACGTGTCACCTTGAGTACAAGTATACACTGAACGGCGACGCCGGCCGCCAACGTGCCGCTATTGCACAAGTGATTGTGGAGTAGTTGCGAGGTAAGTGACATGCCCTAGAGACGTGTCACCTTTGGTACAAATATACACTGAACGGCGACGCCAGCCGCCAACGTGCCGCTATTGCACAAGTGATTGTGGAGCTGTTTGCGAGGTAAGTGACATGCCCTAGAGACGTGTCACCTTTGGTACAAGTATACACTGAACGGTGACGCCAGCCGCCAACGTGCCGCTATTGCACAAGTGATTGTGGAGCTGTTTGCGAGGTAAGTGACATGCCCTAGAGACGTGTCACCTTTGGTACAAGTATACACTGAACGGCGACGCCGGCCGCCAACGTGCCGCTATTGCACAAGTGATTGTGGAGCTGTTTGCGAGGCAAGTAGCATGCCCTAGAGACGTGTCACCTTTGGTACAAGTATACACTGAACGGCGACGCCGGCCGCCAACGTGCCGCTATTGCACAAGTGATTGTGGAGCTGTTTGCGAGGCAAGTAGCATGCCCTAGGGACGTGTCACCTTTGGTACAAGTATACACTGAACGGCGACGCCGGCCGCCAACGTGCCGCTATTGCACAAGTGATTGTGGAGCTGTTTGCGAAGCAAGTAGCATGCCCTAGAGACGTGTCACCTTTGGTACAAGTATACACTGAACGGCGACGCCGGCCGCCAACGTGCCGCTATTGCACGAGTACTTGTGGAGCTGTTTGCGAGGCAAGTAGCATGCCCTAGGGACGTGTCACCTTTGGTACAAGTATACACTGAACGGCGACGCCGGCCGCCAACGTGCCGCTATTGCACGAGTACTTGTGGAGCTGTTTGCGAGGCAAGTAGCATGCCCTAGGGACATGTCACCTTTGGTACAAGTATACACTGAAAGGCGACGCCGGCCGCCAACGTGCCGCTATTGCACAAGTGATTGTGGAGCTGTTTGCGAGGCAAGTAGCATGCCCTAGGGACGTGTCACCTGTGGTACAAGTATACACTGAACGGCGACGCCGGCCGCCAACGTGCCGCTATTGCACAAGTGATTTTGGAGCTGTTTGCGAGGCAAGTAGCATGCCCTAGGGACGTGTCACCTTTGGTACAAGTATACACTGAACGGCGACGCCGGCCGCCAACGTGCCGCTATTGCACAAGTGATTGTGGAGCTGTTTGCGAGGCAAGTAGCATGCCCTAGAGACGTGTCACCTTTGGTACAAGTATACACTGAACGACGACGCCGGCCGCCAACGTGCCGCTATTGCACAAGTGATTGTGGAGCTGTTTGCGAGGCAAGTAGCATGCCCTAGGGACGTGTCACCTTTGGTACAAGTATACACTGAACGGCGACGCCGGCCGCCAACGTGCCGCTATTGCACAAGTGATTGTGGAGCTGTTTGCGAGGCAAGTAGCATGCCCTAGGGACGTGTCACCTTTGGTACAAGTATACACTGAACGGCGACGCCGGCCGCCAACGTGCCGCTATTGCACAAGTGATTGTGGAGCTGTTTGCGAGGCAAGTAGCATGCCCTAGGGACGTGTCACCTTTGGTACAAGTATACATTGAACGGCGACGCCGGCCGCCAACGTGCCGCTATTGCAAAAGTGATTGTGGAGCTGTTTGCGAGGCAAGTAGCATGCCCTAGGGACGTGTCACCTTTGTTACAAGTATACACTGAACGGCGACGCCGGCCGCCAACGTGCCGCTATTGCACAAGTGATTGTGGAGCTGTTTGCGAGGCAAGTAGCATGCCCTAGGGACGTGTCACCTTTGTTACAAGTATACACTGAACGGCGACGCCGGCCGCCAACGTGCCGCTATTGCACGAGTACTTGTGGAGCTGTTTGCGAGGCAAGTAGCATGCCCTAGAGACGTGTCACCTTTGGTACAAGTATACACTGAACGGCGACGCCGGCCGCCAACGTGCCGCTATTGCACAAGTGATTGTGGAGCTGTTTGCGAGGCAAGTAGCATGCCCTAGGGACGTGTCACCTTTGGTACAAGTATACACTGAACGGCGACGCCGGCCGCCAACGTGCCGCTATTGCACAAGTGATTGTGGAGCTGTTTGCGAGGCAAGTAGCATGCCCTAGGGACGTGTCACCTTTGGTACAAGTATACACTGAACGGCGACGCCGGCCGCCAACGTGCCGCTATTGCACAAGTGATTGTGGAGCTGTTTGCGAGGCAAGTAGCATGCCCTAGAGACGTGTCACCTTTGGTACAAGTATACACTGAACGGCGACGCCGGCCGCCAACGTGCCGCTATTGCACAAGTGATTGTGGAGCTGTTTGCGAGGCAAGTAGCATGCCCTAGGGACGTGTCACCTTTGGTACAAGTATACACTGAACGGCGACGCCGGCCGCCAACGTGCCGCTATTGCACAAGTGATTGTGGAGCTGTTTGCGAGGCAAGTAGCATGCCCTAGGGACGTGTCACCTTTGGTACAAGTATACACTGAACGGCGACGCCGGCCGCCAACGTGCCGCTATTGCACAAGTGATTGTGGAGCTGTTTGCGAGGCAAGTAGCATGCCCTAGAGACGTGTCACCTTTGGTACAAGTATACACTGAACGGTGACGCCAGCCGCCAACGTGCCGCTATTGCACAAGTGATTGTGGAGCTGCTTTCGAGGTTAGTAACATACCCTAGACGTGTCAACTTTGGTATAAGTATAATCTGAAGTATTTTTCGTTCATTATTGTTTTCATCTTATATAAAGAATTATTTTTCACTTTTAGTTTGACGTGCGTTAAATGCATGTTTTTTTTTGACTATATTTATTTTTCAATTTCTAGTTCAGGATAATGAGATAAACTTATGGAATAATTGTATTGTCACTGATTCTTGAGAGTGCAAAGGAATCGGTTACAAACATACGAGTACATTACAGGGTAATAATTGCAATTTTACATGGCAAGTGCGTTACGTGTCGGAGTGACACTCCGCTTGCCAGCCGACATCGCGAGGCGACCGCCACGCCACCGCCAGCGCGCGACTTCATTTCCGCCGCGTGATGGATGGCAGCGGAGAGGGGGGGGGGGGGGGGGAGATGGCATAGCGGCAGATCTCCAATGAGATTTATAATGCGCCCGTCACGTGCCGCGCAGGGATCGTCTCGCGGCGTGTCGTCGCCTCCCGTGTGAGATTGATTTAAAACTTACAATGGTATTGTTCCATCCACCCAGTGGGATCGACTGTCATTCAGCGATCACCATCTTTTGAACCAAATGTAAATCGATTGCGAGCAAGTACTTATAGTTTTTAAAAGAAATGACACTATTACCCACGGATCAGACAAATAAGGTTGGATTGGAAATGTGCGCTGGGCAGGCGCGCCACAAGTATGATTAGACAATCATACTTAACCGAAGCACGCGTTCATACTTTTTATTTGCGTGTGGTTGTGTGTAACGTAAAGACTCTCGAAATGGTGTGAGACACAATTGCAGAACTGTGTTCTAAGTGTGTTTTATTAGTGCGCACAATTCGTGTCTATGTATTATTATTGCTTGTGTAGTGGAGTTGATGGGTGAGAGACAGGCGGCGACGCTGGTTTTCAAACAAAAGTGTGACTATTGCCAATCCAACCTTATTTATCTTATCCATACTATTACCTATGACACAAGTTTTACGCAAGGTTTTACGGTACTCGAAAAAGTATTCATTCATCTGTTTGTTTAAGCAGTGTGTCTTGCCAACGATGGAATGGAGACATAGGCTCAGTAAGGGCCACATTAGAAGGCTCAAGGTCACCCAAAGGAGCGAGCTACGAGTAGGAAAACTAATGTATTGTATGCTCTCAAAATTGCTTAACTTCAGTGGGAGTGGGCAGGACACAAAGCTTGTAGAACTGATAGCCGATGGGGCATTCCCTCTCGTATATCTACCAAATACGATAAAACTACCACGTTAATGATATATAATAGTGAGGGCCGCTATTCCTGCCAACACCATAAGGCGAAGACAAGGACCAGTTACGGTAGGTCTTTCCGCCAAGACGCTTGCCCCGGTACTCTGCAAGGCGAGTGCCTCGTGGAAGAGAACCACTTCCTACTGTCCAGGTAGGTCCTGGAGCTGTAGGCACGCTCACCTCCCAAGGCTTTCGCTGCTGGCGGTTTGATCCCCGCTCGGGACGCCAGAGAAGCTGGCTCCCACATATCCAGTGTGGTACCGGAGCTGTAGGCACGCTCACTTACCGGCGCTTATCGCACCTGTCCAGACTTACTCCTACGCGGCTGGGTCGACCGCATCAGCACTAGTATAGCTCTACTTGCTGTCGGGGCAAGTGCCGGAGATGCTTCCCCGCCAGTAAACAAACCAGCAGTTCCGCTTAATGGACAACTCACGAGCTCCGCGTTGTTTTCGTCCAGAGCCCACGTGGCCGGCTACGACAACACTAGTTGCGCGCGGGAGAGGACGCCTGGACGCCACGTGCTTGCCAGGCAACATACATTGCCCAACCCCTGCGACTAACCATATACCACTACGAGTACCCCCGACCCCGTAGTACCCTTATCCAAACGGCCGGACACGTAGTTCCGGCTGCGACCTTCACCTACCGGGTAGCTCTAGGCAGAGGGAGCAGTAAAGTTCTTGAGTGACTACCGCACACCGGAAGACACTGCTCCCTCACGGTGGACCGACGACTTGGAGAAGGTCGCGGGAGGCCGCTGGATGTGGGCAGCGCAGGATTGGTCGTTGTGGAAATCCTTGGGGGAAGTTTTTGTCTAGCGGTGGACGTGTTTCTGCTGCTATTATGATAGTATGATGATTACGCGTCTTTAAATCGATTTGAGAGTGACTTACAGTGGTTCTATTGAGCTAAAATTTGGTAATAACCCGTATTCCCGGTAACAATGGATCCTTCTGGTATTTTGATGACGAGGGTTAACTTTGGAGGTGGAGTCGAAGTCGCATTATGATGAATAGTAGGAAATATAAAGTGTTCGCATTTTTTACCTTCGAGCGACCAAGCATTTCAATAGGTTATGTAATCGTCGATAAATGGACTTTTTCACGAAAATGCACTCTTTACCATTTAAGACAGACAATTAAAAATTGCTCAAGGAAAACTGTATGGAGGTGTACATATGTACAGTGAGTCCGTACACTTGATTCGCATTTTGTACATAGATGTTTACAATTATTTGCCAGTGGTACCTTTTTAGATTTAATATTTTTAAAATATTAAGGGTTAATACCTGAGTTTGATAAAATATTCTTTCTCATAGAAAAATCTCAAAATAGGCGCTAAGAACGTTTTTCAAATTTTCGTTATCAACTACAGCTAAAGCTACAATAATTATTTAATATGACTGTGGCATATCTGGGAAAATTTAGAACTGGTATTATTTAAAAAAATTCTCAGACGCAGGGTTATTAAATGTGTTTATAAATAAAATATAAGTATTTATATCTTTTATTTTTCGCTAGTAACGAAACGGCAAGTCGACCCACTGACCAACCAACCCGCGCAGGCACTTAAGCACAGCCCACCTGAACAGCCCTCCCATGTTAATGTAATTGCAACACAAGCTCCGAACGCATTTGGAGCTGTAACCGCCGCCGCCGCCGCCGCCGCCGCCGCCGCCTGACGGCGAGCCTGGGGAAAATTTTGTTAAAAGGTTGTCCATAAGGAGCTTTGGGGAAGTCGCGTATTACTTATGCATTAGGCCGTCCGCCTAACCGGTCCCGGCGGGCCGAGGCGCGCGCGCACGCTCCGGTCGGCCCCTAAGCGGCACGGGCCCACTGAACATAAAATTCGTCGATATTGAAGTTAATGATTAGGGTTAATTGATTGCCTTTCATAAAAGTATGTACTCGTGTGTATAAAGAGGTCGGTGGGAAACGAGTAACGAGTAACATTTTACTTCTGTGAGTTGAAAAACGCTACTAATGCTACACGCGGTAGAATTTATACTTATTAAATATTTTATTTTAGAAATAGATGTATACAATAGTTTTCAAATCTAACCTTATAACTTCAAAAATACTAAGTTTAAATGACACATTTGACGACCTTGTACCCCCTTCTCCATTCCATCATTGTACCACGAGGCGCGGGGCGCGGGGCGCGGGGCGCGGGGCGCGGGGCGCGGGGCGCGGGGCGCGGGGCGCGGGGCGCGGGGCGCGGGGCGCGGGGGGCATTTCCGTCCCTATGTCGTTAATGTTCTAATACGCACGAAGCATTTGGCTTTATCGTTCACCATGCGAACGGCCGAGGAGTGGAGTGCCCTGCCGGCGTGTGTGTTCCCCGATTCGTATAATTTAGGAATCTTCAAAATGAGAGTGGATAGGCACTGTATTGCTTGCGTGTTACATCATTGGCTGCATTAGCACTTACTATCGGGTAAGGTGCAGCGAAACGCAAAAATCTAATAATAATTATAATTTTTTTGCTGCATCGCATCCTTTTTTTTGCGTTTACAAAGTTAATTTTGCAGGTGGAGAGGTGGAGAATGGACCGTGACGTGATCGATGTATGGGAGAACATTTTTCAACTAAAAAGTTTAGTTTGCCCTTAAATCTGATTGTTGTACCATTTGTGTGTGGCGTTTCGTACCCAAATGTGTTTTGGTAGGAGACCCTCAGTGCGCGACTCCGACTCGCAATGGGCCGGTTTTTTTTCCTTTTTTTGTACGGAATCCTACAATACAAATAAATGAGAAATTCAGTACAGCGATCAGCAATTCACTACGTGTCCATGATAAATTTCGCGGACTCCTGGAACTTGTTTGGGTAATCTAGACAAACGGCAGTGTGGCAGTCAAGTTCGAAAAGAAAAGGGCGACACAGGCCGTGAGTTATATTACACAAAACATTTCAAGCCACTTTTGACATACCAATAACTCGAAATCTGTTTGAACTACACACGTAAATAAACCGTTAATCACCTAGAATCCCAATTCTCATAAAAAATATATTTTACCATTTCTGAGATATCAACATCCGAATTTCACTATTTTTCTGACTGACTGACTGACTCATCAAAATTATAGACCACTTCCAGGTGACTCATAAACTTTAAATTTGGCATCAAGGTAGTTTACTGGACATATAAAAAGAGATTAAAGTGATGCCAGCAAGCAAGCAAAGCTTACTTTATAAAATAAACGCCAAAATAGAATAGAATTGAATAGTAAAAACTTGCCAAGTTAAACCTTAAGTAGCACAGAACATACTCGTATTAATTTTCCTACAACTGAAAAGTTTTGTACATTCTCAAATATTTGTAGAAGTCTAAGATAAATATTTCAATTAGAAATGCCGTAGCTGTGATTTAAGAAACCACTATAGATCTTCGTATCTACTCTATATCGTCGTCGTTTATCTCTGTACTTTTTTTAAATCGAACTTGGCATCCTTTCACATTTATGTTTTGTTGGGATTAATACGTTACGTGATCCCGTTATGTACTGTAAGAGAGAAGAGGACTTTCCGGGTCTCGAATAAAGCAAAAGCTTTACAATCATGATATTATTAATTAACGTTAAATTTAATATTGCTAAAAGGTGCTTTAAGTAAAATATGAAAGAAACTTGATGTGTTTGCAGTTATATATGCACTATAAAAGAGATGATACAAAATATGTTAAAATATTTATTTTCTAAATAATATGTTTTGTTATTCCAGGGGTAAACTTGCATCTTCTTTTGCCTTGCATGAAAATGGGGATGATAAAAAATATGTAAAGGTCTCAGAATGTCTCAAACGTCACTTGTTGCAGTCGCACAGTATGTAGGTATATGCACCGCTTGCAAATATTTTTACTCAAATATTCGCTTTAATTAAATTAATTATTGTTTTGATTTCCTTGCTTTCTTTGAGTAAAGCACTATACGGAACAGCAATTGCTGGATTCTTATCATTGAAAGCCTCTACTTTTGCGGCAGTCGTTTACTTTCCCGGCCTCGTCAGCGGAGGCCTGTTAATGTCGGTCGCTGATATGCGACAAACATCACGATTTCGATTTGCAAGTTTATTTTATTCTTATCTCGGCAGAGCGAGGCTGCGGCAACGTTGCGTTTAGCATACTATTTCCTGCGCGCGTCAAGGAAACCTGCAGCTAACTTCCGCCGAAGATTGGACATCTCCCCGCTTCCGACCGACACACGCTCCCAATATCACCGCAGCGCTGCTCGGCTAGAAAATATTCTTCTTTTGGTATCGAAACGTCTTTGATTTATAAAAGCTTTTTCAGAAAAATCATCTTCGAGATAGGATAACTTTCAAGATAATTTTTATTACAGCTGGCACAAAAGCAACAATCATAGAAACAAAGTGATGTACTCGTATATCAAAGTATACCTCGAAGCTGAACAACGAGTGTAGCGATATATTATTCAGTTTGCAATAAGCACGCTACGCACCGCAACTGTTATTTAATTTTCCATACCTTCGCTCACTCGCATCGGCTGAACGGGAGGCATCTTACGTTGTCTTAAATAATACAACGGCCCGACGTAAAGAGCACGAGTAAAAGGAAAATATAAAAATAAGCCTCCTCCTCGTCCTCGCACAGCGGACGGCTAAATGTTTCCTTTGCCGGAACAAATTGAGAAGCTTCCGTTTTTTATAAGGGCGCGGGCAGACGGGTTTGTGAATTAACAACGAAGCGTCGGCCGTCGGCGAGCGTGGAGCCACGTGGAGCGTCCTCAGGCCTCCACCGGGCTATACTTACGTACCCACATTTAAAGGTAATCACTTTCTTATTCCACCTACTAACCAGAATAATATAAAAAAAGAATACGATTCAATTAAACTAAGAGCGTAGAACGATATGCGGTGCTCCTGCGCTTATAGTACATTCATTATTAGCAGCGGAGTTATAAGCGAGTTATCCTGTTATCTTGCTAAATTCTACTTGTAATACAGGCAATAGTCTCAACACAAGTGCGTATTGCAGTTATTCAATATAACTAGGCCCTTAGGGGCTTTGCACTAGTTATTGCCTAGTGGCCGGCTAGGGCTCGGCGGGCCCGGCATGACCCGGCGCCCGGCTCAGGCGCGCTCGAGTCGAGGGCCCGCTAATAGGGTTGCCTCTTCGCTTTGTCATGCATGTATTCAGCGGAGCTCCGCACCAGGAGTGCCGTTATTATCATTCATTAGAACGAGGCTAACTATGTACCGCTGTTTGTGTTTCACTTTACATTCATTAGGAGTATCTACCTGTGACCTGTGAGTATGTTGCAAGCACAAGCTGTGAAAAATTAACGAGTCTTTTTTGTAGATTTACCAGCATCATCGTTGTCATCTTAATCATCAAACGAAAGACGTGCACTGCTGGAAAAAAGATTTCACAACGACCGATCAATGCGCTGCCCGCATTCACTGAGTATACCGCTCTTTTTGTGGACTCAATTTAAAAATATTCAGTCCCGGTAACAAAACTTCATTAATGTATCTTTGGCTGTGGTCCCAGCCTCCCAAAACATTTGTCGGTTTTGGTCATGTCACAATAACTGTAGTAGAAAGTTACAAATTAGTTTTACAATTGAAACTTAAGTAATCATACAATATGAGTTGAGCGAATTACTCTGAAATCCAGCCAATTGTTTTGTGTGTACGAGTATGCTAATGGCGCTCACACTACGAGTACAACCGCAACCCGGCGCACACGCACCTACCGCTGTTATTTGAGAAAACTGCTAAACGACGCGCCGCGAGTGCCTTCAAAGCAAATTTACTGAATATTCATGGTTATTTGCATAAAACTTGTGTTGATTATTCCGAGAGCGACCAAGGAGTCGCTTCGAATGAACATCCGACGATTCTCCTTCGCTCACAATAAGTCTTGTTTTGGAAAATTTGTGTTATCTCTCATAATATTTACTGTAATTTAGGCTCATTCTGAATTATTATAGTAAGTACCTATGAATTTATCAACTTTTTAAAAAGAGTATCTCCAATGATTCCTTTAAGATGGCATTGTAGATTTGTCGTCATTTGCAGTCAATTTTTTTTAAAGATTGCTCTTAGGTAAAGTAACAACCGAGCACAGACTGTAATTTTATGTATTTAAAGGTTCTCTGTTTTGGGTGATATTTTTCCGAATTAGAATATCTTAACTACACAAGAGCATATTGTTCAGTGTAGTCTAGCCACTCGGTGGTAGTACTGCCGCCGGCGCGGGCGCAGACGATAAACCAGTCGCTGCCGCCGCCGACGCGCTCCCGGAAGGCACATCAACACAATTATTTCGCACCTCCCGCCTAAATAACAACGTTTCGTGCACGGAGCCTCGTATAGGGGACCCTGCCGTAAATATGCCCCGAAGTGAAGAGCAGCAATTACTGGCTTGAAATATATTGTACATAAACTCATCTTTAGGAGACTTGGGGACTCACTACTTTACTCGTTAATGTACAGATGTAACTATTTCCCCACCAAAGTTATTTCTAGGCCTAAAAGTAAGTTTAATATAATGAAACATACATACCCGTTCTTTTTAGTTATCGTTCAACACTCAATAACTATGCGAATTCATTCATGAGGAGTCGCTTCACTCCGTATCGAAAAGATTTAATTGATTAATCCACTAGTGACGTGATGAACCGACGCCACAATAATCCACTAGTGACGTGATGAACCGACGCCACAATAATCCACTAGTGACGTGATGAACCGACGCCACAATAATCCACTAGTGACGTGATGAACCGACGCCACAATAATCCACTAGTGACGTGATGAACCGACGCCACAATAATCCACTAGTGACGTGATGAACCGACGCCACAATAATCCACTAGTGACGTGATGAACCGACGCCACAATAATCGGAAATAATGTCGAAAAACCTAAAAACTTTTAGGTACAAACTTTTATTTAAAAGGAGTGTTATATATCATTTATAATATACTAGCTTTTGCCCGCGGCTTCGCCCACGTGGACATAGCTTTTATGACTCTTTTTGAGGGTGAGTGGTGCGCGAGCCGCAATCAGCTCGCAAGCATGGACATGAGTTTTTTCAGGAACTGTATCGGGCTATCCGGATTAGCAGTTTTTGTCACTTCCCACCCCCTCAACAAATTATATACAAAAAATAACTTTAATCCGTTGCTCCGTTGCGACGCCACTCGCCACCGAGCGTATAAAACAGTTGTCCCCAGATCCCGCGGGAACTATGTCAGGATATACTTATTAGTAAATTATATCATTTTCCACCTCATCTCTGTGCTAAAAATCACACCAACTTATTTTTTGTTACGATTTTAAAAAACTTTACGAACAAAGAGTATTGTTTTAGTTTCTTCAGGAACTGCATCGGGCTATGATAATTTCCACAGATATAAAGTTGACTATTTCATTTCCAGTGATACAGGCTACCTGCATGCCAAATTTTATCAAGATTGGTCGAGGTGTTGAAGTGTGAATAGATAACAAACAAACAAACACATTTTCACATTTATAATAATAAGTAAGGATTTCTAAATCTTAAATAACATATAGAGCGTCGGTGGCAGAACGGTTAGGGCCACTATCTCCTGTCCGGAAGGCCGTGGTTCGAATGTTGCCACTTAACAAAATCTATACGAATATCGATTTCATACTGGTGTGTACGTTTATCCGACGCTCTTACGGTGACAAAAACATCGTGAGGAAACCTGCACACGCCTGCGAAGAAACTCGAAGCTTATGTGTGAAGTCAATTAACCCGCAATAGGCCCGTGTGATCGTCTAAGGCCTGTCGAGCCCCTTGGTGGGGACGTATATAAACTGATATGATGAAATAACACATATACCTATATTATCGAAAAACTAATTCAAATCATTGTATCAATCTAGTAATAAAACTTCCTAAAAATATTAATATGGGTCAAATCCTCGAGTCGTATCAGCTTCAAAGTAGCCCATAACGCACTTCTCGTAGCCGCGCTGGATGGCAATAGACAACCTTAGCAGTAGGTAGGACCTCACGTCACATCTCTCTCGAAGGCGACGGCCAACCTCCTTTGTGAAGGCAAAGGCCTCTGAGGAATCAGCAGCCGGTTGTCTCACAGACCAGCGGCACAAAGCAGTAATTTGCCTTCAAGACCGAGTACTTAATATGCTTCTTTCTCGCCGCAAATTGAGCAGCAGTACCGTACGGGTGAGAAGTCAGGCAGAAAAAGTAGAGTCCCAAAGCAGGCACGTTCCTTTCTTCCATAGCATCTGTTTAAACTCTCCGGCCATTTGCCATCACATCGAAGAAAGCCCAGTGGCTGCATCAAAGATGGAATATTCCATCTGGCCGATACCAGTGCCCTCCGAGTGCGGTCATTAAGGAATTGGTGTTGGTGACGTGGGAATCTTCACAAACAACGACCGCATCTCAGTGAGTGATGGCCAATTTCCTCCACCGTGGACTCGCAAATACATTGATGAGGTTCACAGATATTGATATTGCAGGCGGAGAGCAACTGCCACACGCAAATAGTCGCCGTCAGAAGAGTTTCCATATCTGTGCCTCCTGTTAAAAGAAGCTAAACTCAATTTATGTGTTTTTAATTTTTTTACACGATTGCAATCTATAAAAAAATACCTATCGGTTCGTCTATGAAACACATCGCTACGTGCCATATTTTCAGAGAGTTGTGTAAAAAGCGTATGCTGAAAAATACTATGAGGAAATCCACTCAAAAGTATGAAATAATATTTTAATGTTTTAACACAACTTAAGCGCGTTTTATTATTCCTGCAGTGCCATCTATTGACATTTTGCTGCTATGATTATAATGTGTGGTATGTGTAGCTTATATTATGTTGAAAAAATACTCTATATTTATTATTGTAAGTATCGATAGATAATTAATTTCCCACGGGACCTCTTTAGTTTTCCTGGATAAAAAATACCCGACTATACAATGATGTTCAAAACACCCCATCCCAATGTAATGGTTTCATATTGTTTATTGTTACGTTGAGCCATTCTAAAGATACAATTTTTTGCATTCTTGCAGGAATCTTTATTTTTTTTTGGTTCACAATGTCCCAGTTTTAGTTCGCGATAAGGGTATCAACGTGTAAAATTTGATTGTAATAGGTCAAACCACATTTGCGTGGTGAGCCATTCTATAAATGAATACTTTTGATTTTCCCACGGGAACTCTTGAATTTTCCGGGATAAAAAGTATCCTATATGTTAACCCGGGCTATAAGGAACCACCATACAAAATTTCATCAAAATCGGCCTGGTAGTTTTTGCGTGATGCGCGAACATACAGACAGACAGACAGACAGACAGACAGACAGACAGACAAAAATTCCAAAAGTTGTTGTTTTGGCCTCTGTATCGTTAGTAATGTCCACCACAGTTATTATTTTCTAAAAATATTTCATGTACAGACACGGCCCCGTTACAGTTTTATTATATTACTAGCTTTTGCCCGCGGCTTCGCCCACGTGGACATAGCTTTTATGACTCTTTTTGAGGGTGAGTGGTGCGCGAGCCGCAATCAGCTCGCAAGCGTGGACATGAGTTTTCACCAGGTACCTCAGGAACTGTATCGGGCTATTCGGATTAGCAGTCTTTGTCACTTCCCACCCCCTCAACAAATTCTATACAAAAAATCACTTTAATCCGTTGCTCCGTTGCGACGCCACCGACGTGCTCGAGCGTAGAAAACTGTTGTCCTCAGATCCCTCGGGAACTATGTCAGGATATACTTATTAGTAAATTATAATATCATTTTACACCTCATCTCTGTGCTAAAAATTACACCAATCCATTTTTTCGTTACGATTTTAAATAAAACGAACAAAGAGTATTGTTTTAGTTTCCTCAGGAACTGCATCGGACTATGATAATTTCCACAGATAAAAGGTTGACTATTTCATTCCCAGTGATACAGGGTACCTGAATGCCAAATTTCATCAAGATTGGTAGAGGTGTTGAAGTGTGAATAGGTAACAAACAAACAAACACATTTTCACATTTATAATATATTACTTTATAAAGTAAGGATTTCTAAATATAGAGCGTCGGTGGCAAAACGGTTAGGGCCACTACCTCCTGTCCGGAAGGCCGTGGTTCGAATCCTGCCACTTACCAATATCTATACGAATATCGATTTCATACTGGTATGTACGTTTATCCGACGCTCTTACGGTGAGAAAAACATCGTAAGGAAACCTGTACACGCCTGCGAAGAAATTCGAAGCTTATGTGTTTTTTTTTTAAAATTTGAGTGCGTTTGACTGTGAAGTCAATCGACCCACAATGGGCCCGCGTGATCGTCTAAGGCCAGATCGCCCTAACTCAGGGCAGGTCGAGCCCCTTGGTGGGGACGTATATAAACTGATTTGATGAAATATTATCAAAAAACTAATTCAAATCATTATTGGTATCAATCTAGTAATAAAATTTTCTAACAATATTAATATGGGTCAAATCCTCGAGACGTATCAGCTCCAAAGGAGCCCAAGACGCACTTCTCGTTGCCGCGCTGGATGGCAATAGACAACCTTAGCAGCAGGTAGGACCTCACGTCACATCTCCTCTCTCGAAGGCGAAGGCCAATCTTCTTTGTGAAGGCAAAGGCCTCTAA
Organism: Coleophora flavipennella; assembly: GCA_947284805.1. NCBI lineage: Eukaryota > Metazoa > Arthropoda > Insecta > Lepidoptera > Coleophoridae > Coleophora > Coleophora flavipennella. The sequence goes on from OX369275.1 coordinate 445,067, forward strand.
GGGTTCAGCAGCCGGTTGTCTCACAGAGCAGCGGCACAAAGCAGTAATTTGCCTCCAAGACCGAGAACCTACTTATTATGCTTCTTTCTCACCGCAAATTGAGCAGCAGTACCGTACGGGTGAGGAGTGAGGCAGAAAAAGTGACTTCCCAAAGCAGACACGTTCCTCTCTGCCATAGCACCTGTTTAAACCCTCTGGCCTTTTGCCATCAGATCGACTAAAGCCCGGCCGGCGCCTGCATCAAAGATGGAATATTCCATCTGGCCGAGACCAGTGCCCTCCGAGTGAGGTCATTAAGGAATTGGTGACGTGGTAATCTTCACAAACACGACTGCAACTCAGTGAGTGATGGCCAATTGCCCCCACCGAGGACCCGCAAATACATTGATTAGGTTCACAGATATTGATATTGCAGGCGGACAGCAACTGCCACACGCAAATAGTCGCCGTCAGAAGAGTTCCCATATCTGTACCTCCTGTTAAAAGATGTTAAACTCGATTTATGTGTTTTTATTTTTTTACGCGATTGGAATCTGTAAAAAAATACCTCTCTGTTCGTCTATGAAACACATCGCAACGTACCATAGTTCCAGAGTTTAAAGTAGCGTATGCTGAAAAATACATAAAAGAAATCCACTCAAAAGTATGAAATAATATTTTAATGTTTTAATACAACTTAAGCGCGTTTTATTATCCCTGCAGTGCCATCTATTGACATTCTGCTACTATGATTATAATGTTTGGTATGTGTAGCTAATATATAGAAAAAAGTACTCTTTTGTTATTATTGTATGTATCGATAGATAAATTCCCACGGGACCTCTTTAGTTTTCCGGGATAAAGAATACCCGACTATACAATTATGGTCAAAACACCCCATCCCAATGTAAAGGTTTCATATTGTTAGGTTGAGTCATTCTAAAGATACATTTTTTTGCATTCCTGTAGGAACCCTAATTTTTTTGGGATTCACAATGTCCCAGTTTTAGTTCGCGATAAGGGTATCAACGTGTAAAATTTGATTGTAATAGGTCAAGTCACATTTGCGTGGTGAGCCACTCTATAAATGAATACTTTTGATTTTCCCACGGGAACTCTTGCATTTTCTGGGATAAAAAGTATCCTATATGTTAACCCGGGCTATAAGGAACCACCATACAAAATTTCATCAAAATCGGCCTGGTAGTTTTTGCGTGATGCGCGAACATACAGACAGACAGACAGACAGACAGACAGACAGACAGACAAAAATTCCAAAAGTTGTTGTTTTGGCCTCTGTATCGTTAGTAATGTCCACCACAGTTATTATTTTCCAAAAATATTTCATGTACAGACACGGCCCCGTTACAGTTTTATTATATTACTAGCTTTTGCCCGCGGCTTCGCCCGCGTGGAAATGGCTTTTATGTCTCTTTGAGGGTGAGTGGTGCGCGAGCCGCAATCAGCTCGCAAGCGTGGACATGAGTTTTCACCAGGTACCTCAGGAACTGTATCGGGCTATTCGGATTAGCAGTCTTTGTCACTTCCCACCCCCTCAACAAATTCTATACAAAAAACCGCTTTAATCCGTTCCTCCGTTGCGACGCCACCGACGTGCGCGAGCGTAGAAAACAGTTGTCCCCAGATCCCTTTGGGAACTATGTCAGGATATTCTTATTAGTAAATTAGATCATTTTCCACCTCACATCTGTGCTAAAAATCACACCAACTCATTTTTTCGTTACGATTTTAAATAACTTAACGAACAAAGAGTACTGTTTTAGTTTCCTCATGAACTCCATCTGGCTATAATGATTTTCACAGATAAAACATGACTATTTCATTCTTAGTGATACAGGCTACCTGCATGCCAAATTTCATCAAGATTGGTAGAGGTGTTTAAGGGTGAATAGGTAACAAATAAACAAACACATTTTCACATTTATAATATTAAGTTAGGATTTCTAAATCTTAAATAACATATAGAGCGTCGGTGGCGTAACGGTTAGGGCCACTACCTCCTGTCCGGAAGGCCGTGGTTCGAATCCTGCCACTTACCAATATCTATACGAATATCGATTTCATACTGGTATGTACGTTTATTTGACGCTCTTACAGTGAGAAAAACATCGTGAGGAAACCTGCACACGCCTGCGAAAAAACTCGAAGGTTATGTGTGAAGTCATTCAACCTGCAATGGGCCCGCATGATCGTCTAAGGCCTGATCGCCCTAACTCAGGGCAGGTCGAGCCCCTTGGTGGAGACGTATATAAACTGATATGATGAAATAACACATATATCTATATTATCAAAAAACTCATTCAAATCATTATATCAGTCTAGTAATAAAATTTCCTAAAAATATTAATATGGGTCAAATTCTCGAGTCGTATCGGCTCCAAAAGAGCCCATGGCGCACTTCTCGTTGCCGCGCTGGATGGCAATAGACAACCTGAGCAGCAGGTAGGACCTCACGTCACATCTCCTCTCTCGAAGGCGACGGCCATCAATCTCCTTTGTGAAGCCAAAGGCCTCTGAGGGTTCAGCAGCCGGTTGTCTCACAGACCAGCAGCACAAAGCAGTAATTTGCCTCCAAGACCGAGTACTTATTATGCTTCTTTCTCGCCGCAAATTAAGCAGCAGTACCGCATGGGTGAGGAGTGAGGCAGAAAAAGAGGCGTCCCATAGCAGGCACGTTCCTCTCTGCCATAGCACCTGTTTAAACTGTCCGGCCTTTTGCCATCAGATCGACTAAAGCTCTGTGCCTCCTGTTAAAAGATGCTAAACTCGATTTATGTGTTTCAAATTTTTTTACACGATTGGAATCTGTAAAAAATACCTATGTTTTCGTCTATGAAACACATCGCTACGTGCCATAGTTCCAGAGTTAGAGTTGTGTAAATTAGCTTATGCTGAAAAATACATAAAAGAAATCCACTCAGAAGTATGAAATAATATTTAAATGTTTTAATACAACTTAAGCGCGTTTTATTATCCCTGCAGTGCCATCTATTGACATTCTGCTGTTATGATTATAATGTGTGGTATGTGTAGCTTATATGTGGAAAAAAGTACTCTATTGTTATTATTGTAAGTATCGATAGATAATTTCCCACGGGACCTCTTTAGTTTGCCGGGATAAAGAATACCCGACTATACAATGACGGTCAAAACACCCCATCCTAATGTAAAGGTTTCATATTGTTACGTTGAGCCATTCTAAATATATTTTTTTTGGAACCCTTAATTTTTTTGGGATTCACAATGTCCCAGTTTTAGTTCGCGATAAGGGTATCAACGTGTAAAATTTGATTGTAATAGGTCAAGCCACAATTGCGTGGTGAGCCATTCTATAAATGAATACTTTTGGTTTTCCCACGGGAACTCTTGCATTTTCTGGGATAAAAAGTATCCTATATGTTAACCCGGGCTATAAGGAACCACCATACAAAATTTCATCAAAATCGGCCTGGTAGTTTTTGCGTGATGCGCGAACATACAGACAGACAGACAGACAGACAAAAATTCCAAAAGTTGTTGTTTTGGCCTCTGTATCGTTAGTAATGTCCACCACAGTTATTATTTTCCAAAAATATTTCATGTACAGACACGGCCCCGTTACAGTTTTATTATATTACTAGCTTTTGCCCGCGGCTTCGCCCGCGTGGAAATGGCTTTTATGTCTCTTTGAGGGTGAGTGGTGCGCGAGCCGCAATCAGCTCGCAAGCGTGGACATGAGTTTTCACCAGGTACCTCAGGAACTGTATCGGGCTATTCGGATTAGCAGTCTTTGTCACTTCCCACCCCCTCAACAAATTCTATACAAAAAACCGCTTTAATCCGTTCCTCCGTTGCGACGCCACCGACGTGCGCGAGCGTAGAAAACAGTTGTCCCCAGATCCCTTTGGGAACTATGTCAGGATATTCTTATTAGTAAATTAGATCATTTTCCACCTCACATCTGTGCTAAAAATCACACCAACTCATTTTTTCGTTACGATTTTAAATAACTTAACGAACAAAGAGTACTGTTTTAGTTTCCTCATGAACTCCATCTGGCTATAATGATTTTCACAGATAAAACATGACTATTTCATTCTTAGTGATACAGGCTACCTGCATGCCAAATTTCATCAAGATTGGTAGAGGTGTTTAAGGGTGAATAGGTAACAAATAAACAAACACATTTTCACATTTATAATATTAAGTTAGGATTTCTAAATCTTAAATAACATATAGAGCGTCGGTGGCGTAACGGTTAGGGCCACTACCTCCTGTCCGGAAGGCCGTGGTTCGAATCCTGCCACTTACCAATATCTATACGAATATCGATTTCATACTGGTATGTACGTTTATTTGACGCTCTTACAGTGAGAAAAACATCGTGAGGAAACCTGCACACGCCTGCGAAAAAACTCGAAGGTTATGTGTGAAGTCATTCAACCTGCAATGGGCCCGCATGATCGTCTAAGGCCTGATCGCCCTAACTCAGGGCAGGTCGAGCCCCTTGGTGGAGACGTATATAAACTGATATGATGAAATAACACATATATCTATATTATCAAAAAACTCATTCAAATCATTATATCAGTCTAGTAATAAAATTTCCTAAAAATATTAATATGGGTCAAATTCTCGAGTCGTATCGGCTCCAAAAGAGCCCATGGCGCACTTCTCATTGCCGCGCTGGATGGCAATAGACAACCTGAGCAGCAGGTAGGACCTCACGTCACATCTCCTCTCTCGAAGGCGACGGCCATCAATCTCCTTTGTGAAGCCAAAGGCCTCTGAGGGTTCAGCAGCCGGTTGTCTCACAGACCAGCAGCACAAAGCAGTAATTTGCCTCCAAGACCGAGTACTTATTATGCTTCTTTCTCGCCGCAAATTAAGCAGCAGTACCGCATGGGTGAGGAGTGAGGCAGAAAAAGAGGCGTCCCATAGCAGGCACGTTCCTCTCTGCCATAGCACCTGTTTAAACTGTCCGGCCTTTTGCCATCAGATCGACTAAAGCTCTGTGCCTCCTGTTAAAAGATGCTAAACTCGATTTATGTGTTTCAAATTTTTTTACACGATTGGAATCTGTAAAAAATACCTATGTTTTCGTCTATGAAACACATCGCTACGTGCCATAGTTCCAGAGTTAGAGTTGTGTAAATTAGCTTATGCTGAAAAATACATAAAAGAAATCCACTCAGAAGTATGAAATAATATTTAAATGTTTTAATACAACTTAAGCGCGTTTTATTATCCCTGCAGTGCCATCTATTGACATTCTGCTGTTATGATTATAATGTGTGGTATGTGTAGCTTATATGTGGAAAAAAGTACTCTATTGTTATTATTGTAAGTATCGATAGATAATTTCCCACGGGACCTCTTTAGTTTGCCGGGATAAAGAATACCCGACTATACAATGACGGTCAAAACACCCCATCCTAATGTAAAGGTTTCATATTGTTACGTTGAGCCATTCTAAATATATTTTTTTTGGAACCCTTAATTTTTTTGGGATTCACAATGTCCCAGTTTTAGTTCGCGATAAGGGTATCAACGTGTAAAATTTGATTGTAATAGGTCAAGCCACAATTGCGTGGTGAGCCATTCTATAAATGAATACTTTTGGTTTTCCCACGGGAACTCTTGCATTTTCTGGGATAAAAAGTATCCTATATGTTAACCCGGGCTATAAGGAACCACCATACAAAATTTCATCAAAATCGGCCTGGTAGTTTTTGCGTGATGCGCGAACATACAGACAGACAGACAGACAGACAGACAGACAAAAATTCCAAAAGTTGTTGTTTTGGCCTCTGTATCGTTAGTAATGTCCACCACAGTTATTATTTTCCAAAAATATTTCATGTACAGACACGGCCCCGTTACAGTTTTATTATATTACTAGCTTTTGCCCGCGGCTTCGCCCGCGTGGAAATGGCTTTTATGTCTCTTTGAGGGTGAGTGGTGCGCGAGCCGCAATCAGCTCGCAAGCGTGGACATGAGTTTTCACCAGGTACCTCAGGAACTGTATCGGGCTATTCGGATTAGCAGTCTTTGTCACTTCCCACCCCCTCAACAAATTCTATACAAAAAACCGCTTTAATCCGTTCCTCCGTTGCGACGCCACCGACGTGCGCGAGCGTAGAAAACAGTTGTCCCCAGATCCCTTTGGGAACTATGTCAGGATATTCTTATTAGTAAATTAGATCATTTTCCACCTCACATCTGTGCTAAAAATCACACCAACTCATTTTTTCGTTACGATTTTAAATAACTTAACGAACAAAGAGTACTGTTTTAGTTTCCTCATGAACTCCATCTGGCTATAATGATTTTCACAGATAAAACATGACTATTTCATTCTTAGTGATACAGGCTACCTGCATGCCAAATTTCATCAAGATTGGTAGAGGTGTTTAAGGGTGAATAGGTAACAAATAAACAAACACATTTTCACATTTATAATATTAAGTTAGGATTTCTAAATCTTAAATAACATATAGAGCGTCGGTGGCGTAACGGTTAGGGCCACTACCTCCTGTCCGGAAGGCCGTGGTTCGAATCCTGCCACTTACCAATATCTATACGAATATCGATTTCATACTGGTATGTACGTTTATTTGACGCTCTTACAGTGAGAAAAACATCGTGAGGAAACCTGCACACGCCTGCGAAAAAACTCGAAGGTTATGTGTGAAGTCATTCAACCTGCAATGGGCCCGCATGATCGTCTAAGGCCTGATCGCCCTAACTCAGGGCAGGTCGAGCCCCTTGGTGGAGACGTATATAAACTGATATGATGAAATAACACATATATCTATATTATCAAAAAACTCATTCAAATCATTATATCAGTCTAGTAATAAAATTTCCTAAAAATATTAATATGGGTCAAATTCTCGAGTCGTATCGGCTCCAAAAGAGCCCATGGCGCACTTCTCATTGCCGCGCTGGATGGCAATAGACAACCTGAGCAGCAGGTAGGACCTCACGTCACATCTCCTCTCTCGAAGGCGACGGCCATCAATCTCCTTTGTGAAGCCAAAGGCCTCTGAGGGTTCAGCAGCCGGTTGTCTCACAGACCAGCAGCACAAAGCAGTAATTTGCCTCCAAGACCGAGTACTTATTATGCTTCTTTCTCGCCGCAAATTAAGCAGCAGTACCGCATGGGTGAGGAGTGAGGCAGAAAAAGAGGCGTCCCATAGCAGGCACGTTCCTCTCTGCCATAGCACCTGTTTAAACTGTCCGGCCTTTTGCCATCAGATCGACTAAAGCTCTGTGCCTCCTGTTAAAAGATGCTAAACTCGATTTATGTGTTTCAAATTTTTTTACACGATTGGAATCTGTAAAAAATACCTATGTTTTCGTCTATGAAACACATCGCTACGTGCCATAGTTCCAGAGTTAGAGTTGTGTAAATTAGCTTATGCTGAAAAATACATAAAAGAAATCCACTCAGAAGTATGAAATAATATTTAAATGTTTTAATACAACTTAAGCGCGTTTTATTATCCCTGCAGTGCCATCTATTGACATTCTGCTGTTATGATTATAATGTGTGGTATGTGTAGCTTATATGTGGAAAAAAGTACTCTATTGTTATTATTGTAAGTATCGATAGATAATTTCCCACGGGACCTCTTTAGTTTGCCGGGATAAAGAATACCCGACTATACAATGACGGTCAAAACACCCCATCCTAATGTAAAGGTTTCATATTGTTACGTTGAGCCATTCTAAATATATTTTTTTTGGAACCCTTAATTTTTTTGGGATTCACAATGTCCCAGTTTTAGTTCGCGATAAGGGTATCAACGTGTAAAATTTGATTGTAATAGGTCAAGCCACAATTGCGTGGTGAGCCATTCTATAAATGAATACTTTTGGTTTTCCCACGGGAACTCTTGCATTTTCTGGGATAAAAAGTATCCTATATGTTAACCCGGGCTATAAGGAACCACCATACAAAATTTCATCAAAATCGGCCTGGTAGTTTTTGCGTGATGCGCGAACATACAGACAGACAGACAGACAGACAGACAGACAAAAATTCCAAAAGTTGTTGTTTTGGCCTCTGTATCGTTAGTAATGTCCACCACAGTTATTATTTTCCAAAAATATTTCATGTACAGACACGGCCCCGTTACAGTTTTATTATATTACTAGCTTTTGCCCGCGGCTTCGCCCGCGTGGAAATGGCTTTTATGTCTCTTTGAGGGTGAGTGGTGCGCGAGCCGCAATCAGCTCGCAAGCGTGGACATGAGTTTTCACCAGGTACCTCAGGAACTGTATCGGGCTATTCGGATTAGCAGTCTTTGTCACTTCCCACCCCCTCAACAAATTCTATACAAAAAACCGCTTTAATCCGTTCCTCCGTTGCGACGCCACCGACGTGCGCGAGCGTAGAAAACAGTTGTCCCCAGATCCCTTTGGGAACTATGTCAGGATATTCTTATTAGTAAATTAGATCATTTTCCACCTCACATCTGTGCTAAAAATCACACCAACTCATTTTTTCGTTACGATTTTAAATAACTTAACGAACAAAGAGTACTGTTTTAGTTTCCTCATGAACTCCATCTGGCTATAATGATTTTCACAGATAAAACATGACTATTTCATTCTTAGTGATACAGGCTACCTGCATGCCAAATTTCATCAAGATTGGTAGAGGTGTTTAAGGGTGAATAGGTAACAAATAAACAAACACATTTTCACATTTATAATATTAAGTTAGGATTTCTAAATCTTAAATAACATATAGAGCGTCGGTGGCGTAACGGTTAGGGCCACTACCTCCTGTCCGGAAGGCCGTGGTTCGAATCCTGCCACTTACCAATATCTATACGAATATCGATTTCATACTGGTATGTACGTTTATTTGACGCTCTTACAGTGAGAAAAACATCGTGAGGAAACCTGCACACGCCTGCGAAAAAACTCGAAGGTTATGTGTGAAGTCATTCAACCTGCAATGGGCCCGCATGATCGTCTAAGGCCTGATCGCCCTAACTCAGGGCAGGTCGAGCCCCTTGGTGGAGACGTATATAAACTGATATGATGAAATAACACATATATCTATATTATCAAAAAACTCATTCAAATCATTATATCAGTCTAGTAATAAAATTTCCTAAAAATATTAATATGGGTCAAATTCTCGAGTCGTATCGGCTCCAAAAGAGCCCATGGCGCACTTCTCATTGCCGCGCTGGATGGCAATAGACAACCTGAGCAGCAGGTAGGACCTCACGTCACATCTCCTCTCTCGAAGGCGACGGCCATCAATCTCCTTTGTGAAGCCAAAGGCCTCTGAGGGTTCAGCAGCCGGTTGTCTCACAGACCAGCAGCACAAAGCAGTAATTTGCCTCCAAGACCGAGTACTTATTATGCTTCTTTCTCGCCGCAAATTAAGCAGCAGTACCGCATGGGTGAGGAGTGAGGCAGAAAAAGAGGCGTCCCATAGCAGGCACGTTCCTCTCTGCCATAGCACCTGTTTAAACTGTCCGGCCTTTTGCCATCAGATCGACTAAAGCTCTGTGCCTCCTGTTAAAAGATGCTAAACTCGATTTATGTGTTTCAAATTTTTTTACACGATTGGAATCTGTAAAAAATACCTATGTTTTCGTCTATGAAACACATCGCTACGTGCCATAGTTCCAGAGTTAGAGTTGTGTAAATTAGCTTATGCTGAAAAATACATAAAAGAAATCCACTCAGAAGTATGAAATAATATTTAAATGTTTTAATACAACTTAAGCGCGTTTTATTATCCCTGCAGTGCCATCTATTGACATTCTGCTGTTATGATTATAATGTGTGGTATGTGTAGCTTATATGTGGAAAAAAGTACTCTATTGTTATTATTGTAAGTATCGATAGATAATTTCCCACGGGACCTCTTTAGTTTGCCGGGATAAAGAATACCCGACTATACAATGACGGTCAAAACACCCCATCCTAATGTAAAGGTTTCATATTGTTACGTTGAGCCATTCTAAATATATTTTTTTTGGAACCCTTAATTTTTTTGGGATTCACAATGTCCCAGTTTTAGTTCGCGATAAGGGTATCAACGTGTAAAATTTGATTGTAATAGGTCAAGCCACAATTGCGTGGTGAGCCATTCTATAAATGAATACTTTTGGTTTTCCCACGGGAACTCTTGCATTTTCTGGGATAAAAAGTATCCTATATGTTAACCCGGGCTATAAGGAACCACCATACAAAATTTCATCAAAATCGGCCTGGTAGTTTTTGCGTGATGCGCGAACATACAGACAGACAGACAGACAGACAGACAGACAAAAATTCCAAAAGTTGTTGTTTTGGCCTCTGTATCGTTAGTAATGCCCACCACAGTTATTATTTTCCAAAAATATTTCATGTACAGACACGGCCCCGTTACAGTTTTATTATATTATAGATAGATAGATAGATTAAGGATTAAATTTTATCTTAATAATATTACATTTTTGACATCGAGTATGTCTTTACGAGCATTTTACTCATTTAGTCACTGTGTGTAATTCATTTAAGATGAATTAAAAATGAAAACTAATTGAAAATGGTTTATTTTTATTTTAAGAAAACACTATACGATATGTTAACATGTTTTGCCGTATCTGAACAACTAGACTGCATTACCTACGATTCTATTGAAAACAAAAGACGATTGAGGGACCTTAATTTCACCTAAAAAATTCATCATCAGATCATCCTTAAAATACCAAATATATATTGTCATCGGGAATACGGCTTCATACAGGATATTTTAGCTCAATCGGACCCCTGAACGTCGCTTTAAAATCAAGATTTGAACTAAACAAACTAACATACATTAATTATGTATAATGCAAGTTAAATAAAAGCTTTTAAAATTCTCCTGATATGTTTTGTTTCGCTCGCAGATCTACGCAGAGCCACAGAGCCACCGAGCCACGGAGCCACAGAGCCCAGCCCGTGCCGAATGTTCCGGAACTATTGAGATCCTCTATTGTGTTGCTTTATGAAGCCTTGTCGCCGAGCGGGGCGGGCGCAAACAGATGCTGTTAATAGCCGCCTGTGTAGCTCCTAACGGCGCCATACTCGTACACGGAGGCGCGATACTGTAAATCAGGAAACAATAACGTTTTGTTCCCTTATTCACTACTATCGCAGTACGAACCACACTAGTCCGTAAGTGATTTAAACACAAAAAAAACAGTTTAGTAATAAGTGTAAGTCTCAAACGGTGTTATTTGTTTCTACATTTGTGATCATATTTATTAGTTATTGGTCAACTTGGATAATTAGCGAATCATTAGTCTTGATCCTTACAATCTAAGGTAATAATTATTAACAAACAACATTGGGACAATCCAATAAATAAGGTAGTAAGCAAACAACAATCTCGCCAAATGGAGCCGGATCGGACGCACGCGCGTGAGACGCGGCGCTCGGCCTGTGAGCACTAGCACACTAGCACACTGTGTTGCGAAATTTACGAGAGCGTTACTTGCGGGCTAATTAAACCTTTCCCAGTACATTAATATCAATTATGGTAATCCAGTACGAGTGGCTCTCCTCGCCCCGACCGCCCCGACCACCCCGGCCGCCCCGCTACCCTTGCGTGGCCCAAGTGGAAAATTAACACAAGAGGTATTTTAATGATAAGGAAAAAACTACATGTTCACTTCACAACTTCAACTACATCACTACAAGAGGACAAATAACAATTATACTGCACAATATAACGCACGCACAGTGTAGTGTAACTAGCAATAGCGTGCAAATAACAATTATACTGCACAATATAACGCACGCACAGTGTAGTGTAACTAGCAATAGCGTGCAAATAACAATTATACTGCACAATATAACGCACGCATAGTGTAGTGTAACTAGCAATAGCGTCCAAATAACAATTATACTGCACAATATAATGCACGCACAGTGTAGTGTAACTAGCAATAGCGTGCAAATAACAATTATACTGCACAATATAACGCACGCATAGTGTAGTGTAACTAGCAATAGCGTCCAAATAACAATTATACTGCACAATATAACGCACGCATAGTGTAGTGTAACTAGCAATAGCGTCCAAATAACAATTATACTGCACAATATAATGCACGCACAGTGTAGTGTAACTAGCAATAGCGTGCAAATAACAATTATACTGCACAATATAACGCACGCATAGTGTAGTGTAACTAGCAATAGCGTCCAAATAACAATTATACTGCACAATATAACGCACGCATAGTGTAGTGTAACTAGCAATAGCGTCCAAATAACAATTATACTGCACAATATAACGCACGCATAGTGTAGTGTAACTAGCAATAGCGTCCAAATAACAATTATACTGCACAATATAATGCACGCACAGTGTAGTGTAACTAGCAATAGCGTCCAAATAACAATTATACTGCACAATATAATGCACGCACAGTGTAGTGTAACTAGCAATAGCGTGCAAATAACAATTATACTGCACAATATAACGCACGCATAGTGTAGTGTAACTAGCAATAGCGTCCAAATAACAATTATACTGCACAATATAATGCACGCACAGTGTAGTGTAACTAGCAATAGCGTCCAAATAACAATTATACTGCACAATATAATGCACGCACAGTGTAGTGTAACTAGCAATAGCGTGCAAATAACAATTATACTGCACAATATAACGCACGCATAGTGTAGTGTAACTAGCAATAGCGTCCAAATAACAATTATACTGCACAATATAACGCACGCACAGTGTAGTGTAACTAGCAATAGCGTGCAAATAACAATTATACTGCACAATATAACGCACGCATAGTGTAGTGTAACTAGCAATAGCGTCCAAATAACAATTATACTGCACAATATAATGCACGCACAGTGTAGTGTAACTAGCAATAGCGTGCAAATAACAATTATACTGCACAATATAACGCACGCATAGTGTAGTGTAACTAGCAATAGCGTCCAAATAACAATTATACTGCACAATATAACGCACGCATAGTGTAGTGTAACTAGCAATAGCGTCCAAATAACAATTATACTGCACAATATAACGCACGCATAGTGTAGTGTAACTAGCAATAGCGTCCAAATAACAATTATACTGCACAATATAACGCACGCATAGTGTAGTGTAACTAGCAATAGCGTCCAAATAACAATTATACTGCACAATATAATGCACGCACAGTGTAGTGTAACTAGCAATAGCGTCCAAATAACAATTATACTGCACAATATAATGCACGCACAGTGTAGTGTAACTAGCAATAGCGTGCAAATAACAATTATACTGCACAATATAACGCACGCATAGTGTAGTGTAACTAGCAATAGCGTCCAAATAACAATTATACTGCACAATATAATGCACGCACAGTGTAGTGTAACTAGCAATAGCGTCCAAATAACAATTATACTGCACAATATAATGCACGCACAGTGTAGTGTAACTAGCAATAGCGTGCAAATAACAATTATACTGCACAATATAACGCACGCATAGTGTAGTGTAACTAGCAATAGCGTCCAAATAACAATTATACTGCACAATATAACGCACGCACAGTGTAGTGTAACTAGCAATAGCGTGCAAATAACAATTATACTGCACAATATAACGCACGCATAGTGTAGTGTAACTAGCAATAGCGTCCAAATAACAATTATACTGCACAATATAATGCACGCACAGTGTAGTGTAACTAGCAATAGCGTGCAAATAACAATTATACTGCACAATATAACGCACGCATAGTGTAGTGTAACTAGCAATAGCGTCCAAATAACAATTATACTGCACAATATAACGCACGCATAGTGTAGTGTAACTAGCAATAGCGTCCAAATAACAATTATACTGCACAATATAATGCACGCACAGTGTAGTGTAACTAGCAATAGCGTGCAAATAACAATTATACTGCACAATATAACGCACGCATAGTGTAGTGTAACTAGCAATAGCGTCCAAATAACAATTATACTGCACAATATAACGCACGCATAGTGTAGTGTAACTAGCAATAGCGTCCAAATAACAATTATACTGCACAATATAACGCACGCATAGTGTAGTGTAACTAGCAATAGCGTCCAAATAACAATTATACTGCACAATATAATGCACGCACAGTGTAGTGTAACTAGCAATAGCGTCCAAATAACAATTATACTGCACAATATAATGCACGCACAGTGTAGTGTAACTAGCAATAGCGTGCAAATAACAATTATACTGCACAATATAACGCACGCATAGTGTAGTGTAACTAGCAATAGCGTCCAAATAACAATTATACTGCACAATATAATGCACGCACAGTGTAGTGTAACTAGCAATAGCGTCCAAATAACAATTATACTGCACAATATAATGCACGCACAGTGTAGTGTAACTAGCAATAGCGTGCAAATAACAATTATACTGCACAATATAACGCACGCATAGTGTAGTGTAACTAGCAATAGCGTCCAAATAACAATTATACTGCACAATATAACGCACGCACAGTGTAGTGTAACTAGCAATAGCGTCCAAATAACAATTATACTGCACAATATAACGCACGCACAGTGTAGTGTAACTAGCAATAGCGTGCAAATAACAATTATACTGCACAATATAACGCACGCATAGTGTAGTGTAACTAGCAATAGCGTGCAAATAACAATTATACTGCACAATATAACGCACGCATAGTGTAGTGTAACTAGCAATAGCGTCCAAATAACAATTATACTGCACAATATAACGCACGCACAGTGTAGTGTAACTAGCAATAGCGTCCAAATAACAATTATACTGCACAATATAACGCACGCACAGTGTAGTGTAACTAGCAATAGCGTGCAAATAACAATTATACTGCACAATATAACGCACGCATAGTGTAGTGTAACTAGCAATAGCGTGCAAATAACAACTATACTACACAATATAACGCACGCACAATGTGATGTAACTAGCAATATTAACACAATGATGATAATAGTCGTTTTGAACCAAGTATGCAGTTTTATAGAGACTTCAAAAACAATATAATCTGGGAAAAATATATTGAAATCGGATAAGAAATGACGTTGTGACAGCGATTCTAGTGCACATGTACCAAAAACGGGCCCGAGCTGGCGCCTTAAGCTTGACACGTTACAAGTCCCGATGACCCCGCGCGCTTGCTTGCCGCGCAAATAGCATTTCAGTCTGTCTCAGAAAAATGATACGTGCGCGTGTCATTTTAACGTTATTTACCTGTTTAATGTGTTTTAACCTTTAGTAGGTACCTATTTCTACTAAGGTGTACAGTTACTATGCCCCGATTAAATCCTTAATACCCTAAGCTGGTAGCATGGCGACCTATCTTGCGCGCGCACGATGCGAGTCAAGCACAAGCATTCGTCTTGATCTAGTGCCGGAACTAATGAAAGAGATAGCAGTACTCATTTTGTTTTTGACCTGATTACGTTTTTTAAATTGATGACACGGGCTGCATTCACGAAAAAGTGTGACGTCATTATCACGTAACGCCAGTGTGACGTCATTGTCGCGTTACGCCAGTGTGATGTCATTGTCACGTTACGCCAGTGTGACGTCATTCTTAGTGAGGAAAACACGTATCTGTGTGTGTCAATTAATTAAAAGTACTAGGCTTCCAGGACCTTACAAGAGGTATTCCAATGCGGTCAATTCTCTGTGAGAAAATGCCAATGAGTATTTAACATCTCCTTAAAGATGGAGCTAAAGAAGTTTTACTTTAGTCATGTTGTCTAAAGCACACAAGCGTTCGGCTTGTGATACGGTATCACGTAAAATTATCGCCCGTAAACCGACTTTACAGACAACATCGTTTTTTTTATATTTATTTTTTGTACTTACCTTGCAAATATATTCTTCAAAAGATAGGTAGGTTAACTAAGCACTAACACACATGATAAGTACCTAATTACTAGTCTAAACCGAACAGCCTGGGTAGGTATTTTCTAGTTTAGGCAGTACCTACCTATATTATAGTCACAGATTTTGTTTAAAGTCACAGTTCGCTTACCTTTGAGGAACCGATTCATTTACAATAGATAAACCCTTTACATCATCTCACCTGATGGTAAGTGACGATGATGCCGAAGATGAAAGCGGGTTTACCAAGATTCCCCAACGCAATGGGGAACTGGCTAACTTATCTTCATGCCGCAACGCATCAATGCTGTTAACATTGATGTTTGGCAGCAAGACATAGATAAGGTGTTTGAAGCTAGCCATGCGGACTTAAAAAATGCCCTACAAATGCCAAGGGCTTACTAATTCTGAATAAAAAAAAGTTCTTTTCGTTTTGTCTCCCCGAATCTCTGCACTCGAATAATTCGTATATTATTATTAAAAACTCAGCCGCCATAAAAGGCATCTTTGGTGAATTATCTGATTGCGCTTTAACATAACTATGAAAATTATTATTAACTTTGAAATAAATGGATAACACTAAAATTAAGTATTAAACATACTTATAGCAATGAGATGATCTGAATGTACGCCAGAGTCGCTAGCCGCCGCCGGCCAACTGACCGGCCGGCTGGAACGTATGACGTCATAACAGAGTCCAAGGCCAGATTTGAGTCATTCAAAAAGTAATGGGCTTAAATTTTTGTACTCCTTTTTCACTATTACTTGGAAGTCCAATATATTGATGTCTGAATGATCCTCATTCTTCATCAGGTAGCGAATGCCTACCACAAGTTTCAGTTCAAAATACAAGTAAACAAAGTTTGTTCCCTCAACATCGACTAAAAATACAAAAACAAATGTATTTGAAGTGCTTGTTTTACAAAGAGTTTTACTTTTAATAGTTAGTGTCTATTAATAAGGTTCATAATTTCCAAGAACTTGAACTAAAATTCAAGCGTCGAGAGTTTGCGTCTTTGTGAGTAGGTAGTGCAAGGTAAAGCGGCCGCCTAGTTGGTGCGGAGCCCTCCACCTGCTCGCCTCGCCTCGCCGCCGCTCGCTCCTCAACTTCTCAACTCCTTTGAAAAAATAAAGATTTTTACCTTCCGCTAACAATATCCGTCTCATAGTCTAGTGGAAGAAGCGGCGAGGCGAGTTCAACTTTGATATCTTTACTCATTGTGTATGGTTCGTTAAATATTATTTCTATACAATCAACTGCATGACTTGGTAGTCATTATCACCGCTATTCATTTGAAACTTGACCCATCTGCAGTCCGCTTACATTTGAACCTATAAAGAGAAAATCGTTTTAAAATTCAACCGAAGAAACTGTTCCTTGAGGGTTTCCCAGGTCTTTTATGAAGCAATCACGGCAACGTTCGGCAAACTTTACGTTCCTTTTGAATACGTACAATTACGAGGCAATAACTTGTCGGAAAATTGATTCCCCGGTTGTCATGGCAACGAGTTTGAGAGCCATTGAAATCAGCAAGTTTTGTGTAGGCTTCTCCCGCGCTTCCTTGCTACCGGCCGCCGGAGCGCGCGTAATGGAGTCGGCTCTGTTTAACCAGTTATTAATTGGCAGGTGTAATTGATGAGGATTTAAAAACTTTCAATGACGTTCAATGAAAATTTTAGGGCTCTTGGAAGTTATTCTCTTAGTACCCTAATTAAATGAGTAATTAATGTTAATTTAACGTTTCCAAGAAATCCAATGACAATTTTACAGTTGCGATGTGGGTAATATTAAAACTAAAAAAACGGACCCTCTAAACATTAAATCATACATAATACACAGTTAAACATAAAAGTAACTACTTTTTATTAACTCTAAAATGTTTACATCCAAAATTACGGCGAGAGAGGTGGGTTTAAACAAAAAAATTATAGCGAGATCCGGCCGGGCGCGCGGCGGAAATAAAAAAGTCGTCGACGTAAAGCTTGGCGTGGATGTCGACTAATAAAGGAAAAGGGAGTCCAACTGTGGCGCGGCGGCGCGTCAAAAGAACACAGTTTTATTATTATGACGCTAATGTCGTTCGTGTATTAAAGGAAAAAGTCCTTCAGCGGCTAAATGTAAGGCTCATTGTTTCGGGATGGTTTTTACTTGCCTTCTTCTGTTGTGAGTGTCGGAAACATTACGCTGAGAGCTTTCTGAGACGACAAATTAATTTTTGTAATGGCCTGATAAAGTCTCGGCATTTCATCTCAATTTTTACACTCAATAAAGACAATTTTCATCTGTACTTTTTGCGAAGGAAAGGCTATCAAAAATATTCTTAAACAAACTTTTGCCCGCAGCGTCGTCTGTGTAGACTAACATAAGTTGACCATTTTTTATAATATGACCACCTTAGTGTAAAGTGGCTAGTACATTGGAGGTTCAAGCTGTATCTCTTATTCCTCCGGCATTAATTGAAACGTGGCTTAGATTTTAAGTTGGTCCCCAAACTACCGAACTGCGAAAACCACATCAAAATCAAACCGAGTCTTATAGTTAGACCTCGTCAGGAATCAAACATGCAACCTCATGATATGAAGTGAGTGAACTAAGCACTACGCCACGGAGGCAGGTATTTCAATGTTTAGAAGTAAAGCTTTATTTCTGGTTTATCCTACCCGAATTAAATGACACGTGGCTTAGATTTTATTTGGACCCCAAGGCACCAAACTGTGAAAACCAAATGTCCCGATGTAAAGCGAGTGAACTAAGGAAAATGCCACAGAGGCGGTTATTTCAATGTTTGGAACCTTTGTATTTGGTTTTGTTTTCATGTCACTAAATTAATGTAGGACCCGTCATCCGGGGCTTTTAATCATTTACTGAACATTTATCCCCAAGGAACACAAAGATAATCTCAAAAAAAATGACGCTCTATACAAAAATGCACTAAATTGGTCATGAAGAGTTAAATTTTTTGCGAATTGACTATGAGTCTCAATCAATCAACAAAAAATATTTATTTTAAATAGATGTTTACACACACTTTGAAATAGGTAGTAAAAAAAAATATATATTTCAAATAATGCCATGATTCAGATTACATTCTCAGATAATGGTATTTGTTATAGAATCAACATATATGTCTTTTTCTTTATCCTCTAGAGCACAAACACTTTTTGAGATGAATCTTGGATTTATTCTTTGACAAAATAGTTACATTTTCTGGAAATTTAATGTCGAATCTTTTACACTGCCCCACAAAATTACTCAGTATAGAGTAGGCTATATCTATTTTATTTACATTTCTTAAATTCAAATTATGCCGGTCACTGTTAGGAAATAAATGCAAAATCATGAAAAACGTACATGATGCTTTCATATATGAATTGACTAGCAGTTAAAATATTGATTTCTTTGAACTTATTCTGTAACCACTCCCGTGACCGCATCTAAAAGATTGCGCGGATAGCTCTTTTCTGCAAGAAAAAACAGTTTCTATATCAACCACATATCCCTACAGTAAGATGCCATAAGACATTATACTATAGAAGTAACTAAAATACGCTAGTCTCGCAGAGCCTTCATGCGTTAACTGTCTTACTTTTTTGACGTCATAAGAAGCTGAACTTAGCCTTCCCTCAAAGTTTCAATGTGTGATCCCCATTGAAGTGAAACCGTAGGAACACTGTAATATTTTTAAATTTAATTTATTACTATCAAATCATCATATCAGCCGAAGGACGTCCACTGTTGGACATAGGCCTCCCTCAAGGATTTCGACGACGACTGGTCCTGCGCTGCCCGCATCCAGCGGCTTCCAGCGATCTAATAATACACTATTATTGACCTTTTTAAATTTGGAAAACAAAATTTTGTATATTTTGTTTTCTTACCATTTAAAAATAAGTTTTTCACAGTTAACCAAATCAGTATCTTTGAAAGAGTGTTCTTTAATTCGTCAATTTAATTTTGACTAAAACCCCATTTTCACTCTACATCCAGATGAGTTCGTGCCATTGACTTGTACTTTTTGTGTTTTATTGACTAAGTACTAATTTAAAAGTCTGAGAGCCCCAGTCTCTACACCATAATGCTTTAATTTCACAAGTAATGTATGATGTTTAACACAATCAAATGTATTAGATAAATCACAAAACACTCCAATTGCATTTTGTGATTCCTCAAAGGCACCATAGATGTTACGAATAAATGCTACTCCTGCATCGGTTGTAAATCGAAATTTAGTGAAACCAAATTGTTGGTTATGCAGTAGTTTGTTTTCTGTAAAATGTTGTAGTATTTGATTAAGCATAAAGTTTTCAAACACCTTACTTAGAACCGGCAGCACAGAAACTGGTCTGCAGTAGCTCAGAATCAGTTTTTGAACCAGATTTATGTAAAGGTATCACTTTACTAAACTTCATAAGATCTGGAAAGATTCCACTATCAATGCTAATATTAAAAAAATCTGGCTAAATATGGCGCTAAATTATTAGATACATTACTGACCATGCTTACCGATAATCCCCAGAGGTCTTCGGTTCTTTTCATTTTAAGAGATTTAAAATTATATATACTTGGACAATTCACTGAAATAATTCTAAATTGACAATTTTATTTGATTAAAAATGGCTATTTTAATAGAATGCCAGTAGGCAATGATCATCGCCCTCCCCTTGGTATTTAAATAAGTAACCAAGTACTAAAATAACAAAAGAATGAAATTTCACTTAGGTCTGAATTACCCCACCGTTCTAAAATACACTTACTAGGTACAAAACACATTAAAAAATTAAAACTAATAGCTAAATTGTTAAAAACCGGAGGTAGGAAATCTTCTAGGACGGCCAATGGCCAGAAAGTCGCTCGGGATTAATGAGTAATTCAGAATTTACTTCCCTTTAGGCAAGCAGCTGGGCGGGCAGTGTGGCCAAAAGACTAGATGGTGGTTAGTGCAGCTCTATCCCAGGATCATTCTTGAATCGGAAGAATTTTCGGGGACGTCAAACTCGCAGAGGGTGTGAAAGACCCTACGGACATATGTAAATCTAGTTCGCAGCAGTACCAAAAAAATACGCAAAGCGGTTTCCTAACACAAATTACTTACCACTGAATAAAATAGTGGGCCTTAACGAAACATAAATATAAATCCGAATTTAAACACCCATAACAAACAACACATCACGGTCATCTTTTCTTTTTTCCTCATGTCAAACGGTAACAATCATTTTTAAATTAAATTTTCATAGACGAACAAAACCAAAAGAGATTTTAATCATGAAACGCAAAGCAAGAAGAATGACTTCGAATTGAACATTTTTTGCGTTTCAGTACGTATAGACCGATAGTTGTATTCGTCACGAGGTGGTAGAACCGATTGTAGTTCCGCACCGAATTCAAATAGGAGAGATTAGCGCACACTGTATAAAATACTCTACACCTGTTTTAAATGTTTTCCGTGAACATGATATCACGATCTTAGACTGCCCTCCACAGTCCTGTTACAAGGATCCTACTGAGCGTGCCCGGGAGTCGGGAGTCGGGACTCACTCGGAAGAATAGCATTTCAACAGCTTCCTCAGAACTTACGAACAGAAGAAGGTCTTTTCTAACATCTTTTAACGGACGTGGAGCGTGATACCCAGGCCACTATTGACAACCTGTAACTGAGCATGCTAACGAGATGTAGAGCCTTAGCAAATGCTTTAGGGGGTCCGACTGAATAACGATTTTATCCACAGATAATTTATTTTTTGTTTTTCGTACTAAACCCCAGTTCTAAGCAGATTTTTTTTTATTTAAACTCTCAACTAATTATTATACTCTTTTTTTCGTCTTGATAAACTTTTTTTTTGTATTTATGTACGTTTTTTATGTCACTGTTAAACCAGGCATTAAATTCTGCTTTTATTCATATCTCTCGTCCACTCACAGTAACCCTCTTCGCTCTTCTGTCAACCTTCGCCTCTATATGCCTCCTCACTCTACCAATTTCTATGACCACTCCTTTACCCTTCAAGCGATCCGTCTTTGGAATTCCCTTCCCATATCCATTCGACAAGCCCAATCCCTACACTCTTTTAGAATACTAGTAAAGGCACATTTTCTCGAGCTCTGATATGAGCGTGTGTTTGTAACAAACAACAGTAGCTACTACTTTGGTTTTTTATATATATGTATTTTATTTTTATTTATATTACGTATATAAGTTGTAATAAATATCTATATACATATAAATATATATTTATATTCAATAATATAATTGTACATATAATTATTATTTATTATGTAGTACAGTCTTATCTATTATAAGTATTTATAAGTATTATAAGTATTTTTACTTTACAAATGTATAGTATATTACATAATTTATTGTTATAGTTGGATACTCGTGCACTACCATTTTTTTGTGCTTTTGTCTCCAAACACCGGGTTGTCTGGAAGAAATCGCTTTGAGCGATAAGACCGCCCCAATTGTACCGCTTATTAGATTTTGTTTTAAGTTGTGTTTTTGTTTAAATTTTTAAGTTATAGTTTCTAAGTTTTACATTGTGTTAATTTTTTTTCATTTTTTTTATTTTATATTTTTGGGTACAATAAAGAGTATTTATCTTATCTTAACATTGTTTATTTAAAAAATCTCAAGATTTTTCGAATATCTTCGAATGAAGGTTTGAGTCTTATACAAAGTTGACTAGTGTGTTTCCTAATACTAACAAAAATGAGGCGTATTGTTCAGAGCAACTACTACACGTTTACCCACTATGTACTCTAAAGAGGCATCGGGGTAGCAGATGGTTTACGTCGTCGTCCTCGAGATCTTCACGCCACACACAAACAGTCTCCAGAGAGAAGTAGTTCAGTATGACGAGAGGAGCCTCAGCTAACGACTCCCACACCAATTTAGTTACACCTGTCTATAGAAAAGTCGCGATTCACTGACTCACTGACTTGCTCACCGACGCGACGCCCAGTATAATACCTAGAAAACTGACATTTTAGACCGAAGCTTCATTTTTGATGAACACAAAGAGATAAGGCCCAATTTATCAAATGAGCTTTAACCCGCAACTCCGTCTGCGCGCCGCGCCGTGGACTACAATAAGTTGAACATTTTAAAGCACCTCCTTATAGTATAGAGTGACTAGTACCAAATAATACTAACTATTACTACGCTAATACTTTAGAGAGGTCAAGCTGTATCTCTGGTTCATCCCACCGCAATTACGTGAAATATGACTTAGATTTTAATTTTGATCTCAAGCTATGCAAACCAAACTAAAATTAGTTTAGTACTTTTTGCGTGATACGCGCACAAACAAATAAACAGGAAAAGATTATTTGGGCATAGTTACGTCCCAGTAGCTATCTCGATTTTTTTAAGTTTTTTACACTATTATAACAGTACAAATTATAAATAAAAGATTGGTGGAGCTAGCACTTAAGTTCAGAGAGCAACCTTATTTAAACCACTTAGTTAAATCTATGTGCCTGTACTCGCAACTACACAAGACTCTCGCGTCGAGTTCACGAATCAAATTTAACTCAAACCGAAGTAACTCGACTCCGGATCCGCACCTCGTGACTTAAAACTGAAACATCACTTTTGTTGCTTACCAAATTGCTGCATGCAATTTCGCACCTAATTCCTAAAAGACCAGGGTTTCAAATGTGTTCTCTTGGCGGCAGCTCCAGTCAGTGCATTTAGAACTTCTGACATTAGAACGTACAGGAAAGGCGCAGGTGGGCCGGAATGCCTGAAGGGGCAATTTCACTTTATCTCAAGAATTGGAATGTAAATGAAATGATTGTGTTTTATTCGCACATTCGCTCGGTCCGCAGTCGGTGCACGTCCCGCGGGAAAAGGGTTATCTAAAAATATATTACGGTAAGTAGTGTGGGCGCGGGCGGGGGCACGGGCGGGGGCGGGGTGCGCTGAAGGTTAAGCTGCAACATGTATCTTTAATACTTGGTTTCTTAATAAAAAACCAGCCAAGCGCGAGTCCGACTCTCGTGCTTAGGCTTCCGTACCAAAACACATTTGGTACGGAGCCCTACAAACGTCAACGAGTTTAACAATCGGATTGAAGGACAAACTCAACTTTTTAGTTAAAACAAATGTTCTCTCATACATTGATGCACGTCACATCAGTTCTCCAACTGCAAAGTTTAGTTGTAAGTTTGTAATTGCGAATGAATATTTATTGTTTAAGTGATTCTACTTAAAATTTTCAGTTTTCAGATTATTCCGTTATCTGTGCTGTGAGACCTTTTTTTAGCCAAACTTCTTAATTATAGGTCAACGGAAAGTACCCAACAGGTTTTGGTTTATTTGTAAGTATCAAATTAAGTGACAAAAATGGCCGTATCTTTTTATTAAGTAAGTAAGTAAATAAGTAAGTAAGTATTTATTTGCTTTTAAACAAGGTAAAGTAAGTAAAATGATGTTCGTTATTAAATTAGGAATCACTTGTTTAGCCATATAGAACAACAGCATGCAAATATTATTACAGTATTAAATAGATAGAAACAAAACAAAAAAAAACTTCAAATTTAATCCTTGACAATACATCATAATTTGTGACCCAAAAACTCATCAAGAGAATAAAACATATTATGAAGAAGCCATTCATGTAGGGTTTTCTTAAATCTATTGAAAGGCAGATCTGCGACTGCGGTATTTTGTTATATATGACGTGACCCATCCAATAGCAATTCTTTTGATAATTAGTAGTCTTGGGAATTTCGCTCATAACTAGCCTGTTGGGTTTTCTTTTCACTCTTGCAGTTACTTCACTCGCTTGCTTGTAGAATGTTTTCTGATATTTTTTAACAAATTTAGCCATTTCAAATACGTGAAGACAAGGCAGCGGCAAGATTTTCAAGGTCTTATATAGCGGTCTACATGAAACGTCCTGTGCTACTCCGAATATTGAACGAATAAATTTTTTTTGGGCTATGAAAACACTCATAACGTTTGTGCTGTTGCCCCAGATTACTATTCCATAACGAAGGCTGGATTCAACGCAAGCATAATAAGCTGTGACAGCCGTACTTCTAGATGCGACTCTTGTCAGTTTATAGAGAGCGAAAGAAAAACTATTAATTTTGGCACATATTTTTTCAACTTGGTCTTTCCAGTTTAGTTTGTCATCGATTTTTATGCCAAGAAATTTGACTCATGTTGCCCTCTGTAGAGTTTGTCCTTTATAATGAGTTCTTTTTTGAGATAGATGCTGATTTTGATGATAATTTTTTGCAGCTTAAAGGGACTGTAGATTTAAGTATTTTGATATTAATTTCAACTTGGTATACAAACGCGTTCCTGAGATAATGAGTCTTAACAGACAGACAGACCAACAGACAGATGGACAACGATATGATTCTATTAGGGTTCCTCTTTAGGTACGAAATTAAAACTTCAATGGCATCCCGAACTTCGTAACTATTATTTTATTTGAAACATTATAATAAGAAACAGAGGTACGATAGTAGGGACAAGCTAAGACAATGACAAGTGAGTCCATAAAGTTGACCTGATTAAGATATGCGAGCTTCGTTGGGAATCGGAAGTGAACGCTCCACTGAACGGGTTACGGGACACTTTACAAATTGGATGGTAAAAGGATTAATGGAAACGGAGGAGACCTTCGTGCTAAATAAGCAAAATTTGATTTTTGAGTTTCCCGATCATGATTAATTCTGTTTTCAACCGCTATGGCACGCGATCTATCCATTGTCAATACCTTTTAATCCTTATCCTTACTAATATTATTATTAATATTATAAATGTTAATATGTGTTTGTTTGTTTGTTACCTTTTCACGTTAAAAAACTAGATCAATCTTGATGAAATTTGGCATGCAAGTAGCCTGTATCACTGGCAAGGACGTCGTTTACTTTTATCCCGTGAAAATTGCATAGTCCGACGCAGTTCCTGTGTGACTAATTAAATATTACTAGTTAATTTCCTTAACATCGCAATGAAACAATAGATTGTTGTGATTTTTTGCACAGAGATTAGTTGTGAAGGTGGAAAATTACATAATTTACTAATAAGCATATCCTGGCATAGTTCCCAAGGGATCAGGGGAAAACTTATTTTCACGTTCGCATACGTCAGCGTCGCAACGAAGCAACGAAATCAAGTGATTCTTTGTATAGAATTGGTTAAGGGGGTGGGAAGTGACTTAAGAGTAGACTGCTAATCGGAATAGCCCGATGTAGTTCCCGAGGGATCCGGAGAAAACTCATTTCCACGCTCGCGAGCTTATGGCTCGCGCACCTTTCTCCTAAAAGTTGGTCATCAAAATAATGTTCACGCGGACGAAGCCGCAGGTAAAAGCTAGTCACTTAAAAAGTGGCAAACACACCACGCAGTTAAAGTACCTAGTAACAAATAGGGCAAACATCGGTCGCATCAATAACATGATTGATAGCTGACAGGTACGATTCCCAGCTCTTTTCGCACTTCATGCGTGTACTAGTCAGACAGGGGCCCTATGCTTCCTGTAGGCTGTAACTGGTAAGCGCATGGGGTGTGGAAGGGTTTTTTAACTTTTTGTTACTGTATTATTTTATTCTGTGTTCTACTAACATAAGTGTAATAAGACGTTTGTGTTACTAACAAAAATGGAAAATGTTGTCTGACAAATAAAGATAATAATAATAACTGCACGGGGATCCCAGGCGAATTTGTTGTCTTGTCTTGTCGTGTAGTAGTCATGAACTGTCGTAGAAAATCGGCCCTCAAACCGCAAAAAGTACCTAAAATCAGTACGTGGTGTTTGGTAAAAAGTGAACAGGCTGAACAGTTTAGAAAAGAACTAAATTGCATGAATATTGGCATGAGTCTCGACATAAATACGGTGTGGCCACAGCTACATTCTCAGATTATCAGTGCAGCACATAAGATAAGTTAAGATATAAGGGCGCACAATACCTGGAACAAAGCTACTGAGAGAATAGTGGTGGTGGAATCGCACAATCCAAACAGTCTTGTGTAAAAAGAAAACCGCTTTCAAGATCTGGTAAGCCCCAAGGCACAAGAAGATAGAGACTTTTGCAAGGAAGTAAAAAACAGAACGAAAAAAGCTGTGGTCATAGAGAGAAATAACGCCATAGGTTCACTGTATTCTGCTTTTAAAGTTAAAAAGAATTGATAGAGATCTAAAAACTCGCAAAATTACGAAACAAGGCATCAAATATGCAGTCAAGACGAGGGTTACAAAGAGTAAAGAAGGACCAGTTCTAACTTATGGGAGCCGAACATGAGCTCTAACACAAAGACACGTCCACTTTACTCAGGTAGCTGAAATGAAGATGCTGCGGTGAATGTGGGGAGTAACAAGACTCGATAAAATACGTATGAGGTACGTTCGTGGTAGTCTTGGTGTGCGCGACATCGCTGATTAGCTACAAGAAAGAAGGCTCCAATGGTTTGGGCATGTATGCAGAAGACCTCCTGAATATATGGGAAACATTGTGACTAACATGATTATCCAGAGGTCTAAAAGAAGAGGAAGACCGAAAACGAGGTGGAATGATGTCTGAGAAAGACCTACATTCTTGAAACGTTACCGCTGACGACACGTCCAATAGAGCGAAAATACAAGGAAGGCAAACCCCACCACCATGTGGGATTAAATGCACAGGAGAGAGAGATAATTTCTGTTTGTACTTAAAACGCTGTCAGCAAAAAAAAATAACTACTTGGAATTTAGGACCGAGATGAGGCGTGTTAAGGAAAAATTTAAGAAAATAGCCAAGTGCGATTCAGACTTGCGCACCGGGAATTCCGTACATTTGTGTTATAAATAATGTAATAAAAAAAATATAAATATATACATATATTTTTTACTTAAACGAAAACAGTAAAAAATATTATTACTTAACAAAAATAAATGATATCCCAAAAAAAACATAAATGTTAAAGGGAGCCAAGTTCGATAAAAAAAATACAAAGTTGTAAATGGGTTCTACCACTGTAGAACGACTGTGGTTTCTTAAATCATAGCTACGGGACGGTGAAGTTTAGACCTCTGTAATTTTTTGTGTCGAACTTGGCTCCCTTCCACATTCATTGTTTATATATAACTAGCTTTTGCCTGCGGCTTCGCCCGCGTGGACATTGTTTTTGTGGACATAAGTTTAGTCCAGATACATCAGAAACTATATCGGACTATTCTCAATAGGGGTAGTAAAGTTCTCTAGTGGCGACCGCGCACCGGAAAACGTAGCGTGGACGCGGTGGACCGACGACCTGCTGAAGATCGCGAGAGGCTGATGGATGCGGGCAGCGCAGGACCGGTCGTCGTGGAAATCCTTGGGGGAGGCCTTTGTCCAGCATTGGACGATTTTCGGCTGATATGATGATGATGAGTCATACCCATCCAGGTAATGACCGTGCTTCAGATCAGTTAACCTGCGCGATCGACCCAACCACGCAAGTCGCACCATTCGTGGTTATTATTATTATTATTATATCAGCTCACATACGTCATTCGTGGTTACCATACTTTAATCCTTACTAATATTATAAATGTGAAAATGTGTTTGTTTGTTTGTAACCTATTCACGCTTTAACACCTTGACCAATCTTGATGAAATTTGGCATGCAGGTAGTCTGTGTCAGGAAAAAGGACATAGGCTACTTTTTTCCTTGAAAATAGCATAGTCCGATGGAGTTCCTTAGGGAACTGAAAAATTGCTCTTTTTTTGGTTAATTTCTTTAACATCGCAACGGAACAATATATTGTTGTGTTTTTTTGCACAGAAGTGGTTAAGAGAGTGGGATGTGACATAGACTGCTATTGAGAAAAGCCCGATACAGTTTCTGGACTAAACTTATGTCCACAAGAACAATGTCCACGTGGGCTAAGCCGCGATCAAAAGCTAGTTTTACATAAAAATGTTTTTAATGGGATAGAATTACTCTGAAATTGTCTCTAATGAACCTTAAGACTTCGTCGTTAGAACTCACACTCTGTAGAAGCTCAGTATATCTGCAGCTAACTTTCGTTTTTTTTTATTCACTATTGGTAAGCCCTTGGCATCATCTCACCAGATGTAAGCCCTTGTCATCATCTCGCCAGATGGTAAGTGACGATGATGCGGAAGATGGAAGCGGGCTTGCCAAGATTCCGCAACGCAATGGAGAACTGGCTATCTTATCTTCATGCCGGAACACATCAATGTTTTTAACACTGTTGTTTGGCGGCAAGACGTAGATATGATGGTGGTAGCTAGCCAGG
This sequence comes from Coleophora flavipennella, assembly GCA_947284805.1. Classification (NCBI taxonomy): domain Eukaryota; kingdom Metazoa; phylum Arthropoda; class Insecta; order Lepidoptera; family Coleophoridae; genus Coleophora; species Coleophora flavipennella. Next base: position 474,180 of record OX369275.1, read on the forward strand.
CGGGCTTAGAAAATGCCCTACCACCAACCAAACCGAGTCTTACAATTGACCCCGTCGGGAATCGAACCCGCGACCTCCTGTGTAAAGCCAGTGAACTTTACCTCTGAGCTACTGAGGCGGTGTTTTTGTTTATCCACAACTTGTAAGCCCTTGGCATCATCTCACCTGATGGTAAGTGACGATGATGCCGGAGATTGAAGCGGGCTCACTAACGCAATGGAGAACTAGATATCTTATCTTTATGCCGGGACACGACAATGCTGTTAACATTGATGTTTGCCAGTAAGACTCAGATAAGATGGTGGTAGCTAGCCCGGCGGACGTAGAAAATGCACTACCACTAACGACACTGCGACATCCTGGTGTGAATCAAATGGACAAACCATTACACTTCGGAGGTGGGTATTTTAATCTTTAAACTAGGCATTCATTTATTAATTTTGTTATTGTCAGCATTTAATATAGAATAGTTACAAAATGTTGATTTGAGTCAGTAACCAAGTTCTCGCTACACGTCACCCAACTAAGTGACGTCGCCACTCCCTCGTTCAGATACTCGTAACATTCTTTAGATTGTGCTTAATGTAAGAAAGGACAGTCACAGAACAGCTAAAAATGTCTAACTAACAACCTAGGTAACTAATATAGAAAAATGTCTAACTAACAACCTAGGTAACTAATATAGAAAAATTTCTAACTAACAACCTACGTAACTAATATAGAAAAATGTCTAACTAACAACCTAGGTAACTAATATAGAAAAAAAAATACTTTCTTTTGTTATTTAGCTTTTTTCACAATAGTGAAAGTATTTTTTGTTCATTATTGTTTTCAGCTTATATTTAGTTTTTTTTTAAAGTTTGATGTGCTTTAAAAGCGTGTTTTTTAGTTTTTGTAATTGTATTTTTTTTCAATTTTTAGTTCAGGATAATGAGATAAACTTATGAAGTTATTGTATTGTCACTTATTCTTGATAAATGTACAAAGTTTGAACTAAATCTGTCCGTTTAAAGTGAGTCAAAATCGAGTACAAAGGAGTCGGTTTCAAACATACGTAACAGGTGAAGCTAATAAAAGCGTGATAATAACTTTGTTTATATTTGATAAATTTGTTTTTTAGTTTTATTGCTATAATTTCAAGACAGACAAGAGGTCCTTAGTTCTTATATAGTAATCGTACGGATTGCTCTATTTGAAATAAAATAACTTTAGTTAAAAGTTGTAAACTAGATCCCAAGAGATTAGAGTGAGTGATGGGTCACATCATCATGTCAGTCGCTCCAATGCTCTTTGCGAGCGAAATTGGACATCAACAATCAGAAAGTTGCAAAGACGCATTATTGTAAGAAAGTAACACTGTTACAAGTTGTTGGGAGAGTGCGTGTAGGCGGCGGCGGCGGCGGCGGCGGCGGGTCGACTCCTCTCGAGTGTCCATCAAAATAACGCCCCCTCATTAGTCACGTCACTAAACTTTTCTTTATTTGATTTTCTGATCCTTTTTAACCGTCTGCGAGCCTTGTTTTTGTGTACGCATTACGACAGAAAACCTTTATTATTATTCTCTCTCTTTTTTCTATTTAGTAACCGAACATATTTAATACTACTTTGAGTATACTGTTGGTTGGAAACTGCTCATGGAATTTCAACGAGAATACAGCAAGATTAAGCTTTAGTGAAAGCCATCTGAAAACTAATTACAGATGTCGTTGGTGGAACAAAATGATTTAATCCCGCCTAGAGCACGCCGCGCCGCGCCGCCGGTGGCGTTCGGCTCTCGGCTCTCGGCACAAGTGAAAGCAGCGCCCGCGCCGTCCGCCAACACTGAAATACCATTAAGTCATTCAAGTCGAGTGGTTTAATTTTGTGGAAAACGTTTGCACACTTCCAACTGAAAATTTTCATTCCTTATCACGTGGCTTAACCGCCGCTCTCGTGAGAATCACGTTTTGCTCCACAGTTGCAGACCTAGCTGGTATATTGTGATATTTTTACTTGTTTTGATATACGGATGAAGATATGTATGGCATATGTAGGAAGAAAGTTACGCACTTGGAAACCAATCCCTGAAACCCCTACTTAACTAGCAATGACGTGACTTCCCGGCCGGCAATACGGCGCATGACGTCAGCACTGGGCTGCAAGAGCGCCGCCGCCGCCGGTGCCGCGATATAATAATAATGGAATGACTCGCGATTCCTTCCGCCAACGGCTCGGAAAACCTCATCTCGAATAGTGCCTATGAGAAAGCGATGTGATTTTGACTTTGCAATCACATTTATGCCCAAAAATAGTTTTCAGAAAACTTGAGAGTCTTTATAAATATGTGGTCGATTTAATCTTATTCTTTTTAATTTACATACAGCCCATATGGACAATGTTGTAAAACATTGCAAAGTTCATCTTTATGCCCACGATAAACGAATTTATTCTCCTATTAGACCGGACAGCACAATTGAAGCGACTAATAAAATAAAAACAGACTTAAAAGAAATCTTTACGTAGTCAGAAGACAAAACTTTAGTATAAAAACTCGATAAATCTGGATTCATAAAAAAATTAAATTAAAAATCCCCGAAAGTAATTAGTTGTAATAAAGTAAATCAATTACTTAACGGTCCCCCTACGCGACTACTCTTGTATCAAAATTTTACTACTTAAATTAAACTCAAAGGGCCAAAACATATTATTTTTCAAGCGACTTCCAAAAAGGAGGAGGTTCTCAATTCGTCTGTATGTTTTTTTTTATGTATGTTACCTCAGAACTTTTGACTGGGTTAACCGATTTTTACGATTCTTTTTTTATTTGAGAGCTTGTGCTTCCCGTGTGGTCCCATATAAATTTTATCAAAATCGGTGTAGTACTTTAGTAGAAAATTAAGAAAAAACAAAAATAATAATGCAAAAATGTACTAATTTGTTGCGATGGAAGTCGGTTTTTTAACGTGTTTAGCGTTTTCAATTATAGAGGTTGTTGTCAGGGGTTTTTAAAATTTTCAATTTAATTTTTATTTCGTGCTTTTTAAACTTTACATACCTATTACATACAATAGAAACTCTATCCCTACATTCACTTAAATAGTTTCAGGGACGTAACATGATGAAATCTAGCCTATTTTGAATCGATCAAACCTGTGCAAGTTGCTCATCTCCCTTGTTTGAAGCTGCAATTTAATGTGTTATAACAGTAAACTTCAAATCAATTGGACCTGTGGATTTTTTTCACTTTTTTTACCTATCTGCATCAGCAGATTTTAAGAAAGGTGCTGCAGCATCAGGTCAAGGTTACCATATTCTATCTAACACCTATTCATTGAGACTATTCTAGTGAGCCCAAACGCAATACCTGTGCTGTAAGTTGGTTGGGAATCCTGCAAATTCCAGGAGATGCTGCAACATCAAGTCTATCTAACACCTATTTATTGAGACTATTCCAATGAGCCCAAATACGATGCCTCTGCTGTAAGTTGGTGAAGAGTTGGGTATCCTGCAGATTACAGGAGATGCTGCAGCATCTGTTCAAGGTTACCATAGTTTTGCAATATTTTTACAGTAACAGGGCACCAAATTTTAAATCGATCAGACCTGTATAAGTTGCTCACATCTCTTCATCACCTAGATATTTGACTGACTCGGTGGCTCAGTGGTTAGTGCCCTTGACTACTGATCCGAGAGTCGTGGGTTCGATCCCCACCCAGGGCAAGCATTTGTGTGATGAGCAGATTTGTTTGCTCTGTGTCTGGGTGTTAAATTATATCTATATATGTATGTATTTAAACGTATATAAGTATGTATATCAGTCTCTGGTAACCCATAACACAGGGAATCCTACTTTGGGGCCAGATGACCATGTGTGATTTGTCCGAGAATATTTATTATTTATTTATTATTTTATAAGAGCTGATGATCCTCAAACGGCTGAACAGATCTTCATCAGTTATAGCTAAGAACCACCGCAAGGAAACTTGCATTCACGTAACAAAGCCGCATCAAAATCGGTCCATTCGTTCGAGAGCTACGATGCCACAGACAGACATGCACACATATACACACACAGATGTTGGCGTCAAACTTATGAAACCCCTCCTTTTGCGTCGGGGGTTAAAAGTGGGAACATAAAACCAAATAGTAACTACAATAAACTGTATTCCCAACACATCTCCTCGCAGGAGCGTCTACCATTATTCAGTTTGTATGGGGGGGTACATTTTTGTGATTTTTCTAGATATAGCACTGACGGCATGGCATGTTACAGCCGCCTCTAAGATTTCTCGATTGCGTAGATGTGATACTTAACGTTAGGCCTATTTTGGAGAAAAAATATGTTAAAACTTTTTTTGGTTTCATCTTAAGAGTTTACCCAGACATGCCCAGACATACCACACATGGCATATTTAAGGTGTTCATAAGTGCTGTCTATGACAACAATTTGGAAAACATCTATAGAGACATTTTGAGAAAAAATATGTTTTCGTTAAGGAAGAACCCTATTTTTTTTTTAAATAAAAGAAACAAAATGGTACCAATCGACAAAGAGTGTATTTTCGTCAAAATCTTGTAGTGGGTTTTCGCCCAATCACATAACCTATTTGCTCTTGTGTCACTTGAAAAACAGCGCTTAGTAGTGTTACAGGTGTATAAGTCTTCTTGACTTTTTTAAATTCCTACATTTCTCTTTTAATTTATGTCATTATTTGTATGTGACGCAGCAACGGCACTAATCAGTAGGTCAGAAGACAATATTCAAATATACAGATGTAACCACATTGGTGTAGGACCCAAAAACTGGAATATATTGAACAACTTATTAAAAAAAACGCTTAGATAATTTTAAAAATAGGACTCTCCGTTAAAATATGCACAAAATGTGCCAAATATCTGATCGATTTCTACGAAAAGTTCAATTTTTATTTGAGAATTTCCCGTGTCCCTCGGGGAATGTGGTTCGGTATGATAAGCAGAAGCCCCGGCCAACGGGCCCTACTCTAGTTTGGTCTCAACCTGAATATGCAATTATGGTTCAAAAGCAATCCACCTTGACCTTGGTTCTTATTTAATACAAAGCCGTATGAAAGCTTTAAAAATTCCATCAATCAACCACAAACAGCCACGCAATTGAGAGAGGCTTAGTGTGTGTCACAAACTCACGCCTCAGTAAAGTACCTATATACTCGTACAGTATTCAAGAGTCCTCCGGGGCGTGACGCGCGCCGCGCGCCGCGTGCGCGATACGTCACCGGATAAAAATATATCAGGACCTGTTGCTGCTCTGTGTGGTGCGTGAGCTCGCCGCCAGCGCCACCCGCTGTAGGCTGCCCTGCTTCTCTATGCTTGTCATTGGCTAAATAATAGTAAACTTAGAGAGGCTAATTAAATAAATACTATTATATAGACAGGAAATTAGGCATCGCAACTTCATAATGCTTGACCAAAATGTGTCATCAAGATAAAATGAAAACATGCAATTTTCTTTTATGATAGGTACAAAAAGGTATCTACTACTTTCGTTTTCATCTACTGCCGGTCTTCTTACTAATCTTACCTGAAACAAAAAGACAAACTCCTATTATAATTCTAACTTAATTCATGTTTACTAACTAAAAAAGTCTTGGTTCATTAAATTTGTTTTAAATCTGGAAATTATCTAATATTTATCAGGTACCTAAATCCGGAATGCAGTACGAATGCCAAAAAAATGTGATCTTTGGGTATAAATTATAACCATTGTAGTGAGACGGTTGTTTGACTCTCAATTGCGTGGCTGTTCTTTTAGTTTGTGGTTGATTGATGGAATTTTTAAAGCTTTCATACGGCTTTGTATGAAATAAGAACCAAGGTCAAGGTGGATTGCTTTTGAACCATAATTAGGATTTTGGAGCCTAAATGGCAAAAATGGAACTCTTATTATTTCATCACGTCCGTAAACCTAAGAAAATGAAACTTTTTACACTATTCACTATCATCCGAAATGGCAAATGAAGTCAAAAATAATAATTTCGAGTAGCCTTCCTCACATATTTTAAGAAGATCTGTTGATTCACGAAATTTATATACCAAGATCATTTTTTTTGAGAATTGACTATGAGTTCTTGTGGATAGTTATTCAGTTAAGTATATTTGAAAGAAGAGAAATTATTCAATACAGATCGACTTTTTTGTACAATAAATATGGTGCTCGGCAAGGAAGCATAGTAGGTCCGATTTTGTTTCTATCATACATCTATGACCTGCCGAAATCAATAAGCTAACAAAGTAACCTTTTTGCGGATGAAATATCAGTGACCATCCCAAATTCTGATGATACCATACCATAAAACCATGCCCTAGATACTGCTGTAGGAAATATGGCTCGCACAAATTATGGCTCGCACAAAATGGACTTAGCGCCAATATATATAAAACAACGTACATGCAGTTTTCAAATTATAAAGCAGATAGACAAAAACTTAAGACAGTAAATAAGGAACAATAAATTAAACTTTTGGAAGGGATAGAAATACATCCCAAAGCTGTAAGGTGATGGCAAATATGCAAACAAGCAGAAACCATTAAAGAAGTCGGTGTAGGAGTAGATATAATAATCGCAATGTCTTGATTTTGTTTTTGGCCTTATTTTATGTCTAAGGTCATACCTATTACTTAAAAGTACCCAAGCACCATGATAAACGGAGCGAATATAGAAAATGTGCTACAAATTAAAAAGAAAATAAAAAACAACTTAATGCGAACTTGAAGAGTTGGAAGAATAGAACGCGCGCAAGGAAGGCGGCGCTCTCGGCAGTTCAGTAATATAGAGTAATGCGGCTAATGCAGCACAGCGCAGGGCCGTGAGGTGGAAGTGTTTTCCAATGCAATTATTATGATTGATGGCGAAAATGAGGCGAGTCGGGAGACGCTAACTGTTCGGAGTTGGCGCGTCAAACTGTAGTGGGTGACTGCTGGGAGCGATTAGCGGGCGTGTTTGCGGAGACCGGAGGGTAATGTGCGGAGCTTTGTGAACTAGCCAAGGAATTTCCACAAATTAGTAACTAATAAAACCGGAACGCTTACATAGGCATGCAGCTGCGACAGAAAATACTACTCTTTCTTGTAAGATGACCATATTATGTTAGGGCAGACTGTTAAAATATTTGTTTACGCCGGCGACACATACTTAAATGCATGAACTTGGTATGTTGTTAAAAGAAAATCTACTATACTGTCAAATCATCCTCACATGCTTTTTGCTTATGTGTAGAGTTAACACTGATAGTGTACACTGCAAGTTTAACCGTTTTCCGTGCACGCCACAGTAATTTTACTATTTTACTCCTTGCCTGCGTCAGTGTTTTCCGATTCCTATAATTTGGGGATCTTCAAGGCAAGAGTGAATACGCATTATTTGAGTTTGCGTGTACCATCCTCGACTGCATCATCACTTACCATCAGGTGAGTTGCAGTCAAACGCACTCAAATTTTTAACTAAAAAAAAAGACTATTGTATCTGTAGACCCTGCCCCTGCCCCGCATTCACCGCTTTGACTAAATTCCACCACGCAATGCTACAAGCAGAACTATAAACACACGTGCCGTGCCGGAAGCGACTCGCGCCCTGCAAGTGCAGACCTACATTTTAACCGACTTCAAAAAAGGACGAGGTCCTATGTTCCACTGTATGTAGTTTTTTTGTTTTTTCACCGACTACTCGAAGACGCCTGGACTGATCTTGAAAATTCTTTTTTGTTTAAAAGGGTTTACTCTCGAGGTGGTCCCATTGTCATCAAGTCAGGAACTGATGGTGGAATCCTAGGGAAATCAAGGGAAATCCTCAAATTTTATAGGCACGTGTTACGTGTTATATTTATTCATTAAAGCTATTCAAGTTTTTGCGTCTGCTAGTCATCATATCATGTTGATTATGAAAGGTAAACTCCTTGACCGTTAGGAATTAGAGGATAATTATTTAAATATTATACGAACGTATAGACCGGTATTTCTATTTGTCACCAAATCAGGATCTGATGATGAAATCCCGGGGAAACTGAGGATAACCCTCAAGTTTTATAGGCACGTTTTACGTGTTTCATGTAGTTTTTTTTAAAGTACATGAAAGAAGAAATACGTGCCCATAGCTTTCAGCTGTTCATGTTTTTGCGTCTGGTAGTCATGAACTGGTGGAACGTACAACTCCTTAATGGTTAATAGTTGGAGGATAATTCTTAAAATAATAAACGTAGTACGTATAGACAGTATAATATAACAGTAATATAACCAGTGGGTTATATTCTTCCAGGTTATCCAGGTGAGCTGATTATGAAAGGCTTGACTCCTTAACTTTCATGCTGTTGAGATAATGGTGGCAGTCACAGGACTCTGTATCGGTTAGTGAAACACATATATTATAATATGATGATTCCTACTGGCGAGTTTGTAATAGGGTTGAACGTTGTTACATAGATAGCATTATTAATAAAAAATAAAAATTAAGAAAAAGCTAAAAACTAACTTAAAAAATAAGTTCACTCAAAAATATGAAATAATATTTTACTATATGAATACACGAAATCAACCAACAGTAATAAAATAAAAGGTAGGTATGAATCAAACAAGGGGCCCACAATTTTTTTTGAGGTCGTTGTAAGGAAAACCATTGAATCTTTAATCATTTGATAGGTAATAAGTAGCTGTGTGCTGGTACCGACTTCAAAAAAAAAATATAGGCCCGTAATTTGTTCCGTACTTATCTTTAATTTAGATATTGTTGGTTAATTTCGTGTATTCATATAATAAAATATTACTTTATACTTTTGAGTGAATTTCTGCTTACAGTCAGTTTTTAGTTTTTTTTAATTTTTTTTGTTGCTGTTAGTCATGTGCATTCTGTAAAACATATTTTTTTTGCAAGAAACTATGGTTCTTTTTGTACCCTATAAGTATAAAACCCTAAGAAGCTATGAACAAATAATACTAACAGTGAATCAGGACAAACTAACTGTTAGTAGTGAATCAGGTCAAACTAACTGTTAGTAGTGAATCAGGACAAACTAACTGTAAGTAGTGAATCAGGACAAACTAACTGTTAGTAGTGAATCAGGTCAAACTAACTGTAAGTAGTGAGTGAATCAGGACAAACTAACTGTTAGTAGTGAATCAGGTCAAAATAACTGTTAGTAGTGAATCAGGACAAACTAACTGTAAGTAGTGAATCAGGACAAACTAACTGTTAGTAGTGAATCAGGTCAAACTAACTGTTAGTAGTGAATCAGGTCAAACTAACAGTAAGTAGTGAATCAGGTCAAACTAACTGTAAGTAGTGAATCAGGACAAACTAACTGTAAGTAGTGAATCAGGACAAACTAACTGTTAGTAGTGAATCAGGTCAAACTAACTGTAAGTAGTGAGTGAATCAGGACAAACTAACTGTTAGTAGTGAATCAGGTCAAACTAACTGTAAGTAGTGAATCAGGTCAAACTAACTGTAAGTAGTGAATCAGGACAAACTAACTGTTAGTAGTGAATCAGGTCAACACAAACAAACTGCTTGCAAAACTGTTCCTCCGTACTATGAAATATAATGGTTACCCCACGCAAATAAATTTTAACAAATAACACAAACTAAATACTTGTGGAAAGTATTTCCACAACCTGGATAGGATTCTTTTCGGCAACCGCTTATCTAATGCAATAAACTATTTTTAAAACTTTTCGAACTCCATAAAATTGAAACTTGAAATCGCTTCCCACGCGGTGGACCGACGACCTGGTGAAAATCACGGGAAGCCGATGGATGCGGGCAGTGCAGGACCGGTCGTCGTGGAAATTCTTGGGGGAGGCCTTTGTCCAGCAGTGGACGATTTTTGGCTGATATGATGACGATTAAAATAAAATGTACCGCAGAGGCGTTTAAATGTCATATTTTTCGCCATCACTGTCGCTGTAGCTCGAAACCGTGGCCAGGCCATGTCAGCAAAGATTAGGTAATAGTACTAACCTCAGAAACATATAAGAAAAAAACTAAAAAACTAAAACTTAGTTTAAATATTTTAAGAGTATGTAAGTGCCTGTTCACTACATTTTAGTGTGCAGTGCACATGCTTCAGAATGTTGCTTTGATATCAATATAAAGTTTAAAAAACATATATTTTTATCCACTATTGGTAAGCCCTTGGCATCATCTCACCTGATTTACTAAAAAGACTACTTTCACTAGTGCCCACGGTGGCGTAGTCCACATGTAAAGTGACTACTTTCACTAGTGCCCACGGTGGCGTAGTCGACATGTAAAGTGACTACTTTCACTAGTTCCCACGGCGGCGTAGTCCACATGTAAAGTGACTACTTTCACTAGTTCCCACGGCGGCGTAGTTCACATGTAAAGTGACTACTTTCACTAGTGCCCACGGCGGCGTAGTTCACATGTAAAGTGACTACTTTCACTAGTGCCCACGGCGGCGTAGTCCACATGTAAAGTGACTACTTTCACTAGTGCCCACGGCGGCGTAGTCCATATGTAAAGCGTAGAGTAGCATTTCCTGCTGTATGACGGAAATACGCCACACAAAAGGAACTCGTTCATGTTCAAAGATTCCAAAACTTAAAATGAAATTTGCGTTACAATGTTAACGCTTAACGCCTCGTATCGTGCGCAAGTCCACGATTTCTACGATACGTACAAATACGCATAGATCTCCTTCTTAAAGTGGAGATGTGAACGGTAAAATGCCACTTAAATAGACCAAACCCACAAAAACACTGTCACTGTACTATGAAACCACACGCTTAGTTTTGTCGCTGGAATGAGCATCTGAAATTATCTCTTTGAGAGTGAATCACATATCAACAAAACTATGGAAATGTAATCAAATCCCACCCAATGTAGAACAAGATGACTAGCTTCGTCATGCAAGGGAAAAACGTAAATGAAATGGTGAAATTGGGATTTTCAGATGCGCGCAGCGCCGATAATCCTATCGGCGGCGCGCGCCACGCTGCCGCCGCCATCGCCGAGCCACAAACATTAAAAAGGGCGAAAATGACATTTCCAATTTTCCACTGTAGCTCCGGGCAAATTCATTTTATTTGTAGGCTCGGATTGGTCGTCACGATCACGCCGCGGACCTGGTTGGCGATGTTTCGTTGCCATCAAAGGAATTTGCTTTCCGCCTCAGCGTGACTTTATTAACGAAAAATTTGAACTTCCTGTAAGAGGAATTTTCTTAAGAAAATTAAAGAATTTCCGCGCTTTTTGGTTCAACTTTTCCTTTTATTATAAATAAAAAATTAATGAGTTGAGTGCTACAGACAGGAGTTTCAGTGGAATTTTAATAATTTTGACGCTACGAAATACTGATTTATATTTCTTGCAACTAATAAACTCAATGACCCGAAACATTTCAAAATACATTGTTTTTATTTTAAAATTGCGTTTTAGTGGGATATTGCTGTAGTTTACTCTTGTTTTATAATTTCACCCACTTTGAGTTTAGATAAATTGCATTCCGAAAAATATTTAGGTACCAACTTTATATTTAAATAAATTGCATTACCAAAAATCTTTAGATACCAATTGGGTATGCTAAATTTTTTATAAGCCATGAAAATAAAAAAACCATTTCGAGATATTTTTATTTAAAGCCATATTTTTTCATTTTCCACTCGAAAAAGTAAAAGATTGCGTAAAAAAATCGGAAAAGGACAATAACCTTCATTTGACCCCTATGACGTCACGAGTTTACAATAAAACCTTATTTCACCACTGAACGGAACGTGCACTCTTACTTGTCATATCAATTACGGACCTTGCATTTGAGGACGAGCTTTCGTCGAGCACTGAAAAAGGCACTATTTATTTATCATCCACCAAAAACTACGTTTGAAACAATCAAATATTATTAGAACGTCATTCAAATTAAATACTTAAATGGGTAAGATATTCATTAGAGGTCCAATTTTTATTGTGGTTCTAAAAAACATTTAAACTCTGAAGGCCTTGTCCATACATAGATTATGATGTTTGATGACAAGTAAATTTTGACTTTGACGTTTCGTTGTTGGCTTTGTGATAGTTTCGTTTCGGAAAAGGCAAAGGTTACTAAGACCATACAGCCAGGTCTGACGTATTTAGGCTTCCTTAGCTGTTGGATTTGTAATGCTAGTGCCGGTGCAATGAAAAAACAACAAAATAAAACTACGAATGCGTCTACCACAAATCCCGCCAAAAAACCTTTGGGAATGATTGACTTGAGTGACTTGACAGTTGACGTCAAGGCCTATTCATTTCATCGTCATAGAAATAGGGCTGTTCGTTTCATAGTAATGTGAACCGATGACGTCATCAAGGTTTCAAAATTTAAAAAAATATTTAAAAATATCTAGAGGCTTAAAAAATGAAATATTCAAATTAGTTTTTCAAAATGGTCTAAACCATCAGAAAAAAAATAAAAAAAATACATTTATTTTTTTTAGCATACCCAATTTGGATTTAGAGAAATTGCATACTGAAACGCAAAAAATGTCCAATTCGAAGTCATTCTTCTTGCTTTGCGTTTCATGATTAAATTCTTTTTTGTTTTTGTTCGTCTATGAAAATTTAATTTGAAAATGATTGTTACCTTTTGACATGAGGAAAAAAAACACACCGGTAGCACTCCGGGAGTGCCGGCAGAAGTGAAAACTTTAGTATTAACGTTGTGTTTAATTATAAGTACAAAAATACTATCATTTATGAGGTAGAATACAATGTTTATTTATTGCGCTATCGTACACAAATATGACAATTTACATGTTATTATTCATAATATTATATCGTTATTTATTTATATATTACATTAATCTTTCTCTGAAAAATGGAAATTTTATTTATTATTATATTATTTCATTTATCTTTATTCAAAATAATTTTTTTGGTAAACCTACACCGCAAATGGGCTTATTGTGGTGTCATGAAAATATATGTTAATGCTATAAAGTATAAACATATTACAAATATTACATCTATTATGTGTAAAAACAGACTCCATCGAAACCTAATCTTATTATTAAAATTGTATTTATTACTATTATTATTAAACGTTTTTCTACGTTTTATAGTGCTCAGCTTATAGCTGGTTTTCTTAACGGCAGTTACGGGCTAAAGCCAAGTAAGAGTTGTTCATCTAGTATATTTATTCATCTAGTATATTTATTCATGTAGTATATTTATTTCATTTAGTATATTTATAAAGTACTTACTCATTTCCATTCACTACTTCATCATCACTTTTTTCATTAATCGATGCACTTTGTTCAATTTCCATAATTTAAACAATTCACATATACGAGTACACAACAATGTGGTTACTACACAACCACGGAGCACAAACAAAGAGGAGCTGGCCTAAGCAACTGTGCACTGTGATATTCGTCAGGTGCCCATGTATCGAGACTCACATTATTGGTGTGTTTTCGCATTTTTAAGAAGAAAAGGATGAAGTGTTGTGTTTTATCGTGTCGAAGTTATTCAGACAGACGTTCTGATGCTATGAATGGTATCACATTTCATTTGTAAGTAATTTTATACGTAATTATTAAAATAGTTCTAGAAAATTCTCGGCTCTCAAGTATAAATTATACTTCTCGACGCTTGGTGGCGTAACTTTTGTGAATAAAAAATACGAGTACGTAAAGTTTCGCATTGGTATATAGTTATAATCATACGTGGATACTGAAAATTAAAGTATACAATTAAACCTGAATACTTTTTAGTCGCCAAAACAGTACTTTAGTGATTTTTATAATTATATTGTAAACAGGCCGCCATCTATCGTCAACAAGCACAACTATTTTCAACGTACCAAATATCCAGGGCCGTAATTAGATTCAAATAATTTTACCGAATAACACAAGGCTATGGTCAGTAATGAAATAACATTTTCATAGCAAATATTTTCAAGTAACAAAGATCTGAGTTGTATACATACTCGTACTATTCTCCGTGACTGTTCATGAATTGAAAGAACTTCGAATGTTAAATAATCATTTTATTCATATTAAGATAATTTACCACCTAGTTAATTTTATTTCTTTTTGTTTGTTTTAGATTTCCATCCGATGATAATTTAAAACAACAATGGATCACAAAAGTGAATAGACCGGATTGGACTCCGACAAAATATACAAAGATTTGTTCTTGCCATTTTAATGATGCAGACTTCATAGTGACAAAAAAAGGCCATAAAAAATTATAGATGGGCACTTTACCTAGTTTAAAACTGGATTTGTCGGTTGGTTTCGGTATTGTTTGTATAACCGAGTTTCAATTATTTTAGGAGAATAAGTATGTATTTCATTTTATTTTTAAATTACAGCTTTGACCAATCACCGACTGTAAATCATATTATACTGCTGATTAAATCTTTATCAGAAAAATATATAGATATTCGTTTTAAGCATTTCGCAACCATTCAAAACGATAGGGCAACGAACCGACAACAACTAACTAAAACTGTTATTTTCGCAGGTAATTGAATTTTGTAAATAAAATTATGTTCGTAATAATAATTTGTCTATTATTTTGTGCTAGAAATTTTAAGTACGTCAGTACACATACAAAACAGTAAAAATGTTAACCCTCATTTTATTCATTTATTACACAAACTTTTTAAAGCTCATAGTTCTGAGTACGTCCCATTACTTTCTACACTTATTGACATCTAGTGTGAAATAGCTGAACTACGTAGTGACATCAATATGTCGATGTTAGGTCGCTAGGCGAGTAGTTTTGCTACTAACCGGCAGATGGAAAATTGAGAAAAGCGCCCTGTGCTGCCTAAGCGGAGCAGCACACTCAGGCACGGTAGAAAGAGTGGGAGATACTTGTTCCTCTCCCTTCCCCTCGATCTTACGCTTTTTCGATCAGCATCACGTGACCCTGACGCGAGTTTGGAAGTTTTTACTCATCCAACAAAAAGTGCTCAGCACCGCTAAAGAAGTTTTCACTTCAAAAAAAATATTTATTTATTTATATAAGTAAATTTACAGCATAACAGTACACACCAAAGCGCTGTAAATATCATGATTATTAAATATTTTAGATATAAAAAAAATACATTTCACAACAAGGTATCCGTATCAGTACACGTCGTCATTACATTATATCATTTAATTGTATCACATAGAATTTACTAAAATAATTTAATTATATACTTACATTTTTATAATTATATCAAGTAACAGCTACTTAATGGATGTCAAATTGTTTAACCTAAGGTCACAATAACTCATGCACATTCTCTCAATCGTCCTCCATTCATCTGCATATACATCGTACTGAGGGAAGGAGTTGACAAGGTCATTTAGTGCTCGCAGAGCGCGGTTCGCGGGAGACTCTCTGCGCGCCACGGTGCGTGCGGCCGGCACCGCAAACAGACGTAGGGATGCGATTCGGAAACGCGTGCGGTTGTCTGGTACATACAGTCGGCACATCTCATTATGCAAGTAGGGACAGTCAATGCGATTGGTAAGCAAACTACAGAAAAAGGTCATTTGGAAGTACAATCTGCGCGCTTCCAATGAATTATAACCCAAAGTACCCTGTAGATATGCGGTGGGGTATAAAAAGGGGTAGTAGTTGTACGTTTTCTTAAACAGGGACCGCAAGAATCGCTTCTGCACCTTTTCGATTAATAGATTGTACAACTTTTCGTGGGGACTCCAAACACATGCTCCATATTCAAGTTTGGATCGCACTAAAGCTGCATAGACCATCTTCAGTGTGTTAGTGTTGGTGAAATCTTTGCAGTTCCTAGTAACAAAGCCCAACCTCTTAAAACAGTCCATAGTGATGGACTGTATGTGCTCACGAAAGTTAAGATTGGGGGTAAAAATTATTCCCAAGTCCTTGAACGAGTGGCTTCTATTTATTGGCTCACCGTTCAAGTTATACTGACAAAGAATACCCCCAGAGATAGACCTAGTAAAACTCATCACCGAGCACTTCTTAACATTGAAATAGAGGTGATTTCTAACACTCCATCTCTGCAACGCTACCAGGTTGCGTTGCATTAATTAGCAGTCTGCAGGGGACTTAATGTCCACAAGGATTTTGAGGTCATCTGCATACATTAAACAAATGCCACCCTCAATGCAGTCGGAAAGGTCATTGACCATTAGTGTGAAGAGCAAAGGGCCCAAAAGAGAGCCCTGGTTGACGCCGGAGCGGGTGTGATAATGCGGCGAATCGTAACAACCGAGACGGACAAACTGTTGACGATCTTTAAGATAGTCAGCGATCAATCTCAGCAGTCTAGGTACAAAGCCAATAGAACTAAGTTTACTCAACAGAACATCATTATCCACCTGATCGAACGCTTTCTGAAAATCCAGGTACGCCGCGTCAACCTGGACTCCCTCATCGAGCCGTTTGGATACATACTCTACTAGAGTCATGAGGTTAGTATTCACAGAACGCTTCCTCCTAAAAGCGTGCTGCGAATCGTTCAGATATGGTTCAGTCTGCCTGTATATGCTAAAGTGCAATAAACTTTCAAAGATTTTGGCAAAAGACGACAAAACTGCAATTGGGCGATGGTTTTCTGCTTGTGTTTTATCACCAGCTTTGGGTATAGGACTTACGCGTGTAACTTTCCAGTCTTTGGGGTCTGTTCCCGTCTCAAGTGCCAGGTTTAATATGTGCGTCAAAGGAGCTGTGAGTAAATCTTTGAACGCCTTAATAATGTACGGTGGAACATTATCTGACCCTACAGAGCTATTTTGTTTCAATTTTCCTATAGCCCTCTTGACCTCCGCAACCGAAAAGGAACTTATATTAATGAAGCTCTGCTGGTTATTTGTTTCAGAAACGACTTTTTCGATATCAAGTTGTGGAACATTTGGTAAGAACACACTACTGAAGTACTTAGCAAATGTTTCCGCCGCAGCTTGGCCATGATACTGAGTTCCTTGGTGGACTATACTAGGATTAAAACCTCCTTTATTCCTCAGGCTTGAGATGTACCTCCAGAATGCTTGCGGCTTTTTTGCTAATCCTTCCTGGATTTGCTGCATGAAGTGAGAGTACGCCACTGAAGATCTCAGCTTAAGATCAGACCTGAGGGCACTATAAAAACTATAAACATGTGGATCTTTAGTTTGTTTCCAAATTTTGTGTAACCGAGCCTTATGCTTCAGATCCTGAAGATGACCGTGATGTGTTGATGTGGGTGTTTAAATTCGGATTTATATTTATGTTTCGTTAAGGCCCACTATTTTATTCAGTGGTTAGTAATTTGTGTATTAAAACCGCTTTGCGTATATTTTTGGTACTGCTGCGAACTAGATTTACATATGTCCGTAGGGTCTTTCACTCCGCCTGCGAGTTCGACGTCCCCGAAAATTCCTCCGATTCAAGAATGATCCTGGGATAGGGCTGCGCTAACCACCAGCCAGTCTTTTGGCCACACTGCCCGCCCAGCTGCTTGCCTAAAGGGAAGTAAATTCTGAATTAATCCTTAATCCCGAGCGACTGTCTGGCCATTGGCCGTCCTAGAAGATTTCCTACCTCCGTTTTTAACGATTTAGCTATAAGTTTTAAATTTTAAATGTGTTTTGTACCTATAAGTGTATTTTAGAACGGTGGGGTAATTCAGACCCAAGTGAAATTTAATTCTTTTGTTATTTTAGTACTTGGTTACTTATTTAAATACCAAGGGGAGGGCGATGAACGTTTCCTACCGGCATTCTATTAAAATAGCCATTTTTAATCAAATAAAATTGTCAATTTAGAAATATTTTAGTGAATTGTCCAAATATATATATTATGTTATAGTTTTATAACCGCACGATCATCCAAAGTTCATCTTTTTTCTAGCACATTGTTCCTTTTTTTAGAAAAAATATTAAATACATATATTCTAATTTACCCCAAAAAAATATTTTTTCTTAAAACTCCGTTTAGGCCCGATCCTCTAAATCTTACGTATCGTGTAACAAACCCGTAACTGAGTATTATAAACCAGTTTCTCTTATTTTTGTTACAATACCCATAAATAATTAATAAGGTCCCAACTTTAAATTTAGATTGCAAACCCATAAATATTTAGGTACCAACTTCGAATTTAGATAGATTGTATACCCAAAATATTTAGGTACAAACTTTGTGTATAGATAAATTGGATACCAAAATATTTAGGTACCAATTATGAATAAAAAAAGCTTATCGCATAACCAAAATTTTTAGTACAATTTTTGTGTTTAGATAAATTTCATATCTAAAATATTAAGGTAGGTACCTACTTACTTTGTGTTTAGATAAATTGCATATTTGGAAAACAACTTTGCAAGAATTAATAACAAAAAACTCATTTCTTAAAATTGGATGATGTTATTTCACACAAACACACTATTTCCGTCTATATTATTATGTTTGCTCATATCTCGATCCACAAACAAGTTTACCACAGCTGAAAATGAATGACGCGCGCCATGGATGGATTCATGTAAAATTCATGGCAATCCTGTCGCCTGCGCTGCGTCTTCGCGCGGCAGCGGGCGCGGTGGCGGGCGCGGCGGGCGCGATTAAATTACACCCGAGTAATCGCGTTATGTAAAGTTACATATTGCTTCGAATTAACCCTTACAAATGATTTACAGCTTTTTTTACAGGTTATCGGCTCTTCATAATCTTCATTAAGAAAAACTCTACTTTCACTTCGACTGACCCGGTAGTCCAACGATCAGCTTCTGAGCTACCCACATTTTACACAAAACCATCCACTAGTTTGGCAACTAGAAGACCGGACATACAAACACACACACATACACATTTTTTTAAGACTCTATCAGTGTAAAACATCAATTAGACAAGAATAATAATAAATAATAAGACATCGATTGGAAATCTCAACTTCCATTTTTTTGTTATCACAATATCTTCTTCACTCCTTTGCCGATCGAAAGTTAAAAGTTAAAAGATAGCTCCCGAAAACTTAACAGTCATGACGTATAGATAAGTGTAGGTAGGCAGTTATAATAATTATATTTTAAAGTTCAGCGGCTAGACTTAAGTGCCAGTGGGCGGGGCACATAGCTCGTAGAACAAATGGGCGTTGGGGTAGTAAAGTTCTTGTGGCGGCCAAGAACCGGAAGCCATAGCGTAAGCACGCTTATCACTGGGTGGACCGACAACCTGGTGAAGGTCGCAGAAAACTACTTGAAGCGGGCAGCGCAGGATCGGTCGTTAAGGAAATCTTTGGAAGAGGCCCTTATCCAGCAGAGGACGTCTTAATAAACCATACAGGAATATGAGAAAATAGACAATTTATCCTGAATCCGACTCGCAAACATTGGAACGTTAATGTTTCCACGGAACAATGTTTTTTTCCTTTAACACACTGACACCACGACAAAAACAAACCAAACAACAAACGCTCTCGGTAAATTAGTGGCAAGCGCACTTCATAAAAGAGTACTTAGCATAAATACCCGCCGCACCCCCCCGTGCTCGGCCCGTGGAAAGTTGCGTGTTGTACACGCTGGCGGGCAGAGGGGGGGGGGGAGGGGGCTATTCACGCCGACCATTCGCACGGAACGAATCATTGTAGCTCGAGCGCGTATTGAAGAACTTCGGAACCTTCTCAGCTCGCTGGCTTGTGATAAATTTATTCGCTTGATACTTTTTCTTGTCGCGCCGTGTTGTGATTCAATATGGTGATTGGAAGAAATAATGATACAGTTTTCTTTTTTCGATCACAATTCAATACTGCCGTTGTTAACAATGGTGTCGATTCGCTGTAACACGGTTTAACTTATTTGACAGGACTAAACTAAATTTAAGCATCTATCCTTGTCTTTTCGATACGGAAAGTAAAATACAGAATGAGTAAATTTAGTTTAGTCCTGTCAAATAAGTTAAATCGTGTTACACCGAATCGACACCAATGTCTTACTTTGATAAGTCGGCACGTAAACTATGTCGTAAAAGCGCATATTAGTCGTCTTTGAAGCCCGGAAACCGCCGACAGAACGTAATGAGGACAAGTTTCGGGTGAAGTTTTCAAGAACCTTTTAGACTGGGGACCAAAGCGCACACCGGGATCACTCTGGGTAGAAGAAGGTTGTGAAGGAACATCCGCTGATAGAAGACAATTATATTTTATTAAAATAGTTACTCATGTTTAAATGTAATGTTAGTTGTATTAATGTTATTTTACTGTATTGTACTTAATTACGTGTTTCATTGCCCTCGTTCAATCCTCTTATTGCAATATTTGACTGGAAGAGATCCCTCTAAGGTATAAGTCCGTCTTAGTACAGTATTTTTTTAAATTATTGTTTTAAGTTTATATTTTGTACAATAAATGGTATACAAACAAACAAAATCATCCGCCCTCACGCGATGTCACTTTATTGCATCGAGACTGTAACTATGGGTAGAGATTTATTTACAAAATCATTCGGAGAGTGTAGTTATACAAATAGGTAACTTAAATCAACTGTACCATACTTAAATTAATACTCTAGTTATTTTCACCAATGCATTCGATCAATTTGATTTTAAATTGATGCTTTTGCTGGTCAGGTAACTACACCTTTCAATTCACGTTGTAACTGAGCCACCGCTAGCCGCCAGTGGACGTGAGCCGTTGTCTAATTGCAAGTCTGAATGCAAATTGCATTGCATCTGGTGAGACAGAGCCGCCTAGCCGAGGGCGCGGGGCGCGGGGCGCGGGGTGGCGGTCATTTTGCGCGCCCTACCTTGCGGTGCGGTGTGGCGCCTCCGTACCAGGGTACGTGCCAGGTGGCACGTGGCTGCCGACATTAACTAAATATGCAAGTTAAGTTGAAAATCTTTGGTCACATTGGACAATTTTAACC
This sequence comes from Coleophora flavipennella, assembly GCA_947284805.1. NCBI lineage: Eukaryota > Metazoa > Arthropoda > Insecta > Lepidoptera > Coleophoridae > Coleophora > Coleophora flavipennella. Next base: position 495,006 of record OX369275.1, read on the forward strand.
TTTGAATTATATAATAACGTTCGTTAATAGCGTTCAATAGTTTTTTTATTTTTTTGACAGACATGCCCCCTAAAAGAATCTTATTATACGTATCTGCCCGTGTTTGACTAGTAATGTTCGACACAGTTGTTGAAGTTGCGTAATGACGCGCACAATACATGCCGAAAATTTAAATTACATGTACACAAAGAACATTACAAGATCTTGTAAATTATACAATTTATTATGAAATCATACCTGTCTTCGATTTCTGCATATTTACAATTTCAAGAATCCTACTCAGCTGTGGTAAAACCTAAAAATAAATGTGCAACCTAATTTCAAAGGTTCTACTGAACTCCCTACAATTTTTAATGCCATTGATTCTATAATTTAACTTTTGGATATCTTGGGAACTGATCACGTACCATTATCTCAGTTTACTTATTTCGAATTCTCAAAATCTAGTTCTATCAGTTTAAACTTAATGAAGTAAGTAAGTCAATGTAGCAATTAAATCTAACGCAATGGGAGTCGATTGCATCGATATAGACATGTCACTCTTCCAAACTCTTTAAAAACTCTAACACCAATCAATTATTAATAAATCAATTTCTATATCGTGTTTCCGATAACTATGGAGAACAGACTTAGTCACTCCAATCCCTAACAAAGAGTAGCCCCACTGGTTACAAAGATATGCAACCTATTAGCATTCTTCCCTGTATGTAAAAAGACACAACGACCATGTGTAAAGGTATAACAGACTAGATTTAGAGAAGGGCACGGCACTGCGACAGCTTTGCTTGATGTGGATAATATTATCTTCAACAGTTGCTCGAAAAGTGATACTTCGCATGCTAGTTTACTGTGCGTAAAATATATTTTACCGCACATATGCATTTTACCTTGCCATTTTTTTTTATTTCTAGCTCGCTTGGAGGAACAAGACAATTCTAGCACATAAAAATATAGTAACCAAAGATACACAATCTTCTTTAAGACCTTTGAAAAGAGAATTTTAAAGAGATAGGTTCTTTCTCTGAGGGGTTAAGTACATAATGCTAGCTGAATAGATTATCTTTGGGTTATATCTTTGTGAAAAAAGGAGAGCAAATATTAATAATCGGATAGGTTACACCAAGTAATAGGTCATCTTTTTCAAGAAAGTTTAAAAGCTAACAATATTAAAAAAATAAAAAACCGACTTCAAAATGAAATTCACTCAAAAGTTTCATAATCATATTATTATACTTAGATACACAACAATAACCAACAATAACGAAATCAAAGGTAGGTACGAATTAAACTGGGGGCCTAAATTTATTTTTAAGGTCGGTACCAGCACACAGCTACTTACGTATCAAATGTTTTAGATTCGATGGCATTGCTGACACCGACCTCAAAAAAATATTTGGGCCCACTAATTTAATTCGTACCTACCTTAGATTTCGTTATTGTTGGTTATTGTTGTGTATCTAAGTATAATAATATTATTTCATACTTTAAGTGAATTTCATTTTGAAGTCGGTTTTTAAATTTTTTAAACTATTATTTTTATATTATTTATTTTTAGTGATAATGCTATCATCCATCTAACAACGTTATACCCAATCACCCACTCGCCAAAAGCAACAATCAAATCATAAAGCATGTGTCAGTAACAGATACAGATTCCTGTAGCTTCCATCATCATCTCAACAGAATAAAAGTTAAGGAGTTAAATCTTCCATCGTCAGCTCATCTGAATAACCTGAAAGAATACAACTATCGGTCTATACTTACCTATGTATCTACGCAAAATATTTGAAGAATTATCCTCCAACTCCTAACCGTTAAGGAGTTGTACCTTCCTTCATCAGCTCATCAACATGAGATGATGACTAATAGACGCCAAAACTTGAATAGTTTTAGTAAATACATGCAACACGTAATATGTGCCTATAAACTTTGAGGATTGTTCTCGATTTCCCTGGGATCCAATCATCAGATCTTGACTTGGTGACAATGGGACCCTCTCGGGAGTATACTCTTTCGAATAAAAAAAGAATTTTAAAAATCGGTTCACAATCGGCGGAGAACTTGAACTTTGAACTTTGGCGGTTGTTTGGTTTGATGGCTATCTCAGAAATAGGTGTCACCGATCCTGCGCTGCACATATCCAGTGGCTCCCGCGACCTTCACTAGGTCGTCAGTCCGCCGTGTAGGAGGCCTGTCTATGCTACGTCTTCCGATGCGTGGTCGCCTCGAGAACTTTACTATCCCAAAGGCCATATGTTCTACGACCTATGTGCCCCCCACTTCCACTTAATTTTAGCAATTCTATGAGCTATGTCAATTACCTTGGTTCTCCTACGGGTGTCCTTATTTCTGATTCAATCGTGTTGGGAAACTCCGAGCATAGCTCGCTTCATCGCCCTTTGGGTGACCTTGAGTCTTCTTATGAGGCCGATAGCGACCATGACTTCTCAGTTCCGTATGCTACCACTGGCAACACACATTGGTCAATAACTTTAGTCTTGAGACTGCGGTATTTGGGACGACGTGAAATTAAAAAGCTTCCCGTACGTCGCCTAGCCGAGTTGGATTCGTCAATTGCTCTTTTTCTATAAGTTGGACCTACCTAACTAGACTTTTTGTCTCAGGTTCATATTCGTCAATAATTTCTAGTGTAGTCTTCAACCTTCAAAGGACTGGGTGGGACACGGACATTTAACATTATTTTGGTATTGTCCATGTTCATTTCAAGACCCACTTATCAAGCATTGTGCTTAGGTCTTCCATAGTCTTATCAATGAGTAACATATCGTCAGTTGGGTAACGTACTCGCCTCGCCGTTGATATTGAGTGATATCACCCCAATCCAGAAGCTTGAAAACATCTTCCAGGGCGGCGGTGAAGAGTTTCGGAGCTACAACGTCTCCTTGTCTCACCCCTCGCTGCAGCCTCGCTGCTTTAAGATATACGATTAAATAAATATTTAGTAAATGTTTAGTTATCCACGCAGATGAAGTTACGGGCAACAGCGAGTTGAAATAAAAATCAAAGGCAATGTAAGCTTTCACTGCAGTTGCAAGTATATTAACAGAAATTGAACAATACCACACATTAATAATCAAACATAATAAATAAATAAATATTCTAGGACAAATCATACATGGTCATCTGGCCCCGAAGTAGGATTACCTGTGTTATGAGAACCAGCAACAAACAAACAGGATATAAAGTCTCATCGGCTCGAGGACGCTGCCAGTGGAACCCGCAACGTATGAGATGAGCGTATTATGAATGTATTCATGGCTGCGACGCACTACGTGTGAAATAACGTCGTATGTTTGTGTTACTCTGCCTGGTCCTAAGTACTCGTATGTGAAGCGCTATAAGAGCAGAACAAGTGCCTAAAATGTGGACGTACAAACTTTAAGTTAAAGAGACATTATGATATAAAAATCCGAGTGAAATATAAATTTTCTCATTGGAGGTGAGACGTGACTAACTGACTAGTCATTTACACACACATTTACAACTATACTGGCGAGCTAAAGTAAAAGGTCGGTTACAAAAAGAGTAGTATCTCCAAAACCATGAATGCTAGTTTACTGAAACAAAACTAGCGGACTACCTACGCGACGAATTTTGTATTAAAATATAACTACTTATATTTAACTTAAAGGGCCAAGACATATTATTTTCTAACCTTTTTTTTGTGGTTTTTTTGTAGGGGTTTTTTATTTAAGTTTTATTGTTAAGTAGATTATGTACCGAGGTGGGTCCCATTCTTTTTTTTATAAATCGGTTTAGTACTTTTTTGGTAAATTAATAAAAAGAAAAAAAATAGAAAAATTATACTTGATTGTTGAAGTTAAAGTCGGTTTTTATATACAGGTGACTTTTAATTAGTTCTTGATAACAAAGGATATGAATGTACTCGTGATTACAAACAACTATCCCAAATAAACTATATTATGTAAAATCAGAAAAAAAGATTTTGGTCCTCGATTTTGAAACGCAAAGTATCGCTTCAAGCCGATCTTCTTTCTTGCGTTTCATGATTAAATGCTCTTTTGGTTTTGTTCGTCTATAAAAATAAAAATATGTAAATGTGTTATTTTTTATTAGTCTATTTCCACGGTCATCCATTTGTTTACATCTTTACCCAGTGACTTATATATTACTAGCGTAAGGACCCGGCCAACGCGGGCGACTAATGGTCCCAGCGAATTGGTGCGAAAATCGAAAGTTTCGCACACTCGCGACTCAGCCGTCTGCGGGAAATTGTACAGTGCGGTGGAAAGATATACCATATAAAAATGCCTTATTGTGTTGTTAGAGGCTGTAAAAATCATGAAAGAAAGGCTAAAAAGAAACATGGGATGTTTTATCATCGTTAAGTAACCTTACATTGTATTTTTTCTTGTAAACAAATTAAATAAACGAATTTTAAAGCGACAATTCTACCAAGGTTCTTTTAACGCGGCACTGACGTCAACTCTCGCCCACGCTAGTTCGTACGAGTTATGTTAGATGGCGCTACTTTTTGCTTGTATCAAGAAAATCTAAGTCAAATATGGTGACGGGCGGATCCTTCTATTCAAATCTGTGTCTTTACCTATGTTTTTTTAATATTATAAAATAAATGTATTCCATATTGCCCCAAAATTTATTTTCTTTCCGAAATTCATATTTAGGCTGCGAGTAAAACGTATAATGTAGCGAAAGCAATACTGCATTGTTATATTATTTAACCCATTTTAATTAAATTATGCTGCATGAATGGCGCCCGAACTAATGTTTTTATCCCCTTTTCTGCCTTTAATATTTCCCTAACGAACCCGTTTTTTTGTCGTTCGTGGGTGTATCCGTTTTCCGGATGTTATGGTTCAAGTTTTAATACCTCAAGACCCTTACTTAATTTAATCGTGCAGTTTTCTTTGAAACGTAAGGTTTTTTTGTTTGTATGCACGGTATTTTTTTTGCTTCTCTTCACACGGGTCGTTTTTTCCCCGGCTTAATGGCATTATTCCTCTTTCGGTTAATAGCTTTCGTGCTGATGAGTTATTTTTGCCTGTGTATTCCCTTACGATTCCAAGAGAATTTTTAATTTAAGTAGTCAATGGCCAGGCTCTAGATTTCTTTCAATCGAAAGTCGGGACAGACTTACTTTTAGTTCACGATTATTTAACGTTGGTTTAAGGGAAAAAATCTTTAAGGGTTACTGTTTGGAATATTTTTACGCGTTGCTTTGCGAGGTACTCCTCAAATTTTTGGCGTACACTGTTCACTTTTATGTGACAACGTTTCTGTATTCCGCAGTATTGTTTAGATTTCTTGAGGTCTTATAACAATTTCCCATTTTTCTAACTTCTTTCATTAATCTTGCCCTTGTCTTACCTCAAATGGCCTATTTTTCGGTAGAGTTGTCCCTTTAGACTCTTGCGTATCGCGTTTCAGACTTCCGGTGTTAATTTTATCCGTGAGTCGGATTTTTCACGCATCCGCCTTTACCGCTTTTGTCCACATTTTCGCTGGGGTAACCGACAATGTTTTGCAAGTTTTTTCAGTTTTTGACAACCCTATTGGTCTTTTATGTTTTACTAGTTGTTTGGTTTCTCCTGTTTTCTTAAGTGACTAGTTTTAGGCTCTATACACATCGATCCTTTAAAACTAGTGTGTTCTTGGGGTTATTAAGGTTATTTCTCTTGTTGATGGGGTTTTTGCCGTTTGTATGTGTACGCGAATCGTGTATAAATGTCAATTTCTTTCAACTTCAAGTGAACGTTAGTAGTTAGCTAGTTGCTTAGGGAGTTTTTATTTTTTTCTTTTTCAGGGCTGTCCAACGACTATAGGCTTGTCCTAATTTCAAAAATTTTTGGACTTCTTGCCTTTTTTTTGTGAGTTTGTGGGTATTTTGAAACGCAAAGTATCGCTTCAAGCCGATCTTCTTTCTTACGTTTCATGATTAAATGCTGTTTTGGTTTTGTTCGTCTATGAAAATTTAATTTGAAAATGATTGTTAGCTTTTGACAAGAGAAAAACAATTGATGACCGTCGAAATGTGTGGTTGGACAAAAATATTTTAAAGTGCTGTGATTTTTCTTTTTGTTAACAATACCTCCTATATTTATCAGGGGTAAGTGATTTATGTTTAGAGACAGCTATCCGTTTTTATTTGTTGCTGTTGCGAACTAAATTTTTATTTATGTTCGTAGGGTCTTCAACCCTGCCCGTACGAATCATTATAACCCTGGGTCACTGCTGAGTCTTCTACCGGCATTTATTTCGCCGCTCTGCACTACCTGCCGCTTACCCAAATGGAAGTAGAACCTTTACTTCTATCTAATTTTAAGGCCCATCGATATTGCGTATCATTGGTGACCAAGCATTACGACCTGCCACGCCAATTGGTTATCACTGGTGACCAAGCACTACTACTGCCCTGCAAAATTCTACTACCTGCCTCCAAGCGCAGCTGCTGTTGCATAACCTCCAATTTCCGTTTACTTTAACAATTTAGCATTTAATTTAAAATTATTAAGAGTATCGTATACCCAAAGTGTTTCCTACAACTTTGGGGGGTAATTCCGACACCAAATAAATTAACTCCTTTTATGTTTTAGGTATTTATTCGATCATTTTTTATACCTGGGGGGACGATCGATCGTTACCTAACCTTTTTTTGGATTTTAAAAATATGTAAATGTGTTATTTTTTATTAGTCTATTTCCACGGTCATCCATTTGTTTACATCTTTACCTATTTTTTTTAATATTATAAAATAAAAGTATTCCATATTGCCCCAAAATTTATTTTCTTTCCGAAATTCATATTTAGGCTGCGAGTAAAAATTCTACGTATAATGTAGCGAAAGCAATACTGCATTGTTATATTATTTAACCCATTTTAATTAAATTATGCTGCATTAAATACTAAGCTATCAAATCGGCAATAAATGTATAAAATGTGTAAAGTATAAAGCACCAAATTTTTTTCTTTCATTTTTGACAAATAGTTTCTTTGGGAAAGTTGTTTGTAATCACGAGCACATTCATATCCTTTACTATCAAAAACTAATTAAAAGACACCCTATATAGATAGATATGAGAGAAGAAAGTTAAAGACAGTTTTTATAGATAGACAGGTATGAGAGAACAAAGTGAAAGTCGATTTTTATAGACAGACAGGTATAAGATAACAAAATTAAAGTAGTTTTTTATAGATAGACAGGTATAAGATAACAAAATTAAAGTCGGTTTTTATAGATAGACAGGTATGAGAGAACAAAGTGGGTGCGTTGGCTGGACATGTATTACCATGGCCGATCTGGAAGTCTTTAAATCGACTTCGGACTCAGGTCGGCCGGAGCAAGGAGAACATGTTCAGGTGGGGACTCTCGGAAAACCCAAATTTGGACTGTGTGTGTGGAGCGGTGCAGTCCATGGCTCATTTAGTTTCCTGTCCTGCCTGCCCTGTCACCTGTTCGCAGCAGGGCTTAATGGACGCCACAAATAGTGCAGTCGAAGTGGCTAAGTTCTGGGCCGGAATGATTTAATTTGTCATCGACACGCAAAGAAGAATAGATAGACAGGTATAAGATAACAAAATTAAAGTCGGTTTTTATAGATAGACAGGTATGAGAGAACAAAGTGGGTTGCGTCGCGCGCGTGCAGCGGTGTGCGGTGTGCGGCGCGCGGGGTAGCGACTAGCGACTAGCGAGCTACAAGCAAGACACTTGTCCGACATTACTCGCTAATTAAGCTAGGTAAGCCGCAGACAAAGCAAATCAATTAGGGCCCAATGATTACAGGGTCATTAGGAAGCAGTACATTCAAATATATGTCACAAAATTAATAATAATTGTGATATTTTACCTAATGTATTTTATTTTTTTATTATTGTGTAAATGTAGTTTTCAACTTTAATTTTACATTTGTTTAATTTAACTAGTTAGTTTAATCTCTGTATTGATTGCTTCAACGATCACATCACTATTGACATTTTATATTGCCTGGTAGTTTTCACGTGATGCGCGACAGACATACAAGAAAATTTAAAGTTGTTGTTTTGGCCTCTATATCTTTAGCAATGTCCACCACAGTTATTATTTTCCTAAAATACAATGTAAACTCTCTATAACGTCACTCGATATAACGATTCACTCTTTAAAGCGTCAACATTTTCTGGCTTCAGTTGGTCTATTTTAACGCTAATTTCTCTCTGCATAACGAATACTCTCAATAACGTCACAAAATGCCCGGTCCCTTGAGTGTCACTAATAGAGTTTACACTGTATTTCATGTTCAGACACGGCCCCGTTACAGTTTTATTATATGTATATAGATTAGAGGGTCCGCTGTGCGCGAGTCGCAACCGGTGCGCGGGAATTATACACTTATGAACTTGCTCATGAAGTGTTCCGTCCATCCATGAAGACCGTATGAAAATCCGCTTATATAGACAGACAGAAGCGGTGGGGGCCTTCTTAAGAAAATGGATAGAAATGGGAAGTTGTACCTCGCAGGGTCGCCAATGCTTAGTGAGTGTTCACAGTTTATGTCGAGCAGCGCTACCGGACATGCGCATTAGATGCAATCTGTCATCTGATGACTCAACATCATATTTTTAAGTTTTTTTTTCTTTCTTTATTCACTATTGGTAAACATTTGTCAACATCTCACCTGGTGGTAGAAATAAGTTAATAAAAATTACTTATTGTGCTGCAAAAGAGTACAAATAACAGAATAAAAAACAGGTCAACATCTCTCCCAAGCAACACATAAGCCAGATAACGTAGTGAAAACTCACCAATAAGCAGTTTTAAGCTTTATTACATTGTTATTAAATCTAACAAGATAGCCAAACGCTAAGCCAAACAGAATAAAAAACAGGTCAACATCTCTCCCAAGCAACACATAAGCCAGATAACGTAGTGAAAACTCACCAATAAGCAGTTTTAAGCTTTATTACATTGTTATTAAATCTAACAAGATAACCAAACGCTGTATTAAATGATCTTTGGGCTATTTCATCTCTTCAAGTGATTTATTTTAAAGATTTTCTTTCATAAAACTGTATATTAGTTATAGAACTAACAAAGAAACATTATTAAGTTTAAAGCATCCGAGACCGCTGAATGCTGCATAATAGCTCGTGTGATGGCCTTTTTCTGTATAACAGTGGTATCAACTGTCACTATACACCTTGATGCTGTATAACTGATTTTCTGTTCTCTTTAACCTGTATTGCACGTGATATCATAACCCATATTCAGAAACCATTTTTTTAAATTCTAAATTAGTAAGCCCTTGGCATCATATTTGAGGTTTTCTTTGCTTTTATGAAGCATTAGGCTGCATGTTGAGTAATAAAGGAGCTACTATCCCGATGATGGTTTTTAGACCTATTTTATACTAAATATAGCTTATTAAGTGTGCGTATTGTGATATGTTATGAATAAATAAGCAAGAAAACCGCTGTATGAGCAGTTTTTGCATACGTCGCCATTACATATTTTAACAACATTTTTATAAGAAAATTACTCCGGTACAATGTCTAGACAAAAACTTCGTCTTATTCATACAAATACTTTTAAAATGGTTCACAGGCACAGCCAAGTTGTTTTTGCACACAAAAATTAATAAATGCATGGATATCTTTTGCATATCAAATCCGGAATATTATACAATACTTTTGTTTACTCCCTTTGACATGTGGCGCTTGAAAATTTTACATTAAACATGTATATATATTCACTGTAGAGTTACATGCGCATTAATATTCAACGCATGTGATAACAAATTGTGTAAAAGAAAATTGTATTTACTAAAATTTCATAAGCTATCACCGACTGAAAAATGGCGTTTGTTGATGAGAATGAAAATGGTCAAATACTATTATAATAATAGCACATTTTACATTTAATTGGTGATATGTCTTCATAGAAGTACGGAAATGATCTGAATGCTAAGTATTGACTGCATAACGGAAATTGTACTCTTTAATCTGGCTAAAAGAGATTTTAGTAGCCATTACACAAATAAAAGCATTTTATTTTGTGCCAAAATTGCTTGAGTAAGACCTGTTTAAGCGCTTATACAGACTTTGAACAGTCATCTATGTCAGCCTGAGCTTTTGACCATCTACTTGGTGCAAAATCATTTCTTTAAATCTCTCTGTGTACGTCTGTTAGTGCTCGCGTAACTTATAAACGACTTGACTGATTACAATAAAACTTTAGCAAATTGTTGCGCGCACACCCTGAAAGATTTGCAACAAAATGTTTGCTGCTTCGCGGCTTTCCTGGAACACTGAAAAATTCGGGAAAAACTGAAATTATATTTTTTCTATTGGATTTTTCATGATTCCAACGAAAACGATATTCACGTGGACGAAGCCGCGGGAAACAGCAAGTATAAACATATTACTTGACTAAGAAATATATATTGCTAAATAAGTCATCAAATTTGAGAAGTGAACTTCACAAGCCTGCAGATAAAAGTGGCACACAAAATTAATGCGACAGAACAATTCGCCGCTCGCGTCGGTCAATATAGAGGTTGCGTAATTGGCAATAAATTTCAAGTCGCCGCTGCGTGCGTCTCCGCGTCTCCCTCTACGGAGACACGAGACGAGAACACGCCGATGACGTCATCAGAGTGACCCAAACGTAACTTTATACCCCAAACGTAACTTCAATAGTCATGACGGTACTGAAACGCTCAAATGCTTGATTTTTGTATTCCTGCTGTAAACAAAGAAGGAAAAATTCTCCAAATACTATTAGAATTATTTGTGACCATTGTGATACTTCAAAGCTTCAAAAAGTCTAATCTATTTTATGTACAAGTAACACGCTAGATAGCAACACAGAAATCCACTTTCGAAATTTATGTACATACTGCAACAAATCCTTATAAAATTGTAGGTCAGAGGGAAATAAACACGGAATCCGAATGGTGAAGTGCGGATTTGTATAATGCGCACACTGGTTCAGAGCCGAGCGAGCGCCGTGCCCGCCGCCCGCCGCCCGCCCTGCGACCCGGTAGACTTTACATATACTTTAGACCAGGACGACGCCGCCGCGTTCCACCAAATCCAGCAATTGATTGTGGAAGCGTGATTGTGACGAGATGACAAATGGCATGAAATGAAATTTGCATGACAAAAGTTGAAAAGCCATGACAATGATCTGAATACTCTGATTATCCTTTTGATTGATGCAGATACGAGTAATTTATATGACAAAGGAAAATTGAAATCTCGTAATCACTACATTAAACGTATTCACAGTAAATTAAATAACTCACATTAAAGCACAAAAGTATATAGATTGTCATTGTATGTATTGCTTAACTACAATAGATAACCACACCTGGTTGCAAAAACGTTTTTAAATGAGAGCAAAAATGTTAAAAACAATCTACTCCCCATATTGGAAACATTACATCGTTTGCTGATGCAAGAAATAATTTATGATGTCAGATGACAAAGAGCTGAAGAGTAATGAAAAAATCGCGAGCGAGTGAGTTCATAAAAATATACATTGTTTACTTCCTTGCACGGAACGAGAGCTCGCTAATGCAAGGAGTATTATCATGAATAATAAAAAAGTACAGTTCAGTATCATAAAGTGATGTTATAGAAGTAAATGGGGGAAAAGCGTCCCAGGAGGCGTTACAGCCAGGCCCGAATGGGGCAGGCAGCGCTCTGGAAGTGACTTGACGTGTATGTGATTTTAGACGTCACGTTCACGTTATCATTAATAATCCTTAATCTTATCTTAATTCATAACGGTTATTACCATACCTATTTTTTATGAAACTCAGATTCGAATCAATTATTTTTTAGTGAAATGTCCATTCCAGCAGCCGTGTCTCCGCGTGACGCCTGTATCTCGGGGGCCGTGCGCAAATTCAATCTGATGGAGGCCGCATTCCCAAATCACCCGAACACTTTCTACGGCGGCATCAGGTTCCCGGGAAATCTAATTTGGATACATTTCCCTTCGTTTCAAAAGTTACTCCTCCAATATTCTCTTCCACTTTTAAGATTTTCTTAGTAAATCTAGTCTCTTTTTCTCTCACTAAAATAATTCAGTATTATGAAAAGATATAGCCGTGAAAGGTATTAGAATGAAACAAGTAAATATCGTGCACATCTCTTACGATATTACACGAGTACGTATATCTCAGTTTGTCGTATTCAATTCATGTGGAGACATCGAGACAACAGGGGCATACTAATGTCTTACTTTTGAAATTTATTGCTGAATCGCTTAACTCAAAGATACAGACTCTGCTGGAAGAATATCTCGTGAAGTTCAAAGAAAATAACAAGATAAAAGTAGAGTCAAAGGCAGATACAGCAAGTAAACCAGATAAAAAGAATAATATACCTTTGCACCTTTGCACTTCAGGAGTCATGATTATTTCCTTAGAAATGGAACCATTGAAAGGATGTTAATTTCAGTTATCAGCCACGTCTTGATCTACCGCTCGATACCAAACTATCGAGCACGGCGCGGCTCTAGCGGCGACGACGACGACTGAATAAGAAGTAATGAGTTTTCTTTGCGCGCCACCTGACTCGGCGACGCCTCCACTTTACTAAACAAGATTAAAAACATTTTTTTCTCCTCACCATTCGTTCACTTCTATTCAACAAGGAAAATTCCTCTCCGAGCTTTTCACCTCACTGATGTTTGTTTTGACACCTGTTAAGCACTCAGATACGTAATTTATTGGTTGTGAAGATGTTTAAGTCTGTAATGCGTTTTTTACGTATTTCCGCCACAGTCGCTGAATAGTTTTTTGAGAATCTATATATCCGTCCATTTCAATTGGATTTCTTTCAAAAATATGGTCTCATCATTTTCTAACTTACTTACAAAGATAAAGATAAGATAAAGATATTTTATTGCAGTAAATGTGGTAAATACAATAGATCTTACAAAGACTATTTAGATTTGGCTGTATGTCAGTGGAATAAAAATACAAATTTTAAACTGTACTGAACAATTAAAACCCGACGAGTATTTGGCAACGTTGTGTCCTACCCAGATGTATATTTATGTGTATGACAAAAAATATGAAAAAAGTTTATTGCGGTATCTCATTGTAAAAATATTAAATGTTGCAGGAGACTGACTTCTTTTAAGTATAAGAATACTTGTGCCAGAAGAATCCGCACTTCCATAACTAATAAACAACACAGAGATACAATATAAAAAAAAAACAACAATACTTTACAAATATATGCAATGTATGTGCATGTATATTTTTTGGGTTCTGTACATCCGATAAAAAAGCCTTATAAGATCACTCTTATGTTTGTCCGTTTATGCGTCTGTCACACTCGATTTTCCCCGAATCGACTGGATGAAAAAATTACATAAAATTACAAAAAGGTACACATATGAAAGTGCTTGTTATCATAAATACATAATATTCATTTAAATTTTGAAACGTACAGTTTACAAGTGACTCGACCAGTACTCGACGAACGTTTTACGTTTTATCCAGCGCAGCGCTCCGTTTAGAAAAATTGAGTAAAGACAATCAAGTACCTTTGAGAGCTTCGTGCGGCTAAACTATAGCAGAAAGAAAAAAAAGTTATAGGTACTACCAGTAAGATCCATTCAACAACCTTACAAAACATAACCAAAAACAAATTAACCTCTCAGAATTAGATGCCATAGAAAAAAAGAAAATAGGAGAACTTCAAATTCCAAAACTGCGGTCTTAGTGGCAGAGTACCGGCCTAAAAAAAATTGAGCTGAAGCATCGACTCGCTCAGAAGAAGGCGATAAGTACTAAGACTTGAAACAACTTACAATTAGGCAATATACCGATAAATTGCTCGTAGAAAATCTTTAGCTCTAAATAGGTCATCGACACTAAGCAAACAAAGTGGCACACTACAGTGACCCAGCCGAAACTCGAACCATGTCACTGAAAAAGTTTAAATTTTCCAAAAAACTCTAAATAAAACCGAACCATTGATTTTTGAAATAAATAAAAGTGTGATCACTAACGATATATGAAATAAAAACAAATATTGAATTATCAGAATAATGTCCATGGAGGCCCCAAGTTAATATTCTGGTTTAATAAAGATAATAATAAAGCCGGCCAAGTAAGAGCCAGACTCGCACTCCGAGGATTCTCTACCGTCACTCCAATTAAGTACAATAAAGATATCTATTAATTTCAAACAAAGATGCTTTTTTTCTGATTCAGTTCGGACTTCTAAACGCGAGTACGACTCACACTTTGCTGATTTTCATGATTCATACTATAATCACATTCAGTTTCACACCTTAACGTATTTACGTTTTTACGATAAAGCAAAAACAAAAATTAGGGGTGGGTAGAAGTCAAGGATACCGCTAGGTTTTTGTGAATTCCATGATTTTTAGAGGCCACTTTCGCGGTTAACTACAGCCTTGACGGAATATAGGCCTGATCCAAAAATGAAGTATATATTTTTAGAATAGAATGGAATTGAATAAAATATGCATTTCATAGTGTAGTATGCTGTATAAAGTTGTGATACTACTATAATGTACAAAGTTTTATAAAAATCGTCAAAGCCTTTTTTTGGGAATTAGAAAAAAAACGTCTGGAAATAAAATATTATTACACTAACCCAAAGCCGTTCCAGATACACACACATACATTTTTGTTGTTTTTAGACTATTAGTATGAGAAATCGATCTGCATCAAAAATCTTAATTTCGATTATTTTTCCATAAAAATACCGGCCAAGAACAAGTCGGACTCACGCAATGTAGGGTTTAGTAATCTTTTAAAAAATAGGTGTATATTTTGTAAAACAAATTTTTTTTTACATTTCTGTACAAAATACTTACAAATTACACTATTTTTGATAGTCATAAAATAATAATAACATAATTTAATTTGTGAAAAATCAAGAAATAAACAATCATTAGCTAATAATTTAGTTAGTTCTTAGTACTTTTGACACAACATTTAAACTGTTTTTCTGACAAATTTAAGACATCATCGGGTAATTTGTTATACATGAGTGAGCATTGTCCCACAAACGACTTATTCATTTTGCTAAGTCAGGAAAAATAAATATCAGTTGAATAAAATATAGACCTGTAGATGTATTGTAAGAATTATTGTACGAATTGACTATAAAATAAGCAGTTAAAACGTAATTATAATAAAAATAAGCAAACAAATAAGTCGTACATTGATAGCTGCACAAATTAGACATATTTATGGTAGGGTTAGACAAACTTGACACGCGTTAAAAACAGTGGAT
Source organism: Coleophora flavipennella (assembly GCA_947284805.1). NCBI lineage: Eukaryota > Metazoa > Arthropoda > Insecta > Lepidoptera > Coleophoridae > Coleophora > Coleophora flavipennella. The sequence continues at coordinate 510,273 of OX369275.1, forward strand.
ATCCTTTGTTTTACGGAAATTTACGTAATTTTTATTTTTAGGACCTTATTGATATGTTTTTATTATTATTTTCAATTTATACGTCAAATGACAGATATAATTTTAACTAAACATCTTTGTAATATATAATCACAAATAAATGAAATTTGAATTTGAATTTTGTATAGTGATATACAATCGAAATAACAAAACTTTTTTTTTCAAAAAGCCCATTAGGATTTTTTAATTTTTTAAAACGCTATTTTTATTTTGTCTAAAATTGACATCAGGGTTCCTAAGAGCGTTTTTCTGTAACTCCTCTAGTTTAGAATTTCCCCATACTGACCCTTGAAAAAAACTCACCCTGTATTATACAAGTGTAATCGTATGTACTTGTATGTCCGTTTCTTTGGCTGAGCCTGCAGTGCAGAGAGTGCAGCCTACAGCTTGATGGACTTGTGAGTGCGAGGTGTCGTTAGGTTAGTCTGGATCCCGTGAGTGACGTAGGATACTATTTTACCCGCCTGCTAAAAAGAGGGGTAACGTTTTTATGCAGTCGGGATTTTCATTTGTAATTAATTTTAAAATGGAGTATCTCTATAATCAGGTTCCTTATCGCGGTTCAAAAGATTCGAACAGCGTCTGCTAAGTGGTAGGTTCCGTTACCTCCTGGTAGAGAACCCTTAAAACGTGCTTGGGAGACGATGTTTTGTCGCCTTAAGTAACTTTACCATGGTTTTCCAGTAGTGTACGCTATTTGTATGCCGGCGTCGTGCCGCGCTCACTTTTCTTACTCCCTTCTGTTCGCCTGGTGCGCGGCACTCAGTCGCAGATAAGCTGTATTAACAAAATTATGTGATATGTTCCACGTAGATGAATTTGAATTAAGTGATTGGTTGTGTTTAGTTGGAAATTCTTTTCAGATCTTTGTATCTAAATGTTCATACATAATATCTTCAGCAGTTTGTTTGGAAGGGTGTTTCTAATGTGACGGAAGGTTTTCTCCTTTAAAACCAGAACTTCTTTCATTGTACTTTAATATTTGGTTCAGCCGTACGATACGTACACTGTCTCAAAGTTTTATTGCTGTTCTTATACAACATTTTATCTTTGGTGGCAATAGCAGCATGCTTTACTAAAGGTCTACAGATTTCTCGTGTTTCAGAATATAAAATATATTTTTTTTTGTACAGATACAGTATGTATATTCTCATAAAGGTCCCGCTTGCTTCTGGTCCACTAGTCTTCACATACTCGACTCGTAGCATCAGTACGGTTGTGTTGGCGCGCGGCGCGCGGCTCGCGGCGCGTGCCTGCATCGCTATGCACTCGCGTCGCTCTGTCCGCTTGATACGTTGATTGAAAGCTATTTTTAAAACGTGTCCTTCCTGTGACACCCGTTTCCGCTACAAGTGTTGGTATTTTAAAAGTTTCCACTTTATATTCCTGTTTGTTCCCGACAAAAGATTTATTATAGGGAAGGACTGGGTGTGCCCGCGACTTTGTCCGCGTGGAGGTTTTGAATTTTCCCACGGGAACTCTTGAATTTCCCGGGATAAAAAGTATCAAATATGTTAACCTGGGCTATAAGGAACCACCATACAAAGTTTAATCAAAATCGGCCTGGTAATCGTGATGCGTGAACATACGGATAGACAGACAAACGAACAAACATTCCAAAAGTGGTTGTTATCGTTAGTAATGTCCACTACAGTTATTATTTTCCAAAAATGTTTCATGTACACTTACAGACACGAACCCGTTACAGTTTTATTATATTATGTAAAGATATGTACAAGTATATAATAGATAACGATTGATACCGAGAGAGGCAAACTCTCGAAATTGCTATTTCTAATGCAAATGTATAATATAACCAAGCTGTAACTAGAGCTGCAGTTCTATAAGACAAGTTTAAAGTTTAGATACAATCGTGTTCATGAAACCCTTATGAAACCGCCAACAAATAACAAAGTGTATCTGAGACGCTCACACGAGTCACACGTCACACGCTCAGCCGAGTGCCGCAACTCGTGTCGAACAGCGCTCGGTACGTTCGAGATGTGATATACCGTTTACGAGCCCTAAGTGCACCATTGTGCGGCGGCGGCGGCGGCGGCGGCGCGGGCGGGTGTATCGCCGGTTATTGCGCGGCTATAAAAATGCATCGGACGGCGCGCTGTCGTCGGCGCCGTCCTCGTCGATTCGATAAGATTACGACGTGCTGGGAACATGCCAAATTATTTTAAAGACATCAATAAAATAGTGATGGAACGCTCGAAGAATTTTAATATGACAAAGTAGATACAATATCTTGTGCGCAGTAGATATGCCTGATAAAATAGATATTATGTATAATTATAGAGGTAACGTCTCGCGTTAGGGTTGGCTCATCTTAAAATTTTATTAGCAGAAACATGGGTGAGTTAGCCGGTGGGGCATTTTGCAATAGTGACCCATAAAATTATTTCAGCAGCAATATGAAAGTAGTTCGCATTACTGTTTTTTACAGTCGCAGATAAAACTTTTAGAGCGTTGTTTGTCACGCGGCGGACGCGGTGGACGCGACTCCGGTGACGCCGCCGCGCCGTCTCACGAGAATCTATTTAAAATTACGGATTTCTATCAAACTTAAAACAAACCAGTTTATTTTATACCATGGATTTTATTTTCATTGCTATAATATAAATTTAAAAGAATTAATTCAAAGCCAAGGCACATATAGGAATAAATATTCATGATAATAATTTTCGAAAATCCCGAAAACGTTTAGGTGCAAGCTATTTGAAAATAAATTACCTATCTATAGTAGACCTGCAGCACAATAGACTGAGCGCCGCAGCAGTCAGGATGGTTGGCGCTTGAGGGCTTCTTAGGAACTATTCCGATGCGGTTTTTTTTTTCATTATATAAATAAAATTTCTGAGCAGGTTTTTGAGGGCTTCTCGGGAACTATTCAACCCATTCCGCTGCGGTTTTTTGCCGTGTATATGGTACAAATATGGTACAAATATATATATAAGTGTAATTTTTACCAGTCCGCCCAAAAGTGAGGGTAATGTTTTTCGTGTTTATGTATGTATGTATTTCCGTTTCTTTGGCTAAACCTGTTGCCTAAGTGGTTTCATAGATTTTGGAGTGCAAGGTGTTGTTAGATTTTTCTTGATCCTGCAAGTGACATAGGATTCATTTTAACCCTACTTCCCAAAAAAGAGAGGCAATGTTTTTTTGCATTTGGGTTTTTATTTTTTATAAACTGGTTATGTTATTCAGATCCAGTCTAGATTTTTTGAAAGTCCCCCGATAAATAAAAAACGAAAGTAAAATTTAATAAAAATCCGTCGGGGACTACCATTCTTTGCTCTGAAAGAAATTGAATATACGCAATTTTAAAGTCTAACTAATTCAGTATGTAAATTAGTGTAGTTTTAGATCGATATAAATTGCTATATTTAAACTGAAATTTTGAACAGAGAGGGCGATGGGAGTCTCCAACGGATTTTTTGAATTTTGAAATTTATCTTTCGTCCCTATTTCTTTCTAGTCGGGGGACTTTAAAAAAATATTTAATCCTTTTTCAATTTCGTTTTAACACCCGTCGTGGGCTTATTCAGAATATTTAATTTTGCTTTTGGATATTATGAAAGAAAACACATATCAGCGCATACTTACTTAATAATTACCAGTATTTTCATTGTAAATTATTTGAGATCGGCAACAAAATATGTGTTTGTCCGTGGCGGCGCGATAATGTTAGTATTCGCACTATTTGCCAAACCGGCGGCGGCGGCGGCGGCGGCGGCGGCGGCGGGCCAGTGGCCGGCTCGTTGGTGAGACCGCACCACTGGATTATAAAATATTTACCAGAGGAATGTATTAAGTACAAAATTTGAATTATTATGAAAATAAGTTTTAAAATGTCATGGAAATTGCCATAATGTAATTATTTACACCCTACACTCTTAAACAAGCATTATGTACCGGAGCATACAATAGTACGTTACTGCCTCGGTCTGCAATGACTGCGTTGCGAGCCAGGTTAGATGACGGAAAGCGCAGCGTAGCGCCGCTCCATACCGTCACAGCGCGGTCAGCATTGCAGCCCTTGCTATCCGCGCTATAAAGGCCTCTACCTTCGGTCTCGGCCTTCATTCCAACTTGGACATCAAGGGCTGCAACGCTGACCAAGATTGAAGGCCGAGAGCGAAGTTAAGCTAAGCTTGAGACCATCATGCTCTATACAGCAGTGCAGTCATTACGGACCAAGGCTTGTGTAGTGTTTTACTCAAAAAATGCGAGTAATTTAAATAAAACCTGTTCAGTTTAGATATGAATAGTAAGGATTTCATTAAGAGAGCAATTACTAAAACAACTCTTACTAATTCCAGACCGCTTATTCCAAGGTTTATATTACATATAGTTTGTGACAATCCTATTAGCGCGCAGTTTGGTTATTGAATCACTTCTTCATCACCGCACTTTTTTTAATTAGGTAAATGATGTTTGTTTGTTTGTAAACTCTTTGAATTTTTGTTATAATACATTAAAAAAATTATACCGAATATGTGTACCTGGGACAAACAGTCCAGTTAGGCAGGGCCAACTTCGAGAAAGAGTTTTTTTTTTAATTCACAATTAGTAAGCCCGAATCGTAAAATAATAACTAATCGTCGAACCCGACTCTGCTGAGAAGCGTTCGGGAAGCTTCGCAATATCTTCACGTCCCAGATACCACAGTGTCTCAAGACCAAGGTCTTCGACCAGTGTGTGTTGCCAGTGATGACATACGGAACTGAGACATGGTCGCTTACTATGGGCCTCATAAGAAGGCTCAAGGTCACGAAAAGGCCAATCATTTATTTCAAAGATTGAATTTTGACATTACCAACTAATGATTGTTTATTTCTTGATTTTTCACAAATAAAATTAAGTTAATATTATTTTATGACTATCAGAAAGAATGTGATTTGCACCTATTTTGAATAAATACCTTGAATCTTGAAATGGAGCGTGCTATGCTCGGAGTTTCTCTGCGAGATCGAATCAGAAACGAGGACATCCGTAGGAGAACCAAAGTAACCGACATAGCTCTCAGAATTTTTAAACTGAAGTGGCAGTGGGCGGGGCACATAGCTCGTAGAACAGATGGCCGTTGGAGCAGTAAAGATTTCTAGTGGCGAACGCACACCGGAAAACGTAGCGTAGGTAGGCCTTCCTTGGGAAATCTTTAGGGGAGGCTTATGTCCAGCAGTGGATGTCCGATATGATGACTGAAAATTAATAAGGCCTACTACAGTGGGTAGTTCGTTATTTCAGGAAAAATCTGAGTAGGATACATGCCATTTATACCTAGAATATTAGTAATTTTTTCATCAACTCTTGTACATCTCATTTCATCGTTTATTTCTGTATGCCAGACGGTGAAGACTACGCAAGAAAGTATGCACAGCGTGGCTGTAAAATTTATTTTCGATTATACTCTGTAGTAGTAACGTATTTAAATTTCCGATACAAATGTCAATATCAAATTTTACTGGTGTAATATCTGATTTAATGATTTTAACTGAGATTTCTCTGTGTCGGCGGGTCGGTGCGGTGGGTCGGCGGGTCGGTGGGTCGGCGGGTCGGCGGGTCGGCGGCGCGGGTTTGCGCCGCGGGGCCTGTCGAGTGGCGAATACATCAGATACCCGTAGTCACGTCACGCCGATAGTCCATCCGTTCCAAACCAGAGTTCATCTGTCGCTTGAAATGTGAATTGGCAACGAAATTAATCCGATGGTTTTGCAAGTTAATCTCTGCGTCTGATAGTGTAATTTGGCATAAAACTTTTAACATTAAATTTATTTTTAATGAAATTTCGTTTGTATTGACTCGGAGCTGCAATTGGAAACTCTCAGGGTGATTTGATTCCATTGAAATAATGTTAAGATTAGATTTATTTATTGCTCACATTTCATACGGCAAACTGTTGCTGAGGCGTGGCATTGGTTGGAACAGTTGTCTCTGTCTTTTCTTTACGTATAAACAGTAAAGAAAATAACCACAATTTTGCCCTTTTTCAATATTTTTTCGTTTCAATTAAAAACTACATTAATGTTTGAAAATCCAACTGGCATATTGAAGTGTGCGTTCAGACTAATCGACTAAGAAAATTAAGACGCACTCACTCGGTGTGGTTTGCATGTAGAATCTCTGTTGTAAAAGAGGTTTTTTTTTATCTATTTTTTCTATTATAAAAGTTAATGAATCGTGTTTCTGTAACTGACAAAACAAAGTCATTGAAATAAATAATTATGTTACAAAATATCGCTTTCATATGTTTTGTAATTGCTGAGAAAAACCGAGGTCCCTGCGACCGATGTGTCCAATGCGTCGCCTTAAAACTGATTTCTACATGTATGTACCCCGGTAGGGCATTGCAATTTCGATGGTATGATAAAATTGAAAATATAATAAAGTTATTGTTAAGATAAAATTATAGTACAATATTTAAAAATATACAAAACTTGCAATAAGAAGGTAGAGTAGTGCACACTGTGATTTTATAATTTATTTCATTTTATTTATTTTATTTTATTTAGGGAAAAAACAGCTGTAATTACACAAAATAGAACATAACATAAAGATTGAAACATAAGCCAATAAAACTTCCACTACTAGTTATGGTGGCTCTGCGCCGGCGTCGGCGCGGCGTCCGCGTTTGCTGCGGAGGCCGGTCGCGCGCGCGCGCACCAGGTATGCGCGACACGCGCCCACCGCACGAGCGCTCACGATGATCGGTGATATGCTCGCTCAGAAATACGATGTCGACATATTCGCTGACAGCTTTGGCACTGTGTATAAAATTGCCGAAATTTACTTAGATTTTAATTTTGGTAATAATTTAAGTTTGACGAACATCTAAAATTTGATATGACGTTTTTCTTGTGTTATTTTAACTTGCAGGCGATTTGGGTCAACTGTTAGCCTGTTAGATGTTTTATTGAATAAATAAATAAATAAATGAATAATTGGACAATTTCGTTTAAATAAACAATAAATTTAAGTAGGTAAGTAAAAAAATACATAAAAACACACAAAAAATGTATGTAAGAGACAATCGTATAAACTAATGAATAACTAATTCATGATTGCTTAATTTCCATGATTTCTTTTATTGAATAGAAAAACTTTTGGTTTCTATTTTCTATTCTAGTCTGTTACGCGACTGGAACATTTGACCAGCGGAATTTCTCTCAAAAATATTGATCTGTCTACTCGAGTGGATCTAATAAAGTGATTAATCCGTGATCGTCAATTAATGACAGCCATACAGCTGTTGCTAGTTGCTCCAGCTACTATGTTACTACCTATACACTGTTGACTATTAGTTTGGAAACTACTAGGGAGCTATTGGACGATACGACGTTGTAGAGATACTTAAATACTTATTTATCCGACTTCAAAAAAATGAGGATCTTTTCAATTCGTCGGTATATTTTTTTATTATAATTTTGTTATGTATATTCTCCGCTTACTGGAAGACGCCGGGACCGACTTGAAATTTTTAGTTTGAAAGGGTATACTTACCAGGTGGTCCTATTGTCTCCAAGTCAGGATCTGATAATGGAAACCAAAGGCAACCCTCAAATTTTATAGGCATGTATTACGTGTTACACACATTTTCTAAAGCTATTCAAGTATTTGCATCTGGTAGTCATCATCTCATGTTGATGAGATCGATAGATAGATAAATCGTTTACTACTCATAGCCTTACATACAAATGACATAGCAAATACATAATACGTATACGATAAACAAAAAAAGGTAACTAAAATAAATAATAAAAAAATTAGTTAGGACTCAGCATGTGCTAATGTGCTATGAGCACAGAACCATACAGTTCCTACAACGCTCAAGCTCGAGCGCAGCATGTGCTATGAGCACAGAACCATACAGTTCCTACAACGCTCAAGCTCGAGCGCAGCATGAGTGAGTACGAGTAGGTACCTATACACTTACAGGAGGGATAACCACCTAGTAAGTACTAGACATTAGGTAACACAGAAAATTAAAATAAATCAATATGAAATAACACAAAGAACAAACGATTAATTTATTAATAGTATTTATAATAAGTAGATATTTAAAGTGTGCTACGAATCTAAGATATTTGGGTTGCTGACTTCATGAATAATTAATTATAAACTTGCATAAATATGTGTCAAAATATATATCTAAGTATTGAAATAATTACGATAAAAAGAAGTAGATAGATATCTCAAAATACTAGCACTGCAATTATTATTTAATCCGTAACGATACAGAATAAAAAAAGTTGGAATAAATAATGATAAATAATAAGCTGGTGATGGAAGCCATAACTCCGGAAGGATTCTAAGATTTGAAGGATGATTTTTTAAGTATTATGTATGGGTGCGTATAGACCACTAAACTTAAGAGGCAGTGGAAGGCCACCTACGTGCTAGGTAACTGTGTTTGTGTGCCCCACACTCACACTTGGCCGGTTTTTTTTCAATCGGGGATAAATTGTATACCTACTGTAGCATTTACTGCGTTTTGTAAAAAAAGGTAAAATAATAAATAGCGCACACATTATTTGTAACGAATATAATGACACTATTAAAGTGTTTTATTTTTATCCTCAATGAATCATCATATCAGCCGATAGAAGTCCACTGCTGGACATTGTTTTCACCTCTCCCAAGGATTTCCACTACGACCAGTTTAACACCTTAAAAGATAATATTTTTTCTTTGCATATAGTTGGATAAGGGGTTTCTCCAAATCGCGGTGCACTCGTGAACTGGCGAATGTCGGCGCCCGCGCCCCTCATGCTACGCGTCGTTAAAAGTTGGGAATTTATTGCACGAGCGTCGAGCACGGAGGATATCGGATCGGAGGTGAGGACTGGGGTTGCGAAGATGTTATGCTTTCCGAACTCGCAAGCAGAAAACTTAGTTGCAGCTAAATCATGTTTGGGAATAAAGTTTCCCTCAGGTAAGGTAAAGGTTCAGTAAACATAGATAACTCAACACGTGTACTAACTTGGCATGATATATTTTTTTATCCTAATAGTGAATAGAAAATTAAATAATTTTCGAAACCTTCCATCATCATCATATCAGTTCATATACATCACCGCTGAGGGACCCGAGAAAACCGCTTAAGAGCCATCACGTAGAAAATTAAAAAAATAACTGTTCGACAGTCAATAAAATTGTAATGAATCGGCTGCCAGCGCGTGATGATGAATGTGCCCGCAAACAGCGAGCACCGCCACCGGCAGCGCCAGCGGCAGCAGCGGCGCACTCGGCGGAAGCAAATTAATAATCGCATTACTTTTCCACTGGCATGCAAATATTTGGTGATTGCTCTGCGGCGAGCGGCGAGCGGCGGGCGGCGAGCGAGTGTTGCCGGCGATACGCAGCCGAGTGAGCTGGGTGTCATGGGTGATAGAGCACTTAAGCTCAGTTCAGTTATTTTCACTTAAGTTTTTTATAAGCAAAATAACGAATCACCTTTAGTTTTCTTATTAACAAAACACAATATTTATAAAATTTCCTGAATATATCATGCAGGAAATTAAATTTAGTCGAGCTTTAGCACATCGTCTCTCCTAGACTGTAAAATTCAAATCTAATAAACTCTTTACGGTGTTCCTAAAGCAATGTTTTCCTATTTCGGTCACACTACAAGCACTTGAGCTTGTGAGATAATAAAAATATAATATGTACTTTTTTTAGATCTTACTGCTATGACGCGTACACTTTGTTGGGTTTCTGCTTTTACGCCATGCTAGTGACGCATATGTACGGTTGACAAAGCGATTGCGTAAAACAACTGAAGCGTTTATGAAAAAAAATAAACTACAGCAGTTAAAAGAACAGATAGATATTGGTACGAGATAAATGGATCATATCTGTGTATTTACAACACACAATTAAAACAACCACAATATCTTCTGTCGACTCATTCGCAAAAAGAAATAACTATTTAGGCAAAACCAAAATGATGCAATTTTTTTTATAAAAATTTGAGTACGTTTAGCTGCACCTCACCAGATAGTAAGTGCAGATGCAGCCGAGGATTTAACACGAAAGCTCAAATAGTGCCTATTCACTCGCATAATGAACGAAGAAGCAAAACGCTTTGTGCGTAAAGGTGCAACATTAACGAAAAAGTGGTGGAATCGCCCTCCGCGCCTGGTCGTCCGATGATGAAATGGAAAGGGGAAATGAGATCGTGAAGCTCCAAGGCACACTCTCCGAAAGGAATCCTGTAGAACACCGATAGATAGGTCTTTTTGCGGCGATGGTCGGGCTTTGGAGCCTTTTTGATACAAATTTCTCGTCACCAATGAGTCTCCTGGCGCGTCGGTCGATAGAATCCAAGGCATCTAGCTGTTAACGAGCAGATCCGTCCCATAAGTAAGAGCATAAGTCAGTCCCATAAGTACTCCATACATGACCGAATTTGAGCTTGGTATAATATTAGAAGCTACTCTGATGTGAAGTAAAGTCTCACCTTCGAGAGGATACCAAGCTTTTTGGCAGTCGTTTTTGCCTTGGATTCCATGTATCTCCCGAAAGTAAGATCGGATGTTAAATCTACGCCAAGGAGCTCAAGATGGTCGGAGATCTGGATAGATTCATCTCGGAAAGTAGGAGTCAGGGTAAAAGGACTCCTTTTCGCAGTAAATAGACACGCCTGCGCTTTAGAGGCATTGAACCTAACAAAATTGGCATCGCCCTAGTCTGAGACTGCCTTGAGTATTAGGTTCTCGCGCTCAATCATGGCCTCTCTCTGGGATAGTATATCCGGACCCCTAGCTCCAGCACTAGACAAGTATCTCTCCGTAACCGTGCCGTCGTTTGCATACCTAAATATACCGGGTTCCAGCAGATCGTTAATATGAAGCAAAAATAAAGTTGCGGAGAGAACTGAGCCCTGAGGTAACTCGGCGTCAATAGTCAGAGAAACAGCCATCGACGTCCACTCAAATGAACCGTTCCCTCAGGAAGTCAGATATTCAGTTGCACAAACCAGTAGGTAGCCCGTAGGAAGGAAGCTTACCAATAAGGCTAGCATGCCAGACATTATCAAATGCCTTGGAGATAACGAGAGACTCGGCAAGAGCTTCACCGTACTTCTCTATGGCTTCACCCCATACATGCGTAGCATACACTAGAATATCTCCCGTCGACCGACCCCGGCGAAAGCCATACTGACGGTCACTCAGTTGGTCATTGTCTACTAAGTATGATAAATGATCTTAAATTTGAACTATAGGGAGACGGATAATATCTACTGCCAGTTACGTTTCTTGGCCTTGGCTTGTCCTTTCTCTCCCTCTATTTCATGTGAAATATTTAGTTTGTCTATTCATTGCAATCAGTATTCAATCAATCTGTTTGCACAGATACTATTTACAACAATTTTATCTCGGATATTAGCACCCGCCATGCGCGGGACGCAAGTGACACGCGCGGATTGGATTCCACGCAAACAGCATCGATGGTCATCGGGATGAATAATTAATTGAATTCTTTATTGGAAAACCAAATTTTTTCAACAAAAATATATTTAACTGCTTTGATATATCGAAAAGGGATGTCACACAATGCGGAATTTAAAAAAACAAGATTATGATTCAGAATAAGAATCATTGCTTTAATTCTTCAGAAATGTTTGCTCTTCAAATGCTGACCTTGTTTGCGCTTTCTCTGTGTTAGCATAGATGTTCCTCCAAAACCATTCCGATCTAGCAGTCTACCAGCAAATAGCACTTTATGCATAAGATGTGCTAAGAGCATTCGCTCTTTATTCAATAAACTACTACATTTTTATTTTTCTACTATTAATTTGGAAGCTGTTCCCACACCTGCCCACGAGTTAGTGGTTTTTCCGGAAGGTCGGAGGTGTGGCCAGCTCAGAGGCCGCACTGAATTATTCGGTCATCTCGCACCTCCGGCTTGCGCGAGCGGGAATGAATTTTTAATGGAATCACCGCAATCTGGCGAGCCAGCCTGACGCCCGCGCCGCGCCCGCGCGTGCGCTCGCACCTTGCCTAGCCTTTTGCGCCCGCACCGGTGAGTGGTGGGTGGACTTGTGATTGAGGTTGGACAACTGATTTTAAATACAGCTTCCGGCTTCCGTTATATAAAATTCATCCTCATCATCATCATCATATCAGCCAAAAGACGTCCACTTCTGAACAAAGGACCTTCCCAAGGATGTCCACGACGACCGGTCCTGTGCTCCCCGCATTCAGCAGCTCCCCGCGACCTTCACGTGCTAATTAACGTGTTCTAAAACTCAAAAGTAGGGTTTTACACACCGCTCTTTGTTTCAATAACAAACTTTTCAGGTATTTTCAACGTAAATAAAAATTTAAAGCCAAATATCATAATTTTGGCGAACATGCGAAAAGAAAAAGCAAAATACAAAGTTCGTACATTTCCTTGTTCAAACACCATTAAGGACAGAGAGCTGGCTGCAAGACTGTAAGTGGCCGGAAGGCCGTTATTTATAATCTAATATGGAGGCACCAGGCGCAGGCTCGCGAGGCACACTTACCAAATATTAAGCAAATAATATGCGCCGGTGCGGGATGGCCCCGCCGAGCGGGCCACGAGAATCGCAACCAGTTACTCGTACATAAAGCGTGAGAGTTTTCAAAACATTGTGCTATCAGATGTACAAAACGTGGCCCATTAGTGGCGCGCTAGCGATTGTTGATGCAGAGACTCCAACTAAATATTTGACACTAGCTTTTGCCAGCGGCTTCGCTCGCTTGAACATAGTTTCTATGACTGTCTTCGAGGGTGCGCGAAAACGTAGAAAAAGGTAGACTTGAATTCAATTCAATATATTTATTCAAAATAGGTGCAAATTACACTCTTTCTGATAGTCATAAAACAATAATAACAATGTCATTTGTGAACAATCAAGAAATAAACAAATATTAGTTAATAACGTCAAAATTAAATACTTGATAATAAATCAGATTATGTCATTAGAACATGAAAACAATATGGACACGAAAAGTTATACATAAAAATAATTGAATGCATTTAACAAGTGTAGGGCAGTTCACACGGACAACACCCGGTCACGAGTATAACGCGAGAGTCAGCCATCGCTCCCATCAACCATATTAGAGGGAAAGGAACGACCCGGCTCCCACCTATATTATGTTAATCCAGATCAAAATCTGACTATCTATCTGTTGTGGCGTGATAAAGTAACCAACATGCATGTATATATCCATAAATACCAACTTTTGCATTGATAATATTAGTAAGGATATTCATAGCGTTATTAGAACTTGTGAATCATCATTCATCATCATATCAGCAGAAACACGTCAGCTGCTAGACAACCGCCTCGCCTAACGATTTTCGCAACTACCACACCCTGGACACTTCACACAACGGACCAGAAATGACATTTCAAAAAAGGAATGAAGGAACAAACAAAGTGGCGGCGAAATCCTATACGTTCGGGGAACAAACTGTAACCAATCTGTATCAATCTGGGTGATGAGGGGGTGAGGTCGCAATTTTAGAGAGCGGCAGGGAGTGTCCATACTGTATGTTAGTACTAATAAATATATGTTAATAGTTCCTGCGCTGCTCACATCTAGTGGCTTCCCGCGACTTTCACAAAGTCTTCAGTCCATAGAGTGGGAGCCTGCCCTCGCTACGTCTTATGGTGTGCAGACGTCACTCGAGAACTTTACTACCCCAAAGACTATGTGCCCCGTCCATTGTCACTTCAGTTTAGTGTTTCTAGGAGCTATGTCGGTAACTTTGGTTCTTTTACAGATTTTATTTCAGATTCGACCACATAGGGAAACTTGAGACCTGTGACACAGATGAGATACTAGTTATACAACCTGTGAGTTGTGTAAACTTTATTACGTGTTTTTAATAGAAATTCTTCTTATATGATAAAATAAAAAGTTATTTTCAACCTACATTAAAAATTATTTTTTACTTTTTAGTCTGATGTAATTTAAAAGCGTGTTTTTTAGTTTTTTTAAACTCTTTTTATTTTTTAGTTCAAACTTATGAAATTATTATATTGTCGCTGATTCTTGATAAGTCTACAAAGTTTGAATTAAATCTGTTTGTTTAAAGTGGGTCAAAATCGAGTCCAAAGGAGTCGGTTACATACAAAGATACAGGTTACACACATACAGGTGAAGCTAATAAAAGCGTGATAATTATGTTTATTTTAAGGAAACGTTTATTAACTTTTAATAACTAACCATTAATAAACAACACGACACAGTATTGCCGATGCCGCTGCGTTCGCGGCTCCGCGCCGCACCGCACCGCGCCGCGCTACACAAACGTTGTCAGATAGAGATGTCTCAGCAAACACTAGTCGCGTAATGAGAACAGCCTTCACGTGAAACGCTTCGTTTGTTCCTACGAGCACGAGGGAACCCTCACTCTCTGTCTGCATGCGCTTTACACTCTCCACTTCATTTTAGAGAAGATAACAAAAAAAATCTTACATATTTTGGTCTTTGAAAACCGATCCTAAAGCGTTTACTACTTTCTTTAAAAGCCGCGACCACCAAAAATATTGAAAAAGAGGACCAATACCTTTTTATGGCGCCATAAGCGAGCCGTTACGCCACTACAGGGGTACAGGGCAGCCGCCGCGGGAACTCGTCATGGCGGATAATATTCCCGCCGTAACACTAAAATAAAAATGAACATAAAACTCGATGTACAAAATCATGGCGGTCTGCTCGTAAACCGATAAAGCGAGCGAGTGGGCGCTGCACGCTGGTGCCGACTCGCTACTCGCTACTCGCTACTCGCATTTACTTAGCGCGTGTAATCAAACTTTGCTGGTCGCCGCCGCCCGCGCCGCCCGCGCCGCCCGCGCCGGACACCAGTTAAAACTTTATTGGTTTCAGCTTTCACGTGTACGTGGAAATTCTGAATGAGATTCATCATAATGTCCGTCCGGGAATTTAATACCGCTGTGGACACGGAACGGATTAGTTCAGTTCCAGTTTACGTACCTATACGAACGCAAACTTTCAATGAACACATCACATACCCTTCCTATTTATTATTCCTATCGGATAAACGAATATATTATTTTTTTACTAACAATTTATCATCATATCAGCTCATATACGTCCCCACCGAGGGGCTCGAGCCTACCCTGAATTAGTCAATCACGCGGGTACAACGCGGGTTAGTCGATTTCACACACAACATTTGAGTTTCTTCGCAGACGTGTGCAGGATTCCTCATATTGCTTTTTCTCACCGTAAGAGCATCGGTACATATGAAATCGAAATTCGTTAATACATTCCTAAGTACATAGCAGGATTCGAACCAAGACCTCGCAGACATGTGGTAGCAGCCCCAACTGTTATGCCACCGCCTACGTTCTCATTAACAAATTATATTTTATAATTAGTTTTATTTATTTTATGTGGAATTAGTGTAGATATATAGCAATATGTGTGATATAAAGTTCCACCAAGAACCTACAATCAAAAGTATCAACGGGTATGATTTTATCGATTGTCAATTAAATAGATTCGATCACTAAATAAAAAAAATGAAATTCCCCAAATAGTATAGTTTGTACTCAAAATAGTAGATCTGGCACCAAAGTAAAGTCATCAAACAACACCAAAACAATACTCAAAAGGAAAAGATTTATCACCAGAAAAGTCTTTTAACGATTGTCAATTAAATAGCTTCGATCACTAAATAAAAAAATTGAAATTTCATAAATAATATAGTTTGTACTAAAAATAGTAGATCTGTCGCCAAATAAATGCCTAAAATTACTAACAAAGGTGACCTACAGATACTCCCACATCCTCTTCGGATCCCGAAAGTTTGTTGATGTTCGGAACGGGCGATGATGATGATGATGATGATTTCTTCTGCTGCGAAGTAATTTTGTACCCAGGGTGGGGAGCCTCGCTTCGCGAGGCTCTTTAACTGTTAAATCAATCAAACCTGACCGAACCTAACATCGCTCGCTTCGCTCGCTCATTTATTTATTGTTTTTGACCGATTACCCCCTAGTTTTCGATTTGTCACCATGCAATAGCTTTACCGCGGCAATCCCCGAGTGCCACACGTATTTTTAATGACAGGTCTATCAATTTGATGACAGATCTATCAATTTGATGACAGATCTATCAATTTGAGAACGAAAATATTGAATAGAGATGAATCTATTTAACTGGGGACGAAAAATATAATTCCCATTATCAACTATCCTAATATAAACAAATTTAATCGAGACTTGGAACGTTTTCACAGATTGTTTTTTTTTGGGATTTCACTTCTTTTTGTACGAAACTAGTCCACCTGTCAGGCTGGAAAATCAGACGAAATGGTTCTAGAAACGGCAATGCTTCCTTTGCTTAGATTAAGACTTGGCACATTTTTACAAAATGTTTTTGTTGGCATTTCACTGTCTTTTCAACCGACTTCCAAAAAGGGGGGATTTACAATTGGATTGATGTCTTCACAGATTGTGAACCGATTTTTATTATTCTTTTTTAATTAGATAGAACGTGCTTCCGAATTGGTTGCATATAGATTTTATTAAAATCGGTGCAGCACTATTTTTGAAAATGGCAAAAATAAAAATTTTGAAAAGCCCCACTCTATTTCCCAGTAGAGGGAAATAATAAACAAAAGATAAATTTTAAAAAATCCAATAAAGTCCGTCGAGGACTGCCATTTTGAACATTTTACCCAACTTTATGAGTTTAAATAATTCAGTATGTAAATATTCTATTAATCTAACTCACTGAAATATTGAATTTTTCACTGAGAAAATAAAATTCGTGTTTAACGTAGTAATACTAGCTAAAACTATACCCGGTGGAAAGTGACCATCACACTGGCCACGTTTCCACATTGAAGTGCAAGTAAGATGCGGTACAGCAGGTAAGACTCGCCACGAGGGTCAGCGTTCATCTTCCGCAATCGCCGTTGGCTTCGTCACCTCCACTGCAAAATGTGAACTAAAAAAATAATTAAATTTTAATCATTTTTCAATCATTAATTTTAGATTTAGAAAAATACCCGTCACGGCAGCATTTATCTACCTCAAATAGGGTAAGGATGCGATCATTGGACCGGCGCTTTGATTGAACCACTTCAAATCTCGTGAACTGTTAGTATTTAAAACTTGCCGTTGCCACGCGCCGACGCCTACATAGCCCGCCGCACCAGTGCGTTCTTAGACTTCGTTGAGGAGAGATGTGTGTCGCTGTGTTTCGCGCGCTCCCGTTACTAAATTTACGTGTCATATATAACCATGTAAGTATAAAATTGCATGGTTATCTAATTTATTAACAATATATAGTGAGACATTCCAAAAGTTTAAATGATTAACATAGTAGTCAAAAACCACCGTATTGCTATCAATGGACCAGTGCTAGGTTCTTTGATTGGACCGGTCCATATATAAGTATAGTGAATACTTTTGGACACTAAAATTTCATACTTCTAACTATATCCATAATGAAGTTTCAGACTTCTAACTATGTCCATAATGAAGTTTCAGACTTCTAACTATGTCCATAATGAAGTTTCAGACTTCTAACTATATCCATAATGAAGTTTCAGACTTCTAACTACGTCCATAATGAAGTTTCAGACTTCTAACTATATCCATAATGAAGTTTCAGACTTCTAACTATATCCATAATGAAGTTTCAGACTTCTAACGATATCCATAATGAAGTTTCAGGGATCTAAAAGAACTATGAGTTGCTTTGAGAAAAGGATGGTACCGCTATGCTCGACTTTGTGGGTGCACTCCCTCCAGATGCCTCCAGATGAAACAATGATTAAATGTTTAGTAAATTTAAGTAAATCCGTGGAAAAGTTGCTCTAAATTATTGTGTTGTTCTCCCATAGCCCATAACTAAACAGCTTTCAACCTTTACGCCTCGTAACTTCACAAAGTTGCCAGCAGAACTAAACACGACTGAAAGAGGTTTCATGTTGGCACGTGCCCATAAGCCGCCCGCGCCGCCGCCGCCCGCACGCAGCGTGCTCGCGCACCCGCCGCGCGGCTTTGCGCTCCGAGCGGCGATATCCGAGTACAAACACACACACACACACACACACACACCATACGCCCACCTCGCACTCGAAAGAATATACTCTTGGGGCGTTTTGTTTAGAATAATTTGAAGTTTGTTCAACACATTTCTTACCGACGACGCCAAAGTATATAAATATATAAGTACTATCGTAGAGTATGGACACTCCCTGTCACTCTCTAGATTCGACTTCACCCCCGTCTCGCAGATTGGTTACAGTTTGGTAACCGGACAAGAAGGATAAGCTACGTTACAGCGCCCCGATCGCTGTAATTTCGTTTGGGAATTATTAAAACCTAATTTGGTAAACTGTTAATTTTACTGATGTTTTAGTAGTTGACATTCAAAAAAAGGAATTCAAAAAAGCTTTAACAGATATCCTTTGGATAAAACGCAGCATAAAAAGCCAGTTCATATTAATTTCGTATTTTGTTACGGCAACGCAGTTCGTTCACCCCAGTATTACACGAGTAAATTTAAGAACAATCAGTTTGTATGAATCTTCATTCTACTAGTTGTACATTTATAGAAATGCAGTATGAATAGAGTTTTGTCTGTTTCGTTGGTTCGTTCATTCGTGGGTGTTGTATTTAAAATGATTGTTCGTAATTGAAACACTAATTTGATTAGATGGTGTGAAAATATGATAATATGAGTTGTATAGAAATATCAAGTGATGTGATATGTTATAGAATGTGATCGAATAATAGATTGAGATGTTGATATATTGGTTGTTATAGGAGATTGTTTCACCGACAAAAGCACCGACCAGCGCTCAAGTAGCTGTTTGAATACCAATTTTATTTATTTACGTTACCTACGTACCAAGCTATTTTTTAGCTTCATATAGCGGTGTTATGTCTGGATCTTTATACATTTGTACGAATATTTATTGCCTATCTCATGTAATTCTAGAATTCGTTCTAGAACGAAATTGCAAATAAGTACAACACCTTTCTTACGGGAATGTATTCATATATTATTATAATCTACGTCTAAGGTACAATACTCAATACAGGAAAACGTGGTAAGTATCTATACTACGAGTGTGTGTGTGTGTGTAGGTGGTGTGTGTGCACAACGCACACATATCGCATCGACGGGTACCCTCTCGCCTGCAGCCGATATTAAATGTTTGCGGAACATTCGGTAGGTACGTAAATGTAAACAAGTATCGGTGTGTCCGCCCGGCGCCCCGCGCCCCGCGCCCCGCGCCCCGCGCCCCGTGCCCCGCGCCCGCCCGACTCGGATTTGCGACCAATATCGCGCCTTCGTCCCTTTGATGACGTTCAAAATATACAGGGTGTAACAAAATTGGTGTAGGTCCCGTTAACTGGGGCTTCTACTCATCATACTGAACAGCTTTTGTTCTACGACTTTGCTGAAAACGTAAAAAAAATAATTTTACTCTTCATACAAATCGATCAGCTGATCGACCGATTTTGTGCATTTTAGTATGGAGGGTCCAATTTTTTTTTTGAGAATTGACTATGGGTTCCTTGGAGAAAGTTGTTCAGTATGACGAGTAGAACCCCCAGTTAACGGGACCTACACCAATTTTGTTACACCCTGTATAGGATCTTAACAAAGGTATGCATTATTTTAAACTAGAGCTTGTACTCATGAAACTGAACAACTTTCCTTAAGAAACTTGGACAATAAAAAAAAATTTTTGGACTTCCATACAAAGTTTGTCTGCCAGCTGGTCGATTTGCACGGGAAGCCCAATTTTTTTTTGCTAATTGACTATTGGGGTTTTTTGGGGAAAGTTGTTTAATTTTTATGTGTACAAGCTCCAGTTAAAAATAAGTGCATACCTTTGTTAGACCCTGTATACCTACTTCTTCTTTTAAATAGTAAGTACTGTGTAGGGCTTGCAAATATTCGGAAGTTTTAGATATTCGAATATTCGTTCATTTTTGGGTCGATATTCGAATATATTCGAATGTATTCGAATAGTAGGTATAAATAATTAAAAAAACAATTTGTTGCAATAAATCATTTATATTCAGAATGCAATGTAAGAAAAATGGCATTCAATCATCTTTTGTGAAGTAAAAAACGCACTAATCCTGTATTGCAGTGCTTTTTAATATTTTTGAGTACGCGACCGCTATACAAGTAAAAAAAAACTAGCAACCCACTAGGGTCATAAACAAAATAAAATTGAAGGACTATACGTTCATAATTTTTATATTTATGGTTTATAATCTTTTTATTGTATTGTAGGTACTAGAAACACTTACCTTTTTCCTTAGCCCGAGTAAGGCAGTGTCCAGTTTGTTTGATTTCGTATGACTTCTCTAAAGCCGTATTATTAATATTAAAATGATATCATATTAACTTTAATAAAATAATTACAAAAAAAGGTAGTTAACCTTAATAGCAGGATCAAAGAAAGCTTAACGCGTCAATTGAATCATCGTTTAAAGTGGACCTTAGATGGTTACCAATGTATTTGCTAGATGAGAAAACCCTCTCGCACTCAATACTAGTTGGGGTATGCAAATCAACAAGTAATGCACTTGGTTCAAATTTACTTGTCTTGGTCTACCTCTATCATATACTCGTAGCGCTATTTGCATTCTAATTGATGTTTCTAGTTAAAGAACCGTGTGTAGAACTGTTTTAAAATCAGTAAAAATAATTCGAATATATTCGAATAATAGTCACTTGATATTCGAATAATAAATATGGCCGAATATTCGCAACATTCGAATATTCGATTATTCGAATTGCAAGCCCTAGTACTGTGTCTAACCCATCTACATAACGTTTATTTCAATGTTTAAAATTAAAATGTATTAGTTATGAACAGGTATG
Source organism: Coleophora flavipennella (assembly GCA_947284805.1). NCBI lineage: Eukaryota > Metazoa > Arthropoda > Insecta > Lepidoptera > Coleophoridae > Coleophora > Coleophora flavipennella. The sequence goes on from OX369275.1 coordinate 531,194, forward strand.
TAAAACTTGTCAACAAACTACAAATCTTCGATTAATTATGTAGAAGGTATTGGACTGTCCAATACCTTCTACATAATTAATCGAAGATTTCTCTATCACTAAATTAACTCAGGTATAAGTAACACACATGAGCGAGTTAAAGCGTGTCTTGTTAGCCCGGGAGTCGGCAGTCGGTAGTCGGGGGGAGTCCCAACTACCGCCGGCCCAACTAACTGAATATCATCAAAGTAATATTTGTGTTCGCATCAGTTCAATTTAGTATAAATGCCAAGTTGCTGTGTGTGTGTGTGTGTGTGTGTGTGTGTGTGTGTGCACGGTAGGGACAGGTTCACCCTGGAGTGTTGTTTGCGCTTCTCAATTTGCAGCCGAACTTAAGTAATTAAACACGACGTAAGAAAATACAAATGAATTTATAACATACAAATGTTAACATACGAGTAAGACAGAATCAGGTACAATACAGGTAAATGACTGTAATATTTTAAAAAACCTGCCAAGTGCGAGTCCGACTCACGTACTGAACGTTCCATACACTACACCTCTCCACACAAGCACAGTATATATATTAGTACAGTATAACAATGATACCTATTTATATTAAACAAATAAATCAAGGCTTATGACATTCCCTCTCGTATATCTACCAGATATGTTGAACTACCAGGTTTATGATATAGCGTCCCCACTCACCGATAGCTAGGTCACATAGTGAGGGCCGCTATTCCTGCCAACACCATAAGGTGAAGACTAAGAGGGTTACGGTAGGTCTTGCCGACAAGACGCTTGTCCCGGTACTCTGCAAGGCGAGTGCCTCGTGGAAGAGAACCACAACCTACTGTCCAGGTAGGTCCCGGAGCTGTAGGCACGCTCACCTCCCGCGGCTTTCGATGCTGGCGGTTAGATCCCCGCTCGGGACACCAGAGAAGCTGGCTCCCACATATCCGGTGTGGTAGCACGCACGGAGCTGTAGGCACGCTCACTTCCCGGCGCTTATCGCACCTGTCCAGGCTTACGACAGGAAAATGTTTCATTTTAATGGTCCCGTACTCAAAGGGTAAAAACGGGACCCTATTAGTGTTTTTTTAAACATGGAGAAACTAGCGCCATCTAGTATAATAGTTTTTGAAACATGAAACTAGCGCCATCTAGTATGATGGTTCGGAACCCTATGTGTGCGGTTCTGACTCGCACGTACCCGGTTTTCTTCATTCAGTTTAGACTCCATAGCGCGTGTACGACTTGCACTTTGTCGGCTTTATAATTTGTAGTTATATTTTGCAATGAATACTATAACCAAACCAAGTTTTACGCTTGTACGTGAAATTGTTTTAACGTTAGATAAAAACAAAAATAAACCTTTATAAAATACGTTTTTTGTATATAGTGTAGAAAAAATAATTTAAAATTGGTAAAATGACCAGATAACAGCTTGCTACACTATACTTAGAATTTAGGAAGAAATAGGGCCTAAAGGAAGATTAATGAAATAGGCATATTAAGAGGGTAAAGAAGGGATATAATAGGAGAAAAAAAGAAACTGGAAAAATACAAAAATAGGCTGTAAAAAAGTGTTGTTCGTCGTGGTTATAAATATAAAATTTGACTACCTATTATGGTTACAGTAAGAAATCAGAAATTTAAATAATTTTAAATTTTCGAGATAAGGTTAAAAAATTTAGAAGTGACCCGGATGGAGCAACGCTCGTCGTTCTATCTCGGAATCGTATAAAATATCATTTATATCTTCAAGGAAAAACAGAATTTCTCCGGGGCAACCTAAACACTTTTAATCGGTGAGGTTATCAAAATTGTCCCGGAGCACTCTAAACATGACTAAATTTTATTTGCTATGTTTAAGAAAAACACAACTTGGCGGCAGATTAGTGGTCCAGAAGAATTGTAACTGTAAGTAAAGTTGCCACGTGCTGCTGGAGATAGTATCCAAGAATAGAAAATCCATCGGTAAAAATGGAAGGCCTCTTCCCTTAACTCTGTGAGGTGGGCAGGACGGGCCGCTAACCCGCTGGGCTCGATGACTCGGTAACCGAAGATGTGTGGGTACCACAGTACACTCCAGCAAGGTTGGGTTGGGATGCTTGAGTAATTAGGGGAACCGGGGAACTGTAGAACCGTGGAAACCTCTAAAATGCAGCGATAGCTCTGCACTTATTTTTTAAAAACTAAAATAACACAAAAACGTAAATTTATTTGCCACGACGAACAATTTTATAGGAAAAGTCAGATCAAAAACAATAACATGATCATGTGACACCACTTTAAATTTTTAAAGACAGTTCGCCTCTCAAACTAATAAGACGGAAAAACAAAGAGTTTTTGTTTAGTTTTCGTTACAGTAGGTACAAGTAATTAAATGTTTCACTTTTTTAATTTAAATTTTGTTAGTAAATCCCCAAAGTCAATACATTTTCTGTAAAAAGTTTAGTCCAGCCACCTATCAGGCTTCAAAAAATACAATAAAGCCTTTTGAAAGTCAAACAGACAGACAAACCGAAAAAAAGTTCGTTTTGTCCATCCTTTTGTCCCACAATTCAAACGCACCTTACATATTTTCTAATTCCAGTGTGAAGTTAGCTTATCTAGTTTAGAAACAGCGATTTTAAGCATCACTTAACATTGATAATCGGCAGCCTCTATTAATATTGACACTAGGGGCGGCAGGGCAGCCGTTCGAGATGTATAATTTGCGCCCTGCAATTAGCCCTGCCGAGAACTTGGAACTCAACATTACTAAAGCGTCAGCAGTACTAAAAGATAACCCATTAGAGTTCAGTCGTGTACACATGTAGAATTACTACAACTCTCCACTATTCCTGCTTAATATGTTACAAATGCCCCATTCATCAAAGTAGAAGGAAGTATTTTTAACGTGTTAACTCGTTTGCGGCTGCCCCCGTGTGACGTGTGACGACGTCGTGCAGTAAATCGCGTGTGATTCAAGCCACGGTGCACGGCGCACGCATGCCGACTAGTTAATTTTATTGTGTACAAAAATTCTCGAGTGGCTTTATGAGGTGTAATATGACCCGGGTGTTAGTGGAACACCCGATATTTTGTGAGTTGTTGAACGTTTAAACCATAAGATTTATAACAGTTGCTTAGTATTTTTTAACAAAATTATTGTATTTCGCCCTAATTCAGGGTAAGCTCGAGCCCCTCGGTGGGGACGTATATGAGCTGATATGATCATGATGATTGTATTTCTTATTAGATAACGACGATACCAGTAGATTTCAAAATAATTGAGTAAAGAATGAGACTGGTTTCAATCAATTTTGTGCAAGCAAAATGTTAATTCTCAATCCCTCACAACGAACAACATTGTAGTTAAACTTTAATTATCCTCAATTCAACAAATCAGTCGCCATCGGACTCTGGCGAGATTAATTGTAAACCAAATCGAAATCACAATTAACTAAAACCTAGAGTACAATCTAAAGAGAAAAGTTCTTATTTAATTAATTAATTCACTCTTTAATTTGATGTAAGAAGAAGAATTTGATGAAATAACATATTAAAAAGTCAAATAGAATTTTAGTTAGCAAAAATACAGTCTTTAAAATCACACCAATGAAGTTGACCGTACCTAACGAAAATGTCTATATCGTCTTACCTTCATGATTACTAATCACTAGTTATCTATTTGTTAGCGATGGTTTTCGTATTCAGCGCCGTTCCTGCAGCTAATCGTACATTGATGCCGGCACTTGAACAGTGCTCGGCGCACCCCACAAGTGGGGCAGACCGGTGAGTCTGACACGAACCAGGTATGCTATACCGCCTATACCGATACTAGTTACTTGGCTTTACTAAGAGACTTGGTGTAGTTGTGGACTGCAACACGAAAATGTATACTTTAGAATTCATCATCATGATCATAATTATCATCCAAAAGAGCACAACGACCAGCCCTACGCTTACTTCAGTGATACCTGAATTAATAACATGACTTACTTACATATTTGCTTTCAAAGCTTGCGGAACTGCAATCAAACAATGCATCTCAAATACCGCATTGACGCATTATAGTCATGATCATCGTATCAGCCGAAGGACCTCCACTGCTGGTCGTAGGTTCCCCCGAGGATTTTCACGACGACCGGATATCATAGCATGCCGGACACGAAAGTGGTAAAAAATCCAAATTTTAATACTAAATGCTCTATTGACCCCGGGACGCCTAATGGGGGTCTCATCTTTTTTAGACTGAATTATCGTCTTTGTTGTGATCGTATTCTAACTACTTCCCATAGATAGCTACGTTTCTGAATAACAGGAACATACAACCCAAGCAAGATCAGTAACGAAACGAAAACTAATAATATTTTCGAAACTTTAGCAGCATTTGTCATAGTAAAAACTAAAGTTGCATCCTTTATATCTTGAGGTTATCGCCTCGCATGGCACGATTATAGCATCCACTGCACACTTGACACGCAAAGGCGATGCCCCGCTGGAGCCGCGGGTCTGGGAGCGCTGGCCCCATCTGCGGGCACTACCCCGCAGCTTGCACTCAGGGACGCATTTAACTGCTTAAGAGCAACTTAGCTGCATATTCGGACCTTCAAGTGGCTGCAAAACAATTGCATAGATTTAGCTATACAGTAAAAATAAATGAACTGAAAAGCAAACTCTAATATTTTAACGTCTTCGTTGCCTTAACAGCATTACAGGCGCTACTGCGACACGATAGTGGAAAAATGTGTAAAGTGTACGCGTCGTAGAGCCCTACTCATAAATTTAATGGTAGTTGCCGAAACAGTGAACTAAGTTGGAAACAGACTTAGTGCTAGAGTGGTACCAAACTGCACTTGATGTACTCGTAGCGTAGGTGCTTATGGCAAGTCCGGCCCTGCGTGCAATGTGCATCTGGTGCGCCGCGCGGGTTGACTGCACCGATGCACCCGCGGCACCCGCGGCACGGGCGAGCCGGCACCGTGCACCGTGCACCAGCCGGACACTATTGCTGGTACTCGCGACTCGCGATTTTGAGTGACTGTGATTTCTTTCGTTGTAAGAAATGCTAAAAGTTTTGATTTCAAGCAAGTTGCCTGTCTGTCAGTATTCTATCGAATTCATTTCGGAGAGTGCGCGCAAGAACTTCACGTCCTCATTCCCCCGGCTTCATTCCACCGTCGGTCAACGAGACGTTTGTTGTTGATGTTTGTTGTTGATGTTCCACCTTTTCGCGCGAATCCTAGGGAAATCGAGGGTAACTCTCAAATTAAATTGGCACGTAATACGTGTTTCATGTATTTTACATGTATACCCTAAGTATTTACGTCTGATAGTCATCATCTCATGTTGATGAGCTGATGATAGAAGGTTCAACTCCTTAACGGTTAGGAGTTGGAGAATAACTCTTTAAATATTATACGAAGGCATACGTAACTACGTATAGACCGATAGTTGTATATTGTTACCAAGTCTGGATCTGATAATGAAATCCCAGGGAAATCGAAGGAAACCCTCAAAATTTATAGGCATGTATTATGTGTTTCATGTGATTTCTTAAGCTATTCAAGTTGGAAGGTACAACTCCTCAACGGTTAGCAGTTGGAGTATAATTCTTTAAATATTTTACTTAGCGACGTAGGTACGTATAAACCGATAGTTGTATTTTTTCAGATTATTTAGGTGAGCTGATGATAGAAGGCTTGACTCCTTAATTTTCATGCTGCTGAGATGATGATGGAAGCCACAGGACTCTGTATCGGGTAATGAAACACATGCACTGTGTGTGATATGATGATTCCTATTGGCGAGTAGTCCAATCAGGGTTTAATGTTGTGACATAGCATTACGACTAAAAATTTAAAAATAAAAGTTTAAAAAACCCAAAATCCGCCTTCAAAAAGAAATTCCCTCAAAAGTATAAAACAATATTTTTATAAACGAATACACGAAATTAACCAACAATAACGAAATCAAAGGTAGGTGCGAATCAATATAGGGGCCAAATTTTTTTTTTGAGGTCTGTGCCATCACACAGCTACTTACCTATCAAATGTTTTAGATTCAATGGCTTTGCTGACACCGACATCGAAAAAAAAATTAAGGCCCCTAATTTATTAAAAATGTTATTGTTTTATTCGTTTATAAAAATATTATTTCATACTTTTGAGTGAATTTCTTTTTGAAGTCGGTTTTTAGGTTTTTTAAACTTTTTATGTCTTACAGTAGTTTGGTTTCAATACTTTATAAATCTATGATTTTTTTCGGTTGAACCTTTTTTTAGATATGCCTATATACAGGTTGTCCAATGATTCCAGTAATTTGAGAATCAACTGACTTACTTTATAGTTTCGAGCGGATGAGGAGCCGCTAGCGCCGCTAGCGCCGCGCCGCGGGCCGCGCTGTCGCCCGTTGTTATTGTGGCAGCTTTCTTCTCAATTTCTGACCTGGAGTTGGCCGCTATGGTTGTTGTTATGTCATCCGCATACGCCCGCAGACAGACTCCCGGAGGCACCGGCAGTCGGCACAGGTCATCCAATAGGACATTTCACAGAAGAGGGCCTTACACAGATCCTTGTGGGCACCGCATAGTTGACTTCTTCCATACGAACTTCGATCCCACAAAGATCCCACTCTTCGGTTGCTGAAGTAGCTTAGTAGCAACCTATAGATGTAAGGTGGGCAGCCCCCTGTTTGTATTTCAGAAGGATCATGGGCCACCACGCATTATCAAAGGCCCCTGCAATATCTAAGGCGATTAGTTGCACGTACTTCTCACCCGAGTTCTCCACCGTTTCCAGAACTTCCTCCAGCGCTTTTACCGTAGATCTACCCTTCTGAAACCCATGCTGTTCTTTGGAGATGCGCTCGTCGAGGCCGGCGTGCATCTAATGACTATCCTCTCTAACACTTTTCCAAGTATTGGCAGCAGTGTTACCGGTCGGTACGCCTTGGGGTCTGTGAGTGGTTTCCCGTTTCCTTTTGGGATCAGGAACAGTCTCCCACTTTTCAAGCAGTTCGAAAAAACACCCTCTATAACACATCTTGCCAATAGTTCGGTAATTTCAGCTCCTGCGGATTCCCTGACATTCTTTAGAACCATTTTAAGCCTGGGACGGTGTTAGGCAACTCCTTAAACATTTTAGCCAGGGCGTCCATGGAGATCGGTTCCGCGTCATTACCGGGTGTTGCGCCATTCTGATCATTCTGTGGTAGTGAGAGTCTGCTGAGAAAGAATCATCAGGGCACAACATGGACATGATTGCCTTGTCGGACTCGTCAGTGTTTTCGCTAAACCCTTCAACAATATAAACAATTAATCAAAGTGGCTTATTAACATTTTGTGACGCGAGAAAAGGTAGCAATTACCGTAAAGTAGGCGCACGGAGCCGCCGCCGGTGCCACACTGCCTATTAGCTAATAGTTGCTGAACAAAACATAACAAGCAATTAAACTCACAGAGCGGCGTCAAACTCGATTATAGCAATAAAAAAATGTCGTAAAAACTAATAACAAAGTAGCGACAGCTGAAGGGAGACCTAAACATCTAAGTACACTAGCATGATTTTCAGTTTTAATTGAATAAGCTTAGAGGTTATTTTTGTGTGAATAATTGAGTTTTATCAATATTTGTTCAGCGATCTGGAAGGCGATTACGTCGAGTCCAATTTCCGGGTGCTGTTGAAAAAGGCGCCGCTTCCTGCCGCCCCCGGCCCCGCCCAGGCCAGGCCTGGCGTTAGTTGGCGCAGCTCTGACAACGGATTACTAAGAAATAAGCCCTGACACGTAAGTCACGTAAGTAAGGGTGCTGTGATTTTGTCGTTAGTAGAGATGCAGCAGGACGCAACCGTAAAAACTGCAAGGACGATGAACTCCAGTGTATAGTTACTTACATAGTAAATATTTATTCAAAATACTAGGCAGTTTAAGAGGAAAGTTTTCTTTATATTCCTTCTATTTACCTCCGAAGAATTTGCAGAAAATGCATCAGATTTGAATGAATAGAATTTGAAAAGAGAAACTGGCACCTAATTGGGGTTTTTTGCCAATTTAGGAGCATTTGTTAGGCGTGGACGTTGTCGCGGCGCCGCCACGCCGCCGCCGCCGCCACCGCGCCGCCTCTGCGCGCCTATTTCCAATTTGCGTCTATCAATCAACACCAATCTCGCTGAGTGGATTACATGTAAATGAAATTTGCATAGGCTTACTCCTCCCGGCTCCGCCCGGCTATCCGCCCGGCTCCGTCCAGCTCCCGACTGTGCGCCTCTCTGTTTAGCTTAAGTTGGGCCGATAAGATTGTAATTCTAAACACAAATATTTATTTTGAACAGCGTTCGATAGATCATAACTTGATCTTGATTACAAAGATAAACAAAAATTTCGCTGTAAGTCTATGCATGAACTGTAACTTTGTAACGTTTTTACACCTGGATTATTTGAAACTACATTAAAACAGTTTAAACAGAATGTAACAAAATTGGTGAAAGTCCCGTTAACTGGGGATATCACTAGTCATAGTGAATAACTTTTGTTCTATGACTTTGCTGAATTCGCATTGTTTAAATCTTGATTTTGTATAGCTAAAAAATATATTTTTTTAAATCCTTTTATTCACAATATATTGGTATGCCTTTAGCATCATTCACCTGATGGTGAGTGACGATGATGTCGAAGATGTAAGCGGGCTTACCAAGATTCCCCAACGCATAAGGGAACTGGCTATCTTATCTTCTAGCCGGAACACTTAACATTGTTTATATTGATGATTGGCGGCAAGTTTTAGATAAGATGGTGGTAGCTAGCCATATCGTTAGCTATAATAAAAAAAATATTAAAACAAATCGTTTCCGTTATGTCAGATAAACAACACTTAACAAAAACAAATACATGTTAATAATTCATAACCACATTATATCAGAGTAGTATAAAATTAAGTTAACATGAATATAAAAATCAACATTAAATATTATTTTTTAAATATTTCAAAATAATAATTTATTTACGCCAGATAAACAACCAAAAATAAATAAATGTCAAGAGTTCATTGTTACATTATGTCGAAGAGCATTGTGATCGGAAAATAGAGACCATTTTAAAAACGTCACGAAAACAATATGACGTCAGTCGTGACATGACAAAACTAATTATAATTTTTTTCATATAATTTAGGTAAACGCTCACACCATAGTAGTTTTTTTCTAGCAGAATATACTTAAGTTTGGGTTGAAAATGGCTCGTTATAATTGAAAACGCTAAACACGTTAAAAAACCGACACCCATCGCAACAACTTAGTACATTTTTGCATTATTATTTTTAGTTTCTGTTAATTTAAAAAAAAAAATACTACACCGATTTTGATAAAATTTATATGAGACAACACAGAAACAACTAGCTTTCAAATAAAAAAAGAAACATAAAAATCGGTTTACCCAGGCAAAAGTTCTGAGATAACACACATAAAAAAACATACAGTCGAATTGAGAACCTCATCCTTTTTGGAAGTCGGTTGAAAATAAAGTTTTTTACATCTTCTGGCAACCTGTTGAACAGTCCTACAGCCTGATAGTGTGTAAGATTATATTAATTTAGAATCATCCATCACAGGGATACGATTAACGAGTTTGGCTAGCTATTCGTTTATCTCGGGAACGACACATATGACAAAAATATGTAATTAGGCAACACTATGTACTTCATTTAAAACCACCAATTACGTGATATCCCGATACGATGTGGTTCACAAAAATATTTGTTTTACATTGTGACTTCACTTGTATGCACCCCTAAAAAAGTTTTGTATACACTTTTTTGCGTCATAATTTAAGTAAAATGTTGATCTTATGGACCAGGAGGTCATAGACCACTAAATGGTGCTACTTGGTAAATTTAAATAGTAAAGCCGCTAAGCAAGCAAAGCGTACTTTTTAAAAATGTACACTGACATACAACATAATTGGATAGTGAAAACTTGCCAAGGTACACCGTTAGTAGCACAACACATGACACATTTTCTTTTAAGCAACAGCAATGCGTTGTAAATTCTCTATTATTTGGAGAAGGCTAAGACAAATATTTAAATCTGAAATCCCATAGCTATGATTTAAGAAACAACTATTTAGAACTTGGTACGTATCCACTTAGATCTTTGTTAACTTTTTGAATTGAACTTGGCTCCCTTTCACAATTTATTGTTTGTTGGGATTTAACTTACACATAATAATAACTAACAGATGAAGTTAAATAAAAGCTTGAGAAATATTGTTCAGGCTTTTGATACATATTTGTCTCTACTTTTTTACGTTTTAGTCGAGAGATGTTTAAAAGCTTTAAACGCTTACCTTTGTTAACTAACTGCGAACTCAATGTGTATTTAATTTGAAGAGTTGGCAGTACAGAGAATTAAATAGTTTCATATCATGTCCTCGCTGAATAACTGACTAACTGAATATAAATTCAGAAATATTTCATTAATTCTTAAATGATGAGAGATTTAAAATTAATTGTACAGTCACGCTATGCATAAATTCTTGCGTAGTCTTTACTGTCTCACATACATAAATCAACATCTAAAACATGTTTACGCCATACCAAAGAAAAGAGATGTAATCAGACTTCATGAAAACCTTTAAAGTTATCTGGGTTTGTGTAGGAGATACCTTATGCCTTATTGCGATTCTTTCACTAATAAAAAACTACTCACATTACAAGGCCTTGTTAAGTCCTACTAGAAAAAGTTTGATAAAAATTGTTGTAGCCAGTTTTATAAAAAAATAACACAGAACTTGGGTTTTTATTGGTAATACCCTATTTAGATTTTCCCTGGGATAATGAACTTAATATTGTAGTAGGCCGTATAAAGTTATCGCTTAAAAAGTTTCATTAAAATCGTTGGAGCCATTTGTGAAATAAAAGGCGAGGTTTCGTGAGACACCCGGAAGGGACATATTTGACGAACGATCAAAAATAAAAAATCGAAATTAAGGGTTTCAAGAAATATAGTTATTGGAGTGCACAACGATCTGCCGTGAAGAGTTTTAATGGAGTTTACAACAATCTGCCGTAAATAGTTTTAATGGAGTGCACAACGATCTGCCGTGAATAGTTTCAATGGAGTGCACAACGATCCGCCGTGAATGGTTTTAATGGAGTGCACAACGATCCGCCGTGAATAGTTTTACTAGAGTGCGCAACGATCTGCCGTGAATAGTTTTATTGGAGTGCACAACGATCTTCCGTGAATAGTTTTAATTTCAACTCAATGTGATCCCTCCCCTCCCCGAGCCGTCCCATGCACCCTTTGCCTCGAACATTCAATTAAGATTTTAATTGACCGTCGCTGTTTGTGACGCGGTGTCGCCGCCGGGCGCAGTTTCCAAAACCATTCACCTACTGCCAATTTAATATAACCTAATTTGATATTGATTCTAAACAAAAAGCTGATAACATTATTTATCTACTTATATATACGTATTATTAAAAAAGTCCCCTCGCCGCCTCGCCGCCTCGCCGCCTCGCCGCACCTCTCTGTCTAAACGCGATAACTTCAAAAACAATCGAACGGATTTTTATACGGTTTTCATTCACCAATGAACGGAGTGATTCATGAGGAAGCTCATCTGTGTTTTTGGTTTATAATTTCCCACGAGCATGCCTGTATATATATATAAAATTGTTTCCGGGAAACGGCTGTAACGATTAGCTTGAAAATTCATAATATATACGGCTTTTTGGATCTAGATAGGTCTCATATCGGGAAAATGCTATTTTCCCACTTTCCACGCAATAGAATCGGGTGCGAAATATGCCGCGCAAAATGTATAGTAATTATTTTCACAAATCATTTGTAAAGCGAGCCTGGCCGAGCGGTAACAGAGTCTAGCTCACAAAACAAATGGCGCTGCGCTCAAAACCACACTACAGACGTTTTTTTTTTGTTTCAGCAGCACAGCTTATATACGTCCCCACCGAGGGGCTCGAGCCTACCCTGAATTAGGGCGATCAGGCCTAAGTCAACCACGCGGGCCCAGTGCGGGTTGGTCGACTTCACAAACAACCTTTGAGTTTCTTCGCAGGCGTGTGCAGGTTTCGTCACGATGTTTTCCTTCACCGTTAAAGCAATCGGTAAGTATGTATACGTAAGTTTTCAAAAACTCATTGGTATATTAGCCGTCCCGATTTGAAGGTTAGAAGGACCGAGTCGTTACCGGTTGAGCGACCGATGATTTGTTTATTGTAACATATTTTTCAAGTTATGGGTTTAATTTCAAGTTGTTTATAATGAAAATCTGGTTTTACACAAAATTAAATAGTTCGGTTGCCTACTCGTAGTCAACTCCGAGCATCGCTCGGTCGCGGTCGTCCAGGTACTAATTATTAATTGACAAGGTAAGGAAACGTTGAAATACCAATATGTAAGTTGAATCACAGTTGTGAAGACACACGAGGCAGTCCTCACCACGAACCAAGAAGCGTGTCTCACTCTGATTAAATCACAATATAGGTAGGAAAAGCTCAAGCTCGCTACATTTTTGTTGTAGGAATAGCTGTACCTATTCCTTGAAAATGACTGAACGGATTCGAATGGGATTTTCTCTGCTGAATGAGTCGGCTAAGTGATATGCAATAGAATAAATGTACTTTTTCATTGGCCTCTGACACTTTTTGACGCCATCCTTCACGCTCCTGCACCATTCCTTGCCAGTGTCGGAGGCCAAGATCCTCTTCGGGTCGCTGAGCCAGCGTACCAAGTTACTAAGTACATTTTCATTGACAAAAAAATTGCGAAATTTTTTCTAAAAGTTTACATAGAATACACATTGCGGTTACTGCTGCTGACGAAACGGATATTTTGATCTGAATCAAAATAATTTATTACAAAATGCATTTTAGTACTTTATATGTCGATCCCAAAGGGATTATCGAAAACTAGCGATGAAAATCTTTAGCAAAAGAGGGCCAGCAAGAATTAGATTCTCGCTCATCTCATCTATCTAAGCATAGCCGGTGGACAGGTACCTTAATAACCCGTCCCCTCACGGACGAAACCCAATAAGTTGGAATCGCAAGTGGCATGTCTCGGGTGGTCGGGCCGCCCCGGCCGCCCCGGCCGCCCCGGCCGCACCGCATCGTCTCGCACCAGTGAGCGACCGACGCAGGCGCAGGCGCAGACGCAGGCGCGCGCGCTGCCCGACACCTGTACCTGTCACGATCACCTGTACCGATTGGGGAAGACGTATCGCCTGCCTCCGACACCGGCTACGGGCACGAGCCACTGTTTCACACGATAGCTTATATTGTCAGATGTTAACATTTATTTTTATTGAGAGTTTACTCAATCTTGTTGCGAAGTAAACTTTTGTTTGTACCACAGAAAAGGGGCAATACTAACAAAGTTTATTTATCTTTTTGTGTCATTGGTGAGTATACGTATTTGACCCAATATGTGGCAATGTGTAAAGTTATTTATGATATGATACACTAGTTAATAAATATTTAAATGGCTAACATCCCCTCACGTAAGATTTCTACCTTATTTAAAATTTTAAAAATATATATGTTTTCGTCCATTTCAATTCAGACCAGTAATTAATAATAATTTATTGATAGAGTATGTATTCTTTTTTTTTTATTCACAATTGGTTAACCCTTGACAACATCTCACCTGGTGGTAAGTGACGATGTTGCCGAAGATGGAAGCGGGCTTACCAAGATTCCCCAACGCAATGGGGAACTGGCTATCTTATCTTCATGCCGGAACACACCAATTTGATTGATATTTGGCGGCAAGACTTAGATAAGATGGTGGTAGCTAGCCAGGCGGGCTTAGAAAATGCCCTACCACCAACCAAACCGAGTCTTACAATTGACCCCGCCGAGAATCGAACCCGCGACCTCTTGTGTAAAGCCAGTGAACTTTGCCTCTGAGCTACGGAGGCGGTTATTCGTTAAACTTCTTCCGCCTCTAATGAGATTTTGAAGATATTTTTCTTGATTCCTTCCTCCATTTTAACCCCACCTAATTAACGAACGTCCCCTTGTTTATTCTAACAGAAAATATTCATAATGTCCACTGCTGGACAAAGGTGTCTCCCAAGGATTTCCACGACGACAACTTCGATCCACCGAGTGGGAGGCCTGAACAGAAAGGATTATATTCCTAGAATTTTTACACACAAAACTTTGACACGAAGTATATAGTTACAGTTATTTAATTATGATTACAGATGGCAAAATAAATTACTGTTTACGCGTTAGTATAATTATGACACTCGAAAAAGGGGGAGACTCATCCTGTAATTTTATCCCAAAGACTTATAATGTGAACACACTTATTAGTAAGTTATAACAGCATAATTATTAGATCGTAACTCAGCTCGCTAACTACTCGTAGTTCACTATATACCCGCTACCCTCGCGAGTCGCTAACTACTCGTAGTTCACTATATACCCGCTACCCTCGCGAGTCGCTAACTACTCGCAGTTCACTATATACCCGCTACCCTCGCGAGTCGCTAACTACTCGCAGTTCACTATATACCCGCTACCCTCGCGAGTCGCTAACTACTCGCAGTTCACTATATACCCGCTACCCTCGCGAGTCGCGATATACAGCTGTTGTACTAGTTATTCCAAATGCGCGACCGTTATCCACTGTTTAACCAATCAATTACTGGACCCACATAACTCAAACTTCATTTGTGTTGAAGAACCTTTTCAATTCATTTAAAAAAACTAAATAGAAACAGCATCATATCAAATAAAATGTTTTTAACTAAATTTGACACAAATGAGGTTAAAAAATTATTGACTAGGTATGTTGTGTATTTTGTGTGTACTTATATCCAGTTTAGTAAATCTATGTATGTCACATTGATCTCATTTTCTACCTGAGCATGCTTCAAAACTTGTAATCAGCGCACAATTACAGCGCAATACGAATTAAGCTGTAATTAACAACAACCTCGCAATTTCCCTCTGAACGGCGCGTGTTTGAACCTTCGAATTATCTCAATACGTTGGACTCCAATTTGTTTCATACAAAATTATTTCGGAATGAATACTCGGATTATTGCATGTAATTAGTACATAATTGTATTTGCATGTAAATGAAGCCGGTGACAAACAAGTTTAGTGTGTAATAACATTTGAATAAATTAATGGAAACAGTGTACAGTGTACAGACCTCTTAATTGAGTGATTTACTTCAAGCTCTTAGAACGAATGAAACAAGTTAGTTCTCGAGGAGAAAGAGTGACTAAACTTTGCAGTGACGGATCGCAGAAATAGACTAGTATTCTTTTTTACACTAGCGACGCCCCCCTGGTTGCCTCGGGAGCTGCATTTCGTTTGTGCAGCGGCGTGGCGCGGCGAATGGTCGAGCCATCAATTGCAGCAGACCTCTTTGTCTGCGAAGAAAGGGTGAGATACTGAATGCACCATCTGTAGCTTGTAGCCAGCCGGTTTCATTTCGTATATTGTTCTAGAAGGTTACGCCAAGCCGTCTTCAGTACTTACAAGCTTAGCCTCGAGTAGAGGAGGACCAGATAGACTTACCTGCAATGAAAACAAAAAACAAATCTTAGTTAGTAGTTCCTGTACTTTAGACAAGTTGATGATACAAATAAAAGACAGGTCTTATATGTCTTACAGCATGGTGTATCAAAGGAACCCGAAACAATTTTATTAAGACCTACTTGTATGAGATCTTTTCAAACTGTTGCTAATGGACACCACTTGTTAATGACTTTAGCGGCCTGTGGGTGTTATTCCACTAGAAGGTACGGCACGGGCAGCGCGGCACGGGGACGGCGACGGCTATCGGGTAGCATAGTTGTATGAAAATATACAGAGCATTTTCCAACGACCAGCAACGGCGTCGGCGACGACACGGCAATGACCTCCGCTGGCGCCGTCGCCGTGACGTGGACAGCAAGCTCCTCGCTTCTCTCCAGCCAGTTAAACTGCTTATGTAGTGCATAATTATTATCTAACTGTAGCATCGTGTGTGTGCGCGCGGGACGGCGCGGTGTGGGTAGACGCGAAATATATGTGTGACTCATTAATTTTAATTAATTTAGAAAACGAAACAACGCAACGGTGTCGTGCCGCTGCCGCCGCCATGGCGGTGCCGTTTAGTGGAAAACACTGTATATCTTGGAAAGTACAACAAATGACATGGCTTGATGAAGTATGGACGACTGCCCCAGCAATGTATAAACAATGTACCTACTAAGATGTGACGCTGTGTAGCTAAATATCAGTAGTCGGCATAAAAAAACTTTCACGAACTTTTCGTTATTATTAAATTCTGAAAAATAAATAGTTGAATTAATAATACGTGCTTAAACAAAAGAAACAAAAAAAACTTTTAATTTGTTAAATATTTCCTGAAAGTTCTATGAGATTAATAAGTACATAGTAATTAATCAATGAATGTTTAAATACTTTGTGTTAGTGAGAAGTTTCTATTCATGATAATTGATAATTTTCATTCATGCTTGGGACAGTGACCAAGCCAACTCCTTTGCTAAAATATATGTTGCTGTTACAGTCTGTGATGGAAGGACAGAAATAGGGATCCCTTGTAGGTAATACATAACCCTAAAAATTTAAGAGGCTGTTATGATGAACTCATATGAGTAAGTGTGTTTAAGGGCATCCCCCTATCTAACTAGCGCTGCTGTCAGTTAAAAAATAATTACTCGCTGAGTGCATACTTAAAAAAAATTCAACGATGGAAATGAAGCGTAGGCACTGGCTGTAGTTTATTTAGAAACTATCAACTGTTTAAAATATTTCGCGTTACAGATAGCAAGAGTGTCTAAAGTGGCCTTCGTTAAATGATGCAGGTACTCATCGAGTAAAATAATTATTTTTTAACTGATGGCGGCGTTAGTTAGCTATCCCCAGCTTAGAGAAAGAAATGCCAAAAAGAATCATTGTTACACCAAAATAATTTTCGAAAATCCTGAAAACTTATAGGTACAAGCTTTTATTCAAAAATAGTTGATAAGCTCAAAAAGCCAAATGCTCAACGAATATAAATACACGTTCCCAAATTCAAAAAAAGGCGAGCAAGGTGTTTCCTACATTTCAATTGAAAATAAAATACTATTCTGGGACCTTGATTCCACCTTCAACATTTACAATCAGATCAACTTCAAAATACAAAAAGGATCTATTGTCACGGGGAATACGACTTCATACCAAATTTCAGATCAATCGGATATCTGAAAGACGCTCTTAAATCGTTTTCAAAACTTGACCTACCTAAATAACTCACTTACATACACACTCACAAACATTGCACGTTAAATAAAAGCTTATAAAAATAATTGGGACGATGCAGAAGTTCACAAACAATGTATTGTAGACTAGCTGGAATACATTTGGGTGAACTTAGAGTGTTCAGTTACATTGAATACACTGTGTGTTTACTTGGTAGCAGTAGTCGCATTATTACTTGTTCAACAGAACTCCAACCAACCAACCAAGCAGTATTTCTCCAGAAGAAGCGAGTAATCAATGCGATCCATCAAACTGTCCGCCGACGCGGAGGCTCGAAGCTACACCTTAATGCCGTGTTGTGTCGTGTTATAGCTGTGTTCAGTGTTGTGTCCACGAAGGCTGTTGGTATAATATTATAGAAATTGTTATTTTCTTCGGACTTTAGGTAAGTAGTTACAATAATTGTCGGTAACCATTGAATGAAAACTTTAAAGTAAACTTATTTTTTGTACACATAAAATACAAAAAAATACAAAAGTGTTTCTTGTGCCATTTCTCCGCTCGGTAACTACTTGGAAACATGTAACATCTTGATGATGTTATGATGTGTGAAGTCGAAGATGGAAGCAAGCTTACAAAGAATCCCTAAACGTTGCAGAGTAGTGAGGTTGCGGACAGGACAAAGGAAATCAATTTGAATGTCATATACGTTCGGTTAAGGTGACAGAGTTCGATCACAACCCTAGCTTAAACCACGGATCTCCTAATTCCGGGCGCGTTCGCAACAAACCGGAATGAATGACTCTCCTGTCAGTGATCACTCAATAACAGCTGCCGAACGCACCGGGGAACGTCGCCGAGCTTTTTACCCGCCATCGGCTGGATAATGGATGCGCTCCAATCGGGACGTGCCGATGTGTCTTTCAGTGAAAATTAGTAGGACTTGTGAAATGTTTTAAAGATGTCAGATGAAAATGATGGAAGCTCAAACAAGATATAACACTCGTGTTTACGTCGTTTCTTCTTCATGAAATGTACATTTTAAAGGTTTTTTTTACTTCTAATCATAGTAGCGAAATAATATATGGGGTGTCTTATAATTAGTTCTTGATAGCAAAGGATATGAATGTACTCGTGATTACAAACAACTTTCCCAAAGAAACAGTGTTAACAACATTGATGTGTTCCGGCTTGAAGATAAGATAGCCAGTCCTCCATTGCGTTGGGGAATCTTGGTAAGCTCGCTTCCATCTTCGGCATCATCATCTCTTACCATCAGGTGAGATGATGCCAAGAGCTTACCAAAAGTGAAAAAAAACTTTTGGTCCTAATATTTTTTTCCGATTTGATAACTTATTATATCGAGGGCCAAACATTTTTTTTCATATTTGACATATAGTTTCTTTGGGAAATTTGTTTGTAATCACGAGTACATTCATATCTTTTGTTATCAAGCACTAATTAAAAGTCACCCTGTATGTTGTGCAGTCACGGAAAGGAATGCAAACAAAGAATTCTCTAAAATTATTTTTTGTATATCCAGTAACAAAGGATTTAGAAAATACTTACGTCATGCATTCCGTCTGATCCAATCCCGTTCGAACCCCGTGTCCACCTGAACGACAAAGCTGCAGCTCACTACAAACATGTCATACTCGTATGACATAACCCTTATCCGGAGCGACCAACCAGTAATATAGAACGCCACTGTAGCAAGATCCTTATATGTGTGTATGGACTGGGCCTTTCGATAATAAAAGAGACATCATTTTAAGCTAATGTATAGCTTTTATCGCGGGCTTTGAGGGGACCGAATCAAGAAATTTCGTAACGAAAATAAAACCTGACACCCCAAAAAATATATATATTGAGTTCTAAAAAACTTACAGTGCACTCTATCTATCCATCATGATGATGATGATGATGGCGATGGCGATGGTGATTGATGATGGCGATTGATGATGGCGGATGATGATGATGATGAACTTTCTTAGTGTTAATTTATTACATAAACATCCCGCGCCCCAAGGACTATATGGTACTGGTAAATACTGCTTAAATAAATAATTATAATTGCATAAGTTGATAATAAATGCTATGCAATAGCTTTACCGCGGTAGTCCCCGAGTACCACACGTCTTTTTTTGTAGCTCGTTTGTAACTCATTTGTCAGCCCTACGTCAATCTCTGTAATTGTTCGGTTGGAATACTCGTATCTTGAGATGCATTTTTTTCCAGTACATTTGAATTTTGAATCTGGAAGGCTGTGCTCGTCCATGCATAAAAGGTCTCTGAACACTGGGCAGTGGGCAGTGGCCAACTCACGGACGATTTGCTCTCGAGAGGCCCCTCTGCAGCTCTGCAGCTCTGCAGCTCTGCAGCTCTGCAGCTCTGCAGCGCGGCCTCATTATTCAAATATTGCGCCGATAAAAGCATGGATCGCGACCTTTGTTCATCTGCTTACAATTGAAAGTTTTTCGCAGATATGAAAATAATGGGAGCTTTTATGTTACACAATTTTGTAGTTTACACGTTATGAAGATGTAATTAAAATAAATTGCTACATGCTTTAAAGCAAATACGCTTTCAGTGCAAGTAAGTGCCTTGTATTAAAAAGTTGTTTAGGTAGGTATTGAACACTCAAATTCACTCTTGTCCTAACATGAACTATTGATTGTATCTGCCATTACATTGTACCTGTACAGAGTTGTTTGTGTGATCAGGAGCTGTGTGCCTGTGTGCCTGTGTGCCTGTGTGCCTGGGTGCCTGGGTGTCTGGGTGCCTGGGTGTTTGGGTATCGCGCGCACTCGCCAACGGCAGCTCTTAAGGCGAGCCGTTTAGTTCAGGATATTGTCCTCGGGCGCCCGTGGCTTGTTCTTTTTACAGCGCCCACCTCCCAGCTCGGGGTGGGGCACTACTAATAGGGCACTGCTGCAGGTTATGGGAGTAAAATAAAATATATTGTAAAATAAATTCTCGCGTATCCTTCACACTCTAACATTCATAAATCAGTATTAAAACATGCTTATTAAATAATTTTTGAGGTCGATATCAGCACACAATGTTTAAGATTCGATGGCTTTACTGGTACCGACCTCAAAAAAAATTGTAGGCCCCTAATTTTATTCGTACCTACCTTTGATTTCGTTATTGTTGGTTGATTTCGTTTATTCATTATAAAAAAAATTATTTCATACTATTGAGTGAATTAATTTTTTAAGTCAGTATTTAGGTTTTTCAAACTTTTATTTTTAGTGATAATGAAACAGCGTTAAACCCAATCACCTACTTCCCAATAGGGATCATCACATCATAATGCATGTGTTTCATTAACCGATACACAGTCCTGTGGCTTCCATCAACACCTCATCAGCATGGAAGTTAAGGAGCTAGACCTTCTATCGACAGCTCACTTGAATAACCTGAGGGAATACAACTATCGGTCTATATATACCTACGTATAATATTTAAAGACTTTTACTCTAACTCCTAACCATTAAAGAGTTGTAACTTCCATCATAAGTTCATCAGCATGAGATGATGACTATCAGATGCAAAAACTTGAATAGTTTTAGAAAATACATGAAACACGTAATACGTGCCTATAAAATTTGAAGGTTGCCCTCGATTTACCTAGGATCACATCACCAGATCCTTACTTGGTGACAATGGAACCACCTCAGGAGTATGCTCTTCAAAAAAAAAAATATTTCAAAATCGGTCTCAAAATTGACAGAAAAATCGGTGAACATACATTAAAAATATACATACTATTACATACAGTGGAACATAGAATCTCCTTCTTTTTTGAAGTCGGCTAAAAAGTTAATTACTCGTACGTTTGGTTTCGAAATATGTACATGTAAATGTAATTATTTTGTAGTGATTTCCAAATAGCTCTTAATTTCATAGCTCTTTTTACAAATAGCTCTTATTTTCATAGCTTTGGTGTGTTCTTACAAATATCTCTTATTACATAGCTCTAGTGTGTTCTTACAAATAGCTCTGGTGTGTTCTTACAAATAATTTCTTCTCTGAAACAATAGTGTTTAGTTTATTTTCATTGAATATGCAAGTAATGTAAAACTAATCGTTTAACCAAAAATGGAACGAAACGGCCCTTTCTAGCTACGTCCAATAAGCAGCGACCCAGCCCCGTGGCCCGTGCCCCGTGCCCCGTTACGTCCCGTCACAAACATTTAACACCGACTCCCCGACAACGGTATTGAGTCGAAAAGATAAAATCTAGAAAGTTCCAACAAGTTTATATCGCGAGAAAGCAAATGGACACTGCTCGGGAAACAAAGTGAATGCAGGAACCTATCTCGACTACAACTACCTTGCAGTACTCGCTCCTCGCTCCTTTACAGCGGAATATTTTTCAAGATTACAGACTTACAGTTTGGAGCTTAACTATGTAAAGTTAGTTTAGCTTGGCGAAACTTGTGATATATGAGTAACAACTCATCTCAATGAACAAGGATTCATGACAGCGCGAGATTGTTGTGCGGGTTTCTCATCATCTTAACTACATAAGTGCCTTTATATTCTTCAAAGCGTTTTGCTAACATAAGTTGGTATGATTAGAATGTAATAAAGCCCTTTAAGACAGTCTTTATTTTTCGTCTTAATTTCTTTTTCAAGCCACTTCCAAAAACAAGGAGGTTCTGAATTTGACTGTATGTTTTTTTATGTGTGTTACTTCAGAACTTTTGACTGGGTGAACAGATTTTGATGATGTTTTGTTATTCGAAAGCTAGTGCTTTCCGTGTGGTCACATATAAATTTTATCAAAATCAGTGTAGTACTTTATTAGAAAACTAACAAAACCCAAAAATAATAATGCAAAATTGATCGAAATTGTTGCGATGGAAGTCGGTTTTTTTACGTGTTTAGCGTTTTCAATTATGATTTGAAATGCTAGTGCCAGTGCATTACAAATCTTTTCTGGCGTTCTTGACAGTACCTATTTGCAGCAGCCTCATTCTGAGGGGGAACACCCGGTCACTAGGGCGTTTATAAAACTGCACCCTGTGCAAGTCGGGTTTTCACGTCCTTCTTAATTTTAATTTCTTGTTGTTTACATTGCTCACGTGCAATAGACAATCTTCTTCAAAGTGCACCACTCTATAGCGAAAACAATGCAAAAACAATAAAATAAAACTACGGATGCGTTCACTACAAATCCCGCCAAAAAACTCGCTAATATAGGTGGCATTTCAGTGTTTTAATTTGAAAATACAAACGAATGAGTTTTTCGTTCAAGATGCTCTTCGGGTTGATCAGTGCGCGAAGTAAGTCAGTCATCGTCCGAAAGACGTCCTCTGTTCACTGTCACACTCAGGCACAGGCCTCCCCCACCCGCCACCCCCCATAGGCCGTCAGTATTTCTGTTGGATCGACCTATTGTAATTGTAACATGCCAACCCAACTAGCCTTTGAGAACCGCTACACCGGTGACAGGCGAATGTTACGTGAATACCACGTGTCCGACGGAGCGCGCCACCGCACGCCACCGCACGCCACCGCACGCCACTCGCGCGTATCGCCCGTAATTACATCTGACCACGCGTGCCATTGACAGTGCCTATGCTTTAATGAGCCAAAAGTAGGCAAGTACGTACTTGCTATTTAATCTAAACACGTGACAAATATCGATTTTATCTGTTTAATTTAACACTGACAGGAATCTATTCTAGTATCTACGAGATCTATTTGAATAGGTAGTGCTATTTGTACCCGATTACAAAAAAGGAGGGTTATGTTTTTGACAGTCTGTGTATGTATGTATGTATGTAAACCACTTAACCGATTTCGACAAAATGAGGTGTCTTTGGATTTATGCCATCACTCCGCGTGTTACAGGATATAGGTAGAGCATTAAAAAAATCATCATGGCGGATTTTATAGGTAAATTGCGCAACTCAATTATACAGTGTAAACTCTATATAGCGACACTCAAGGGACCGGGCATTTTGTGACGTTATTGAGAGTTTCCGTTATACAGCGAGAAATTAGCGTCCAAGTAAACCAACTGGAGCCAGAAAATTTGACGTTTCAAAGAGTGAATCTTTATATTGAGTGACGTTTTATAGAGTTTACACTGTATAAACGTTATATTTAGAATTTGATTATCAATAATTTTCTTTTGATACCATAAATAATATTATGATTATCATATATAATGGAAAAGCGAAACTTGAAGGAGTCCCTATACGAAATGGTTGTGATTATAGGTATTTTAGTTTTTGTTCCATCGTAAAAACGGCAATACACATATGCACGTAATTTGGTGTGATTGTAATATACTAATTCTAAAGTAAAACAAAAAGACGGCTAAGAGTAAGTTTTACTCGTGCTCAGGAGTCCGAAATGAATGGGAAAAACTCGCGTTGATGTGTTTGATTTGAAATAAATAGGTATCATTATTGTAATTGTAAGGAGAAATGTGGTGGTGCGGAACCCTCTCGCGCGAGTCCGACTCGCATTTGGCTGGTTCTTCTGGTTCGTAAAGTGCAGCGGGTACTCGGGCGGGTAGCCGCGCCTGTGGAAATATTCCCGGAACCTTGCCGTCGCATCCACGACACGCGACACGCGACACGTGACACGCTCACTAACTTACTTACTCACTCTCCCCTATTAAAGCGTAAATACGTAAGGGAATGCATTTTCGCTGCGATTTTTATTTGTCGGCCGCCGCTGGGTCCGGGCGGCGAGCAGCGAGCCGCGCGCGGCGTGCAGTTCGTAATCGAGTTGGTCCGCCGCGCCGAGTTGCGTCGCTGATTATTAAGTGTTTTTTAATTTTGTTTTGGAACACAATTTGCAGCTTAAAATTCCGTTAAAATACAGTTTATATTACCTTTCAAACAGTATTCTGATTTACTACGCCGATCACAGAGTGCGTCACTAACAGCGCTGACGTAGTCGTACCATTTTTAAGAAGCTTAGGTTTTGATTTTCATCTCTATATTTCTTACGAGCTATTGCCCGGCCCTCTGGCCGCCTGGATATCGAGGGTGTGCGTCGCGCTAGCCGCCAGGGACAAGCGCCCTCTTTTTTAGCTTATGTTCATGCTGAAAGTGCATTCTAATTATAGATTAAATAATTTGTGAAATCAGACGACAATTTTCGCCTCTTCTTTAGCCAAAGTTGCATACTTAGAAATTATATTATCTTTAGATTTTGTTGAACTATATTTATTTAATTATAATTTAAATGTTGATTTTAAGCCAACTTACTAAAAAATACCGGCTAAACGTCAATAAATATGAACATATTAAATTATAGGTACGTAATATTGATAAAAAAATAGTAATAAATACAGGGAGAACTTTGTCCAGCAGTGGACGTCTTTCGGCTGATATGATGATGATGATGAAGGTAGGTTTCGTCACGATGTTTTCATTCGCAGTCGATAAGTGTATGCACGTCAGTTTTCGAAGCTCGCTGGTACATTAGCCGCTGGCCGCCCCGAAATGTGTATTATTTTTCTTAATTTATTAGTTTTTGTATCTTTGCGTTGTTCAAAGTACAACCTCGTTCCCTCCCTCTCTCCGACGCCAAGGGGTGGTATTTATCTTCGGCGTATATACTCGAGAATTTAATTAAGTAGCGCGCAACGCGTTGCCCGGAATTCGGCAACTTTGCCGACCCGGTACAAGATCGCGAACACCTCTGGCTGTAGGCATCTCGTGTGGGGTGCGACATGCTTAAATGTTTGTGCGGATGGTAGCGCATCGGGAGCCGGATCGTTCCTTTTCCTCTAATATGGTTGATGGGAGCGATGACGGACTCTCGCGTTGTACTCGTGACCGGGTGCTGTCCGTGTGAACTGGCCTACTCTTGTCTAAGGTATCAATGACATTCAATTATTTTTATGTATAACTTTTCGTGTCATATTGTTTTCATGTCCTAATGACATATACTGGTTTATTTCAAGGATTGCATTTTGACATTATTAACTAATGATTGTTATTATGTATGTTATTATTATTTTATGACTATCAGAAAAGTGTAATTTCCACCTATTTTGAATAAATACTCTTGAATCTCTCAAGGTACCAATATATAGTACTGAATAGAGCAGTTAATTTAAATTCACATTCATCATCATCATATCAGCCACAAATCGTCCACTGCTGGACAAAGGCCTCTTTTTTTATTTATTTTTTTACTAAAAATTTGAGTGCGCTTGACTGCAACTCACCTGATGGTAAGTGATGATGCAGTCGAGGATGGTACACGCAAACTCAAATAATGCCTATTCACTCTTGCCTTGAAGATCCCCAAATTATAGTAATCGGGAAACACTGACGCAGGCAAGGAGTTCCACTCCTGCGTTGTACGCATAATAAATGAAGAAGCGTAACGATTCGTGCGAAAAGGTGGAACATCAACAACAAAGGGGTGCAACCCCTCCCTGCGTCTCGTTGACCGACGGTGGAATGGAGCAGGGGAAATGAGGTCGTGAAGTTCTTGCGCGCACTCTCCGAAATGAATTCGATAGAATACCGATAGACAGGCGACTTTGCGGCGATGCTCAAGGCTTTGGAGCTTGTCATTGACTAGCTCGTCGTCACCAATGAGTCTCCGTGCGCGTCGGTCGGATTTCCACGACGACCGGTCCTGCGCTGCCCGCATCCATCGGCTTCCCGCGACCTTCACCAGGTCATCGGTCCACCGCGTGGGAGGTCTGCTTACGCTACGTTTTCCATTCCATTCCAACTTTACTGCCCCATCGGCCATCTGTTCTACGAGCTATGTGCCCTGCCCACTGCCATTTCAGTTTAGCGATTCTGTGAGCTATGTCGGTTACTTTAGTTCTCCTGCGGATCTCCTCGTTTCTGATTCGATCACGCAGAGAAACACCGAGCATAGCACGCTCCATTGCCCTTTGGGTAACCTTGAGCCTTCTTATGAGGCCCATAGTAAGCTACGATGTCTCAGTTCCGTAAGTCATCACTGGAAACACACACTGGTCAAAGACCATAGTCTTGAGTGAGACACTGCGGTATTTGGGACGTGAAGATATTGCGAAGCTTCCCGAACGCTGCCCAGCCGAGTTGGATTCGTCGATTGATCTCTTTCTTGAAGTTGGAACTACTTAGCTGGACTGTTCGTCCCAGGTATACATATTCGTCAACAACTTCCAGTGTAGAGTCTCCAACCTTTAGAGGAGTGGGTGCGACACGGATATTTAACATTATTTTCGTCTTGTCCATGTTCATTTTAAGACCCACTTGTTGAGAGACCTTACTGAGCCCATCGAGCATTGTGCTTAGGTCTTCCATAGTCTCAGCCATGACCACGATATCGTCAGCGAATCGGAGGTGGGATATGTACTCGCCGTTGATATTGATGCCGAGTCCACCCCAGTCCAGAAGCTTTTAAAAACATCTTCCAGGGCGGCGGTGAACAGTTTCGGAGATATAACGTCTCCCTGCCTCACCCCTCGCTGCAACCCTCGGTGCCTTGTTGTTCTTGAGCTGTTTGAGAGCCATTCTAATCTCGTACAGGCTGACGTCCGGGGTATCTTCGGTATAGTGTCGGGTTAGTCTGGCTCTTGGGTCTTCAGCCAGATCGCTGACAGGGAAACGTGTGGTCTTGTACAATTGTCCATAGAACTTCTCAACTTCTTCCAGCAACTCAGTCTTAGACGATATGGTCCTGCCATCCTCAGTCTTCAGCTTAGTCACTTGGCTTTGACCAACAGACAGATCTCTCGCGAACACTTTTGAGCCTTTGTTGTGCTCAATCGCCTCTTTAATACAATTTGTATTATATTGGCGTAAATCGCGAGTTAGGGACTTAGAGATGTGCCTCTTTAGTTGCCGATACTGAGTAGCGTCTTCAGAGGACTGCAAAACCAATCTGCGTCTTTCTTCCATGAGGTTGCTGGTGAAGTCGGAGATTTTTTTTGGTTCTGTTTAAACGGCGAGTTTTAAAAATCTTAGACCCGACCGTTTGAACAATTTCCACGAACCTGTCATTATAATCGTCCACATTCTCGCAGTCTCCTAGGCATTCGAAACGATTGTGCAACTCGAGCTGAAAGCTCTCGGGGTTTTGGAGCTGGATGGGCGTTGGTCGGAGCGTAGACTTCATCAGTCGAATCTTTCTAGCTTGGTCTTTAGATTCAATGTGCCTCTGACCATCCGGTGATCGCTTCCTGTTTTGACTGAATTGATCACGGAGACATCATTGAATATTTGCCTCCTTGTCGACAAGATGAAGTCTATCTCGTTTTTTGCTACCCCATTGGGATGCAACCATGTCCACTTCCGCTGTTTTGACTTTTTAAAGAAGGAGTTCATCATAAAGAGGCTCTCTTTCTCCATAAAGTCGGCCAGCATCTGGCCACGTGCATTTCTTACTCCATATCCAAATTGCCCCACTCTGAGCTCACTTTTTTTTAAATTTTCATACAAAGTAGTACAGTTTGCCTAATTTGAAAGTTTCTATTTTACAAATATCCTAAGTATTTTTTGTGATAATAGCTAAATTGTAGAAATAGTTTTATTCAGTTTCATAATTAGAAGGCCAACGTTACTAACACCTCGTACTCGTGTAGTTTCATGTGCCACATTTCTTATAAACCAAAATAATATGGGTTTTTGTAAAGTTTGTTTAACTTTAGTTACATTCAATATCTAAACAGGTTGTTTGACACACTCGCGGGTAACGGATATTGTTTTAAAAGCAGCACGGAACGAAACGTATTAAAATGTATATGAGACAACATCGGCAACTCATCATTAGTAATGTCTTCGTTGGTATTATTATTTTGATTTTTCAACAAATATCATCAAAACATTGTAAGGTACGAAAATCCGCACAAATGTCCTGACTTCCCTCTTCCTCTTCATCCCTCAATCTTCCTTTACAGCTTGGTCTTTGGGAAGTCGTCGTGAAGTTATTATTTTTCTATCGTGAATACGAAATCTAAATAAATGTAATGTGTTTTTATTAAATCGGTGCAAGAATTTTCATAATTTTTGCTCACTAACTTTTTTTCTCATCTGCCTCCAAAATTGCATCTCAAAAGCTTTGTATCTTCATATTTGAAGGAAGTCCAACTGTTTATTGGGAATTGTCTATGAGTTACTTGGGGGAAGCTCTTCATCCCCAGGTGAAGCGGTCGCGCTGCAGCGAGCGCGCCCTGGAGACGTGCAGAGGGGAGTATGTCTTGACTAAAGGCCTTTTGAGTTTGGCTTTTAGGCCTTTTTGTTTTTTCGTCTATTTTGTTGTGATTTCAGTGCGTTTGTAAATACATTTATACCCATCAAATCCATAGAAATTGTAACAGAAATATTTTTATTAATAGAAATTTCGCAGTGTCTTTTAAAATTTCAGTTTTTTTTATTCTCAGGATAAAAAAAATCGGCCAAGTGCGAGTCAGACTTGCACACTGAGGATTCCGTACTAAAAAACAGTTGGGCACTAATCCCTACAAACATTAACAAGTACAACAATCGAATTGAATGACAAACTTAATTTGGCACTTGAAAAAATATTCTCTAACACTTCGATATACGAGTGCGTCACGGTGAATTCTCCAAATAAAAATTCAAGATTGATCACATTTTTTATTTGATATATCGATATTTTTTTTAATTTTTACGCAAGTAAATTAAAACCTATAGGGCCCTTCTTGTTGACCCAGAATCATGAAATTTGGCAAGAAGCAAGATTTCACAGCACAAGTGAAGATAGTGCACATAATATGATTCGATAGTCACAGCACTTGTGCCGCGAGATATTGCTTCTTGCCAAATTTCATGATTCTGGGTTAACGGGAAGGGCCCCATAAGTTTTAATTTATTTGCGAATAACAAAACGTGCTATAAATGGCTGCAAAATGGCCGTTTCTTCTTATTGCTTGGAATTAGAAACTTGATTTTTTTTTACAGTTTCAAGGGGCCTAAGTATTTAGTTTTAATTTCAACTCGATACCTCCACGCGTTCCTGATACAAAGGGTCTTGACATTCGAAACGATCCTAAGAGGATATTTTATTTTTCTTTTTGAGGTACGGAGCAAAAAAAAAAATTTAATTGATATTTACATCCTTTTAAATTATGTATCTTAATCGCTACGTTCTTTTGCAATCATTTGAATCATCATAATCATATTGTATCATTTAGTTTGGGTGAAGTTTGTGTATAGTTGGTTTGTGTATAGTTAGTTTGTGTATAGTTGGTTTGTGTATAGTTAGTTTGTGTATAGTTGGTTTGTGTATAGTTAGTTTGTGTATAGTTGGTTTGTGTATAGTTAGTTTGTGTATAGTTGGTTTGTGTATAGTTCGTTTGTGTATAGTTGGTTTGTGTATAGTTAGTTTGTGTATAGTTGGTTTGTGTATAGTTAGTTTGTGTATAGTTGGTTTGTGTATAGTTAGTTTGTGTATAGTTGGTTTGTGTATAGTTAGTTTGTGTATAGTTGGTTTGTGTATAGTTAGTTTGTGTATAGTTGGTTTGTGTATAGTTTGTTTGTGTTTAATTCGTTTGGGTGTAGTTCATGAGTAGAATCTAGTACCAATTGTAGTAGGGGTTTGGAAAAGGTTCAAGAAAAAATCCTAAGGAAAAACCCCTTGGTTTGTGTAGACAACCGAGTTTGATAACCAGTCTTCTATGAGAGAAAAAAAAAACGTGTGGCACTCGGGGACTGCCGCGGCAAAGCTATTGCATAGCATTTTTTATTAACTTATGCAATTATAATTATTTATTTATTTTTTATTTATGCAGTATTTACCAGTTCCATATAGTCCTTGGGGCGCGGGATGTTTATGTAATAAATTAACACTAAGAAAGTTACACCAGGAAAGTTGACTGTCCTTTTAGTACCGCGAATCGCTAATAGATGGCACTGTAAGTTTTTAGAATGCGGTAACGTTACGTTATGCTCGGCCGAGCTACATGGTAGGCGGAGTGTGCGGGGGTGTTAGGTTTTATTTTCGTTACGGAATTTCTTGATTCGGTCGCCGCGCTCAAAGCCCGCGATAAAAGCTATGCAATAGCTTAAAACTTAAAATAAACATAAACTCGCCCCAGGGGCGCATACAAGGTGCCCTTCACACAGAGTGTCAGCCAGCCGGCGGTCGCCGGGGCCGCAGTGAATCGCTTAAGGCCGCCTAATCACGTCCTGATCAAATTTCCGCAACTTTCCGGCGAGCACCGGAAATTATTAGCTTGCCATCATCTCCGCCGTGCACATCACAACAACTTTTTAAAACTTATCTTTTAACAAAATTTTATATTACTTTCACTGTCTACGAACATAGCAAATATATGCCTTTTTAAGGGTTCCGAAGTCAACAAGGAACCCTTACAGTTTCACCATGTTTGTCTGTCTGTCTGTCCATCCGCCGGTGCGCGGCTTAGCTGAGAGACTATTAGTACTAGAAAACTGTAATTTGGCATGGGTATACATATTGATCCTGCCGACAAAGTGGTTCAATAAAATCTTAAAATTTTATTTAGGGTACTAGTTAAGATGGGGTGATTTTTTTGTTGTTGACGTACCCTGTCGTATGCGGTTGTAGTTGAATAGTTTTTTTGAAAACTACTGAGGGTCTGCAAATACCATTTTTCGATTCTGTGATCGGATTGTGAAATATTAAGCTTTAAAGTGAAAACTTTTGTTCAAGGCAAGTGTACCCCCCCTACCAGCTATTAAGGATATCTGAAAAAAATCAAAATAAAACAACGTACAATTAATTTATAAGGAAAACTATCACGGCTAAGTAGACTTTCTTAGTTTAGCAGCAATAGTCGACCAACTTAAGGTATGCAATTGGATTTTTAAAAAGTTCATAGATTTTCTATACAAAATGTTCTTTATACAACTGCAAATATAGTTGACTGTCTCCGAGGGTAGAAATAATTAGCCTATATGATAATCCAGATACGTTCAGTAGTTTTGCGTTAAAGAGGAACAAACATCCATACATATAAACTTTCACATTTATAATGTACGGAACAGAGCTTCTATTTCAAGGCGCGTGCTTCACGACAAGGCCGAGCGGTGCCGTGAAATGTTATTTAGTAACAACCCGGCCGGCCAGAACCTGCGAGCGCGCAGAGGCTTTGTCAATCGGTTACTAGCCAGTCGGCAGCGACCGCGCTGCGTCGCTGCGAGCTCCGTGAAATAATTGGTCAGCCGACAGCCGCTCGGCGGACGCATCGCGAGTCCCGTAACAGTTGTCTGTCATTGCCAGCGCCGAAACCAACGCGCGACGGACCGGGTTTCTGGAGACGATTACGGTTGCGTCGTAGGATACAAACAATTCCCTTCAGTGCTAAGGGCCGCGAATAACGTACGGTAGGGGCGCCTTGTCCCTTGGATTGTGGAGATTTTGTGTCCCCAGGACAACCGCGTTTTGTCCCCTGTATTAACAAGCCTAGCTTGTGTTTCCGTTTGCGGAGTCTAGGCTTGAGTTATTTTCGCTTGGCGGATTTCGGCACTGAATCCCCAGCGCTGCGAGTTGTAGCCGAGTTCATAACCCACCTGAAATATTCCAATGGGCCCAGCACGCGTCGTGCCGCGTGCGGGTGTCGAGAGGTGCGTAAACATATAACACTAGTAGGATTTTTTGAGGAGACTACGAAACCCTACTATGCGCGAGTCCGACTCGCCTCGCACTGCTCCAGTTTTATCTCAAAAATGACTACTTATGACTTATAAATGTTTAAAATGTATCAAAGGTATTAAATCTCTAAAAATAGTAGTTAACCTATCATACAAAAAAATATTAAAATATGCTTTTCTCCAAGATAACGCTAAGAATTTCGAATTTTAACTATCAAAAACACGTAATAACTCGTATAATATGCTTTAAAACTCTATAAAAGGTACCTTCCATACAAATTGAACTATATATGAAGCTCCTGCTCGAAAGTGATGTTTTTCGTTTGGGAGTTCAATTTATTTTAAAATTACTTTTATTTATTACTACCCCACCATGATGGATATCTTTAGGGCTACAAAAAGCCGTTAACCTACTTCCACTTAGCACTTTAACTGCTAATGACGACGCATTCATGAAGTCCGCATGCAGCGCAAAGCGGCGCGGCGTGTCGGATACAGTATGGAAAAAGTCACAAACATAAAAGTTAAGAGAACTATCACCCGACTACGTAAAAGTATGAAAACAAGAGTTTCCCGCCTGAAATCATGGCCTTTATTTTTCCCTTTATCTGGGATAATAGCCGCGGTCGCAAGCCATAATGATAGGTAAATATGACAACAATTTTGATTACCTTATGGCTTGCGACTACGGATATTACTCCAGATAGAGGAAAAAATAAAGACTATGATTTCAGGCGGGAAACTCTTGTTTTCATACTTTTACGTAGTCGGGTGTTAGTTTTCTTAACTTTTATTTTATTTCTATATTTTTTGTGCTCAGAGTATAACGCCATCCCACCTCGCCACCCGCGGCCGCGTGTCGTGTCGCTTGATTGTATTGCAACGCGAGCCGTCTCATAATATCGCTTGAGACCATTTGTAAGAAATAAAAATATTTTCTGTAATATTTATATATTTAGAATGTGCTCAACAACACCTTTCTTTTGATATCAAACATGATATAAGTACCTATAAAATTTTTTTTGGTTTAATTTACCTATGAAATCCGCCATATTGATTTCTTTTTAAACGCTATATATCCTAAGACACGCGGAATAATGGCACAAATCCAAAGACACCACATTTGTTAAGATCAGTTTAGTAGTTTAGGATATACGAGGGAACAGATAAACATCCATACATACATACATACATACATTATATACGGTATATACGTACATACATAGACTGTCAAAAACATATATCTCCTTTTTTCGTATTCGGGTAAAAACAAGGCACAACCCGTTGTGATAGTCAGCCGTTAAAATGTTTACTTACTCAGAGTACCGCTAAATACCGTATTCACATCATGTCCAATATTTCATAACCGTTTCACCTCAGCCTCCAGCCGTCACGCGCAAACTGCCAACACGATCGCCGCTCCCCCTTACACGTACGCACTTTCACGCACACTGGAGTGAGATACAAGACGGCTTAATAAGTGCACTTAGAAATCCACGTACATCCTCGTTCGAGTGAGGTCGATGGCGAAGAGTTTCGGGAAAACGGGGAATTGTGTCGTTAGAATATATTATATCTGTTTGATATGGCACTGGGAAGCAGGTATTCGTTTTTTTTATTTTTTGGGTTACGTACCACGTAACAAGACCTTGATACATAAGCCGTCCCGTTCGTGTGTCTGTGTGTTCGACATTTATAAGGTTGTTTTTGACGTGACAACGTCTAACTAATCGATGGACCCCGCTGCACGCACGAAAAAGGTTGACTGATTGTCCCGTTACGTTATGACGATCGTCTGTAAACCGACTTTACAGACAACCAATTTTTTTACAGTGATAGGTAACCGGCTGAAATTTTCACAGATTTTGTGTTATTATGGGGGATATTCCAACAAATGATAAAAAACGGCCAAGTGCGTGTCGGACTCACACACGAAGGATTTCGTAGCATCGTACAAGAAAAAAACACGTTCCTAGTATGGGGAGCTTTTTTATAATTTTCTTATTATTTATTGTTACCGTGGCAAT
Source organism: Coleophora flavipennella (assembly GCA_947284805.1). NCBI lineage: Eukaryota > Metazoa > Arthropoda > Insecta > Lepidoptera > Coleophoridae > Coleophora > Coleophora flavipennella. The sequence goes on from OX369275.1 coordinate 565,003, forward strand.
AGATACACACTTTGCAAAAATTATAACAGTCGCAATAGGTTCGTGGAATGCAGTCCGCTGAAAGACAGTGAGCACAAACTTATATCACGTTTCTTGTAAGGGGGCCTCTTTTTTATTATTTTTATTATTTGTTGTTCGAGCGGCAATAGCAATACACAACTCTGTGAAAATGTCAACTGTGTGACAGACAGAAAGACTGACAGACGGACCGCGGATGGTTATCAAAAGGGTCTCATTGGTCAGGCTTGGGTGTAAAAAATTAAGGATAATAAAAAATGGAGGATAACAATAAGTAACTCTCCACGAGGAATCTCTTTTTAAAGGCTTTTTTTTTTCTTTATTATAAAATGATTTTAAATACAAGCATAAAACTCGGTTCGATTATATTACTAATCTTATAATAAATAAATACAGGTTCAGTGTGAGTCGTACTCGCATCAAAGAATAATAAAAGTATTTTTCTGTCGTTTGCGTTGATGTTTATTGTTTAATTTGAATAGGTATCGTTGTTATACTTGTGTGGAAAGGTGTGATGGTACGGAATTAACCCTCTGTGCACGAGCCCAACTCGCACTTAGCCGATTTCATTGCAAGAGTATTATCGTTATTTACCTTTCTGTATCTCAACTCCGCTCTCTAAAACAGTCTAACAGGCTGTTTGTATAATACGCGTAACTCCTTTGGTTCTTATCTGAGTGGCTCTGGGCTCTGGGTACTCGCGTACGTACGCTTTGCTCCCGTTTTGTTAGTATAGGAATCTACTTCTAACTTAACTCTTCATTTTAATGAAATACCAAAGCAAACAGCCTTGAATAAAAATATTTCATTAGATTTCTCAATTATGTTTTTATGGTTAGAGCATTATATTCATACGTAATCGGGGAAGATAATGATTTCCCCCAACACGGGGAATCAGGGTTCTTCAGTTATTGTAATGTTTAATAAATTCAAACAAGAAACTAGTTTGAATACAACTTTAACTAACATAAACAAACTCACGCCAATTAAAGAGATGTTATTGGCATAATCATTGTACACATGTGGCAGGCATATTGTATGATTAATCATTTTACAAATGGTCAGGCAAATTGTATAATTCGTCCGATATAAACCGTCAGGAAAAATGTAAAATACTATATGCAGATTGTAAAATGAGCGAGCGAAACGAGCGATGTTAGGTTCGGTTAGGTTTGGTGTACGGAACCCTAAAACTACTGGACTGATTGAATTGCACTTTGGTACACACGGTACACATAGGTAAGCGGTAAGCGGTAAGACGGTGACCCACAGATGGACATGTAACGTAACTTAATTCATTTCAAACATGGGGGCACAGTTGGGGGGTAAATTAATTTCAAACATGGGGGCCACATTTGGGGGTAAATTAATTTCAAACATGGGGGCCACATTTGGGGGGTAAATTAATTTCAAACATGGGGGCCACAGTTGGGGGGTAAATTAATTTCAAACATGGGAGCCACAGTTGGGGGGTAAATTAATTTTAAACATGGGGGCCACAGTTGGGGGGTAAATCAGAAAATATAATAAAAAATAAAACTGTGAAGTGTGATAAATTAAATGAAAGGGCTTGTCGTTAAAAATGTGAAACATTTTATAAAAATTTTAAGATAAATAATTTTGAGATCATTTAGGAAAATATGGGAAAATTGTCCATTCCCACTCCTCATTATCACCAAATTATCTAAAATATATATAACTCAAAGGTGACTGACTGACTGACTGACATAGTGATCTATCAACGACCAGCCCAAACCACTGGACAGATCGGGCTGAAATTTGGCATGCAGGTAGATGTTATGACGTAGGCATCCGTTCAGAAAGTATTTTGGGAAATTCCCACGGGAACCGCAAAAATCGGGAATGCGTGGGCGAAGCTGCGGGTATCCACTAGTTAGGAATATATATGCATAGATTTAGTCAGTGAACTTTGGAAATTTTATTGTTCCTGTGGGAACGGAAGGATTTTTAGTGTTTTCATAAATTTTCTTGCAATCTATGCATTGAACCTCATATACTGTGATTTAAAAAAAAATAGGCCCAGTAGTTTTGTAGATAAGGGGAGAACGGTAAATTTTCCCCTACTTTCTTAAATAACTTCAAAACTATTTAACTAAATTTTTTTTTAAATAGACATATTTGACATTCTTTTAGTAAGGCCATTTTATTTGATATAATATTACTCTTGAACTTTTTTCATATTCTAATTTACCCCCCAAAAGTTAACTGCCTCCGTGGTGTAATGGTTAGTGCATTCGCTTCGCAACAGGAGGTCGCGGGTTCGATTCCCGGTGGGGTCAACTTGTAAGTTTGGTTGGTGGTAGGGTATTTTCTGAGCCCGCCTGGCCAGCTACCACCATCTTATCTAAGTCTTGCCGCCAAACATCAGTGTTAACAATATTGATGTGTTCCGGCTTGAAGATAAGATCTTGGTAAGGCCGCTTCCATCTTCGGCATTATCGTCACTTACCATCAGGTGAGATGATACCAAGGGCTTACCAATTGTGAATAAAAAAAAAGTGGCGCCCATGTTTAAAATTAATTTATCATGTCCGTCTTTGGGTCAACGACTTACATTTGTTTACCTAACTTTAACGGTGTAGTAGTATTGGAGCAAATTGTCTGTAATACACGGACGAACGGACGAGTGAACCTATACTGGTTTCGTTTTACTTTTTAAAGTACGACGAAACCCTAAAAATCGCAATCGGTTGTTTCATTCCCAAATCAACGGGGACGAAGTAACGGGCACTACACCTTATTACGGAAATGGCGCCATACTCGCATACTCGCATATCCAATATCGTCCCGGCAACAATGTGCCAAACGATACTGCAAGGCGGCCTGAGGCGGCCTGAGGCGGCCTGAGGCGGGTCATAAACGGGCCTTATTACAGCCTACAAAAGTCAATTGTGTCCTATACGCCTCGGTGCGGCGTGTCGCGAGCGCCGAGCGGCCCTCGCGCACCCTCACGCACCCTCACGCACCCTCACGGCAAGCGTCACGTGCCACGTGCCACGTGCCACGTGCATTCCGTTACACCGGTAAATGACTATTACTATCTCGAGCCAATACTCGAACCACTTCTACCTATTCGGTGGGAGACGTAGGGAGGGCGGATTGATAGCAGCGGTAGGGTATAGGAAAAGGTACGTATAGTATTTATGTGTACAAAAAGATACGTCATTTAATCATTTCATAATCCATTCTAAACTTTTTGTGCTACGAAACGTAGACTCGATAGACTTTTACCACTCCAAGGCCATAATTGCGACGAATACTTAGAAGCGCTCGCGGACTCGAACGCGCTACCACCCGTGCCTCGCCCCTCACGCGCGCTCCCGCAGTGTGCCCACACCCTTATGTAAATGTCCTCAATATGCGAATATTGCGCGTACAGCCGCTCTTTACTACCACCTCCTCGTAAACAATTTTATTTTTTATTTTGTGGCGGCCGAATAGCTAGCACTAAACTTTGGGGACGTACTAAATATTGATATGAAAAAAAATGGAATTTTACAACACTAATCATCGTAAAACCTGACAAAACGTGTGGACCTTTATGGGTGAAAGTAATTATATGTTAAAAACAATTTACGAAAAATTACTGTGAGTTTTCATTCCAAAAAAAAAGGGAAAGTTACAATGAGGATACGAGGCTCTTACATAAGTAATTTCCAAGTAAAAAAATAAATCCAAATTAACCCTTTCACGAGCAACACAACTACGACCAACACGCCCGAGAACTGTGTCGAACTATGCTTTTTCCGGGCAGCGCAGGACCGATCGTCGTGGAAATCCTTGGGGGAGGCTTTTGTCCAGCAGTGGACGATTTCCGGCTGATATATGATATGATGATGCTTTTTCCACGGGATAAAAAGCCTCGTAAAAGTGTTATGTTTCTACCTCGTCAACTATTACTACAGAGGGAAACAAAATCTTATTCGAGTTCGATAAAAATAAATATGAACACATCTACCCGTTTAAACAAATTGTTAACGCTCGTGAAACCAATAAAGCAACACCAGTAACGACAGCGTAAAATTTTACTTACATTAAACAGAAGATAGCAAAAATGGAAGGAAATCAGTTATTCTAAGGAAGAAAATGAGTGATAAACGCCATGTTGCAGATGTTTCTATCATAGCCGAGGCTTTCTGAGACGCGCAGCGAGTCGGAACGTTGTTTTATCTGATTTGCAGTTCGACCGCGATAAATCCATTCTCATCTGCGACTTAAGGAAGACCAGTGTATTCCTAGGCTCCCCATATAAATGTAATTTGGTTCTTATTTGAATATTAATCAATAACGGTTATTAAAATTGTCTATGGTTTTCAGATTTCCGTTAGTGTTTGTCATATTTATTTTTCAAAATTCAGTAAAGATTTGTATAAAATGTTACACTTATGAAATTTTTACAGAATCGTGTTATGTTTATATACGGAAATCTGAAAAACCACAGACGCAGATTTGTAGCCTCGATGCACTCTTCAATCGCGTCTCAGCTTGCACAAGTAGTTTTAGTTTTCAAATTAATTAAACAATATATGTTTTACCACCGAAAAAATATAATATATCTAAAGATTATAAGGTAGTTACAATTATTAAAAAGTAAAAACTTGAAAACGGAATAAAAAAAATAAAAGTAAAATAATACAAAACAGATCGAATTTAAACAAAAAAGAGTGACTTTTTTTTTGTTTAAAAAACGTGTTTTAAAAATCAATAACTTTGATGGATTAATATTCAAATAAGATCAAATTTCATTCTTATCAAGTTCGCTAGGAATACACTCCTCTTAAAAAAATGCCACAAAAATGAGAGAATTCCTTTTCGTGGATAACCCACTTGCTTGCGCCGGCGGCGGCGCTCGGGCGCAGGTCAATAACTCGCCTTTCAACTAAATAACTTTCCAGCACTGCACGCTTTTAAATTCATCGAACAGCTGGCGATTTCTCCAACTTGTAAAATTGACCGATCTTTTTATCTTTATTAGAAAATAGTAAACGCTTCAAGTTGAGTGGCCCCGCCGCACGCCGGTCGCTGCCGGCGAATGTGGCGGAGTCGAGGAAAACATTTCATCTCGGGATCATCTCGTGCTAACAGTCTTATTTGAAAAGTTTTCAATTGTTTTTGCTTGTAACTTTAGAATTAAACTTGTAAGTTGTAGGTACTGCTCGTAGATTAATCGACGGAGTTCTCGGGTAAGTTATTTGAAGATTGTTATTGAACGAAAAATGGAAAACTTTGCCGGCCGGTTCGAAATCCGATGGGCGCAGCGCAAAGCAAACATTGAGCTCGAGGGCGGAGCACGGGCGCGGTCACGGGCCGCAGCTAGTAGCGCCGGGGTTTTATCAGCTGCGAATTTTCACTCATAAATATGCGATGGGCTGCCGTTTGCCGCGACGCGCCCTCCCCCGCGCCCGCGGTTGCTCTCTTTGTAATATCGAGATTCATAATTTGACCCGCAACTAACTTACGGGCGATACATTTATGAAACAGCAATAAATTAAACGGAGCACTGTTTGTGGGTCGCTGACGCCGGGAAACACACAAACACACAAAAGGCTGATCTTTGTTTCGCCGCAAAGATTGTGTAAGATAGTACTCGAACACGGCAGGAAGTTCTGAATCAATACCCAGTTAAATCTTTACTTGGACAAGGTAGTAAACAAGAAGTATAATTTTTCAATTTCTGTGAAAGTATAGGTATGTATCTATAATAATTCATTTGTACTTATGTTCACTCTCGTTAATAATTCCTAGAATCGGAGCTCTGTCTCCTAATTTTTGGATAAATAAGGTTTACTCGCAATCCGAGTAATATTAATACTAGTGAAACTCTTTTCCCGGAACTTGTTTGAAAGGCTTTTGCTGGAGCGGTTCTCTAAAAAGGCGTAAACTAACACCTAGTTACCTTATTCCGAAAACGGCACGACTAGGTAAGTATTTATCAACAGTTCCGTTAGAGAAAAGCTTGAGATATGAATTGTTTGGCTCGTTGCGTTTCATTGAAAAGCAAAATACGTTAGTTAAAAGTCTGTTACAGTTTGTATAAAGAATGGTCTTTCGTGGCACAGGTGCTGCAAAATGTTGTGTATGTATATTTTTACACGACTACGAAAAAACGAGGGTTATGTCTTTGACAGTCTATTTATGTATGTTTGTTTGATTCATAATCATAACCGTTTTATTGGTAAGCATATTTTATACGTCATTTTATAAAAAAAAATAAAATATGCATAAAATAATAATATAATTGTTACAAATTTTCAATAATGCATAAAATTAAAAATAATAGTACGACGTGACGCCTGCACAATCGCTCGTACGGCTTTTTTATCCATGCGGAAGGCGCGCTCCCATTCGGCAGCGCACCCCCACAGCTCTACCCCGTACTGCAAGAGACAGCTGGACCACACCACCTCTCCAGCCACTCGAGCCATCCGTCGGAGAGCAAAGCTGACTCCGCCAAGTTTCCCACACAGCTTAGTATGTGAGATGAGTCAGGCCGCGGTCCACTTCGAATCCAAGAAAGGTGGAGCTGTTCACCTGCTCAACACGCACTACATTCACGGTCAGCGACAGATCCCTTGGAAGCTTTCCTCCCAGGTGAAAGTGCAAAAAATGCGTCTCTTAATTAAGGGCTAATCCATTACACCTAAACTACTGTGAGACCTGGGAGATGACGTCGTTCAGTCGTTGCTCCAGTTTTACACAGTCGGTGCGCAAACGATACTGGCCACGTCGTCAGCGTACATGTCGCCAGCTGGTACCGCTTCAGGTAAATCTTTCAAAACTACGAGAATATAATGTTTGATACTAATGACTTGTATGTGTGTGATGTGTATATTCATCTGTTCCCTCGTATTTCCTAAACCACTTAACCGATCTTAACAAATGTGACATGTTGACACTACGCGTATCATAAGACATAATTATTATATTGAAAAATTCAACATGGCGAATTTATTTGGTAAATTACATAACCCAAACACATTTTTTTAGATATTCATGTCGTGTTTGGTATAAAAAGAAAGGTCTTAACAAGCATATTCTAAATATATACAGTGTGTATTGGATAGGGTTACCGATATTTTAAGACATATATTTTATCAACGAAAAGCTCCTCCAAATAGCAACCATTTACAATTTCAATTATTTATTTTTTTGGAAATGTTCATGAAAAATATGTTTTCTTTTGAATTAGCAACAGTACAGACTTCAAAATAGTCTCATTTGAAAGATAATTTAATTTCTTTGGTGATCAAAATATAAAATTAACCAAAAAATTTGTAAAGAAAACACAAAAAAGTTAAAAGAACAAAACCTAAAAATGTTTTATTTTTCTTCTTTTGAACCTATCGAGAAAACGAGGTCATTAACGTGTTGTTATTTTCTTCTCATTCGATAGATTTTTAGCTAAGGTGCAAAACCACTCTAAATAATCTACCATTTTTTACGTACGTAATGTAGCAAATTGATGGTTAAGATAAGATACCCTTGTGCGGAGTTGCGACAATTCTTTAATAGTAATTTCACAATAATTTAATATTTTCACATGTTTTTAACTCAAACACTAAATAATACAATTATTCAAGATGACTGCATCCATTTTGCAGACACGCTGTAGCTCTCACTAGAACCTGCTGTGCGGCCCGTCTGACCATTTAAAATAACAAACCGCGAGGGTCGCGTATTAAACATAAATTGGCTCATAGCTTAGCTCAAAATCAATCGATTAAGAAGAAAAAAACAAGACATTATTGACCTCGTTTGTGCAGTAGGTTAATTTTTTTTGTTAAACTTTCAAATAAAACCATTTTGAAGTCTGTCCTGCTGCTAATTTTAAGAGAAAACATGTTTTTCATGAATAGCTACAAAAAAATTGAAAATAAAAATAGCTGCCATTTAGCGGGGAGAAAGATGCGACCCCGTAATGGGGGGTTTTTCGTCGATGAAATTTGGTGAATTACATGCCCTTACAATATCGGTAACCCTATCCGATAAGCACTGTATACATAATACAAAAGCCGCAGTCGCAAGCCCTATAGTAATCATTTATTTAGTTATCATTATGGCTTGCGACCACGGCTATTACCCCAGATGAAGGGAAAAGTAATGGATATGATTTCAGGCGAGAAATTCTTGTTTTAATACTTATGTGTGGTTGGGTTTAAACTTTCATTTCATTACTAACGTGAACAGTGCTACGGAGAAATAATGCCCATAAAAAACGGGAAATTCCCACAATAAACCCCAACACCGTGAATCAAAACTAGCCGCCTGCAATATCGCCCCGCGCCTGCCTGATTTCTCTGTGAGGCTTCAAGAGCCGGCGAGAGGCCACTGGAGGACCGCTAGTGGACAATTGGGGAGCTCCAGAGGACACGTGAGGACTCAGGTTGTGCGCCGAAGTGGTAAATTTATCGACCTCGCGTTAAATACAAACGCGAGCACTAAGCGTCAACTCCATTCTCGTAGGGTTTCCATTTTGAACCCTCCCGCCCCGGGGGCATGCAAGCCCTAATGGTTAGTATAAACTGTGCAGGACACAACACGAAAGAACAAACATTTTGTGGTGAAGAGTATGAATTAGTTTGTTCGTAAACCAATTTGGACGGCCTGTCGTTCAATGCGATTTCTGCCAGACAACCCGGTGTTAGGAGACAAAAGCATAAAACAGATAGTGCACGATACTCGTAACAAAAGAAATATTTACTATTTAATTTACAAAGGCAGACTTATTCTTTAGAGTATATCGATGTTGGTTGATGTTGGAATCCTGTTTTTTTTATTTCGACTCTTGTTTTTCCATTATACTTACGAAGTACCTAATAGTATCTCGTCTGTGTTTATACGTCGAGGTGTAGTTGGGTACTTCAACCAACCCAGCTCCTTCCACAAGAGCAAAAGTCTCCTGGGACATTGACACGCTTTTGGAGAGACCTCGTGGTACTTGGTGTTCAGTAAGAAAGTAAAATCCACGATTTGGTATTTAGCTGTTTTTTTTTCGTCTTTTAGTGCATAGAAAGATCTCATACAACCACGGAGCAAAAAAAATGCTCTGCTCTGTGCTTACAACTTACCTTTCACATATATAAATTCAGAACGTTATTTTATAAAAAGGCTTTTTGCTAGTCTATCCAAAGGTATTCTCTGTTATTTAGATACTGAATGTTGTGTCAAACTCGGCGGCAGCGATACATAATGTGCCAAGCGTCTCATCCACAAATCAATATTAAAATTTAAGTATTGAACAAAAGATTTCGAAAGTTATTTTTTCAAAAATAGCTATGAGCAGTTTGAATTTACAAACACAGTAAGAAATCAAACAAGATTTATTTCACTAGAGTAACAACATCAAATAATGCTTCAAGGATGGTTGTTCCTCCACGCTTACTCCAGATATGCCGGATATTCCCAGTACGCGGCCGCGCTGCGACTCAAATATTCAATTACCTCGCCGAACGGAATAAAGTTTCATATCGGCGCTGTATCGGCGTTTTATCGGCTTATTATTTGCCGAGTGTGGCGACGCGGACGGCCTTTTGATTCGTCGCTCGTCGCGTAAACACCGCCAGCTCGCCTGTACCCTTTATGAAACTTTTCATATGCTCGTTTAGTGACGCAGCTCTACTATCATCATTACAGCTCATATACGTCCCCACCGAGGGGCATTATTTAAAAATATAATCCTCATTATTTTTAAGCCGGAACACATCAATGCTGTTTAAACTGATGTTTGGCGACAAGACTTAGATAAGATGGTGATAGCTAGCCGAGTTTTACAAGTTGACCCCACCGGGAATCGAACCCGCGACCTCCTGGTGTGAAGCGAATTGACTAACCATTACGCCACGGAGGCGGTTTATCACTGTATACACGCAAAACTTCACTTCTTATCGCATCACCATCCGACGCCCTTAAAATATTAACTTCCCACTTTAAAGTCATATTAATTGGTGTGTAGTTGATAACAACTCCGTCGAGGATGCAATATTGAGCGAGCCGGAGTTTCCTGTTTGTACCCGAGTGCGGAAATTCAATCATCCGCCGATAAAAGTCCGCCATTTTGCACCGGACCGGCCACGCCAGCGCCGGATGGACGTGCCTTCGCACTCTTATGTTGGGCGGAACTTTCAACTTCTAAAGATTTTTTACCGCCGCGCCGGTGTGCAGCGGTCGTGAGTCGTGACTCGTGACTCGTGACTCGAGAGAAACCCGTATGTTTGTGTCGTCGGCGTGTGCCCGTGCATTTAATACAGGCTCACCAGGAAATCATTGTGTTCGTCCGTTTCTATTCAATAAGTAAGCATGTGGAAGTAAATTTTAATCTAAGTCTGACTGAAACATTATTATTAAAATTTGCATAAAATGGAGTTTTATTAAATATTTTGTATCAACCCAACAAAACACTAAAACAAATAAAATTATCAGATACTTTTCTACATCTTTGATGAAAATAAAGATTTTCGCAAGAAACCTAAGAACTGGGCACGTGTGTGGCACGTGCAGATTCCCCTTGTTGTTCGAGCTCGGGGCGCGAGGGGCGCGAAGGGGGCGCAAGGGGCGCGAAGCGGCGGGTGCGTGTAGGGCCCGCGCGATGCCTACCTACAAAGCCTCTTTAAATAGTTTTCGAAAGCTTTATGCGCGGGGCTTCTGCTCGCGACTGCCTCCCCCTCCCGCGCGCCCGCCCGCCCCTCCCGCCCCTCCCGCGCCTGTTTACACAGGAAACCTTCAAGTCCCAAGCTGCGAGGTACTTTCCGAAGCTCTCCTACACCTCGTTTGATAGTAGATGTTACAAAAGTGAGTTTGTAAAGAAGTTTCGTTTAACTTTACATGTTATTGTTACGCCATCAAAAATACTTTAAAATTACAAAACCCCTTCTCTTCTTTTATTGATAAGAGATGAGAAAAATAAAAAAAGAGAGTGTGGTTTTATAAAACCACGGTAAAAGTGAAACTTTTTTTCACATTATAGACATTTACAGAGCACGAAACGATCATGGCTGCTCTCGTCTTGGAGCTACGGTAGAGAACGAAACGATCATGGCTGCTCTCGTCTTGGAGCTACGGTACAGAAGACGAAACGATCATGGCTGCTGACGAAAAAGTTTGAGACGATGTAATAATCTCTTTGCCGTCACGCAACACACAGACGAAAAAGCTTGAGACGATGTAATAAAAGTTTCACTTTAATAAAAAAAAGCGAAAAAAATATTAAATACCTACAAAGTATTTTTTTACCATACGTACGACACAATAATCTGGGGGACATGGTAGTGGCCCACGCCAAGTCGAGCGCGAAGCAAGCACTGTCGCACGGCACGGGAGCACTAACTAGGTAGGTGCAGAGACCGCTCATGTAAGTATGTACCGGATTCTAACTACCTACCACTTGCAGTAGCACCGAGGCTGACAATAGGTTCGTATTAACAAAACAAGGTTAAAGTTAATATTTACGTACTTTTATTGATGAAAGCAATCGTATTTACCTAAAAATACGTAAGTAGGTACAGAGGCCAGCACATCAAGCTAGGCTCTCGTAGTGCGATTATGATCTATACGAATACGGAATAAGAACGGTGCAAAGTCCAAAGTGTCTAGCTTGACGTGCTGGCCACTGTACCTAGGTGCTGATCTAAATGTATCACGAGTTATTCACAAAAATACACTCGTTGTATTATTAAATTTGTAAGTATGAATAACTAACCATGGATATTATCCCTTAACAGCTGTTTAAAGTTTAAAATTTATGTATGAAATCTCTTTTGGCCTGTAAAATTGTATTTAAAATTCAAATAATAAAATTCTATGCTGTAGGTTTCATTATGGAAATAAAATAAATAAAATAATAAATAGGTAAGTAACGTAAACGAGCAAGTACCTACATACGAACCTATTATTTAGTACGTAACAACTACCTGTGTTCGTCAACTATAAAAAAAAAACGTTAATTCACTTTTTTTTTATTCACAATTGGTAAACCCATGACAACATTTCACCTGGTGGTAAGTGACGATGTTGAGTTTAGGCAGCCGAATCCGCAGCAATATGTTTATTCTTTGCCTATTTTGTAAAAAAAAAGCCATTTTAAATTTATTTATTTAGCGTTCATAGTCCACAAACGCCAAGCATAGTGGCTGATTGTACTGTTCGGTCTCTGGTATAATATACGGCAGCGTATGTATGTAGTCTATGGTACCAAAGCCTCTTCGGAAGCCGGCTCGTTCGGGAGGCTGGAAGCCGTCAAGCCTGCGTGCAAGACGATTCGTAATGACTCTTGAAAACAGTTTGTAGACGTGGTCCATAAGTGAGATCGGTCTGTAGTTCTTCAGCAGGGTTTTATCACCCTTTTTAGAGTTCCGAACTCAACAAAGAACCCTTAAAGTATCACCATGTCTGTACGTCTGTCTGTCTGTCCGCGGCTTAGCTCGAGATATGAGTACTAGAAAGCTGTAATTTAGCATGGGTCTACATAGGCCATCCATATCCCTATCCCCTATCATCTTCAGGACGCTATAAGGGCTGTGTGACCATGATAGGGGATAGGGATGACTGCCCCTATATGCTTTACTGCTGCGGACTTCACATCCCTAGCAGTTAAGCAATATGTTTTCTTTTTATATTTTAATGATTACTAACACCTAGGATAAGTCATGTACACACTTACTAACAAAAATATGGATCTTGGGTCTGAATATAAAATGATTAATAATATTAATCACGCCGACTAACTTGTATAAAATAAAATTTTAAACAAATTATTGAAGTGAAAACTTCTTTAATCGTGTTGGATATTTTTTGAGATGGGAAAAAAATCAGTGACCTTGCGATACCGTCTCCAACACCCCACCAGGAACACTCGTAGGGTCAAAACTTTGTCAACCTAGACTTTCGCCAGGAACACTCGGAGGGTCAAAACTTATAAAACTGTTAAAAGTATTCACTTCTCTCGGCACTCCCGGAGTGCTTTTGTGCATTTTTTGTTGGAAATCTCCCCTACATATAAAGACGGGTGATTTTTTTTCGTCATCCTACCCTATTGTGTGGGGTATCATTGAAGAAGTCTTTCAAAACTACTTGTGGGTATGGTTTTTTTTTTATTTTTTTGTATTCACAATTGGTAAACCCTTGACAACATCTCACCCGGTGGTGAGTGACGATGTTGCCGAAGATGAACCATTTTTCGATTCAGGTATCGGTTTGCAAAATATTAGGCTTTAAACTGCTCTTTTTTGTTAGAGTAAAGTGTCCGCCCCCGCCCCCACCCCTGCCAGCTCAACTGCTATTCATATTCATAAAAAAAATTGTAAATAGTAGGGCATGTAATCAATAAAAAGGAAAACACTCACGGCTAAGTAGCCTTTCTTACTTTAGGAGTAATAGTCGACCAACTTAAGGTGTGCAGTGCAGTGGGATTCGTACAGAGTTTATAGATTTTTCATAAAAAAATATATCAAGTACCAGCAAATATAATTTTGTTTTCTTAAATATACATTTTTATAATTTTTTGAAAAGACTACGGAACCCTGGTTTGCGCAAGTGCGACTCGCGCACGCGCATGGCCGGTTTTTTAAAGAATAGCACAACCACACTTCTGTTCCATACCCTAGCTGTTTGTCCTTCGAGTATAACGGATAAAATAACCTCTAAAGAGTTTTTATTACCGGTGTTCCACCTGCTTTTAGAAGTTTAGCCATAATACCATTGTCATCCGGAGCCTTGTTTTTCTTTAGCTGTTTGAGAGCCATTCTGATCTCGTACAGGCTGACACCCGGGGTATACTGTCGGGTTAGTCTGGATTTTGGGTCTTCAGCCAGATCGCTAATAGGCAGGCATGTTTTCGTGTATAATTGTTCGTAGAACTTGATAACTTCCTCCAAAAACTCAGTCTTAGATAATAATGATATTGGAATTTGTGAACTATGAGAAAGCCTTTGGTTCCGTTGAAACCTGGGCTGTAATACAGTCTTTCTAGCGGTGCCGAATTGACTATCAATACATCGAGGTATTGAAATGTGTGTATGAAAATGCCACCATGTCGGTTTCTCTCCAGGATTAGAATTAGAAAACTATCTGGCTGCAGCGCGGAGTAAGACAAGGATACGTTATTTTCTGAAACTGTTCTCCGCCGCCCTAGAAGATGACTTCAAGCTTCTGGACTGCAGTGGACTCAGCATCAATGAGAATTTAGACAGCTGATTTCCTTGTGTCGCGTCTGCTAGTTGTACCAGGAGATTTTTTGTGCTATGTTATCTTGCATTTTTGTATCTTTACCCTGTAGAAAGCAAATAAATGAATTATGAACTCCTCAAGGTTTTGCTTACGTGTTTGGAGTTGAAAATATCCAAGGTGCTCTCCTAAAACTCCGTTCAAAAAATAGAAATGCAAAAATACAAAATGCTTTGTTATTCTCAATACTAAATCTCTATCTCTGTTTCATCATCATTACAGCTCATATACGTCCCCACCGAGGGGCTCGTGCCTACCCTGAATCAGGGCGATTAGGCCTTAGTCGACCATGCGGGCCCAGTGCGGGTTGGTCGACTTCACACACAACCTTCGAGTTTCTTCGCAGGCGTGTGCAGGTTTCCTCACGATGTTATCCTTCACCGTTAAAGTAATCGGTAAGTATGTACGTAAGTTTTTGAAAAACTCATTGGTACATTGGCCGTCCAGATTTGAACCCGGTACCTCTGGTTAGATGGACCGAGTCGTTACCGGTTGAGCCACCGACGCTTTTTTACCTGTCTGTTTGAACTCCATTTGAAATGCCTCCAACTTTTTATCGCGATGAAACTCTAATCAAAAATTTCATATCAGAAACCGGAAAATTCTACTTAGAACGTCAAAAAGCCTGTAGTTTGAGACTACGTTACCTCCACCACGGTTCCACCACGTCGCCCTGGGAGGCGAATGGTTCACGAAAACCCATTTGGACGGACCCACAAATAATGTGTTCGTACGACTTTTGCTCTGAATGAAGATGTCAGTGGCATGCTTCGGATTGCTCAGAAACAAGCCTAGCACAGGAACCCACAGTTTGTATAATTTAAACGACATCCGTATAACATGAACCACACTAAACCGCACAAGAACTTCGCCAACTAGAACGGACATTCCAGAAAAACGGTGAAATAAAAAAAAATACAGCTTCGTAAGGCTAAAGTATAACAGGTAAAAAATAATAAATGAACTGACTTTCAGATCCATTTGAAGACGATACAAAAATATTTTTTGGACCCACCCTATCTTCCGTCGTATCGAGGACTTCATAGACCGCGCAAGTGACATATAAAATCGTGTTATTCGCGAAAAATCGTAGTAACCCAAACGTAGTAACCCAAATTTCTACTCACCTCGAATGTTTTCATTCAACTGCATAAAAAATAATGTACATGATTACAATTTGACTACAATTTGACTAAAATAATTGTACATGATTACAATTTGACTACAATTTTTTTTGTCAATTGACCTAATTAATAAATAATTAATCATCATTGAGATTTTGACACTATAAGCAAACGTAAATACGTAGCTCTAAGAAATCGCCAATAAACGCGCGGTGCATGGCACGACGTGGCCGTCTTTGAAGCTTCTTATACTGCCCTGGCGAACTGTCGATAAAATAATATGTTTTTTAACATAATCGACAGCTCAGTGGAATACTATGATCGTTGCATCGTGGGTCCGGTTGCCCTTTCTGCTTTGTGGCCCGGTCGTCCGTTGGCCATCCAGCCGGCAGCGAGGGTGGTCGGTGGTCGCGCTGTGCCACACTTTAATGTCGACCTCTGACTGCATTTGAGAGTGACCGATGGAGCGATCAAAAAGTTCGGCTTTTCAATTATTCGACGAATACACTGTTTGATATTATGGCTTTACTTTCGCCACTAACGCTACTGATAATATCAGTGTCCGCGACCGCATAAATGCAATCTTACTATGAAGCAACCCCCCACACAATCTATTCTTCGTAGCGGTATACAGGGAAATAGAAGTGTCTTTATCTATACATATAATAAAACTGTAACGGGGTTGTGTCTGTACATTAAATATTTTTGGAAAATAATAACTGTGGTGGACATTACTACTAATATACAGGCCAAAACAACAACTTTTGGAATTTTTGTCTGTCTATCTGCCTGTATGTTCGCGCATTACGCAAAAACTACCAGGCCGATTTTGATAAAATTTTGTATGGTGATTCCTTACAGCCCGAGTTTACATAAAAGATACTTTTTTACTCGGAAAATTTCAAAGTTCCCGTGGGAAAATTATAAACCTCAACGCGGACGAAGTCGCGGGCACAGTTAGTAATTAATATAGCGCTGGGCAGGTAACATCCTGGAAAATAGCTAAAGTTTGAGTCTATGTATAAAGTACATATTATAATCTGTAACGGAATATAAAGAACTACCACTTTTAACATAATTCTGTATGTTATCTAATGCAATAGCATTTCCTAACAATGTTATTTTTAAAAATCTATTAACCAACGAACCTACATAAATAGTAAAAACATTTTCATAGACACAGATTTTATCTCGGTAAAACTAAATATTTTGATGGGCTTTAAATGACTACTAGCTAACTGGTAGAGTTGTGTGTAGTGCCTTTATTTGGACTTTGACCAATGTTGCGTACAGCCCCTCCAGCTCTGCAGCTCTCTCTCCACCTTGCTCCACCCCGCTTCACCCCGCTCCACCCCGCTCCACCACTGCCATCCCGGGGAATTAATCAATTTCATTCATAACTATCCGTCACATATTAACTTTGCTAACAAAGAAATTAATTTGATATTAGATTGAGTCTCGCTACTATGGCAGTACTAGATAGTTTCGTAATTTTATCAAACTTGAATTAGGTACTCTTTTTGATATCGAAACAAGTAGATATTCAACACTTTATTGGCTCATGAGAGCGTTTGTCAAGAAGGAAAATACACTGTAGAAAAAAAGGGTACCGATTCTTTTAAAGTATCTGTGTAAGTTTCTCGAAGCAACTCACAGTACTTTAAAGCCCCATGAATTTTCATTCCGTTTATAGGTAGAAGTCTGAAATTTTAGTTACCAGTGGTATTTACTATTTACTAACCCTGCGTTACGTCTAAGCTCAAATGACATGTTTGTAACTAATACAGTTTACGAAATATCTCACGTCCAAGTTCCCTTATTTGTCACTGACTGACCATCAAAAGAACTTCCTTCTACCTCATCTAAAAATTTGAACAATACAAAGTACAGAGATTTATTTTAATAGCCATAAAAAGGAAAACTAAATGAGGATCGGCTCCTATTTCAACCTTTCATTATTATTTTTACCTGATGAGGAACCACAAGGGAATCAGCTAAACTGTTAGAGGTAGAGAGTTTCCACCTTAGCAAAAGGTGTTCATTGTGTTTAAAAATTGAAAAAATAAACATTCGGCTTCAGTAAATAATATAGTTCGTAGAAAAAGAAGTGAAATCCAAACTTTTGTTCACATTATGTAAAAACGTGCAAAGTCCAACGCAATGAGAGCGATGCCGTAATAATAATATGTTATCAGTAGTAATTAATTAATTTATTATTTATGTGTAATACCTTTTCTAAAATTATTTCAGTTGATTTTAGAGCTCTTGCATCTTGGCACTAGGTTCTTGCAAAAAAAAGTGAAATCCCAAGCAAAAACATTCCGTAAAAACGTACCTGGTCCAGCGCTAAGCAAACACTGCCGTTATACCTTTTCTAGAACTATTTTAGCTGATTTTTGAGCCCCCATATCTTGGCACTAGGTTCGTACAAAAAGAAATGAAATGCCAACAAAAAAAATTGTATTAACGTTCAGATAACTTGGCGATAAAAAAGAGTAAGATAAAATAAAGAGCAAAATCTAAGTAAATAAAAGAAAACTAGTGAGTACAGTAGGAAATCTTGGTAGATATACCAGATAAAGTGAGTCTTATAGATTGTTTCAATGATCATTATATCAGCTCATATACGTCCCCACCGAGGGACTCGAGCATACCCTATATTAGGGCAATTGGGCTTTAGTCAACCACGCGGGGCCTAGTGCGGGTTGGTCGACTTCACAAACAACCTTTGAGTTTCTTTGCAGATGTTTGCAGGTTTCCTCACGTTGTTTTCCTTCACTGTAAACGTACATATAAATTGAAAGTCGGTCATTGGTGTGGTAACGGCAAGGGCCGCTATCTACTGTCCGGGAGGTCGTGGTTCGAACCCTGCCACGTACCATTGTGTTTCAATAATAAGCATAAGAAAATAAAAGTATATATAAATCTACCCAGACTAACAAACTTACAAACCGTTCCCAAGTCACTCCTTTTCTTTTATTTACTCATACTTGGCTCTTTACTTTATAAACTATTTTTTATAGCCAAGTAATCATAATCGACACTTGGCACGTTTTTACAAAATTATTTAGTTGGAATTAACTAAACCAACGTGATAATCTCACACACCACGGCGCGGCATGTACAACTCAAGTTTCCGATGTACATTACAGTATTCACGCGTCTGTTTATTAGCAAACTTACCTCTCAGCAATGTAAAGCTCGCCAAATGTTTTCCGGGAAGGCATCAGAGTTAGTAATTCTCTCTGCAGCCGGTAAGTTGGTTAGCCTGCCTGCCTGCCTGCCTGCCGTGCGCAACTCCGCGCCGCACACATTACGCGAGCTGTTTAAATATTTGCCACTGGAAATGAATTTGAAGTCGACAACGTTCGGTTCAAAGGTCGTAAACTTGCGGACTCCAGATACATCTTCTTTCATACTCGAGGGGACCTAACTTTGTCTGCGCAATAAAGGGAATCAATTTATTTGAGTATCTTTGTCTAGAGCAGTGGTTAAAACATTTTCACTTTGAATAAAATAACTTTAGTATATAGTGTTCAGTGGGAATGTGGATATAGTCCGGCTCACGCTCATGAAATACGGCAAAACTCTACTCGTAGATGCATGCACGCGTTTCGGATTGCCTGTCGATTGAAGTGATAATACGCAGTGAAATCAGATGACGCGGCTACATTGGAAAAACTATTTTGGACTAGCTGTTGCCTGCGACTTTATTCGCGTGGAAAACAAACGACAAATTATAAAAAAACACATGAAAATAAATAGTTGAGATCCTAAACCAAAAAAAAACCCTTTTTGACTGTCACTGCAAAACAGACGCTCTAAGGAATCTGCATTCACTACAACTATAACGGGAAGTTTTTCGGGATGAGGGGAATCAAAACAAACCAAACCCAACAAACCAATCACCGTACCAAAATTTCAGCTTTATTTGAGACACTACGTAGTTTTGTTTGGTGTACCATCACTTAGTCATTAAGTACCGGGATTAAATATTATCTAATCTGTGACTGCGGTATTTGGGACATAAAAATATTGCGAAGCTTTTCGAACGCTGCTCAGCCGAGTTGCATTCGACGATTGATCCCATTTATGAAACAATTAAAAGAATATCTACGGCGGGTAGCGGAAATACTAGCGAAGTTTCATTCTATATTATACACTTATACTGTTGATTGTATCTATACTGACTACAGTAAAGCCTTTAATCAAATAGAACATTCCCTGCTTCTAAAAAAAATGCTTTTAGCAGGAATACACGGCGACTTGTTTCGTTGGTGCTCCTCCTACATGTCTAATAGAACACAAGCTGGTGTTGCTAAAGGTTACATATCACATTGGTCATCAATACCATTTGGTGTACCTCAGGGTTCTCTGTTGGGGCCATTGTTATTTATTATATTCATTTACGACATTAAACTTTATTGTCAAAATTCTAAAATTTTTGTTTTCGTTGATGATATGAAAATTGCTAAAGAAATAAATTGTACTGCTGATGCTACTAGCCTTCTGGCTGATCTTGGCAATTTGGCTTATTATTGCTTACTCAACAAACTAAACCTAAATGTGTCCAAATATTTAGTTATGTCATATAATCGGAAGACAACTCCAACAATAGTAAACTATTCTATTAATGGCCAGTCATTCGCACGAGTTCATGAAACCAGTGACCTAGGGGTTATTCATGATAACAAACTTCTATTTGATTGCCATATTAATTCCATTATTTCTAAAGTTTATAAGTCATTAGGTTTTGTAATCAGGAGCTCTAATAATTTTAAAGAAATAAAAACTATTAGAATTCTTTATTGTTCATTTGTTCGTAGTGTCCTTGAATACGGATCGCAAGTCTGGAATCCCCAATACGCATGCTACAAAGAAAGAATTGTACGAACCCAACGTAGATTCCTTAGATATATCCAGTACAAATGTGGTAAATACGACCTTGACTACTTCGAAAGATGTAAGCGGCACCACTTGCTACCCCTTGCTCAGCACAGAAAGCTGTTGGACGCAGTGTATCTTTTAAAAATATTAAATGGTACGGTCGATTGTCCTGAACTAGTAACTTCCCTTAATATTTATGTACCTGCTTTTCATCAAAGACATCCTACGGTCTTCTACATTGCCCAATGTCAAACTAATTATAGGTGCAACTCCTATTTACTGCGTGGACCAGGCGTTATGAATGACTTAGTTCAAATTAAATTTTGATATATTATGCATTAGTCCGAATAATCTAAAACGCGTTTATAATAGCGAATTCTTTGGTTCTCAATCTCAAACAACGTAATTATTATCATCAACTTTTTTTATATTTTATTGTTGCTAAGAACTGATTTAACTTTTTTTTAGGGGTCTTTTTTCCTTCATGTTTGTTGTATGTACTACTATTTTTCGTATTACTGTTGTACTGTTACTGTTCGAAACTGTATCCATATGGCGTACGTCAAGCTAGCTTATCTCTAACCTAAAGGCGAAAACTTCTCAATGTTCCATATCTAATTGATATTTGATCATATAATGTAACCTAGTTTTCCTTAAAAAATAAAATAAAATAAAATAACATTATAAGATTAATTTATTTTGTTTGGTGTACAGTGATTTAGTCAATAATAACGGGATTAAATATAATGACCACCAAAAATAATTTGATACCCTAAGCTCTCTTACCATAAAATATACTAAACACCAAATTTAGTAAATGCGCACCAAATCTAAGCAAACAAATTATTGCGCTATTTCTGCCTACATAAAACAAACAATAAAAAAAGAGTTTTTCGAAACAACTGTAAATGATCGAGCGAAGCGAACGATTTTAGGTATAATAGATATTAGGTATTAGGAGCGATATTCAGTCAGTTTTAATTGATTATACAGTCAAAGAGCCTTGCGAAGCGAGGCTCCCACCCATGGGTAGAAGAATGCTGCGCAGAATAAGAAAAATTACACGCTACAAATGCCATACAATAAAAAAGGAGTTGGCAAAAATAAGTTTTTTCTAAAAAGAGTAAAGCGAGCGATATTAGGTTTGGTCAGGTTTTATTGATTAGACAGTCAAAGAGCCTCACTCCTCCCCATAGGTAGCAGAATGCTGTGCAGAAGAAAAAATGCTACACGTTTTGGTGGTCATTAACTATTTTTGTGTTTGAGAGCCATTCTAATCTCGTACAGGCTGACGTTCGGGATATCTTCGGTATAGTGTTGGTTTAGTATGGCTCTTGGGTCTTTAGCCAGATCGCTGACAAGCAGACGTGTGGTCGTGTACAATTTTCCGTAGAACCAATCAACTACTTCCATCAATTCAGTCTTAGACGATATGATCCAGCCATCCTCAGTCTTCAGCTTGGTCAGTTGGCTTTATCCAACAGACAGATCTCTTTTGAGCCTTGATTTGTATTATAGATTCAAGATTCAAGATATTTATTCAAAATAGGTGCAAATTACACTCTTTCTGATAGTCATAAAATAGTTATTACATAATTTCATTTGTAAAAAATCAAGAAATAAACAATCATTAGTTAATTACGTCAAAATACAATCCGTGATATAAAAAAAATAATGTCATTGGAACATGAAAACAATATGACACGAAAAGTTATAGGTACATCAAAATTATTGAATGTCATGAACGCCTTTGACAAGTGTAGGCCAGATCACACGGACAGCACCCGGTCACGAGTATAACGCGTAGGTACATCAAAATTATTGAATGTCATGAACGCCTTTGACAAGTGTAGGCCAGATCACACGGACAGCACCCGGTCACGAGTATAACGCGAGAGTCAGCCATCGCTCCTCTCAACCATATTAGAGGGAAAGGAACGACCCGGCTCCCGATGCGCCACCATTTTTTAGTGTGTGCGGCACAGACGCAAGACGGCTGCTATGTTTATTACTTCTTAAGTTAAAATTTTGATTAATTTTACGCGTTTTAAATAATTCAATGTTAGCCACCTGCTGAATAAGAATGCAGGGCAATGTTAATATATTAAATTGTTTAAAATACCCGTGGGCGGACTCGTCGTCAGGAATTCCGGCCATTGCACGGATCGCGCGCTTCTGCATCACGAAAACTCGATGCCAGTCTGCAGCTCGGTCCCGTACGATATGATTGAGTGTACGGTAGCAAAGTAGCACGATCGTACTACCTCACTCGTTGCTGTCGCTGCGAGGCGACGCAATGCAAAGCACGCCCGACCGAGCCTCGCGCATAGCCCCTCTATGTGAGAGTCCCACCCCAGTGCGCTGTCCAAGCAGAAACCCAGCAGCCACGTCTCTGTTACCTGCTTTATCTCGGTACCGCTAGCCAATATCTTCATAGACTTCGGTAGATGCCCATTGAGATTAAAACGCAAAAAATACGTTTTATCTCTGTTTAGCGCCAACCCGTTCAGATGAAACCAATTACAGAGGCGCTGCACCGTGTCACTAGTTTTTTCTTCTAGTTGCTGTTATGTATTGGCTGAGATGACCGCGGTAACATCATCCGCATACATATATATCTCTGACCCTACGACTACCTGGGGGAGATCGTTTAGAAGGATGCTAAACAGAGTGTTGGACAGACATGAGCCTTGTAAGGCACCCAGTAAGTTGTTTAGCTCTGACGACCTGGCACGTCCGCCATCGCCCACCACAACCTGTGACCTGTCAGACATGAAAGACATGATCAATTTTAAAGCAGGTCCGCGTATTCCGTAATAGACCAGCTTGTCCGCTATAAGGCGATGGTCGGCAGTGTCGAACGCGCGCGAAAGGTCGCAGTACACGATTGCGACTTGGTGGCCCGCCTCACGCGCCCTTAACACGGACCACTGTTTATTGTAACACGGACATGTCTTGTCACTTTCACGTCAATTCTTAGTTTGATCTTCATTTTATTACTATTTAACATGATTAGTAGCGTTGATAGAAGATACACTGCCTACCCATACATTATTGACATTTAAATATTCGGATGTCTTATAATAACCTTTTTTACAAAGAGTTCGTTTGACACAATTTTTAAACTGGTTTTCCGACAAATTTAAGACATCAACAGGTAATTTGTTATACATGAGTGTGCATTGTCCCACAAATGACTTATTGATTTCGCTAAGTCTGGTATAAGTTACTTGAAGTTTATTCCTATTCCGAAGATTACGACTGTGCCTGTCACTATTCAGTGAAAAGAGATGCAGATTTTTACGAACATACATTTCATAAATGTACTGACAGGGGAAAGTCAGTATATTAATATCTTTGAACTTATCTCGGAGCGACTCACGAGAACGCATTCCATATACTGGCGCAAATCGCGAGTCAAGGACTTAAATATCTGCCTGTTTAGTTGCCGATACTAAGTAGCGTCTTCAAAGGACTGCAAAACCAATCTGCGTCTTTCTTCCATGAGGTTGCTGGCGAAGTCAGAGATTTTTTGTTTCTGTTTGAACGGCGAGTTTTAAAAATCTTAAACTCGACCGTTTGGACAATTTTCACAAATCTGTAATTATAATCGTCCACATTCTCGCAGTCTCCTTGGCATTCGAAGAGATTGTGCAACTCGAGCTGAAATCTCTCGGGGTCTTACAGCTGAATGGGCGCTGGTTGGAGCGTAGAATTCATCAGTCGACATATTTCTAGCTTGGTCTTTAAATTTAATGTGCCCCTTACCACCCGGTGATCGCTTCCTGTTTTGACTGAATTAATCACAGAGTCATCATTGAATATTTGCTTCTTTGTTGACAAGATGAAATCAATCTCATTCTTCCTTACGCCATTGGGATGTAACGATGTCCAATTCCACTTTTTAGGCTTCATGAAAAAATATGTAATATGCTTATTTACGCCCTATAAGTATGGCATTTTTGTTATGTTTAATAGTTGCTTTTTTGTTCTATACGTATAGCAATATTAAGGGAAAAAGGAAAAAAAACTTAATATGCTAATTTACACTTTATGAATCTAAGATTTTGTGTCATTTTAATAGTTGCATTCTTTTCTAAATAGTTTCGTTTTTCCATCGGTTGCCTTGATTGGACCTCATGTACAATTTTTTTGAAATCTTTTGATTGTGTTCCATTCAAGGCGACTATGGTCCAAGGAAGGCAACTGATACAGAAATATTGTTTTCAATTAATTTTCAAAACGGTTAGCCTGAACAGCCAATGTGTTAGACTGTTGTTAATAAAGTTTATGAGAAATAATACTCATGATCTGCTTTCATTTTATCTTCGATAATCAACTACACATAAAATTCTGAAGTTAAGTAGTCCAATCCAAGTAAAAATTAGCGTCGGTGGCGTAATGGCTAGGGCCGTCGCCTCCTGTCCGGGAGGTCGTGGTTCGAACCTGCCACGTACCAATGTGATTTCGAATTTACATTTCATATGTACGTTTATCCGACGCTCTTACGGTGAAGGAAAACATCGTGAGGAAACCTGCCTGCGTTGAAACTCGCAGGTTGTGTGTGAAGTCGACCAACCCGCACTGGGCCCGCATGGTCGACTAAGGCCCGATCATCCTAATTCAGGGCAGGCTCGAGCCCCTCGGTGGGGACGTATATGAGCTGATATGAATGAAGTCCAATCATAGCAACCTTCCCCTACAATTAACTGAATAATATATATATACTATGTTTCTGGTGTCTCAACCAACTAATTCTATTCTTTCTTGAAGTTGGACCTACCTAACTGTACTGTCCGTACGTCACCTACAACCTACCTTAAAATACGAAATAATTATAATTTTTTTTTTAAATTAAAAGCTTTTACCTTAAAGTTTTAACAGTTCCTCTCTCTGTTTAAAACACAAATACTTGCCTATGAAACGAAATGCTTACAAACATTTAATAGAGCCAAAGTGTGAGCAAATGCCGGCACTCGCTGCAGTAATCCACAATTACAGGGACATCGGTAAGAGATTTCGGCTAAAACCCGTAAGCCCGGCTTGCGCCCCGGCTTCAGCGGCGCGAGTGTGCCCGAAGTTGCTCGAAGAGTGCCGAATGCTCGGGGGACGCAAGTTGCGATTTACTCTACTGTCTGTCTAAAATAGTAGGTCCTCGAGTACAGTTGGTTGCAAAAAAAAAACAATTGAAGGATTTTCATATTTTATTTTTTTAATGAGATCGTATTTTAAAAGAGAAATCTATACTAATTATTATTAAAAAGAAATCGTTGTGGAAGTCCTTGGGGGATGCCTTTGTCCAGTAGTGGACGTCTTGCGGCTGATTTGATGATGATGATGATTATTAAGAGGTAAAGTTTACACGTAAGAAATACTTTGCGAAACTAATTATTCAAATAATTTTAACGTAAAAATTTTTTTTTGTCACTTCAGTACAGGCCCGAGTTTAAGTGAAAGTGCGACATCGCCCTGGTGTCGTGGGGTTTGGGACTACGAGGCTGATTAGGGTGTCAGACGCGTCTTACGAGGGCTACAAAATGAAACTATTTAAAAAAAAACTACGAATTTTTTAATAAATCTAAATAATGTGAAGAATGCGGTAATTTTTGCCCGGTTTCAGGCAGAAAAAAATCACATCTCGAAAATGAAATAATAAATCGAAAAAAAATGAAAAATCCTAGATGTATGACTTTGAGCTGCTCAAAAATATATTGAAGGTGTTATCACTCATGGATTATTCAGAAGTTGTATGTTTGTGTCGCGGAGTTTACGCGCGCACAGTGCGCGAGCGCGAGCGCGGCAGTGACGGTAAATGAATTTTTTGCAGCATGATTATGTTTTTAACCAAATACGAAAAAGGGAGGGTTATGGTTTTAACAGTCTACGTATGTATGTATGTAAGTATGTAT
This sequence comes from Coleophora flavipennella, assembly GCA_947284805.1. NCBI lineage: Eukaryota > Metazoa > Arthropoda > Insecta > Lepidoptera > Coleophoridae > Coleophora > Coleophora flavipennella. The sequence continues at coordinate 591,179 of OX369275.1, forward strand.
GGATGGATGTTTATCTGTTCCCTCGTATTTCCTAAACCACTTTGGTGTCTTTGGATACTTGCCATCACTCCGCGTGTCATAGGATACATTTTATAGTTGAATTAAACAAACAAAAACAGTCGGTTTACGGACGAAAATTTTACGTGATAACATCATAAGAAAACATTGATCACAAGCCGAACGCTTAGGCCGATCGTGCCTCTCTATCGCTTGTTCGGAACGTGACACTTTTTTTTGTGAAAATGTACCGTATAAATGTTACCTCATCTGTCACTTGTTGGTAAGTGATGATTATGCCAAATAACTCCTTGACGATTTGTCTGGGCAATTGAAATAAAATTATTCTATAACCTGACTCAAAATAAAAATAAACAAAACAAAAGTACTCAGAAAAGCAAAACTCAACACAACTACTAAAGAATTCACAGACTATAAAAAGCAGCGCACAAAACATCTGGGGCACGGGAGTGCCCGAGCCAAGTCGAGCAAGGCCGTACTATACTTTTCTCTAAGCTATTCTCGTTTTGGATATAGTAACCAATTGAACTTAAGACTTAGTAAACAATTGAACTTGAAACTTAGGTTCCTTAAAATATTGTTGTTTGCGAAATATTTCAAGTCACAGTTCCTAATTTTGTCACGTAAAGAAAAATATCTAATTCCTATCTGTATTTCCCGATTCGTATAATTTAAGAATGTTCAAGACGAGAGAGAATAGGCACTATTTTACCTATGCGTGTTATATTCTATGTAGGTGTAGCCAAACACATACTTAAATAAAAAAAATCCTTCAAAATTATGACAAAAAAGTCTCCTAGAAAATAGTACTGTTCGAACAAAAAAAGTGAAATCCCAAGAAAAATAAAACGTGGCAAGTCTCGTTGAAAATTACTTGGCCATAAAAAGTAGTGAAAAGAAATGAAAAGCCAACTCTAAGTGAATAAAATTAAATGAGTGACATGGTCGTTGTAAATTTTATAAGAGTATTAAATCTCGGTAAACATTTCATTAAAAGTGAATCATATAGTTTGATTTAATAATAAGCAGTAAAAAATTAACGCACCTACATCTTTATACACTTACTACTCTTACAGAATATTTAACGTCCACGTATCACTTTTTTTTTGGGTTTCGTACCCCAAAAAAGCTAGTTTTTTAATATTTGTCAAAAAAGTAGGTGGTTGGTAGTATGGTACAAAAATTTTAAATTGTAATAGTTATAGAGTTAGGTTAATAATTATTAATCTAACTCTATAACTATTACAATTTAACATTTTTGTTCTAAAATCGATCTTATATAATCCTACTAATACAATTATGATAAATGTGAAAGTTTGTATGGATGGATGTATGTATAGATGTTTGTTACTTTTTCTCACAAAAACTACTCAACGCATCTGGCTGAAATTTGGTATTTAGACAGATTAGGACCTGGATTAACATATAGGCTACTTTTTTTCACGCACGCGAGTCGCTTGCGGCTCGAGCACCGCGCATCCTCGATGAAAGTCATAGAAACTATGTTCAGATACAGATAGTGAAATAAATATTTATTTAATCACAAATAACCACTTCGTCCAAAAACTTAATCATGCTTCAAAACATTTATTCACCGTTACTGCTGCGCTCACGTACTTTCCGCACGTAAACTCCGCGCTATATAGGTACTTCTGAATAACCCATTAGTGATGAATATTTTTTTCAATACTGTTGGTCGAAACGTGGTCCTTTGTGTGTGCAGAAAATTATTTTTTCCACACACCTGCTTTTTAGTTTACCAATTTTTTTTAATTTCCAGATCATATTCTAATCTCTGGCTGCTTATATTTTAAATCTTTACAATAGGCCTAACTTCCCTAACTTGCTTAATGTCAAGTTCAATTTCGCACTAATGCCTCTTGTATGCTTCTTCTTCTTCTTTTCGAATCGATGGTTTGAATATTGTATGCTAGTAATAATAGATCATCTTTTCCTCTTGGTTGTGAATGTCACATAGCAACCACCCAACTAAATTGAGTTGAATGTTGATATTTAACAAGTGTAGTAAGACGTATATCCGAGCGAGAGGGAGAATGAAATAGTTGCTATAGTCATCCTTCTCACATAGAAAACTTACGCGTGGTACGCAAGTAATTTATGGTTATCGCTGGGGCAACCAAATTCACGCCATATACAGTTTCAGTGGTACGTGTTTGTTTGTGAAAAGTGATTTACAAAGCAATTTATGATTTTAACTGTTTTCTCACAAATATTATAAAATACTTCTTATGATACATGGGTGTTAAAGGTAAATGACAAACTCGTACGGCTCGGGCTTGTCACCTTTGTATCATAAATGACTATTTATATGTAGCACAAAATCATATCTTTAGTGGTTCGAAACATTTTTTCGATATCTTAATTTGCTTTCGAGATATGATCTTTCTTCTAACCAAAAGCGGGCGAAAACGATAGCATTTTTTTTAGTTTTCTCAATTTAAAAAAAAAATTATAACCCTCGTCAAGAGGCGTCTTTTGATATCCCAATCAGCCACGTAGTCTTAAAACCCACTACATCAGGGCGATGTTATACTTTCCCTGAAAGTCGGGCCTATACCTAAGCGAAAAAAAATATTTCAATCTTAAAAGAACCTTATAGAACCACTTTGTAGTTCATCTGTCTAACAATACCCGTTTTCTTTTGTTCACTTAGACTTGACTCTTTAATTCATCTCACTACTTTTTCTGGTCAAATAATCTTAAACGAGATTTCGCACGTTTTTCATAATGTTTTTGTTGGGATATTGTTTCCCCGACAGTATGGAAGATGCAATATTGCACAAAATTGGTTTCCGACACATCCGCGCGCGAGTCGCGACTGCCCGACATCGTTACCGCGGCCCGCGGAACTAAAGACCCACTCCTATTTTTCGATAGGACGCGGCTCCTACGTAATACCATTCAACTTTTTTTATTATCTTCGAACAGGTCAGCGGAGCGCCGTGCACCGCATCGATCCCGTGTGCCGCGTGCCTCAATACAATTTACGTAGTAACTAATTAGTAATCTGTGATACAATACACAAGGACGTTGGTTTATTGTGCGCTGGATGTAGGCTTGTGCCCTTCGTATTGGGACACAGTAAATAAGGGATAATATATTAATATATCTACCCAATAATGCAAAACTTCTGAGATTGTAGCTGTTACTCTTCAACAGTAGTTTACTAAGTTGAGTTCCATTTGGTAACTTAACTATAAGCACACCCTGGACACTTCATACAATGGGCCAGAAACGACATTTCAAAAAAGAAATAACGGAACAAAAATAATGGTGGCGAAATCCTATACGTTCGACAACCAAACTGTAACCAATCTGTATCAATCTGGGTGACGAGGGGGTGAGGTCGGAATCTAGAGAGCGGCAGGGAGTGTCCATACTGTATGTTAGTACTATAATTTGCTAGAAGTGATTCCGAATTAGGTTCCTGTAGTTTTTAACCTGTTCTTATATGTTTTTTTTATATTTAGCTAACTACAGAACAATAGACTATAAATATATATAAGCACTACGCACTTCGAGCTACCTACAGAACAATCTTAATATATATAAATCTCGTGTCACAATGTTTGTCCTCAATGGACTCCTAAACCACTTAACCGATTATAATAAAATTCGCACACCATGTGCAGTTCGATCCAACTTGAGAGATAGGATAGGGTAGGGTAGGGTAGTTTAGGGTAGGGTAGTGTAGGGTAGGGTAGGGTAGTGTAGTGTAGGGTAGTGTAGAGTAGTGTAGGGTAGGGTAGTGTAGTGTATGTAGGGTAGGGTAGGGTAGTGTAGGGTAGGGTAGGGTAGTGTAGTGTAGTGTAGGGTAGTGTAGGGTAGGGCAGGGCAGTGTAATGTAATGTAAGGCGGTACGAAGTTCGCCGGGACAGCTAGTATAATATATGTATGTATAGAAACGTCTTTCCCTTTGCGTTAAAAATAGCAACACAGACTGAATACGAAGAAAAAGCATCTCACGTTAGCACAGTAAACCTGTTTAGAATTGCACTCCAGATATTATTGACTTAACTTTCATCATTGGCCACAAATGAGAAGGATCTTATACGTTGCACATGACATCCTTCTTATTTCTTAGCAGACCCCGTGGTGTCTATAATGAAACTCCATTCCAGTACCCACTCCTACCTAAACTGATTACCCCGAAACTCACTTCTCGTAACAGACTTCCACTAAAGCGGGTATCTCCTCTCGTTAGGCAGCCTGCCTTGACCGTCCCGCTCTCACGCACCGGATATCACTATCAATTAAGCGGGACAACTGATCCCCTATCGCACCGCTCAAAACCCAATTACGGCGCCTTTGACGAGAGGGCTTCAGATTAAATTTTTCAACACTCCCAACGGTTAATTTGAATAATCAGCGCCGTCCACTGATACCGATAGATGGCGCTCTCTGATAAATCCAATTTATCAGCTCAGAAACGGGATTCGGACGGTGTTCCGGGATAATAGTGAAATACTACTCCTTGGAAATTGGTTTGCTGGGGGGTGGAGGGGGGAGGGGAGCGAGGCGCTATTTGGTAAGGTTAGCTGCGCAAGGTTAAACTGAGCAAAACCTGAATCGCAAATCAAATGTTGTAGGGAAAATAGGAATTTCGCAAAAAAATGTTATCTACCATTTATCACTTTGCATTCATAAAGAGTTGCCTTATTACCCGACTACGAAAAAATTAGGGTTATGTTTTTGACAGTCTATATATTATGTATGTATGTATGGATATTCATCTGTTCCCTTGTATTTCCTAAACTACTCAACCGATATTGAGAAATGAGGTGTCTTTGAATTCGTGCTATCACTCCACGTGTCAAAGGATATATAGCAGTAAAAAAATCAAAATGGCAGATTTTATGGGTGAATTACAAAACCCAAAAAAAAATATTTTTATATATTCATATCATGTTTGGTATCAAAAGTAAGGTCTCGACGAGTGAATTCTAAATATATAAATATACTTAAGCAAATGTTTTTAGTTTCTTATCAAATTGTCTCACAAGCGATATTGTAAGACGGCTCAAATACGCGCGCGCGCTACCATCAAGCGACACGACACGCCGCACGCCGCGGGTAGCGAGGTGGAATGGCGTTATACTCTGAGCACAAAAAATTTAGAAATAAAATGAAATTTAAAAAAACTAAAACCCGATTACGGAAAAGTATGAAAACAAGAGTTTCCCGCCTGGAATTAGTCTTTATTTTTCCCTTCATCTGGGATTATAGCCGTGGTTGAAAGCCATAAATTTGATTACGATAGATATATAAATAAAAAAAAAATTGGGTTTTAGTTTTTTTAACTTTTATTTTATTTTATTAACTCATCAGTTTGTTTTTATTATTCTAGATTAAATGAAAAAAGTGTATTCTTAAATACAGATCAAAATTATATAGATTACGTTTAACTAAAAAGAACATTTGTCTCTTTTTAAATTTGCTAAACACGAAGGACAACTTACCTAACCAATTTATTTATATATTATTTTATATTTTATATATATATATATATATATTTATAAATTTCCGTGATTGCTATAGTGAGGCGTCGTCGGATGCGTGGAGTAATGCTGGGTAGCGTTTCTTAAACGACATCTTTATATTATTTGACTGGTGTCTCAATAAACTTATTCTATTCTATTTTATATTTAAAAAGAACCCGACTGCTTAAATGTAGGTACCCTATATCACTCAGGGAGTCGAGACGGCTCTAACGACACCTTGCACTCCACAATGTATCAAGCCATACAAGACACAGGCTAAGTCAAAGAAACAGACATACATACATATATACATACATAGATACATACAACCTGGAAAAACATGACCCTCCTTGTTGGGCAAGCCCTCTCGTACATCTACTAGGTACGCTAACAACTGGGTTTGCGCTCAGCGTCCCCCCCACTCACCAACTCTTTGGGCATAAAGTGAGGGCCGCTACTACGCCAACACCGTGAGACTAAGGCCAGGACCAACAGCAGTCATGATATCAGCTCATATACGTCCCCACCGAGGGGCTCGAGCCTACCCTTAATTATGGCGATCGGGCTTTAGTTCGACCACGCGGGCCCAGTGCGGGTTGGTTGACTTCACACACAACCTTAGAGTTTCTTCGCAGGTAGGCATGTGCAGGTTTCCTCACGATGTTTTCCTTCACCGTAAGAGCGTCGGATAAACGTACATATGAAATCGAAATTCGAATACACATTGGTACCTACGTGGTGATCTCCCGGACAGGAGATAGTGGTCCTAGCCGTTACGCCATCAACGCCTTTGTCGTCGGTAAAAAAGACAAATCTGTAGCCAACAGCGCAGCGTTCGGAACACTAGAAGTGAGCTGGCCGCTGCTGCGTGCTATGTGTGGGTGTGTGGTACTCGGCCGAGATCACAGCGTTAGCGGTGCGCTCACGCAGTACTCATTTTTCATGTTTATTTCTCCCGACGACGCATCCCATTCGTGCACTGATCGGCTTAGTCTGTCGCCTCTCTAATCTGTTTTATAAAAAGTTTGTTTTAATACTGACTGTCTAGCTGGCCAATAACTGGAGAGAAGATGGAAGAAATTGTTCACAGTTCATTTGGTTAATAATATGATCTGGATTATGACAGAAATTAGACAAACTGTTTAACAGGAATGCCGTGATTGCTATAGTGAGGCGTCGTCGGATGCGTGGAGTAATGCTGGGTAGCGTTTCTTAAACGACATCTTTATATTATTTGACTGGTGTCTCAATAAACTTATTCTATTCTATTCGGTCGCCGGTTGAGGAGCCACGGCTTGGCCCCCGAGCCAGCTCGTACCCGGCCTTAACGGTGTGGGAACGCAGCCAGTGTGATGGGCACTTTTGAAATAGCAGCCGCCTGGGGGCCTAATAGACTAAAGTTTTTGTTTCTTCTTTTTTTCTTTTCTCTTTTTGATGACACAAGTAGCATTTTTTTTTACATTTTGACATTTAGTTCGCAAATGTTGAGCGTTATATTTTTTTACAATAACGAGGACTTATTCATCTGTAGGTGATTATTATGCTCTTAAAATTTTTGAAGTCTGTTAAAAATAACGTGTTACCAATATCAAAATCATATTTAATTTATTTTTCAGACAACAAGATCCAATACGTTAGTAAACAAATAAGCTTAACCTATGTTAGTAACTTATAATTAAGAGAGATTTAGTCCGATTGATGAACGTCCACACAAGTGGACTGTCGAATCTAACGGCTAATGCCCGTAAGATAGTGTTGGGGCTGTCGCAATCCGTTTATTAACACTAAAAGAAATTGATAAGTGTAGCGTTTGATGATTTCGAAATTACTTATTTTTGTTAACTTCAACATAAAAATAAAATTTTAAGAAAACTAAAAAACCAACTTCAAAAATAAATTCACTTAAAATTATGAAATGCAGACTGTTTTGGAGCATTGTGGACCATTAGAAGCCTTTTTTGTATGGATGGGGCTCCCCATTGTTAGCGGTATATAAAACAAGATCCGTCGTGGGTTTCAGTCGGGTAGTCGGGTAGTCGGGTAGTCGGGTACCCTAGCCTGTGTGTATATAGTTATTGTACGGCTGTGGTTGTTGCGTATAATACTCATTGTGAAGCCTCATATCAACGGCTACTTTCGTGGTGCAAACGACAAGTGGGCCGGCGATCAGACGAGCAGGCAAGCAGGCGATCAGGCGAGCGGGCGAGCGGGCGAGCAGGCGAGCAGACGAGCAGGCGAGCCGGCGAACACGACAAAATATTTTGACAGAACAGTCGGGCCTGACTCCCCGCACGTAGGCAAATTAGAGAACAAATTACTACTGAATGCAGAGTGTTACTGGATAATAAAAACGATGTTATTACAAATATATTGTTTGAATGTTTATCAAGGCTTTTCAGTAGATTATAATTATTGTTTGAATCACATGCTCATTGCATACTATATTGAATAAAATGCTCTTAAGACGAGGGCTCATTTGAAGCTTCGCGCTGTTTTTTATTATTAATATTTCTCAATCCGGCGTTTTTCGGCGCGCTGTTTAATATAATACAAGTCAATTCAATATCAAGGTATTTATTCAAAATAGGTGCAAATTACACTCTTTTTGATAGTCATAAATTAATAATAACATAATTTCATTTGTGAAAAATCAAGAAATAAACAATCATTAATAAGTTAATAATGTCAATATTTAATTCTAGAAATAAACCAGATTATGTCATTAAAACATGAAAACAATATGACACGAAAAGTTATTTACACAATAATTGAATGTCATTGAAACCTTTGACAAGAGTAGGCCAGTTCACACGGACAGCACCCGGTCACGAGTATAACGCGAGAGTCAGCCATCGCTCCCATCAACCATATTAGAGGAAAAGGAGCGAACCGGCTCCCGTTGCGCCACCATCCGCACAAACATTTAAGCGAGCATGCACCACTCATGTCAATGCGAATATAAAAATATTAATTAAAAGAAGTACTAGACTTATCATCATGTCTTGTCGCTTCCATGTCAATTCTTAGGTTGTTTATCATTTTATTACCATTAAACATGTTTAGTAGTGTTGACAGAAGAAACACTGTCAACCCATACATTTTTGTCGTTAAAATATTTGGATGTCTTATAATAACCTTTTTTACAAAGAGTACTTTTGACACAATTTTAATATAAATAGTATTAAGTCTAGTGGATGTCTTTCGGCTGATGTCATGATGATGATGAAGTGTGACAGTCCAAGTGTTGTTCCGTGAACTGTCTGACAAGCTACTGGCAAGCTGAGTGTACAGGAAGCCATCGGCTAAAACTAACTATTCAAAGTGTAACACGAGCGGCAGCGAATCATTTATTTGTGTGTGAACCCAGATACGTCACTAAGTATGTATGTTATTACTTTGAAGGTTCCTATAAACTTTGTTAACATGCTTTCGAATACTCTTTACAACTTGTAGCACTGCGCTTTAATGTCAAATAGACATTGATATGCTACAGAAAGAAAGTAATTTGTTATTTCACTGAAAATCAACTATTTAGATTGCAGAAAATACGAATTCAACAAATAAAACAAAAATATTTTACGAGCACTTCTGGAATCGACGAACGAACCAGCAATTATGTTAAAGCGAGACCTAGTGGACCGTGAAAGCATCTCTAGCAGGGGTCAGAGAGACCGCCGGGCGTGCTCGAGCGCGGAGTACACCAGGCAGGTACAGAGAGTTCGCTCCATAAAGAGTTTTAAAATGTGCAATAAACTGAACTGTAATTGAATTGCATTGGGAGCAAAGGTCGCAAGCTCGCAAACCGATATTAATAATCCAGAATTAAAGAAACCGATTTCAAAAACTCCATATTTATAATTTCTCGACCCCGTAGTACGGTACGTACCTACATAGGGTACAGAAAGTGTCGTTATCGCAAAAAAAGTTTTTCTAATTTTCGTGGCAGTGTGTTCTTTGTAACACATACCAAAAATCGGAACATCTCAATTCCGTCCGTCCGTGCATCTCTGTGCGTCCTTCCGTCACGCTTGGCTCTGGAGGCTAAATCTTTAAGCCGATTGAGACCAAATATGGAACTTAAGGTTTTAAATTATTTTATATACGGATTATAAAAACTTTCTTATTGCCATCAAAACAAAGAGTAGCTGTCATTAAGTAAAAACTTATAAGTATATATTTGGCTACGAATAAGTATATATTTGGTCATGCAACATAAATTTATCAAAATTAAAAAAAAAAAATTAAGAAAACAGAATTGATCAAAAAATATCGAGAAAGTTTAGGGCGTGCTGCCGTACAGATTATTTTGAACTTTTCATAGTAAGTAGGTTCTAGAAACGATATTTTTTAGATTTTCCACTAGTTTTCCAACATTTTGTAGTCTATTCTGGATGAAAAAGTACTTTTTTACAGCCGTTCATTATAATATCCAATATATCCAATCCGGAGTAGGTGAAAAGCGAACTCTCTGTTATTGTCTGCTTCTTGGTGAGATGAGGATCGAGTGCAAACCCGTCGGACGGCCGCCGCGGGCGCCGCCTTCCCTTAATTAGAATCAGGACGCGCTGGACGCGCTGGACGCGCTTTGCGGTGTGGTGCAAGGCTGAAGAGAAGCTTCATGGCCCCTAGTTGACTGACCTAAGTTTTTATCTTCTCACTGGTTCAGTATGATCCATAATTACTGGTTGTGCCATCAGTGCCGCACTCCGACTTGTTCGCTGACCACTGTGCTACTTTATTATTCCAAGAGGGTTTGAGATTCTGTGATCTCTTGATCGGAGAGTGAGTTCTGTTGGTGTGTGAGCTATGTATAAATTAATTTATTTTATGTTACTGGGTTTACGTTGTTTTCTATTTTATGATATTTTTATTATATATTATTTCTTGTGTTAGCTAAGTACCTATTTTGGATAAATGCGAAAATGATTTCTGATAAACAGTCATGTTATGTGAAATAAATATAAATTAATATAAAATCGAATTGGTCAAATCGCAGTAAAGGTTTAAGACCTCTAATCCAAATCGTTCAACCGAGAGCGCCACTTATAAGAAGTCTATTTTTTGACGGTTCGTTTTAGAAAATTTGTTCAAAATCATGAGCAGGAGCCCCGCAAAACTATCTGCTCCTGCATGGACTATAACATAGTGGTGATATTAGTAAGTACAATATTTTAGTTTTAATTCAAAGAATTGGAGAATACTAAAGAAGAGGCAAATGATAATATGAAGTCAATATTTAGCTAAAAGTCAAGAAGCGTTAGCACCAGAAATGACCAGATGCAATAAAAGTAATATTGGAACTTGATTTTAATTTTGATGACACACGAACGATATTTTATAATTTATTTTTAAAGGTATGTTTAATATATATGCGTATATATAATTATTTATTTTTATTTTATAGTCCGAGTAGGTTTTATTTATTAAGTGTATGGTATTTTATTTGATAATATATAAAAAGCGATAATAGCTTTATATGTTTTAGTATATAAGTTTAAAATTATTTATCATTATTCATGAAATTTTCTGTTGTTGTTGCTCGCGTACTACCGTCTCTGTGCTTTTTCTTCTTGCACTGGGTTGTCTGGTAGAAAATAAGACCGCCTAAACTGTACGTCTCTTACCTTTTAATTTAAATTTTGAATGTTATGTATTTATTTTGATGTAAAATAAAGAGTTATTTGAGTTTGAGTTTGAGTTTGAATGCATGCATACGCCGCTAAAACGATGTAGAAATAAAAAAAGGCGGATATGAATGAGTTAAGTTTTTTGTGACTTAGGCCAGCACATAGCCGGAGGGTGACCGGCCCACTATCGCGCTGCGAAAGGATTACGAAAGTAAACAGAGCGCGGTGAAGTTAATCCCTAAGTCCCTGATGAATTAAAAATCTCGGCACAAGATTCCTTTTCTGTTAGTATAACAACGGAGTAACGCTGGAAAAGTTTGTTCAGACATCGCGAGTTGTTTTTTTTATTCACAATTGGTAAGCCCTTGGCATCATCTCACCTGATATTAAGTAACGATGATGCCGAAGATGAAAACGAGCTGACCAAGATTAACCAACACAATAGGGAACTGGCTATCTTATCTTCCAGCCGGAACACATGAATGGTCTTAAAACTGATGTTTGGAGGCAGAGAGATAAGATGGTGGTAGATAGCCAGGCGGGCTTAGCAAATGCCCTACCACCATCTAAACCGAGTTGTACAAGTTGACCCCACCGGGAATCGAACCCGCGACCTCCTGGTGTGAGGCGAATGGACTAATCATTACGTCACGGAGGCGTTTAAAAAATTGAGGCGGTTTTCAATAAGAAGGATGCCAAACTAAAAGAGAAAACATTTTTTATTCTTTGAATATTATCCTACCATAGTGATTTTTAAATATATTATTGACACAATACAAAACTAGGTAATAGGTTTTTCTATTTTCAATACAGCTTTATAAGAAAATATTTATTTATCGTTCAGTGTTTTCATACAAAATACATTTTGGCCATTATTTGTTTATTTTTAATAAATGAATAAAAAATATCGATTAAAAATATTCTATAAACCGAGCTTATTATTGTGTCAATAAATTTAAAATGGCTTCTACGTACAAGTTCTTGTACAATAGTTATGTTTGGAGTCGGTTAGAATTTGCTAGTGCAGTTTGGTGTCCCTTTTATAAAATTCAATTTAAGAGACTTGAAAGAATTCAGAACAAATTTGTTAAAACTCTAGACTACAGGACCGGTTTTATTTATTCTGATTATGATATTTCTATTGATAGACACCAACTCCCTACTCTGGAACATCGTCGAAATTGTGCTGATGCTGTCCTTCTTTATAAATTTGTTAATAATATTATGGATATCCCCTCGCTGTTCCTCGTAGGCAAGAAAGGACGTGTAAAAAAGGCACTATTTTCCGTTCCCCGATCTAGGACCAATAATACAGGCAACACTTTCCTCAGACGTGCCTGTGAGTTTTACACTACCAGACTCAATAGCGGTGACATCGACATTTTTCATTCGACTATTCTTAAATTTAAGAAATAAATTTTTAAAACTATTAAAATTCAACTCAAATATACACTCAAATAAAATATGCACGAACTTAATCTTACCCCGGGCACGGCACGCCATACTTTTGACTACATACTCTGTAAATTTAGTAGCTAATCCAATTGCCTTTAAGCGAGTTTTAAAGCAGCGGCAGCGAAGCCTTTTGTTGTTATAGTATGTCGTGCGTGCCTCAATAAGACGTAGGTACAAGTTAACAAAAGACTGGGCACTAATTATATATCTACCCACATTTTTATTTATTTTTTATAGATGAGATTAAAGCATTAAAACTTACCTTTTGTTCTTAAATTAGGGAAGAGACTGGTTACCCACAACACAGGGAATCCTAGTGTGGGGACCAGGGATACTTACTGTGCTTTATATATAAGTAAGTTTCTTTTTGGTGCAATAAAATATTTTTTTAATTTTAATTTTTTTTAATTTTTCAATGAATGTATATTACAAAAAAAAAGTCTTTGTATTTTGATTTTCTGTACTTTCTTATTTTTTTTTTATCGTGTTAGCTAAGTAGTAGAAATAGAAACTGTTTTGTGTAACCATAAGTTAGGGATCTAATCAGTATTTTTCATTCTATGTGTGCGTGCTCTACTATCTAAGGTATTGTTTGTCTCAGAACCACTTCTGTCTGCACCGTGCACCGTGCACGTGCACCCGCCGCGCGCTGCGCGCAGGGACGACGCGCCGACACGAGCAGGTACGACGTACGTGTGGAATGGGTGACGCAGGTCTTATTTGACCTACATTTGTGTATATAATAATATAACTGGTTTCTTAGAAACGGCTCTAATCCATGGTGTGACTGTGTTTGCTAACTGTCTCTTTTTGTTAATTTCTTTCAAGTTTTAATATTGAAGATTCAAGATATTTATTCAAATATAGCGAAGGATAGACATAATATTTTGCACAGATATAACTGAGGGTGTGGAAATTGACAAAACTACTAATTATCATAACCTGACATAGTACCCAAGGATCTGGCGAAAACTCATGCACGTTCACTCGTGTCGTATGCAACAAAACGAAGAATTTACGTGATATTTTGCAAAGGGATAGTAGAAGTGAAAAGCAGTGACTTAGACTACTAATAAGCATAGTCCGATAAAGCTTTCGAAGATTTGAAGAAAACTCATTTCCACGCTCCACGCACTCTCGATAACTATTTCCTTGAAGCTATGTCCACGCAGGCGAAGCCGTAAGCAAACGCTACTGATTCAATAAATTGAAGTAAAGATTATGTAGGGCAATGAAGCGTGCTATCGCTCGTAGTTTTCCTGCGTGATCGAATCAGAAACGAGGAGATCCGTAGGAGAACTACAGTAACCGACATAGCCCTCAAAATCGCTGAACTTAAGTGGCAGTCGGTGGGGCACATACCCGGTAGAACAGGTGGCATTATCGACCTCTCACCGGAAGACGAAGTGAAGTAGGCCTCCCGCTCTGGGAACCGAAGACCTGGTCAAGGTCGTGGGAGGCGGCTGCATGCAAGCAGCGCATGACCGGTCGTTGTGAAAATCTTTGGGGGAAAATTTTGTCTAGCAGCAGACTCGACTGATACAAGAGATAAACATACAATTTTCATGAAGTAGTCTAACCCTTTTAAGGGATAAGAGCACGGCCCTGCGTCTCGCACAATATTGCTAAAAGAGCTAGGCCCTGCGTCTCGCACAATATTGCTAAAAAAGCAAGGCCCTGCGTCTCGCACAATATTGCTAAAAGAGCACGTCCCTGCGTCTCACACAATATTGCTAAAAGAGCACGTCCCTGCGTCTCGCACAATATTGCTAAAAGATCACGTCCCTGCGTCTCGCACAATATTGCTAAAAGAGCACGGCCCTGCGTCTCGCACTATATTGCTAAAAGAGCACGGCCCTGCGTCTTGCACAATATTGCTAAAAGAGCACGGCCCTGCGTCTTGCACAATATTGCTAAAAGAGCAAGGCCCTGCGTCTCGCACTATATTGCTAAAAGAGCAAGACCCTGCGTCTCGCACAATATTGCTAAAAGAGCACGGCCCTGCGTCTTGCACAATATTTCTAAAAGATCACGTCCCTGCGTCTCGCACAATATTGCTAAAAGAGCACGGCCCTGCGTCTTGCACAATATTGCTAAAAGAGCAAGACCCTGCGTCTCGCACTATATTGCTAAAAGAGCACGGCCCTGCGTCTCGCACTATATTGCTAAAAGAGCAAGACCCTGCGTCTTGCACAATATTGCTAAAAGAGCACGGCCCTGCGTCTCGCACTATATTGCTAAAAGAACACGGCCCTGCGTCTCGCATTATATTGCTAAAAAAGCACGGCCCTGCGTCTCGCACTATATTGCCAAAAGAGCAAGACCCTGCGTCTCGCACTATATGAGCACGGCCCTGCGTCTTGCACAATATTGCTAAAAGAGCACGGCCCTGCGTCTCGCACTATATTGCTAAAAGAGCAAGACCCTGCGTCTTGCACAATATTGCTAAAAGAGTAAGACCCTGCGTCTTGCACAATATTGATAAAAGAGCAATACCCTGCGTCTTGCACAATATTGCTAAAAGAGCAAGACCTTGCGTCTTGCACAATATTGCTAAAAGAGCACGGCCCTGCGTCTCGCACTATATTGCTAAAAGAGCACGTCCCTGCGTCTCGCACAATATTGCTAAAAGAGCAAGACCCTGCGTCTTGCACAATATTGCTAAAAGCCGGAGTATTTGATCTGAATCAATTAACTTTATCCACTGAACACGTAGAGCTACTCGTACGAGAAGCTACAAAACACGAAAACCATTCAAGTACAATATTGTTCCCCAAATAATTTCGCTCCGGATATTTACGTTTCAACAAAACAAGTTATCGTTTGAATATTCATGTCTTGCTCTCGGATAGTTGCAAGGGCCTAGCTATAGGGTCTCGCCAAATTATCGACGAGACATCAGCCCCGGGCGGCCACAAAGAGCTTTATCTCCAGGGAATAAGTACGGACGCGGTTGAGATATGTGCCACTTACAGCGACGTCTGTCCAGGTAATGACCGACCTCATCATGGTCAGTTAACTTCGTGATCGACGTGACCACGCGAGCCGCACTGAGCTACGGTGGCTTCACTGTAACTACATTAAGTAATACTCATAATTTCAATTGTTTTTAGGGTTATGTTATGTACCATGTAACGCTAAGCCTACGCGGTCTGTCCGACTTTTAAAATGTTGTATCTATTGAACCGCAACAGGCAGCCATCTGAATTCCTTTATTAAACCGTAATCGGCAGCAATTTGCAACTTCAGTAATGATTACCAATTTAAAACTTTTATATTTAGTGAACGAATTATTTATCGAAAAAATTGATCTTAGCAAACCCATACTAGTTTTGGAAATAATTTTTCAACGAAAACCCTCACGATAGAGTAAGTAAGTAACAAAAAACACCCAAACTGTACATGTAGGGTACACTTTACATGTAGGGTCCACTTTACATGTAGGGTCCACTTTACATTTAGGGTCCACTTTACATGTAGGGTCCACTTTACATGTAGGTTGCACTTTACATCTAGGGTACAATTTACATCTAGGGTACACTTTACATCTAGGGTACAGTTTAAATGTAGGTTTACATTACTATTCAAATTTTTACTTTATAGCTCCAATATTCTTTGAGAAAAACTGTTGTTACATATCGACGGACAGACAGACAGTCAGACGGATATGGCGAAGCTATTAGAGTTCTTAGTTTGACTTGTTTATTCTGCAAAAAAGGGCGGTTTGCGCGATTAATGGAATGCGTTCTCGTGAGTCGCTCCGAGATAAGTTAAAAGATATTAATATAATGACTTTCCTTTGTCAGTACATTTATGAAAATATAATGTATGCTCGTAAAACTCTGCATCTCTTCTCACTGAATATTGACAGGCACAGTCGTAACCTTCGAAACAAAAATAAACTTCAAATTACTTATACCGAACTTAGCAAAATCAATAAGTCCTTCGTGGGACATTGCACACTCACGTATAACATATTACCCGATGATGTCTTAAATTGTCAGAAAAACAGTTTAGAAATTGTGTCGAAAGAACTCTTTGTAAACAAGGTTAATCAAATAAGATTAAAGGCAAATCTTGTTTAACAGGCATGTAATGTAAGAATTGACGTGGAAGACGAAAGACATGACAAATCTCATCTTATGTCTCGTTGTTTTCATCATCATCATTAATATGGTTATGTATGTACTTACTATACTATATATGTTATGTATGTATTATGTATATGTATTTTAGTTTATATCGTTTATATTTACTTATATATTTACGTGTTTAAGAATGGATATTTATTTATATTTTTATTTTATTTATTCTCTATGAATTAGTTGCTACTACCCTACAATAATGATTTCTCATGTTTCCTTCACCTAAAGGTTGTTTGGAAGAGATTGTTTGTTAGCGATAAGACCGCCTATATGTACAACTTCCTTAATCATTGTATATTTTTTTTCTTATGTTGTGCAATAAAGTGTTTTCAATCAATCAATCAAGTTAAGTATTGTTTTAAATATATATTTATTTTTGATTTTTTAATTTTAGCATTGACACGAGTGGTGTACGCTCGCTTAAATGTTCGTGCAGATGGTGGCGCATCGGGAGCCGGGTCGTTCCTTTCCCTCTAATATGGTGGAGGGGAGCGATGGCTGACTCTCGTGTTATACTCGTGACCGGGTGCTGTCCGTGTGAACTGGCCTACTCTTGTCAAAGGCATTAATGACATTCAATGATTTTAGTGTATAAATTCTCATATCATACTGTCTACATGTTCTAATGACATAATTTGTTTTATATCAATGATTATATTTTGACGCTATAAACTAATGTTTTTTGTTTTAGTTTTCACAAATGACATGTATAATTATGTAATAACTATTCTGTGACTATCAAAATGAGTGTAATTTGTACCTCTTGACTACAGAACCCTAATAAAACTGACCAAGTGTAAGTCGTACTCGCACTAAGGATTCTGGACTAATTAAAAAGAAATCACTTTTCTGGTGCTCTCGTTGATGCCTTTTGTTTGAAATGAATACGTCTCAATGTTGTACTCGTGTGTAGAGTTGCGATGGTACCAAAACCCTTGGAGCGCGATACCGCTCACCAAGGTTTTTTTGTCTGACGAAGAAATACTAATTAAGAATTGACGACCAACTAGGATCAGCAATATTTTATAACGTTTGAATAAAACAGGTCCGTCCGATGTTACCGCAATAAATAGGAACTATTCGCATTAACCCTCGGCCGCTGCTGCTGCTGGCGAGACCGCTTGAATCCGCACCCTGAGACCGTAACGAGCTCAATGAAACCCTTTTGAATTCAATTAAGGAACATCGGAGTTCTTTCCCGTTTATTTAGACCTCTCTGAGCGCCACCTGAGGCTTTCCTTGGGGCGGGAGTCCAATTTGGGGCTTCAGCTCTTGGTCTTGATGTCACTGTCATCATGAAAGATTCATCATCAATATTTTGGATCAACAGATCACCCCTTAATTCGGCAAGTATGTAAAGAAAAATTTAGAGAATTTATCTTTACTAGCTGTATTACTAGCTGTTGCCCGCGATTCCGTCCACGTAGATAATTGAACATGAAAAATTAAGAAAAAAAAAACATGACAATGAATTATTTAAGATCCGAAAAAAACAGAGCCTTTGGGAAACAGACGCTCACTAAACTAGAACGGGAAGTTTTTTTGGATGAGCATATACTACTATCCTATAGATACTAAGTTATTCTACTGGATTCAGATCAGGAGGCCACGGGTTTGATTCCCGGCGGACCATACTTGGTAACATTCGGTTTGGATGGTTGTAGGACATTACTTAAGTCTGCCCGACTGGCTTCGATCATGTTATCTAAGTCTTGCCATCAAAACATAATTGTTAACACCATGATGTGTTCCCGCATGCGGGAAAGATATCCATTTCTGTTGCTAATCCTGGTAAACTCACTTCCGCTTTCGACATCAGAAGCTTACTAACCGTGCCTACGTTAGACACGGCCACGTCCAGTTTTAATGAATCTTCGAAATATATTTGGTACTGTAAGAGTACTTTAGATTTTGCTTGCTAGTTTAATGTCTCGGTCACTTTTTGACAGATTTTTAAATATTTTATGATAGGTATTTTAGGATATATGCTGCTAATATACAAAGTTTCGTCACAATCAGTTCAGTGGTTTTTTTCATGATGCGCGTTCAAGCAAAAAGAAAGATAAACAAATAGGTAACTCATAAAAAACTAATCTAAGATGTTCCGTTATTCATTATAAGTCGCCCTAGTTAATAATTCAAAATTTTATGTGCTTACTCAAAATAGGTGCATATACACTCTTTCTGATGGTCATGAAATAGTAATTACACCCTACTCCAACAGGGTTTTGACATCTGTGGTCAGGCAGCGGAGTGGTATCGATCCTGCGCCCTCCAGAAATGAGCGGTATAAATAATCGCCTGCGTCTAGGCTGGTGAGTCAGCTCAACCTCTATTAATTAAGCTAGATTATATACTCACCCTTCCTACCCTCATCATATACTCGTGGGTACAACTCGGCAATCTGCATCAGGGCAAACACCAACAGCTAAAGTCGACGCGGTGCTCAAAATGGGTACTAATTTCGCAATGAAAATAAGCTGAGACCCATACCACACCCTGGACACATCATACAACGGGCCAGAAATGACATTTCAAAAAAGGAATGATAAACGAAATGGCGGAGAAATCCTATACGTTCGACAATCAAACTGTAACCATTCTGTATCAATCTGGGTGACGAGGGGGTGAGGTCGCAATCTAGAGAGCGGCAGGGAGTGTCCATACTGTACATTAGTACTAATATATATAATCAAGCATACCAATTGCACATCTTATGTTTTTTTTTTACTTATGTATTTCTCATTTACTGTGAACAATAAATAAATAAATAAATATCTTCAAAGCTACGAATGGGTGTGCTACGGGGTATGGGGCATGTGGCATGGGGCATGTGGCATGGGGCATGGGGCATGGGGCACAGGGCAAGGGGACGCGTAGCCGCCACGACTACGGCGTAGCCGGCTGTTCGTGGTAAGGACATCAACAGCAACAATGAGGTTCCATCTTCCTCTCGTGACCACTAAGCGGTCACAGCGCGGTTAAACTTTCAGATTTTTTTGTTGAATTACCAAGGTTTTGATTTTTATGGTTCCGTAAGTAAAAGAAAAATACACAAAAAAATCGAGTTCACTTGTGGGTTTGTCCGTCCATCCTTCCATGACAAACGCTTTTGTAGAAAACTTTGTGACATGTTACGCATATTTTTGTGACGTACATGTACAGTAATTTCATGTGCGCGGAAAATATTATGTAACTAGCTTTTGCCCATGGCTTTGCTCGCGTGGGCATCGTTGTTATGATTATGTTGGGGGTGGGTAGTGCGTAGGCGAGTGTTTGCTTCAGATCCTTCGGGAACTATATCACGCTATTCTGATTAACAGTCTATTTCACTTCCCACTACTTCAACTATTTCTATCCGAAATAACCTAACCATCTTCGAGAGTGCCGACAGAAGTGAAAAGTTTTATAATTTTTGACCCTACGAGTGTTCCTGGCAAACGACTAGGTTGACATTTTTTTGACCCTGCGAGTATTCTTGGTAAGGTGTCGGCTATGGTAACAGTGCCGCGAGTTCAATAGTTTTTTCCCATCTCAAAAATTGCCCGCGCGCCTAAAGAAGTTTTCACTTCAAAAATCACGTCAATACGTTGCTCCGTTGTAACGCTGCCGTGCGCGAGTTTGGAAATCAGGGAACTATTTCGGGTTATGCTAATTAGTAGTTAGTGTCATTTCCCACCCCTTCAACTATTTCTGTGCAAAAAAATTTTTTGCAACCATCCGTTGCTCCGTTGCGATGTTAAAGAAATCAACCAAAAATCATATATTTTTTGGTTCCCTCAGAAACTGTATCGCATCGGACTATGCTATTTTCACAGGATCAAAAGTGTCCTTTCCCGTGACACAGGCTACTTTCATTCTAAATTTTGTCAAGATTGGTTTAGGTGTTGAAGCGTAAAAAGGTACAAACAAACAAACACATTTTCACATTTATATATTAGTAGGGATTTTGACAGTCACAAATATATAAATAACTGCAATTTAAACGGGCAGTTCTTGTATACCATTGGTTTCTCGAAAGAGCTCCAACGATTTGGCTTAAAATTGCTATATGGGGGCTTTTGGGGGCGAAAAATCGGTCTAGATAGTGTTGTAACCCGACTACGAAAAAAGGAGGGTTGGCATGTTTTTGATAGACTTTGTATGTATGTTTATGTGTATGTTCATCTATTCCTTCGTATATCCTACACCACTAAACAGATTTTCACAAATGTGGTGTGTTTGGATTCATGCCATCACTCCGCGTGTCCTAAAATATATAGCACTAGTTTTTCGCGCGGCTTCGCCCACGTGGACATCGTTTTTATGACTGTAATTCAGGGTGATTAGTAAATTATGACGTTTCCCACCTACTCAACCATCTCTGTGCAAAAAATCACAGCAATCGCGTATTTTTTTAATTCCGTCAGGAACTGCATCATATTATGCTATTTTCTCGGGATAAAAAGTAGCCTATGTCCCCGTGACGCAGGCTACCTGCATACCTAACTTCTTAAAGATTGGTCAAGGCGTTGAAGCGTGAAAAGGTAACAAACAAACACATTTTCACATTTATAATATTAGTAAGGATTTAAATAATCAACATGGCCTTAAATCTGTGAAAACCCATTTTTCAGTTATAACGCATTGCGTCTTTTCCGCGCAGTGGGTATCATATTATTTTAACATAACCTTTTAGAAGCGAGGCCAGCACACCGGTTATATATGAGTGTAGACCACAATCCAATTAGACCTTTTTTAGACATTAGACATTATTAGACATTTTTAGGTATTTTTCCATGTTACAGCTTTATTTCTACTTTTAAATAACAAAATTTTTCATATGTTTTTCTACATATTTATTCCAAAAATTCGTTTTCACACAAATAAGTTATGTTTAGTTCAGACGCCTCGAAGACTACGAGCACCATTTGGTCGCCCAGGTTCTGGCTCTAACAGCAACATGATACATACATACCGCCGTACAGTCACGCACAACGAGTGCCAATTGACTGGGCCGCAGCGTCACCGCCACTCGGCGGCGGACACAATTGACTGGGCCGCAGCGTCACCGCCACGCGGCGGCGGACACAATTGACTGGGCCGCAGCGTCACCGCCACGCGGCGGCGGACACAATTGACTGGGCCGCAGCGTCACCGCCACGCGGCGGCGGACATAATTGACTGGGCCGCAGCATCACCGCCACGCGGCGGCGGACACAAGTGACTGGGCCGCAGCGTCACCGTCACGCGGCGGCGGACACAATCGCAAGACGTCGCTGCCACTGGCCATCAGTATTTACACGGAGCCAGTAACTGCCGCTTCGCTGGTCATACAGAGCTAATGTGAACCACTGGGCAATGTTGAGATTTTACTCATAAAACTAAACACCTTTCGTAGACTTGTAAAATAGTTTAGATTAGATTAGATTAGATTTATTCATCACACGACACAAATTCATAAAATATACATGTCAAACTATAAAATATGTCAATGGTGAGGTGTCGACAAAAATTAAATTTTCAAATTAACAAAAACAATATTATACATAATTGGAGTTCTCATACCAAACTGTTTAGCTAATTGGACAGTTCTAATTATGTACAAAAAAATGGTAATACGTTCCTTGGGACAGTTGTTAAGATAAGATAAATATCCTTTATTGTACACCAAATATAAAAAAAATGAAAAAACTTATTAACTAGCAATATACACAATAATATGCAAAGGCGGACTTATCGCTTTAAGCGATTTCTTCCAGCCTACCTTTGGTGAATGGAGGAGACGAGAAAGTGGAACGATGAATGAACGTGAACGTTGTTCCGTTTAGACATACAGAAGCCCCAGTTAGGTTCTGTTTAGAGGACCAAACTTAACTCATTATAAATTAGGCGTCCAGTCTGTTTAATGCCAGTACTGGCAGTTGGATGGACCAGCATCAGTTTACTGGCCTCGTGTACATCCGCCCCGGCGTATCGCCGCGCGCTCCTGCCCCGCGCGCACGGCGCACTTACACCGGTCTAATTGATACCCTAACTAGATTACTCGCTGCCTGATAGTGCACTATACCGTACAGCAGCGCACAATGTGCATGTAATTGGGCTCATTGGAGAGCCACTAACATTTGGATGAGGTTTAATTGTTATTTATATTCTAGCGAACCTAACCAGAGGTGCCGGGTTGAAATCCAGGCGGCCAACGTACCAGTGAGTTTTTCGAAACTTACGTACATATACTCACCGATTGCTTTAACGGTGAAGGAAAACATCGTGAGGAAACCTGCACACGCCTGCGAAGAAACTCGAAGGTTGTGTGTGAAGTCGACCAACCCGCGCTGGGCATATTGAGTAGATGTCAAAGTTGTTCTCTGGAATCTTCTAAAACGAGCCTTTCCAGAGTGTCCCGCGAGAACCCTTGAATTATTAGGGTTAAATTTTATTCGAGATCAAAAAATTATGAACTCTACTTATATCCCCAAATTCCACGCGGACACGAAGATACAGGCAGCAACTAGTAAGTTCTTAAATCTGAGTAATTAATTTGCTAAATCCTTATCCTTACTTAATATTATAAATGTAAAAATGTGTTTTTTTGCTTATTTGTTTGTTACCTTTTCACGCTTCAACGCCTTGACCAATCTTTATGAAATTTGGCATGCAAGTAGTCTGTGTCACGGGGAAGGACATAGGCTACTTTTTATCCCGGGAAAATAGCATAATCTGATGCAGTTCCGAAAACTAAAAAAATACTCGATTGTTGTGATATTTTGCACAGAGATGGTTGAGTAGGTGGAAAACGACATAATTTACTTATCACCCTTAAAGACAGTCATTAAAACGATATCCACGCGGGTAAAGCCGCGGGAAAAAGCTAGTCATCTATAGATACAAATTCCTTGTATCTTGATGTATCAATGTATCGATGTATGTCGATCCCACAGACAAACTGATCATACAGTTTTGTGGGTCCAATGTTTACCTTGTACAAATTCTTTTCGCGTACTAAAAATAAGTAAATAAATATAATAGTAGTGATTAGAAACAGAATTTGTTGTTTTAGGTGCCAAACACTCGCAGACAAACCGGATAAACAAGTTGACCCACACCAGTAATGATCTGTGTATTGATGGCGCTAACGATGTCTACACGAAAGCCTATTAAATCTTGTTACATTCACCACTCACTAGTGACTAGTGTATTCAGCGAACACTTTTTGAATATCATAACTTTTACATAACCATCTTCGTATGTCGGTGCAAGGAATAATGTGCACAAACCCATGTATAACAAAAAGGTTAACTTATAAATCTAACAACGTAGTCATCATCATATCAGCCGAAAGACGTCCACTGCTGGACCGGTCCTGCGCAACCCGCATCCAGCAGCTTTCTTTCGTCCGTCCACCGAGTGGGAGGCCTGCCTACGCTGCCATCCCAACTGTGCCCCGCTCAATGCTATGGCCATTTTTTTTTCAAGCAATTAAATTGATGAGAATTGGTAACTTTAAGATAATTGACTAAATATTTACTAACAGGATTAGTATTTCTTTCCGTGACTGGGACGCACTGGAGGGCAATCAGCGTTATTCTATAGTAGGTCCGGTCAATTAAAATCAGCCACTATCCAGAAGTAATCGAGACATTCAGACGTTACTAGTTCACAAGTATTATCTATTTAGGCAGCGTAGGTATTTAATGGCTGTTGTGGTGGTATGTTAACAGGGGCAATCAAGTAGGGTATTACCAGACTTACGCGCTGAGACGCTGGCAAAGGCAGCAGCTTGACCACGTTAAAAAAACACGTGTGGAAAACTTCCTTGATTTTTATTTTTTCATTTTAATTACTTGTTAGCATATTTTAAAAAGTACCACATGTTCTATTAAAATTTCAGCCAGCTACCTATTACGGTTTAAAATATACAGCATTTGTCTGGACAGACAGACAGAAAGACGGACATACAGACAGCGCAGGATGACTTATAGGATCCCGTTAGCTGGTATCCTAAAAAACTCCTCCAGAAACCGAGATGTATGGAAAAACGGACGGAGAATTGGTGAGTGTAATTCAGCTTGTCTGGTGCTACCAAAAAAACTACGTGTATTTGAGTTGTGCACAAGGTGGGTAATGAGCGGGCTAGCTCCTTAATTAAATTGCTAGTGTAACCGTTGCGCTGCGCCATACTCGTACCTACTCACACTCATTGTAGATGCGTAAAATCTGCCTTTCGATAACATTTTATACAAACCCTCGTCTCTGTTTCCAGTTGCAATCAAGTAGCTGCTTCATCATCATTTAAGATGACAACTTACCTGAAACAAAATAAGGTCAAATATTATTTAAAATATCTATGTACATTGTACACGAGTATTCTACAATTATTTTTTAGTTAAATCTTATAAATGGTACTACAGCTAAGCTAAGCATACTTTTTCACGTAGCCTTCAATATTTGGTGAATGCGGTTCTTGAGGAAAAGGGTCTGGACAGACATACACACAACGATGTGATTCTGTAAGGGTTGCTTTTTTACAGTTAAGTTACGGGAGACCCTACAAATATTTTTCAACTATGTTCGTAAACAACATGTAATGACGTGTTAATTTATTTTATCAATAAAAATATCAGTGTCTATTAAAAATATGTTGCGGTTTACTTGTGTTATCTATGTTAACTCACGTTTAATATCAGTCATTATTTACGTCAGGAAGGCTAAGACTCCATGGCTATACAGCCTAAATCATGAGGCCGCAGGCTGAGCTACGAGCAGGGCGAAGGCCATGGCATCCCTCCTGCACCTGCAGCTGCACCTGCAAGGTCCGAGAGATCACAACTAGACGTTTCACGACGACTCGTCTCCAGTCCAGTCGCGCGTCGAACCTGACACGCACACTTTTTTAATGACTCAAATTGTATTTACGTTTGTAAATAAGTTTAAGCACTAGAGCGCCGGACGGACGGACACACATTTCTTTTATTTTTAGGTGTTTTAGACTAAATACTCGTATATTAATGTAAGACAATCGATTAAAACAATACCTTCTCTACTCCTTCGGCACTCGCCAACGCTCTCGCTCCTCGGTCTTTCGGAAATAAAAACCGGCTGAGCGTGAATGAGACTCACGCGCCGAGGGTTCGGTGCCACGTGCCGCCCAGCACACCTCTCCACACAAGAAAAACAATGTCAACAAAGGACAACAGCGCAAGCGACGGAAAAATCCTTTTTCTTTTTTCATTCAGCCCAGACTCTTTAGCCCTAGTAAGACTCACACTTGTCTGGTTTTCCTTTTTTTGTTTTATTTTTAGATTACTAATCAGACAAAATTTCACGCTTATTACCGTTATTATAATAGAGAAATAGCAAAAAAAAACTTCTTAAAACACTTTTCTTGATTATATCAAAATTATCATATTTTAATTTTTTAATATTTGTTAGTGAATACTATACTATTATAATAAACTAGAAAGTTTGCATGTATGGAAGTATGTATAGATGTTTGTCACTCTTTCATACAAAAACTACTGATCGTATCTGGATGAAATTTGGTAGGTAGACAGATTGGAACCTGTATTAATATATGGGATACTGTTTTCCACGCTCGCGAGCCGCTTGTGGCTCGCGCACTGCGCACCCTCGGAGACAGTCATAAAAACTATATTCACGCAAGTGAAGCCGCTGGCAAAAGCTAGTCTGCCATAATAAAACATGTACACCTTGTAAGTTTCAGCAGGCTACCTATTACGGTTCAAAAGATACAGCTTTTTAAAAGTCTGACAGAGTAACGGACGGACAGACGGACAGACGGACAGACGGACAGACGGACAGACGGATGGACGCACGGAGAGCGCAGGCTTAGTGACAGTGACAGGGTCCCGTTACTGGTGCCTACGGAACGATTTCAAGATCACCTAAAAGTCTGACAGAGTAACGGACGGACAGACGGACAGACGGACAGACGGACAGACGGACAGACGGATGGACGCACGGAGAGCGCAGGCTTAGTGACAGTGACAGGGTCCCGTTACTGGTGCCTACGGAACGATTTCAAGATCACCTAAAAGTCTGACAGAGTAACGGACGGACAGACGGACAGACGGACAGACGGATGGACGCACGGAGAGCGCAGGCTTAGTGACAGTGACAGGGTGCCGTTACTGGTGCCTACGGAACGATTTCAAGATCACCTAAAAGTCTGACAGAGTAACGGACGGACAGACGGACAGACGGACAGACGGATGGACGCACGGAGAGCGCAGGCTTAGTGACAGTGACAGTGACAGGGTGCCGTTACTGGTGCCTACGGAACGATTTCAAGATCACCTAAAAGTCTGACAGAGTAACGGACGGACAGACGGACAGACGGACAGACGGACAGACGGACAGACGGATGGACGCACGGAGAGCGCAGGCTTAGTGACAGTGACAGGGTCCCGTTACTGGTGCCTACGGAACGATTTCAAGATCACCTAAAAGTCTGACAGACTAACGGACGGACAGACGGACAGACGGACAGACGGACAGACGGACAGACGGATGGACGC
The DNA here is from genome assembly GCA_947284805.1 of Coleophora flavipennella. Lineage (NCBI taxonomy): Eukaryota > Metazoa > Arthropoda > Insecta > Lepidoptera > Coleophoridae > Coleophora > Coleophora flavipennella. Next base: position 618,442 of record OX369275.1, read on the forward strand.
ACGGAGAGCGCAGGCTTAGTGACAGTGACAGGGTCCCGTTACTGGTGCCTACGGAACGATTTCAAGATCACCTAAAAGTCTGACAGAGTAACGGACGGACAGACGGACAGACGGACAGACGGACAGACGGACAGACGGACAGACGGACAGACGGACAGACGGATGGACGCACGGAGAGCGCAGGCTTAGTGACAGTGACAGGGTCCCGTTACTGGTGCCTACGGAACGATTTCAAGATCACCTAAAAGTCTGACAGACTAACGGACGGACAGACGGACAGACGGACAGACGGACAGACGGACAGACGGATGGACGCACGGAGAGCGCAGGCTTAGTGACAGTGACAGGGTCCCGTTACTGGTGCCTACGGAACGATTTCAAGATCACCTAAAAGTCTGACAGAGTAACGGACGGACAGACGGACAGACGGACAGACGGACAGACGGACAGACGGATGGACGCACGGAGAGCGCAGGCTTAGTGACAGTGACAGGGTCCCGTTACTGGTGCCTACGGAACGATTTCAAGATCACCTAAAAGTCTGACAGACTAACGGACGGACAGACGGACAGACGGACAGACGGACAGACGGACAGACGGATGGACGCACGGAGAGCGCAGGCTTAGTGACAGTGACAGGGTCCCGTTACTGGTGCCTACGGAACGATTTCAAGATCACCTAAAAGTCTGACAGAGTAACGGACGGACAGACGGACAGACGGACAGACGGACAGACGGACAGACGGACAGACGGACAGACGGACAGACGGATGGACGCACGGAGAGCGCAGGCTTAGTGACAGTGACAGGGTCCCGTTACTGGTGCCTACGGAACGATTTCAAGATCACCTAAAAGTCTGACAGAGTAACGGACGGACAGACGGACAGACGGACAGACGGACAGACGGACAGACGGATGGACGCACGGAGAGCGCAGGCTTAGTGACAGTGACAGGGTCCCGTTACTGGTGCCTACGGAACGATTTCAAGATCACCTAAAAGTCTGACAGAGTAACGGACGGACAGACGGACAGACGGACAGACGGACAGACGGACAGACGGATGGACGCACGGAGAGCGCAGGCTTAGTGACAGTGACAGGGTCCCGTTACTGGTGCCTACGGAACGATTTCAAGATCACCTAAAAGTCTGACAGACTAACGGACGGACAGACGGACAGACGGACAGACGGATGGACGCACGGAGAGCGCAGGCTTAGTGACAGTGACAGGGTCCCGTTACTGGTGCCTACGGAACGATTTCAAGATCACCTAAAAGTCTGACAGAGTAACGGACGGACAGACGGACAGACGGACAGACGGACAGACGGACAGACGGATGGACGCACGGAGAGCGCAGGCTTAGTGACAGTGACAGGGTCCCGTTACTGGTGCCTACGGAACGATTTCAAGATCACCTAAAAGTCTGACAGAGTAACGGACGGACAGACGGACAGACGGACAGACGGACAGACGGACAGACGGATGGACGCACGGAGAGCGCAGGCTTAGTGACAGTGACAGGGTCCCGTTACTGGTGCCTACGGAACGATTTCAAGATCACCTAAAAGTCTGACAGACTAACGGACGGACAGACGGACAGACGGACAGACGGATGGACGCACGGAGAGCGCAGGCTTAGTGACAGTGACAGGGTCCCGTTACTGGTGCCTACGGAACGATTTCAAGATCACCTAAAAGTCTGACAGACTAACGGACGGACAGACGGACAGACGGACAGACGGATGGACGCACGGAGAGCGCAGGCTTAGTGACAGTGACAGGGTCCCGTTACTGGTGCCTACGGAACGATTTCAAGATCACCTAAAAGTCTGACAGAGTAACGGACGGACAGACGGACAGACGGACAGACGGACAGACGGACAGACGGATGGACGCACGGAGAGCGCAGGCTTAGTGACAGTGACAGGGTCCCGTTACTGGTGCCTACGGAACGATTTCAAGATCACCTAAAAGTCTGACAGAGTAACGGACGGACAGACGGACAGACGGACAGACGGACAGACGGACAGACGGATGGACGCACGGAGAGCGCAGGCTTAGTGACAGTGACAGGGTCCCGTTACTGGTGCCTACGGAACGATTTCAAGATCACCTAAAAGTCTGACAGACTAACGGACGGACAGACGGACAGACGGACAGACGGACAGACGGACAGACGGATGGACGCACGGAGAGCGCAGGCTTAGTGACAGTGACAGGGTCCCGTTACTGGTGCCTACGGAACGATTTCAAGATCACCTAAAAGTCTGACAGAGTAACGGACGGACAGACGGACAGACGGACAGACGGACAGACGGACAGACGGATGGACGCACGGAGAGCGCAGGCTTAGTGACAGTGACAGGGTCCCGTTACTGGTGCCTACGGAACGATTTCAAGATCACCTAAAAGTCTGACAGACTAACGGACGGACAGACGGACAGACGGACAGACGGACAGACGGACAGACGGATGGACGCACGGAGAGCGCAGGCTTAGTGACAGTGACAGGGTCCCGTTACTGGTGCCTACGGAACGATTTCAAGATCACCTAAAAGTCTGACAGAGTAACGGACGGACAGACGGACAGACGGACAGACGGACAGACGGATGGACGGATGGACGCACGGAGAGCGCAGGCTTAGTGACAGTGACAGGGTCCCGTTACTGGTGCCTACGGAACGATTTCAAGATCACCTAAAAGTCTGACAGACTAACGGACGGACAGACGGACAGACGGACAGACGGACAGACGGACAGACGGATGGACGCACGGAGAGCGCAGGCTTAGTGACAGTGACAGGGTCCCGTTACTGGTGCCTACGGAACGATTTCAAGATCACCTAAAAGTTCGGCTCGAAATCGAATAGACGGCTCGAAGAAATCATTACGTACAGTAAAAGATGCTTATTATTATACAAACGATTCAGTTGATGGCCTCCCTCCACCCATGGGCACCCGGATACCCGGGCACCCGGGCACCCGGGCACCCGGCGCCCCTGGAGTTGAGATCCCAACAGCAATGATATACGAGTATCGGGCTCGTGCGATGTATCATAAGCAATTATTTTAAACGCGGCGCCAAATGAGCACGGTTAAGTAATTGTTCATCCTGAGTAATTGTCTCGCCTGCCGCGGCGTCACTGCCGTGCGTGCGTGCGGGCGTTGTGACTTCTAATTGAGTTGGTTGGATTTAGCGACTGCGATGTGTGCGGTGCGCGGTGCGTGGTGCGCGGTGCGCGGTGCGCGGTGCGCGGTGCGCGGTGCGCGGTGCGCGGTGCGCGCTCTATGAGGTGCTTTGAAGTGCTCTTTTCCAAGTGATTTACTAGGATTGCCTTTATTGTGTGTTACTGTGTTGTTCTTGTTCTACGAAATAATTTCTAATTGATTTTGATTGAACTGAAAATTATTATTATCATTAACAAAATTTTAATGAGTTTTTTGTTTTTTGCTTGACTTCTACTCGAAATGAATTGTAGCTTTATTAAATATAGCTTTTGCACTCAGCTTCGCCCGCGTGGACATCGTTTTTGTGACTGTCGTAGAGGGTGCGCGGTGCGCGAGCCGCAAGCGGCTCGCGAGCGTGGACATGAGTCTTCTCCAGATCCCTCGGGAACTATGTCAGGATATGCTTATTAGTAAATCATGTCATTTCCCACCCCCTCAACCGTTTCTGTGCAAAAATTCACACAATCCATTGTTCCGTTGCGATGTTAAAAAAAATATCCAAAAAAGAGTATATTATATTTTCAGTTCCCTCAGGAACTGCATCAGGCTATGCTATTTTCACGGGATAAAAAGTAGCCTATGTCCTTCCTCGTGACACAGGCTACCTGCATGCCAAATCTCATTAAGGTTTGTCAAGGCGTTGAAGCGTGAAAAGGTATCAAACAAACAAAAAAACACATTTTCACATTTATAATATTCGTAAGGATCTACTTCTTATATTACAAAGGTGTAAGTCCGTCTGCCAGCTCTACCGGCTCAGCTGTCAAAACGTCAAAACCATCAACATGAACTGTTCAGTTTTAATGTTTCAATACATTTTGACATTTGTAAAGGTTGGAATTGGGAATCAGGGGCTAAAGGTCGAGCCTCCGCGTCAAATGTCAGTTCGATGTGGCCGTTAGTGGCGCGGGCACTCATCAATATCGGTAATCAAGACGGAGCCATAAATATTACATAGTGATCAATATTATCCCTCCCTCTCCACCCTACAGCGAACTACGCTTCTTGCCTCACGCTGACGAAGGCCTTTTTCAATCAGAAAACAAAGTAAAAAACTGCGAGATATGTCTAGGTTCCGTAATTTAAAAAAGAACTGGCCAAGTGCAAGTCAGTCACGTGCACTAAGTATAAGGGTTCCGAACCGTTACGCAATTTTCCAAAACTTGCGAAACAGATCGCGCACCTATTTTTACTTTCGAGCGACGAAGAAGTGAAGAAAGTATTGTAATGGCAAAAAAAAATCGAAGTTGAGATTTTAAGGATCGATTATCTTACACTAGTCTAAAAAACAGAGAAAAAAAATGTGTGGGAGTGTACGTGTGTCTCTAAGTTCGTCAAATGCACTAGTTCTTAAACTACTGAACAGATTTGGGTAAAATTCGGATTAGGCAAAATTATTTTTATATCTCCAGGGGTTTTTAGGGTTGCTTACCTCAAAAGGAAATCGGAACCCATATAGGATCACTTTGTTGTCCTTCTGTCCATCTGTCGGTCAAGACCCTTTATCTCGGGAACGCATGGGGGTATCGAGTTGAAATTAAAACAATATAATCCAATTTACAGTCATCATCATGTCAGCTCATATACGTCCCCACCGAGGGGCTCGAGCCTACCCTGAATTAGGGCGATTAGGCCTTAGTCGACCACGCGGGCCCAGTGCGGGTTGGTCGACTTCACACACAACCTGCGAGTTTCTTCGCAGGCGTGTGCAGGTTTCCTCACGATGTTTTCCTTCACCGTTAAAGCAATCGGTAATTAAATGTACGTAAGTTATTGAAAAACTCATTGGTACATTGGCCGTCCAGATTTGAACCCGGTACCTCTGGTTAGAAGAACCGAGTCGTTACCGGTTGAGCCACCGACGCTTTTTACAGTCACTTGAAGTTATTAAAAAAATTTTTTTTAAGTTAACGTTAAAAAAAGATACGGCCATTTATGCCGCAAAAAACGTACATTTCGACAGTCTCTAGGAAATCAAAATTTATAGGGTATTTTCCATTGAAATAGAACTATGAAATTTGGTAAATAAAACCGTCTTATACTATAAATATAGGGAAAAATCTGAAATGTATACATTTGTAATTAAATAATAAAAATATAGGCTTTATTTAAAGTACGTAGGTAATCACCGTTCTATAAAGTTACTTGTATTGTATTTTTTCCTGGCAAATAAATAAATAAATAAAAAGAAATAAATCAATCAATTATGCAAGGAACGGCGGTCCAAATTATAAATTGAGTTGACCGTGCCATGTGGGGTATCTTATGAAAGGACTTGATTGGTACAAACAGATTTTAAATTATTTTTACATTTTCAATTAAATATTTTGAAGGTTCCTTATCCAGAGATGTGGTGGTACGGAACCCTCTGTGAGCAAGTCCGACTAGCACTTGACTGGTTTTTTAAATAGCCTAACATGTTTTTTAGGGTTGCCACCATAGTACAGTTATTATTTTTTTTACTCAAAAATGGCTCTAACGATTATGATGAAACTGCGTATGTTACTGCTGTATATGGCTTACAGTACGCGGCAATCCATTGTTCCAAGAAAAGTCGGAATAAGGTATCTCCCATACAAATCCAGGTTGTCTGTAACTTTTTCTCAAAAATGGCACATCGGAACGTTAGTATAACTTTGTGAATAATGAGTACTTAATAATACCTACTGCACTGGGTACTTCATTATTCCATACAAACCCAAATTATTAGTAAATTTCTCATCAAGTGTGATATAGATATACCTAGCTTTATTCTTCGCTACTCAGTAAGTGCAATGTTTATTGTTGATTTGTGTATCGTACACATCGTAACATTTGCATGCTGTTGTTTTATATGGCTAAACAAGTGATTCCTACTTTAATTACGAACATCATTTTACTTACCTACTGTACCTTGTTTAAAAGCAAATAAATACTTACTTACTTACTTACGTAGTCGGCTACGACAGACAGTGAGGGCTTCGCGAGAAAGTATGCGCAGCGTGGCTGTACAATTAATGTTCTTCTCATTGTAACACTTATTCTGTGTAAATTGTAACTGGCTACCGTTGCTTAACACTATTACAAACAGACATATGGTGGACGCAGACTTAGTAAGTGGGGCCCTTTAGGTACGGAACCCTAAAAAAAGTAAAATAACTTGACACTACCACACTCCCACTAATATTATAAAGGCGAAAGTTTGTGTGTGTATGTTTGTTACTTCTTTCCGCAAAAACTACTGGCTGAAATTTGGTAAGTAGACAGATTAGGACCTGGATTAACACATTGGCTACTTTTTTTCACGCTCGCGAGCCACTTGCGGCTCGCGCACTGCGCACCCTCGAAAAATCATAGAAACGTTGTGCACGCGGGTGAATCCGCGGGAAACAGCTAGTAATACACAGAAACTAAGTTAAATTCAATGACTATTACTGGCGTAAGGACCCGGCCAACGCGCACGATTAATGCTCCCGGCGAATTGGTGCGAAAATCTAAAATTTCGCACACTCGCAGACCAGTCGTCTGCGTGAAATTGTAGAGTGCGGTGGATAGATATTCCATTTAAAAATGCCTTATTGTGTTGTTAGAGGCTGTAAAAATTATTAAAGAAAGGCTAAAAAGAAACATGAGATGTAGTGTCATCGGCAAGTAACCTTGTATTGTATTTTTCTTGTAAACAAATTAAATAAACGCATTTTTAAAGTGACAATTTTACCAAGGTCCTTTTAGCGCGGCACTGACGTCAACTCTCGCCCACGCTAGTTCGTACGATTTCTGTCAGATGGCGCTACTTTTTGCTTGCATGAAGAAAATCTGAGTAAAATATTGTGACGGGCGGATCCTTCTGTCCAAATCTGTGGTTAAATTTAGGCAGTGTGCACAGCGTGAATCTATGTTTTGCGCTGATCCGCCCACGCAAATGATTTGGCAGAATGTGCCCCCGCCCCGCCCGCACGCCGCACCGCCCCGCCGCACCGCCACACGGAGACTGAACAGTGAACACCAGAAATTTGATTTCGTTCACAACTACTCGTAGTTTTCGTATTCCACCACAATGTACCTTTTGTAAATAAAAATAAAGTCTCGTTTGTCGTGTTCATATTGTTACTTAGGACGATGCGTAAAACGATACTTTTTTTTATTACTCAGAAGCTAAAAGTCTTATTTGTATTGTTTATTTGCAGAAAAGTAAAGTAAATAATCACTTTGAACAATGTTCCTACATTGTTTTAGTTGCTTTTATCGCTACGTTTTCCTTACAACAAAGAAAGGTACTTCCTTTTCTAAACAAACCTATCCTAAACGGCGAGGAGGCACAAAAACGCGTAATTCCTATATTGCATACCAGCTTTTTCTCGCGGCTTGCCCGCGTGAATATTGAGGGTTTGTAGTGCGCGAGCTGCAAACGGCTTGTGATGTTTTGTAGCCTATGTTTATCCTATAGCTCCATTTTAAATATTAGTAAAACATGTTTAATAAAACTGGATGAGTGGTTCTTGAGATTAGGAACCTTTTACATCCAAACTTGCATAACTTACAAACTTACAAACTTTTCCTCTTTATAATATTAGTATAGATAAACTCCAGGAGGCGGCCACAAATAAATGCATATTTCATGAAGTGCCATTGAATAACAATCGCTACCCGGCGGTGGCGGCGGCGGCGGTGTGGACGCGCCCTTACCGACACATATTACAATGGACGGGCTTTAAGTGTATTAGATTTTTACTGGAGTTTGTTTACGTTTTAGTATCCTTGGCCCTTTCCCTATGTACGTAGTAATATCAGACTGGAGGCAAAAAAAAACGTTTAAAAAAATGCTAATCAAAAGATATTACAGTTCCGAAATCGGATTAACAAAAAAGGTCAAAACTAGTGAGCAATTGTCAACATTAGAAAGCAACTTGTCGATGAATAACCAATGGCTCCATAATTAAATATACATAGTTAGACGTGAAGGTCAGAAAGTATTTCATTTCATTTATTTATCGTAAATTGTAATAATGAACAGAAAAATGAAGAGAGAGCAGAAGATAGTAACGAGATAAATATATTTATTTTACATGGTTTTTTTTTTCATTAAAAAAATTAATTTTACTTCAATGTTTTATCGTCCAAAAATTATTTTATACTATAGTAACATTTAGATATTAATAGTTTTTTTAGGTTGTTGTAAAATTTTTTAGTATTTCCTTCCGATTTTAAAGTTTTTTTGGAGTGTTCCGGAGTGTTGATATACACTGGTAGTATCCCGTTCAAAAGAAAACAGAACCACGACGTTTTCATAAATTGAAGGTAAGACGGTTGTTTTTCTCCGAGTAGTGCAAGCCGCAGTATCTGCGGGGCAAATGTGAATTAAATCATGCTTTTACAACACAAAACATAGTTTTTGTCAAAAATATCGAGAAAATTATATTTTATTAATAATATAGAGAAAAAAATATATAGAGACAAAAATTCTGAAAAGGCAATTTAAACCAGGAGACGAGAATATTTTATTTGAATTTCATGATCCTAGCTTTTGCTAATGCGATAAGTAATCCTAAGACTTGTCTCATTGCCGTCAAATCAAATAAAATCAAAATAATTTATTTTAAATAGATTTTAAATAGCCAAAAAAACTTATTGAATATTACAAATAATGTCATGATACAGATTACAGTCTCAGGTAATGCTATTTGTTACATAATCAACATATATATCTTTGTCATTTACATAATCTATTATTGTATAATATCCTCTAGAGCACAAGCATTTTTTGACATGAGTCTTGAATTTATTCTCTGACAAACTAGTAACATTTTCTGGAATTTTATTGTAGAATCTTATGCACTGCCCCACAAATCATCAAGCATTACCATTGAAGCGATCTCTATAAACTTGTTACTACATGAGGAAAAGCAAGCATCCTATTGTCTGCATCCATAATAATTTATGTTTAATGGCAAGAATGATAGACCTCCCTTCCAATAGATTCCGTCGCGAGCGCCGCCGCCTCCTTACCTTCACCTCTAGACTGCTCTCAAAAGTTTCCAAATAGAAGAAATGTCATACAATAGTTTTTAAACTAAAAGTGACAATTTTGTATGTTTTTATTCTGTTGGTTCTCATTGGCATCACGTCCTATTAGAGCGACAGTCGGTGCCCACGCCGCGCCGCCTCACTGTGTGGTTTTGTTGTCGCGCCGCCTCACAGGCTCACAGGCTCACACCGTAACATCGCATTTGAAAAATGTTCCATCTGAAAGGAAAGGATGCCATGCCGTGAAACGCTGGAGAGCTCTTGTGGCAATGCTTGTGGAATAATGGTCATGAAATGTTAAAAAAATTTATTATAAAAGGTCTATAGGTAACTTATAGTGCTGTTGTATGAAAATCGCTAAAGTTTTCCAATTAGTGACAATGCTCATCAAATTCTTATTTTTATCATTTAACGTCAGGGTTATCTATGTATGGCTCGGTTAGTATCGGTTTTTTTTAATTTTCTAATTTTTAATCTCAGAATACAAGTTTTAATAAAGGAATTAAGATCCTGCAGCGTTGAATTACATCTAAATCGGATATATCAACTAGAATAACGTATCTTAAATCAATCTCGTACTTAATTAATGGACTACTTGTTGATGTCAAAACTAATGTAAATATAAAAAAGGAACTAAAAAAATATTATTTGGAAAGGCTTCGCACATAAATAAAACAAATAATTTTTGAAATATCAAAAAGCTTCTAGGTACAAGCTTTTTTGAAAAGCCGAATGCTTGAATGAGCATAAATAAACGGTTCCAAAGAAGCCTGTATTTCTTATTGAAAAAAAAGACGATTCTGGGACCATTATTCCACCTCCTTTCATCATCAGATCAACTTTAAAATACCAAAAGGATCTATTGTCACCGGGAATACGGCTACTTTCCAAATTTCAGATCTATACTGGATTCCTAGAAGTCGCTCTAAAATTGACCCCAAGATTTGAACACATTTTCTAGAAAATTGGAAAAACAAATTTTCGTGATAACAGCACTTCCGTACGGTACGTACCGTACTACGGGATCGAGAAAGTAAAACCCTAAGAGCTAATAACAAATAGGGCGTTACAGTGCATTGTACAAGCAGTGGGCGCGGCGCGGCGGTAATCCCGCGCCGGCGAGCGCGCGCACGGAACGCGTGCTCGCACACGCACGCCGCCTAATGAGACGCGGCAACACGAGCGAACGGATTTTGGATAACAAAGAGACGGTAAACAATAATAAGTAACTCAAGCTCAAACAAAAGAAAATCTTGGGATTGGTAAGCCTAAGCAATGCTCATATTCTAAGGAGGTTAGTCAAGAAACTACTCATCCGATCCACGCGAACAAAGCCGCAGGCACCAGCTCGTTAAACAAAATAAAAATTTGATTATTCTTTTTATGGGACTGGATTAAGTTATGATTTGTTATTTAAACGACTTCAAAAAAGGAGGAGGTTTCTCAATTCGACCATATATATTATCAATATGTGTACATTTAAACCAACTAGACTAGAAAGACATTAAAATAAATTAGATTAAAAAAAGTATGTGTGTCGGCTCCGACGCACGACTGGAGTTTACTACTTAAGTACGATTGTCTAAACAGGCACAAAACAGGGCTTGACTTTGGTTTTAAGTTTACTCTGCAAGTTTTTATAACTGATGATTCCAATTTCCGGCCTCTTTTCATAGCTGATGTGTCAGGTGTTTTAGCTCCCATGATCGCAGCAACTAATGATCCATCTGGTGTTTGGCAGCGACTAACCTCATATGCTTTGGATGCGGTTATACGAGTATATCTTAGGTCATACCTTATAGGGCTCTTACATTGGTTTCGAATTGACTCTTCATTTAAATCAAGATCATTTTTGTTAAGTTTCTTTTGTTGTTTCTAGTAATTAGTTGACATCATTCTTTATACCATCGCTTGAATAAGGAAATGATAAAGTGAAAACTTGTTAGAAATATAATATGTGGTGTCTATGCTCTACAACGGATACAAGTGATGACATTGAGTTTATTATCTGTCAAATGTAAAATTTACTTTCCTCTTTGTCTTCTCGTCTCTCGGCTAGCTCAACCAATATTTGTTTGTGACGTCCTAATTATAAATCATAATTAATCCTAGTTAATTTGGCTAATTGAATATGCTGTGTTCTTTGTGGAAATAAAGACGCAGTATATAAAGTGCATAGTGCGTTTATTTTCCTGAATCAACATATTGCATTTCTACACGAGTCGGCCATGCGCACATCATACTTACACTGCAAACAAAACTGTCGAAAATCACTGTGTTTAAAGTCGTTCTGAGACTTCAACAGTTCACAATTCATAATTATCTTCTTTTTTGCGTCTTGAAGAAACTCATGGAAAAGGTCTGTGCTGGTTTCATGATGTGGAGCTGTTTTTATGAAAAAAAATATCTACAGTGACGTATTTCATAGTAGTCCCTACTCTCGAGAGGATGGGTTTTTTCCAGTAACATTCAACCTCGGTGCAGGAAGGTTCTTCACTGCGACGATGGGTCCACATAAAAAATGCAACTGCATGCTTACAACTACCTGCTGAAGCTGCATAGTCCAAGCACTGGCAACTGACGATTTCATCTTTAGTCTCGTTTATCACCATAGTGACTTTGTATGAACTAGCCCTCACTTTGTGCTCGGGGCAGATCTTGCAATTGAGTGTGCAAAGTCCTGATCCACGACGTATTTGCACGCACCCAATAGCATCGTCACCATAAGATTCTCGTGCAGCCCTGTAAATGCAAACTAATTACTTACTGTAAACAAAATTTATTATTTATAACCTAAAAACTACTACTGAAAGAAAGACTAAAAAACGAGACCTATAGTACTCGCATATGATGTGTAACATGTGACAAAATACTTATGAAATTAATTTATTATCGGGTCGTACATTCACGGGCCGACCCTTCGAATAGTAGTATGTCATCTTTGCCTTTGCCATCACACTAGGCGGAATGGCTATGACAACCTTAGTTTTCGAGAATTAAAAAACGTTCGCATTTCCTGTTACACATTTCCGTCCCATTTCACGAAATCACTCACACAAATTGCAGGAAAGCGAGAGCAAAGATGTTACACATCAATAATTCGCCTTCGCAGGATCAAGGTTACTTACGTAGGTAGTCTCATATTATTTTATAGTACTTACATTGCTGTTTTTACATTTCTCAGCTCTGCAGAATAAAAATCGGGGTTACTTTGGGCAAGTTTCTACTATCTGCTTTCACAAAATTGACATCCATGATGGAGTGGAATACCAAATTATACGATGGAGATTGTAAAATATCACAAATTTTCATGATAATATTTTAAAATCTTTTTTTTACAGATCAAAAATCGTAAAGGCGCGTCTCCTCCGACCTGTTGCAAAACAATACATAGAAACATTCCCCGCACGGGTGGAGAGGGGAAGGATTTGTTTCATTTTTCTACAGCTGCCGTGTCGCGCACATGTTTTATTTCAGAAACATTTCCCTGTAGCAGGAGACGGCTTGTGTATGAAAACAAATGTTTTTGTTTCATGTTTTCTGTGTAATGTTTCAAAAAAGCGGGCGCAGGAGACACGCCCTAAGACTGCAACAATGACAGATCTGATTACTGTTCGGTGCCGTCATCTTAGATTCAGCCAATCCTGACTGTTTTGTATCACGTGACAAAGGTGCGCACAATAGGTTGCGCGCGAAAAACGTAACGCGATCACCAGATTTTACTCCTCATATTTTTTTCATACCGGGCGCCTTATATGAAAATCGATTGTTAAGGAGTAAACTCCAACAGACTTCAATATCGCTTATATTAGAATTCTAAATAGTAGGTAATTTAAATGTAATTTATGATTGCACGGCGCGTGGCTACGACTTCACTGATTGTGTACGCTGCAAGGCAAACGTGGAGAACTTTTATTGTAACACTTACATCCGTATTTTAATTTACTCATGTTATTTGACAAATAAATTTATCTTTAATGGAATGAATGATACCTAAGACACTTTCAGCACAATTTGCGTAATATTTTCACTGTGTAAGCTGATTAACCATAACTAGATAAAAACCGAGAACGAATAGGGCGAACTCCCCGGATTACTGCATCCTATCTGCGAGCCGTTCGGGCCGTGAGTGGGCCCTGAGTGGGTCCTGGGTGGGCCGCTGTCGCCCGCTAATGCCGCGCTTATTGCTGCCCTTTTTCTCTATTTTGCTAAAAGATAATTAATGAACCACCTTCACCGCCCACTAACGCCTAATTATGATTTACCGAACGATTGTTTTTGTGTTATTTACCAAGTCCCATTTCCAATAAAATATTCATTGTTAAAAATCCTTGCTAATGTTATAAATGTGAAAATGTGTTTGTTTGTTACCTTTACACGCTTCACCGCCTCGAAAAATCTTGAGGAAATTTGGCATGCAGGTATCTTTTGTCGCTGGAAAAGATATAGAATACTTTTTATCCCATAAAAATAGCATAGCCCGATGCAGTCCCAGGAGAAAATAAAAAAAAACTCTTTTTTTGTTTAATTTCTTTAACTGGATTGTTGTGAATTTTTGCAAAGAGATAATTGATGAAGTGGGAAATGACATAATTTACTAATTAGAATATCCCGACATAGTTCCCGAGGGATCTGGGGAAAAACTCATTTCCACTCTCGCGCACGTCATCGTCGCAACGGAGCGAAGGATTGAAGTAATTTTTTATATATAATTGGTTGAGGGGGAGGACAGTGACATAGACTGCTAATCAGAATATCCCGATATTGTTTCTGAGGGATCTAGAGAAAACTCATATCCACGCACCACTCACTCTCAAAGACAGTCATAAAAACGATGTCCACGCGGGTGAAGCCGCGAGCAAAAGCAAGTAAACAATAAATAGGAAAAATGGTAATCGTTGCAAGAAAATTTTAAAACACCATTCATCATGTGCAATAAGGTTGATTTAAAGTATAAAAATCGATGGAAAAAAATTTGCTGATAATAAATAAAATAATATAACAGAAGACAAAAAAATATTAACTTTCCTGTGCCGAAATTCACTTCCGACAACTTTGAAATTGAGATTCTTACATAATGGAAAGGAAACAAAACATTAATATAAAGTTAAAGTTCTGTGATTGTACGCTAACTAGAAAGTCGACTCCAGTCTCCGGTCTCCGAGTCCTACGTGTGATTTACATTCATAGGTCCTCGTGCAGTTTGAAATTAATTAACATATTATCGTAGTTCCGAGTGCAGCGCACTGGTACCACCGTAACTCGATTAGGCCAGCCGAGCAGAAGCGAGTCAACCGGAAGCGAGTCAGGAGTCAAAGTGAGACAATAGCGCGGGGACACATCGATCGGTGTAGTTTGTGACCTGTTAACTGCGAGGTTAGAAGCGATGAAGCGATAGTTAGGGCAACTCTAATAGTGTACGAAGTGGAAACAAACGGAGGAGTATGATAGAGCATAATGTAACTTAGCGTAAGTAATTGGAGCTAAGCTTACCTAAATATTTTTGAATATTTTGTGAAAATCGTGATATAATATATCTAAACGAATCGTAAAAGAACTAGCAGCGCTAAACAAAGACCTCAAACTTGTAACAAGATCCGAACTTGCAAAAAAACAAGCCCAAAACTTCGACAACAAAAAACAAAAAACAAATCGATTTAAAATCGTAACACCAACCTCAGCCGCAACTAATCAAGATGCGACCCGCGTGATTTGTTTCGCGTGAAGTTGAAATTAATTCACAACGACCGCGAGTGGCGGGCTGACGCGATGCCCGCCGGCAGCCGTCAGCGCGGCACGGCACGGCACGGCACGGCAGGGCGCACTGCTCGACGCAAACGCCCCGTGCGACACGGCGACACAGCCGACCGCTCGCTTGCGATTAGTCTTCTGGCTTTTGGCTAGTAAATATTTCGCGCCGCAATGTCGCAACTCTTTAAGTAACATTTACAAAATCAAGTGACATGTTTTTTACCCCCGACGCAAAAAGAGGGGTGTTTCTGTGTATCTTTGTATCTATGTGTCTGTCTGTGGCACCGCACCGTAGTTCCTAAATGAATGGACCGATTTTGATACGCTTTTTTTTTCTTTGAAAGCTGACGTAATCTAGGTAGTTCTTAGCTATAACTCATAAGGATCTGTTCAGCGGTTTGAAGTCATCAGCTCTTTTCTAGGTGATGAAGGGATGGCGGCAAATTCTACTGGTCTGATCAATTTTAAATTTGGTGTAACTATATTTGAAAACTATGGTAACCTTGACCTGATGCTGCATAATCTCCTGGGATCTGCAGGATAACTCCTCACCCACTTACAGAAAAGGCATCGTGTTTGGGCTCATTGGAATATTCTCAATGAATAGGTGTTAAATAGAACATGGTAACCTTGATCGTCATGAGTACAAGCTCCAATTAAAACAAGTGCATACCTTTGTTAAAACCCTATGTCAAACTTAAAGGGCCAAAAGTTATTATTTTCTACTTCTTAGAGGCTTTTTGTCGGGGGGTTTTAAATTTTTAATTTAAGTTTTATTTTTGTACTTGTTATTGAACTTTTTGTGTGAAAAATCTTTGAACTTCTATAAATCCCACTGCACATAGCAATTTAGACGGTGGGGGGGGGGGGGGGAGAAGGATATGCAACACTAACAATAATCACTGCTTTATTTTTTTATTTAGTAAACGAAATAATTAACGGAAAATATTATTTATTTATTTATTTAATAGGAAGACTTACAGCTAATGTAACATTATAAAAATCAAACAAAAAACAGAAAGCCACTCAAAAGTCCTCACTAATAGAAATCAATAATTAAAATCAGCAAACACTTCAATAGTTTTAAAAGACTTATTTAACGATGCCGCACAAGAAAGGGTAAGTGAAAAAAAAACACTTCCACGTTATACATATACATATATGTAGGAGAGGTTAAAAAAAATACAGATGTTATTCCATAACTTTACAGGGGGTCACAGATTTGAATAACAGCAGCTTCGACGCGCCTTCCTGACCCGCGTCGATGCTTGCACGTGTGATTGAGGTCTTAGAGGGCAGGGACAGGATCCCATTATATAAGTAATAATTACCACCAACTAAGATTTTACGAACTGCGCTTTCAAAATAAAGATAAATACAAAATAAAAAATAGAAAAATGAACATGGAAACAGAAATTATGTCAGGATGGAAAAACAAATTTTAAGGCGACCAAATTTCAAAAAAATAGTAAGAAAAACAAATTAAAAAGAAGAAAACATATAAAAAGATTGAAAATACCAAATTTTAGCTACAGCGTAATAGTCTTTTAGAAAAACTGCTTGTAACACACCGACGGACAGATAAATAGACGAACATGATGAAACTAGGTATTGGGTTCCTAGTTTGAATACGTGACTTTTTTTATATCAATTTGAATATTTTTTTAATAAATCTGTCAGACGTATTGGTTAAGTTGTAGTTCCCTACAATAATACAACTACAACTATTCGTCTTCAAGAATATCAAACATCAAACAAAAACAGAAAATTCCTCAACTTCTAAATGTGGTACAACATTTTTTGGTATCGCCACTAGGTCTCTATCAGCTGTTGAAAGGTTATCTACTGTTTACCGGACATCCTGTGTATTGTGTGGTGGTACGGAACCCTAAGGGCGCAAGTGCCACTATTCTAATATGTAAGTTGTGTTTTTCTTCAAGAGTACAGTACCGTTCCAAGTGTCTACCTTTTATAACGTATGGATGCAGATATGGCACTACCAGTAGTTCCAATGGTAGTGCCACGGGAAATGCACGATGACAAATCTTAATTATAAGTAATAAATTTAGATACCAAAATCACAAGAGAAGTAGGCCACTTGAGAAAACAATCAGTAATTGATTTCATAAATAAAAAGACAGAACGGCAATAAAATAACACGTCAAGAAAATTACAGAAAAGTTTCCGGAAGACATTAGGAAGGAAATTTTTTCAACTGACAATAATAATATTTTTTTGATGACGGCGGCGACGAGACAGCCACAATCCCCGCCCGCTCAACCGCGCGCCGCACAAATTACGTCACAATACATTTTTTGCGGCTACAAATCATAGCGAGCGGTTTTTGAAAGCTACAGCTCTGCAATTGTTCAGACCATAAATAAAAATCGCAGCGGGAACACCTCAGCAGTTTTAATGTTTTAATCCCCGGCGCGAGAACATAAATTTTGTTTGACTATTTGATCGCGGCTTCGATCCCTCGCTGTGGAATTTGCTTATGAAATCTTTAGGTGCACCTGTAGCGCGGCCCCAATATATTTCACGCTCAGCTTGGCTCATGTCAAGTATCTTTTTTTTATTTTTACGGTTCCGTTGTCAAAAAGGAACCTATATAGTTTCTCTATGTTCGTTTGTCTGTCCGCGGCTTAGCTCAGGAACTCTTAGTACTAGAAAGCTGAAATTTAGCATGAACAATAATTACGCCAACAATTGGAAAATGATTTTAGGGTAACTCCCCTACACGTAAAGTGACGATGATTTTTTTTCCTCTCTATCCTATGAGGTGGGGTGTCATTGGATAGGTCGTTAAAAATATTGCGATTCTGTGAAAACCATGTTTGGAATCACGGTACGTTAATTTTTGTTAAAGTGGAGTATCACTAAAACTCCCGCTAGCTAATTCACTATTAAAATATATCTGAAACAAAAATAAAAATAATAGGACATAAATAAATTTAAAAGAAAAACTATCACGGCAAAATAGGTTTTCTTAGTTTAGATGTAATAGTCGACTTACTTAAGATTTGTAAAAATAACCTAAACAATTGAATTAAAAATTTAAAAAACCGACTGCATAAAATTATTACGCTTCTTTTTTTGTAGCAGTTGGGTAAATATGTATTTCATGCATACATACATACACATGAAAAATATAAACCTCCTTTTCGGTTAGTCGGGTAAAAAACTCATAGATTAAAAAAAAATAGAAATAAAAAATGTTATTTTTTCAACTGCAAAAATAGTTTTTTTTATAAACATTTACTATCTTTTGCCCGCGGATTTGCTTGCGTTGATATCGTTTTTATAACTTTATTTGAAGGTGAAAGGTGCGCGAACCGCAAGCGGCTCGCGAGCGTAGACGTGAGTTTTCTCCAGATCCCTCGGGAACTACATCGAGCTATTCTGATAAACAGTCTACGTAGCTTGGAAAGCTGCCCCCACATCTATTTCTATGCAAAAAATCACGTCAATCTGTTGCTACTTTGCGTCGCCGACGTAGTTCATACATTTTCCATACAAAATGTCTGCTAATCCTTACTAATATTATAAATGTGAAAATGTGTTTGTTTGTTTGTTTGTTACCTTTTCACGCTTCAACGCCTTGACCAATCTTTATGAAATTTGGCATGCAGGTAGCCTGTGTCACGGGGAAGGACATAGGCTACTTTTTATCCCGCGAAAATAGCATAATCTGATGCAGTTCCTGAGGGAACTGAAAAAATACTCGATTGTTGTGATTTTTTGCATAGAGTTGGTTGAGTAGGTGGGAAACGACATAATTTACTAATCACCCTTACAGAAAGTCATTAAAACGATGTCCACGCGGGTGAAGCCGCAGGAAAAAGCTAGTGTGAAAATGTATTTGTTCATTCGTTCGTTTGACACCTTTTCACGCTTCAACACCTCGGTCCCCGACCACTCTTGATGAACTTTAGCAAGCAGGTAGCCTGTGTCATTGGAAAGGACATATGTTACTTTTTATCCCGTGAAAATAGCATAGGTCGATGAAGTTCTTTAGGGAACTGCAATATAATACTCTTTTTTGGTTTGGATTTGGAATTTGGATTGTTGCAATTTTTTGCACACAGATGGTTGAGAGAGTGGGAAATGATGTAATTTACTAATTACCGTATCCCGATATGGTTATAGAGGGATCTGGGAAAAACAAATTTCCACGCTCGGGCACCGGAGCAACGGATTGAAGTGATTTTTGTATAGAATTGGTTTAGGGGGTAGGAAGTGACATAGACTACCAACCAGAATAGCCCGATTTAATTCCTAAAAGATCTGAAGAAAAGTCACCCTTAAAGACAGTCATAAAAACAATATACACGAGGGCGAAGCCGCGGGCAAAAGCTAGTGATAGTACATTGGTGGTCCAACACGCGTTGAACCACTTTTTGACTGTGTTATAGGGATCCGTGTAGTATAAATGTATATCCAAAAAAAATGTGTGTGACAGCTTCGACGCACAACTGGAGTTTACTCCTTACTAACGCATATCGCATATAACGCCTCACTTTCGAGTGTTACACTTGATTTTACTCCTCATAAAATTTCTCCACCGGGCCTTATAACTCAAATCGTTTCTTGAGGAGTAAACTCCAAAAATTAAATTAGTTTTGCAATTAGTATAATAGTACTTTTTGTATGAAAAATGTAACGTTACGACTAATGATATTTAATTAACTATTCTTTTTTCTGACCCCGACTGCATGCCAAACTCCGAAACAGTGAAAGGTTCACTAAATTTTCATTCAATGAAGCAATTCAGGTGGCTCAAAGCGACGGAACACCAATACAGTTTAATTACAGGACAGGGCCGTGGGCAGTACTTTGTCGCACCAAGCCGCATCGTGCCACCCGCCACCGCCGCCACCGCCGCCACCGCCGCCACCGCCGCCACCGCCACCACCGCCGCCACTGCCGCCACCGTGCACCGCCGACGGTACGCTGATAAATCACCGTTTGTCAGGCAGCTGCCGCCGGTGTATTGCCATTCGACAGCGCGAAGATTTGCAATTTTTCTCGCGGCTATAACTACGACACGGCAACACGCAAATAAACGAGGACAACATTTTCAACCAGATTAATTGGGGACGTCGTTACAAAGCTACGTCGCCCTGTTGTTGATTGTGAATAAAATGCAGAATACAGTTCTAAGAAGCTTCAATGGTAGGGTGTCACTAATTAACAAATATATAAACGCTTTACTTGAGAAACTTTATTTGAACGCTAACGACATGAATGACAATGGAGATGTCTCAACACGCTCTCGCAATTTCGAATTAGGTGTAAAATTAACACGCGCCAGCACGCCGGCTCTGCCTCTGTTCCCGCCCACACAAACGAAGCTGTCGCCAAATGAAGACACGAGAGGAGGCAACAAGACGAGACGACGAGACGCGGCTCGGAGTCAAAGCAGAGTCTTGCACATTTGAGTGGTTAGTGCCGCCGTGCCGCCGTGCCGCCGTGCCGCCGTGCGCCGCGCGAGCAAATGTTTGAACTGCAATTGAAAACGGGATGTTGGGCAGCCACCGGGCGCCCTGACGTGATCTAGGGCGGCGATGTGATTCCAAGGAGACATTTGTTAGACACCTCGAAGAACCACCTCCGTAGCTCAGAGACAAAGTTCACTGGCTTTACACAGGAGGTCGCGGGTTCGATTCCCGGCGGAGTCAATTATAAGCTTGTACGTAATTACGTGTTTCTTTGTCCTACTAAGTCCTCTGTTTATTATTGCAAAGGTTGACTGGAAGAGATCCCTCTAAGGGATAAGTCCGCCTTTTTACTTAAGGTTTTTTTTAATACATTATTTTGTGTATATTTTGTACAATAAAGAGTTTACAAGACTCGGTTTGGTTGGTGGTAGGGCATTTTGTAAGCCCGCCTGGCTAGCTACCACCATCTTATCTAAGTCTTGCCGCCAAATATCAATGTTGATATTATTGGTGTGTTCCGGCATGAAGATAAGATAGCCAGTTGCCCATTGCGTTGGGGAATCTTGGTAAGCCCGCTTCCATCTTCGGCAACATTGTCACTTACCACCAGGTGAGATGTTGTCAAGGGTTTACCAATTGTAAAAAAAAAAGAAGTAGCGAAGAGACTAGTGAACATTGTGGATTTGAACTAATATAAATAGACTGGGTGTAACAAACTTGGTTTAGGATCCGTTAACTGTCAATTAAAAAAGTACGCAAGTATAGTGGATAAAGATACATGAAACATGAAAATTTTCTTCAAAGTACCGCTAAAAATTAATCAAACGCGGGATCAAAAATTTTCTTCACACTTTTCACAAGAAAAAATATTATTCAACGCAACTAATGCACACCAAATAATATGTCATGTTGGAACGTCAGCCCAGCGAATGCTCGGGGGTAACATGTCAAAAACTGTCCGCTGTAATTGGACCCCCACCCCGCGCCCGCTCCGCTGCCGCTGCACGGCGCGCGGGGGGTCGTGTCAGAGTGGCAGCCGAAAGGCCCTGACGGTAATCAACGGAACGTTACCTTATGAAAATAAGGTGATGCTGAAATAATTTGGAATTTTTATGAAAATCGCTCACACTGCTGTCTGTTTTCTTGATTTTGGGACAACAGACGCAGCTAAATATGAGTTGGAAATATTGTGATTCCAACAAAACGTTATGAAATCGGTTAGCCGACGTTAAAAAGTCAATATAATAGATAATAATATACGATGTTGATAAATGAATGATGTTCACAAATGTATAACTCTACAAATCAACGCACAGTATGAATGCCAAATATCATTTACATTCAAACATGTTATGTTTGTTCATTAATCGAAGGAAATGTCTTCCATCAAAGGGAGGGCCAAGCGCATCCGGTCAAAGGAAGGTCCTATGGATCTCCTTAAACGCGGTCACCGTTCGGCAGGAGTGCTCGTGTTGGCCACTCGGAGTTGAGCCCGGATGTGAATACTCGTAGATTCCAGTCGAATATTTAACTTTCCGTAATAAGCCAACGTAATGCTTCAATTTAATGGTTCAGTAGTAAATATACATCTTGAATATGGTAGTTTTTAGGGTAGGTTATCTAAAAGGAAAGGGACCCTATTACTCGGTCTACGCTGTACGTGTCGGTTTTAAGTTTTTTAAAACTTTTTTTTATTTTCTTTATTTTTAGTGGTAATGCTATCTATCTAGCAACGTTAAATCCAATCACCTATACTCACCAATAGGAATTATCAAATCATAATAAATGTGTTTCATTAACAGCTACAGATTTCTGTGCCTTCCATCATCATCTCAGCAGCATGAAAGTGAAGGAGTTAAATCATCCATCATCAGCTCATCTGAATAACCTGAAGGAATACAACTATCGGTCTATGCATACCTATGTATATATCTATGTATAATATTGAAAGAATTTTCCTCCAACTCCTAACCATTAAGGAGTTGTACCTTCCTTCATCAGCTTATCAACATGATATGATGACTAACAGACGCAAGTATTTTAATAGCTTTAGAAAACATAATATGAATTACGTAATTAGTGCCTTTAAAATTTAAATTTTTCATTATTTTTGAAGGGTTGCCCTCGATTTCCCTGGGATCCCATCATCAGATCCTGACGTGGTGACAATGGGACCCCCTCGGGAGTATACTCTTTCGAATGAAAAAATAATTTTGTAAATCGGTCCACAATTGACGGAAAAATCGGTGAACATACATTAAAAAAAAATATATATAGTTGAACTTAGTACCTCCTCCTTTTTGAAGTCGGTAAAAACCGTCCAAGTGCGAGTTAGACGCGCACACCGAGGGGAGGAGGGGAGGGGGGGAGGGGGGAGGGGTACCGAACCAAAACATCTTCATCAAACTAAATATATATAACTCAAAGGTGACTGACTGACTGACTGACATAGTGATCTATCAACGCACAGCCCAACCCAATTTATTTTTTTTTTATTAAAAATTTGAGTACGTTAGGCTGCACCTCACCTGATGGTAAGTGCCGATGCAGCCGAGGATGTGACACGCAAGCTCAAATAGTGCCTATTCACTCTCGTCTTGAAGATTCCTAAATTGTACGAATCGGGGAATACAGACGCCGGAAGGGAATTCCACTCCTTGGCCGTTCGCATGCTGAACGAAGACGCAAAACGCTTCGTGCGTAAAGGTGGAACATTGACGACAAAGGGATGGAACCGCCCTCCGCGCCTGGTCGTCCGATGATGAAATGGAGAGGGGGGAATGAGGTTGTGAAGCTCCAGGGCACACTCTCCAAAATGAATCCTGTAGAACACCGATAGACAGGCGAATTTGCGGCGATGCTCGAGGCTTTGGAGCGTGTTTGATACAAGTTCCTCATCGCCGATGAGTCTACTAGCGCGTCGGTCGATAGAATCCAAGGCATCTAGCTGGTACCGAGCCGATCCGTCCCATAAGTGAGAGCAGTACTCCATACATGACCGAAATTGAGCTTGGTATAATATTAGAAGCTGCTCTGGTGTGAAGTAAAGTCTCACCTTCGAGAGGATACCAAGCTTTTTGGCTGCCGTTTTTGCCTTGGATTCAATGTATCTCCCGAAATTCAGATCGGATGTTAAATCTACGCCAAGGAGCTCAAGATGGTCGGACCACTGGACGGATCGGGCTGAAATTTGGCATGCAGGTAGATGTTAGGACGTAGGCATCTGCTAAGAAAGGATTTTGGAAAATTCCCACGGGTACCGCAAAAATCGGGATCTGCGCGAGCGAAGCTGCGGGCATCCACTAGTTAACTTTATACATAGTCACTAGTAACTATACAAAGTCAATCCTTTTGGTTTTTTTTATTTACAACCTGCTTTTATACCATTTTTTTTACTTTTTGTCATTGTTGTTTTGTTTTTTTGGATATTGTCATTCTATTGCTATTATATTCATAAACACTTTCTATTTTCCATATTTTTACGTTTATTCCTTTTTTCCGACTGTTCTGTTTATATGCGTTTTATTCACCTCTTCATTACTCGTACTTTTCTTTTAAATATTATATATTTCAGTGTTGGTGGTGGAAGCATATTTTTTATTGTATTACAACGAACCCTGCCCCCCAGAACCTACTCCTTTCTTGCGCATGCATCGGCGTAGTTGAAGGGAGCGCCCGACGCCGCAACTACTAGATCTAATAGATCCTACTAGATGTCGCTAGTTTCTTCACATTTCAAAAAACCGGTAAAGTGCGAGTCGGGCTTGCACTTCAAGGGTTTCATAACAAAACATTTTTAATGAATCGACTATATAGAAGATACTACTAGATCCTACTACATGACATTAGGTTCTTTAAGTTTCAAAAAAATCATGTTTCTTTTTGTTCACAGCTCGCTGACAGGCAGATGAACGGATGGGCGGATAAACAGACGGACGGACAGCGGAAGCTTAGTAATAGGGACCCGATGATCACCCTCTGGGTGTAAGGAACCCTAAAAATGGCCAAGTGTGAGTCGTACTTGAATTTAGGAGTCTGAACAAAAAAAACAGCTTAAAATGCAAGTCGGTCTCGCGCTCTGAGGGTACCATATCATACATAATTTTGTACGAAATCCTAAAAACATCAACGAGTACAACAAAGAAGAAAAAACTTAAATTTGTAGTTAAAAATGTTCTCCCATACATCGATACACGTCACGGTCAATTCTCAAAACTTTAAATTTAAGTTTGTAAAGGTTTCGGATTTTTCCTTTACTTATGCTGTGAGACCTTGCTTCTTGCCAAGCATCATGATTCAAGGAAAATTACATATGTAATAGGTTTTGATGTACTTGTGAATATAGAAATTTAAGACATACAAAATTGTAAAATAACTTATAACCGACTTCAAAAAGAAATTCACTCAAATTAGAAAATAATATTTTAAAATATAAATACACGAAATTAACCAACAATAACGAGTTTAAAGCTAGATACAGAATAAATTAGGGGCCCACAATTTTTTTGAGATCGGTACTAGCACTTGAGAAAAGTAAACTTACCTATCGATATGTGCCGCCTCCTCAATATACTTGCAAAGTTTGGATTCAATCCTGCATGTAGTTTTTGTATTAAAGCGGAACTATGTTTGTATGGAAACTCGAGCCTCCTGGCGGCCCTTAAATGTTTTAAATTATGGCTTTGCTGGAACCGACCTCAAAAAAATTGTAGGCTTCTAATTTGTTTGATTTCGCTATTGTTGGTTCATTTCGTGTATTTATAAATAAAGAAAAAATATTTCATAATTTTGGGTGAGTAAAAAAAAGAAAAAAACTTTTTATAGTCGGTTTTTAGTTTTTTTTAACTTTTATTTTTAATTTTTAGCGATAATGCTATCTAGCAACGTAAAACCCAGTAGGAGATCATCAAATCGTAATGTATACCTATGTTTCATTAACCATTACAGAGTCCTGTGGCTTCCATAATTATCCCAGCAGCATGAAAGTTAAGGAGTCAAACCTTCCATCATCAGCTTACGTGAATAACCTGAAAGTATACAACTATCGGGCTATACGTACCTATAATATTTATAGAATTATCCTCCAACTTCTAACCGTTAAGGAGTTGTACCTTACATCACCAGGTCATGAACAAGAGATGATGAATATCAGACGCAAATACTTGAATAGCTTTATAAAATATGTGAAACACATAGGTACGTGCATATAAAATATGAGGGTTGTCCTTGATTCCCCTGGGATCCCATCATCAGTCCTGATTTGGGGACGATCGAACCACCTCAGGAGTATACTCTTTTGAATAAAAAATAATTTTGAAAATCGATTCACAGTTGACAGAGAAATCGGTAAACATACATAACAAAAAATACATAGCTCGTGCACTGGATATGTATCTTTCCACTGCAATCGTGCTATTGTCTGCATACCCAGTAATACCA
The DNA here is from genome assembly GCA_947284805.1 of Coleophora flavipennella. Lineage (NCBI taxonomy): Eukaryota > Metazoa > Arthropoda > Insecta > Lepidoptera > Coleophoridae > Coleophora > Coleophora flavipennella. Next base: position 644,306 of record OX369275.1, read on the forward strand.
GGTTTTATCAGCTCATTTACGTGAAGCGAAAGAACATATCCATGAGGTACCGCGGCATCAAAATTTATATAACACAGAACTGAATAAAACAAAATATATTTTGTTTGTAAATTCCCAACACAGATACATTGTGTGGTGGTGCGGTCACCTGAGAGCACGGCTCATACTTTGCCAATTTTTTCAAATTATTTTTTTAATGTTCTATTTAAAAACAGTCTTACCTTGTATCTTTCCTTAAATCTATCCATACAAGTAAAAGTTAGGTTGTACCTTATTAACATTACAATTATTAAAATTGTTCTTTCCGAGCTCCGAGACTAATCAGTCCTTTTAATGTTACAAATTTTAATAAAATTTACATGTGCTAAATACCGGTGAACAAAGGAGCATCATTAGACTGAATCTGAAAGTCTCTAACGGTCCGTTCGACGGCGAATACTTTGACAATAAAAATATGCTAAACATTTTGTGTTGAGCGCGCGCTGCCCGCCCGCGGCGGGTCGCAGGAATTCATTAGTCGATATTTTGCTTAGGATATGAAATTCCTAAGACGCTTCCGCTGTTTCCGATCAAATTTTGTAATCTACCTATATCAAGTCACTAAAATTGTCACATTATTGTTTCAAATATTTCCTTTAAGCTTATTGTCAGAGGAAAATATTTTTCCTTTGACATTAGCAATGGAATCTAACTTCGGACATCGCTCACTCGTCCAATTTTAATTAAACTTGGCGCCATCTATTCTGCGAGCTCGTTTAACGTCCCACCTTCATTTGTTGCGCGGAAAATTTAAATATTTTACACTTGAAAGGAGCCTTTTCGATCGTTACCTAAGGCGTTTTAATGTCCTAACGCCGCTCCCAGCCATTACCTCGACTTCAATTAGATGATATCTGACATTTATAGTTCTTTATGCATTCACGGAGTCAGATTATGTTTTTCCAGTGTCAGATAATGCCATTTAACGGCGGTCCGATCATTATGCCAGTTTCACGGATGTAATGAAAATGTTGCGCAGGTTTTACGACGACGCCGGTGTTCAGCGCCGCGCCGCGCCGGAGGGCACATCGCTTTAATGACCGATATTTCTTTGGAGTGTTTATTTTTTGATGTGAAACGGCGTAAAATTTGTAAGCGGGCGTAAACACTTTTAATGGTAACATTGTAAAAAGTCAAACAAAATTTAAAGAGAAGTGGGACAAATATTTACGATGTCCATTTGTAACCGTCAGCGAACGTTACGACAGTCAGCAGAATGAGAATGACCTGATAGGTAGTTAACAATGTACATAACTAAACAAAATTAAAACTAGAAGTCTGAGTAAATTACGAGAAATAAATTGAATTGAAAGAGGCCGAAATTCTTCTGAACAAACGTAAGGCGGGAAACACAGAATCTGTGTAAACTAAACAATCGTAAGCTGGCTGTCACATATACTGCCGTTGGGACTCGGAAGGTCGGCGGTCCACGGAAAGGCGACTTGAAGTTCCGCTATTGTCATCAAAAACTTGTCTTCTCGGAGAGTAAGAATGCTTCTTCGATATCTATTCTCACTATTAAATCAGTTAAGTTTAACTTGTTATTTACGACTGGTATTGAATAGGTACTTCAAACTACTCTTTTGCCTTAACAGTGGTTTATAGCCAATAATTTAATTATGGATTTAATTTTTGTTCGGGTAGGTCTAGTGTATAAACGATTATCATAATAATTTATACTTTATTATAAAATAATATGTACATATTGTAAATACAATTTATCTTACAAAACATAGTGAGGTTCAGCACATTTAGTCATTTGAACGACACATACTAAAATAAAAAAAATATGGCATTAATTATAGAAAAAGAACGCCTTTTTATGAACAAACTATGTATTCATATTAACTACTCGTATGCTTTCGCTTACTCTTTACACCAAACACACAAAATCAATCACTGAACCCATGTCCCCCAATCATTTACTTATTCAGATTTTATGTCGCGTCCGCCGCCTTCACGGCATTACGGCATTACGGCATTACGGCCGCCAGAGCGCCAGATAAGGCTTTACGGCGGCGTGTCCGCTCGTCCGCCGCCGACTGCGCTGTATGGTCCAGTTTCTATGCTTATCTGGGAACTGACTTTCTCCTTTATGTTTCTTGATGAGTACTTTACGAACGATTTTACCTGACTGTGCCAGAAAGAGGGTTATTGTTTTCAAGTGTCTGTATGTACGTATGTCTCAAAATATGTATGTTTATTTCTTTGGCACGCCCTGTAGCCTACACGGCTTCATAGATTGTAGAGTGTGAGGTGTCGTTAGATTTGTGTTGATGCCGTGAGTGACGTAGGATATATTTATATCCGACTAGCCAAACAAGAGGTTATTGATTTCTTTGGCGCGCTGCGTAGCCTAAACGGTTTGATGAATTTAGGAGTGTGAAGTGTCGTTAGATTTGTCTTAGTACACAGGATACATTTTTATCCAACTGGCCAAAAAATAGGGGTTCAGTTTCTATGCAGTCGGGTTTTTAATTTCTAATTAATTCTTAAAGTTATTACCTATAATCTGTAATGAGTGTAACTCTGTTATCTCAACTGCATCGTCACACTCCATGAAGTGAGGTGTCTTGTAATGATTGTAACTCTGTAATCTCTACAACATCGTCACTCTCCATCAAGTGAGATGTCTTGTAATAAGTGTAACTCTGTAATCTCTACTACATCGTCACTCTCCATCAAGTGAGATGTCTTGTAATGATTGTAACACTGTAATATCTACTACATCGTCACTCTCCATTATGAGATGCAGTTAAAAGCACTCAGTTTTAAATAATTATAAATATCTGCTATAACTCTACTAAATTTGTTGTTTTGATGTCCATACGTTGCATCAGTACCACATTATTTTGTTGTTTTTCAAACTTTGTAACTACTACTAACTACCACTAAGCAGCCTGATTTAGCTTGTCATCATCACATCAACTTAAAGAAATCCACCGCGGAACACTGAAGTCCGGCTTAATCCCTTAGTCGTCTCTTACGACACCCACGGAAAGAGATGGGAGTATGAGAGGCCGAATGGCTCCCGGCCTAAAATAGGACCACATTTGCAACTATTTGTAATTCGTTACGACCGTCAGTATTATCAGTTTAGGGTACGCACATGATTAAAAGTCGTTGGTACACTTGGCTTGAATAACTAACAGCTGGTATTAATTTAAAAAAATACCGACGTAATTACAAAACTTTGTCTTATCTTTAAATACACAGCATATCCCGCATTTTTACCCTTTAAATGTAAAAGCAACCTCCCTAATTAAGAGAGACGTTGACAACCTAAGCCAATCTCGCCTCAAAACATGTACAACCTAAATAATAATCCATGCAAAGACAGTGAGCTTGTGACATGCATAACATGTTGGCCCATTTATGATGAGGCTGCGTCTGCGGCATAGCAATGAGCTCGGCACACAGCGCCATCGCCACCCGTTTGCACGTCATCCATCGTTCCGGCCGCGGGCGCCTTGCTTATCCAAATTAGATGCCTCATGAAGGGTGGTGATGGAATCTCGACATGGCATCAGGATTAGCTGTTTACAAGAGCTTATGGAACACTTAATGCTTTAATATACGTATTACCAGAAAAGGTTCATCTTTACATGGCTTTTTTCAATATTTCAGCTGTTTTTGAGAAAACGTGGCGTCACAGGTTTTATCATCAAATGAGTTTTAAAATTTATAGTTTTGAATGTTAAATCGGGCAAATATCGTCGTTTGTGTTAACACTAACAGGGACAAAACAGTAGCGTCATTTAAAGAATGTAACATAAAGTGTATAAAGACAAGTTTCTGAGAAAACGGCTGACTTGCATTTATTTGCAATCCATTAGTTCCCGGGTAGGTAGAAGCACTTGCGGACGCTAACCAGATGCCGGAATTCCTCCACGCCGTGCAACTTTCATAAATGCACTAATATTTTTACAACAGCCTCGCATTATAGTCATAAAAACAGTCGGGACACTTGAGGGGGCGTTTAGTGTTTTATATGCCAAAGGGATTTATGTTATTACCGTCCATATTTCTGCGGACTGAAGCCGTTGAGAGGTCACGAAATCTTGCTAAAAGGTGTTCTCTCCGTCCCTCGTATCGACGTGTCCCTCTCGCACTCATCGGGGGGTTTACAGCGATGAATATAACGCGCGGGTTATTCGCGGCACGTAGCGGCTCGGCACCGCGCGGGGCGCTCATGAACTCTGATCCCTAACTAGAAGATATAACGTTAACAATAAAAAAATCGCCCCGCGAAGGTGCAAGAGTTGCGATGACAACTCCGCGCCAACTTTGTAATCAGTTGTAACAAATTTATGTTGAGTGCGTGCGTCCCCCCGCCCCCCGCCGCCGCGCTGGAGTTGAGTCGCGATTCGCGCTCCCGGTGTGCACGAGTATGTGATACCTAATTGAACATGTTTTCGGGTTTTCCGCTCTTAATTTGACGGTACGTTGCCCTTGTTTGTTTTCCGTGATGCACAACTTTCTGGGTGTGTGACTTGAAATTGAAATATGTTTTGAAATCTTTTTAGGGGCTCTGTTGTAAACCCTTTTAGTTAAGCCATGTCCGTCCGTCTGTGTCTTAGTATATCACAGTGGTTTCACTCCAAGACTACTACAGAATGAAAGCTAAAATTTGGTACATGGTCATACAAATGTGTAACACTTACATTTATGGCATAAAACTTGAAAACAAATAGGTTACTCCCCTACATGGTACAGTCAGCACTGTACATTGGTAGAGTAGTACGCGTGTAGCCTAGAAAATTTTATAATTTCGGCTGAGTGTAGAATCGAGGCTGCGCGTCGGTTGCGGACCGACCTCCAGTAGTGCATTAACATTTTATTTTAACAAACAGTGATTTTAATTTCCCACATACCTCCAACCAAGAAGGGCAGCCGTGGTTGTCGGTTACGCGAGTCACGGTTAAAGGTGTAAGGACGTATCCTTAAATGTTAAATCGTTTTTTTATTCACGTACCCCAACATGTGGGGTATTGTTAAATAGTCCGTCAAAATATTGAGGGTTTGCAAAGAAAGTTTTTTCAAAAAATGATTCCTTTACAAAATATAAAGTTGTAGGTGTTGATTTTTGTAAGAGTTACACATTACCACCCCTTACCAGCCAAACCGCAATTTCAAGAAATCTGCAAAGTGTTGTTTATAGTTTTGCCATACGACATTTTGTATACTAACTGCAATTAGATGTACATTTATTTTTATAGAGAGTACGAAACCATAGTGTGCACGCGGTCTTATTTTTTGTTTTGTATTTCTTTTACATCGCAACAGGTTGACGTGAGTTTTTTGCAAAAAATATACTCAGTTACTTTGTTACACTAAAATTAGCGTAACTCGAAATAGCTCCGGAGGGATTTGAAGAAAACAAGCTTGCGAATCGTGCACCACACACCCTCAAAGACAGTCATAACAAAAAAGATGTCCACGCAGGCAAAGCTGCGGGCAAAAGCTAGATACAAATAAAAGAAAGACAAGTTCAACTTCGATCCTACGCTGCTATCTGAAAACTTTAAATATGGAATGGAATAAACTTAGCAAAACTTGAGGAATAAGAAAGCATTTAATTCCATCAGCCGACTCCGACAAAGAGCGAAAAATCGGAAATCTCCGAACGCGGCGAGCTCGTGCAAAACAAAGTTCCAGCGCCGCTCTTTAGGATGTCATTCTGCTTAGTTTTCGTATTTCTTAATACAACCTAGTGCAATCGCGGTACAAGGCACGAGAGTCAGCGTGTTAGTCACATAATAATATAAACTTTTGAACAAAAAAAACTTCTACTACTTAAAACAGGAAACTTAGGTTCTCCTCAATTTCTCTGGGATGCCATCATCAGATCCTGGTTTCCTTATCATGGTACTACCCTTGGGATATCTCCTTTCCAACAAAAAAACAACCATCAAAATCGGTTCATAAACGACAAAGTTATCCGCGAACACACGTATTTTAAAATATGTCTACGTTAAAATTGAGAAACCTCCTTCTTTTTAAAATTAAAATACTAATATTATAAACGCGAAAATTTGTAAGAATGTATGGATTTACGTGTGTTATTCTTTCACGCAAAAACTACAGAATGGATCTGACTGAAATTTGGAAGGTAGACAGATTAGGACCTGGATTAACACATAGGCTACTTTTTTCCACGCTCGAGAGCTGCTTGCGGCTCGCGCACTGCGCGCCATAGAAAAGTCATAAAAACGTCCACGTGGGTGAAGCCGATAATAATATCACTTTTTCAGCGAGAAATAAATGCTTTAATGTTTTCCTTTACCATAATCTTTACTAAAACAAATTTAAAAGTTATAATCTTCGTAATCGGTTATAATTAATTTCGAAACGTGTATATTTTAATTTATTTTTCTTTTTGTGTTCAACAGAATTTACCTTACTTTTTGTCCCTGCCTTTCGCTTCTTCATATTGAACTGGCGCCCGCGCCACGGGTCTGCCCTCGTTTTTTTTCTACAAGATCACCGCTAGGCTTATCTGAAAATTCCCTGAAAGTTTCATCGTAATCTTTTCAGCCGTTTCGGAAACATACACACACACACACACACATCGACTTTTATATAAGTACTAATAGATTACAAGAATCAGAAAATGCACACCAATTTCTTTTAAATATCTTCTAGATCTAGTTTAAAAAACTGTTGCATAATAAGGGGTATTAAAACACGAGAATCACACGAGTATTTTAATACCTAGTTATTAGTTATGTGTACCCTACACTCCTTTATCTAATCTCATACATTGAGATTGAACCTACTAAAATTGAAATAACAGATAAAACTAAAGAGAAAAAAAAATACACGAAATCCACAGCAACAAAACGTAGGTATGGCGCCAAAGCGGGCGCTGTCACAAACAGGTAAAAATTGAATTAAAAACTTTTTGTAATGCTTTAAATAAAGCGGCGCCCCGCATATGCGTTTAGAAGAAAATAATTAATGGAATCTCTTAATGATATTAACTTCTTGGATTTGCCCTGTATAATCCCTTTATAATCCAAAAAAAGATTGTACGTAAAATTGCTCGTGTTCCGTGGGACGCACCGGCGCAGCAACTATTCATTGACCTTGGCATACTCACACTTCCATCCATATATATACTGGAAGTATCCAAGTATGTGCGGCAGAACTTCAGTAGCTTTCCGGTCTTCAACTGGGCTGGAAAGCGAAAAACCGCATGGAGACAAAAGAAGCTGCAAACTACAACGTATCACCTAAAAAAGTCTGATAACTCTCTGCTTGCAATGGGGCCACGTATCTATAATACGATACCGGCGGACATTAGGGAAACTGAAGGGTATCATAGTTTTATAAATAAACTGAAATGCTGGTTGATCCAAAAGGCCTTCTACTCAGTCAGTGAATTTTTAGAATTAAGACAGTAAGTACTGTGTTGTACGTATATTTTTTTAATATTTTTGTTATAAATTTGAAAATGTATAAATTAAAATTTTGACAATGTATGATTATTACGGAATAAATGTGAATATGAATATGAATATAATATTGCTGAAATATTGTTTTATAACATTATGTTGTTACAGAAAAAGTGTTATAATAATTATCCTGTTTTAAAATTTCGGTACGGTGTTTATAAAGTATGTCAATATAAACTCGTTTTGAATTTAATATAATTCAAATTATACGATACAGAATATATAAAAATCTGTACACTATGATCAGCGGATTTAATACTTTCTGAAGACTTTTAGCTTTTACCTTCCACTTATTCCACACCCAAACGCTGAGCCGGGATGAAAGAAACTGCACCTTAAGCGAATACGTGGAGTCAATTTGCGAGTAAAGTTGCGCCATTGGGTGCGCGAGCGCGAGCGCGAGCGCGCTGCCTGCTCGAGCAGTCGTTAAGATTGTTTGGCCACAGACCTCATGCATTACTTCGTAAGGACGAGCTTATTGTTAATCAAAGTGAGGCCACTTTAGTGGTGCCCAAGTGGAGCCCATATTTGGCAGTCAGCAGTAGCTATCAGTCTTTAATGTCTTAACTATCGATGAAAAAGATTGGCTGTTAAATTTAGAGACCTTTTTTGGCAAAACATTTGTAGGGCAGGTCTGGATGTAGACATCAATGTGTGTGTCTGTATGCAGCGCTTACTTTGTAGCGACAAGTCCTCTTTACTGTCTTTGCTAATGTCGTGATTGTCTTTTTAGTTCAGTTTCAACGTTATGCGATTGTTTTGTCTTCTTTGGAATATGTTAGTTTTTACAAATTCATGAAACTTAATGTCTATGCTGACTGGTGTGTTTCACTTTCAGAAGAGTATTCTTACTTTGTTCAATTTTATACATTTGCTGGTAATAATTTATATAATGTTAATTTTTACACCTCGGGTGTTTTAAAGTGTTGCGTAGCCTACGCGTACACGTAGCGAGTAGCAATTTAACATAATTAATATGTACGCGAAGTTTTTGTGCGCGTTAATTGTATTATTAAGTGTGGTTTTGTCGTGTTACTATTGATAGAATGAAAAACATCCTTAGACCCAATTTGAGAATAAAGAGTTTTAAATAAGGTACTGGAAATTAATTTAACATTACATGTGTATAATTTCATCAAAATCTGTGGATGGACATTTGTACATACACACATTTAAATTTTAAGCTATTGCATAGCTTTTATCGCGGGCTTTGAGTGCGGCGACCGAATCAAGAAATTCCGTAACGAAAAAACCTAACACCCCACACTCCGCCTACCATGGCCGCTTGGCTAGCTACCACCATCTTATCTAAGTCTTGCCGCCAAAACATCAGTGTTAACAACATTCATGTGTTCCGGCTTGAAGATAAGATAGCCAGTTCTCCATTGCGTTACGATCAGGTGAGATGATGCCAAGGGCTTACCAATTGTGAATAAAAAAAAAAATTTAGCTTGGCCGAGCGTGACGTAACGTTACCGCATTCTAAAAAAACTTACAGTGCCATCTATTAGCCATTTGCGGTACTAAAAGGACTTAGTCAATTTTACTGGTGTAACTTTCTTAGTGTTAAACGTTGATAAAAATGCTATGCAATAGCTTTACCGCGGCAGTCCCCGAGTGTCACACGTCTTTTTTTTCTCGACCACTTTTCTAGTGTCTACTAGGGACATAGAATAGATTTTCAATAACATGTTGAAGTCGAATTTGCGGATGATCAAATAACTTTCTAAATACTCCTTCGTAGCTAGCTCAAAAGTAAAAATAACAATAGTTCACTTGTGTGCCAAGTCCTGCCGCGCGGCGAGCGGAAAGGGGAGCACTCGGCGCGAACAAACACTCGTCCAGAACCTCCCCCGAGTTAGCTAGCATCAGATAAAAGTTCACAAGAAAAAGAGTGTCTTCTGAAATCTGTAACATTTCTATAACCAAGTTAAAAGTAGGCTCCGGCGCTCGCGGGCGCGGGCGGGGCGCGGGCGGGGCGCGGGCGGGGCGGAGAGGGTAACGAAGACGGATCGGCCGGCGTTACCTGGTGCGAGAGTGAAGGAGTGTTACCACAAATATATGTTTGTTCTTATTGTTATTTATACTGCGTGGGATTTTTGATATAACGAGAAACAGTGATGCTGCCTTTACATTTATAATAATAAAAAAGCGTCGTTTTTTTAGGACACGCGCGTAAAGGAAATTTCAGCTGTCTTCAAACTCACGGCAAAGCATATATTATATTAGTACTAAGATAGAGTATGGACACTCCCTGCTGCTCTCTAGATTGCGACCTCACTCCCTCGTCACCCAGATTGATACAGATTGGTTACCGTTTCGTGTTTATTCCGTCATTCCTTTTTTGAAATGTTATTTCTGGCCCGTTGTATGAAGTGTCCAGGGTGCAGTATGGACACTCCCTGCCGCTCTCTAGATTGCGACCTCACCCCCTCGTCACCCAGATTGATACAGATTGGTAACAGTTTGGTTGTCGAACGTATAGCGTTTCGCCGGAATTTCGTTTGTTCTGTCATTGCTTTTTTGAAATGTCATATCTGGCCCGCTGTATAAAGTGTCCAGGGTGTGGTATAGCGAAGGCTTAAAAAACGGACTTTCTCAATTGGATATGGGCGGTGAAACTATTAACAATACGGTCCCGTTTGCACCCTTGGCGTAAGGAACCCTAAAAAGGTTACCATTAATTGCCTTATGAATTTTTATTTGGTAAACCATAGTGACTCAACAGCGTCGGTGGCTCAACCGGTAACGACTCGGTCCATCTAACCAGAGGTACCGGGTTCAAATCTGGACGGCCAATGTATATGAGTTTTTCAAAATAACTTACGTGTACGTTACCGATTGCTTTAACGGTGAAGGAAAACATCGTGAGGAAACCTGCACACGCCTGCGAAGAAACTCGAAGGTTGTGTGTGAAGTCGACCAACCCGCACTGGGCCCGCGTGGTCGACTAAGGCCTAATCGCCCTGATTCAGGGTAGGCTCGAGCCCCTCGATGGGGACGTATATGAGCTGATATAATAAACCATAGTGAACACGACAACCCAAGTGAAAGGTCGCAACTCACCGGTAACTTACCATATACTCGTAGGTACAATACAAAGTGGGTCTCTATCAAAAATGTGAAATTATCGGGTAGAGAAATTCGTAATACGAGTAGGTATGGGAACACCGCGTCTATTTTAGAGCACAGAAAAGATACACTTCTTCTTCTTCTATCGCATCGACATGAATCAATCTGGGTGACGAGGGGGTGAGGTCGCAATCTAGAGAGAGGCAGGGAGTGTCCATACTGTATGTTAGTACTAATATACAGGGTGTAACATAAAGGTGTGGTGATACTTTAAGGTGGGCTTGTACTCATCAAACTGAACAACTTTTGTTTTGCAACTTTACTGAAATCGCGAAATTTTTATTGGATTTTTCATACAAAACCGCTTAATCAGCTGACCGATTTGTATCCCACCTTAAAGTATCACCACACCTTTATTTTACACCCTGTATACACTTTGGCTATACGTTTGTCTGTCAGCGGGTTGTATTTCTTGAAGCGTAATGGGAAGAAAAAAAATTACACAGTGTGTATTTATGTTGCCGCTTATAACAAATTATAAACATAAAATAAAATTATAAGGGGTTACCTTCCAAAAAAAAAATTGGATGTTTTTTAAACCTTGTATGATGGTACGGAACCCTCCTTTTGCGAGTCCGACTCGTACTTGGCTGGTTTTTTGTTTAGATTGACTAAACAAATAAGTTCATACATTTTTTAATTCGCAATATCTTTTGGATGGAATGTCCGATTTAGATATTATCATCATATCAGCCACAAATCGTCCAATGCTGGACAAATGCCTCCCGATTTGGATAAATCAAAAAGTAATCTATAGGTAGGTATTAAAACAAAAAAAATATATTTCTTTGAATAAGGATTAGTAATACAAAGGTATGGATAACATGGTCTGAGTTTGGTCGGCATTAAATTTTAAAATGTAAATAGAAGTTATAGTGACTTATCTACAATAGTCGAACATTTGACAAAGCTTAATTTTTTGTAGTTATTGATATGTTATTTAATATAGTTGTACATTTTTTGTTCTATCATCAATAGTTACCGCAGCGCATGCGGTGAAAGACATTTTATGTCAATTTTTTTGCACCTTAGGTTACATTATGTTTTAGTAGGGATCCCTAATTTTTTTCCTAACGGGAGCCGGAGCCGGGTCGTTCCTTTCCCTCTAATATGTTTGATGGGAGCGATGGCTGACTCTCGCGTTATACTCGTGACCGGGTGCTGTCCGTGTGAACTGGCCTACTCTTTTCAATGATTTTAATTTATAACTTCTCGTGTCATATTGTTTTCATGTTCTAGTGACATAATTTGTTTTATATCAAGGATGGGATTTTGATGTTATTAACTAATGATTGTTTATTTTTTTACAAATGACATTATGTTATTACAATTTAATGAATTTCAGAAATAGTGTAATTTGCACCTATTTTAAATAAATAAATGTCTTGAATCTTGAATCTTTTCTAGTAATAAATATAACTTACTAGCGTTTTTCTGCGGATTCGTCCTCGTGGACATCGTTTTTATGACTGCCTTTGAGGGTGAGAAATGACTTTTCTCCAGATCCCTCAGCAACTATATTGGATTATTCTGATAAGCAGTCTATGTCAATTCGCACCTCTTCAATTGTATTTTTTTTTCAATTTTAATTGTATTCTAATATATAAAATTCTCGTGTCACAGTTTTCGTTCCCTTACTCCTCCGAAACGGCTTGACCGATTCTCATGAAATTTTGTGAGCATATTGAGTAGGTCTGAGAATCGGCCAACATCAATTATTTTTTTAGGGTAGGGTAGGGTAGGGTAGGGTTGGGTAGTGTAGTGTAGGGTAGTGTAGGGTAGGTTAGTGTAGTGTAGTGTAGTGTATGTAGGGTAGGGTAGGATAGTGTAGGGTAGGGTAGGGTAGTGTAGTGTAGGGTAGTATAGTGTAGGGTAGGGTAGGGTAATGTAGTGTAGTGTATGTAGTGTAGTGTATGTAGGGTAGGGTAGTGTAGGTTAGGGTAGTGTAGGGTAGGGTAGTGTAGTGTAGGGTAGGGTAGGGTAGTGTAGTGTAGTGTAGGGTAGGGTAGGGTAGGGCAGTGTAATGTAATGTAAGGCGGTACGTAGTTCGCCGGGACAGCTAGTTTCTATATAAAAAAAGAACACTTCAATCCGTTACTCTGTTGCGAGGCCGACGTGCGCGAGAGTGGAAATGATTTTTCCTCAAATCGCTCGGGAACTATGTCAGGATATGCTTATTAGTAAATTATGTCATTTCCCACCCCCTCAACCATTTTTATAAAAAATCACAACAATCCATTGTTCCGTTGCGATGGTATTAACCAAAAAAATAGTATTTTTTCAGTTCCCTCAGGAACTGTATCGGACTTTGCTATTTTCACAGAAATAAAAGTAGCCTATGTCCTTCCCAGTGAAAGAAACTGCCTGCAGCATGCCATACTTCATCAAGATTGGTAAAATATTGAAGTGTGAAAAGGTAACAAACAAAGAAGCCATCACATTTTCACATTTATAATAATTAGTAAGGATGTTACTCAGGCATAATCTTGCATTGAGTTTATTCGTGACAGACATACAAAAATACAAATCTTTCTTGTTTTTTATATTAGTTTAGATAGAGACCCAAAAAGTGGTTGAGAAAAAATGTGTATTTGCGGGTATGTGTTGCCGTATCCCCGATTTTCGGAGAAACTGCTAAACCGATTTGGATAAAATTTTGAACATGATTTGGATAAAATTTTGAAATTTTGAACTGCTAAACCGATTTGGATAAAATGCAAGGGGTATCTTATTTTTTTTAATTTCATAATTATCTAATCAGCTCATATACGTCCCCACGGAGGGGCTCGAGCCTACCCTGAATTAGGGCGATCGGGCCTGTTGGTGCTCCCCCGCGTCCTGCCGAGCATGGACGCCGCACGTTTTCATATTAAAGATACCTCCCATACAAAAAACGTTGAACATGTTTTTTCTCAAAAATGACTCTTACAATGTTTTCCAAATTTTTGTAATCGACAACACTCATTATTATATAAAATATGCTTTATGTGGTTTATATGGGATAACTCTAAAATATGTTTTATGTGGTATATCTAGGAAATCTCTAAAATATACCTTATGCGGTATATCTAGGAAATCTCTAAAATATACCTTATGCGGTATATCTTGGGAAACTCTAAAAATGGTACCTGTCATACAAAAAAGGATTTAATTGAGTTTTCTCCAAAATAGCGCTCAGTTAATTTATGGAAACATTGTTTAATTGCTATGGATCTACCATAGCCATTATACAATGTTTAGATAAATTAACTTGATGGAACACCCAAAAAAGAACAAATGATGAAATAGTAGAAGAATGAAAATATATAATTTATCGAGTTTCTGCAACCTAGAAATCTTACTAGCGTCTGTAATAAATATACTATCAGTGGTATGTCGAGGAAAGCGCTAAAGAGTACCTCCCATACAAATTGATTAATATTATTCGCTCCTGCTAGAATACTTGGTATTTTCTCCGAGGCAAGTTCAGTTTATTTGTGATTGATTGATTGAAAACACTTTATTGCACAACATAAGAAAAAAAAAGATACAACGATTAAGGAAGTTGTACATAATATAGGCGGTCATATCGCTAACAAGCGATATTTTATTCATTTATTTATTAACATAATGCGTGACAGTAACTACTCAGTGTTTACCTTTAAAATAATTTAGCATAGCAAAAGACAAATATGAGATGTTATGATTCATTAATTAAGATTGTTTAAATCAAGTTACGTGGATATAAAGTTTCATTATTTTGTTTGATGCAGTGTGCGTAACATCTCGATCATCGTTATTACTCCGCGACGAAACTTTAGCCAAGCGAGTATGGGAGAGGCCAATGGGGGGTGGTGGGGGGCGGGGACGAGCTGCCTGACACGTCTCATAATACGCAATGAATATTAATACAACTGAGTTATTTGGTTATTTATTAGCTGCACGATAATAAAGTCACGCCACTGTGTTGACAATATCGCCTGTAATTTTGAGCGAGATATTGAACTCAATTGAGAATGGCTTAAAATCTCAAACAACATACTTCTTTTCCGTAATCCTTACTCTTTAATCTAATATATAAAAATGAATCGCAAAATGTGTTGGTAAGCGCATAACTCGAGAACGGCTGGACCGATTTGGCTAATTCTTTTTTTGTCGAGTTCGTTATTGTCAGGAGAAGGTTCTAATGTAGAGTAGGGTAGGGTAGGGTAGGGTAGGGTAGTGTAGTGTAGTGTAGGGTAGGGTAGGGTAGGGTAGTGTAGTGTAGGGTAGTGTAGGGTAGTGTAGTGTAGTGTAGTGTATGTAGGGTAGGGTAGGGTAGTGTAGGGTAGTGTAGTGTAATGTATGTAGGGTAGGGTAGAGTAGTGTAGGGTAGGGTAGGGTAGTGTAGTGTAGGGTAGTGTAGAGTAGTGTAGTGGTGTAGGGTAGGGTAGTGTAGTGTAGGGTAGAGTAGTGTAGGGTAGTTTAGGGTAGGGTAGTGTAGTGTAGGGTAGGGTAGTGTAGTGTAAGGCGGTACGTAGTTCGCCGGGACAGCTAGTAATATAATAAATGTGAAAATGTGTTTGTTTGTTACCTTTTCACGCTTCAACGCCTTGACCAATCTTTATGAAATTTGGCATGCAGGTAGCCTGTGTGACGGGGAAGGGCATAGGCTACTTTTTATCCCAGGAAGCATAGCATTATCTGATGCAGTTCCTGAGGGAACTAAATAATACTCGATTGTTGTGATTTTTTGCACAGAGATGGTTGAGTAGGTGGGAAACGGCATAATTTACTAATCACCCTTAAAGAAAGTCATAAAAACGATGTCCACGCGGGCGGAGCCGCGGGAAAAAGCTAGTATCAAATACTTACCAAATGGTAAAATGATGGTTGAATAATGGTGGTTGAAAACATTTTGGCTATACCACAACTATATTCCCGGCGTTATCAAGAAAAAGGGCACTATGTATCTGACAATGTTGACTTTGGCAGAATATTTTTATGTTGAAAAAGAGAAGTGATGACGCAAATACTAGCAGATCTTCTTAAGCACGGCAAGGAAGCGACTGGCGTATAAAACTGCGGGTTTAATAATTTTGGCGGACCTTCAGAACTATTTCAGTCCATTCCTAAAATTAAATAGGCATTTAACAGAAGTATCCCTTTTGAAACGAAGTTTAAATAATAATAGAACAAACCAACATGTTGAACAGATACACAATATCTAAAATTTTAAGTGGATGAAGACGCAAACGGCCACTTTCACGAGTATTACCACAAGAGCGTGTACCGACATGAATATTTCATATTCAATGCAAACACTTACGTAAAAATTGGTAGAAACAAGCGGAGCTGATACTCGCGAGGCTCCGGCCCGCGCAAGAGACCCTCGAGCTGGGATTCAATCCGATCGGGCGCGTGTTGGTTTAGGATCAGTGGCGTCGCGCGCGCGGGCGGGCGGAACTATTGGACGTGCCGGTGTTTGCATTGCTATGGCCCGACATCACTATTACATACATATAGGGTGTCAGTCGCAGCTCTGTACGATTTGCGTGGGTTGGGGCGATCACGTGGGCTAACCGACCTGAAGCACGGTCATTACCTGGTTGGGTTTGATTGCTAGTCGCGTTTCTATCGACCATTCACCTGCTTCACAAGGCACGTTAAGCTATCACAAGATGGCAGTCGCTAAGACGTCTCGGTAAGAGCGTCGGTGGCGTAATGGCTAGGGCCGCTGCCTCCTGTCCGGGAGGTCGTGGTTCGATCCTGCCACTTACCAATGTGATTTTCGAATTTAGATTTCATATGTACGTTTATCCGACGCTCTTACGGTGGAGGAAAACATCGTGAAGAAACCTGCACACACCTGCTAAGAAACTCGCAGGTTGTGTGTGAAGTTGACCAACCCGCACTGGGCCTGCGTGGTCGACTAAGGCCCGATCGCCCTAACTCTGGGTAGGCTCGAGCCCCTTGGTGAGGACGTATAAGAGCTGATAATAAGACGTGTCAGATGCCTTATAGGCAAATTTAAAAACTTCCGATAGTGGGGTTCGATAGCACCTCCAACCTGTGAAGCATGGCCTAACCTTCCCGACTTCGAGGGGAGTTTGTGGGTTGTTCCGGTGGAAGGGTGTCACGTGTCACTCTTTTGAAAGTAAATTCATATCAAACTTTTTCCTGAGTATAATTCACATTTCCTTTACTTCGAAATTATTTCGTCTTCAACGGACGGGAATGTCAATCCGTCTGTTCATCATATTTAAAAAGGCACATTTTAACGTTACCTAAAGCCTTCCTAGTTCATTACTTACTCCGCTGGCTTAACGAACCAAAGTGTGTCCTGGCCTCCGATACGAGAATACGTCATTTGTCTTGTTGTTTTAACATTGGCATATAATAAATGTATTGAAATTTTAATGGAGTTGTTACAATAACATTTTCCTATTTAAGTTTGTCTAAACTTAGCAAAAAATATTGTAAGTATTTTGGAAGGTTCGCGCGGTCCCGACTCCCGGCGGACACGCGCCACACTCGGGGCTGGAAGGGAGTTCCAAGTGACTACCGATGTGTCGGCCATGTTTATTTTTCTATCCACAATTGATAAACCCTTGACAACATCTCACCTGGTGGTAAGTGACGATGTTGCCGAAGATGGAAGCGGGCTTACCAAATTCCCCAACGCAATGGGGAACTGGCTATCTTAACTTCATGCCGGAACACACCAATGATATCAACATTGATATTTGGCGGCAAGACGTAGATAAGCTAGCCAGGCGGGCTTAAAAAATGCCCTACCACCAACCAAACCGAGTCTTACAATTGACCCCGCCGGGAATCGAACCCGCGACCTCCTGTGTAAAGCCAGTGAACTTTGCCACTGAGCTACGGAGGAGTTCCAAATGACTACCGATGTGTCGGCCGTGTTTATCTAGCTCCAGGATAATATAGTTACACTCACTAATCGTCTGAGACGGACAGCTTAAATGGTAATGAAATAAGATGTTTTTGTTCACCTAAATGTACGAAGCTGAGTTTAAAAACTAGAACATTAGGATGTAACTGTCAAATCTATATTAAGCGGGTTTAAGTTTTGTTATTGACGTCAACTAATTTAAAAAAATCGGCCAAGTGCGAGTCTTGCCTTCCGCTTGAAGATAAGATAGCCAGTTCTCCATTGCGTTGGGGAATCTCTTCTTTATCTTGCTTCCATCTTCGGCATCATCGTCACTTACCATCAGGTGAAATGATGCCAAGGGCTTACGAATAGTAAATAAAAAAAATCCCTGCCGTGTCTGTATTCCACAATTAATATAATTTAGGAATCTTCAATACGAGAGTGGGTATGCACTATTTGAGCTTGCGTGTTACATCCTCGGCTGCATTGGCACTTACCATCAGATGAGGTGCAGGCAAACGTACCTTATTTTTTTAGTAAAAAAAATATACCACAATGCGCCACCCAAGTATGTACGACCTGTTAATGTACATAGAAATTCACACTTTGTGAAAATTTCAAGTGTCTACCTATAACAGTTTATGAAATATAGCCCATTGCCAGACAGAACGATATATTTATCTTAGTAATAGTACGCTTGGTGTTAGAGTCCCTTTGGTCACCTTTTGTATGGAACCTTTAAAATTTACACATTTTTGAAGTGAAAACGTCATTACGCGCGTTGGTTATTTTTGAGATGGGATAAACCATTGAACTCGCGACACTGTTGTGTTACCGCCACAGTTACCACCACCTTACCAGAAACACTCGCAGGATCAAAACTTTGTTAACCTACTCGTTCGCCAGGAACACTCGGAGGGTCAAAACTTATAAAAGTGTAAAAAGTTTTCACTTCCGTCGGCGCTCTTGGAGTGGTTAGTTTTTTTTTTGTCAGGGCATCATATTATGTCATTCCATTGACAACAAGGCGAGTAGCCTACTTAATAACTTAACTAATTTAATTAAACATTGAATACCCTCTGCAAAAAAATATTCCCCTCCTTTTTGCAGTCGGGTATTTTATTTTATTTCATTTCATTTCATTTTGTTTCGTTTCATTTAGTTTCGTTTCATTTCATTTCATTTAAATTTTTTTCGTTTCGTTTCGTTTTATTTTATTTCATCAAAATTCATCAAGCCGTTAAGGCTCCAGTCCCAGGCTTAGCCGAAGAAACAGACATACATACATAAGTAAACCCAAAAATATTACCCTCATTTTTGTAAGCCGTCTTCGTTATTTCATCTTTTGCAACCTCGCTAAGCTTCTCTGTACCGTTATTATGACCTAACCTGCATCTTTTACCTCAAATCCCTCTTAAAACACAAATAAGTTTATAATGAAAACATTTTCCAAGGAGTCTGTATACGATAACATTATTATTTTATCCCCAATGTTCGGGCATCACTCAATCACTTCCAGGGGCGGCGCCTTTGGGGTATTGATTTGGAGTCTCGGGACACCCCGACACCCGGCACGACACCCGGCACGACACCCGGCACGACACCCGGCACCTGGCGAGCGCGAGTTTCGTACACCGCCGCAGGTTTTAGCATAAATACCCAAGTTTTCCAAAGGGCACGATAACATTGAAAGTTACGCGGAGTGTCGTAAGAAATTTCTTTTTATGGTGAAAGGAAAAATATTTTGATATACTTATATCTAAACTGGTTCCAAAATTATCTAAAAACTTTTTAAAAGTATCGGAGAAAAACGACGTAAGACTAAGTACTTTAGTATTAGTATTTTTATGAACATGACATTATTCAATTTGTGTCCATGATTCAGAGATTTGTTACCATATATATAACATATCTCTGCCACGATAGCACAAAATATGCGTAGCTATTACACCGTAGAATCACAAAATATGCGTAGCTATTTCGCCGTACAATCAAAAAATATGCGTAGCTATTACACCGTAGAATCTAAAAATATGCGTAGCTATTACACCGTAGAATAAAAAAATATGCGTAGCTATTACGGCGTAGAATCACAAAATATGCGTAGCTATTACACCGTAGAATCACAAAATATGCGTAGCTATTACACCGTAGAATCAAAAAATATGCGTAGCTATTACACCGTAGAATCAAAAAATATGCGTAGCTATTACACCGTAGAATCAAAAAATATGCGTAGCTATTACGGCGTAGAATCACAAAATATGCGTAGCTATTACACCGTAGAATCAGAAAGTCCCTAGTGTACGCGTCGTCGTACGTGGTCGTATCCAGTGCTCCCTGAAAGTGATAAGCAGGATTACGTGACATAGAAAATTGACCACGTGAACAAAATTATTCAGTGGACAAGATTCAAGATTCAAGATGTTTATTCAAAATAGGTGCTAAATACAACCTTTTTGATAGGCATAAAAAAGTCATTACATAATGTCATTTGAGCGTCGGTGGCGTAACGGCTAGGGCCGCCGCCTCCTGTGCGGGAAGTCGTGGTTCGAATCCTGCCACGTACCAATGTGATTTCAAATTTAGATTTCATATGTACGTTTTACCGACGCTCTTACGGTGAAGGAAAACATCATGAGGAAACCTGCACTCGCCTGCGGAGAAACTCGCAGGTTGTGTGTGAAGTCGACCAACACGCACTGGGCCCGCGTGGTCGACGAAGGCCTTATCGCCCTAATTCAGGATAGGCTCGAGCCCCTCAGTGGGGACGTATATGAGCTGATATGATGATAATGTCATTTAGGAAAAATAAATAAATAAACAATCATGAGTTAATAAAGTCAAAATACAATCCTATATATAAAGCAAATTGTGTCATTAGCACATGACACGAGAAGTAATACATTAAGATCATTTAATGTCTTTAACAAGAGTAGGCCAGTTCACACGGACGGCACCCGGTCACGAGTTTACCGCGAGATTCAGCCATCACTCCCCTCAACCATATTAGAGGGAAAGGAACGACCCGGCTCCCGATGCGCCACCATCCAACACAAAACTACTTAATCATTTAGTTTCTATCAAAGAAAGAGACGAATATGTTACCATTATTGTGCATTATTGTAAAAGATATATTTGTAATACTCTACAAGTCGATTACGCGCCTTTAGTAGGTAGGTACTTACGAGCAGGGATGTTAGGGAGCTCTGTAACCGTAACCGAAACTATCGGATATCCGGTATAAAATAATATCCATAACCGTAACCGAATCTGAAATAAAAGTTTCGGATAATATCGGATAGGGGCGGAGCCTAATTGCGACACGTTATGACAGGTTGTTTTGTGGATTGGCGGTCTACACACGCGCGCATTGTTTGTTATACCTCTATTGTCGTCTTATCATACGTCTTATATTTATATTTAATTCTGAAATTCCTTAAAAATCTAATATCGTTATCCGAAACTAACGGATAATCCGAAATAATTTCATATCCGTATCCGGTATCATAATCATTTCTATATCCGTATCCAATCCGTACCCTAAATTTCATATCCATAACAACCCTACTTATGAGTAGTACCGAAATATTCGCGACTCGGGGCTCGCGGCAACTCGTGCCAAGATCAAAAGGTTGTCTGCCGCACAGCCTCGCCCGCCGCTTACTGCGTTACAGTATTCACCTTAGAAAGCTGCTTAATTTCAGCTTAACGTCACTCTGCGTGCTCATGCTCGATTGGTCGTATGTACATTTTTACAATTTGACCTTCAGGAGTCGAATGGGTCGAGGCGGGCACCGCTACACTGTTGTGAAGTTCACAGATATTTCAATTTCAGCCCAATTTATATAAGTTTGCAGCTTGGTTTGATCTAATAAGATTCAATGGACAAATTTGTATAAAATTTTGTGTTATAATGAATATCATGTTTGCATATCTACGAGTACCCACGTTCTAACCGCCTCCGTGGCGTAATGGTTAGTCGCTTTACACCAGGAGGTCACGGGTTCGATTCCCGGTGGGGTCAACTTGTAAGACTCGGTTTGGTTGGTGGTAGGGCATTTTCTTAGCTCGCCTGGCTAGCTACCACTATCTTATCTAAGTCTTGCCGCCAAAAATCTGTGTTAACAACATTGATGTGTACCGGCTTGAAGATAAGATAGCCTGTTCTCCATTGCGTTGGGGAATGTTAGTAAGCCCGCTTCCATTTTCGGCATCATCATCACTTACCATCAGGTGAGATGATGCCAAGGGCTTACCAATAAAATTATGAAAAAAAAAAAGTACCAATAACCTATCAATTGTGCTATTTTTCGTAAAAGGTGGAAAATATTTTATGGCTCCAGTTTTATTCTCCTAATAACAAAGAATTAAAACCTATCAGCCGTTTGCATACGAGTATACGAATGCATTACAGATAAAGTACTTGAATTAAAACCGATCAGCTGTTTGCATGCGAGTATACGATTGCATAACAGATAAAATGTGTGAATTTTCCCGCATATCCAGTTCTTTCTTAATATATAGTCAAATATAGTCGTAGGGCCAAGTAAAATAATCTGGATACCACAAAAAAACAGCGTTAAGGACCATGCTTCTTTGCAGGGTCCCAAAAGCTTTTCACAAAAACGGATTGACTCTTGAATAACCGGCAAGTGTTCGAGGTGTGAAAAGCTCTTTATGGCGAGTCAATGAGAGCGTTATGCCGAGTGAATAGGGCTTCGCTGAAGAACGCAAATCCACGCTTATACCGCCTCATCTCTCGTCTAATGAGTACTCGCCATTAGCGAGTATCACGAGTGCTTATCTCCTGGGCGAACAATTCTTCGTAATTGTAGCATTAGGGATTTCCGCTTAGAATTGATTAACTATTTATGTCGATAAAATATTTCTTTAACGCTTCAGGAGTTTTTTTATTGCTTATAACGACTCTTACTTACGATCTCTAATCCTCTTTATAATGTAAGGCGATTTGTATAGTTTTAAATGGATTTAGTACAACAAATTCAATTTTACGCTGAGACTAAATCATACCACTCAATCAGGCAGGTAAACAAAATGAGATGCAATCTACGAGACATCGTGCCCAGCGCAAGTTTAAACTTTGAAATCCGTTTGGAAAAACAAACGGTCAAATTCAAACAGGAACAACAAAGTACAGTGAATTACAGAGCGATCCGGCTCGCACCGGCTCAGACCGGAACGCTATTTGTTCGGAGCAACGCAATCTCTTCGAGTATATGATTAAAACACTGCAGGACACGATCCTTAGGGAAATCATCCACGCGAACTGCATAATTAGCTGCAAGGCGCTTGATACAGCGGCGAGTGCATTTCCATGGCGGCTGATAAGTTTTATTGCGTACGGCGAGAAAAGTAATTATGGCAATAGAAGCAGGGCAGCCGGTGTTATGAGAGAAGTTGTGCTTTAGAGTCTCACACTCGAGGATTGCAATGACAGTTCAAATGTTAGGATAGGAAATCGCACTTAGTCAAAAATTCTGCACAAATTTTAGGTAAGTGTTACAATAAAATTCGGCCAAATGCGAGTCAGTCTCACGGTAGTAGGGTTTCGTTGTCTTTTAAAAAAACGTAAAGGTAAATATAAATTCTCGAAAAGTTCTCGAGTGGCGACCGCGCACCGGAAAACGTAGCGTAGGCAGGCCTCCCACGCGGTGGGCCGACGACCTGATGAAGATCGCGGGAAGCCGATGGATGCGGACAGCGCAGGACCGGTCGTCGTGGAAATCCTTGGGGGAGGCCTTTGTCCAGCAGTGGACGATTTTTGGCTGATATGATGATGGTGATGATGATGAAATATAAATAAAAAAATTAAAAAACGGAATTACTTTTGCAATAGAACATTTTTTATGGAAAATCGATGAACTTTTTACAAATCCAACTGCACATCTAAAGTTGGTCGACTATTAACTAGTTTTTCTTTTAAATTAAATATATGTCCTACTACATTTTTTTAGTTGTCCTGAAACAGCAGACTAGCGGCAAGGGGGTAAGGTAACTAGCTGGCAAGGGGGTAAGGTAACTAGCTGGCAAGAGGGTAAGGTAACACTTGAATATCAAATTTAGTACTTTTAACCTTAATATTTCGAAAACGGATCCCTGAACCGCAAAATGGTTTCAAACACCATAAATATGTTAGGAATAGCTATTTAACGACACCCTGAACCACGAGATACACAATTATAATATGTTGTGTTTTATCAATGACGATGAAAATATTTAGCCGGAGAAAAACGAGCAGCACAGAAACACGAATGAGACAAACCCACTAGACCGTACTAGAAAAATAAGATACAAAACAAAAAGATCGCATATTTCTACTGAGTTAGCGAGACACACACACAGACACAGAAATGAAACAGCCAAAGCTTTGACCACTCATTAAGATAGAAAAAGGAGGCTCGAGGTTCCGAGAAGAGTGAATCGTGGGTGAATTGGCCCTCCAACGACTCGCTGCGTTTGCTAGGTGGACATACTGAGGACTAGGGTTGCCAAGCAACTTGCGACATAAAGGGACAAAGAGAACCTATATTGCTAAACAGATCGACCTACGTAGTATTACTTTTGGTTAAAAAATGAGAGTATAGATGACATTAAAACTAAAAAAATAAAAAGCCTCCAAAATAGTTTACGAGAAAATACAAAGTTTACAAAACTGCATGCTCTTGAATAGTACGTAACTTTATAGTGAAAAAAAGAGGTTTACGTTTATAGGAATGAATATTTATTTATTTTCAAACAATTGTTTGTTTAAATGAACCTTTATTTATTTACTTTTAGAGTACACAAAAAAAACAAAAATCTAATACATAGGGAATATTTTACATAATGTACAGTAGGCGGTCTTATTGTCAAAAATAATCTCTTTCAGACAACTTTTCGTTACAGGAAAGCACCAAGTACTTAATTTTACATTAAGGGAAGAGAAATAAACAACTTAATTAACTAGACTAAATATTAATATTATTATATTGTTCTATACATATATAGTAACTATAATATTAATGTATATAAATATACATGTATTATATACATAAAAATAAATATACACTAATATATTAAAATTTCATAGATAATTATAAAATAAAATAATACCTATACCAAATTCGTACAATGGCAAAATGGCGAAGTGACGAAAAGGGCTCGAAAGGATGGAACAGAATTAAAGAGGTAGAAAATAAAGTTTTACCTGAGATATAAAGATAGGAAGTGACGAAGAGCGTTGTAAAGTCTCTGGAATGGAATCCCACAACCTTTATTCGAAAGATGTACAAACGTAGAGGTATACTTCCGTGCACCCAGATTCAACGCACTATTTATCTTACTTTAATATTGGTCTTGTTGAAATAGAAAAGAATAGAATACAATAAATGTTTATTTAGTGATAAGTACAAACAGGTGAAATATTGCGTAGTTTTTTAAATACAATAGTTTGTACCTATCACTGAAAAGGTAGCAGCTCAGCATATGCTGTCATCACAAAGATCTCAGCGCTGGTTTTCACGGTGGACCTAAATGAAGTAAACATCATATTTTATATAAATTTAATTAAATTTATGATAATTTTATATAAATTTAAACTAAATAAAATTTTAAACATCGTAAAAAAAGTAAAATTAAAAACTAAAAACCTACAACCATTTTGTAAGAGATAAATTATTTTAAATGATACTTAGTCTAAAAAAACTAAAGAAGATACTGATAACAAATATTATAAAATTTACAATATTCTCCTTAGCGATCCTAAATAGACAAATGTAGAAATAACTATATTTTATTGGCATCTACAAAAATAAGCTATTCATGCACGACAACCCTACACTACAGGCATGCACCAGTGTCTAGAGCTGAATAAAACCGCGGCGACTTTACATATTCCTGCGCATACACGAGGCTCTTCAATTATATCTGCGGCGCCACTTTGTAGCAAATAAAATTAATTTTGCATTTTACGAGCGACTCGCGAATAAAATCCCCCAAGTGGCTCTAAACTATCACCATTTGTATGAGGTGCAGCAATCTCTTACACGTTATTTGGAAGTATTATATTGTTCTAGTACATATTTGGAATGTTTATGCTCAATGTAGAGGATTTCGAGATAATGTTATTGGATGAAAACAAAACGTCGTGTATACGTTGAATGTAAACACTCCATAGAATTTAGGGATTGTTTTCTTGTATTGAAACATACATTATTGATAATGTACGCAGAATAAAATTAATGAACATAATTGTTTTTTCCATTTGCAGATACGCTTCATTTACTTTACTCTTAAAAATTATAAAAAGAGAATTTTTGTTTCTTACATATAAATAAATTAAAAATAGAAAATGACACAATGCTAGTGAAAACGCCCTGGCCGACGCCCTGGCCGACGCCCCGGGCACAGGCACAGGCTCCGCTGGAACGACGAAGTGCAAGAGGGCCTGAACGCACTCCATGGAGCCGATTAGTACGAAGTGGTGCAGAATAGAAGAAAGAGGCGCGACGTGATGTCGGAAGCCAAGATCTTTTTTGCATCGCAGAGCCAGTAAATTAAATACGTAAAAACATAGTGACTCTTAAAAAAACGTAAAGAAAAGAAACAAACTTGTAATGTATTTATTTACCGCAAAAAAATCATTCAGTTCAAGATACTCAGCGCGTGTCTGACTTACACTTATTTGCTGTAAAACTTTAGAGTTTGTATTTAAGGAAAAAAAGTTTAACACTGTATTATCGTTTTCATTAGAGAACCAAAATGAAAAAAATATTGTTTATTGTATGTGGGGTTATTTTATTTAAGACGAAATTACAATACAATACAATACAATTCTTTATTGATAACTTTTTGTTATAAGTCAAAGTCTATATTACAAAAAATAAGCTAATTTAAGCTTAAAAAATTAAAAATATATTTAATAAAAATATTAATTAGATTAAAATGTCAACATTAATTAAAATTTTTATAGTAAATTATAAAACACATGGCATTTCCATAAATTCATTATAACTATAAAATTGACGAAATAATAGCCAATTTTTAAATTTTCTTTTAAAGGTTTGGCGGGAGGCTGCATTTACTATCTCTAATGGTATACGATTGTATACATTAGGTCCCTGGATATAGACCGATCGATCCGATTTGGCCAGCTTGTGTGGCGGTACGACTAGTCGGTCTTTGTGGGCGTTGTTGTGCAAGTTGTACGTCTCATTTATACCCCTACGCTGAAACGACTCGAGGTTAGTGTGCACGAACACTCCCACCTGGTAGATGTACTCGCAGGGTAAGGGGAGAATCCCGAGCGCCTTGAAGTGTGGTCGGCATGGTTCGTCGAGCGGCGCACCCACCATTGCGCGTACGGCTCGCTTCTGCATCACGAAAACTCGATCAGCGTCCGCGGCTCGAGCCCATAGCTCAGCGCCGTACGTTAGGTTAGAGTGCACCGTGGCGAAATAGCATGCCCGCACCACTTCTTTCGATGCAGTGCTCGCAAGGCGTCGGAGGGCGAAACATGCGCGACCCAGCCTCGTGCAGAGCTCATCAATGTGTGATTCCCACGTGAGAGCGCCGTCCACATGGAAACCCAACAGTTTCGTCAATCGTACCTGGTGCAGTTGCCTATCGCCTAACAGTACCTTATACGAATGGGGAAACTTCCCGTTCAGACAGAAGGTCATAAAACAGGTTTTATATTTTAGCCGGCTACCTACTACGTGCTACAGATCGCGTACTTTAAAACCGGGACCGACAGACAGACGACGTAAGTTTAGAAATAGGGTCCCATTCGCACCCTTTGAAAACGCAACCCTAAAAGAAGTCTATAGATTTCCTGCAAAATTAAAATTTAGTTGAAATTAAATCAAATTTTCCAATACAACTATAGTTAATCGCATGGACCAAAAGCTCTTCTTTCCTTCCCATAATAACTCGATTAGTAACACCCGCGTACTGTGGTTATTATCGCGCTACGTACAAAGTACATAAAGTTGGCGCCACTGCGCGTACCGTGTGACCTCAAATTTGCTGGGAGGTTGATTAAAAACATTCTTCGACGGCACGAGGCGCCATTAGCTGCACTCACGCCTCCGCAGCAGGCGACCAGAGTTCTCATTGTAATAGTAACGTGATATCAAAATGGAAGTGAACTGAGTTGGTACCTATGGAGCAGTAAATGTGAAAGTTTATTTTTTATTTTTTTTTTGCTATTGAAGTGGAAGACGTACCAGTAGCGCAGGCGGCCTCCCGCTCAGTGAGTGGACTGGCTGCTTGGTGACGATCGCGACAAGCCGCTAAATGCGACAAGCACAGGACCGGTCGTTACTGAAACCCTTAGCGACCCTTCGCACCCCTTGGGGGAGGCCTACGTTCAGGGAGCGGACTTAAAATCAAATATTTGTTTATATAGGTACATTAAGCACTCTTATAAATATCTCTTACTACCTAATTGTATATATGTCAAAAATATTTTACGAATTACTATTTGTTGGGTAAGTTCTTAAATATTACTATCGTTTAAGTAGTCTGTGGTCTTATAATAGCCTCTAGAATTTTTTTTTTACATGTTTTTTAAATTTACATTTTGGTATTTCACTTATGTCATTAAGTATTCTGTTGTAGAAACGAACACACTGCCCCACAAATTTACATTTTGGTATTTCACATATTTCATTAAGTATTCTGTTATAGAAACGAACACACTGCCCCACAAATTAACATTTTGGTATTTCACATATTTCATTAAGTATTCTGTTGTAGAAACGAACACACTGCCCCACAAATTTACATTTTGGTATTTCACATATTTCATTAAGTATTCTGTTGTAGAAACGAACACACTGCCCCACAAATGATTTGTTCACTTTAATAAGATTTGAAATAGTAATTTCGAGGTTACTTTTACTTCTCAGGTTACGGTGGTGCCTGTCACTGTTTTCGAAAACAAATATATGTGTTTACGAACTAACATAACAATTTCATAAATAAATTGACCAGGAAAAGTTATAATATTTATTTCTTTAAGTCTATCTCAAATAAAAAAAAGACGTGTGGCACTCGGGGACTGCCGTGGTAAAGCTATTGCATAGCATTTTTTATCAACTTATGCAATTATAATTATTTATTTAAGCAGTATTTACCAGTATCATATAGTCCTTGGGGCGCGGGATGTTTATGTAATAAATTAACATTAAGAAAGTTCATCATCATCATCATCAATCGCCATCATCAATCGCCATCGCCATCGCCAATCAATCAATCATTTTTTTTTGAGGTATCAGGTTTTATTTTCGTTACGAAATTTCTTGATTCGGTCCTCTCAAAGCCCGCGATAAAAGCTATACAATAGCTTAATAGTTTCAATGTATGTCACGGGATTTTATATTGTAAAAGTAACTAAAATATACGAATCTGTGAGTAGTTACATCCGTCAATTGCCTTATCTTTTTGACAGCTTAGGCAGCCGAACTAAGTCTACCCACTAAAGATGCAATATGTGGGAACACTGTTACTTGCTATCTATAGCTACACCTGAGGAAACTGTACCGGACACAAAATCAAAACCAGTACATACCACTAATTATTACTTTATCCTTCTTTCGACTGATATAATGAAGATGATGATCATCATCATATCAGCCGAAGGACGTCCACTGCTGGACATAGGCTTCCCCCAAGGATCTCCACAACGACCGGTTCTGCGCTGTCCGCATCCAGCGGCTTCCCGCGACCTTCACCAGCTGGGAGGCCTGCCTAAACTACGCTTTCCGGTGCGTGATGTGCGATGTGCCCCGCCCACTGCCACTTAAGTTTAGCAATTCTGAGAGCCATTTCGGTTAGTTTGATTCAAATTACTTTAAAAATACTATTTATTAATGAAAAACATTACACGTTACGAGTAAATCAACAGACTTCAATCACAATAACTTCAATTATGATATACTAGCTGTTGCCCGCGGCTTCGCCCCTGTGGATATCAAGGGTGTGCGGTGCGTATGCCGCAAGTGGTCCGCGTGGTTATTTTTCAACCTAAAAGTTTTAATCGGGATATTACAAACATTTTAAAACAAAAATTAGCGATATCGGTAAAGCCGTTCTCAAATTATGCGCTTATCAACGAACAGCATTTTATTTTTATTTAATTAAATATTTTTTTGTTTATTTTATAAAAAAGTAATCTACTAATTTAAAAAAAATGTGGGACCACCATAACAGTATAATCTATAAACTAAAATATTCTATCAAAATTGTTATTATCGGTTCACAATCAGCGAAAAAATTGACGTATACATACAAAAACAAACATACAGTCGTATTGAGAAGATCCTCCTTTTTTGCAGTCGGTATGCTTCCGAATTGGTCCCATATAAATGTATCAAAACCGGGTTTTTTATTTTATTTTTTGAACGTGTTTAACTTTTATAGAAACCATTTGTACTGGTCAGTTTGTTAGCATTATTGTGAGTACTGAAACAGATGGAATTGTTATTGACTGCATATTTGATCGTGTCGCATCGTCAAAACGCGACCGCCCGGTGGCAGTGGTGGCAGGCAACTCACTTTTATGATTGATAACGACGGAGACAATTTTTCCATTTATCATAGTTAATTTTATTGAACTACGTGAGTGTGTGTGTGTGCATGGGTCAGGCTAAATTAGCCAAGGTGTGTTTGCTTAACGAATTATTTCAAATGGAATACGGTATTAGCAAAGGTTGCAATGTAATTTGAAATAGATAGCGAGAGTGTTAAATAAGTTTTAAGTTTAATGGAGGGAGTTGGCTCAGAATGCTGTTATGTGAAAAAAATAAAGGATACTTTTTCTCAGCAGAGTGTAGTTTTAATTTAATGTAAGTAGTTAACTAGTATTATTTTTTGTGGTAGCACATTTTTTTTAAATTATAAAGTTAAAGTCGCTCTGCTCACTAGGCACGAGGCAAAGTGGTAGGAGCACGGGGAGAGAAAGCTTTGGACTATCCGGGCATTGTCGAGGAGGACTGCTTTCTGCATTGCTGCAATTATTGGTCTGCCTCGGAGTTCCAGCCGCCTTAGGTGACGTTCAAGGTCGGCTAAAATTCATCTGTACAGATAAGATAACGGGGCTGATTTCGGTGGACTCCACTTGCCACATATCAGTAACCTCGTGCGCCAGGTCCAGGTACTTGGTCCTTTTTGTGGCATCAGCCTGCACGAGGTTTTAATCATATGGGATAGTGAAATCCACCAAAACACCTTTGATTGCGTTCGATCCATCAACACGATATCAAACTTATTCGAAGGAATAATCCTGTCCGTGATGATGGGTCGGTCTATGTAAAGCTTGGCGCGGTCGTTCTCGAGATCAGGCTCCGGCGTGTATTTGTAATACAGCAACTGCCGAGATATGAGGGCATACTTTAGAGCAATCTCTTGGTGTAGAATCCTCGCTGCTTGGTTGTGCCTGTGCAAATACTCGGTGTTGGCAAGCATGGAACAACCGGAGGTTATATGACGCAAGGTCTACCCTGGTTGACGGCAAAACCGACAAACGTCCAAGGTGCCGTCTTTTATTATGAACCTCCTATAGTTGTTCGTCTTGACCACCTGATCCTGTATTGCACAGACAAAAGCCTCGTTCTCCGAAGCGCAGCCAGTGCCCGGAGGTCTTTTGATCTATGAAGGATCCACAAAGGGCCTTTAGGAACCTATCGTGCAGCTCTGTCTTTCCACATGGCCTCTCGCTCAGTAGTGCTAAGTACAGCCGGCGCCTGCCAGTTCTCTTGGGCAATGGATAGAGGGGTTATATCACAGGCTATGACAACTCTAAGCAAGTCACTATTGACTTTGGTCAGGAAGTAACTTCGGAGGCTGCTATCTCGCGGTTGTGCATTTGTATTGCTCGGATGACGCATCCTATGGAGAGTGATAGTAGTGCGCACTTTTCGATCCGGGCATCCAGTTCGGTCTGTGACCATCTGAGTATGCCGAAGGTGTAAAAAGAACAGGCACGACCCAGGTGTTGAATGCTCGTATCTTGTTAACGCCCGAGAAATCGATCTCAAGAACTTTTGTCAGGCGCTCCCAAAACATGTCACAAACCGCCTGTTACACCCCTGCCTCGTGAACACCAGTACTCTTTGACATACCCAGATACCTGTAAATATCAGTTTCAGACAGGGTGTGGATGTTTTTGAGAGAGGGTCGATTTCGACTCCACCTGAATTAATATTATTATTATTCATTTATTTTCAGGCAACTTAGTACTAAAGTACAAGCCCATAGATATATAAAAACTTATAAAAATAACATGACATAGATATAACTATAAATAAAATACATCATACGTTTATAAGTGTCTACCTTAACCTAAGTTAGTAATTTTTGGTGACGCGTGGACTAGCATGGTGCCTCGGAAACGCCGAAAAACGACGTTCTTCGGGAAGAAGTCGGTGCTAGCGATGGTCTTCAGTAGAGGCTTCGGCACACGCACCACGTACGATGTGAAGTGCACGCAGCGGCGCGACTCCAGCGGGAACAACCGCAGGCCGGCCGTAGCCGGACTTCTGGCGGACCTAGGTACTCCGTCACGTTCTTGACCGTGACTGAGTGGTGCAGCCGCGACACGTAGAGCGCGACGTTCGGTGTGGCGGCGCGCAGCACGGAGCCCTCTTCTGGTGCGGCCGTACCAAACAAGCTTCTGCGAGGTTGCCTGTGGACTTTGCACTTCTTCTGTACCAATTACAGTTTTCGAGGCCATTTTGTCATCGCACGCATTGTCCAAAGAAGGAAAGGATACGTCGATAAGCGGGTGATAACTTTAAGCTCCCCTAGGATGGAGAGATTCGTCCTCTGGCTTATCTAGGGCATGCGTAATAAAAGACGCCAGTGCCACATCTATCCTGTTCTGCATGTTTGTTGTTATCGTCCAGATCTCTGTCTGAACCACAAGGAAGGTGGAGAATCTCAAGGCTTTGAATTGTCGGACTTGCTTCCTCTATCCTTCTACACCTTGTCAAGTTTCCTCATAGCTCCTGGATGCGGTGAATTATTTTTTTATCTCAGGACCACGCTACAGAACAGATATTAACTTGTCACTGTACTATATCACCGTGTCCATATCCTAGCTAGCTACTTTATTTTTAAACCATGACATGGAATCATGTTTATTTCGGTGCGCTCACGTAATTTACCTCGCCATCAACCCAGATAAGATCAGTGTTTCAACTCCACACATAAAACCGATACTGGTCACACCCCCGTGCCATTAACCTAGAATTCATTTGATAAATTACCGCGTATGTTCTGTCGCCTATCTCAAATTAAGATCAGATAACAGAAACAACGGAAAGAAGGGCTTTTATGTAATTTTTGTGAAAAGGAACACCGAGCGCGAGCCCGCCATTAATTATTATACGTAGCTGATGTGATGACACGGTCGCACAAACATGTTAATAACATTTCAGTTTTATTTTTACACTTAAATCGATTTTGGCTCTTTTTAATTCTAAAGGCATTTTAAGTTTTTTTCTATAACGGATTTTAATAAATTGGTCCCAATAAAAAACAAATGAATTAAATATCAATTCCAGTAAAGTTAAACAAGCCGAAAGAAGTTAACTGTAAATTGTGAAGGGTCATTGAACATTTTCAGCACAAAGAGTGTCCACTCATTAAAACCACACAGCTGACTGCGCTCCGATCGTCGTGAAAAACGCAATTAAATGTAATTTGTTAACATCCAGCTCATGAGTTATTAAAGCATGTATACATAGCTCATAATATTCAGTTGATTCAGTAATGAGTAAACTGGATATTTTACAGTTTTTTTTAAATTAATGTTACTCTGTTAGTCTTTACCGCGCCGAAATCAAAAGTAGATGTGTATTTAAAAAAATATTATATTATAAAAAGAAACAATTTTTTATTTTTTGTCCGTGGATCATGTACCTATAAGTATAGCGAAAATTTAACAATTGTGTATGTGTTATAATCCAATAATTGTTGCTACGCTGTATTTGCAGAGGTCATAAACAAGGATTAACTCAATCGCCGAAAAAAAACCAGCGAGCAATTAAAGGTTTTCCCGTTTGTACACATACTCGTGCTAAGCAGAGGCTTCACTTTGTGCCTCAATGTGTGGCGTGTGTGCAGACTGGGGCAAACAAAACGACACCATTTAACGCCACACCCTCGCGGGCAGGCGTCTGCCTGCACAGTCGCACTAATGAAGACGCGCGGCTTTGTTCTGCCCTTGCTGGTATCACTAAACGAGCGCGTCGTTACGACAGTCAGACACACTTGCGCCACCTCAGATATACTCGCGTGTTTTAATAGCCGCTCTTTCACGTGCAACGATTTCAATTTGTAAAAAAATATAACAATAACAATATTTCAAATTTTTGTGTGTTTTTGTGTAAGCATGAAAACGTAGAGCGGATAACAGTTCAAAAGGATATCAGGTACTTCTACAATTTATTTTAATATATATTTTTTTAAATATAGCTCGTTTACCAATTGGATGGCAGTCACGCAAACATTGCAACTACGAATTATCCCTAAAGAGCTGCCAAATAAAGTTAATTTAATAAATTCACAGCTTTCTTAAAAACAGTTACCGAAACGCCGATTCAAATTGTGACTAAAATTAGATAGGTACTTACAAATTTATTGAGATATTCGTCATCAAAGGAAATAGTCCACTTACCTGTAAAGAAAATAAAATGAACTTGTTACTCAAACAATAGAAGGACAATAGTTTTAAAATTTACAGAAAGATCTAATCAGAATAACTCTATATAAATAATCTAATAAGACAAATAGGACAATTTATCCATAGACACAAATAATTAAATAAGTTCTTAAGCGTAATTTAAGATGCGATTTTGAATTGATTTAATAACCTTAAGAGGACCTACAAACCAGTCCCACACGTGTCGTGGTCTAATTGAATTTGCAAATTAGAACTAAGGACTTTAATAGTTGGCGAAATCAAAACAATTTATCAGGGCGGTGGAAAGGGCCCGGTCCCACAGTCCCGGTCCCACGGTCCCGGCCCACCGAGGACCCGAACACCGCTGAGATCCAGTTCCTCACACAATACATTATTTAGAGGCGCCACATCGAGTGCTTAAGTATAATGCTCTTAACGCCGACGCCCGTCACTGTGTAGCCGGCTGTTCCCGCTAATGCCTACAAAACGTTCCGCAACTGTTCCGCGTAACAGTTCCGCGTAACAGTTTCGCGTAACAGTTTATTTGCTCGTAATGAGGCTTCCCAAATAATGTCCTGTTTGTTTTTCATCACGTTGTGGGGCATTAAAGTTTGTTTTGCAATAGTGTGGAGTGATTCGTAATAAGCTTTGGGATTTACTGTTTATAGCGTCGGCTCAAATAGTTTGTTTGTGAATCGATGAAATACCAAATTTATTTCATATATAAACATTAAAATTTCCCTATTGCCAGCCAATACAATACAGGTACTACATAATGTAAGTTCATTCGGTTTTCAGATAGTAATAACAATAAAACCTGAAAGTCGTTTTGAAAATAAATATTTTCATTGAGTTTTTATAACATTTAGTGTAAACTACAAAATAGCTTAGACCTTAAATATGATAACTTTAAAATATACAGGGTGACTTTTAATTAGTTCTTGATAACAAAAAGTATGCATCTACTCGTTATTACAAACAATTTTCCCAAAGAAACTATATGAAATCAGAAAAAATAATTTTGGTCCTCAATACATAATAAGTTATCAAATCGGCAAAATTGTATAAAGGACCAAAAGATTATTTTCATATTTGACATATAGTTTCTTTGGGAAAGTTGTTTCTAATCACGAGTACATTCATATCCTTTGCTATCAAGGACTAATTAAAAGTCACCCTATATAAACCATTACGACGATTGTGAAGCTGCGATTTTTCATACAAACGGCGTTAACTATTTTCACCTCTTAAATGTTAACCGATTTGAACCAATTTTTGATAGGTTGTCAGTCAGAACAAAAGCTGGATTATACGTGTTTGTTTTTTCGATAAAGTTGATAAGTTTAATTTTATTATCGTTCACGTGGTTTCATACAAAACTAATTTCGGCCATTTTTTGTTCATTTCTAATCAGTAATTTAAAAAACGAAACCTTTAAGCCTAGCTTTTTTATGACTGACAAACTATCAAAAATTTGGTTCAAATCGGTTAACATTTAAGAAGTGAAAATCGTTAACGCCGTTTGTATGAAAAGTCGCAGCTTCACAATCCTCATAAACAAACTTAACACCAAAACTTTAATGGTCTTCGTTATTTCTACTACGACGTAGTAACTACTACGCCACGAAACAACTCATCAAATGTTACTTAAAAAATTACTCGCCAAATCATTACTCCTTTGTTTCTGACAAACTAACTCCTAAAATTAAAAGTAATCTCCATTAGAGACAAAGTGACAGTGACAGCCACGTTGTAACTGTAGCGAGCTCTCTCGCTCTCTCGCAACGAATCAGCGTCATTATCATTCACCGCGACGCGCGATTTCAAATTCAAATCAGCTTTTTGTTTTCCCATCCCTCTACATTACTCGTGCCTTTTCCGTGCCTCTGCCGTGCCGTGCCGTGCCGTGCCGCCGTACTCGACAATCATAATAATATTTCCACGAGCACTGGATTTTCTGCGTTTTAGTTGCGCGGGGCCGGGATCGGGCGGGCTATTGAGTGCATCCTTTATTGCGGTGCAATATTCCAGAAATGTTATAAAATATGCAGATAGTGAAGAATTTTGGGCTTTGTCGTCCATAAAATTACGTGATGCATATAAACATTTTGTTCACCGAACAATATTACGGTGAACACGTTTACGTGTGGATTTTTCGACAGACTTCATATTATAAAAAAAATTAAATGTAAATGTTATTACAGTAATCATCATACAGCTCCTTATTTACGTCTTCACCGAGGAGCTCGAGCCTACCCTAAATTAGACAGATCGGGTCTTACTCAGCCACGCGGGCCCAATGCGGGTTGATCGACTTCACACACAACCTTCAAGTTGCTTCGCATGCGTGTACAGGTTTCTTCACCGTCAGTGCGCCAATTAAACGTACATTTGCAATCGACATTCGAAAACACATTGGTATGTGGCAGGATTCGAATCACGACCTCCCGGACACGAGGCAGCGGCCCTAGACGTTACGCTGCCGATGCGTGTTAAAATATTTTTTTTATTAATTATGCTACAATTTTGTTTTAAATATTATATATAGTTTATCCCTAGAAAATGCTTCCACTAATAATTGAGTACAAAGTGAGCTGTAGATATTATTATTTGATCTGATGTAGATACCCGTAGCTCTAGAGGTGAGTAAAAATCAAACAGTTTCATCTAGAATTTCAATTTAATATAACATGAACCAGACTCGCCTGTCCCTGCGAGTAATCAGTAGTCCACACAATGTTCGGCAACCTTCCCAAACCTAACGTAGAACACAAATCAGTGACGTCACATGCATCCAAATCTTGAAGGTGTCGCGGACCGCTATTCAATCTACATGCAAATAGGGCTAGCGCCTAGCGCGCGGTAGGGGGCGAGGAGGGGGAGGTGCCAATACTGAGGTGATGTATCGCGACGGAACGTGTCCTGTTCTGTGAGGAGCGGTGGGAGCGGTGGACGGGGGCAAAATGAATCAGGCTGGCAGTCGTACCGAACACACGGAGCAGGCTGGCGAGGACTTTGAGTGCATCAGAGAAACAAGAGGCTGAGGGTCCCGTCACACGGCGGAACATGGAAGGTGACAGGGTGGTTTTAAACTATTTAGTAATTTGATTGGTCTAAATACTTAAACCGCCTCCTTAGCTCAGAGGCAAAGTTCACTGGCTTTACACAGGAGGTCGCGGGTTCGATTCCCGGCGGGGTCAATTGTAAGACTCGGTTTGGTTGGTGGTAGGGCATTTTCTAAGCCCGCCTGGCTACCTACCACCATCTTATCTAAGTCTTGCCGCCAAATATCAATGTTTAGCCAAATATCAATGGTGTGTTCCGGCATGAAGATAAGACAGCCAGTTCCCCATTGCGTTGGGGAATCTTGGTAAGCCCGCTTCCATCTTCGGCAACATCGTCACTTACCACCAGGTGAGATGTTGTCAAGGTGAATAAACAAAAAAAGGCTGCGGCTCCCGTCACACGGCGGAATATCGAAGGTGCAGGGTGGTTTTAGACTATTTAATAATTTTATTGGTCTACATACTTAAGAGCAACGTTATCATAATTATGCTTTCTTATTTTCTATCACATATTTTTGAATAAATTTTTACACGAAAGAAATAAAAATTGTACTCTCCACGTGTAAAATCTAAAAACTTATATACCTGCAATTAACATTTTTATTGAAAATTACTTGCAAAATAATTGATTTCATCATCACTGTTGCAAACTTGCCTGTACTGAGACTTTACTAATTATTGATCTTCGGTTCCTTTGGAATTTTGGCGTTCTGAATGGAAACATATTTCTGTAGTTTAGATAATTACATTGAGAGTTGACATTTTATTGTTGTAATATTTGGAATAAGTTATGAATTAGGCTAAAAATTGAAATATTAACTTTAGATTTACATGATGGTGGCGCATCGGGAGCCGGGTTGTTCCTCTCGCGTTATAATCGTGACCGGGTGCTGTCCGTGCGAACTGGCCTTCTCTTGTCAAAGGCATTAATGACAAATTCAATAATTTTCATAATCTCGTGTCATATTTTTTTCATGTCCAAATGACATTATTTGTTTTATATAAATGATTTTATTGACATTCTTAATTACTAATGATTGTTTGCACATATTTTTACTAACATTCTGACATGATTTATGTAATCGCTATCTTATGACCAGCAGAAAGTGTGTAAAATGCACCTATTTTGAACAAACCTTTTGATATCTTGAAACCATTATTTTTAATATATTTTAATTATTACCACTCTATTGTAATTTGTTTTATTTACTTTGTATATTCAACACAATTGACATTATTGCTTTAAATTTGACAAATACCTACTACATTTCAATAATTTAGATTAAAAACTTTATTTCTAAGTTATGCTTTAATTCTTTACACTTGTTGTCATATAATTTATGTGATTTTTATATGTCCTACACACTTGTAATTGTTCCAAGATTAAATCAATGAATAAACAAATTACTAATTATTTGAGAATAAAAAGCGAAATGGAAATCGTTAGACAGATTTGAAACAAAACATCTACACTGACTGTTGCCCGCAACTTCTTTCGCGTTAAAAAGGATAAAAAGTAGCATATATGTTAATCCAGGTCGTAACTTATTTACCCACCAAAATTCATCCAAATCCGTAAAGCCATTTAGGTGTCAAGAGGTAATAAACTACACACAAATTTTGAATTTATGTTACTAGTACTGATATGTATGTTTTTAAACGAGCATAAGTATAGGGATGACGACAGCATCTGAAATAAATTATGAACTCATGATCACTAAATTGCCCTCCTACTTAAACTTCGGAAAACCTTACTGGTTTTGTTTTCAATCAAGTCTTCGATTTTTAATTCACCAAAATCACAAAATGAGTACATAAATGACTGCAAAACTATGACGTCACGCCTAGGTATTTCAAACATTCTTAGAACAAAATGTCGTGTTTGACAGATGATAAAAAATAAATCAGATGACTAGCATTCGTCTTCCCTATTATAACTATTTAAGTGTATTCAGCTCTCCTACATTCATAAACAACTTTTGGACTTTCCATAAAAACTCAGTCGTCAGCAAATCTATGTATTAGTGTGGGATGTCCATAAATGATTAAAACAATACTCGTATGTTACTATAGGCAAATGGTTTTGACTTCCCCCTTTCAACAATCCCTTAAGTTCAGCACAGGACACCCGTGTCCTGTACTGTAACAACAGGACAGAGGCAAAGTATATATATATTAATACTAACATACAGTATGAACAATTGAACACTCCCTGCCGCTCTCTAGATTGCGATCTCACCCCCTCGTCACCCAGATTGATACAGATTGGTTACAGTTTGGTTGTCGAACGTATAGGATTTCGCCGTAATTTTATTTGTTCCGTCATTTGCTTTTTTAAATGTCATTTCTCGCCCGTTGTACGAAGTGTCCGGGGTGTGACAGAGGTGTCGACGATACCTACAGGACACATCAAGGCACACTCGTAGCGGGCAGAGGCCGCGCTCGCCGCCGGATTTTTAATATCAAGCGCGACGAGGATCTGTATGCGACGGCTACACTGACAGATTATTGTAGAGGGACGGAGAAATGATGGGTTTTGTATAGGTAGTTCGGGGTCTGAGTAACGAATAAGTGATATATACTTACTCAGAAAGTTTTGATAGAATTTGATAAGAATCCTGTCAAGTACACTACTTTAACCACTCTCAAGGAGAATGATTAATGACATGTGAAAAGGACCGCTAGGTACAGTCCCTATGGCGTTAAGTAAATATGAAAGTTGTGCACTCAACTATAATAACTACAATAACCATTTAATCTGGTATTGGTTTTTCAGTAACCTTACTAACACATATTGTAAACGCGAAAGTTTGTAAGAATGTATGGATGTATGTTTGTTACTCTTTCACGCAAAAAATACTGAACGGATCTGGCTGAAATTTGGTAGGTAGACAGATTAAGACCTGGATCAAGACATAGGCCACTTTTCTCCATGCTCGCGAGCCGATTGCGGCTCGCGCACTGCGCACCCTCGAAAAGTCATAGAAACGTTGTCCACGCGGATTAAGCCGCGGGAAACAGCTAGTACTTACTAATATGATAAATGTGAAAATGTGTTTGTTTGTTACCTTTTCACGCTTCAACACTTCTACCAATCTTGATTAAATACGGCATGCAGGTAGCCTGGATCACTGGGAAGGACATAGGCCACTCTTTATCCGGTGAAAATAGCATAGTCCGATTCATTTTCTGAGGAAACTAAAATAAAATATTCTTTTTTTGGTACGTTTTTAACATTGCAACGGAACAATGGATTATTGTGATATTTTTCACAGAGATGGTTGAGGAGGTGGAAAATGACTTTATTTACTAATTAGTATATCCTGACATAGTTGTTGAGGGATATGGGAAAACTCATTTCCACGCTCACGCATGTCGGCGTCGCAACGAATTTAAGTGATTTTTTGGATAGGATCGGTTGAGGGAGTGGGAAGTGACGCAGACTGCTAATCAGAATAGTTCCTGAGGGATCTGTAGAAAACGCAGGTCCACGTTCGCGACCCGCTTGCGGCTCGTGCACCACTCACCCTCAAAGACAGTTATGAAATCGCTGTCCACGCGGGAAAAGGCAAAAGCTAGTTCTCAATACATGTTCAGTTTAGTCTTCACTAAACAAGTAGTTTTACACGGGGTGGCCTAAGTATTTATATATGTACTAGTGAATACCCGCAGCTTCGCTCGCGCAGATCCCGATTTTTGCGGTTTCCGTGGGCATTTCCCAAAATCCTTTCTTAACGGATGCCTACGTCATAACATCTACCTGCATGCCAAATTTTAGCTCGATCCGTCCAGTGGTTTGGGCTGTGCGTTGATAGATCACTATGTCAGTCAGTCAGTCACCTTTGAGTTATATATATTTAGATTTGTGCAAAATGAACACCAGATTTAATGGGCTTTAGTAATTCATGTTTAAGTAGACCATTGCCTATTTACAAGTGGAACTAAATCAAATCAGCTAAAGTTATAACTTCCTGTAATCCGCAGCTTATTTCCAGTAACCTTCGCACGTTACAAACTAACCCATAATTGCGTACATTAACTACTTCGAAGCGGTTTCCCGTCCGAGATCGAAGGCGGCCGCAGCCATCTGATCGCCTCGCCCGTTACTATGGCAACCGCAGCCAAAGCCGCAGCCTCTTCCACCGCACGCACGTGAGGCCCGCTCACCTTCGGCTTCTAATAGAAATGCAATTTGTCAACTATAAACCTGTGTGGTTATTACACGTTCGGCCCTCGCCTTGGTATTTTGAGCAAAATCTCGATCTACGCGTCAATAGCGCTGAATTGTGGCTTTTACATTCTGACTACATATTTTAGTCGACTTTGTAAAAATGACATTTTAACCCCCGACACAAAAAGCGGTGTTATAAGTTTACCGCGTATCTGTGTATCTGTCTGTGGCATCGTAGCCCGCAATAGGATGAACCGATTTTAAATTCGTTTTTTTGGCGTGAAACTTCTTTAAAATTAGATAAGGAGTACCAAGTGTAAGACTGTAACGAAAGACTCCGTTTCCTCCATAACAAACCGCGGATCCATAGAAGCCAAGTAACAAACCGAGTTCCGCATAGGGCGAAGACCGGAGCTGTCCACGCGAGACCGGCGGCGGCGGCAAAGGAACGTAAAACTAGTCGTTTCGCGTTGAACCAGGTAAAAGTTTTTTGGGTTTGACGAAAAATAGTACATTGTGATACAAGGGTGGAAATTCGGTTCGGGCGTGTTAATGACAGCTCGTTTACAATAACCTACGCACTC
Organism: Coleophora flavipennella; assembly: GCA_947284805.1. Lineage (NCBI taxonomy): Eukaryota > Metazoa > Arthropoda > Insecta > Lepidoptera > Coleophoridae > Coleophora > Coleophora flavipennella. Next base: position 686,300 of record OX369275.1, read on the forward strand.
GTGTATCGCATGTCCCTTTTCAATACAGTTGTGGAAAATATTTAAAACAAAGATGGTAAATAGAAAATGAAAATTTTCAGAAAATGGCGCGTTTTTGCAACTGTTTTTTTCTTACAATGAAACTAGGCAACGGGTTCGTACGCGTATATAGCTTATTCGATTTTTGACAAATGTTTATGAGAAAATAATTAAATTAAAACTAGTAATTAGATATCATAAAAAATCATTTAAAATAATTTTGAGAATTCAATGCTAAGACGTACAGGGGCATTAATTTTTCCTCGTATAAAATCTATCCGATTTTATTCTCTGTATGGAAACTCCGCGCTAATAAAATTTTTAAATTTACTTATTTTATTTGTTTATTTTATTTTTATATAACCATCACTAAATAAAAAAAAACTAAATAAAAATAAACTTAATAAATAAATAAATAATCAATAAAAAAACTAAACTGCAAAAGTAATGATCGAGCTCTTTAAAGAAAGTCACGACCGCGTAAAAGTAAAATGCCTGTGCATAAGATTTTATTTTCGAATCATAATAATTATAGCCTCTAAAAGTAAAATGCCTGTGCATAAGATTTTATTTTCGAATCATAATAATTATAGCCTCTAAAAGTAAAATGCCTGTGCATAAGATTTTATTTTCGAATCATAATAATTATAGCCTCTAAAAGTAAAATGCCTGTGCATAAGATTTTATTTTCGAATCATAATAATTATAGCCTCTAAAAGCAAACCATGTTTAACAACTGTATTGAAATAGTACATTGTCATACAAGGAAAGTAGGTTATTGAAAACGAGCTGTCACGAGTTTGCAATAACCTATACACACGTGTATCACACGACGTTTTCAATACAGTTGTGGAAAATAGTAAAAAAACAAATTAAAGAATTAAATATGTTTATTTCAACACAACATACGTACAGGTAAATTAGGTAAATCGAAAATGGCGCGTTTTTGCAACTGGACATTTTTTTATACAACGAAACTAGGCAACGGGCTCGTACGCGTATACAGCCTATTCGATTTTTGACAAATTTTGATGTGAAAATAATTTAAATAAAACTAGTATAATTAAATATAATAAACAACCGTTTAAAAGAATTTCGAGAATTCAATGCGGACGTACGGAGTCATTAATTTTTCCTCGTATAAAATCTATCCGATTTTATATTATTTTCTTTTACCACGTAAAATAAAGTCACGGCCGCGTAAAAGAAAGATGCCTATGCAAAAGATTTAATTTCCGAATCTTAAATAAAGCCTCTGAAATTACGCCACGTTTAACAACTGTATTGAAAAAAACATTTTTGTGTTCGCACTATATACAAACGTTGTGCTAATAGTTGTGTTTTATTTAAATTAATGGTGGAATAGTGCAAGAAAATCATAACAATTCGGTCCGACGTAAACCTACTATCGCAAGTATATAATACCTTGTCCTGACAATTACGCAATTACGTACCGAGCACCCTTGATATCCACCGAAGCGAAGCCGCAGTTATCAGCTTGTATATAATAAATTAAGATGAATTCGCGCTCTCTCCGCTAGCGCTGTTTTCAATGAGTAATAATAATAATAATAAAAAGTTTTATTTAATTCCATACAGATTACTATGATAAATTCATATTATACATATAGCCATTATAAAATTAATAACTTTATTAAACGTATAGCACTTTCTGGTTATATAAGTTAAGTATATGTATTTATTTCTAATTTTAATTGTTATTTAATTTAATTCTTTATAGTTTGTATGGACCCCGTTTGGGTAAAAGCCTCCCCCAAGGAATGCCACGATTCTCTATCCTTGGCTTTGTCCATCCAACATCCGCCCGCCATTGCTACTATATCGTCTGCCCATATGGCCCTTGGTCGACCTCTTGATCTACCATCTTGGCCCTGACTATTTCAATGAGTATAGTGTTGCTATTTCTACTTTGTCGTGATGTATTATGATTCAAATTACAAATTATGAGAAAATTTTTTCAACTACAAAGTAAGGTTTGTCCTTCAATCCGAATGTGTTTTGATACGAATACGGAACCTTCAGTGGGCGAGTTCCACTTGCACTTGGATGGTTTTTAATTAGCGGCAAACACAACATCTAACAGCTTTTCATTCTTTAGCTTTCATAAAAATCTTAGTGTAAACGCAGACTGGCAGGCCTTTTCCCTCGACGCGCAACGTAATCCAGTCGCAGAATCACAGTAAACAAACTGTACATAATAAACGTCAGCCCCAAACAGTGTTCCCATTTTATTTTAATTAGCGTCAGACTCCGCACTCCGCACTCCGCACTCCGCACGGAGCGACTCCCGCATAAAGCGGTCCGGGCAACCGTCCGTGCGACGGCCGCTAAAACGGTCCATTAACTGTGGACGGAGTACATCGGCGCGTCTTCAAACGAAACCGGCGATGGACGCGACCAGGAATTTAAACGTCGAATTATATTATTAGTCACGTAGCTTTCAATCGCTCGGTCGGAAGTGTATTGGTCTATAACCTTCCGAGCTTCCGTTCCGCTCAGGGATAATAGAAAATTTCTGAAGCAGAAGTGGTTGAAGCAAGTGAAGCAAATAGTTTTGTCCGTGAATATAAGAAACTTTAATATTTAAAGAGAGATGTAGAAATATATTGATCGAGTCAACCGTACCTTGTGTTGGTCATACTACGGTGAGCAACGATTTGAAGAGAAAAAATGTTAGTCTAGGAATAACAGTTACCCATAAAGGTAGGTGTTTAAGGCTTTTAATGACTTTGTATGCGTAATGCTTTTTAGACTTTGTGTCATACAGGCGTGAAAAGGAGATCATGGAAATCATTAAGAGCGTATTCACAAAATAGTTTTCCATACAAATTCAAAACTAGTACTTCTTTGTGGGTCCTGTTTTGTGGTCCTGGTTTGTGGGTGCATTTTATTTTTGAAATACTTTATTTTACTATGAAATATTTTAATTACTTTATTTTTTATCCTCGAGCTAGAATTTAATGACTTGCTTACGTGTATAAAAACTCATAGGAATCGGCTCTTTTTTTTAAATAAGTAGTAGTTTTAAGTGTATGCAGAAAACGATTTCGTGAATACGCTCTTTCACGTAGATCATAACTTTACTAACAATGATTATATAATTTATATTATAAGTTAGTTCAGTAAGGCAGAATGTATGTAGCTGTGTTTGTCTTGTGTTACCTGCGCAGTAAACCAATTAATGTTGTCAGGAAGAAAACTTCCTTATGGATAGGCATGTAAATACCCTAACTCTGGCCCGGCGACCCGAAGTTTCTCAACTTTCTGTTTCACTGCCAGCTGCCAGTCAATTATTTTAACCTATTTACACATTTTTCGCACTAAATTGTATAAAACGCCCGCGCGTCACCGACACCACTCGCCGGTCCCCTCCATCCGTCTGTCCGTCCGTCCTTCCGTCAGCCAGCAGCGTGATTAAGTTACCTTTGTTGTGTGATTACACCTTCATCAGACGTGATCAATTGCGAGCCGAGCGCGGCGCGGCGCGGGCGCGGGCGGCGGAAACAAAGCGCCATTGTCAGTGCGTCGCCATGGCAACGCCAGAGAGGATTATCTATGTTTTTCACACGTGCTCCTTTTATTACAAAGGTCATATTGTATTTCATGTTGGTACCCTTATTTAATACGGACATGAATAGGGACGTGGCTGTGAGGTGTCATGCTGCAAGTACTTCTATTGTTCGTTAAAAATAAGAATAATTAGTAAAAAAAAGGCTAAGTGCGAGTCGGACTCGCGCACTGAGGGTTTCATAAAAAAACCATTAACGAGTAAAACATAGGGATTGAAAGAAATCTTAACTTTTTGAAGTAAAACTTCTTTACGCACGCTTGACTTGGGGAGTAAGCTGGTGGATGCGTGACGAGAGCTTTACGGAAGTGTGGTCGGGCGAGGCGAACAGAAGTTGAGAGGGATATATTAATTAGTGAAGATAGAAAGAGAGATACTATTCATTTTTGTTTACCAACAATATCGGTTGTAAGATAAAAAAGAGTTGATCATTTTCAGAGGATAATAAAACCCTTTTCATAAACTGTCCATACCGCCATATGACAAAAACTATTTTTATTTTCTAAAGACTTAGTGTTTACGTTCAAACATATATAGATGGAGCTAAAGAAGTTTGACTTCAGTCGAGTGGTCTAAAGCATAATCGTGTTTTATTTTTATTTTAAAAGCTGTTCACTTCAGTATACGTCACGACTCGCGGTCAATTCTACACTACAAATGAAAGTTTGTAATCGCAAAAATGTATGTTTTTATAGGATTTGACCACAAATTTTTAATTTTAGAATTTTTCCCTTTACTTTTGCTGTGAGACTTTTATCATCATCATATCAGTTGAAAGACGTCCACTCTTGTACAAAAAGTCTCCCCCAAGGAGTTCCACGAAGAGCGGTCCTGTGCTGCCCGCATCCAGCGGCTTCCCGCGATCTTCACCAGGTCGCCGGTCCACCGCGTGAGAGGCCTGCCTACGCTACGTTTCCCAGTGCGCGGTCGCCACTCGAAAACTTTACTGTCCCAACGGGCATATGTTCTACGAGCTATTATGTGCCCTTGCCCAGTGCCACTTCAGTTTCACGATTCTGTGAGCTATGACGGTTGCTATGGTTCTTTTGCGGATCTCCTCAATTCTGATTCGATCGCGTAGGGAAATTCCGAGCATAGCTCCCTCCATTGGCTTTTGGGTGACCTTGAGCATTCTTATGAGGCCCATAGTTAGCGACCATGTCTCAGTTCTGTATGTCATCATTGGCAACACACACTGGTCAAAGACCCTAATCTTGAGACACTGCGATATTTGGGACGTGAAGATATCGCGAAGCTTCCCGAACGCTGCACAACTGTGAGATAATATTGCTTGTTACTAATTTAGGGATGACGAATGATAGTTACTGAGTTACTTTTTGTTTAACGAAATTTTGTTCTATAAATGTTTGACATACCTAGGCGTGACGTCATAGTTTAGCAGCGTCATTTATGTACTCATTTTGTGATTTTGGTGAATTAAAAATCTAAGACTTGACGGAAAACAAAACGAGTAAGGTTTTCCGAAGTTTAAGTAGGAGGGCAATTTAGTGATCAAGAGTTTATAATTTATTTCTGATGCTGTCGTCATCCCTAGGTCAACGTCAAGCACCTTATAGGTTTTGATTTAAAATATAAAAAATAATTACTATAATATATTGTCATTTTTTAATTTGACATTCAGATACAATTGTCATCTTATTTATTTATTTTGGTACTAGTGTGACACAAAAACTACCGTTTTGGTAGATTTTTTCAGAAACTGTTATCCCTATTTTTAGTAAGTATCACACTACCCTCACTTTGAAATAAAGTAGTCTACTGCCTGAAGATGATCACGAAGCCGGTTGCAGTATAAACAAATTTGTGTTTTATTTATATTAATTGTGCAAGGAAAAACCTAAATATGTTCAGTTCAGTGTTCCACCAAGAACCTACTATCGCAAGCATCATCATATCAGCCGAAGGAAGTCCACTGCTGGACATAGGCCTCCCCCAAGGATCTCCACGACGACCGGTTCTGCGCTGCCCGCATCCAGCGGCTTCCCGCGACCTTCACCAGGTCATCGGTCCACCGAGTGGGAGGCCTGCCTACACTACGCTTTCCGGTGCGTGGTCGCCACTCGAGAACTTTACTGCCCCAACGGCCATCTGTTCTACGAGCAATGTGCCCCGCCCACTGCCACTTAAGTTTAGCAATTCTGAGAGCTATGTCGGTTACTTTGGTTCTCTTACGGATCTCCTCGTTTCTGATTCGATCACGCAGAGAAACAAACCTAAACAGACCTACCTAACTGGACTGTTTGTCCCAGGTATACATATTCGGTAACAACTTCGAGTGTAGAGCCTCCAACCTTCAGAGGAGTAGGTATGACACGGACGTTTGACATAATTTTCGTCTTGTCCATGTTCATTCTAAGACCCACTTGTTGAGAGGCTCTACTGAGGCCATCGAGCATTGTGCCTAAGTCGTCCATAGTCTCAGCCATGACCACGATATCGTCAGCGAATCGAAGGTGGGTGATGTACTCGCCGTTGATATTGATGCCGAGTCCACCCAGGTCCAAAAGCTTAAAAACATCTTCCAGGGCGGCGGTGAACAGTTTCGGAGATATAACGTCTCCCTGTCTCACCCCTCGCTGCAGCTGGATAGGTTCCGAGTTTTGATCCTGGAGGCGAACCGACATGGTGGCGTTTTCATACAAACACTTCAGCACTTCGATGTATCGATAGTCAATTTGGCACCTCTGGAGAGACTGTAACACAGCCCAGGTTTCGACCGAATCGAAGGCTTTCTCATAGTCCACGAACGCCAAGCACAGTGGCTGATTGTACTCTTCGGTCTTCTGTATAATCTGCCGCAGCGTATGTATGTGGTCTATGGTACTAAATCCTTTTCGGAAACCGGCTTGTTCGGGAGGCTGGAAGTCGTCAAACCTGCGCGCGAGACGATTCGTAATGACCCTCGAAAACAGTTTGTAGATATGGCTCAGAAGTGAGATGGGTCTGTAGTTCTTCAGCAGGGTATTGTCGCCCTTTTTGAAGAAAAGCACGACCACACTTCTGTGCCATGCCTTAGGCGTTTGTCCCTCAAGTATAACGGAATTAAATAATTTCTGAAGAGCTTTAAGTACCGGTGTTCCACCTGCTATCAGAAGTTCAGCCGTAATTCCATCATCACCCGGTGCCTTATTGTTTTTAAGCTGTTTAAGAGCCATTCTAATCTCGTACAGGCTGACGTCCGGGATATCTTCGGTATAGTGTCGGGTAAGTCTAGCTCTTGGGTCTTTAGCCAGATCGCTGACAGGCGGACGTGTGGTCGTGTACAATTGTCCGTAGAACTTCTCAACTTCTTCCAGCAACTCAGTCTTAGACGATATGATCCTGCCGTCCTCAGTCTTCAGCTTGGTCAGTTGGCTTTGACCAACAGACAGATCTCTAGCGAACACTTTTGAGCCTTTGTTGTTTTCAATCGCCTCTTTAATACAATTTGTATTAAAGTGGCGCAAATCGCGAGTTAAAGACTTAGAGATCTGCCTGTTCAGTTGCCGATACTGAGTAGCGTCTTCAGAGGACTGCAAAACCAATCTGCGTCTTTCTTCCATGAGGTTGCTGGTGAAGTCAGAGATTTTTTTGGTTCTGTTTGAACGGCGAGTTTTGAAAATCTTAGACCCGACCGTTTGGACAATTTCCACGAACCTGTCGTTATAATCGTCCACATTCTCGCAGTCTCCTAGGCATTCGAAGCGATTGTGCAACTCGAGCTGAAAGTTTTCGGGGTTTTGGAGCTGGATGGGCGCTGGTCGGAGTGTGGACTTCATCAGTCGACATCTTTCTAGCTTGGTTTTTAGATTCAATGTGCCTCTTACCATTCGGTGATCACTTCCTGTTTTGACTGAGTTGATCACAGAGACATCATTGAATATTTGCCTTCTTGTCGACAAGATGAAGTCGATCTCGTTCTTGGTTACGCCATTGGGATGCAACCATGTCCACTTTCGCTGTTTAGGCTTTTTGAAGAAGGAGTTCATCATAAAGAGGCCCTCCTTCTCCATAAAGTCGGCCAGCAGCTGGCCACGTGCATTTCTCTCTCCATATCCAAATTGCCCCACTCTCAGCTCACTATCACTTCGTTTGCCCAGTTTCGCGTTAAAGTCCCCCATAACAATGGTGTATTGAGTCCGGGAGCTATTATGTAGAGCTCTAGAGATATCCTCATATAGGAGCTCCACTTCGTCGTCGGAGTGTTGCGCGGTCGGTGCATATACCTGAATAACTTTCAGCGAATACCGTTTGGTAATTCGGAGAATAAGGTACGCTACCCTCGTCGAAACACTCTCGATCCGGACCACATTGTTAATGAGGGACTTGTGGACTAGGAACCCGACACCACCCTCGGACAGTTGGTCGCCCTCCCGGAAATAGAGCAGGTTTCCGGATTTAAGGATTATGGTGTCCTCCCCCTCTCTTCGGACTTCACACAATCCTACGATGTCCCATCGTAACCTGCTCAATGCTTCCTCGAGTTCTGTTAGCTTTACGTCGGTTCGCAGTGTGCGCGTGTTGTAGGTTGCCAGGGCCAGAGGTCTTTTGTGTTGGTAGCCTGGCATCTGCCGGGGATTCTTCGCACCCCATGCCCCGCCGTTACCTTGACCGCTACCGGAGCCAGGAATAGCGGGGCCGCCGGGGACTAGGGGCCGTTTTTTCTTTGTGTCGGTCATTTGGGGGGTGTTGCCGTAATCGCCACGCTTGGCAGGCGGGTTGGCGATCGCAGTGTTGCAGATTGGCTGCAAGTCACGGAAAGACGCTGCTGCCCATCCTCCGGTTTAAGTCCCTTAGTCGGCTCTTACGACACCTATTGGATGAAATAGGATGGCCCTATTCTAAGCCGGGAGCCATACGGACAAGCCGGCAATCGCAAGCATACAATTACTATATTATTATTTCTATATTTTATCTTTATTTATATATATATTTGTTTTTTTTTGTTTTTTGTCAATTCCTTTTTTTATGTAGTGATGCAATAAAGAATATTGTATTGTATTGTATGTACTCGCGGCTATCAAAATATTCGATAAAAATGGCCGTTATTTGGCCGTATCTTTTTATTGCTTTAGTTAAAAGGTTGATTCCTTAAATCTTGTGTGTGATGGTAATTTCAACTTTATACCTCCATGCGTTACTAACTACTCGTAAGGGTCTTGGCACACACGGACGGATAATAAATGAACCTTTTTCATTTTTGATCTACTGAACCCTAAAAAAATAGCCAAGAGCAAATTAGACTCGCGAAGAGAGGGTTCAGTAGCAGTCTCGTAGTATATTGGGTGTGACAGACGTACGGATGGACATACAAACACATGAGCGGTATTGTAAAAAGTTCCAAGTCAAAAGTAATTAATAAAAACGATAACCTCTAATGGTACAGAAGACAAATCCAGACGACCGAGTATAATACTTAAGCGTCGAAGAGATTCCTGAGACACGACATTACAGCGAGAATAAACGAATATTATGCGGAGACAACTTTTTACTAATCTCAGAGATAATGAGATAGAAACAAACCAAAGCGACGTGTAACGAGCGAGCGCAGCGTGCAGCGGTCGCGGCGACAGTGGTGCGCACTGCGCAGACGCTCGACTCCGCCTGCTAATGACCTGAGAGCTGATTTGATCAAGCTTTTATGTTGGCAGGATTGTTGCTGTTTGTCTATTTTATTGTTTTCCATTATTTAATCCCTTTTTTGTTTGTGTTTTTATGATTGGTAGCTTTACTGTCCTCATATAATATAATTAATTTCAGAGTAGGTACCTACTTAAAATATATTTCAAAACGGCTGTTTTTATAATAGTAGGTTGGCAGTATATGGTTTCAGAACTTTCCTTTCAACTCCTCTCGGACACGTTCAGTATCAAACACAAGCGCGTAGACAATGGGGGTAAAAAAAATCCCACATGATACGTTTTTTTTGTACTACCATATTTATGACGTCACAGTTTCTGCCCCCAGAATCTGCGCTCTTGTCATCTGGTATTTATGTTCAGATCATACTAAATGAATTGATACCCTAAAAGTTCATACTCCAGACGACTTGTGCTAAAATCGTAAATAAGTCTTTTAGTAGTTTCTTGGGCCTACATACTTTTCTGTTATTTTTTGGGATATTAACCTACATAGGGTCTTAACAAAGGTATGCACTTGTTTAAATTGGAGCTAGTTCTCAGAAAAGTCAAAAACTTTCCCTAAGAAACCCACGGTATTCCCAGTTAAAAAAGTGCATACCTTTGTTAAGTTAAGACCTTGCATATTTTGTGTAATACGTCAATTATATTTGATTGAACTATTTGATTTGACACAGTGCGGCTTCATCGTGAACCTTTCTTTAATATGCAATGTTTCCTATTTTTTTCTGCACAACTTTTAATTTTTTCACATTTTCTAAAAAAAATTCCTAAACTAAATTAACAAACTCCCAGGTGATTCAGAGCTTTTCAATCCCTGAAATTTTGTGAAGATATAAGAGTATTACTTAGCATATTAACCTCCATCTTACTAAACCAAAGACTCGCATAACCATACCACTCCTATTTATCACGCACCTTGAGTCGAGGGGGCGGACGGACGCACAGAGGCGGCCGCGTCGCGAGCGGCTCCCTGCCACTAATATGGTTGTTACTGCTCCCATTGTAAACAGAAACCCATTGTGACAGCAGTTATTAATGGCGACCCGTCCCGGCTAATCGTCCAGACGCCAAAGCTATCTCACTGTCTACGTCTCTGGATAATTAAAGAAATTCTCGAGGTACACTTGCGAAGTGTTTCTACAGCTGTGAATAATAAAGCAGTACATATTTCTCAAAGTTGTAAATTACAAGTTATTATCGGTAACTTTCGAATTTTGTGGGACCATCAAAATTAAAAAAACGAATACAGCTTGTTAACGTGATATTGAAATAAAAAATAAAAAATAAAAAATAGAAAAATAATAATAGAACCAATAAGAAAAAAATCTCATCGTCCCCACCAACTTTTACAAAATAATTGTATTGAAATTTTTGTCACACAAAATGAGCTTGAGTTGAGCTTCAGTTATATATATTGGAGGTTATGCCATCAAAACATTTCTGAGGAGTACTCTGACATAAATCCCTATTCTGTGGCAAATAGCAAAAAATCAACGAAATCTTCAGGCCATTCTGATTTACTTGGTGGTAAAAACAAAACCACGAAGATTTTTCGTCTGTGTTTGGTACCTATTGCTGTCTTTCTTTCCCCGCTATCCGCCTCTGCCACGAGTGGGCTATGAGGCTATGTATGAGCCGCGCACGTTGTAATTGCGTTATGCACCAAATTACAAGTTGGGACGAACACGCGCGTCTCATCCCGCTGAGACGCAGCATGGCGTCGGAGTGCGACACTGTTACATGTTCGCAAACTTTCCGCATGTGTGATTGTGTCGTACTGTTTTGAAGTGGAGGCCGCTGTCATATTTCATTTTCTTAGTTTTTTTTTAAAATATTTTAAGAAAGTGTTTATACATATCAGAATTATAGTATGTGTGCGAAGTGTCTATCCCAGCGATGTTTACTGTCTTTTTTTCTAAGAAAAATGCTAGTCAAACTTGTATTTCTTGCTAACTAGCAATTAAATTGAGGATTTAATGTTTTGCTTCACTTTATTGCAGATCAACAACAAACCGATTGCCGTGGCCATCTTTACAGAAATGTCAACAACTGCGCTTACTACGTTTATAGAATTGTCAACTGCCGTAGCCACCTTTACTAAACTGCCATCAAATGCCATGAGCACTTTTACTGAACTGTCATCAACTGCCGTGACCAACTTTACTAAAATGTCATCAAAGTCACTCAACGTTGTCACTATAAATTTTATTATTAAAATAAGAATGTACAAAATTGACATTTTAATTATAATATAACATTTGTAGATTATTTTATAGTTAGTATTACCAAAATCTGGTCAATTTCCTTGGCTGATTGTGTTTACACTCATGCCTGCGATCCATCTTGGTGTATCGCTGCATAAACGTGTTTGCGCGCCAGATGAAATGCCAACAACCCTGCCCTGCACCCTTCCGTTGCCGTGCAGACTTGTTTCTGCTCTCTTTACTTTGAACTTCCTCAGATTTTAGGGATTTTAATGTGAATATTTTTTATTTTTTATTTAGGCGTCGGTGGCTCAACCGGTAACGACTCGGTCCATCTAACCAGAGGTACCGGGTTCAAATCTGGACGGCCAATGTACCAATGAGTTTTTCAAAAACTTACGTACATACTTACCGATTGCTTTAACGGTGAAGGAAAACATCGTGAGGAAACCTGCACACGCCTGCGAAGAAACTCGAAGGTTGTGTGTGAAGTCGACCAACCCGCACTGGGCCCGCGTGGTCGACTAAGGCCTAATCGCCCTGATTCAGGGTAGGCTCGAGCCCCTCGGTGGGGACGTATATGAGCTGTAATGATTTTTTATTTCAGTGTTTCTACGTATTATGTACCTACTAGCTGTCCAGTACTGAGCACGGTACCTACTGAACAACTTCCGAGGGACCAAAAAAGGAAATAAAGGTCGATAATAATGGCTTTAATCGTAGTGCATTGATTAGTCCGACCGCGGCGCCGTGTACAGTGTGTTTTTCATTGCAAGAAACCATCTTTTAGTAAAAAAATGTGTTGTAATGGTATCATATTACACTGAATACTCTTTCATACGGGAGATCCTTCCTTACTGAACTCTCTCACTACAGCTAAAGGAACAAGAAAGGAGACTGTATTATTCTTCTCCAAAACCCTTCCACTTTAAAGACTGCCCTTAACCCCAAGTACGAGTATATAATATTGTATTTTTTCTAGCCAAAACTGTTCTATCCTACAGTCATCCACTAACTGCCTACCCTCCCTTCACCCCTTGGCACTGGATACCAACGACATATCAACGGACACGCAGGCAGGTAGCGGCCGCCTCAGCACCTCGGGCGGCACACCGACACATCAGCTACCCCGACTCCCGTCTCCCGTCTCCCGACTCCCGAGTAACGCGACGCCGCCCGAGTCAGGGACGGGATTATGGCTCGTCATAGTTCATACAGACAGACCTATTTATTTGGGATTATGGTGGCCTATGTAGTGTTATGGTTTCGTGATAGATATTGACTAACAGAGGGGGTTTAAAATTTTTTCAAGTCCTTAAAATATACAAAATAAAAGATTTAGATAACAACAATTTTCTTTCTGTTTGAACACTAAAATTCAAATGTGCAACTAAATATTTTTTGATTTGTCCAAAAAAATGTTCCCCTTTTCAGTTAGTAATTGCTGAAAATATGGCGAGTACGAAATGAAGCACTGTCAAAGTTTAGCGCAAAGTTCCATAGTCTTTTCAACAAATATTATGTATATATTGAAAAAAAATTATATATTTGCTTTCAGTTTAGTTTAAAACATCGTGAGGAAACCTGCATATCTGGTTCCAGATGTGTACGAATGTCGCGTTGCACATGCTCGTAGGTATAAATCTAAATGCCCTACACGTGACCGCGGGTGATGCTAAATGCAACACCAGGCAACCGCCGTCTATCCCTTGTATAGCACGGTTAATTGTGCCATACGATAAGAGAGAGAGAGAGAGAGATTTTAGAACATTTTAAAATTTATTATAATATGTTTTACTCTTTCCAAAACTTTTCAGATTGGACAGACATACAGACAGACTGCCATGCTTTGTTTGACTACGGAACTTTAAAACTTGAATCTGTGCTTTTAGCCCTGTTCGTTGAGTTACAGGTCTTTTTATAGTAGGTACCTAATTCTAAGTTGTGATCGTTTTTTTGGTCACTGCAGGCTTATTTCAGGTTTACGAGTGCTTCATATCAGCTGGAAAAGGTCAACCGCTAGACAAAGGCCTCCCACAAGGATTTCCACGACGACCAGACCTGCGCTGCCCGCATCCATCGGCTTTCCGCGATCTTCACCAGGTCGTCGGTCCACAACGTGGGAGGCCTGCCTACGCTAAGTTTTCCGGTGCACGGTCGCCACTCGAGAGCTTTACAACCCCAAATAGTCATCTTTTCTACGAGCTATGTGCCCTGCCCACTGCCACTTCAGTTTAGCGATTCTGTGAGCTATGTCGGTTACTTTGGTTCTCCTGCGGATCTCCTAGTTTCTGAATCGATCACGCAGAGTAACTCCCAGAATAGCACGCTTCATTGAAGTACAATCATCCAATATGCTTGGCGTTCGTAGACTATGAGAATGCCTTTGATTCAGTCGAAACCTGGGCTGTGCTACTGTCTATCCAGCGGTGCCAAATTGACCATCGCTACATCGAGGTGTTGAAGTGCCTGTATGAAAATGCCACCACGTTGGTGCGCCTCCAGAACTCGGAACCTATCCAGTTGCAGCGAGGAGTGAGACAGGGATAGATTATATCTCTGAAACTGTTCACCGCCACCCTGAAAGATGTTTTCAAGCTTCTGGACTGGGGTGGACTCGGCATCAATATCAACGGTGAGTACGTAACCCACCTACGATTTGCTGAAGATATCGTGGTCATGGCTGAGAGTATGGAAAACCTAAGCACGATGCTCGATGGCCTCAGTAAAATCTCTCAACAAGTGGGTCTTAAAATGAACATGGATAAGACGAAAATAATGTTAAATTTCCGTGTCGCACCCACCCCTCTAAAGGTAAGAAACTCTACATTGGAAGTTGTTGACGAATATGTAAACCTGGAACAAACAGTCCATCTAGGCAGGTTCAACTTGAAGAAAGAGATCAATCGACTAATACAACTCGGCTGGGCAGCGTTTAGAAAGCTTCGCAATATCTTCACGTCCCAAATGCCGCAGTGTCTCAAGACTACGGTCTTTGACCAGTGTGTGTTGCCAGTGATAACTTACAGAATTGAGACATGGTTGCTTACTATGTGCTTCATAAGAAGGCTCAAGGTCACCCAAAAATCAATTGAGCGAGCTATGATCGGAATTTACCTACGCGATCGAATCAGAAAGAATTAAAGTAACCGACATAGCTCACAGCATCGCTTAACTGAAGTGGGCAGGGCACATAGCTCGTAGAACAGATGGCCGTTGGGGCAGTAAAGTTCTCGCGTGGCGGCCGCGTACCGGAAAACGTGGCGTAGGCAGGCCTGGATGCGGGTAGCGCAGGACCGGTCGTCGTGGAAATCCTTGGGGCGGTCTTTGTCCAGCAGTGGACGTTTTTCGACTGATATGGCGATGATGATGATGATGATGATGATAATGATGATGGGTAATTTTTTTTTTTAAATATTGGTAAATACGGATGACTATAAAGCGATAAAAACTGCGTGGTTGTGTACTTATAAATAATTATGTGGATAATCAAAATAAAATATTAATTGAAAGAAAAAAAATATATATACGAGTAGGTAACATAACTTACTCACTAATTACCCGTATTTTTTGGAAATCAACAAAAACATTAAATTACAATGTCAGTCCAATGCAAAAAAGTCTAGTTCTAGGGGTATTTCAGAAATAGCTTCTTAAAAACAAAGAGTATTGAGGGTGCTGTTTGATAAACCGCATCTTATGTCAGTCGCTATGTACCCAGCAGCTAAACATGTCCTCTCTTATTTAACACTGGCTGCCAACAGCGTGAGTAAACAACTTTAAGCGAAGTGCACAAAACTACACGTTGTTCCTCCACACTCATATAGATCCAACTCTTTCTTTTTGAGTGACTCAAACCTATCTAAACTCGTCGTAGATACACGCAAAAAAGGAAGTGCGTTGCGTCGCTGACTACTGCTGCCTAGTCCCGTCAATCTTCGAGCGAGAACCCGTGATATTATGCTTCAGGATTGATCTCGGAAAATGACACGATCGGGTTTGCATTCCCTAATTGTATGATACATGGGCGCGTAAAGAGTAAATGACAAACTCGTGACGATGGTTAGTATAAATGTCACTCGTTTGTTATTTACCTTTTCTCTACCCTTGTATCTTAAATTACTTTATCTACACTCATGTCGTAAATCCTTCATTTACTTATCAGAAACGCTAAGCAAATGATATACCTTTCGATGGAGCCGTGTCTAAGGATCCATACAAATTTCATTTCGTTATCGCAAAGTTGTAACAAAATGAAGTTTTTTTTTTAAAATTTTTACGCAGATGCTTGCTATTTGAGCACACTAGCGTGTTTCGGAACGCAACCTTGGCGGCGCGCATGCGCGGTGCGATATTACTGCAAATTTATTTTCGCGCCATTAACGTTTGTATTTTTCCTTATGCAGTTTGTATAATATATAATTCGTTATTCGTTGTAATAAATAAGTCGTTATTACAAGTTTTTATAAACAATGATTACTTTATTTTGTCTTTAATTTAAATTTGTTGTATGAGTGTAGATAAACTATTGTATGCAACTGTACATAATTAGTATTTAACACTCGTGTATACTTTTATGAAACTCATAAACCACACTCGTGTTAAATACCCCTCATTATGCAACAGTTGCATAAATAGCTAATTGTTCATGCTATAAAAATGGCACGCCCTGCATATGCGTTCCATTAGAAGAAAAGAATGGAATCTCCTTGTGATATAACCTCTTGGATTTATCCTGTATCTTAATGGTAAAAAAATAATTAATAGTTAGAGAAAAAGTGTTATAATGTATTTAATAAAAAAAATCGGTATGGTGTTCAATAAAGTATATCTATATAAACTCGTTTTTTTCTACTCCCATTTGTAACTTGCTTAATACGTAACCTCAAATCATATCACAAAAGTATTCATTCCTACAAGTCGTTTTACAATGATCATTTCAAAACGAGACAACTGTACTACAATCAAACTTTTTAAATATTTTATGGCTTTTGCTAGTTTTGCTTCAAAAATTCAATATATGATTATGACAAAGTTTCAATGTATTTTATTTCTTTCATGATCGTAGAAAAAGTATTGTATGCCCCTGCTCGCAATTAGCCATTACTTGGCAGTAGAATGATTAACTATTGAAGTTTACAATAAGAATTTTACTCTTATGAGTTAGCTAAACATATTTTTGGCATTCTATACAAATCGATCAGCTAAGTCGCCATTTTTATAACAAAGAAAGTTCTTTTTATTGAGATTTTAGCCAACTTGTATAATAAAAGTTGTAATTTTAGTCAGTATGGTGACCTCCTAAAAGCGACGGGCAGAGAAACATTACAAAAAACATGAAACAATTAAAGCAATTCACACAAAATATTTATCTTATTTCATTATTTTTTGCTTCAATTCTTAAAAAAAAAGTAAGTGCCCGAAATATTTCAATGATTTGTGTAATATTTTTTTTAAAAAAGCGGCCAAATGCGATTTGGGGTCACACAGAGTTCCTCACCAAAACTTTAAATACGAACAGAATAAGACCTCTCACTACATACTTTGTTCTAGGTAAATAGGGGTCTACTTATTCTGGACATTAAAAATTTATTTTACTTGTGGGAACGGAAGGACTAGATTTTCTTATAGATTTTCCTGGTATCTATGAATTTAACCTTAGATATTGTGATTTTTTCAAGATTTTAGGCCCAATAGCTTCGGAGATAAGAGGGGAATGGTCAATTTTCACCTATTTTTAGGGTTCCCTACTTCAAAAATAAAAAACGGAACCCTTCTAGGATCACTTTGTTGTCCGTTCGTCTTTCTGTCAAGACCCTTTGTCTCGGGAACGCGTGGAGGTATAGAGTTTAAATTAAAACCATATACTCCGGTCTGCAGTCCCTTGAAGCTGTGAAAAAAAACAAACTTCTTGGTTAACGTAAAAAAAGATACGGCCGTTTATGCCACAAAAAACGTATATTTCGACACTCTCCAAGGGAATCCAAATTGATAGGGTATTTTTCGTTGACCTAGAACTGTGAAATTTGGCAAGTAATATCGTCTTATACTGCAAGTATAGGGAAAAATCAGAAAACTGTACATTTGTAATTTAATCATAAAAAATATAGTCTTTAATTTAAAGTACGTAATCAACTTTGCAAGGAACGGCGCGGGCGGTCCAAATTTTGAATTGAGTTGACCGTGTCATGTAGGATATCGTATCAAAAAACTTCATTGGCACAAGCTTAAACAGATTTTTAATTATTTTTATTATGTATAGTTTTCGATTTATTATTTTTAAAATTCCTTAAAATATTCTTAATAAATCTTTAAATTCTTAAAATTTAAATTCTTAAAATAATCTTTTTCATTTGATATGTCACAAAATATATTTTGAGAAACTTAAAAAAAAATACCCCAAAATGTGTTAAAAATTTATTTATGTTACACATCCGTCTTTGTGTCACCGACTTACGTATGTGTACCAAATTTCAACTCAGTCGTTCCACTACTTTCCGAGCAAATTGCCTGTGACAGACGGACGGACGGACAGACATACGAGTAATCCTATAAGGGTTTCGTTTTTCCCTTTTGAGGTACGGAACCCTAAAAAGACTCAACTACAACTTAAGCTTACCCAGTTTAAGCCGTAATCAAACGACTCGAAAGCGCCGTGTGGAAGTCGCTAACGTTCCTTAAACATCTTGCCCGCATTCTTAATTTAAAAATGGCTGGCTCAATTTAGTGGGCGTCCTAATTAATTGATCTGAAGATTCACGGAAATTGCGAGCTTCCCCCCGCACCTCATTTTCTCACCCCCTCACACCCGCGCAGTGTATCTTTGGGTTTAATTTAGAATTGTTAGCGCAAAGGGAATGCAATTTACGTAAAATAATTGTTTGATTTCGAATATCCGCCGCTCGCCGCTCGCCGCTCCCGGCCCATTGGGCTTTAATTTGGTTTATGAAAGGTTGTTTACTGTTTTATTTTCGGCTTTAAGACACGCTTGTGTGTACAGTAATGAGATCATGTTGTGCGATGTTATTACGAGAAAATATAACCCTGAAAATTTATTCCGAAATACCAACCGAACCACTCTCTTTTGATCTATTTTTGTTGATTTATCTTTAATATAATAATTATAATACCATGCTGCACGTTTCTGTTTACGAATTTAATCTTTTCTGATTTGTACAGTGCCGCGCCAGGCCAGGTTGCTGGTCATGACGTAACAGGAGAACGTGACGATAGGGGTCCCCTGGAGGTTTGTACAGTTCCGCGCCAGGCCAGGTTGCTGGTCACAACGTAACAGGAGAACGTAACGTTGGGGGTCATCGCTGACTAGATAATGGAAACGAGTAGAAGCGCCGATTAGTCAAATAAGCTTAAATTCAAGCGAACGATTTTTTTATATCATATAACTGATATCACAAGTTAACAAATTTTCCTTGAAATGTTCTTTTCAACGTAAATAGGAGTGGAAATCACTCTCGACTTTAATTTCGCTCAAGTTTAAGATCCAGTTTGAGTTCAAGGTCAAGAATAACGCCTGATAACCCAAAACGGTTATGCAAGTACCACTTCAGAGACAGGCACAGAGCTAATAACTGTGAAAAGCCGTGCGACAATCATTGTAGATATAGGTACATAAGCATATTTACTTCTAGGTTACTAAATCACTAGATCTAGTTACGCTAAGCATTTGTTTATTATTTATATTGATTTTTTTATTGTTAGAATTTAGTATATAATAAGCAGAAAATATAGATCTTAGTCAGTCACCGTTTAAACCTGGTTTCGCTGCACCTCACCCAACTTAGAGAAGTCGCACCAGATAATAGTGGACACGGTGAAACTATAAGGGTTCCTTGTTGACTTCGGAACCCTAAAAATGAAACCTTTACAGTTAGATTATGTGTCTCAAATATTTTTATAGGAACGTCATATGATTTTATTCTCTTAAAATAGAGGAGTTTCCCAGACATTTAAAAGGACCCTTGGTTGAACGTGTGGAACAAGGTGCGTCACGAAGTTCAGGGAACCCAAACTCCACTCGGACAAAGTCGTGGCCTGCGCCTAGTTCCTTTGTAAGTTTTTGTATGGCTTTAGTCAGTCAGTTTGCATTTGCTTTGTCATTTACTTTTAAATCCATTATTTTCTGATGAAATTCAATAAATTCTGATGAACTGATAATATTGTAACAAACAATTAAAACTTATTTAACTAAAACACCGATCGGCGTCGGCGTGCCGTGAGCGCGGTCAATATTAACTTTGGCGAGTGCTGTATTACAACTTCACTTAGTGAGCCATGGTTCTATGTAGGTATAGAAGGATACGTACAGAACATATTATACTATTACTGGACTATACACATTAATACATATGGAACTTTCGTACCACATTACTTATATCATCATCATCATATCATCCGAAAGACGTCCACTGCTGGACAAAGGCAAAGGATAAAACCAGTATTTGTTGCCAGTGATGACATATGGAACTGAGACATGCTATGGGCCTCATAAGAAGGCTCAAGGTCACCCAAAAAGCTATGCTCGGAGTTTCCCTACGCGATCTAATTGGAGACGAGGAAATCCGTAGGAGAACCAAGGTAACCGACATAGCTCAAAGAATCGTTAAAAATAAGTGTCATTGGGCGGGGCACATAGCTCGTAGAACAACATCTCTTAGATAACCTACTGTTATTTATGTCTTCATCTTCTTCTTCTACCTAGCTTCATACCTTCATGCGCAAGAGTCCGCTTTCCGACTCTATCTTCTTCGTTTTCCCAATACTCGGCATTATTTTAAAACTGTTCTCTCTCATATTATCTGCCCTCAGTAAGCAACGTCAAGGCACCTTTTTACTATTAGTAAATCTGTGGGATTAAGATAGCAGTGAAATTCACGCTTATCTTGTAGCCCAAGGTCAATAATGTAACTAAACAGAAGTTCGAAATAAAATGTGAATATCATAATTGAAAACGCTAACACCTTCTGAATCAACTTCAATCGCAACAACTTGGTATAATTTTGCTACATTTTATTGTTTTTGTTAATATCCTAATAAAGTACTTAACTGATTTTGATAAAATTTATAGAGAAATAATTTGAAGGTATCTATCATATAAAATATAATCATGCAAATTGGTTCAAAATTGGCAAATAAATCGCGTATTAAACACCAAAAAAAGTCACAGTCGAATTTAAAACCTCATTCTTCTTGAAAGTCGGTTAAAAACTGCATTTGACTGCAAGCAAGCGTTTGAACCGCTCTGTGTTTATTTGCAACTAAGTACCTACGTGTGTAATGGCGGCGAGTCGGCGGCGCAGTTGAAATGAATCCGCGCAAACATCCGACTGCATCATTGGAACTTCATCGTGTTGGTGTTGGTGTCGGTGGTGTGTCGCCCAGGGCTGATGTATAAATGTGAAAATGTGATTGATTCTTTGTTACCTTTTCACGCTTCAATACCTAGACCAATGTTAATAAAATTTGGCATGCAGGTAGTCTGTGTCACTGGTAAGGACATAGGCTACTTTAATTCCTTGAAGACACTGCATAGACTGATGCAGTTCCTGAGGGAACTGAAAAAATACTCTTTTTTAGTTTATGTCATAAACATCGCAACGGAACAATGGATTGTTATTATTTTTTGCACATCAGGGAAGGTTGAGGGGTTGGGATATGACATAATTTACTAACTAGAATATCCTGACATAGTTCCCGAGGGAACTGGAGAAAACTCATTTCCACGCTCGCGCGTCGCTTGCGGTTCGCGCACCACTCACCCTCAAAGACAGTCACAAAAACGATGTAGACGCGGGCTAAGCCTCGGGGAAAAAGCTAGTCAATTTAATAAAATTTGAAAATATCCTGTGACACTCGAGGGAACAAGTCCTAACAACCTTGCTCCTCTACACGTGTCTAGCTGTTAGATAATCACACGTATACTCGTACCTGAGTGCGAGCAAAAAACAAAACTAACTTTAATTGTATTCAGGTGCGCACTCTGGGCCCTCTAGCCCTACTAATATCTATCTATACTAATAAAGAGGTAAAGTTTGCCAGTATGTAAAGTTTACGAGTACATGTAAGAAGTAATATCCGAAACTTCTAGTCCGAATTCACTAATATTTAGAACAGTCCTTCGGGAGTGCGCCCTCAATATCCACGCAAGCAAAGCCGAGTTAAACAGCTCGAAAGAAACTAAAACTCAAAATTGGAACTTCATGAGGGAGCCAAATAAGATTTCCTGCAAATAATGGATGCGCCCGCGACTACTCTAGTAGTCCAATACACACACTACGATAATTTAATCATTGGCTCGAATAAAAATATGTCCCAGTGCGTGTCGGACTATGCGCAAAGAAGGGTTCCGTAATATTTCCAATAACATAATGTTTAAAAAATGTTATTTTGGTTTTTTGATATTACCTCATACATCTAAACTGAGCTCTTACAACTACTTGGCCGTAATAAATAAATAGCGGTTTAGTTAGGTAGGGGGTGAGGACATGCAATTCTAACAAAAATCACCACTTTAAAATTTTATAATTCGTTAACGAATCATTTATCGGAAAAATGATCTCAGTAAACCCTCAGTAGTTTTGAAGACCTATTTAACGATACCCCACCGGGTGAATAGGGTTTAAGAGAACAAAAATCACCCCCACTCCATATGTAGGGAAGGTACCTTTATTATTATTGGAAACCCTGAGCTAGTTAAAAAAAACAAATTAATAGAATTTTGCATTATTTTTTTTGGGTTTTTGATACTTTTATAAAAGCAGCAATAAAAAAGAAAGACAATCGATTTACATTTTGCGAAGATTATCAAACATACAAAAAATATACATACAGTCGAATTGAGAACCTCTTCCTTTTTGAAAGTTGGTTAAACATTTTTTGTCTACAGATTTTATTCTAAAACTATGAAGGGGTTAGGGATTTGTATATCCATACCAAAGGTCAGCTTTATAGCTGTGGTAGCCTTTGAGAACAATTGCTGTAACCTACCGATGGACAGACAGATAGATAGACGAACATTGCGAAATCGTAAGGGTTCCTAGTTTGACTACGGAACCCTAAAAAATAATTTATTTTCTGTTTAACAATGTGGTTTATTACTTTGTCACGCATAAGAAACACAACATTATTTGGTAAGTAAACATAACTATATTGGTATACTTTTGCTTTGTAAGGTGATACAAAGAGCATACGGCCAGCTCGCATTTAATGAGCCGCACCAAATAAAGTATCATTAAACCTCACGGAAAATCTGTTTAAATCAAAACAGCCTCGCGCGCACTTAGGATCGAGTTGCGCGAGAGTTGGCTGCGAAACGGGTGCCATAATGCGAGCAGTGTTACGACACACGTCATCAAATTCGAGTATTCTATCTACCGTGTGAGCAAAATAAGTCTGGAAAAAAATTAAGCAACTAATTATTTCTCTTTCTTGTCGTGTAGCACAATTAACCGTGCTATTCGAGGGATAGACGGCGGTTGCCTGGTGGTGCGCTTAGCATCGTAACGCAAACTAACTTAAAATATCGAAAACTGTAAATTATTTAAAACTGACATTTTCAAATAATAATTTATTATTTTGACAGACACCTTAAACAGGTAGGTAGGTACCACTTTACCAGCTGTTTACATTGAATTACATTTGTGCTAGTAATGTAATTTAATGGCAGTCTGTACGCTAGTAATGTAACTTAATGGCTGTCTATACGCTAGTAATGTAATTTAATGGCTGTCTATACGTTAGTAATGTAATTAAATGGCAGTCTTTACGCTAGTAATGAAATTTAATGACTGTCTGTACGCTAGTAATGTAATTTAATGGCTGTCTATACGTTAGTAATGTAATTTAATGGCTGTCTATACGTTAGTAATGTAATTTAATGGCAGCCTATACGCTAGTAATGTAATTCAATGGCTGTCTATAACAATAACCCTTTCCTGCCCGATCTGGAAAGGAATGTACTCTTTAAATGAAATCTATTGCCACAGTACACCAAAACATCAGTCATTTTTTTAAAATACAAACACTTTAATATTTTTTTTATGTAATTACAAGTAAAAGTAACAGATAATTTTATTGATAAACACTAAGTGTATAATAAGGTTCAAACTTGTTTGTATTTTGAACGCACGACCGTATAAGGCGGAGCGGGGAAGGGCACGCTCACTACACGCTCACTAGCTGAACAACACGAGTTTTCCTTACGAAACTGAAAAATGCTTTGTACGAACTACTACGCGAACTTAACAATATAGATATGCCTACCTACCTACATTACAGAGAAATTTAAAGAGTTAACCTAGTCTTGCAAACAAATACTAGGTATATGGGGTGACTTTTAATTAGTTCTTGATAGCAAAGGATATGAATGTACTATATTACAAATATGAAAAAAAAATATGTTTCTTTATACATTTTTGCCGATTTGACTTGTTACGTACTCTCGAGAACCAAAACTTTTTTTTCTGATTTGACAAATACTTTCTTTGGGAAAGTCGTTTGTAATCACGAGTACATGCATAGCGTTATCAAGAACTAATTAAAAGTCACCGTGTAATAAATCTAAGCTCTTGATGACGTCACGTTCTGAACGACGATGCTACGTAGATAAGCTACAAAGATTCTACTTACATCACAATTACCTGGAAGCTCGTACTTTGATCAGTTCCCGCCGCGAGCGCCGGCGCCGGCGCTGGCTGTACGTGTGCACACGTGTACACACGTGGAACACCTGAAATGATAATGTATGCAAATAGCGCTAACTCGCGGCTGTGCGCGGCACACGGCGCTCGCGCTGTGTATCAAACTTGCTATTTGTGTGTTTTAAGTTGCGAACTGTACTGATTTACGTGCTCGGATTACGCCGAGACACACGGGCTTGATAAATGACAAATAATTCTTGAATTAACTTTCATTAAAAAATAAGTTTTAATTAAAATTGTTGAACATTTTCGTCATAAACGGTCGCCATTATTGATTAACAGTCGCCTCAGAATACAATTTAAACTGTATTGTTCTTTAGTCTGATCAGCCGTACACTTTTTTTTTTCAACAAAATTATATTTGTAGGATATTTTGAATGTGTTTTATTAAAGTGAAACTTTTATTACATCGTCTATCATTTTTTCGTCTATGTGTTGCATGTCGGGTGATGGTCGCTTTCGTCTGACGGTATGATCGTTTCGCACTCTGTACCGTAGTGAGAGCAGCCATGATCGTTTCGTCCTCTGTAAAGTTTCACTTTTACCGTGGTTTCATAAAACCAAACACTTACTTTTTTTTCTACAACCTTTTTAATTAAACAGGTGTAGCAAAATTGGCGGAAGACCCGTTGGAGCTTTCATCAATATACTCAACCCAGTCAATTCTTAAAAAATGGATGTTCCTTAAATGATTAATTTGCACAAAATTGATCAATCAGCTGATCGATTAGTTGTTTTTTTCCGAATTTACTAGATATGGGTCTCGTGGAAAATGTTTTTAGTATAGTGAGTGGAGGCTTCAGTTGAGGACTCCTGCACTAGTTTTCAACCGACTTCAAAAAATGAGAAGGTTCCCAATGCGACTGCTTATTTTTTGCGCTCGGCTGAAAATCGAGACAGCGGCCACATATTCATCAGTCTCCATACAGACATATACCAAGCCCTTTCCATTAAATTTCTACGATCCATCCATATAAACACTTTACGTACCTACCTAAGTGCTTACAAAGTGAGTGAACACACGGGTCTGTTTCTACATACAGATTTAGAAAAATGATGGAAACTGTAAACTGTATCTGAGTAAAGCAACATTTGCCCCTTTGAAAGTTGAATCCAGAAATTGGATAAACATATTTTCGTACTTACCCGAGCAAACTAGTGAACTCGTACATAGCATAATATTTGCAGGTGCAGCGTACTCTTAAAGGTAAGTATATGTCTTAAAATTTTTCAAAGGATTGACAAAACATCGATTACTCCCTTAATGTTACATTAAGACAAATTAATCCCTTAGTGATACAGTAAGACAAATTACTCCCTTAGTGTTACAGTAAGACAAATTAGTCCTTTAGTGTTACATTAAGATAATTACTCCCTTGGTGCCTGTTTCTTTAAATAACTTTTACTAACAATCTATTTGAATTAGTATTTTTTTTTAAATAAATAAAACTCTTTATTTTGATCCAATAAGTCTAAGTAGTACTTACATATAATGAGCTTAAAGTAGGTGTCATTGGTATTCGTATATAAACTAATGTATAAAAGTAAATATAATAATAGTTTGAAGGGAGGTAAAATAAATTTCTAATAGACTCCTCACAATTTGTAAATAAAAATGAGGGTATATTACGATAGGCCAGTCGTTAACGTAAGGTGACGATGCTGCTACCTACACTAGGGAAACCTGTGTTGTAGGTGACAGCGACTCCTCTAGCGACAGGATGCCATAATAGTATACTCCAAAAAACGGCTGAAGATATAAAAATAATATAGCCCTTACTCAAATTTTACCTTTATCCGTCCAATACTTTGGAAACTAAAGCACCGGCACACCGGGCCGACAGACACAGACACACGCACGCACATTATTTATGTGTGTAGGTGACCCCTCAGGCGCACACAATCTTACTATTTAGATTTAGCGTTTTGATGTTTTTTAATATTATCCTGCCTATCTAAAGAAGAACAACGAGTATATACTCGTACGTAATTATGAGATACTAATGTAAGTAGTTGATTTACGAAGATGTTTTGTTTACGGAACCCTCTGTGAGCGAGTGTAACTCGCACATGGCCGGCTTTATATTTGATTACCGTTTGGAACCTTTTTAGGTGCACTAAGTTCACACGCACTGTTATATGTTTAACACAATACACTGCTGTTATAGAGCACTATGATTGTGCGTGACATCACTCTGATCACGAGCGTGTCACGGCGTCGCTGCGGCTCGGCTGCGGTCTCGCTGCGTGCAACCATGCCTAATGGAAGCTCGTCGATTGTTTGATCTCTCTCCTATTAAAACAACGCTGCCGATATATTTTGTGAAAGCCTCGGCGGCGGACGCGGGCGGTATAAAATTATAAAGGCTTACGACACTTTAATACAAAGAGCAAAAGTAATTATTAAATTTTTGTGAGTTATTATACTTGCTATAAAAAAAATATAGATTTATTTTAGCCAACGAAACTATACAGGGAACAGCCGGGCAGTATGGGTTGAATCTAATAGGGACACGGCGGAGCACATTTCCAAACTTTTGAACCCTGCGTTGGCCTATAAATGTTGACGGTTAATTTTAAGCTATTGCATAGCTTTTATCGCGGGCTTTGAGCGCGGCGACCGAATCGAGAAATTCCGTAACGAAGATAAAACCTAACACTCCCCACTCCGCCTACCATGTAGCTCGGCCGAGCGTAACGTAACGTTACCGCGTTCTAAAAACTTACAGTGCCATGTATTAGCGATTTGCGGTACTAAAAGGACTTAGTCAATTTATTGGTGTAACTTTCTTAGTGTTAATTTAATACATTAACATCGCGCACCCCAAGGACTATATGGTCTTTCAATCAAAAAGAGCACACGAAAACAGTAAAACATCAAAAAATAGTGAATAAATACTGCATAAATAAATAATTCTAATTGCATAAGTTGATAAAAAATGCTATGCAATAGCTTTACTACGGCAGTCCTCGAGTGCCACACGTTTTTTTTTTTACTTTTTTATATATAATCGCATAGTGCTAAGTGAAAAACAAACTATCAAGGCTATCAGCTAATTTTTACTTTCGAGGGACGAAGGAGTGAAAAAGGTATGGTGATGGCAAAAAAATCGAAGTTGAAATTTTTATGGGGCTTAATGATTTCGCACTAATAGAGACTATATTTATTATATTATTATATTATAGAGAGTTTACTATTCTTTAGTTAAGTAGGATAATATTAAACAATATTAAAACGCTAAATCTAAATAGTAAGATTGAGTGCGCCTAAGCGGTCACCTACACACATTAATAATGTGCGTGTGTGTGTGTGTGTGTGTATCTGTCGGCCCGGTGTGCCGGTGCTTTAGTTTCCAAAGTATTGGACGGATTTAGGTAAGATTTGATTTAGGGCTATATTATTTTTATATCTTCAGGCGTTATTTGGAGTTAACTCCTTTTAAAGAATTGATTGATATATCGAGGCTGATATAAAAAATATGTAAGAGGGCTGAAATCGATTGGTGATCGGTAACGCGTTACTGTTACTTTTAACGTCATTACTTTTTTCAGTCACTATGTCTAACGGAGGCCGAAGGCCGAGCTCCGCATACGGCGAAGCCCGGAGCGCTCCTTGCGAAACCAAAGGCCAAGCTCCGCGTGAGGCAAAGCCCGAAGCGTTCCGATCGAAGGCCGAGAAAAAAATGTTTCATTAGTAAACTACCCACTGGCGCGCGTCGGAGTCGACACGCTCCCGTTTTTTAAAAGAATCTTCTATCTTGAATTTGTAGGGCTGCCACCACAGTTAAAAACCACAGTGTTTACGTACTCGGCTCTAACGATTCTGATGAAACTCGGTACGTAACTATAAGTATATGGCCTAGAGCAAGCGGTAGTATGTTATTACAAGAAAAATAGGATAATACCTTCCCATACAAATCCACTATACTGGGTAGTTAATTATTCAAAAAAATCAGAGTAAGCTACCTCGAAAACAAAGCCAAATTATTTTTAATTTTTTTCAATAAAGTTGTTAAACATAGCGCACATACAGAGACTATAGTTATGATTCGAAAATTAAATATTTTGCATGGGCATCTTACTTTTACGCGGTCGTGACTTTCTTTTACGAGCTCTATCATTACTTTTGCAGTTTAGTTTTAAATTTATAAGTCAATTTAAAAAGTTTAGTAGCAAGGAATTTTCATACAGAGAATATAATCGGATAGATTTTATACGAGGAAAAATTAATGACTAAGTACGTCTTAGCATTATATTCTCAAATTTATTTTAAGTGGTTGTTTATTTTATTTTATTACTAGTTTTAATTTAATTATTTTCACTTCAACATTTGTCAAAAATCGAATAGGCTGTATACGCGTACGAGCCCGTTGCCTAGTTTCGTTGTATAAAAAAATGTCCAGTTGCAAAAACGCGCTATTTTCGATATACCTAATTTAACTGTACGTATGTTTTGTTGAAATAAACATACTTAATTCTTTGATTTGTTTTTTACTATTTTCCACAACTGTATTGAAAACGTCGTGTGATGTGTGTAGGTTATTGCAAACTCATGACATTAAAAACCCTTGCCTTCGGCTCGGGCTTGTTTATGTAACCTCGTTTAAAATAACCTACTTTCCACCCTTGTATCACAATGTACTATTCATGAAGTCTGGTATAACTCTTTTCTACTAAGTAAGTGTTATGCTTATTGTTGATTTGTCGATGCCCGAATAAGACAGACGGTAAAGATTTTGCGAGAAAGTATGCACAGTATGCCTGTACAATATATTAAATGTTTATTTTATCCGCCTCCGTGGCGTAATGGTTAGTCAATTCGCTTTGCACCAGGAGGTCGCGGGTTCGATTCCTGGCAGGGTCAACTTTGTAAAACTCGGTTTGGTTGTTGGTAGGGCATTTTCATAGCCCGCCTGGCTAGCTACCACCATTTTATCTTAGTCTTGCCGCAAAACATCAAAGCCAACAACATTGATGTGTTCCGGCTTGAAGATAAGATAGTCAGTTCCCCATTGCGTTAGGGAATCTTGGTAAGCCCGCTTTCATCTACTGCATCATCGTCACGTACCATCAGTTGAGATGATGCCAATGGCTTACAATTGTGAATGAAAAAATTCGTATAGAGCTAAAACAAAAAGAAAATATGAAAGTCATCGGCTCATTTTTTTCAGAATATACCTGAAATAATAATTTAATTTGTGAAGAATCAAGAAATCCTTGATATAAACCAGATTATGTCATTAGAACATGAAAAAAATATGACACGAAAAGTTGTACACATAAAAATCATTGAATATCTTTAACAAAAGTAGGCCAGTTCACACGGACAGCACACGGTCACGAGTATAACGCGAGAGTTAGCCAACGCTTCCATCAACCATAATAGAGGGAAAGGAACGACCCGGCTCCCGATGCGCCACCATCCGCACGAACATTTAAGCGAGCATGCACCACTCATGTCAATGCTAAGATAAAAATATTTATTAAAAGAAGTACCTACTAGACTTGTCATGTCTTATCGCATCCACGTCAATTCTTAGGTTGGTCATCATTTTATAACTATTAAACATGATTAGTAGTGTTGATAGAAGAGACACTGTGTACCCATACATTTTTGTCATTTAGATGTTCGGATTTCAATAACCTTTTTTACAAAGAGTTCTTTTGACACAATTTTTAAACTGTTTTTCTGACAAATTTAAGACATCATCGGGTAATTTGTTAGACTTGTGTGAGCATTGTCCCACAAAGGATTTATTTATTTTGCTAAGTCTGGTATAAGTTACTTGAAGTTTATTCCTATTCCGAAGATTTCGACTGTGCCTGTCACTATTCAACGAAAATAGTTCAAACAAAAAATATTTCATTACTTATTATATCGCCAATAATAAAACATGCATTCATAGTGTTGAAAAATTTTGTTCTTTACCATGGCGCTGTTCGATTTGATCTATACTCCCCAGGACGCCTGTACAGTCTACTGTATAATCCCATTTCCTACGTTGGCAAAATCGCTTTTAAGAACATAAGTGGACTTCTTTTCAAAAAAGTCAACCGCAATGTATTTTTTTCTGAACCTAAATAAAAAATATCTTTCGAACCACCCGCCGCCGCGGCCGGAGCACATGACAAATGCACCGTCACAGACCCTTTTTCATTTGCGCGATACAAGGAAGGAGCGAAATAGTGGAGTGAACTAAATAAAGTTAGAGAAACCCGCCCGCGCCGCTAGGAGTGCGGCCCGAGCGTCAGTTTTAGACAAATAAGGAAGAAGACTCGTTTTCCGGCAAACTCCCGGCTCCCGGAGCGAAACAGGGAAAAAATGGGCTCTCACAACGTTCCCGAGGTGCTTTGTAGTAAGTGAAAACAGTAACAATGAGAGCTGCCTTGCGCTAGTGGAATGAAATGGAATAGAGCGGACTTTTTTTCGAACTTCTTCTTCTTTTTCTTCTTCCATTTCTTTTTTCATTATGTGTTTTTTAGATTTTAGATTTCAAAATATTAAGAGTACCTTCCATACAAAAAAATACCAAAAATATTTTGATCTCAAACTTGACTCTAAGCATGATTGTAAATTTTTCGTCATAAGAAAACAATATATGGCATAGTTGGTATAGTTCCGGTAAAACTCTATAAATGATACCTGTCATACAGAGAAATATATTTAAAACATGTTTTCATCCAAAATGGCGTTAAGGATGGCGATCAAAAATTAATCATGAAAAACGCATATCAACTTTACCTACCTGCCACACAAAAATAACTTTTAAAGAAGTTCCAGCGAGAGAGTTGGCCACGCAAGAAAATATGTACAGTGAGGCTGTAGAATTGATTGAGTGACACGATCTTGCAGAGTATTGGTTATTTAATAACTGTAATGTGGAAATGCGTGTTATAAATAACATTTACATTTAAATATGTCATTTTAACTTGTGAAATCTGTAGTAATCTGTTAATAAACCATCTGAAAACTAACACACGGAAAGATTTACGAAAATCAGTGTTTCATTTTACCCGGGAAACCTTTTCACACAAAATCAAGTAGCCATTGAAAGAGCTCCTGACAGTGCCGCGGAAGAATTCAAAAAAAGAGAACCGAGGAGCTCCGGCAGAGCCACCGAAGAGGTTTTATTATTAAGTTAGACTGCCAGGAGACGAGCTCGGGCGGGGCGGGGCGAGGACACTGCAGGTTTATTTAGATAGATATTATACTGCACCGAGCATTGTACACCGTTCAAAGCAAAGCACAGCTTTCTCGGGATAATAATGTTTGTACCTTGAATTTTTAGGGAGTGCTGCTTTAAAAATCTTTTGGCGGCTTGCATTTTGCTGTTTCAAATGTTTTTTTCTTTTATTTTCCTACTAGCTGTTCCGGCGAACTTCGTTCCACCTTACACTACACTACACTACCCTACACTACCCTACCCTATACTACCCTACCCTACACTACACTACACTACCCTACACTAGCCTACCCTACACTACACTACCCTACCCTATCCTACCCTACCTACATTACACTACACTACACTACACTGCACAACCCTACCGTACCCTAAAACCAATATTTTTTTTAAATTAATGAATATCATATTTTTAATACTTATTCTTGTTATCCTATTCCGGACGAAGATAAATGCAAAAAAAACAAAAATCATAAAAATTGGTCCAGCCGTTCTTGAGTTATAAATGGTGTAACTAACACGACTTGCTTTTATATATATATATATATACAGGGTGTAACATAAAGGTGTGGTGATACTTTAAGGTGGGCTTGTACCCATCAAACTGAACAACTTTCTCCATGGAACCCATAGTCAAATCGCAAAAAAAAATTTGGCTCTCCCATACTAAGTTGGCTGATCAGCTGATCGAGTTAGTATGGGAGAGCCAAATTTTTTTTTGCGATTTGACTATGGGTTCCATGGAGAAAGTTGTTCAGTTTGATGGGTACAAGCCCACCTTAAAGTATCACCACACCTTTATGTTACACCCTGTATATATAAGCGTCGGTGGCTCAACCGGTAACGACTCGGTCCATCTAACCAGAGGTACCGGGTTCAAATCTGGACGGCCAATGTACCAATGAGTTTTTCAAAAACTTACGTACATACTTACCGATTGCTTTAACGGTGAAGGAAAACATCGTGAGGAAACCTGCACACGCCTGCGAAGAAACTCGAAGGTTGTGTGTGAAGTCGACCAACCCGCACTGGGCCCGCGTGGTCGACTAAGGCCTAATCGCCCTGATTCAGGGTAGGCTCGAGCCATATATTATTATGACTGGAATTGGAATTATGTACTACGTGTAATCTACTTCTTTTTAGGGCCCCGTAGTCAAACTAGGCCCCTGTAATGTTGTAATGTTGCCTTGTCCTTCTTCCCGTCAGTCAGCCTGACTGTCCGTCAGTATGTCACAGGATTTTTTCAGGACATTTACAGCTATTAAGCTGAATAAGTACGGTTTTATAAATCTGTGACCCCTATAAATATATGGAATAAAATGGAAAAGAATTCCGGATACCTCCCCTAAATGTAAAGTAAGGGTAATTTTTTGTTCGCTTGCCCTATGGTGTAGGGTTATTTTATTTTATTTTTATTTTTTAGGAAAACTTACAGGTAATTAACATCATTATAGAGAACTAGATAGCAAAATAACATAGCCATTATAAGTTATCATTGAATATGTCTTTCAAAACTACCAAGGGTATGTTAAGATCATTTTTCCGACCAATTATTCCTTGAGCAACATCGTTTTAAAGTTATGGTTTTTGTAATAATTGTAGGTACGTCCCCCCCCCCCCCCCCCCCACCCCCATCTGCACTAGCTACACCGCTATTGCAGGACACCTGAAAAGTATTTAAATAGTAAGGTATATTGGATTTACAAGAAAAATAATCACGGCCTTTAAGTTTAGTAGTAATAGTAGAACAACTTAAGATGTGTAGTTGCATACAAAGTTCATATATTTTTAATACTTAATGTTCCATAACAACAGCAAAAAAAATGTTTTTATGTATGTTTGTAAATGTATTAATTGAAACAACTACGGAACAAATACATATTTTGTTATGCATTTTTATTATTGTATCTCTTTTCTTCAATAAAACTACTTAACTGCCAAATTATAAAAAAAATTAACTGCGTTCCTGCCCGTGCCCATATTTATGTAAATGGCTAACAAAAGCCGGTGATGGGGGTACGCCACAAACAGCAATCAGCGACAACGGCGTCGCACGCTCGCAGCTGATTAATGGCTAACGAACTATTATTTGCCACTAGGCATTCGTTCACAATAAATACAGAAGCCGCGTGGTGGGCCCTACGCGCAGCCACCGAGCCGTGCGGCCTGGCGCCTGCCGATAGAGGAATATCGCGCTCGTTGTTGATGCTTCAATATTTTTCCAGTTTCAACCGTGGTCGTTGTATAAGCTGGTACTGTTGAACACAAAATAATTCAGCTTTTCGTAACATTTTCAAAAGTGCTATTTAAAGCTGATTTGGCTGATGTAGACTTCTTGTTTTAGCTCTAATTTCGTAAATCTTCTTTAATCAGCCTATTGCATCTATATTTAGCCATTATTTATTTAGCCTAAAGCCTCTTGCATCATGACTCAGGTATTTCGTGTTAGCTCTGGTTTCTGCGCTGTGCAAATTTGCACATGTCACATAACTTAGCACAATACGATATCTTTTTGGATCGAGCCTCTCACTCCTGAGCTCCTTTACTGCCTAAGCCGTTTTTCTTGCCAAAACATATTTCGATAATGTAATTTCACCTCTACCAAAGAATCACTCAACTCGAGAGACTCTCGAGATAAGCTGTTACTTTCTTTTGCGAAATTATTGTCAGGGCATGTATTTTTTCTTTTACGTCGTCACGTCGACCACGTCGCGAGCCGGGACGGGCTGTAGTCATAGACATCTTACCTCTAGAGCTGGCCTTCCAAACATTTTGTTTCAAAAACTTCTCATGCTGTAGTGCATCTAGTAAGCCGTGACTTATACAGGGTGTAGGTTTGGTCAACAATTCCCGACTCATGGGCGTCAATTTTGACGATATTGTGATGATATTTTTTAAATTAGATCATAAAAATATTTTTTAACTTTTAAAAAAATACCGATTTGTATGAAAAATATGTTTTTTGCATAGTTTTTTTTGTATCTATGTCGTATATTACAACTTAAAACAAACTTACGTCGGCCGTTGTTTACGAAAATCACACCTTGCATAGCCTACTTGGTTGACACTTACTGCTAACAAGCAGACACGGGTTCAATTGTGGCTCTACCAAAATGTCACCAATTTCTACGCTAATGGGCCAGTCGCTCGAAGTACTGTGACAGGTCGTTGGGCTGCAGCCTCCAGTGCGCAGCGGTTCTATTTAACCGCGGCTTTGGTAAGGTTTTAATCTCTCTCATTCATCTTGACGTTATTTACTACCACCTTTTGAGATGTGAATGGAAATATTACGCTTTAAGTCTTTATAAAGCGTTCAAGGAGTTAGATGCTGGAAGATAAATTTGGTTGATGTTCCTTTTAAAAAGTTTGAAATACTCAATCATCTCTTTAAAGTTTTAAGAAACACCCTCTTATATTTCTATTTAATAGAATCTAATGATGATAAGGGTAAATGACAAAATTATCAAAAAAATAATGCGAATGTAGGAGGCCGTACGTATTCACTTTGATCCAGCGAGGGATCGTAAATGTGTAGTGAACTATATTTAGTACATCTGTATAGGTAGCGCATTGGTTAAGCATTTTGAAAAAAAATTGTGTATCGTCGCGGGACGCCTTGTGGATGTCAAACATCGAAATTATTTCATACCATAATTATAATTATTTCATATCATAATTATAATTATTTCATATCTAAATTACCTTATAAGGTAGAACGAGCACGAAAGCAACTTCGACCAAAAGATTTCAATTTTATGGTATGAAGTTTAAGTACGTCTGAACAAATTGTAAAATATTGAATGAAATTGCCAGATTATTTATATAAATAATTAACTTTCAAGTTAGATTATTCAATATTCGACTTTTGAAGTAACCACCAAACATTGATACAATTCTGTATTTTTTTTCGTTAAACTGTCGGTGAATATTTAAAAAAAATTCTAGGATAAAAGAAATATAATATTAGTAATTATTTTAATCCAATGATTTTAATTTACAATTTGCCGAGTTAATTAAAGTAGTAGTTCCGATTTAATACAAAAAGTACACGCCAGATTGAATTCAAACTTTGCAAATATATTGAAGAGACACATATCGCTGTTTGTAATTAGTTTTCGATGTACTAATATAAAATGGAAAAAATAAGAGCAGTTTCAAACTTTTAGTACAAAACTAAGTTAAGCCTTCGTTTATTTACTTTAAAATTTCATCATCATTTCAGCTCGTAAACGTCCCCACCGAGGGGCTCGAGCCTACCCTGAATTAGGGCGATCAGGCCTTAGATGACCACGCGGGCCCAGCGCGAGTTGGTCGACTTCACACACAACCTGCGAGTTTCTTCGCAGGCGTGTGTGGGTTTCCTCACTATGTTTTCCTTCACCGTTAAAGCAATCGGTAAGTATATGTACGTAAGTTTTTGAAAAACTCATTGGTACATTGGCCGTCCAGATTTGAACCCGGTACCACTGGTTAGAAGGACCGAGTCGTTACCGGTTGAGCCACCGACGCTTTAAAATTTACTACGTTAAAAACTAATTACAAACATCGATATGTGTCTACTCAATATATTTACAAAGTTTGGATTCAATCCGGCATAGAGTTTTTGTATTAAAGCGGAACTACTTTTGTATGGAAACTCGAGCCTCCTGGAGACACTTATTTGAACGAAAAATAAATATCGCTGATAGTCATGTTAAATGTATATCTATATATTGAGAATTTGGTTGTGGGCCATTATTTTGTACATACCTAGGAGAGTTTATGATTTTCTTAACAATTGCAAAGATGACCTAATTCGCCACGCCAACAAACGGTTTTACGTGCGGCTATAGATAGCGTAATCCCGACCGATAGATTCGTATGCGACCCGCACGCCGCGCCATCAGAGAGGGCGCCACTTCTGCGTACTAAGCTCGACTAAAATAGTCGTCTTATCTCCGTCTATCAAACAAGAATATAGCCATAATATACTCTTAATTCAATCTTCTTCTTTGCGTGCCAACGGTTTCAAATAAATTTAGCCCAATGTGTTGTCACATGGACGGCTTTTTGGTTTACCTCAAGCAAATCCGCAAACGTGCACAAAGCCGGGTTGATAGGCACGATATTCGGTGCGCCATTGACTGTCTGGCGCCGCAACACACTCCTCTTTGTTAGAGAAGCCCCATCTCTTGCGCTTAAATCAATGCCTACTGTTAAGATGTAATATAATAATGTTTACTTTTTGAGACAACATTTCTGAAGGCTACGCTTTCTATTCTATATTAACTTTTCTAACATAATCAGATGAGGAAATATCAAATTCAAAGTGGCTCGATACCTTGTAACTCACTCGCACACACAAGACTCGTGCTACGAACCGTGGTTGGTTCTCAAACGTTCTTTGAGCGTCAAAGCGAGATGATTCGAGATTGAGTTCGATCGGATTCGGGTCAAATACAAACAAACGCAATACGACGTCGCCGAAACCAGCCAAACAGGTGAACACGACTGAGTACGGCAAGTATGTATTTAGTATAGCTAGTGGCTGTAAAACATATTGGTGTAGGTATGTATTTAGTATAGCAAGTGGCTGTAAAACATATTGGTGTAGGTATGTATTTAGTATAGCAAGTGGCTGTAAAACATATTGGTGTAGGTATGTATTTAGTATAGCAAGTGGCTGTAAAACATATTGGTGTAGGTATGTATTTAGTATAGCAAGTGGCTGTAAAACATATTGGTGTAGGTATGTATTTAGTATAGCAAGTGGCTGTAAAACATATTGGTGTAGGTATGTATTTAGTATAGCAAGTGGCTGTAAAACATATTGGTGTAGGTATGTATTTAGTATAGCAAGTGGCTGTAAAACATATTGGTGTAGGTATGTATTTAGTATAGCAAGTGGCTGTAAAACATATTGGTGTAGGTATGTAATTAGTATAGCAAGTGGCTGTCAAACATATTGGTGTAGGTATGTATTTAATATAGCAAGTGGCTGTAAAACATATTGGTGTAGGTATGTATTTAGTATAGCAAGTGGCTGTAAAACATATTGGTGTAGGTATGTAATTAGTTTAGCAAGTGGCTGTAAAATATATTGGTGTAGGTATGTATTTAGTACAGCAAATGGCTGTAAAATACATTGGTGTATAAATAAGCATATAATGAATTTAAAAATGCTAAACACGTTAAAAACTGACTTCCATCGCAACAACTTAGTACATTTTTGCATTCCTATTTTCGGTTTTTGTTTATTTTAATAATAAAGTACTACACTGATTTTATTAAAATTTATATGGGACCACACGGGAAGCACTAGCTTTCAAATAATAAAAAAGAATCATCAAAAACGGTTTACCGAGTCAAAAGTTTGGAGGTAACACACATAAAAAAACATACAGTCGAATTGAGAACCTCCTCCTTTTTGGAAGTCGGTTGAAGAAGGAAAAATATCACGGCTAAGTAATGTTTCTCAGTTTAGGAGTAATAGTAGACCAACTTGATATATGCAGTTTGATTTGTAGAAGTTCATTGTTTTTCCAAACCATATGTTTCAATCTAACGGAAAATATAACTTTGTTCTTTAAAACATACTTTTTTAAGACTACGGAAAGCTATTTTGAACGTGGTCTGACATGCACTTGGCCAATTTTTTCCAAAACTGTAAGGAAACTTGTTTGTTTTTCTTTTTTTTAATATTAAAGACTATAGGGTCCGTCTCTCTTTTCAGGGCTGATCATTGTAGCGGCTTTAAATTAGCTACTTCTTATTAGCTACTTGAACTATATACAGACTATAAAAAGTTGAGTAAAAGTTCAGTAAGAATTTAAAAGAAGCACTATATGAACGTCTTTAGTTTTAAAGCAAAAAATGACACCCCCCTCTCTCGTGTGACGCAGTTTTGCATCCTTATCTTTTGTAAGCGATTGTGTGATAGAGGAAGCGCTCCACTAGTTCGTTTCCGTGAATAGACTATAGATGTGGTTTAGGTGACAGCGCTTATCCAGTGTAATAATAGGTTATAGGGATGACGACAGCATCAGAAATAAATTACGTTTTCTTGATCACCAAATTGCCCTCCTACTTAAACTTCGGAAAACTTTGATATCAATCGACCGGCAAGGTATTGCCATGTATGGATAGAAAAAAATAAGCGCGTTACACAAATAGTAATGGACATGAGGTTTGATGGTTATAGAGGCAAGGGTAGACCTAAAAGTCAAGGGTCGGATGAGGTGTTGAGGGATATGGAGAAGTATGGAGCGACACGGGGAAAACCCTAAAATATATAATAGGACTTAAGAAGATGGTAAAATGAAAAGAAGGTGGCAAAAAGCCCACCAGGTGGGAAGTAGCAACCACGAGTTATAGCGATGGCACACGGGCGTCGCGTCGGTGTTGTGTTGCGTTGTCGGAACTCCGTCGTAATTTTATGTTAACTAGCTTTTCCCCGAGGCTCTGCCTCATGGACATCCAGGAAGCATGTGCAGCTTGCCATCGATGTTGCGCAATATGCGAGATTGTGCGCGTTGAATGTTCACAACCAGCTTTCCTCCAACTCAACCAATTTAAGTGGGAAATAGCTCACTTGAAAAAGCTTGTTCCAGCGAGTGTTAGATCCAAATAAACCGCGTGAATGTATTGGGACTGGAGATATAGAGAAAAAATGCTATAAAAATCGCGTTTGAGTATAACTTGAGAAGAGTGAAAGTTAGGTGATTTCCTATGTTTGTTGACAAATCTGTGCATCAATACTGCCCTTGCACCGAACATCCTGTATCGCGCCGCCGCGCGCCGTCACCGCCCGCGCGGCATAGAATTAACAGTGCATTTTTGAGCAGCGCGCGGTTCGGGTGCATTCACTGTTAGCATAGCTAATTAGCATTTAATTAAGATTACTAACGTCTGTAAGAACAAAATAATAATATACTTTCTCTATCAAAGACTCGAGATTCTTCACATCCTAATCACGCAGCCTACAAATACCTTTCATTAAAAAAAACAGTAAATCGGTTGGATAGAACGGCTGTACGGACTCGCATTGGATTTCATTTTTTTTAATATACAGATTCGCAACGCCGTGTAAGCCTTGTTTTTTCGAATATCGAAATTGTAATAACCAGATCTACCAAGGTAAGCATTCGTATACTAGCGATGAGTTGGCCTTCACATCGAAATACGACGCACACGCCGCTTTACTCCAGTAGCTTCGAATTTAATGTCGCTAGGGCCGTGAAAAGTGGTTCACGTTTCAGCACGCTTAATTTCTGTGAGCAAATCCATTTTAATTTTATTTTGCGAGCCTCTGGCACACCTTCAGGACTTACGTGACTATTTAAAAATAATTTTGGTTACTGTGTTTTTTTTTACAGTTGTTGGACGAATAGTATAAAATGGAACCAACAGTATAAAATGCCCCTTAAGCTTCAGAAAAAGTCTACACACACTTCATGTATGTGTAAAAAATATTTTTGTCTCCAATGCGAAAAAAAAATTGCCCCGGCCTGTGTCTAATCTGTAAGATTTGGTGTCTTGCAATTTTATATTGTTTACTAGCTTTTGCATATAGTTTCTATAACTAGTTTCGAGCGTGCGCACTGCGAGAGCCGCAAGCGGCTCGCGAGCGTGCAACAAGTGGTCTATGTGTTAATCCAGGTTCTAATCTGTCTACCCACCAAATTTCATCCATATCCGTTTGTCTGTTGTGGCGTGAAAGAGTAACAAACATCCATACACACAAAGGTTCGCGTTAATAATATTAGTAAGGATGTAGTAACTAGAGTTCAGTATAGTTCATTAGAGACGCTACTTAAATTATTACAAGTCAGTTTTTTGTTTTTGTTTAGTGTTTACGAAATTCAGGCTGATTTCTGTTCTCAAGTGATTTCTGTTATAAATTATTATCTTATATCTAAATAGTCAAATATGAGTTACTTTAAAATTAGAAATAAATATTTTAATATTTTGGTTTTATGTAAATACCTAAGTTTCCCCATCATATCAGCCGAAAGACGTCCACTGCTGGACAAAGACCACAAAATTTCCACAACGACCGGTCCTGCGTTGCCCTTATCCAGCGGCTTCTCGCGACCCTCACCAGGTCATCGGCCTACCGAGTGGGAGGCCGGCCTACGCTTCGTCTTCCGGTGTGCGGTCGCCACTCGAGAACTTTACTGCTGCAATGGCTATATGTTCTACGAGCTATGTGCCTTGCCCACTGCGACTGAAGTTTAGCAATTCTAAAAGCTATATCGGTTACTTTGGCTCTCCTGCGGACCTCCTCCTTTCTCCGAGCATAAGCACGCTCCATTGCCCTTTGAGTGACCTTGAGCCTCCTTATGAGGCCCATAGTTACGAAGTAACTAGTATCTCATCTGTGCCCATAGTAAGCGATTTTGTCTTAGTTCCGTATGTCATAACTGGCAACACACACTGGTCAAAGACCTTGGTCTTAAGACACTGCGGTATATGGGACGTGAAATTATGGCGAAACTTCCCGAACGCTGGATTCGTCGAATGGTCTCTTTCGCGCAGTTGGACTTAAGGGCCGCCAGGAGGCTCGAGTTTCCATACAAACGTAGTTCCACTTTAATACAAAAACTACATGCCAGATTGAATCCAAACTTTGCAAATATATTGATGATACACATATCGATGTTTGTAACTAGTTTTCAATGTACTAATATAAAACGGAAAAAAATAAGAGCAGTTTCAAACTTTCTGTACAAAACTAATTTAAGCCTTACTTTAGTTACGTTAAAGCTTACTACGATGAAAACTAATTACAAACATGGATATGTGTCTACTCAATATATTTACAAAGTTTAGATTAAATCCGGCAAAGAGTTTTTGTGTTAAAGCAAAACTACGTTTGTATGGAGACTCGAGCCTCCTGGAGACTCTTAAGTTGCCTATTTAATTATAATTTATACCTGTGCGTGTATGCGACAAAGATACATTTAACAGTTCTTTTTACTTGCGTATAAATAGTAGACTATCACAATGCTCTTTTGTTACCCAGAAGTTTAAGTACTTATACAGAAAATACTACAGCGTAGACTTATTAACAGAGTAGCGTTGCGTTGGTGACCCTATGGGCCATGGGCAGTATGGGCACGGTGTACTAGTGAGTGCTAGCGTCTATGGGTGTACGAAACCCTAAAAGTAAATGTTTTTATTTATATGAAACACAAAAAAATAGTGACTTTTTTCTGTACTAGTGGCTCCGTGAGCTGTAGGCCTCGGCAGTTTTTCTAAATGGCTGAAATATGATATTTTTAACGTTTTCAACCCCCATGAGTCGGCCATTTTGAAAATTTCCAAAAACTGAATCGACAAATAAAACCATATAACTATCGAACCTGCTCACAAAATTTAACAAAAAATGCGACCTGTAGAGGAGAACCGCGCTAGACTGAAGTGGCAGTGGGCAGGGCACATAGCTCGTAGAACAGATGGCCGATGGGGCAGTAAAGTTCTCGAGTGACGACCGCGCACCGGAAAACGTAGCGTAGGCAGGCCTCCCACGCGGTGGACCGATGACCTGGTGAAGGTCGCGGGAAGCCGATGGATGCGGGCAGCGCGGGACCGGTCGTCGTGGAAATCCTTGGGGGAGGCCTTTGTTCAGCAGTGGACGATTTGTGGCTGATATGATGATGATGAGAGGAGAACAGCTGGACATACGGCCATCCGATAGACATACGAAAGCATTTTCGACAAAGCTGAAACGGAGACGCTTCGCGCTCGCTTGTTCAATTAATAAAAGGCCAGCACTTCTAAAGCATTCCAGACAGTTAATAATAATTCTATCTCTAATAGCCTCCTAAACGATATCCTCTAAGACAAAGTGAACAATGATGAAATTAATTACTTACAAATCTCTTTGAGACAAATACACTTACAAAGTGAGCTCAGTAGCTAAGATCTACCAAATAATTAAATTATTAATAACGACAATACCACAATCAATAACAACGTTAATGATTAGTGATTATTAGTAAGGAGATAAGCCACTATCACTTTGTGCAATCCGCTGAACAACGTCTATAAATCTTATCAAAATCCGCATGAACGATCAATGGACGAATCGTAACGATCGAGCGCGAAACTGTGTTACTACTCAGGCTTCAAATGTAACTCGCTTCCGAAAGACGTAACATTTATATAAAAGTCTGGGGAAAAACTCAATAAACGTCAAATGTTTCAATACGAGCCGCGACACAGCGAGCGCTGCTCGCGCACGCGGCACGCGGCCGTGTTTCGGCGCGAATGGAACGGGGCGAGCTAACGGAGTTACTGGAACATCTGCTGCTCGCTGACTGTGGTTCCTTCTACATGATGTTCATGTATTATTGTATGATCATGAAGATGTAACCAATAAAAAAAAGGGTTTATTTCATACCAATAGGATCTATAATATGTTAGTAAGGCTATGTTAGTAACCTACTGTTAGAAACAATGAAAATACTTTGTTTTATTAAAAACTAGCTGTCCCGGCGAATTTCGTTCCACCTTACACTACACTACACTACCCTACCCTACCCTACACTACCCTATCCTACCCTACACTAACCTACCATACACTACCCTACCCTACCCTACACTACACTACCCTACCCTACCATACACTACACAACACTACCCTACCCTACACTACACTACCCTTCACTACCCTACCCTACACTACACTACCCTACCCTACACTACCCTACACTACACTACACTACCCTACCCTACACTACACTACCCTTCACTACCCTACCCTACACTACCCTAACCTACCCTACACTACCCTACCCTACCCTACCCTACACTACACTACCCTACCCTAACTACACTACATTACCCTACCCTACTCTAAAACCAATTATTTTATAACTGTTTTTTTTATTGATGAATATCATATTTTAATACTTATTATTCTATTCCGGACGAAGACAAATTAATGTAAAAACACAAAAACCTTAAAAATTGGTTCAGCTGTTCTCGAGTTATAAATGGTGTAACTAACACGACTTATATATATATATATAGATTTGAATGCGTTTGGCTACACCTCACCTGATGGTAAGTGCCGATGAAGCTGAGGATGTAACAAGCAAGCTCAAATAGTGCCCATTCACTCTGGTCTAGATGATTCCTAAATTAAACGAATCGGGGAATACAGACGCCGCCGCCGGCAGGGAATTCCACTCCTCGTTGAAACAAAACGCTTCGTGCGTTCAGGTGGAACTTTAACGACATAGGCGTGGAATCGCCCTCCGTGATGATGAAATGGAAAAAGAGGTAAGAGGTCCAAAAAAGGCAGTATGAATTCCAAATTTTAAAGAAAGTGATATCTTTTATAGTAGTGTGTTCGTAGAATCAGAAAAAAAGAATCAATCATCATCATGATTTCAGCTCCTATACATCCCTACTGAGGGGCTCGAGCCTACCCTGATTTAGGGCGATCGAGCTTTAGTCGACCACGTGGGCCCATTGCGGTTTGTTCGATTTTACACATCAAGTACCAATAACTAACCAATTATATTTATTTGTGGTTTTCTTACAAAAGTAATTCAAAACGCTGAACACGTGAAAACACTGATTTCCAGTGCATAAGTTCAACAATTTAACATTAATATTTTTGACTTTTGTTAATTTTCTATAAAAGTACTTAACCGATTCTAATAAAATTTATATGTGTCTAACTTTGCAGCATACCCTATCAGTGTTTACCAACCTTCTTCTTCTTATCGTATGACACAATTAACAGTGCTATCAAAGGGACAGACCTGTGGTCCGTGGACCCTGAGGGTCCTCAAGTATTTGTATGGGGGTCCGCAGTGTCATCTCTGGACCATTTAAAAATAGTAAATGAATGTCACCAAAAGTCTCGCAGTCACCGCTCTTACTTATATTGGCGGAATTTGAGATAGTTAGTCCAACTTAGTGGTAATACCAACCCACATATGACTAATTTAGTTGCCGGTACGTATGTACACCAACCATCACATTAAAGAATTAGATATAAAAAAGTATTTCATTGTATTTGTAGCATTAAAATAAATGGTCAGAAACTAATTGCTGATTTTTTTTAATAAGGGGTCCTCAAAAATT
Source organism: Coleophora flavipennella (assembly GCA_947284805.1). Taxonomy (NCBI): domain Eukaryota; kingdom Metazoa; phylum Arthropoda; class Insecta; order Lepidoptera; family Coleophoridae; genus Coleophora; species Coleophora flavipennella. The sequence continues at coordinate 730,733 of OX369275.1, forward strand.
GGTCTGGGAGTACGTGGCTCAAAAAAGGTAAGGAAATGCTGCCCTAATAATTTAAAAAAGAATAATGAAAATCGATTTACAATGTGCGAAGATATCATGTATCAAACATACAAAAAAAGACGTGTGGCACTCGGGGACTGCCGCGGTAAAGCTATTGCATAACATTTTTTATTAACTTATGCAATTATAATTATTTATTTATTTTTTATTTATGCAGTATTTATTAGTAACATATAGTCCTTGGGGCGCGGGATGTATAAGTAATAAATTAACACTAAGAAAGTTCATCATCATCAATCGCCCTCATCAATCGCCATCGCCATCGCCAATCAATCAATCGTATTTTTTTTGGGGTGTCAGGTTTTATTTTCGTTACGAAATTTCTTGATTCGGTCCTCTTAAAGCCCGCGATAAAAGCTATACAATATAACTTAAAAATATACTGTCGAAATGAGAACCTCCTCTTCGGAAGTCAGTTGATAAAACCCAATGAAACATTTTGTGGAATCCACATTTTTGAACGGCCAATAAAAACCAATTCATAACTCGTATAGTTTACTGCAGTACCTATTCCTCGAAACTGATTATGATGACTGATGTTCACAATTCTACAGAAAAAGCTCTTAAACGTTTGAGAGAAGTGTCGCGCCCAGATGGGAAAGCGAGTGGCCCAGAAGCGAGCCCTGCACAACACCCCGCGCCTGCTCTGCCCAGCTGTCGCCGGCGAGCACCGTAATGCACATTTAATCTGGCAACCACTTCAAAATCTGCCAAAATGCTTTATTGCTTTCCCCAACAAGTGCCGAGCTGGCTCCCGCTCAGATAAAACTTTACAAGCGTAATGAATCTTAATCACGACGCCAATTTCCAAAATTGTGCGAGAGTTTTGTTTCAAAATAAAACTTGGATTTATCTCGTTTACGTGAATTAAATTTGGCTTTTGTTATTCTTTAATCGGTTACCTGTCTCGGTATTAATTTCGTTTCCTTTGACGTCATTTGCGTCTAAATGGTCCTCTAATTTTTTGATTGGGCTCAAGTGGTGTGAAATTGAGGCTCGTTGAAAAATATTTTGTTGAAAAGGTATTCATTTCAATTGTGAAAAAGTTTGTTATTTCTGACAATGAATCAGTTGGAGACAAATTTAATATCTCTTCAATTAAATAAATTACGATTTCTTAAAAAGAGTTCTGAAGACTAAGTCTGATTGAATGGGGACATACGAGTTTAGAGACGCAGGAAATTTCGCTGTTACTCCTTTAAGTCAAAGAAACCTAATTCTAATTCCAGGCGAGTCTAGACCAAACAGTGCAGATGTCTGGGCATTAGAGCCGGCGCTGGGAAACTTTTAATCCGTAATATCCTTTGGTAGGAATGAAGTTGTAAGTCGCCACGGCTGGCTCGCAGTGCGCAGATCCTTCTCGAGCCCTTTGTGCCACCGGCACTTTAGGACAGAAATGTGCCGTTACATTTCAGTAACTTTCGTAAATGTTACTATCCATTTTCATCTTTGGTTTCACTAGGCTAATGTGGCAAATGTAATGTTATGTCGAATTTAATGTCTAAGGCACAGTTGGAGTAACAGAAGTAACACGAACTGTTTTCAAAGGCACTATTGTACTGGACTTTAAAAACAACGAAAAGCTAAGCCTTTTCCTTTTATTTTTAATCTTCAAAACATTTATTAGATTGGAATCAAGTTTGACAAAAAACGTTTCCACAAAATGGGACACTATGCCGAATTACCTATCCACGTCCACTCAACAATGATTAATCCCTTTCGTCATAAAACCTCCTTTCTTTCCCCGCCCGGGGCGCTCGGGGCGCTCGGGGCGCTCGGGACGGCTTTGGAACACGTGATGCCTAGTTTACACAGTGCAAGCTGGCGTGCGAGTCGAAGAGTCAGCTAGTGCGTACGACACAGTTGCTGCTCGCATTGTGTTGCGAGTAGATCAGTAGCTTGTACCCGAGCTATTGCATACATTTGAGTTTTTCCGAGTGCATTTTTAGCCGTACCTCAAAAGGAAAAATAGAACCCTTATATAGGATCAATTTATTATCCGTCTGTCTCTCTGTCTGTCTGTCAAGACCCTCTTTCTTAGGGACGCGTTTAGGTATCAAGTTGAAATTAATATTGAATACTTAGGTCTATGGTCTTTTAAAGATGCCAGTCGGTTATTTAAGTTTATTCAGTCTCTACTCACCTACCCGTCACATTACACTTCATTGCTCGATTCATCATCATCATATCAGCCGAAGGACGTCCACTGCTGGACATAGGCCTCCCCCAAGGATCTCCACGACGACCGATTCTGCGCTGCCCGCATCCAGCGGCTTCCCGCGAGCTTCACCAGGTCATCGGACCACCGAGTGGGAGGTCTGCCTTCACTACGATTTCCGGTGCGTGGTCGCCACTCGAGAACTTTACTACCCCAACGGCCATCTGTTGTACGAAAACACATAGAAACTAGAGAATATTAACTCTGTTATGTGATAAAACTGTTCATAGCTCGCTTATCATTCGCATTTTTAAATGCGTTTTAAAATAGCTCGCAAGTAGTAGAACAACTGAGCCGCATCGTTGCTTATTTAAATATGTACTGACGTAGAACTCCCAGAGTGAGGTGAGCACCGTCTACTGAGCAGCAGCTCGTAGTGTGTGAGCAAGCCATAGAGCTTGGGCCGGCCCAAACTGGCCTAACGGATTTGCTGGCACTCTCATTAGACTGATTGCATCCTGCAACTGTGGGGATGACAGCTCCGATATTACAACTCAATTGTTTTGTCGTACCTCGGACTGAGATTATAGAAAGGATTAGGATTAACGAAGTTTGCATTGTTTTGTAAGTGGATCAGTTAAGGACTCAACAATTCAATTTTAATGATATTGCGGCAGCCATGCAAACCACAAAAATAGGCCAGTTGTACAAGAAGAAAATTGGTCGGCTTCAAGTCATTTTTAAGCCTCAATTGTTATAAATAATATCAACATATTAAGCGAGAGATATGGTATCCGGAATAACTTAATACCTGAATAATTAAAATCAATCCTTTTACACTCAGAAGATCAAGGCAAATCCAAACCATGCACTTCAAAATATTTTATCGTTTGAATGCTAAAAGGAACAAGTAATGTAGAAATAACTTGTTTATATTTCAAAAACATACATCATGTATTTGTCTAATTAAATAGTCTTTATAAGTTTATAAATATTAGTATGTAGAAACAAAGAATCCTATAGACACAAATACACGCTAAAAAAGTAACCCTTCTTACTATTGGTAAAAGGATATTTTTTGTATAAATCTATTTCCACACTAGGTACCTACTAGAACTATCCAAAAACTTTAAACAATATGAACACACAAAATGTGACAGCTATATGTGCATATTTCATTCACCACCTGCACGTTTAATAAAACAAGCAATAATGAGCAGGCAGAGAGAGCAATGGCATTACAAAGGAGGCATCTCGGCAATAAGTTAGCGCCGCGTGCCTTCGCACCTCGCGCTTCGCACCTCGCACCTCGCACCTCGCGCCTTACACCGCCAGAAATAAACAAGACAACTTTAGTGATTCCGCGTCGTCACGGCGGAAGCGGCTCCAGTGCTCAGCTCACTCCTGCTCAAATTAAAGTTACCAGATTACGCACCGGGTGTTTCCAACAACTCTCACTGTCTCCCAAGTCTCCCAACAATACTCTAAACCAGAAAATAAAATAAATTTCACGAACAAACACAACTCTTCTATGGAAAATGGCGAATGAAAATTGAAAAGTGATACAGCAGAAGTAAATAACAATTTCCTCGAGTTATTGAATGCTCGCTTTCAATACACTTTCTGATTTAATTAAATTAATTACATTTCGCAAGACGCGGAACAAGGAGGTATCTTCTTTTATTGTGTTTGTCGGAACAATGGCGGGCCGCAGCCGAGACCGGCGCGCGAGTCAATACGGTCACAAAGTAGTTACGAGTAGGGTCAGAGAGTCCGCTCCATGTTATAAACTTGGGCGGCGCGCACATTGACAAATAAAGCACTGAAAAGATCTTTTTACAATAGCTCATGGCTTCTCCTTGGTGTACGCATGCAAGTAACGCGTCATTAGGAAAAGCCACATTTTGGATGTCACGGTCACAAAGTAGATAGGTTCAGAGAGTCCATATAAATTTGGGCGGCACGCACATCTAAATATATATAACTCAAAGGTGACTAATTGACTGACATAGTGATCTATCAACGCACAGCCCAAACCACTGGAGGGATCGGGCTGAAATTTGGCATGCAGGTACAGTAGGCATCCGCTAAGAAAGGATTTTGGGAAATTCCCACGGGAACCGCAAAAATCGGGATCTGCGCGGGCGAAGCTGCGGGCATCCACTAGTTGACTAATAAAGCACTGTAAAAGATCTTTGTATAGAGATAATGGCTTCTCCTTGGTGTACGCATAGCAGTAATGCGTAATTAAGAAAAGCCTAATTATGAAAGTTAATAGCTTTGTCTTCAAATGCCTTTAACACCCTCGTCGGCCGTTGCGCCAGGAGCTCAATGCCCTAGTTTTTTTAGTGCGCGTGCACATTTAATTTTAATTGCATAAAATCAAGAATTAAGTAAATAAAAGCCAAGTACGACTGGGGGTCACACAAACAGGGTTCCGCACCAAAACTTTAACTACCAACAGAACAAGACCTCTCAGTATATACGGATCTACTTATTCTGGACTTTAAAAATTCAATTTTTCCTGTAGGAACGGAAGGACTTCAGATTTTTCTCATATATTATCCTATAATTTAATGCATTAAACCTCATATACTGTGATATTTCTTGAAAAAATCTTGATTTTAAGCCCATTTGTTTCGGAGATAAGTTTTGGGGTGGGCGATAATCATGTTTCGCCTATTATCGTAAATAACTTCAAAACTATTGATCTTAAAATTATAAAATTTATATATATTTGAGATTCTTACAATAATATCATTTGATATGTCACATATTACATTTTGAATATTTTTTTAAATATAATTTACCCCCAAAATATTTAAATTTCATTTATTTACGTTACACGTCCATCTTTGCATCCACGACTTACATATAAGTACCAAATTTCAACTCAATCAGTCTAGTAGTTTCCGAGCAAATTGGCTGTGACACACGGACGGACAGACATACGAGTGATCCTATAATGGTTCCGTTTTTACATTTTGATGTACGGAACCCTAAAAACACATAATAAACAATAAAATCCAATACAATACCTATATTATATGGTAATGTTGTAGTAATATATATACCACCGCTTGAAAAGGCGCTTCGACTCTTTGAGCTAAATAACTATTCCCAAGAAAACCATAGTTAATCTGAAAAAAAATTTTCGGAGTCTCTAGTACAATTTTTTTAATTATAATAATAAATAAATTGTTTATTTTCCAAAAATACGGCTGATACAAAAGACTACTTAGATCAGCTTATAAAACTAAAATAGGTTCGAAGCCCATCCCACAGGCTGTGGGCACCAGCGCAACGTATACTTTGGCAGCAGTAAGTCCAATTTTTTTTTGTGATGTGACTGGGTTTTGCGATTTTCAAGAATTCAATATTCAAGACAAAAGTATTCGATACCTTAAATATTTAAAGCAGCTGAATATTGCTAATTTTCCAAACCATATTTTCCTTTTTAATTTATTTTTCTGAGGTTTTAGTATTACCCGTGAGTGAACCAGATTGAATTTGCTTATCTGTGAACTGAACGGTATTTTATATACAATTTGATGTTGGTAAAAAGCCATACAAAGACAACTAAAGAAATACATAAACCGTCTAGTTTAAACTTGTCAAATATTCGATAGTAAACGGTAGTTTTATTTGGATTACTTTTATACTACCAACAAAAGAGTTGTAAGAGAATGCTTCAATTTCTGTTAAACTATTTTAGATGCATTATGATATAACGCCATCCAAACTTATGACATACTTTGAAAATCTAATAAAATTGTAGATTGTTTCTCTAGAGAGCTAAACATGTTTCTTTGTATACACAGCGGAGCAAAAGATTCTAGATTATAATCCAGAGCGTAGCGAGAGATTGTAAAGCAGAATCCTGGGGGCAGCGAGAGATTCAAAGTGGGTCACACGATTTCAAAATAGTGTCACTACTTTTATAGTAGATACTACTTCTTATCACCATTTAAAAGGTAAAATAAGTAAGAGCATTTTAAAAATTAAAAAATATATATTTTTTATTTCGTCCGCGAGCGTATTCTTTTATCAAACAGCCAGTTACTTGTTCAGACAATGTTCGTGAGTATTTTTTTGCTGATTAGAATATTTACTAACAACATCCACATTCCAAATTAAAACCACTTTTGGTCCCTATCCCTAGGGATAAAAGAGCTATTTTGGCTATTTTTCTTTCCACCACTTCGAAAAACGATGCTTGGTTTCTCAATAAGTGCAAACAAAATTATCCTTTGTTCCCTAGGGAGTTTTTGTTTTTTTCTTCTGATTGTTTTGCATTCGAGCTGGATTTAGAGATATCTCTTTTATGATTGGTCCGCTTTCATGCTTTTGTTTTCTCAAAGGTCGTGATGATAAATTGTGTGTGTCACTCGGGGACAATAGTTATTAGTTATACAAGAGTGCAAAGTTAGTTTTAAACCGCGTGCTCAATTTTGATGACCGAGCAAGCGAAGGAGTCTAAAATTAAAATCCTGAGCGTTAGCGAGGGAATTCTTCTAAATTCAATTTACTTTTCTCCTCTAGCGAAGGAAAACGGCTTTTTTGATATTTACTTAATGCTCTAGCGAATAAAAACGGCTTTTGCACTCAGATATCGAAGAACAAAAATACAATTTTCGAGATGGTGGGATGAAAAATATTTTATTATCGGTGACGTTTATTGAATTCCTCGCCATGCTCAAGATTCTACTTAAGAATCCTTTGCTAAGCTCACAATTCAAACTCAGGCTCACGAAACAAAATATTACTTTGTCCTCTTGTTACACAAATAACTATTTCAACTCACACGCTCTAATAGGTTTTCTTTGATAATCCGTTTTAGCGCGCAAAATTATGTTTTATATGCTTGCGTGGAAAGAGCTTTTAAAATTTGAACCAAACAACATTTTTTTTTTCACATAAAAAAAATCCTCGCTGTAGTGAGGTGAAAAATTGAGTGTTTCACTCGGTAGGCAAGTTATTTTGCAACTCGTATCTTTAAAACCCTCGTTACGCTCAGGATTCTATTTTTGAACCACTGCACTGTCTTCGCTCGCGTTTCAATCCTAGAATTCTACGCTTGCTCAGGTTTCAGTAGAGGTAACTCGCGCCAAATAACTACCTTGAAGCCTTGCTTAACACTACTATCTCTTATTTATTCAAAACGAGTCAATATATGTAACAACTAACAGTCTCTTTATTATAGCTTATGCACGGTTTCTGGTGATAAAGTTATCAGTAGTAAATAACGGACCTTCTGTGACTATATCTGCTTTGTGATACGGCGCCGCGGCACAGCATTACGGGCCGTTCAGGTTTTAATTAATTGTCAGAGCGTTTGATTGGGCGGGGAACGGCAGCATTGTTTGGGGAGCAGACTTCCTCGGATAACGAGAGGAGTATGAAGAGGAATTCCCGATTAATGAACATCATGTAATTTTGACTTGTCAAGATTAAATTGTGTACTTTTGTGTACAAACTGGCTACAGATTTTGCACCGAAATTTAATTCTACACATGTTAATGATGCCTGTGCTATAGAGGTTATAAAAAAATTGATTATGTAAATAACAAGGATGTATGAATGTGTATTGACCATCCAGAAAACAGCAATGTATTATCTAGACACACGGCAGTGTGTCCGCCAAGCTTAAAAAGAGAAGGGCGATACCGCCCGTGCGTTATATAACACGTACCATTTTGGTCCACTTACGATATATCCGTAACTTTAGACTTTGTCTATTTAGAGTGACTCTCTTGATCACCTAGAATTCTAATTTTCATAAATACATCTTTTACTATTTCTGAGATATTGACATCCGAATATTACTATTTTTATGACTAACTGACTCATCAATATTATAGATCACTTCCAGATGACTGAGAAACTTAAAATTTGGCATCATGGTAGATTATTGGACGTATACAAAGTGTAGAAAAATTATTTGCTACAAAATGAATCTCCATGCTTCACATTGCATCTCCTTGCTGTTTTTTTTTCTGTTTGGTTTTACATTCACTTTTTCGAACTTTTTTAAAATTTAAATTTCTTCAATAGACATATTTTTATGACAGAAGATTTGTTGTTGCCAAAGAATGGAATTCTCACTTATTTGTTAACAAATTTAATTAATACTAGCTTTTGCCCGCGGCTTCGCCCGCGTGGACATCATTTTTGTGACTGACTTCAAGGGTGCGCGAGCCGCAAGCAGCTCGCGAGCGTGGACATAAATTTTATCCACATCCCTCAGGAACTATATCAGGATATGCTTATTAGTAAATCGTGACATTTCCCACGCCCTCAACTATCTCGGTGCAAAAAATCACACAATCCATTGTTCCGTTGCGATGTTAATTAACCACAAAAGAGTATATTTTCAGTTCCCTCGGAAGATGTATCTGGTTAGGCTATTTTTACGGGATAAAAAGTAGCCTATGTCTTTCCTTGTGACACAGTCTACCTGCATGCCAAATTTCATTAAGATTGGCCAAGGCGTTGAAGCTTGAAAAGGTAACAAACAAACAAACTAACAAACAAACACATTTTCACATTTATAATATTAGTAAGGTTTTTACAGTTCTCTTTGGCAAAATATAATTATTTCCTGTTTTTCAGTGCCCTTGCCGGATATTTCAAGGTATATGTTTTTCTTGATTCCTTGGCTTCCGTTACACGTTCTAGGGTCCACCAATATTTCGGGGGTCCGCCAAATTGATCACCAAATGCGGAAGGCTTATGATGGATTACTCTCCTTAACTCCTTAAGTCGAGACATACGTGACACACTCGCCGTTCAACACCTTTAGTACCCAGTGCCTTCAAATACTTCTGTGGAGTTTTTCTACGCCAGCGTGTTCAAATAATACATATTTTATTTCTATTTTACCGACCACGAGATGAGGAAGTTTTTAATGCTGTTGAACATAAAAAAAAAATAGTTTTGTGTGATTTCAAATTTTAGTATAAGTTTATGTTAAGGTAACTGCGGCCTCGTACGTGCCTCCCAAAAAAATTGATGTCTAATTTACAATAGTGTAACCACAATTGGGAACTATACTTTAAATTTCGGTCTAACTTAACTCTATTCGGTCTAATTTTCTTTTTGATTTTGTATATATGCTGGCGATGACAATCTATCCTACATTTATATCTAAATTTTAAATGTATGCTTTAATTACCTGATCTTCATTTTCCTTTTTTAGATTTCAACTTTTCGGTTCAAACTTCTAAAATTCTACGTATAATGTAGCAGAAGGTTTTTCCTAGGTTATTTTAGCAATTTTAAATTAATTTTACTAAAAAAGGTAAAATTCTAAAAATGGTCAAGTCTGAGTCGTACTCGCGCATCAAAGGTGCCGTATGACAACTACTCATCAAAATATATAAACTTCTAAGTAACATTTTACTTTCGAGCGACGAAGAAGTAAATAAGGTATTTTGATGGCCAAAAAAATCGTAATTAAGGTATTTTGATGGCCAAAAAAATCGTAATTAAGATTTTGATGGGTATCGATTGTCTTTCACTAATAGAGTCTAAAAAAAATATGTGTTTGTGTGTGTGCGTACGTCCATACGTTGCTCTAGATCCCAAACTACTGGATAGATTTAGGCGAAATTTGGGTTAAGACAATTTTTTTTTTATATCTCCAGCCGTTTTTTCACATTTCTCCTATCTTGATTTTTTAGGGTTGCCACCATAATCGAAAGTACTTATTATTTGTTTACTCCAAATTGGCTTCAACGATTTTGATGAAACTCAGTGTGCTATTATAAATGTTTTTAAATATCCTACATGTAGTTTATCGTTTCAAGAAAAATCGGAATAAGGTACCTCCCATACAAATCCATGTTGTTTGTAACTTTTTCTTTTAATTGGCTCTAACGATTTTAATAAAACTTTGTAAATAACTAGAAATTAATAACGTGTACTGTACTGGGTACTTCATTATTCCAGGAAAAATCTGAGTTAAGTACCTCCCATACAAACCCATATTATTTGTAAATTATTCATCAAGTTTGATATCCCCAGCTTCTTTGCTACTAAGCAATGTTTATTGTAGATTTGTTTATGCCCGAAAATGACAGACGGTTAAGGCTTTGCAAGAAAGTATGCACAGCGTGGCTGTACAATTTATGAACTTGAGGTTTGAGATCGCAATAGGTTATTTGGCGTATAACGCTCCGTACCGCCGGAAATATATTATTATTTAAGTATGTATATTATTTGAATAAAGAGAAAAAATACAATATTTTTACCTTACAAAAATTTATGATATCCTAACAAACACAAATCTGTGTAGTGAACCTACCTACATATTTTAATTTTTACTTATTTATAAGTATTTTAATGTGATATTAAGTACTTACACTATAAAAAATGTTTACTTACAATTATTCTTGTTATTGAAATATTTTTGAAGTTTATTCTATTATTCTTAAGTGATATAATATTTTTATCGCCGTCTCCTAGTCTACTGGCTGGCCGCCGCCGAATTTCATTCTTTTCATTCTTGACCGACCGGTCGCCAGTCGAAACCTGAACGCTAAACGCTTACTTTCGTTCTGCACCCTCGCTTTTTTTTCTTTTTTTTTATTAGCTTACCTTATAAACATTGCTTATTTAGTCGTTATGTGTGCTTTTCAATACTTTTCATTATTAGCACAGAACATAACACATTTTCTTCTAAGTAACCAAAAACCGTTGTAAATTTCTAATAATTAGAGAAGTCTTAGATAAATATTTCAATTTCAAGTGCCATAGCTATGATTTGAAGTACCATAGCTATGATTTGAAGTGCCGAAGCTATGATTTCGAGTGCTGAAGCTATGATTTAAGAAATCACTAAAGAACTTGGTGCCTACCCATTTAGATCTATGTTATTTTTTTGTATCGAACTTGGCTCCCTTTCACATTGATGTTTTGTTGGGACCCAGGTTTACAATGGTTCCATCCACAATTAACACGCTACCCACAGCAAATCAAAGTGAATTTAGACAGTATTTTAAATGCACATCAACCCTACCTTTCCCGTGACCCTCTATTACCGCGTAGTTATTCATGAACAACACCTTCGCAACTAAACATCCGAAGTTCGTATTAATTAAAATTACATCCAGGCTGGCGAAGCAATTTTCGCTTGGGTCTGAATTTATGGAAGTTTAAACTATACTTTAAAATTATCCCGAGAACAGCGCCGCTGGCGCCCCTGGCGCCGCCCAGCGGAATTTATACGGCTCAGGCCACGGAGTAATTTACGCTGGGAGTGACAGATGGGCCAATTGCCACTCTCTACGACGCTGCTTTAAAAGCTCGATTGGCGTGAATAGAAGTTTAAATTCGTCCATTTTAAAAATATAAAGAAAGTCTTTTGTTTTTGCTTTAACTTTCTCCAAGTTGCAGTTTTATAGGAGGTAGCAAATGGTTAATTATTAGTTCCCTGAAAAGCAACAGCCACACATATCTAGGAGCAGCTCAACACACACAGTAGCGCACGCGTAGTGCGAGGCGCCAGCCAACATTTTCTCGATTCGTAGCGAATACACCAGGTGATGACTAGTATATACTTATGTTTCTTATACTTTTTTTGGATTTCAATTATTTTTCGTGTATCAAGATAAACCTAAAATAATTGAAATCCTGAAAACAACATTTATTAAATTAACAGACACAGCTAATGCTTGTTTATTTAGTCATAACTCATACCCACTGAGAGCATAAAGCCCCCAAATGTGCTAGTATTAAGACGAACTTGAGTATTGATGAAGCTAAGCATTCCAGAGCTGAGACAGCGATTATAAGGGTCTCAAAGGTAGCTTTTGTTATTGAAAATATGCAAATGATCAAAACAATGGATGAAGCACATGAAGCGATGGATGACGGATTAGTTTTTAGATAGGTGAACGACATTTTCAGTATCATAGAGACTAAACAACTTATATGTAATTTCATGACATTCACAAACATCTGTACCTGATGCTGCAGGCCTTCATGAACGTGCGAGCGAGATGGAATCGCGCCGCCACGTGGGTTGGAGCAAGACAGGTACAATGACACTCGAAAGTTCATACGAAGGTCCATGGAATAACTACAAATAATTCACTGTGGTCTTGGTTTTTAGAGGAAACTTTGTGGTTTTTCCAAGGCGTTGACAGTGGGTCGGTGAGGGCTGGCCGGCGACTGGCGCGCTCGCTAGCGCCAGCAACAGGCTGGGGCGGGGCCACGCTGCGACTGCGCACTGGCGCGGTTGCTATGGCAACGCCTCCTCGCATGTTTGTGATCGCCGGACGCGGAGGCTTCGAAGAAAACTTTCATGCTGATTGACGTGTGGCGCTCGATAATTGTGTTCGGGTGTGGGCACGCCCGCGCCCGGCCCGCGACTCCCGCGAGCCAGTGGACACCATCGCTCTGCCGTACTCTTTGTCCATTCTTTAGAGTCAGCCAACAGTTTGGTATTCGCATACAACTTTGATGCTCTCATTACTACTCCCCCCACCCACTCTGACGCTCGTGATTCACGCATGAAATGCGCTCGTGGCTGCATGGTGCTTAAATAGTTATGTTCGGACCGCATCATAAATGTTTTGTAACTCTAAAACAATGATACAAAGTAGGTTAAGGCTTCAACATTGCAAGTTTTCATGGTAGTAACATTTTGTTCCAAACGCACACATTGTGCGTTGCAAAGCGCATAGTGCCCCATAAAACTTACTAGGACAAAGTTTTAAAGACATTTCACATTTATGATTTGTACACTTAGGATGAATTGCCCTATGAAACCATACGATGCTAAATAAGAAGCAGAACTAACAGAAATCAACTAGTAGGTATATTTGACGTAATACAGGATCTAACAAAATTTAGGAAGGAAGATTTCTTGAAAATTCTTTCAAATTCTACTCATCACATCATATTGCAAAACTTTGAGAATAATACCCAGAGTCTTACAAATCATACAAATCGATCAATATGACCGAATAATGAACATTTTTAATATGGATTTTTTTAAAAGAAATGGCTACGTAAGTATTCCTTGTGGAAAGAAAAGTAGTTTAGTATAATGAAGAGAAGCCTCGGCGAGTCGTACGCGTACCTACACCATAGTGATGGCTACGTATACCTATTCATATATACCGTTTCACGTGAATTTCTCTAGGACGAGCTATCTTCAAAAGCCTTAGCAAGGCTTTCCGCACGATATATGATTTCGTGAGGTAGTTAACGCGAAATGTTCCCAAGTTGTAATAAGATTTCATACTAAGCAGTTCAGCTCAGGTCGTGGATGGGAAAATTGGTCGAGATTCGTCTCTAAGTATGTGCTGAGTAAGCTTGTGGGTGGTAGTTTTTGCTGATGAAGTATTACTTAAACTAAGTACCTACACTACAGTTAGCGTGTTTGTAACGTTTAGCTTTGTGGTTAGGAAGGCACTTTGGAAGTTTCGGGTTTGCTCGAGATCATTATTGCTTGCAAGTATAGGTATTACGAATCGATCGGCTCAATACCCTACTTTGCATTGGAACACACATGAGAAATGACTTATTATTTGAGATATCTGAAAAGTAGAACAACACGTCTTGTTCAGTTTGACAAAAAGAATTCCATCTTATTCTCTAGACACATTGGCTCTCCTAACTGGTTTAACTATACGTTTTGATACTAGCTTTTGCCCGCAGCTTCGCACGCGTGGGCATCGTTTTCATGACTGAGAGAGACCGGTGCGCGAGCTGCGTAGACAGGAGTTTACTCGAGATCCCTCTGGACCTATATCGGTCTATTCTGATTACCAGTCTATGTCACATACTACTCAATCAACCATTTCTATGTAAAACAACACCTCAATCCGTGCTTCTTCGCGACGCCGACGTGCGCGCGCGCCTGGAAATGAGTTTTCCCTTGATACCTCGGAATCTATGCCGGCCTATGGTAATTAGTAGTATATGTAATTTACCACTCTTTTAATCATCTTCTTGCAAAGAATCACAACAATCCGTTACTCAGTTGCAATGTAAAAGAAATCAACAAAAAAATAGTCTTATTCAGTTGCCTCAGGAATTGTATCGAATTATACTATTTTCATGGGATAAATTAGCATATGTTCTTCTACATGATACTAGCTACCTGTTCGCCAAATTTCATCAAGGTAGAGAAGTTGAAGCGTGAAAAGGTAACAAACAATTAAACACATTTTCACATTTACAATATTAGTAAGGATTTAAACAGAGTGTACATATGTAAATCTTCGAAGGTTGAAAGCACAGTATCCTGGCGAGAGTCAACACGCTACCTTCGTTCCACATCAGCATCGTGCTTGACAGCGACTGCATGCATGCGGCTTAGGCCTTCGCCTGGGCAGAAGTGTCAGCGCACATATGCATTTGCTGTTCCATGGTGAAGGTAAAAGGATATCATGTTTAAGTGCTCTGACAAATCACCGGGGCTTAGCCGAAGCAACGGAAAGCGGTTTGACGGCTTGACCTTGTGCCGTGGCAGAGAGGGAGATGCCACATACGGAATGCCATTGGCACAGTAAAAGTGTAACTTTGCTCCCTCCCACTAAGTGCACACTGTTAGGACGGCAGGATCCTCCGCAGAGGTCGCTGCTCGTCGAAAGCTTAAAGTACACCGAGCTGGAACAAATGTATGTATATGATTGATCTTTTCGCCGTCAAGGCGACCGGCACCGGCGTATGGGCATGGGGCCTCAGGCTAAGAGCCTCGTGCGGGACACTGGGCGTACCTTCAGAGAAAAAGGGTTGACTCCCGCTCCGGGGCTGTTCTAGTGCAATGGATATCCATAACAATACCAAAGTCTAATGGATTCTTACACTGTGACAATACAGCGCTGCCAGCCACACCACGAGTGAGACGGCACCTTTGCACTGGGAACGCTCAGGGGCGGGTTATTTTGAATTTTAAGTAAATAGTGTCGTAAGGAGTTGTGATCAATTATGTTTTAATTTAATAAATTAGATCTACTTGATTAAGCAAACAAAATACATACAAAACTGAATATTAAAATTTTGGGATTCTCCATCGGTCCAACTGATAAAAAAAGTTTTATAGTATACTTTATACTTAACTATTGAAATGACTTAGTTTCAGGATATTTATTTAGTTACATGAGTAGTAGCTAGTAGTAAAAGTTGAATTTGCTGCCATACTATACTACTTTACCTGTCTTTCAATCCCTAACTTAAGGTTGCACTCTATGTATTTTACAAATTATAAGTCCTGTATTGTTTTTTTGGCTTGCAATAAAGTATATTTACTTACTTACTTACTTACCTAAAATTTTTCTGGGGCTTATTTTACCGAACCTTGCATCAACCTTTAAAGACAAGCTCATTGCCACAATAACGTTAAACTTTTCTCGTGGCGGCGGCGTTTAGAGCCCGCTGGAGATTGGCCCCAGCCTCGCTAGTGCAGCGCCTCGCAAGCCGGAGAGCTCGTATAGCCGCGCTAAGAGCTTCCAGCAATAAACCCGCCCGGCGGGTGATGCGGGTGATGCGGGTGATGCGGGTAATGGTCCCCTTATGGCCACATGTATAAAGAGCATAAAAAACCAGTTGATGAATAAACGCTTTCGGTGTATGGTAAAAAGGGTGCCGGTAAAGTGCAAGCTATGTTTAGGATTTATTTGCGGGAATATGTAAAATTGTATAAGTGGATAATTACGGAAAATTACTGTGGGATAGGCATGCTTGCGTGGTTGCTTTGATGTTTTCGGAGATATTTTGATACGGAAATACATGATTGTGAAGTTACAATCAGTTTCTTGGGAGATTTTTTGGCTCTTTAGGGTTCCGTAGCAGGTAACAGAACCCTATTACTAAACTTACGCTGTCTGTCTGTGTGCCGGACCTTTGAAAGGCTGTATTTTTAGGGTTTGGTACCTCAAAAGGAAAAAAAACGGAACCCTTATAGGATCACTTTGTTGCCCGTCTGTCCATCTTTCTATCAAGACTCTTTATCTCGCGAGCACGTAGAGGTATCGAGTTGAAATTAAAACCATATACTTCGGTCTACAGTCCCTTGAAGTTGTGAAAAAATCAAACTTCCAAGTTAACCTTAAAAAACGGCTGTTTATGCCGCAAAAAACGTATATTTCGACACTCTCAAGGGCATTAAAATTTATAGGGTATTTTCCGTTGACCTAGAACTATGAAATTTGGCAAATAATATTGTCCTATACTACAAGTATAGTGAAAAATCTGAAAACTATACATTTGTAATTCAATCATAAAAAATATAGTCTTTATTTAAAGTACGTAATCAATTATGCAAGGAACGGCGGGGAGGCGGCGGTCTAAATTTTTAATTGAGCTAACCGTGTCATCTGGGGTATCGTATGAAAGGGCTCCATTGTCAGAAGCTTAGAAATATTTTGAATTATTTTTATTATGTGTAGTTTTCGATTTATGACGAAGAATGAAAAAAATAATTTTCCTTTTTCATATAGGTAGGTACATAATAATTTAAGTGTATGTAGTACCTAACAGTTTGCACTGTTATGATTTATGATATGTACCTACAAATTTGTACGGAACTCTCGGCGGTCGAGTCCGACTCGAACTTGTCTAATAATACAGTGCAATAATTTTATTGTCAACTTTCGTGTTACAGGTCAGATAGCTAAAGAGGGTTCATCATCATCATCATATCAGTACAAGCTCATACACGTCCCCACCGAGGGGCTAGAGTATACCCCGAATTAGGGTTCACAAAAAAATCTAATGATTATATCAATATCGCAATAGCAAAAGGGAATCAATATCGGTCAATACAATATTTAAAAAAAAAAACACACACACGCTATATAACTGATAATCTATCACATACCTAGTATCTGAGCTTGGAATTGAACACCGCGGTGGATGCTGCGTCTCTGATATTGTCCGGCAGTTTGTGGTATACAGTGAAGCCACCAGCGTAAGAGTATACGGATTATTCACAAGACAACACATTTATTGACTCCATGACACCAAACATTCCGATTTTTACTTTCTCGCTTTTTTACTTCTAGACATTGGCTGTCCTGCTCTTGCTAATGCTGCTTGAAAGCGTGAGAACTGCAATGAAGTAGTAAATTGGCAGCAAAACTGTTTAAAAATGTACTTGACTAAGCGTAAATTGAGTGATTATAATTGTTACCTTTTCACGCGTCTACACCTCAACCGATCTTGACGAAATTTGGCATGGCGATAGCCTGTGTCATGGGAAAGGATGTAAGATACTTTTAATGACGTGAAAATAGCAAAGTCCGATGCAGTTCCTGGGGGAACTGAAAAAATACTCTTTTTTTTTGGTTAATTTCCTTAACATCGCAACAGAACAATGGACTGTTGTGATTTTTTGCACATAGATGGCTGAAAATATGGGAAATGACAATTTACAAATGAGCATATCCTGAAATAGTTCCCGAGGGATGTGGGAAAAACTGATTTCCACGCTCGCGCATGTCGGTGTCGCAAGGCAGCAACGGTTTGAAGTGATTTTTTGGGTAGCATTGGTTGAGGGGGTGCCAAGTGACATAGAGTGCTAATCAGAATAGCCCGATGTAACTCCTGAGAGATCTGGAGAAAACTCATGTTCACCACTCACCCTCAAAGAGAGTCATAAAAACGACGTCCACACGGGGCAAGCCGCGGGAAAAAGCAAGTATTATATACTGAGTTTTCCAAAAACGTCGACTACAATTTAAAGTCTCTGTTGGAGTAAAAAAATTCTCGGCTTTCAAGTATAAATTATACTTCTCGACACTAGGTGGCGTAACTTTTGTGAATAAAAAATACGAGTACGTAAAGTTCCGCATTGGTATATAGTTATAATCATACGTGGATACTGAAAATTAAAGTATACAATTAAACCTGAATACTTTTTAGTCGCCAAAACAGTACTTTAGTGATTTTTATAATTATATTGTAAACAGGCCGCCATCTATCGTCAACAAGAACAACTATTTTCAACGTACCAAATATCCAGGGCCGTAATTAGATTCAAATAATTTTACCGAATAACACACGGCTATGGTCAGTAATGAAATAACATTTTCTTAGCAAATATTTTCAAGTAACAAAGATCTGAGTTGTATACATACTCGTACTATTCTCCGTGACTGTTCATGAATTGAAAGAACTTCGAATGTTAAATAATCATTTTATTCATATTAAGATAATTTACCACCTAGTTAATTTTATTTCTTTTTGTTTGTTTTAGATTTCCATCCGATGATAATTTAAAACAACAATGGATCACAAAAGTGAATAGACCGGATTGGACTCCGACAAAATATACAAAGATTTGTTCTTGCCATTTTAATGATGCAGACTTCATAGTGACAAAAAAAGGCCATAAAAAATTAAAGATGGGCACTTTACCTAGTTTAAAACTGGATTTGTCGGTTGGTTTCGGTATTGTTTGTATAACCGAGTTTCAATTATTTTAGGAGAATAAGTATGTATTTCATTTTATTTTTTAAATTACAGCTTTGACCAATCACCGACTGTAAATCATATTATACTGCTGATTAAATCTTTATCAGAAAAATATATAGATATTCGTTTTAAGCATTTCGCAACCATTCAAAACGATAGGGCAACGAACCGACAACAACTAACCAAAACTGTTATTTTCGCAGGTAATTGAATTTTGTAAATAAAATTATGTTCGTAATAATAATTTGTCTATTATTTTGTGCTAGAAATTTTAAGTACGTCAGTACACATACAAAACAGTAAAAATGTTAACCCTCATTTTATTCATTTATTACACAAACTTTTTAAAGCTCATAGTTCTGAGTACGTCCCATTACTTTCTACACTTATTGACATCTAGTGTGAAATAGCTGAACTACGTAGTGACATCAATATGTCGATGTTAGGTCGCTAGGCGAGTAGTTTTGCTACTAACCGGCAGATGGAAAATTGAGAAAAGCACAATCAGGCACGGTAGAAAGAGTGGGAGATACTTGTTCCTCTCCCTTTCCCTCGATCTTACGCTTTTTCGATCAGCATCACGTGACCCTGACGCGAGTTTGGAAGTTTTTACCCATCCAACAAAAAGTGCTCAGCGCCGCTAAAGAAGTTTTCACTTCAAAAATATGAGTTAGACACCTAATTAGTGTTAAACGGTGGATTAAAATGATTAATCGTTCCCTGACAGTAACTAACAAGTCATCATATTATCAGCTCATATACGTCCCCACCGAGGGGCTAGAGCCTACCTTGAATTAGAGCGATCAGGCCTTAGTCGACCACGCGGGCCCAGTGCGGGTTGGTCGACTTCACACACAACCTGCGAGTTTCTTCGCAGGCCTGTGCGGGTTTCCTCACGATGTTTTCCTTCACCGTTAAAGCAATCGGTAAGTAAATGTACGTAAGTTTTTAAAAACTCATTGGTACATTGGCCGTCCGGATTTGAATCCGGTACCTCTGGTTAGAAGGACCGAGTCGTTACCGGTTGATCCACCGACGCTTTTTACAACAATAATGACAACAAAAAGTAATGAGTAATGAGTAGTGACTTATCCATATTAAAATACGAATGTCAGTAAACTGAACTATGCACCAGTTCATTTGTTTTCAGCGAGATGGGATCTTGGCCGGCTGCGGCGGGCCAGCCGCAGGTGAGTTGTTTGCTAATGGAACGAGTGTCGAATGCGGCGTTCATCCCCATCGATATATCATACAGCTAAATACCTTTCATATCGCACTAACGCGTCGGGATCGCGGGTGGCCGTGCGCTTGCTAACCGTGTCGCGAGCGACGCAGTTTCTGTGGCACTGGTTTAATGGCCGCTTTATAATAATGAGAAAATGGCGGCAAAAATTACGAATAATCCAAAAATATTAGAAGTTTGTTATGTTATCTGTATGTTACTCTGTTATGACAGCAAGATTGTTAACTAAACCGGCAACCTGACCGGAAAAATTGAAACCGTTCAATTTTTTATGTTTTTGCTTTAGATAAAACCAATGTTATAGTTTAACCAATTTTGACATGCTGGCAGCTTTTATTACGAAAAAGAATACAGGCTACTTTTATTCCTTGAGAATAACCGATACAGTTCCTGAGGAAACTGAAAAAATACTCTTTTTTTGGTTGATTTCTTTAACATCGCAACGGAATAACGAAATGTTGTGATTTTTCGCACAAATTTGGTTGAGGGGACGAGAAAAGCCATTGACTACTAATTAACATAGTCCGAGATAGTTCCCAGAGGAACCTGGGGAAAAATCATTTCCAACATCGCGCACGTCGGAGTCGCAACGGAGCAACGAATTGACGTGTTTTTTTGCATAGAAACAGTTGAGGATTTGGGAAGTGACATAGACTGCTAACCATAATAGCCCAATATAATTCCCGAGATATTTTAAGTAAACTACAGCGGCTCTCACACCACTCACCCTCAAAGATAGTCATATAAAAGAGAGCGAAGTCGTAGGCAAATCTAGTACAAATTTTAAATCTATTATGGTATAACAAATATTTAAGAATAAAAAAAAGGTGGATGTAGTTTAAAACATAAATTTTACAATAAATTTACCTATTTAAAAACGTCATAAGATAAGTACATGTCAAATATAAAATAAAACAAATTTTTAAGTTAAAAAATTGTGAACTGGGTCACTCGTTAAAAATCAATCACCCGGGTCATACCAGCTGCAAAGGAGCCCATGACATACATCGCTTTGCCCTGTTGGATGGCAATGAACAACCTTTGCAGCAGGTAGGCCCCAGAGCGAGCGTCACAACCCCTCTCACGAAGCCGACGGCCCACCTCTTTTATGAAGGCCAAAGCCTCTGATCCCCAGCAGCCTGTAGTTTCACACGCAAAAGCCACAATGCAATAGATTTCCTCAAGGACTGAGTACTTTTCGTGCTTTTTGCTCGAACTCAGCAGCGACCCCGGCCGACAACGTCCTCCGGCTGAGGTAAGGGGCAGTAAAAGTGTTGATATATTATATTAAACTTGCGAAGAACACCAGAGGTTGAGGAAGCTGTAGCAGCGATCACGCAGGCACCGTAATAAAAACTCTGCGCGTTAACCGCTATAGACTTCATTACTACGGCAGCGCAAGCAGTGTAAGCTACGCTGCCGCTATGGAGGCAGTGTGCCGTGTTGAGGCTCCTACCGCCGCCAACGACCAACTGTGGAACCACATTTTACTTCAATTAAGGATTTTTTTATCAAAAAAAAATGTTTTGTAATTTACAGGACATGAGGAGTGATTTTGATTTCCTAGAATTCTATTTCAATACACAGAACTAAAGAAAAACATTTCCTAATGTACCCTTTTTTTCTAGATGTAACCATAGAACTGCTGCAATTTTAATCTAAACATTATTATATTTTATGGACTTTATAAGAAAACAACATAAAACGATTTTGTTTTCTTACTTTTTGGTAATTCTTCTTATTTTATTTACAATGAATTATAAACCTCAATTTTTGCACGATCCGTCCGCAGCGATCGACGGAACAGCCACGTTGCAGTACGAGCTGACAAGAACTTTTTTCCAAACTATTTCGTTCGATGTTTGACACATCGTGAATTAAGTTGCTAATTTTAGGCATGGAGGAGCCATAAGTGTTGGATGACTGACGCACAGAGTTCACAACTTATAACGTTGCTGTTATTAGGGCCTTAGAGCACGGAGCTCCTCCCGACTTCGGGATGGTTAGGCCATAATACTAACGCGGGGTCCAGTCCGGATTGGTAGAGGTTATAGGGCTAGTGGCCATGTCAACTTTCAGAAGTTTTCAAGCTACCTGTAAGGCCTCTGACATGGCTCATCACCCGCCATAAACTGAAAGCAGCCTTAACCGAAGGGTTAAAATACATTTAATTATACGGAAAAGGTCGAGATAACAATATTTTTATTTTTTATATCTGATTCCTGCGCCTTCACCCGCGTGGATAACGTTTCTATGACTTTTTGAGGTTGCGCAGTGCGCGAGCCGCAAGCGACTCGCGAGCGTAGAATAAAGTAGCTTATGTATTAATCCAAGTCCCAATCTGTCCACCTACCAAATTTCAGTCAGATCCGTATGGTAGTTTTTGCGTGAAAGAGTAACAAACATACAAACATACATCCATACATACTTAGAAACTTTCGCGTTTATAATATTAGTAGGATCAGCAGAGTGTCAAGTCAAATTTTCGTTTGTGTTTCAGTGCCTGTCATCGATACAATAAAAAGGCAAAAGTGCCTAACTTTCTTAATGATCTGAGTAGAAACCTCGCCGCGAAGTCACAGGAGCCGCCGAGTGGCCAAGTGGCGAGCTCCTGTGCCTCAGGACTACGAGTAGCGACGCCTCGCCAACTCTCCCACTTGCCTTGCCTAGTGGTGAGAGCATCCCGGTTCTTTAGGTAACGCATAAGATAATGCTTTACATTGCACTAGGTGATAGTAACCGAAAATATGGTAACAATCACTTTTATTTACTTACACGTTAAAAATTTCTTAAAGCGAAATAATTTAACTTTATATTCTCTCTATCTCTCTTATCTCTTTTGTAACTCAAACACTACATAGCATTAAAAAAAATCAAATTCCTACATATCTTGCTAGACCTCTATTTAAACTGGTTCATGTCAAATTTAATTACTTTGCTGGCTCAGTCACCCAATTTGAATCTTTGCTTCAAGCGATATCAAAGTGTACACAAAATAATCAATCAATCAATCAATCAAATATGCTTTATTGTACAATTACAAAATATACAAAATACAAGTACAAAATAAATAGAAAAATTTTAAATTGTACAATGCAGGCGGCCACTTTTTCATCAAGTACTTACTTCAAATTCGTAGATAATGTACAATCAGAATATCCAAAGATCACGCGAGTAACTGTTCACTTCCCAAGCTGTCTCCTCCCTAGTCTGGCAAGTCGGTCCGGGCGATAAATTGCAGTCAGTTTTACAGCTTCGGAACATACGACGCGAGTTTGATGGCGGGTTAACTCGGATTAAGAAGCTCCGCCGCGCGCGCCGCAGCGGGTATAAACAGTAATTTCCAAGCTTTTACACCGATATTACAAAAGTTTGTGATTTCTTAAAGGCGAGGTGTATGTTGGTAATTGAGAATACTTACAGGTGAACTGACAAAATGATAATTATTTCACAGTATCGGAAGGAGGTGGTAAGTGCGTGCCTTTTAGGTACATACTGTGTCACTTAGATATCAGCTATTCTACTGTCAAAATATTAGCTAGTGATTTATTAAAATGGTAAGAATGTACAATAGATAATTGTCAAAATATTGTTGAATGTTAAAACTTCATCGTAGCATTAGCGTAGCTAATACGCCAAGGCGTAGCATCGTAGCATTAGCGTAGTTAATACGTCAAGGCGTAGCATAGTAGCATGACTACGAAATAGTTGTACGAACTTTGACGCATTTCGTGTCCTCATCGCTAGGGCTCGGGTATTTTATGGGATTTTTCACTTCTATACTGTGGCAGTAGTAACGTATGAATGCGGCCGAGCTAGCAAATACGTTTTCAAGTTACGTTCAGGCTACGTTTACGTAGACCCGTTTAGCACGAAACAGCGTTTTGACACCTTATCGCCGTCAATGTAACGGACGGCAATAAAAGGTTTTTATTATAAAAAAATAAGTAGCAAAGGGCTGAGGGCCCACCTGATAAAAGTGAACACCGTCACCTTTAAAGCACTGCAACTCCAGGCAAGTAAAACGTTCTACAAACTATATGTCTAGATTCGTTAAATTTCCGTAAAAAAATGACAGATTTGTATAAACGTTTTCAAACTTTGTAACGTTACATATCTTTGTGGATTCAAAAATTATTTTAAAAAACATTTTTCAGAAATCTGACAAACCCCAGACACAGACACACACATTAGTTGTAGAAAATGCTAACGAAATTTCAACAAATTTGATTAGCATTTAAATGAAAACCAAACAACGCGACAGAACGCGAAAGGAACACACTCCTCTTAAGCTTCTTTTACCTATTAAACTATTTAAACCATTTTATATTTAAAGTTTGTGCAACCTAAGGACCTTTTTTATCTTAAGAACAGCTCGACACCAGTTAACAGCATTCCACATATCCACAAACCCGTCTCGTTAGCGGAGGCAGTGCCAGCCATTCAGTGCACCGATTCTTATGTGCACTGCGTGGAGTGACATTATTGGAGGCTTTTTCGGAACCCGTGTGAAAGGGTTGCGGCGTGCACGAATTCAATTTGTGAGCTGCACTCGAATAACTTTTGAAACATTTCAGCGTCAATTTTGCGTAATACTTTCGCTAAAATAGTGACAAATACTGTTTCAACTTTATTGATATTTAACTAAATGGATTTCATTTTGAATATTCTGTTCATTTTTTGCAGGATCAGTGCAGAGTGGATTTTTGGTAAGTTGATGAAAATCTGCCGTTACTATTCATGACTTGTTTGGAGAAAGTTGTTTAAGTTCATGAGAAGCTCAACTACCATTTCCCCCTTTTCATCGATTCATCATACGGCTCATATACGTCCCCATCGAAGGGCTCAGGCCTACCCTGAATTAGGGCGATCGGACCTTAGTCGACCACACGGGTCCAGTGCAGGTTGGTCGACTTCACATATAACCTTCGAGTTTCTTCGAAGGAGTGTGCATGTTTTCTCACGATGTTTTCTTTTACCGTAAGAATGTCAGATAAATGTACATATAAAATCGTTATCCTTAAAAACATTACGCCTACGACGCTCTTTTCTGCCATCGCTTTTCATCAAAAAAAGATAAATTATTCTGTGTAGGTGTGTAGTACAATTTTAAACGCATTGATATGTTCCGTCATTAGAACTACTTGTTTTATTGTTGTTGTTGTTATGTATGCTAATTTGTTTGTTAATTCATAAAAAGCCGGCGTCATCATTACTTGCCACCCGGTAAACTTTATGTCAAAGTCTTTAACTAAACCTGCACCCGCTGATTTAACCAAGACTAACAGAGGCCCAAAAGCACTCCCTTGCGGCGCACCAGTACAAAGCCGGCGCAAATTTCAGAACTAAGATAACATACCATTACATCATGTGTATCTACGTGTTCGACCGGAGCAGTTGGTAAAGAGCTTACGCGCTTACGGGCAGCGCCCGTCAATGGTACAAGAGACATAGTGTTTGTTAGAACAGTCTACTAGAAAAAAAAACATCATGGCTGTTTGCATATATATGGTCGTTCTCCTAAATTATGGCACCTGGTCACAGATTAAAATAGGAAATATAAGAAACAAGTGGGTCTTTTGTCAAAATACGGTCCTACCAAATGCTCTCACCGCAATTCAATTCAATTCTTTAAAAAATGTGTAAGCTATAACTGTAGACCTCACAATCATCTACCACTTTATCGTGTTATCTGATAGATAAATGTGCGATTGTATTGTCCAAAAATCAACTTTCAAGTTTGTTACCGAATATATCAAGACATGAATTTTCTCTTACTGAAACTTGAATATGTCCACTGATATATTTCTCGCTAATATCTATCATCAAAATGATTTTAAACCAAAAGATTGAAAAATCATATTGTTATGGCCCCTCAATTATTGACCACTTTTCTTGAACTGTCCATAAAAATATAAGTATTACCACTCAGTAAGCTCTCTTCTTGTACTGGTACCTTGCGGTGGCGCGGGCGGCGGGCGGCGGGCGGCGGGCGATGTAAAACACATTTGCCGGAACGTACATCCATCATGGCTAACATTGCTAATCTACCGCAGTACTAGTGCCGCTCACCTCGTCGGACTCCGACTAATATGTAATCTTGAAGCTTATTCCAGAGAAACTGGATATTAATGGTCGAGTAAGTTAGACGCTTTGAATGTGCCGTGGCAGCGCATTACGTTGACATCCCACAACGTCCCCACAGCTGGGGCTCAGCTCTCTTCCCAATGTTGGCAGGTAAATCTACGCTCGCCGCACAAGGCACCGGGTCCGGATTACAGGAGGTTGTAGGGCTAGTGATGAACCAAACTGTTTGTAATTATAGCAAGCTGATGCCCGCGGCTCCGCCCACGTGGACATCGAGGGTGAACGGTGCTCGAACCGCAAGCGTCTTGTGGGTATTTTTTGTCATAAACCTTCCCTGGCGTGCATACAACAATGTTTCATTGTAATCGGTCTAGCCGAATTCGAGTTTTAGTAAGACTAACGAACAGCAATTATTTTATATAAAAAGATTTAATTTTATAAATAACATCATTGTTATTAAATATTATTTTATAAACGTAAATGTGTATTTGGGCAGTTTGCCTGTTACTTATTTACGCTAAAACTACTCTGTTACGTTGAGGTCTAGAGTTTACCTAGGCTGTTTGATAAGTACCCGTTTACTAAATATATTAATATCACTGGCCGAAAATAAGTATACCACCTTTTTAAGCCATTTTTCAGAGGCGGGAAAAAAAAAGAAAATGGCATTCTTTTGTTTTTTTTTCTCATTTGACAGCGATTTAGTGAAAGCATGAACTTGAAATTGTTAAAATGGAGAAAGAACAGTATCGGTCTGTAATTATATTCTTGTTTTTGGAAGGAAAAACATGTGACGAAATAAAAGTAAGAATGCAAGCGGTTTACCATGAATGTGCTCCTTCTATAACAACCGTCAGATATTGGTATAACGAGTTTAAGCGGGGGAGAACAACCGTCTTTGATGAGGATCGCCCAGGCCTGCCAATTGAGGTGACTACAGACGATATGGTTAAGAAAATTAAAAATATCGTTTTAGCCGACCGCTGAATTAAACTTCGAGAAATCGTTGATGGTGTAAACGTTTCAATCGAGAGGGTACAACACATATTAGAAGAAAAATTGGGCATGAAGAAAGTATCGGCGAGGTGGGTGCCGCGTTTACTCACGGAGGAGCAAAAACGGAACCGACTGACTACTTCGGAGCAGTGTTTGGCCGTGTTCCAACGTAACCAGAAGGAGTTTCTGAGTCGTTTCGTGACCGTGGATGAAACGTGGGTTCACCACTTCACCCCGGAAATAAAAGAGCAATCGAAGCAGTGGATTTTACCGGGTGAACCTGCTCCAAAGAAAGCAAAAACCGTCCCATCGGCTGGAAAGGTCATGGCGACTGTTTTTGGTATTATACATATTGACTACTTAGAAAAGGGCATAACGATAACAGGCCAGTACTATGCCAATTTATTGGATGAATTTGACGCCGTCTTGAAGGACAAACGACCCCATTTAAAAAAGAAAAAAGTACTGTTTCATCACAACAACGCCCCGGCCCATTCGTATAGAGTTGTGACGGCTAAATTAGGACAGTTACGCTACGAACTATTGCCTCACCCCCCATATTCTTCAGATTTGGCCCCATGCGATTTCTTTTTCAACCTAAAAAAATAGCTCAGTGGTAAGCGATTTGGATCAAATGACGAAGTCATTGTCGCCACATAGGCCTATTTTAATGACTTTCCAAAATCATACTTTTTGGATGGTTTATTTAAGCTTGAGTATAGATGGAACAAGTGTATAGAATTAAAAGGTGACGACGTCGATAAATAAATGCATATATACAAAAAAAATGTTTTTTTTGCCATAAACGTTTACTTATCAAACAGCCCTCGTAAGTGTAAATGCACGTAAAACACGCGACAAATGACAAGTTAATGTGTGTTTCCTAATTGCAGCTCGCAAACCGCGCACCCTAAAAGACGTTCATGAAATCTTTACCAATGTATTTCATTCCATAAAATATTCAAAATTATAGTTTAGTTATTAATAATAATAATACTTAACGCAGATATGTCTACCAGCTGTTATAACACCGATTTTTTTTTCTAAGGTAGTGGAACGATTACAAATCATATGTAATTATAAAAAAAAGTAATTTCCGTAGTTAGTGGGTTAAGAAGTACCTAATAGTTTTGCCATTGCAGTAATCTTACAGATTTCTGCGTTACGCCATGTTGTTACAAGTTATACACGTTACTGTCTAAGTTACTGTCACAAATAACCACTAATAGACCAGACCAAATTTATTCTGCAGACTGCAGGTTTCAACCTACTTCCAAAAAGGAGGAGGTCCTTAATTCAGTTGTATTTTTTATGTTCGTCATCTGATACTCCGTCATTAAGAAACTAATTTTAAAAATTATTTTTTATTCTATAAATTATCATAATATATACAACTGAATAAGGAACTCCTCCAGCTAGGCTGGTCGTGGCTGGTCCCATAAAAATTTACAAAAACATAAAAAGTGTACTTGGTTATTATGATTGAAGTCGTTTCGTTCCACGTGTTCAGCTGGTCAATTAGTTTAAACTTTGTGTTGGGCGGAGTCATCAAAATGCTATAAAAACAGTAGTACATAGTTTTATCTTCTCTGTAAAAGTTCTTCTTTTCTCATTTTATTCTTTATCATCAAGTGTGATGTTGCAAAGAGCTAACAATTGTGAATTAAAATAAGTAAATATTTCCTGTTTAGGATTCCGTAGTCAAACTACGTACCCTTACATTTTCATGTCCGACGCTCTTGTTTTCCGTATTAAATAAATTATTGTTTGTTAGACATTGTTTCCGATGTATTATTGTTTCACAAAATTTTAAGTTTCTAACTGGTT
The DNA here is from genome assembly GCA_947284805.1 of Coleophora flavipennella. Lineage (NCBI taxonomy): Eukaryota > Metazoa > Arthropoda > Insecta > Lepidoptera > Coleophoridae > Coleophora > Coleophora flavipennella. The sequence continues at coordinate 759,532 of OX369275.1, forward strand.
TTTTTTAACAAGGCACAACGTCACACAAAGAGCCATGGAACGTGCTATACTCAGAGTTTATCTGTATGATCGAATCAGAAACGAGGAGATCCGTAGGAGAACCAAAGTAAAGTAGAGATAGAAACAGTTTATAAATACAAAAAAGTGCATTCAAGTAATTGATGGAGCTTGTTTTCTAGACAGCTGCAAGCCCTTGTTTAAATAATATGAAATACTGCCATTGCGCTGCGTGCACGTCAAAGGTATCTGTATTTTTTTTCAAAAGCATTTACACTTTTTTAAAAGGTGTGGTGAAGTAATAGAGCGACAGACACGGGTTAAATATATAATCTTACTTTATCAACCTCTTCGTGGCAAAGATATGTACCGTAGAAATATTTATATTTAATAACCTACCTGAAGAATTTATATCACTTGACTACAAACATTTTAACAACGAGTTAACCAAATGACTATAAGGAAATTGATTTTATACTGTCAATGGCTTCATATTAAGAAAAAATAAGAAAGTTATAATGTTAATTAATGAGATAATTGTTCTATTTTTATTTTTTAATGGGTTATTTTAATTTTAAATGTTTTAAACTGTTTTTTATCTTCTTTATGTTTGCACACCTGACTGCAGGTTGAACACTAGCACTAAGAAAATATCAAGATCCTGTACCTGCAGTGTTCTAGCAAATAAAGCCTTTTGAGTTTAAGTTTAACTGACATAGCTTTCAGAATTGCTAAACTTAAGTGGCAGTGGGCGAGGCACTTAGCTCGTAGAACAGATGGCCATTGGGGTAGTAAAGTTACACCGCCACCGCGTACCGGAAAACGTAGCGTAGGTAGCCCTCCACTTAGTAGACCGATGACCTGGTGAAGATCGAGGGAAGGTACTGGATGCGGGCAGCGCTTAACCGGTCGTCGTGGAAATCCTTGGGGGAGTCCTATGTCCAGCAGTGGACGTCCATGGGTTGATATTATGAAGTGGTGATTTACGTTAGAGTTACATGTCTTCGCCCCCTACCAGTTACAATACTTTTCTAGGAAATTTGAATACTTTTGGAAATAGTAGGGCATATAACTAATCTAAAAGAAAAATTATCACGGCCAAGTGATCGTTCTTAGTTTAGGAGTAATAGTCGACCCACTAAAGTTGTGCAGTTGTCATAATTCATAGATTTCTGTACAAAATGTTCTATCTATACCAAATGCAATATATATTTTTTTATATAATTTTTTTATCCACATTTGAGATGCCCTTGACATCATCTCATCTGCTGGAAAGTGACGATGATGATGACATTTTTTTTGTAAAGACTACGGAAACCTACTTTCCGAGTGGTCCCACATGCACTTGGGCCATTTTTTTGTAATTATACAGGTCTTTTGTAAGTAATCAACATTAATTAACAGTGAATGACAGGTGATTATAACTAGTTCCATCTTTAAAACGAGAAGTTCGCTTAATAGCCTCGTAAAAGTTTTAATCTCGTAAGATATCCATAAAACGGGATCTCCTGCGACGGCCCTCTCCGCATCTCCGCATCTCCGCATCTCCGCATCTCCGCATCTCCGCATCTCCGCTCGCCGTCAACGGGCTTAAAGCTATCTAATTTAGCGCTTACATATGGCAAGGTATCCTATAAAATTAGAATCTAAAGTATATATCACCAAGAACTATTGAAAATACAAATGTCTTTATGAGAATATAAATGAAATGTATGGGCTATCCTAAAAGCTTTTTTAACGTATATTGATTCAATATTCAATTTTGGGTCATGAATTTACATGTCTGTGCTAATTTCTAATGTCAATTAATGGGAGAAAATTAAATATGACATCATCATACCAGCTCATATACGTCCCCACCGAGGGGCTCGGGCCTACCCTGGGAATTAGGGCGATCGGGCCTTAGTCGACCACGAGGGCCCAGTGCGGGTTGGTCGACTTCACACACACCCTTCGAGTTTCTTCGCAGGTGTGTGCAGGTTTCCTCACGATGTTAAAAGCGTCGGTGGCTCAATGAGTTTTTCGAAACTTACGTACATATACTCACCGATTGCTTGAACGGTGAAGCAAATATGACATACGTTGACAAACATACAGAAATTGTTAAGGATCCGTTTATTACCATTTTGGCTCCAAAACCCTAAAAATACGACCTATAGTTTTACTCTATCTACATCGAAGCTCTTAATTAAACAGAAGTATTCTGAAAAGCATATAAAATAATATCTGTATAGAAATGGACACCGCTCTACCTTAAGATGGTCATTTCACGGAATCAGTGGAGGACGCTCCTCGAAGTACGCCGCGCCGATGTAACGCTAGCCTGACCTTTGCTTTGTCTCGGGCTAATTGTGCGTGAAACGTGACTCCGCGTTACGTGTTCACATTATACAGGGTGTATGTGATAGAAACTGAGTAGGATCTTCAAGGCAAGAGTGAATAGACATTATTTGAGTTTGCGTGTACCATCCTCGACTGCATCATCACTTACCATCAGGTGAGATGCAGTCAAACGAACTCAAATTTTTAATAAAGAAAAAAAAAATGACGCTGAGCAATTGGACCATATTTTTCCATTGTTTTAGTAACTTAAAGACTTAAAATGGGTTTTCAAACTTTGTAGGTCCATACTGTCACAGATTTTAGAAGAGTGTTGGGAGTCTCCATGTGTTAATAGGTTATAATGTATTTCTTAGCGATTTCATTTTATTTCCAATTTAAGTTCGAAGAAATATGTTTAGTATCATTGAGCGTCAGTGGATTCGCTTATCTTTCTGCAGCAAGATCGCACTCTTCTGATTGAAAGCCAAATTTGTAACATCCCGTACAGCGTCTTCAAGGGAAAACTTACCTGAAACAAACACAAAATAAACATTAAACGGGCAGGAGTAACATTACAAAACATCGTTAAGAAAGAAAACAGAATGAATGAATGTACAGCTAACAAAAGGATAAAAATACAAAACGCGTAGGTTTAAATTAATGATGCGTAATATAAATAACTCTTTCACTTTGTTTTTAAAAATAGGCAAGTAAGTCTAATTTTAAACTCTCAATAACTATTATTTTTTGTGTAGGTAAAGTTTTTATTTTTTCTGTTTATTAAAACGTTCATCTATGATTTTATAGTAATCTTTTGTATCACCAACTCCTAAAAACAAAAATATTAAAACAAAAGCAGTGCAGTGGGCCTAATCTGTGTTTTTCAGTGACAAATAATAATTATTTTTTTAAATTAAAAATTTGAGTGCGTTTGACTACATCTCACCTGATGGTAAGTAACGATGTAGTCGAGGATGGTACACGGAAGTGAAAACGTGTTTTCTTTAGCACGGTATTATATAAATATATTTAAACTTGTTAATCTATTGGCTTTGCTAGAGTATATGAAGACGTAATATTATGTAAGTACTACAGTAAGTTTTTTTTTCTGTGCTAATTCTTTAATTTTGTACGTACAATGTACGGTGGGAGCTTATAATACTTATTGGAATTACACCCGAGCCCGAGCGTACCCAGTGAGAGCGATGTTTGTTGACGCTCCCAGGTGGGCAGATCATCGAATGCGCGCTAATTAGTTGTTATTTTCAAGAGCTTCAACAACCTATCGGCGCTCAACGTTGAAGCCAATTATTTCTGTTTATTTTAACTCCCATTAGAACCAGATTAATCCCTTAAATATACCTTTTTTATTCAAGAAAATGTTTTTGTTATTTGAAACTCGGTTGCTATGGTGTCTGTAACCTGTGTTGATCCCCTCTTGCGAAAACTGGCCAAGTGATATTCAGGATCGCGTACGGAGGTTTCCGTTCCACCACATAATATGATTTGTTTTGAAACCCTTGTATTTTTTATTTGAAGATAAGAAAAAAAATCGAGCGAGACCTACAGTACTCGCATATGATGTGTAACATGTGACAAAATACTTTATAAAAGGATGGCAAAGATACGGCAGACTAGGCTGTATGGTCATAGATACCTTTGCCTTTTCCGCGCTTTTAAAGCCTGAAAAAACGCGATTTCCTGTTACACATGGGACACATTTCCGTCCCATTTCACGAAATCACTCCCACAAATTGCAGGAAAGCGAGAGCAAAGATGTTACACATCAAAAATATCCTATGGTACTCACGGGATCAAGACTAATTTAACGATACCTCGCACTCCCGAACTCATCAACAAGTTCAGGCTACAGGCTAAGCCAAATAACAGACATATAAACATACTTACATATTTAATTACTTAATTCGATTCGCGCTGGCAAGAAAGTAGCGAAAGGAGTCGCGAGTGCGAAAAAAATGTAGAGATATACGATCTCTACAATATACATAGAAAGATACACTCGAAAAACATTACCCTCGTTTCTGGGTAGTTGGGTAAAACAAGTTGAACCAACTTTGTAGTTGACAAAATGTTCTCCCGTACATCGACATTCGTCGCGGTCAATGTTTCAACTGCAAATCCATCTTCGGCAACATCGTCACTTACCACCAGGTGAGAAAGGTTTTACCAATTGTGAATAAAAAAATGTAGTTGAAAAAAATATATTTTTTTGTAATATTACAACAAACTAACGATTTTCATTTTTATATTTCACTTGTAAATCTTACTGCTTGGTAAAATTCATGGCCCAGGTCAACGAAAAGCACCCTACACTACACCTGTGGATTTTTATTTACTTGCGAGTGTCAAAATATGCAGCAGTAGTGGCCGTAGGTTTAGATTGCGCTAACTGAATTTCAACTTGTTACCTCCACGCGTTCCTGAGAAAAAGGGTCATGACGGAACAACAAACGGACAACGGCGTGATCCTATAAGGGTTTGTTTGTTCCTTTTGAGGTACGGAACCCTAAAAAATCAGGTTTACAAAACTACTAATTGTAATACACTAGGATAAAGAAATAACATGAAGATAGGTACTGATCGACTAGAAACATTATTGACTGCGTTTTAGCTCGGGCAAAAATACTTTCTTATGTCCGGATGTCGCCGGTCGCATTACTCAACTGATTCTCGTGAAATTTAGTGAGCAGGTGCGATAATTATATAGATTATTGTTTATTCACATTTTGGAATTATATTAAAATGGTTGAGCCATGGGGGTTGGAAACGTAAAAAATATTACATCTCAGCCACTTCGAAAAACTCGCGAGGTCTGCCAGCTCACAGAGCCACTAGTTCGTTTCGTCGGCACGCTCTGTAGCCTGAACGGCTTCATGTATTTTGGAATGCAAGGTGTCGTTAGAGTAAGTAAGTAAAACATTTATTTGCAGAATATTGGTAACAAAGTTGTAGTCTTACATATGTATAGTGCTTTAAATATTCCGCCGTAACGGCATGCAAATCTTTAGTGCCAAGGTGATGAATTAAACAAATTTAAATGATTACAGAAAAAGAAAAACACTGGTATAGTCCAAAAATTAAAAGTAGTTAAAACATTTTAAATTATTAACTAGAGAAATTTACTTTAATAATAAAATAATAAGTTCATTGATTACTAAAGAACAATTAAATTAAAAATAACAGAAAACAAATCATTAGATAAATCATTAGGTAAATGTCTAAATTTATAATAAAATTTAGACATTTTAGTCACTTAGATATTCGTCAACAGAGTAATATGCCTTCTTCAGTAAAATATCACAAACTTTTTTTTTTTAAATATCTAAACAGTCAATAAGAGCAGTTTTTAAACTTTCAGTACAAAACTAATTTAGGCCTTCGTTTAGTTACGTTAAAGTTTACTACGATGGAAACCCTCCAGCCCTACAATCTTTGCTATGCCATACTGACTTTTTAAAATCTATTTTATGACAATTTTTAACGAAAATCCGAAATTATGCATTTAAACTTTTAATTAAAAAGAACACAATTGAGTGTAGCCTTTTATTTGGATGTGCACTGTAGTATGGTGCTACTTAACTTAAAAGTATCGGCAGTTACCATTTAGTTTTTTTTTTAATTTCGGAAAAGGTAAAGAAGAACTTAAAAGAAAATTTACATTAGTATAAAAAAAGCGTTCGGGATTTTCCAAATCCCTCAAAAGGTCTCTAGGCTATTCGGCCACATGCCATAAAAGAACTTAACTAACCCGCAAAATTTGTGCGTCGGGCAAAATCAGGCTGATGTTCAAAATTCAGGTTGAAACCATTTTTTTGCGTAAATAACACCTGTGAACCCGTTTAAACTGCTATCCCACCTTTGAAAAATAAAATCTGTCCCATATCTCTTCTTTATTTGTAATTTACTTAAAGTAAAAGATAAAAGCAATTGTTTTTAGTCGTTTATTTTGAAATAATCATTAAATCTAATCTTGTTTGATTAAACTAACAAATCCTTTTCAAATTGTTGGCCTCGGTTTCGACTGCAGGCACGACATCTTTTACTTATTTCTACGGTAGTTGCATGAAGTCACATTTCTTCCTTATAGTGACGAAAGTTGCCTCTATACGATGTACTTATTCCTCCCTTGTTGCCACTTCCGTCTTGTACACAATTTCTTTGGCCCGTCCCCATACATAAAAATCTATTGGAGTTAGGTCTAAGGAACGTGGAGGCCATTAAATATGGCCATTCCCTCCACATCCATGAATTTGGAAAAGCATTATGTAAGTGCTCTCTCACAGTCAATCGCCAGTGCGCGGGACAGCCGTCATTTTGAAACACCATTAGCGGCTCTATTATTATATCGGCTCATATACGTCCCCACCGAGGGGCTCGGGCCTACCCTGAATCAAGGCGATTAGGCCTTAGTCGACCACGTGGGCCCAGTGCGGGTTGGTCGACTTCACACACAACCTTTGAGTTTCTTCGCAGGCGTGTGCAGGTTTCCTTACGATGTTTTCCTTCACCGTTAAAGCAATCGGTAATTATATGTACGTAAGTTTTTGAAAAACTCATTGGTACATTGGGCGTCCAGATTCGAACCCGGTACCTCTGGTTAGATGGACCGAGTCGTTACCAGTTGAGCCACCGTCGCTTTTTTAGCGGATCTATAAGCCATCATAATTCGCCATTGCAAAAATAACAAAAGTCGACAAAACTTTACAACAATACTAATGAAATAATAGACAGTAACAAAACTCACCGAAAACAAAAAAAAAATGTAACAGAAGGTACCTAAGTAAAGTGAAGTGATACGTTAGGCAGCACAGACAGTCAAACCTCGACTAAAACGAACGTCGGTCCAGTTTACGAATGCTATGTAAGAAAGAGATAGCAGACAGGAACAAGTCGTGCCTTGCTGCATTCGTAACAAAGGCCAAAATTTCGTATTATTTCCAGTTTCGCACGTGTTATTCACTCAAAAAATGGTTTCAACCTGAATTTTGAAAACCAGCCTGATTTTGCCCGATGCACAAATTTTGTGCGTAAGTAAAGTTATTTTATGGCATGTGGCATATCGTTAGAAAGAGAATAGTCTAGATAACTTTTGAGGAAGTTGGAAGATTGTGATCACTGTTAGTTTTATTATACTTATATAAATTTTTTTAAAGATCATCTTTACCTCTTCCGAAAACTTTGAGAGTTAATAAAAAAAAAGTAAGTGCCAGTCATTTTAAGTTTAATAGCACCATACTACAGTGCACATCAAAATTAATAATTAATATTTTGAGGCTACACTACACCCATCAGTTTTTTCTAATTCAAGTTTAAATTCAAATGCAGATTTTCTTTAAAAATTGTCAAAAAATTGATTTGAAAAGAATCGTAGGGCCTAGGAAAGATTATGTGGGCTGAAGGGATAGCTACTGACCTCTCTTATCGGAAAATTTAATTTAGCACACGCACCCAACACTCTGTACAACAAATTTCAGAAAAGCGTTAAGGAACGATAACCTCAGACAACTCTCGTACTTAAAAACCTTTGTATAGCCTACCTAAAGTAAATAATGTATGCGGCGAGAGAAACGTATTATACTATTTGCCAAACACGCTTACTAATATTATAAATGTGAAAATGTGGTTGTTTGTTCCTTTATTTGTTTGTTTTTTACCTTTTCACGCTTCTACACCTCAACCAATCTTGATGAAATTTGGCATGCAGCAAGCTTGTGTACAGGGAAGGACATAAGCTACTTTTATCACGTGAAAATAGCATAGTCCGATGCAGTTCCTGAGGTAGCTGAAAAGATGCTCTATTTTTGGTTAATTTCTTTAACATCGCATGGAACCAAGGATTGTTGATCTTGTTTGCACAGATATGGTTGAGGGGTTGGGAAATGACGTCACAACGGGGCAACGGATGAAAGCCATTTTATATAGAACTAGTTGAGGGTGTGGGAAGTGACATAGACTGCTAATCAGAATAAACTATCTCCACGCTCGCGAGCCGCTTGTGGCTCGCATACCATTTAACATCGAAGACAGTCATAAAAGCGATGTCCACGTGGGCGAAGCCGCGGGCAAAAGCTAGTAATTAATATATTACCTACAGATATTCAACAAAAACACCTATCGTATACTTATTCCATAGTCATATATTCATATCATCACTTACCATCAGGTGAGTTGCAGTCAAACGTACTCAAATTATTAATAATAAAAAAGTCATGGTCATACAAATATTTAGCGGAAAGCTCGACGAGTGAACTGATACCCCAATAGATAAACCCCTGGGGGTTTCACATCGGGGTCTAAAATATATTTAAATGCATGTTACACGTGTTTTGTACTGGAATAAATAAAAAACTAAATTATTAGACAACTGGAGGTAAGTACTAAAGGTTGGCTGGAAGAGATCTCTCTAAGGAATAGGCCCTTCAAAGTATAGTTGTATAATTTTTAATATTAAGTTATGTAAAAACATTAGTACAATAAAGAGTTTACAAAAAAGTCCTTCTAGTTTATTAAAAAAAAGTAGATTCAGAGCGCAGTGCGGCGTGATTGCTGGCAGTTTGCATATCGCCTCGTAATTGTTTGGACGGCTCCCGGCGGCTCCCGGCGGCTCGCCTCCAATTACCTAATCCTCTTTCCCGGAGGCTGGAGGCCGCGGAGTAAACTGGATCGCGGACCCCTAGTCGGCGAGCACTCCAGATATTGTTTAAATCAAGAATAGGTGAAGTATCAGGCTACATTTCACGTACCTACTTTGCTGCACAACAACCCAAAGAAACCTCCTGAAAACAAAGGATTGGTTGAAAACACCTACTTTACAAGCGACTTTAAAAAACAATACCCTTCCTTTGCAGTCGGGTAAAAAGGAGGGGGTTCTCAGTTGAACTGCTTTTTTTCTTTGTGCGTGTGTTTGTTGCGCGATTTCTTCGACGGCTGTGCACTGTGCACTGATTTTAATTATAGTTTTAAGCTATTGTATAGCTTTTATCGCGGGCTTTGAGGGGACCGAATTAAGAAATTTCGTAACGAAAATAAAACCCCAAAAAAAACATATTGATTTCTAAAAAACATACAGTGCCATCTATCTATCCATCATGATGACGACGACGACGACGATGATGATGATGATGATTAACTTTCTTAGTGTTAATTTATTACATAAATATCCCACGCCCCAAGGACTATATGGTACTAGTAAATACTGCATAAATAAAAAATAAAAAATAATTACAGTTGCTTAAGTTGATAAAAAATGCTATGCAATAGCTTTACCGCGGCAGTCCCCGAGTGACACACGTCTTTTTTTTACCTTTAGGTTGGTCCCAAACTTTATCAAAATCAGTTCGCATGTTTTTAGAAAATAAACAAAAACCACACATTAATTGGCAAAATTTTACTGGTTGTTGCGATTGAAGTAGTTTTTTTATACCATTGCTCCTTTAAAATGCTTATTTTATTCTCTGAAAACAGTGAATAAAAAGCTCTTTTAATCAATATTTTGGTGTTTAAATTTAGAACGACCTCGCATCTCAGCTATACAACCTCCTTGCGCAAAAAATACTCGATACAAACTCCTAATCCAAAGAATATTTGACAAACAAACTCCTTGTGCAAATAACTCCTCGAGATTTTATTGTTCGATATTTCCGAAAAGGAGTTTAGAATTAGAATAAAAACTGTTTTGTGTTCTTTGCTTTGCTGTCATTTCATTAATAAATTGGCGCTAATTTGAATACTAAAAGTTGTACGAACACAAAGAAAATTAATCTTTATTATAGTATTGTTCCAATTTTAATGAATATTTTAATTAATATAAATATCTTTTTTCTTCTATAAATGTCTACTTTTGCTTAAATGTTTCTTTTTCTCGGAGTCATGGTATAAAGTATAGTATGCAATTCTTGAATAAAACAGATTTATATCGAGGGCCATGAATCACTTGCTCGTTATTCATCTATGGCCTTAGAGCATTTGTTCTAAATGCTCTAAGTCTATGGCCCTCGCTTTAAATCCGTCCTTTATTCACTAGTTGCATAATATACTATTAACGTTCCAATTACGAGTATATTCCGCAACACTTTGTGTCCGCTCTAAGTACGTTCAGACAAGTGGTATAAGATTTTCAATTTCAGCTATTTCGGCCAAATAAACTACGTTTTGTATATTTACGCATAAATTTATGAATATTATAAATCCGAAAGTGCGTCTGTTTGTTCGTTAATCTTTCATGCTAAAAGTGCTAAATATATTTTAAGGAAATTTGGCATAGAGTTAAAGTGAAAAGCGGAGAAAACCATCGAATCCTTTTTATCTCGAAAAAATGCAGTCCTCGAGGGATTCGCTAGCGGCTAACGCACTGAAAACCCTTGATGACAATTCTAAAATCAATGTAAAAGTGAGCAAACCCGCGGCAAAAAATAGTTTTTTTAAACTGAACGAAAGTTAAAAAAACAATATGAAACTAGTTCTTACTTAATATTTTAGATATGAAATTGTGTTTATTTGTTATTTATTCACGCTTCAATACCTCAACCAATCCTAATGAAATTGGGCGCGCACGTATAAAGGCTACTTTTAATCCCGTGAAAACAGGAAAATCTGAGACAACCCCTTTGGGAACTGAAAAGAATACTTTTTTGTTTGAGCAAAGGATTGTTATAATTTTTTGTAAAGAGGTAGTTGAGGGGGTGCGAAATGACATAAAATACCTATTAGTATACCCTGGCAAAGCTCCCGAGGGATTAGAGGAAAACTCATTCCCACGCTCAAAGACAGTCATAAAAACGATGTCCACGCGGGCGAAGCCGCGGTCAAAAGCTTGTTATAATATAATAAATCCAAATATGTGTCTGTCTGTTTGTTATTCTTTCCCGCTAAAACTACTGTACCCGTTTCGCTGATATTTGGCACAGAGATAAGATAAAGATAAATACTCTTTATTGCTCAATTTAAAAAGTACAGACTAGAGAGTGGAGAGCAATAATGCATAAATGTATAATTTCCAAGGGATCTGGGTAAAATCTAATTACACGCTCGCAGGCCGTTTGTATCTAACGCACTTTTTACTTAGAACGACATGTACGCAGGTGGAACTGCAGACACAAGCTAGTGTTTTATAAATGGTATAGAAGTGAAAGGCAAGATCGCGACCAGTGACAACTTCAATGAGCGTCGTGACTAACTAACCACAAGTGATGTGAAACAAACAACTCAAGTGTATCAGGAGTTCATCCGAAATTATGTAGATCGGTTCTGCGTAGGCGCCGCGCTGTGCCGCAGCCGGCGTCGGTGCTGCTGGAGTCTAGTCTTAATTATGACAAGCCAACCGCTCACCCGACTCGTCTGCCAACACGCATTCACCGCAGGTACTTGGCAAATACTTGCGTCTATTAATTAGTTTACATGTAGCACTCTGATATTTCAACCTCTACGCATCTGGGAATATCGAAGGCGAACCCCCGCGAGTGGGGGGAACGCTCCTCGTTACCTCGCTTTGTAATCCCTCAAGAGCACCGTCGGGGGACACGATGGGAATCGCAGCAATAATATCCAAATGAACACGACACACACCGAATTTATTCCATCTGAACTGCTTTCTGGCGATCCAATAAACAATTTCGTTTGCCAATAACGTTATTTATATTTGTCAGAGAAGTAGTGTGCGCGGGAAACATTGGATCGAAAACATTGAGAAGATAAAGCAACAGATCATTCAGGTACTTTTTTCCTTTATTTCATTTTATTTACAAAGTGTTGTGTACACCCAATCCAACACGGTGTAATAATATATAAAGAAGAGACGTAGACGTAGTTCACTTAACAAAGAGGTGTTTCAACGTCAGCTACATTTATAGTTTTTGTTAATTTTCTAGAAAAATTCTTAATCAATTTGATGAAATTTCTGTTAAAACCATCTAAAAGCATATCCTTTCAAATAAAAAAACAGTTAATAAATAATGGAGTTATGAGTTAACAATTATTTTAAAAAAATACCACGGAATTGAAAATCTTCATTTTTTAAAATCGGTTGAAAACCAAATCCTAATGTTATTATCTATGACGACGGCTTAGCTTCCATAGTTGCGTTGTACTCGGATCCACTCGACGAAGTCGTTCCGATGAAATACGCGACGTGGCAGGAGATAGTTATATTGATTCATAACCGAGAATTCGTTCAATACAATATTTACTATTTCCACAACTGCTTCAATAGTATTGCATTAATTACTTACTGTTGGGATTTGAAAAAGAAAAAAAGGAATACTTACAGGATTAGGTGAATTGCAGTTAAACGCACTCATTTTTTTAAAAAAAACAAGGAATCACTTCCTTTTCCGTCAAGGCTTTCTTTTTCAAGAACGTGTGGAAATAAAAATTCTAAATTAATATATCATACTGTCTATGATCCCGTGAAGCTGTAAAAATGAAACTTCTAAATCAAAGCATTATAAAAATACAGCCATTTCAGTCACCTATTTTGGTACTTGTGAGTTTATCAAAACCATAAGGGGTACTTCTCGTTTAATTAATGTTTAAGGTAATTTAACAAGAAGCAAAGTCTCACAGCAGAAGTACAGAAAAATTCATATATTGTAAATTTGTAGTTATATTATATGGCATAAAAATAATTTTGTGATTACAAACTTGCATTTGCAGTGAACAATTGAACTTGACGTATATCTTAGTTAAGAGGCAAATATTTAATAAGTGGTCTCCTTCACGATTTTCGTAGGACTCTCTTCTATATACCTAAAACTGGTATGTATGTGTTCCTTGTGCTCTATATAACTCGAAACTGACGGTTTTAAGAGGCGGAAGTGGGGACACGCGCAGCTATGACGTCACAAAGATGGCGGCTGACCGTACAAAGTTTTTCTTCATTTCTCGAGTTCTACTGCATCAATTTCGTTATTTGATATGTCATTTGAAAGGTTATATAATTGTCTATGATTGCTCTCTTGAAACCTACTAATTTAGTTTTGCTGTTTTTAAAATATTAATAAAAACTTGTTTTTTTTTGCACAATGATATAAATAAGACCAGATTAACTCAAAAATGAGATTATTTAGCGTAATATTTTATTGCTATCATTAAAACGCGTTTTATTGCCTTCCCAAAATGATAAATATCATCTCTTTACGATAATAAATCAAGAAATTGTAGCCATTACCGTAAAGCAAGTACCCGTGCCGCGCGAACCCAACAACGTTGAGGTAAATCCTAGTCTTTGGGGTAAATGACCTCGCGAGCGAATGACTCGCGTTCGACATCACTCACACGCTACTTGCGATTCAATGCGGACGTGGATTGTTACTTTTTTCGTGGGGACGACTGTTTTTTGCAAGTATTGTTGTATTTAATGACAGTAATATTGATTAATACGAGTTATAAAGGACAACCGTGAATTATGGAGCTGCAAATCTGTTTTGGCTAATATTTTAATAGATAAAACCGAAACACGGGTATCGCTGGTTTCTGAGCACAAATCAAAAACTGCAGTGTTACCAAACAATTGGAAAACCTAAAAATGCAACCACTTTTGGCGATTTAGCAAGTGTGTTTTTGAAGACCGTTATGCCTCTATTCAAAAAAGAGGAATGTCAGAGTGTGCAAATACTTTTCGATCCTTATAATGAACACTCCATAAAATCTGGAACGAGAGAAAAAAGGAAGCAATCAGTGACTCATGTGGGATTGAAAATTGCAGATTCTGGTACTCCTTTACCGAGAAAATGGGATCGTTTTATCCACCACTCCGGCAATAAGGCTAATCTCGCCAAATTTATATCCATAAATGTAGTTCTGCAAGCGGCGAGTCTTGAAGGCGATTTTGAGTTATTGACTGCAGGTGGGTTTGAAGATCCTCTTGATGTTAAAACAAATGTGAACCGAGACATTCGTCATTTAATGTGTAATCGTGAAGAGGCAGACACAAGGTTTGTGATACATGGGATAGATGCTGCCCAGATGGGTTACGAGACACTGATTGTAAACAGCAGGGACACTGACGTCATGTTATTGTTGACCTATTTCTATGAGAAACTACCGCCGAAAGTATGGGTACAATTTGGTACATCACAAAAATCGATCTGTGTGCCTGTTCATGACATAGCCCAATCGATGGGACCAAAAAAGAAAAATTTACTTGCCTTTCATGCTCTAACGGGCTGCGATAGTACAAGCTCACTGTCTGGTTTTACGAAAAAGTCCAGTTGGAAGGTGTTCACCGAATTCACTGTGTTCTTGACGAATTTGGCTCTGAAGAGGAACTAAGAGACGACGTAATGATGAATGGTGAAAAGTTCATAATTAACATTTACTGTGACAAAAAACTTCACTTCAAGCCTTAAACAGCATTGATGATGTAAGAGCTGCAGTTTTTTCAAATATTAAAAATCTAGACAAATTACCACCTTCTAAAGAAGTCCTGAAGCACCATCTACACAGAGCTAATTACCAGGCTTTTATTTGGAAAAATGCAAATACCCCGATCCAAACCTTACCCTCACCAGAAAACTGTGGCTGGAGGTTATATAACAATTCCCATCACAAGCCTGAAACCTCCAATATCTCTGAAAGATATCGAGCTCATATCGTGCCAGTGTAAGACAGACTGCCGGACAGCGAAATGCGGCTGTGCACGCTCAAAGCAAGAATGTATGATAGGAGTATGCCATATTGGAAAAGAATTATGTTTTAATCAGCATAACTTTGAGGATGTTGATGAGTAGTATGTTGATGAGTAGTATGTTGCTTGGCTATGCTCTGTTCACTAAACTCGATAATTCAGTTGTGTCTACATTATCTTATTCATTATTTCATTACTATTTGTACAATGTGATTTACGTAAAAATAAGTGATTTTCACTACACCTTGTGATTGTGAATAGTTTTTATTTGCACTGTTATTATGATTACAATAATACTTTGTTTTGATGTGTGATATAATATAAAAAATAAAAAACGTGTGATATTATAATGTAAAAGCAAACACATATTATAATTATAATTTTATTTGTAAAAAGCACAGCTATTTCTCTTAAATACTTATCATTTTAAAATCAATAGTGAAAACGGCGGTAAAAATCAGATGGTAACATCGAAATATATCGATGGATGGTAAGTACTTTCTTTACAGAATTGGTCATAACTTGTTTTTTTATTATTGCACTACAATGATGTTTATATTTTTGAGAAGGTAATAAAACGGACTTTATTTTTTGCAATAAACATAGGTACACTTAGGTTTCTCTTTATTTAGTTATATCGGTAAATAAGAAAAAGTGTATGAAAAAAAATTATATTTTTGTTAATATTTTAAAAACGACAAGACTAAATTAGTAGGTTTCAAAAGACCAATCATAGACAATTATATACCCTTTCAAATGACATATTAAACAACGAAATTGATGCAGTAGAACTCGAGAAATGAAGAAAAACTTGGTATGGTCGGCCGCCATCTTTGTGACGTCACTGCTATGCGTGTCCCCACTTACTCCTCTTAAAACCGTCAGTTTCGTATTTTATAGAGTACAAGGAACACATACATACCAGTTTTAGGTATATAGAAGAGTGTCCTACGAAAAATCTCAAATGGCTTCGTCGCCTCCGCACTATCTATATGTTAACGACTTTTGTAAATATTTTGCGAAATAAAGTTTTTGTTGGTTTTGTCTTTCATCTCCCATTTAGCTAGGATATTTTGAATAGGTTTTTTCTTGTTAAGTAAGGTTATAGCTACCTAGATAAGTAGATATTTTACTTAAGATAAGCTTTTAGTACTGTTATTTTTCATGCTTTCTACTAGCTAAGCTATGGAAGTTATAAGGTCCCTTTTATGCTGTATATCTGTATGTTTTGTAAATAAATGAGTTTTTGTTTCTGATTTTCATTGGAAACGACAAAAGAGGCTAGAAAACCGCAAAAATAGGCAAGGGTTAGATGTTTGTATGAGAACGGTTGCTTTTAAAGTATTGCTCTAACGTGGTGTTCTTCTCGTTGCCCCCAAAGGGGGCGACGGGGAGACGTCCCCGCAGCGAGGCCTCCTTGACGTGGCTGCTTCCGCCGCCCATTACGATGAGCGGGTCCTTGGGTTGGGCACAGTGCCCTTGGCAGCCACTCCAACTCCCGCTGGGGCGAACAACTACTGGATCACTCCTTCCTCGGGTTTCTTCTCGTTGCCCTGAAGGGGTAACGGGGAAACGTTGCCGGGACGTAGGTCCATGAACGTAGTTTTCTACGCTGCCCGTTAATACGGGCAGGTCGTTGGGTTCCTGCTGGGTGTCATCACCTGCTCTGTCGCGGTCAAGCCCTGCCGAGCAGTTCCCCATGAGGGAAGGCCCAGCGAGCGACCAGCGCTTAGGCGGCGGTGGTGTCGGAGCCGGAGACCAATGAGGGGCCCGCCGCAACCTCCAGGAGGTCTCGCGGCAGGCGCTTCCTGTCCAGGGCATTCGAGCGGTAGGGGGCAAGCTCCCGGATGTGCGGGAGCGCCGACTTATCTACTCGCCCGAACGTGGACTTAGCTAGCCGACAAATAAATTCGTCCAGGCTCTCCATTTCAAGATCTCGTGCTATGGTCGCGTTCCTCACATAGCGGGGGGCATCTACAAGCATGCGAAGCGTTCGCGACTGCTGGGCGCGCAGTCTTTCGCGGAGCGGCTCGCTCACCAGCGCGTACCAAGCCGTTGCGGCATAAGTGAGACGAGGGCGGATGCTCCAACCGAATGAGGTCCCGGTATTTACAAATTTGCTATCTCGCTCGCACATCACCTGTCCTTGTCATTTTGTTCTAGAATTTTCGACAAAGAAAGGTATATAATCGACCGCGGTAGCGACATTCAGTTCAAAGAATCAAGCGGATGTAACTGCGAGAAGAGGTGAAACTCCGAAGGAGCAAATACAAGCGAGAAGAACCTAGCAGAATCAGCAGGGACAGCGTCGTAATTGACCCTTGCAAGGACCTTCACTCGAGCGACAGCATCGTAATAGAACCTCGAAGAAGAAAAGCCTCTCGCGTCTCCCAATCGGAAACAGTACATCGCAAACTACGTTGGTCCTCGTAACTCATCATGTTTTCTTTCACTCCTAGGCGTTACTTCCTCTCGCAAGTCAGTCGTACCATACGATTTACCGCCTCCCCTATAAAACAGTCCACTGCTGCTCTGCCCGCTTGTATGTGGGTCGATCGAAGGCGGCCCACACTAAATAAGGGAGAACATTTTTTTTCAACTTCAAGGTTAAGTTTGTTCTTCAATCAGATTATTGTCACAGATTACTAAATAGTTACTTCGTTTGTTGTAGTCGCTTATTTATGAAGTATTTTGTACCCAAATGTGTTTTTGTACGGATCCTTAGGTGCACGAGTCCGACTCGCACTTGGCTTGTTTTTGTTGGGTGCGTGTAGGACTTCGCATAGCTTAAGGTTTCGCAATCTTTACACCATAATTTATACACGCGAATAGTTTTTACTGTCAAACATGTAGCCTGTGTCATCTAGAAAATAGCATAGGGTAATTCCGGGAGAGATGGACCACGTTTTGTTGCGGATCCAAAAATTTTGATAAGAAGTAAATAAAACTTGAAAAAATTTTCAGATGAAAGTAGTTCTATTAATCTACATTAACATTACAAAAAAATTTGAAAAATATTAACCTTCCTATACTTTTTTGGCAATCATAAAAAAGTCGTCGACCACGGAGTTAGGAGAGATGTACCTAACAATAATAAATATTTTAATACGTAACTAAACTAAAACAAAGAAAAAAAGGAAGAATTTAAACGTATTCAGCTATTTATCTTTTAATTGTGACGGCATCTCCACATCTCTCATAAATATTTTTGAACTTAGTGCAGATTTCGTGAGACCAGCATTCGCAAATTTACACTGTAACTGTTTATACATGTAGGACTCAAAAAATAAAGAATGCTTAATATACTTCAAAATGATTTTCATAAGTATTTGATCCTATAATTAAGACCAAATTACTATGAATATGTACTATAATACAACTAAAAGAGAAACCTGAAGTGGTCCATCTCTCCTTAAAAAAAGTGGTCCATCTCTCCCTAAAAATCAAGGATAGATGGACTAGCCCACAAAAAAAAGTAAAGAGCATAATCGAAAAAAAAATGAGGTAATAATACAGTTTCATAAACACAATGACAAAGCAATTCCGTAATTACTAATGAAAACACGTAATCATGTACATACCTTCAAGTAACACTGGCTGAAAAAAAAACGGTAATTTAAAAAACTAAAAAACCCGCCTGCGTTTCTGTTTAATTTGGAAATGAAAAACCCTAAAACAAGAAAGTCGTCATACCCGATTGCACTTAACTTAAGAAAAACTGTAGCAGTCGGGACCCATTCTAGAAAGTCAGCCGTTTAGTCAGTATATTGGAGTAATCTGCAATGTTATATAGGTATGTGCTCTCAATTCACTAAGCCTCCATTTCTAGAATGGGTCCCGACTGCTACAATTTTTCTTAAGTTAAGTGCAATCGGGTATGACGACTTTCTTGTTTTAGGGTTTTTCATTTCCAAATTAAAAAGAAACGCAGGCGGGTTTTTTAGTTTTTTAAATTACCGTTTTTTATTTTATTCATTTTTTTAGTTTTATTATTGAATGAGTTCATTTGAATTTGGCGCAAAAAATCCGCCATTTTGGTTTTTTTTTTAATTTTGATATACCCAGTGTCATTCTCACAGTAAAAACGTATCTAACGACAACCCTCAAGCTATAACTCATCGAGCCGTTCAGGCTGCAGAGCGTGTCAAACATTTGAATTTGGCGCCAAAAATCCGCCATTTTGTTTTTTTTATTTTGATATACCCAGTGTCACTCTCACAGTAAATACGAATCTAACGACACGTCTCAAGCTAAAATCCATCCAGCCGTTCAGGCTGCAGAGCGTGCCAAACAATTATACATACAAACATACATACATACATACATACTCTCGAAAAACATAACCCTCCTTCTGGCGCAGTCGGGTAAAAATCAGTGACTGCCAAAACATTTGAAAATTGATAAATTAAAAACAATAACAAAAACGCATCGTTTTTTGCTGTCATAGGGAAGAGATAGCTGACAGGAACGTTTTAATGTAGCCACTTCAAAAAAAAAAACATCTTGGTAGTGTTTTAAAGGTGGTCCGTCTCTCACAGTGGTCCATCTTTCCCGGAATTACCCTAGTCCGATACAGTTTTTAAGGGAACTGAAAAAAACAATATTTTTGTGGTTGATTTCTTTTACATCACAACGGATTATTGTGATATTTTGCACAGATATGGTTGGAGGAGGTGAAAAATAACATATACTTCTAATTAGCATAGCTTAAGATAGTTCCCGAAGAATCTGGAGAAAACTCATTTCTACCTACGTGCACGTCGGCGTCGCTACGGAGAAACAGATTAATGTGATTTTTTGTATAGAAATAGTTGAGGGGGAAGCAAGTGACATATACTTCTAATTACGAGAGACCGATATAGTTCCCGAGAGATTTGGAGAAGACCCATGGCTACGCTCGCGAGCCGCCTACGGCTCGCGCACAACTCACCTCAGATATAGTCATTAAAACGATGCCCATGCGAGCGTACCCGCGGGCGCTACGTAGAACAACAAGTACCTGTACAGAGTACCTTGTGGGGCGGAATCGCACAAACAACTTTTATTTACGGCGTCATTATTGATTCTAATACTAAACCAATCTTCGGCGCCTTTATTCAATCACTGTGACTTGTCAACCGACCACGTGTGGGTACAGACGTCGCCGCGGGACGCCACGAGTCAGAGCGTCGTTAGTCCGCTTTGATCTGAGGACGTTATTTGTCGTCAACCGATGACGGGGCGAACAAAGCTGCTTATTGCGTCGTTTCGGTCCGTAGAGCCTACCCGTAACTCTTGCGGCCTGCCACCTCCCGCGGAGAACCACCTTTCAGTGTCGATAGCTTCCAATCAAAAGCTTTTACTTTTCCAGATAATTGATTGCTTGTATAGTTATTTTTTTACCTATTTTGTTCACATAAGTCACACGCACTGCTTTCTAAATTTCAATGTTTCTAAAAGAAGTCATAATATTTAATTTCTTGTCATTATAGATTACATGTATTATAAACAGGTATCAGTTTTGAGCAGCCAAGCGCCAACACGTTTTGTATACTTGTGCAAGTTGTCTTTTTATCTGGATTAAATCAGTGTGAAATTAGCATCGACGCGGAACGGTTCCATTTATCATCCCTCGTCCTTCAGTATTCAAAATTAATCCGGCTCTAAGGATCTAAAATATATGAAGCGTGTAAGTTTACATTTAATATAAATAGTTGATATAATTATTTCGTATTTTCTGTAGATCTAGAACTATGAAATTCGGTAAGTAATACTGTCTTATACTACAATTATTATTATAGGGAAAAATCTGAAAATTATACATTGTAATGAAATAATAAAAAAATTGGTCTTTATTTAAAGTACGTAATCAATTATGCAAGGAACGGCGTTCCAAATTTCGAATTGAGTTATTCGTGTCATGTGGAGTATCATATGAAAGGACTTCATTGGCACAAGCATAAACAGATTTTTAATTATTTTTAAGATGTATTGTTTTCGATCTATTATTTTTATGGTTCCTTATTCAGAGATGTGGTGGTATGGAACCCTCGGTGTACGAGTCCGAATCGCACTCGGCATATTTTTTTGTAGTAATTTACAAAGTTAAATCAAAATAATTAAAGTCATACTAGACAAAAAATAACAAAGAACTTGGGTTTGCATGGGAGATCCGATTCTTCCAGAATTAACGAACTTCAACGTATAGTAGACCATGTATTATAGTATTGTAATGATTTTCACCAAAATCGTTATAGCCATTTTTGAAAAAACAAGTAACCAGTTTTCACTATGGTGGCAACCCTAAATAAACTGAACTCCCCTCGGAGACCGCACCTCCTCACAGGAGCGTCTTCCATTTGTACGGGAGGTACCTTTTATAGGTCTTCCCTCGACATACTACTGATAGCATATTACAGATATATGCTGATTTGAATAGTTGACGTAAATAGTAGGAAACAACTTAGCTGATTTACTAGATCACCTCTTTGATCCTGAACATATTAACTTGCATTTTGTGAGTGTTCCCGGAAAGACTGATGTTCTCATATCCACCTAAACAAATTTAGAATTTAATAGTCATGGATCATCTGTCTTTATCTTGAAACTATAAGTGAGGACATTTTTTTAAATTTATTTAATCTTTCAAATCAAATGCTTCTGGTACGGATGATATCTCACCTGACATGTTAGTTCTGACTTTGCCTTACTCGGTTGGTGTGATAAGGGATATAGGGAACCGGTCTATCGTAATGCATTTATTCTCTGACACGTAAAAGGTAGCAATGGTTACTTCACTCCCTAAGAGCAGCAATATCACTGACTTTAAAGACTTTTACGCCCCATCAGCATACTTCCCTGCATCTCTAAGATTGTTGAGGAAGCTGTCTGCAGCCAACTTATACAGTACTTAGAATGATTAAATATTCTGCTTCCTTCTCAATCGGGTTTCAGAAAGATGCGAAGTACAACAACTGCTTTGATAAATGAAATCGATAATGTCTTTTCTGCACAGGATGTTGGTAGGGGCCATATTATGGTAATTTTTAGATTACACCCGTGCCTTTGATGCAATTAATATTTCTTTACTATTATCGAAGATGACTTACTATATGGTTTGATCCTAAAACAGTTAAGTGGTTTACTAGTTATCTTTGTGGATGTTCACAGCAGGTTAAAATCACTGGTGAGGATGGTAAACCTATATTTTCCAACCCATGCTCCGTTAAAAAAGGGATACCTCAGGGTCGATCCTAGGACCACCACTCTTTATAATGTAGGTATACCGCAAACGTCTGAAAGATGATCAAACATTGCCAGTACCACAAGTATCCAGACGACATATAAATATACTTTTTTTTAACCCTGTGACATAGACGAGGCCATAGAGAAAATAAATGACGATCTTTATAACATTTGTAGGTGGTCTGAAGAAAATATATTGGTACTAAACCCAAATAAGTCGAAATTCATGATTTTGGGAACAAAACATCAAGTCGACAGTATCATAGAGCAAAACCCAATTATAAATATTATTGGAGAGAATGTAGTGCGCGTCACTGAGACACGAAACCTGGGAATACAAATGGATGATGGCCTTCACTTTGAAAACTACGTACTTAATATCGCTCGCAATTGCTTTTATACATTAATAATTGTTGACCGAATACGTGAATTTCTCAGTGTCGACCTTCGCATAAAGTTATGTGACTCACTAGTTTTATGAACAAGCTTGTTGGCTCGAACCGAGCGAATCATTCAAAGGGTCCAAAACGCATGCGCACGCTATTGTTTTAACACCAGTTTTAAACATATAAAAATGACGCTGACTAATCCTATTTTCGGTATTGAAAAGTATGGGCAGCCGGAGTGTCTGTTTGACAAATTGAAATGGTGATCAGAGAACACTACGAATACACGAGTGATTCGAGCTTCCAGCAAGGTGCTGGTTCCATGCAGGCACCGGACGGTGGCATTTCGTGGCAGTTTCCAATTTACTGCTACGAAATTCTGGAACAACATACCAACACCTATGCGGAACTTGGTGAGAATTCACGGGTTCAAATTAAAGTTTAAAAATGTTCTTCTAGAATACCAAAAAAAAACAGTATTAGTAATAAGTCAGACTTATCAGCAGGTAAACAAAATCGTATTATATGTATATCATAAATATAATATATATTACTACAACACGGCTGACCGCATCGTGCACGCAATCGCAGCAGCCCTGGGCCACGATGAAAACCAGCGCTGTGTCGCAGCCGCAGCACAAGCCGCACGCAGTAAACTCGTACGCTGAGTGCGGTCCGTGATTCTTGCAGCACAAATACACACATAAATACAAACATACGAACACACGCACACACACACACATTATACTCTGATAGTCTTTTTGTCCACTTGTAATATTAGGTACTGTTAATTTGTTATTTTTCTCCTCTTTTTTGATTCGTTCCTATATTTTGTATTGTGTGTTTGGTGACAAGGAATCAATAAATGTATTTTGTCTTATGATTTTTTGATTGCGTTAAAAATTTTAAGCGCGATGGGCATTTCTGAGATGGGAAAAAACCATTGAACTCGTGACACTGTAACGTAATGTACTGGCACCGTACCAGGAACACTGGCAGGGACAAAACTTTGTCAACTTAGTCGTTCGCCAGGAACACTCGCAGGGTCAAGACTTATAAAACTGTTAAAACTTTTCACTTCTGTAGATACCCCCGGAGTGGTTAAGTTATTTATTTTATACTTTCTTCTGCTAGCGATTTTTTACTTCGACCGTGTCTCGTTCGTATCCTGTTAATCTGGCACCAGCCCTGCCTCGGTAATGAGAATCCGTCCAGCTTTTTATTTGGGTGTTGTATCGTGGTCAAGATGCCGTCGGTGCCGGTGGTGTTTGAGTTCCACTGCTTCCTCCAGTTTTCCGTGACATTTAAATGTTTATCAGTTTATGTTCGCAGTTCGGCATACCATACTGCGAATATAAACCGACAGAGACTCCATAGAGGGTGGAGAGATTTCAACCTTTGCCTGGCCGGGTTACAGAACTCATTGTGTACCGGGATTTTGCCAGATCTTGTTGGATTTTTTAAGAAAGGCTTCTTACCTTCTCAAAGTTGGTGGAGGTTATTCAATTAAATTATAATAATTGGAAACGCTAAACACATTAAAAAATCCGCCTTGCATTGCAACAACTAAGTACAATTTTGCATTATTACTTTGAGTTTGTGTTAATTTTATTAAAATGTACTAAACTGATTTTGATAAAATTTATATAAACTTCTATTGAACAAAAAAAAGATCATGAAATCAGTTCACAATCTGCGAAGATATTAAAACAAGCATACCAAAAACATACAGTCGAATTGAGAACCTCCTCCTTTTTGGAAGTCGGTTGAAAATATATAATTAATATCTTACTAATAAAATCTTACCAACCATAAAGAAACAAAATATTATATTATTAAAAGCTTACTTATCATAAAGGAACAAAATATATATAGAAAAATCTCACCAACCTTACTTTTATTAATATTTTTTATCTTGAAATTGTTATTATTATTTTATGACTATCAGAAAGAGTGTAATTTGCACCTATTTTGAATAAATATCTTTAATTTTACCATAAAGAAATAAAATATATTTTTAAAATCTTACCAACCATAAAGGAACAAAATATATACTTAAAATCTTACCAACCATAAAGGAACAAAATATAATATAATTAAAATCTTACCAACCTTAAAGAAACAAAATATATAATTAAAATCTTACCAACCATAAAGAAACAAAATATATAATTAAAATCTTACCAACCATAAAGGAACAAAATATAATATAATTAAAATCTTACCAACCATAAAGGAACAAAATATAATATAATTAAAATCTTACCAACCATAAAGAAACAAAATATATAATTAAAATCTTACCAACCATAAAGAAACAAAATATGCTTGTGGCGTTTAGGTTGAGAAAATAGTTTTGTCCTACATGTTATCACGTAACTGTTCGAATAGATTTTGTAAATTAGAGACGAAACAAACGCAGTTGAAGTTGTTGAAACGATTTGACCATCTCAAAATCGACATAGCCAGTTTCATTCCAGTTTTCTGTTTGACAAGAATGCACAAAAAACAATGCAATCTATTGGTGTGCACGCAACCCGCGAGCCAATTGTATGTTTCGTAATTTCTACCATTAAAAGAAGTACAAGTTATAATATCACCTTTAATTTGAAATAATTTGTAGCTCTGGTACACACTTTTCGATAAAAGGTAATTTGTAAAACGCGCTTCTTTCAATTTAAACAAACACAGTTCTAACATAGATCTCACAGCTTTAGTTTTCAATTTTGTGTTTGTGTTTTGTGTTTTGTCCGGCATCTCACTCAGTGTATGGCAACGCTTAAAGTAGTTTTCTGAGCTGAGGATTCCAAACATATCATAGTAACTTCTTTCCATTCGTAGATTATAATAGGTAGACCGTAACTCAATTAAATTAAAATAGTTATACAACCTTTCACAACTTTATTTATACGCTCCAGCCAGCCAGTATTAAAACGTAAGTATACTAGACTTGTCTTTCGCATTTTATTCGCGGACTCGTTTCAGCTGAATCTGTTTTATGGACGCGACGTGAGCCCAGCACCAGTACTTAGCTGATCGTAAATCAGTCCAGTTACCCGCTGTACGTACTCGCGCCGTACGCCGCGCCGTGCCTCTTTACAGCCAGTTAAACTTATGGATGGTTTTGATGAAAGAACCAGGAAGGAACGAGAGGAAACGTTATTATTCAGCGGTGAATAGCGAGCAGAGTGGCGGCTGGCGTCGCGTCGTGGGCGGCTGTGGGTCGCTATAGTTACGAGTACCTTGGTAGGCATGGTTCACTATAAAATGATTTATCCGTTTTCGCTTTTAGTTCCGGTGGTGTTATTAACATGGACAGGATGTTATTCGGCAAAGTAATATTTACCCTAAAAATAAAACACAGCCTAAACTATTACCTACAAATTCTCATCGATAATTAGAAAATCAAAGCCTTACCTTAACAATTGTGAATAAAAAAAAATATAAAAAAATTACAATGCTAAACACGTTAAAAACACCGACCTCAATTATACTGTTTATTTGTTAATTTAATAAAAAATACCAAACTGATTTTGTAACAATTTATATTGAAGCACTATGAAGGCGTAACCTATAGTCTACAAAATTATTTTTTAAATCAGTCAGAAATTGACGGACAAATCGTTGAACATACATAATAAACATATTAAGGTAGGGGGGCGGGACTAGTAGAGCAATTTTTCACTTGAGTGGTCATAGCTGCTCAATGATAAGTCTTTATGGCTTGTTATGCATAATGATGGGTAAGTAATTTATCCTTTTCAAAAAAGTGTCCATGGTAATCTATTTCTTACAAATCGCATTTAAGAGCTACAGCCGTTTAAGTGATGAAAGTCAGAAATGCTCAACGTACCCCAAAGGTGAGGTAAGTTGACCAAGGGTATGAGCCAAACCAATGTTCAGTCATTTGTCTTGAGTAATCTAAGAATCTCTTTAAGTTTTCCTTTTATAAGTCTGTATCATAAAATAAAATAAAAAACATACATTACTTTTCTAAATCGTGGGGTTGATTTTTAGCGTTAGCGTGCGTTGTATAGTTTCTAAGATATTTCGATTGCCCAACTTACCCCTATGCTCAACTAGCCCCGCCCTACTCTAGAACATAGAACCTTCTCCTTTTTTAGAAGTATGTTAAAAATATTATTTTATACGCATTGTCTCTCTCATTTTTAAACGACTCCAAAAAAGGAGGAGGTTTCTCATTTCGACCGTATTATATTTTTCGTCATTTATGAACCGATTATGATGATTCTTTTTTTGTTGGAAAGGAGATATCCCAAGGGTGGTACCATGATAAGAAAACCAGGATCTGATGATGGTACGTCAAAGAAATCGAGGAGAACCTTAGTTTCTTGATTGAAGTCGTTTTTTTTGTTTAACTAACGAGCATACTAACCGGTCCAGTAGTTTTTAGTTTTTAACTTTTTGACACGTTTGTGGTTGAATTTTGTTAATTGTTTGTGTTCAATTCTGTACCATAATACGAGTAATATTCAATGAGATCAAAAAACTAGGCAATAACCACTGTAAAATACACTTGGATGAAGTGATAAAAAATCGAGTGGAAATAGAAATAGCGCCGTTTTGCCAACGCAGCAGCGATTCAGATCGCTGCGAGTTTCGGCAAAAACTAGATACCGTCCGGAAGCCGGTTTCACAGAAATTTTTTTTCACCAACTTTTTTCGTTCAAAACCATTGACTGGCGCGAGTTACACGGGCAGCTCCACGTTTGGTAAAAAGTAATAAAGGAATGAAATTCCGTTGCAAAAATATACAAGCTGAAAAAAGACGCCCCCCGGGAACTTAAACAAGGGTGGGGGGGGGGGGGTATCGCATGACGAAAAACTTTTCCCTAGCATTTTTTTCAGCTTCCATACAAATCAATCGGCTTCAAAGATAAATCAGTGACCGTTTCTGAGAGAAAGTTGCACACCGTGTTTAAATTAAGGGAGGGGTCTTTTTACAATCTGCACTTTTTATTTTATCTGTTTTAAGCTATTGTATAGCTTTTATCCCGGGCTTTGAGCGCGGCGACCGAATCAAGAAATTTCGTAACGAAAATAAACCCTAACACCCCACGCTCGGCCAACACCCAACACTGCGAAAAAGTTATCAAACTTAAACCTAAAATACATTTTGATGTGTCTAAAATTGGAATTTCTTAGAGTGTCATCCGTGGAAAAGTTACAGCAAAATTAGTAGTGCTAAGTAATAATTCCATTCCATTAATTATTCCAAAAAATAAAGTAATACATAATCCCGCTTGCTACTAATTCGCTCGCTTGAACATAGTTTTATGACTGTCTTCGAGGGTGCGCAGTGCGCCAGCCGCAAGCGGCTCGCGAGCGTGGAGAAAAGTAGCTTATATGTTAATCCAGATCCTACGCTGTCTACCTACCAAATTTCAGCCAGATATGATCAGTAGTTACTTAATTTTCAAGCGACTTCCAAAAAGGAGGAGGTTCTCAATTCGTCTGTATGTTTTTTTATGTTTGTTACCTCAGAACTTTTGACTGGGTGAACCTATTTTTATGATTCTTTTTTTATTTGAAATCTAGTACTTTCCGTGTGGTCCCACATAATTTTTATCAAAATCGGTGTAGTACTGTAGTAGAAAATTAACAAAAACCAAAAATAATAATGAAAAAATGTACTAATTTGTTGCGATGGAAGTCGTTTTTTTAACGTGTTTAGCGTTTTCAATTATTGCGTGAACATGAAGTTTTTATGTCTGTCATGCTGTCGAGCGTGGGAACTATGTCGGGCTATGGTAATTAGTAGTCAATTAGATAATCAGTATTAATTAGCACGTCAATCCTTCGCTTCATTGCAAAGTGACAGAAATTATCATAAAAGAGAGAAAGTTAACAGCTATCCCACGGGAACCACGTAAGAAATCTGGATAAAAAGTAGCCTATATGTTAATCCAGGACTTAACCTATATGTGTCTAAAGTTTCATCCTGATCTGTTCCGTGGTTGAAGCGTGAAAGAGTAACAAACATCCATCCACACATACAAACTTTCGCGTTTACAATATATATATTAAAGTACAATATAATTTTAATAAATACAAGCAAAATATTTGAACTAAGAAGTCTCTGGTTGATTACGTAAACAGAGAAGTATCATTCCGTAACCAAACTTATTGTTAGACGACGAGTACTCAATAGATATAGACACTTTTTGCCTGTAAAAAGATTATTTAATTTTATCTATGCTGTACACTCAAACTACAAAATAGAAAAAAAAAACTAATGCCGACCGCAGCTGCTGATGCTATATTAA
Source organism: Coleophora flavipennella (assembly GCA_947284805.1). NCBI lineage: Eukaryota > Metazoa > Arthropoda > Insecta > Lepidoptera > Coleophoridae > Coleophora > Coleophora flavipennella. The sequence goes on from OX369275.1 coordinate 788,391, forward strand.
ATTTTAAATATCGAATGAGCCGCCATTCAATTTGCCGCGAAATCTGCGCCCGTCGTAAAGATGTGTACACTGGGAGATAAAATAACCGTTTCGCGAAGACACGGATTTGAGTGAAAGTGTGAACGAGGTTCACGATTTGTTTGATTGTTCAATTGGTAAGGATTTATTTTGAGCTTCATCGCTGAATCCAAGGAAATCGACGGATAAAAATACAGGGTTACATTTTTCTCATTTGCCATGTCATAATAATAAAACAACATGTACAAAGACAAGGTGTCTTGTATTTTTTTTATTTTGTTTAGAAGACATATTTAAGATATTTATATCGCAAAATAAAGGCATTGATAAATATTGTATGACAAAGTTATCATATTTTCCATAAAAAGAACACAAAAAATCCTTTAACATATTTTTGTCACACGAAAATAAAAGTATTATGATATTATTATTACAGAGAACCGGCAATAAAAATTCACAACGGGCGGGAAACAGCTGATATTAAAATGTAATAAAATGCTTCCGCAGCCGCCGATATTCTTTTGTGTTGCGGACACGGGCGGGACACGGGCCTGACGCGGGAAACATACGGCTAGGAAACTTTCACATTTATTTATTTTTCAATACGGTTGCTCGAAAAGTGGTCCTTTATATACCAGTCAAGTGTGCGCAAAAATGATTTTACAGCACACGTGCTTTTACTTTACCACTTTTTTTAAATTTCTAGCTCGGAGCTCAAAACTTGCTGTAGCATAGGAAAGTTTAATAGTTTATTGACTGTTACTTTTAAATGAAATAAAAATAAAATAAGTAATTTCAGGAAGTAGGTGTATATTGAACATGCTTGTCGCTTCGATCCTTTTAGTTTCACTACTTTTGAACGGTGTCTTTTCGAAAGAGTTTTAGCATGCCCTGTATACATCGAAGTCGGGAGATACCTACAGTAAAATAACTGTTTAAATAAAGGTAGCGGATACGTTCGGTGTACAGGCCCGTGTGTTTCCTCCGCGAAGAGAGTCCGCGGGGCGGCGCTGCCGGCGGCGGCGGGGATCAATCGATAGGCCGCCCGTTGCCAGGCAACGATCATGTTGCAAAATAAACAATCAGCAGTGGGCCCGGCCGGGAGCAAATTTACTTTCTTATTTTATTACTCGTGTAAACATTTTAGATCGATATTATTGGATTATTTACTCGGAGCGCCCTTACATCGTTGTATTATGTTATTTTGATTTCGTTTCCTTGGCATTCGTGGTACAATCTTGATCGTTTCAATATGGTTGTTCTACCGCCGTGTGTTCCGACGCAGTGCGGCAAGGAGTTCCGCTTCTCGATCCGGAAGCCCAGCCCAAATTATCCTTATGGGTACAAGGCAAAGCGGGCGCGCGTCGTGCCCGCGTTCACGATCCAGGCGATGCAGCACAACACGCGCGTGCTGCCGCCGCCGCGCTGCGGCGTGTTCGACCCGCTGCCCGCGCGCCCCACGCTCTTCCGCAAGTGCTACAAGCGGGGCGAGTTTCCCGTCTCCATCGAGTTCACCACCGGTGGCAAGCGGCTCAGCTGGAAGGTAAATAACACATTATGGTTGTGGTCAGACGTCACAACACGCGCGTGCTGCCGGTGCAAAGTATACAGCTGTCACAACATGCTGAGCTCAACAGTGGAGCTCGACAGGCGCTAGAATGAAATCAATTATTCTTGTGGTAAGAGTGAAACAACAGAAGCGTTTAACAGCCGTCAAGATAGAGCAAATAAGAGATAGCTTTGCTTCATTAAGTTCACCACCAGAGGTAAGTAATATTGTAGTTCTTGTTGTCAGGAAGTCACTAGACACACTTATGTACACTCGACGTCAAAGATATATTTACATTTAAAAGTTACAAAAAGATCGTTACACTTAAATTTTTTTGTTTTTTTTTTGAGTATTTAAAAGTGTTTGTAAGCGCCTATTCAAAATAATTTATTTTGATTGATTGATTGATTGATTTGAGTAGTGTGACAAATACATGTTTACGTGATATATGAAACTTTTATATTATCACTCCATATGTGCCTAATATAATGTTCACTCTTCTTTACCCGTGGAAGTTGCCACATTTTCTGACCAATATTTGATAATGTTGGTTGGTTGTTGTTGTTGTATACGTTAATGAGCACAATGAGAGAGAATATCATTCCGTAACTTATCATAATATAAACAAATATTAGCCAGAAAATGTAAATAAATGTATATAAGCACATGAAGTAAAAATATAAAGTATCATAAATCACATGAATAAGTATTTATCACATAGCAACTTGTCAACTTGTCACTGACTCGCACTTGGGCGGGAAACTGAATGTTCCGAGCCCGTACAGTGACACTCGTACAAAATGAACTGGAATGTAGGCATTACTGGTGCCCACGGGACTTAAAATTATGATATCTAACAACATTACCCTCCAACCCAATAGTTGGTTGATCCTATTTGCAGAAACTTTCTTGGTCAAATTTAGCCAGTTTTCGATGAATGTGATGTCAAAGAAAAAATAAATTACAACTTGAAAGATAAAAATCCTTTTTTTTATTCAAAAATTGACCTTGTTCAGATTGTAGTTAGAATGAAAACTTTGAAAGTTTGTCGTAAAAGTGAACACAACTAGAGACAGGCTGTGGCATAGTCCTTATCCCCCCCCCCCCTCCGCCGCCCCTCCTGACCCACTTCTCGTTTATGAAATGAACTCGAGCTGGATCCTGTTTACTGTTCAGTCAAGCGGTTGGCACCAATTCTGAGAAACGAACTGATGACTGTAAAAATCCTCTCGGGTATAATTTGTTTTCTTCCTCGCGCTATTAAATATTAAAAAAATATAACTGTGAGCTTCAATTTTCCCTGCGACAATGATTACACAATAAAAATAACTTATTTGTTATTCAATCAATCTTCATAAATAATATTGCTACGTAATTGTTCTTGAAGAGAAAATTAAATATTTCTTGGGCTAGGAGTACAAAATTAGGTCTGTTGAAACCTATAAATTAATTACTACTTACAGGAAAACAGGTAAGTCACTTTCCAGTTCTTTTTCTTTTAATGGGACATTGAACAATATTTTTCTAGGATCTTTATTTTTTAAATGGGACATTGAACTCTATTTTTCCAATCGCTGTCTTTACACGCACGCAAGCTACTCGCGTGAGACAAAGTCAGCAAAGTTTATAATATTTTAAATTGGTATGTGAGAGAACGTAAGTAAAGTATATTAGTACGTTACGAAACGTAAGTGTAACTGACTGTGGCAAACATTGACGTCATATAAAAGAAATAAATGAAATCAGTGGTAGCAAAAGATAGTTTTTACATTTAGATAAAAAAAATTGCAATGTATACACCTAAGGTAATGTAAATTAATTAACCCTTGATGTGGTAAACTAAGACATAAAGTATGTATGGAACAACAAACATCATGGTTGCAATGGTTTTATATCCGAAATTAACCTATAGTACCTACATGAATGATAGATAGATAGATAGATGCGAACGCTACTTCATTTTGAAATATACGCCTTTACCGCTAGTGTTTTTGCTCGAAGGTGCCGATTGAGAACTTGGACTTTCACCACTACCTGCCTATGTTCTTCGATGGACTCTCGGAGGGAACCTACCCGTACAACTACATCGTGGAGCAGGGCATCAACGACCTGGTCGCTAAGGGCTCCTACAAGGTCCTGCCTGTGGTGCCGCAACTGATCATACCTATCAAAAGTGAGTTTCGAAGTTTAATTAACGGTCAACCGCATATTTTACCAGTTCAGTATGAAGATAACTCCTTAGAGAGCGAGCCCAATTTATGCTGGCAGTTGACTAATATACCTACCCACAAAATATGTGTCATGAACATTCTATATTTAGTATTTTGTGGTGCTATCTACACCCGCTCCCGCCAGGGTATCGATTTTGAATGTTAAAAAAAATCTACTTGCAAATCAAAATATAATAAAAGTTCTATTAAATCCTAGAAAAATTGAATCGAACTGAATTAAATATCTCATTAACTCATATCGAATCGAATTTCAACTGAGATCCTTAATATACTAAGGTTAGGTTTAATCGCTTCTTTTATTGAACTTGTCAAGCTGTAGGTACTGATCACTAGTTATTCGATGTTGATGTTGAATATGTTCAGTTATTATTTTCCTCTTGGCAAACAAACGTTAAAAAATCAAATACAAAGGGGTTGGAACATTTTGACAAAATTGTACACATTGTAAGTTTTTTCAAAACATGACGAAAACTTCCTTATATGTTTTCGATTGTATTTGCGTTTGGATTATATTTGCATTCCCGATCAAAATACATTAAAAAGATACCTTAATATGTTCATAAAAAAATTGTATGTTATATCGTGTGCGAAAGATTTTGAAAAAATGTATGTAGGCTTAACTTATCTATTTGAACCTTAAATAGTCATTAAAGTTTCTTGTTCTTTTTTCTGATGGCACTTGCCGATGATGCCAAACATGGAAGCAGGCTTACCAAGATTCCCTAACGCAATGAGGATGTGGCTCAAAGCCGCAACACATCAATGCTGTTAACACTGATGTTTGGCGGCAAGATATAGATGGTAGCTAGATAGGCTGGCGTAACATATGCCTTTCCACCGACCAAGCCGAGTCTTCAAAATGAGACCCCGCCGGGAATCGAATCCGCGACCTCCTCATGTGAAGCTATTGGACTTTCAATTGCATTATGCCATGGAGGCGATTATACTTTCACAATAAGAAAGTACGTCATATGTAATTTAAGATCATTGCCTTTGTCTGTGGGTGGAGTAACAGCTAATTCTTCCTATTGTCAGCCAGCATCTCAACGTATTAATACGACACTACAGCAGCTTTCTCCTAATAAGAAAAAATCATTATGTGCGACATGTAGTACAGTCAGCCTCAGGAGGAGTGTCTAATGTAAACTAGCGTACTCCTTACAGGTAATATTTCTTGGCTTATCATCAAAACAGCTCATACGTCCCTATACCAAGGGACTGAAACCTACCCTGAATTTGGGCGATTAGGCCTTATTCGCCCACGCGAGCCCAGTGCGGAACATTCGAATTTCTTCGCAAGCGTGTGCAGGTTCTTTCACAATGTTTTTTTTTTCAACGTAAGAGTGTTAGATAAACGTACATATGAAATCGAAATTCGAAAACACATTGGTACGCGGTAGGATTCGAACCACAACCTCCCAGGCAGGAGGTGGGGGTAAATTACTAAAAATATAATTCCACTCAGATGCGCTGGCCACCAAGAGGCCGTCGGTGATTTGTCACGTGCTGCGCTGTATTCAGATGATCGTCACCGGCTGCGACAAGGTGGGCGAGGCGCTGGTGCCCTACTACCGCCAGATCCTGCCCACCTTCAACCTCTTCAAGGAGAAGAACCGTGAGTACTTTATGAGTATTATTATAATCATAGTTCACTGCCACATCTAACCGCTTACGTGGCGTAATGGTTAGTTCATTCGCTTTACACCAGAAAGTCGATTCTGCTTGGCTAGCTTCTTATTTATGTCTTGCCGCCAAACATCAGTGTTAACAACATTGATGTGCTCCGGCTTGAAGATAAGATAGCCAGTTCTCTATTGCGTTGGGGAATTTTGGTAAGCCCACTTCCATCTTCGGCATCATTGTTACTTACCATCAGGTGAGATGATGCCAAGGGCTTACCAATTGTAAATTTAAATAAATACTGCTACATGGGTTCTGCATCCAGACTATTGTTACCAACTGCAATTATAGTGGTTGAGATATCCAAATCCAAATCTTGCCCACATTCAACCTTTTCAAGGACCGGAAACGAAAGTGATATATACATAGCATCATGAATACCATAAAATACTGCAACCAGATGATTGTCAACGGCTGCGCCTGAGTGAGTGAGGTGTTGGTGCTTAACTACCGCCAGATCTTAGCCCCTCAGCTGTACATTAACCATAACTATGATTTCTGTCATCTGCGCAGCTGCGGGACGGCAGATGTGCAGACAGGGGTCTTTAAAGGGTTCATTAAAAAAAATGATTTTTCACTTAAAATTTTTCAGATATGACTAATCTTCTAATAGACCCGATATATATATATATATATATATATATATATATATGAGGGTCATTGAAAACGCGACCAATACCAGCTCGAGATAAGTTTACATAGTTACACTTTGTTTGGATCAAACGTCAGGTATTAGTACCTGGGTGAAACCGGTGGTGGCGTGACGATCGCTTGTACTCGTGAGACGATCGTTTGTGGTAGCAAAGATGATGTATTAACGGAAGGCTGTTTGTGCTGCCACACTGAGTTGAGAATTTATTAGATCTGTGGAGAAGCCAGATTAGCTGGACGTCAGTCTCGGAGCGGACACTTTTTGACGGAGCGTCGAGCAGAACACATGCAGTGGTGATCTGTGAGAAAAATGGACGTGTCACGCCATCGCTGTGATCACCGCGTTTGCATCCATTGTTATCCAAGGCATCCTGTACAATTTCGATTACCAAATGATCAAGACTATTGAAGAAGGACCTCTGTGATATAGCTGCATTGTTATTTCGACACCTACAACCGAAATAGTTAAGGAGTGAACCACGAGGCCATCCATAACCTAACCATCACCCACACCTTTGACATCAGAAGTTGGATAGTTCCCTGCGCTCGCAACAAGTGGACAACGACGGGAAAATGTGAAAATTGATGATGGAGCAGCGAAATAAAAACCACTGGCAACAATTCTTCGTGCTACAGAACCAGAACATGCTGCGATTGATTGAGGCTATGCGAGCACCATCCTACATCTGCTGCAATCACATTGACAGAATTGACCCCGAATATACCTGAAGCTAATCCACGTGCACGGTGCACAACTGTCGACATCTCCCTTACGGAACGACCATTGGAATGAGGTGACAGCGTGGGCTGCGCTGGCAGCAGCGGAGATGCACGCGAGCGGCGCGTGCGGCTTCTGCGAAGTGCGTGATGTACGCGGTGCTACGAAAATCCGGTGAGTCGTACCCCGTTTGTTTTGATAGTGGTACTAGTACAAACGTAGTACTATTACCTAATCTGTGGTGGTACTGAGTGTTCTCTCGTTAAGGAAGGTTTCGTGTATAGACTTTCGGGAGTGTGTTCAGTACAAACGCACGATTGACTTTTATAGGCAACGCTCACGTTTACTGTACAGAACAAATATTGAGTAAGGGTAGTATTGACGGGAATCATTCAGAATTTTTATTTTTTTGTTATGCCAAACGAGTACCTACGTTCCAACCTACGTACAACAATACGTGCCAACAATATTATGATCGGTTCAGATATTTTAAATCTAGGATTGACGGTATTCTTAAACGAGTCTGTCAATAACAAAACAGCTTGACTGTCGGTAAGGATGCGAATAGAGTAGTTAGTCCCTTACCCTTCTAGTAGTGATTGCATTAGCAGCCAAAATGATGCCTTGTAGTCCTTCAAAGTGCTCTTTCACGTGCTTTCGGATAGTTCCTTGTGGCACAGCGTCGTGATTCAACGGTAGATTTAAAAACTAGAGTTTTGGTTATACAAACCTAAACCAGGATAGAAAGTATTGAAATCCCTTTAAGCTTTTATAATATTGAGACTGACATTTTTACATGGAGTAAAAAAAAAAAACCTTTATTAGCTTTCGTAGTATTGGGACTGATATTCTCATTGATCATAGGCCAAAGTTGTTGCCTATTTTTAATAGCTTTCGTGATGAATTTGTCGAGGGCATCCTTAATGCCCCGCTATCATATAGACCCTATGTAGGTATGAGTTTCGGGGACCCCAATAAAATATTTTGTTTACCAATTGTAAAAAAAAAAAGAATAATAACAGGGTAGTATGCGGAGTGCAGTGATGAACGTCTTACGGCTGATGTGATGATGATACAGGATTCATGGGCTGGAGGCTGCGAATGTCATAAGCCCCGAAGCTTTCCCTTTTTGACGGCCTTATCATGCTGGTAAAGAAAAAGGATAGCATAGAACGCAAGTGTTGATAACCGTGAAAAAAAAATGATAACAACATGCCTGAACGGAAATTGCTTCCTCTGATAGGTTGGAACATCGATTGACTTCATAGGTGGTCACTATTTAACCACGTCAGGCATAGCTAGTGGTTACATCAGGTGCATTCTTTACCTATTAAATCGAAATGACTGATTTTGTAACCTCTGTTCAAATACGTCCACGTGTCATTCGATCTACGTAATGCCCCCTTGTATTTGAACTTACGTTCATAAACGCTTTAGGCGCGTGGCAACGGTCAGGTGAATCTTAGCACGTTTAAACGTTGGTACTCTTAGTTAAGTGTCCTTTAAAATATGCTCACTTCCTTCGAGTATAGTAATGAGATTTCAATGTTACAAGTCCTTCCATGATGATCATTTGGCAGCAACCAAACTGTTGGGTTAACCGAGTTACGAAGTACAGCCTCCTGGAGTTGCTTCTAGGTACGAGTAAAGTAGCCTAACCTCTAAACGTCATGTTTGTCGATTACACACACAGGCTGTAATTTTATCTAAGTGAAGCACGACAACATACTAGTGATAATACGAAGAGTAACGCATCCTATTACAGGAGTTGTTAATCAGCTTGCTGCTGATGTGATAATAGACATGGGCCTCCCCCATGTTGGAGCGGTTTCACCAATTGTAAAAAAAAAAAAAAAAAACAAAAAAAAAAACGCTACGCTTGGCGGGCTGTTTGGCGGTACAGTATGAGCGTGAAGGACGATGTTGCTTGTCCTCAAATTTTTAGTCCCTTAGTAACTTCTTGTGAAACCCTTGGGAAGAGATGGGGTGGTGTATTGCTCTGAGGCAGCGCCACTGGCTGATTTCTAGACAAAAGCTTAGTTTCACAAGTTACCTAACTTTGTGTTGTTACAAATGGAGAAGCGTTACCTACCACTTTAGATATCAAATACCGTCAGTTATTGAGGACAGACTACGTTAAATGCCCGATAGTGACAGTATTATTGACTTGGACAGAATTGATGATGGAGAGACTGAACCTCGACCATCTACTAGTGCAGATTAAGGACTTTTGTACTTGACCGTGATTTTAACGTTCACTAGTTTGTATTTTGAACCTTAGACGTAAACAATTTTTCGCAACTGGATGCCAATAGCCTCAGCCATTCGTAGACGTAGGCGTAAAACACCGAGTTGATTTTCTCGTTGCTGTGCGGCCACAACTGTGTGTGGCGTGCGTTTGGCTCGCAGGCGTATCACCGGGGAGGTGATGTTGGCAATGACCAGAAAGAGGTGATGTTTGAGATCGCCGCATGGAAGCGATAGTGTGGTTGGACACCGGAGGGAGGTGGTCCAAGAGTCGCCAGGTAGGGTGACTGTGTTTTTGGGCGGACACCTGAGAGGTTGTCTGAGAGTCGCCAGGTCGAGTGACTGTGTGTTTGGGCGGGCACCGGATGGAGGTGTCCAAGAGTCGCCAGGTTGGGTGACTGTTGTTTGTTTGGGCACCGGATGGAGGTGGCCCAGAGTTGCCAAGATGGGTGACTGTTGTGGTGATACAAAATAAGGAGCGTAACCAAACCAAGTTAGATCCCAAATACCGAGGGCCGTTCAGGGTCGTAGAGGTCTTAGAAGGTGACAGATACAAATTACAAGCTTTGAATTTGAGACGAAGTTACAAGTATGCCCATGACCGTTTACGTAGTATGTCCGAAGGTTATTTGCCTCCGGATGTTGACGATGAATCTGGTGCAGAGGCGTCTACCTTTCAATGTTAATTGTATTGACAGATCGTAACTCAATCAATTGTGTACAGTTGTAATTTTTTTCTTTATCGTTTATTTTTGTGTGTAGTACTGAAGTATTCCGACATGTTTCAGCGGTAAATGAAGAGTGCTGAATGGCGCTATATGTTTGCATGAATTGGCTGCTGCTTGTTTTGTCAGACTCGTTCTGTCATGATGTGTAGCAGGTACATTCGTGTTTTTGTAAAAAAGAAGTATACCGTTTACCGGCTAAAACTGTTGATGGTATTCCGTCGCCTGTATAGGTGATGATGGTATTCCGTCGCCAGTATTGGTGATGATGGTGTTCCATTGCCTGGATAGGTGATGATGGTATTCCGTCCCCTGTATTGGTGATGATGGTGTTCCATTGCCTGTATTGGTGATGATGGTGTTCCATTGCCTAGATTGGTGATGATGGTATTCCGTCGCCTGTATTGGTGATGATGGTGTTCCACTGCCTAGATTGGTGGTGATGGTGTTCCGTCACCTGGACTGGTGATGATGACTGATTGGTATTCCGTCGCTTGGCGTTAGTGATGATGATTCTTTGTGGTGTCCCGCCACCCGGATGTGGTGATGTTTAGTTCTGGTGTTCCGTCGCTTGTGATTTGCGATGATGATTATGTTCCGTTCTATGTGCCCCTAAAAGTTGTAAATGGTTGTAAGGTTTCAAGCCTTGCAGCTGTGATTTACCTTGGAGACCTAAACTGATTTGAGATTGTTTGAGTTACGATGCTAATGCTGAGGTTTATTTAGTTTACGAGAGTGAAATTATTTTGGTTTTTTTTGAGACTGTTAAAATATGTCATTACCATGATTGTAGTCTTGAATTAAAGCTTCACATTATTAGTGTTGCTTTTATTCCTTGAGCTGTGGACCTTCCTAATGAAGGTCAGGATTGGCCGAACGAAATGGAATCTACTGGTTACCCTTTTCTTTTTCAGGTTAGTCACCCGAGGACGTGTGACTCGCAGGATGGCCGTGTCGGAGGGTCATTGAAAACGCGACCAATACCAGCTCGAGATAAGTTTACATAGTTACACTTTGTTTGGATCAAACGTCAGGTATTAGTACCTGGGTGAAACCGGTGGTGGCGTGACGATCGCTTGTACTCGTGAGACGATCGTTTGTGGTAGCAAAGATGATGTATTAACGGAAGGCTGTTTGTGCTGCCACACTGAGTTGAGAATTTATTAGATCTGTGGAGAAGCCAGATTAGCTGGACGTCAGTCTCGGAGCGGACACTTTTTGACGGAGCGTCGAGCAGAACACATGCAGTGGTGATCTGTGAGAAAAATGGACGTGTCACGCCATCGCTGTGATCACCGCGTTTGCATCCATTGTTATCCAAGGCATCCTGTACAATTTCGATTACCAAATGATCAAGACTATTGAAGAAGGACCTCTGTGATATAGCTGCATTGTTATTTCGACACCTACAACCAAAATAGTTAAGGAGTGAACCACGAGGCCATCCATAACCTAACCATCACCCACACCTTTGACATATACAGTGGTGGACATATAATTAGAAAAACTTCATATGAATTATGGAAGTATAAAATCAACTGGCCATAATATGAAAAATATGTAGATTCAATAACTAATAATCATGTAAGAGTATAGCCACACAGTTAAATTACTCATAATATATTTTTTTAAAAATACCTATATAACCTTTAATCACAAAAAGAATTTTAACCTTATTTAGGTCTATTTTCAATTACTGGCCGCTTGGACGCCTAATTAGAAACACATTAGAAAAGCATCCATGACTCGTTCCATTTTTGAAATTGAAAGAAAAGTCTTCTTTCTTCGCCTTTTCTACTGCTTTGGCGGCAATTAAACATCAATTTCGAATTTTCTGGTTAATAATTTTTTTTTTAAATGGGTAAAAATAAAAGTTGTGACGCGTCAACTAGGCAAATAATTGTTTATTTGCATTTCGATGAAAAGTGGACATACAAAACAATAGCTGACCATTTGAAATGTTCTGTAAAGAAAGTTTTTAATGCTATTGACCATTATAAAAGACACGGAACCATTGAAAATGTTCTGAGAAAGTCTCGACCGAGGAAAACATCGCCCAGAGAAGATATGCGAATCATACGTGTTGCTAAACAAGACCCATTTAAAGGTTCCAACCAGATTAGAAATGAAGTTTTTTCGCCTGATGACCCTAGAAACGTCTCGTCAAAACTGGTACGCCGAAGATTAGTGGAAGCTAAATTGTTTGGGAGGGTTTCTCGAAAAGTACCGCTTCTTACCAAGCAACACTGAGAGAAGCGGTTGTTATTCGCGAAAAAATATGTTAACTGGACGGTACGAGAATGGAAAAAAGTGTTATTCTCAGATGAAACAAAAATAAACATGGTAAATTCAGACGGAAAGCGCTATGTTAGACGTCCAATAAACCATGCTTTCGATTATAAATATACAAGGAGCATAGTCAAACACGGCGGTGGAAATATCAAAGTATGGGGATGTTTTTCCGGATGTGGTGTTCGACCCGTTCGAAAGATTGAAGGTACAATGGATCAGTATCAGTACAAAAACATCTTAGAGGAGACAATGATTCCCTACTCTGACGACCATTTGCCTGTAACCTGGATCTTTCAGCAAGACAATGACCCTAAACACACGGCCAATAGTGTCAAATATTTTCTTAGGGAACAGCATATTTCCGTTTTGGACTGGCCGGCAAATAGCCCGGATTTAAATCCTATAGAAAATCTGTGGTATATCGTTAAAGAAAAAGTCTCAAACAAACGCAGCACTAGTCAAAATGAACTTTACGGATCTTTTGTCGAAGCATGGAACTCAATCCCACTCGAAGAATGTCTGAAATTGCTTGAATCAATGCCACGTCGTTGCAGATCTGTCATTGACAACAAAGGCTACGCAACTAAATATTAATTATAACTATATTTAGTAGCCTGCGATTATTATCACGTAAATAATATAATTCTGATTACATATACTCATAAACTATTTAAATTTTCACGGTATTTTTCTGTTGTTTCTAATTAGTTGTCCATTATTGTTGATTCCTTAAAAGTCGTTTGGTTGTTTGTACGAAACTAATATTTAACCGGCAGTTGTTTAGTCGGATTTTTTGTGTTTTTCTAGTAAATTATAAGTCATTGAACATATTTTATGCTATTTGTGGTTTCATTTCTAAATTAAAAGTGTTACAGAAAAGTATATTGTATAATGTTAAGATCCGTTGGAAGTGTTTCTAATTATATGTCCACCACTGTATATATATATATATATATATATATATATATATATATATATATATATATATATATATATATATATACTTTACTTATTTTACTATACTTACTTTACTAGGATATCCTATACTTTATCATACAAAATAATTATGGCAATATTCCTACAAAATGTACCCAAATGTGTGGCTCAAAAGACGGCCGTTTGAAAGTAAGGTCACCTCAATTATGGTTTTTTAAAACATGTTTTCATGCAAAATCAAACACTTACATATGTCATACAATGAAAAAATATATAAATATATACTTGAGCATGTTTTTCTGTTAGAAATACACGAATCACATAAAATAATGTTAACTTCAAAAGGAGCTCGACTACTGTGCACGCGGTGCGCACGCAACCGAACACGTGCGTCTCTTTCACTCGGCAGCAGTGTTTTGACACATTTATTGTACTTTATTATCGCTTTTCAGACACTTGGCTTATTCTAGTCCTGCTTATTCTTGTTTTTTATGGGAAAGAAAAGATCGCGATAAAAATCCGATAAATTATAAGCGATGAATGACAAGCACATGGATCGTAGAACAGTTGGCCGTTGGGCAGTAAAGTTCTCGAGTAGCGACCGCGCACTGGAAAGCGTGGCGTAGGCAGCCCTCCCACTCGGTGGACCGATGAACTGGTGAAGGGCGCAGAAAGACGCTGGATGCGGGCAGTGCAGAACAGGTCGTCGTAGAAATCCTTGGGGGACGCCTTTGTCCAACAGTGGACGTCCTTCGGCTGATACAATGATAATGGTGAATGACAGCGGTGGTGACGACAATCGGTTCCATAGGACGGTTGGTGTGCAGACGTATGTTGAAACATATTTTGCCTTGAGACGGTAATTAATAAACTTTCATTCAGAAAAGATATCGTACTTCATGCAGAGTACTATCATCATCGTTTCTTGTCTCTGCTGCACTGCGTCCATAACTATTATGACCTTTATCGTTATAACCCCTTTCCTTACCACCTTCTGCAAGATACGAGTATGTTTTGCTCTTGATAACCTTACATTTGTTTCTCCCAAAATGTCAGGTATATTTTTAGGGTCCCGTACACCATACACCCAACGGGTGACCACCGGGATTCTATTACTGAGCCTCCGCTGTCTGTTCGTCTGTCAGCAGGCTGTATTTCATGAACCGTAATAAAGAGACAGTGAAAATTTTCACAGAATTTGTATATTTCTGTTGCCGCAATAACAAAAAATACTAAAAATTAGAAAATGTTAGAAAAATAGAAGGGGTCGCTAACAAAAAACGTGTTTTTTATAGGTATATATAAATATTTTTGATTTAGCTCTATCGTAAAAACGGTAATATATACAAGCGTGACACTTGGTTTGATTACAGTACTAACATAACACTGAAGTAGCGTAGGCAGGCCTCCCACGCGGTGGACCGACGACCTAGTGAAGATCGCGGGAAGCCGACGGATGGCAGCGCAGGACCGGTCGTCGTGGAAATCCTTGGGGAAGGCCTTTGTCCAGCAGTGGACAATTTCCGGCTGATATGATGATGATGATAACACTGAATTAAAGTAACAAATAATAAAAATCGGCCAAGCGTCAGTCGTACTCGCACAAGGAGTCCGAACTAAATGAAAAAAAAATCATTTTTTGTCGCTCGCGTTGTTTTCTTTCGTTTATAATGCGAATAGGTATCACTGTTACTATACTAAATATATGATATTTAATTATACGATATTTGTCTGGTGGTACGGCATCCTTGAAGTGCTAGTCAGACTCGCACTTGGCCGGCTTTTCTGGTCTAAAATTAATGACAAACGTATTTTAGTAACACATCTTAAAAGACAAAGCCACGTTCGCTCTCTGAATATTCGACTATTTAACTAAATAAGGTGTGCCTTTGAAAATATATTAAGTTACCTAACCATTAGATAACCTAGTATATGTGTTACCTTATCTACTCGAAAATGTGCTCTAAAAGTCTCCTTTGAATTGAATCTCATTACTTGTACTTAAAACCAAACACTCTGAGAACAAACGACATTGATGCGAGCTAAAGCGATTCAGGTGAAGGTAGAAAACAAACTAACTACACGCAATTCTCTAAACATTAGCCCGCAAAGTAAATTTAACGACGCAAAAACGACACCCGAAAACCTCGGCAACTATTCGCGGAGAGAAATGAGGCGTTTGCGGCGACGGGGAGACAAAACACTCGTTAGGCGCAAATACTCGTAAACCAGCAACTCCGGCCGACACATTACATACGAGGCGCAATATCACCAAATATTAAGTTGGATAAAGTGGCGCTGGGATTTGCGTGGATGCCGTTTGAGTTAACTTACTTTATAAATGTTATAGGGAGGTTGTGACGTGGGCACGCGGGGATTGTTTGGCCTAGTCGGGGACTCGCTGACACTGACACTGATACTGTATAGTTTTTATCGCGGGCTTTGAGGGGACCGAATCAAGAAATTTCGTAACGAAAATAAAACCTAACACCCAAAAAAAAATTTAGTTCTAAAAAACTTACAGTGCCATCGATCTATCCATCATGATGATGATGATAATAATGATGACGATGACGGTGACGATGACGATGACGACGACGATGATGATGATGATTAACTTTCTTAGTGTTAATTTATTACATAAACATCCCGCGCCCCAAGGACTATAATTATGGTACTGGTAAATACTGCATAAATAAAGAATAAATTAATAATTATAATTACATACGTTGATAAAAAATGCTATGCAATAGCTTTACCGCGGTAGTCCTCGAGTGCCACGCGTCTTTTTTTTTTCATTTGCTTTATGGTTTCTCGTGTAGATTAACCCAGAAAATTTACTTTTTTATTTACGTGACCCAAATTATTGCCTCAAAACGAAAATCAAAAATTTTGCGCCCCGCCAACTTATTATTTACGACTCAAAGACAAGTCGAGTTCACTCGAGTCTATCTCTTTACGTAATAGACTTTCCGAGTTTCGCCTTGTTAAGTTTGTTTGCCAGATTTCTGATTTGAAATTTGCCACTTTGTGATAATTTGACTGTCTCAAAGATCATCGTACTTTCTTCTTTTGAAGTTTGACACTGGAAAGGCATTTTTGATATTGTAGAAATGAAGACAGCTCTTAATTTTAATGGAATTTCTGAAGGCGCTACGGCTGGCTGTGTCTGTGTTTATTATTGTGTGATCGGAAAAGTTGAATCAACTAATTATATGGTATTTGAAAATTATTGTATACTAGCTTTTGCCCGTGGCTTCGCCCGTGTGGCAGCGTTTTTATGACTGTCTTTGAGGTTAAGTGGTGTGCAAGCGGCTAGAAAAATTAAAAAACCGGCCAAGTGCGAGTCGGACTCGCACAGAGTAGGGTTCTCATAGTCTTTCCAAAAACTAATGTTTTTGCAAAGACTATGGGAAAAGGGAGGGACACACAAACACACACACACTTGACTCGAACAAAAATTATCACTTTAAAGCTTTATATTTCTTAAACCGATCCCTGAATCAATAAATGGTTTTAGCAAACCCTCAGTTGTTTTTAATTCAACGGTACCCTAGCGATAGGTACGTTAGCGAAAAATATTCACCCCCACTTTACATGTAGGGGAGGTACCAAAACATTTTTTTTAAGGTTTTAATGTACAACCATGTCGGCGTAACTAATATGGATAACCATGCCAAATTACAGCTTTCTAGTATCAATAGTCTCTGAGCTAAGCCACGGACAGACGGACAGACGAACAAACAGACATGGCGAAACTATAAGGGTTCCTTGTTGACTTCCGTACTCTAAAAATTGACTTCGCAACAACGTAGTAAAAATTTGCTATTTTTTTTTGTTTTTGTATATTTGTCTAAAAAAGTACTTAACAGATGTTCATAAAATTTTTGTGGCAATGAAACTGACTTGGAAGTACAACTTTTAAATAATAAAAATGAAAAACTGTCGGTTGTCTAAATGAGGTTTTAAAGAAGCAAGTTTTTGAAGTCAAAGCGACTAAATTTTCAAAATAACATTCTTATTTACCGCTAGTAAGTAATTATGTAAATATTATACTTTATTGCTCGTCCTCAAACAAAACAGAAGTTTTAAAGTTTAAAAAATTATTTGTATAATATTATGCCTCTTTTTACCCAACTGCGCCAGAAGGAGGTTATGTTTTTTTGAAGTGCATCTATGTATGTTTATTTCTTTGGCGCGCCTTGCAGCCTTAACGGCTAAATGGATTTTGGAGTACAAGCTGTCGTTAGATTTGCCTTAACCCCGTGAATGACATAAGATACATTTAACCCGACTTGCCGAAAAAAGGTATAATTAATTTCTTTGAAACACTCTATAGCTTAAAGTGCTTGATAAATTTTGAAGTTCGAGGTGTCGTTAGATTCATTTTAATCCCGAGAGTGAGATAGGATAAATTGTTACTCGACTTGCCTAAAAAGGGAGTGTAGGAAGAGAGTTTTTTAATTAATTCCTAAAGTTTTTCACCACCTTACTTCCAAATCATGACAGACCTACCCAACTTTCACCATCGCATCATCTGTCTCATGTAATTAATCTACCCAGCCGTGGCCGTATCCACGGCCGCCCTGACAAGTCTATTAGCTTGAAAACAATATCTAGTGAGCTGGCATCCTCTCCATATGTCAATTACACGGTTGATTGATGACGGCAATCGCGGGCCGACAAATCGCTCAAGTTTTTGGCTGGTTGAGTTTTGCAAGCCTGCAAAATAGCTGGGTTGGGATGACTGTGCACGGCGCGAAGGGTCGCTTTCTATATTAGAAGACTCTCAATTTATAAGCCTGTCATAAATCTGACGTTATCAATGGCAACAAGTTGATCACTTGGCTGCAAGTTGTACTTTATATTAATGTTTATACTCTCGAGTTGGAGAAAGTGACGGTTTGCTACGTCAATAAAGTTCATGAAGAAGCGAATCCGTGGCGAAATGATGAGAAGTCGCCGGAGCCTTCCATTTGTTGTATCTAGGGTTCCGTATATCCTTTTAGGATCACTAATGTGTCTGTCTGTACATCCGAATCAAACATAATACAAAAAAACTAAACAAATTGATATAAAATTTGGTATGTTTAATCTAGATTTTGCTTATCGTTTAGGCCGTTTAGGCCAAATAAACAAATTATAATTTAAGGGGTATTTTTGAGGACAAAGTAGAAAAAAATAAGTTTTTCTAAATGTATTGTGTGAAATATTAAACAAAAGGGCTAGTTTCATTGATTGCATTTTTTTTATTTTTAAAATTTTAAATTGCAGCTAAGGAAAGATTGCGTAGGAGAATCTTAGAAAGCTTGCTTCCATCTTTGGCATCATCGTCTCATACCATCAGGTATGATGATGCCAAGGTCTTAACAATTGTGGATAATAAAGAGAAAATTGAGCATTCCTCTCCTATTTATAGATTATAGGGCCTCACTTATGGTTTACAGGAAACTTAAACGAACATTGTAAAATATTACGTAACTGTCTCCTCGCGAGTCTGACTCGCACTTGACTGGTTTTTTGATATCCATTTATCTAAAAGGGAAACAAATAGCGTTGTACCTCTGACTAATTGTTAATTATCGCTCATTTCTCATTTCCCTCCCTTCACTACCTACTCTGTAATATGAAATCAGGTAGCCCCGTCTATTGCGATACAGAAGATTGGTTCAAAATTAATCTTCAAATTAATTATAA
This sequence comes from Coleophora flavipennella, assembly GCA_947284805.1. Classification (NCBI taxonomy): domain Eukaryota; kingdom Metazoa; phylum Arthropoda; class Insecta; order Lepidoptera; family Coleophoridae; genus Coleophora; species Coleophora flavipennella. The sequence goes on from OX369275.1 coordinate 807,135, forward strand.
ACGGACTCCATGTAGATGATATTGCCCATCTGTTGATTGAATACTAACAAATTCTTCCTCCACAGGCAACTTGGGGAGCGGCATTGACCACACGACGCAGCGCCAAGAAAACGTGGCCGACTTGATCGAAGACACACTGCAAATCCTCGAGCGCTATGGCGGGCCCGATGCCTTCATCAATATCAAGTACATGGTGCCCACTTACGAGTCCTGTGTCCTCAACTAGGGTGTCTACTTCATTATCATTATTGTACCTACATTATATATATCTATCAAAATAAAGTACAATAATATGGTGTTCACATATTACCTACTGTGACTAAGGCATATACATTATTGCTATGTAAATGTACTTACACAAAATCTGTTTTTTTTTTTTCATTTGCATATTGCGACTTCAACTAGAGTAACGAAATCATGATCATTATAGACATGTACCTAGAATATAATCATATTGTTGTTTAGATGTGTGATTATCTACATCAGAAAATTTACCTAGACTTTAATGTTTTGAGTGTGTGTAAAATGATTGCATCAGATTGTGTAGATGTGAGAGTTTTTATAGTAGAAATAATTATTTTTTACAATGTTGTTAATATTAAATTAACGACTTAGGTTTGGGTAGATTTGAAGTCCCTTATGACCCTATGACTTTTTGTCATCATAAATATTGTGTTTTAATAACGATAATTATAATAATATGACTATTGGTAACCTAATTCAAAATTTATTAGGTTACTTAGTCGTATTATTTGAGAATGTTTATTTTATCGATTTCTTTATTTAGTAATTCACGGTATTATTATTATACATAACTTTATTTTGCCACGTATTTAATTCTACCAGTATAATTAAGTCTGAATGCCTTCAATTAGAATGTTATTGCCGGGTACCTCCCGTATGTTTAGTACCTTTTAAAGTAACCCAGGCCGGAGTTTACGCGTGGTTGAAAGATGGAGTGGCGCAAAACCACAGCTAAATTTAAACGCTTCGCGCTTAAGCAGATACCCAACAATGTTTTCAATTTACACGCTATTTGTATTGGTGTCTTAATGCAAACACAATTTTACGAAAGTCGTCCCCAGCGGTTTCAAAATGATGACACTTTTCAAGTAATACGGTTTAATGATGGTGGTCCCAAATCTGTACCCTGCGGACTCCTTTTGTAGCGTTGGTTGTTTGTTGTGTTGGAAAGTGATAATTATAATTTATAGCTTTAATTCCCATGTGATATGCTTTAATTGTATTTTAGCACTAGTTCAAGTTTATTGCGATACTTTTCTTATGTTTCGTCTATTATATTTAATGTTTATTCAATAAATTATGTGTTTTATACTAAAATAATTGGTTTCAGTGACGTTTTTATGAAAATTCTAGCATTTCCACCCATCAAAATATTATAAGGGCGTAAACTATCAACACAGAATATTATTATCGATGAAAATTGTGCATAGCCAACACATGTTATATCGTATAAACTAAACTGATGTGACATGAAATGCAAATTGCACAAGTACATGCATGCGCTGAGGATTGGCCTCACAGATTGTAAATTGGTTCGGCCAAGCTGATCTAAATATTGACTGGATTTGCACCCCTTGACCCTCCCGAGACTGCGTTCCGATTCAGAATACACTGAAACATGCCTGTATGCATCGGTAACAGTTACAGCAGACCAAACTACAATGCCGCGTCATCTCTATTTGGTGTATCTGCTGGTTGTAAGGGATACGTCGTCATTTCGGCAAGTCTAGTAAGCTTCAATGTTGGTAGGAGTATCCTTTTATTTGACTGACTCGGTGGCTCAGTGGTTAGTGCTCTTGATTACTGATCCGAGAGTCATGGGTTCGATCCCCACCCAGAGCAAATATTTGTGTGATGAACACATTTGTTTGCTCTGTGTCTGGGTGTTAAATAACTATTTAAGTATGTATTTAAACGTATATAAGTATATATATATCAGTCTCTGGTTCCCATAACACAGGGAATCCTACTTTGGGGCTAGATGACCATTTGTCTAGTGATTTGTCCCAGAATATTTATTTATTTATTTCAACGGTTTGAGGCTTTGTTGTAAATATGTTACGTGCTATTTTCATCAAGTTAAAAAAAAATTACAGAAAAAGGGTAAGTAACTCCTATTCATGAAATCTAAAAGAGACTTTGATAGAATAAAATGAAAAAACTTGCATTAGTAGAGTAACTACAAGAATTTCCATGATATTAAAATAACAATGTTTAATGTTACGTGAATTCTCTTTAGTGATTTTTGGCCAATATTTACGTAATAAAATTATTAATAATAAAATCGTACAGCAATTTTTCTGTTAAAAAATTAGTAGCACTCTTTCATGACAGAATCTTTGTTGGTTTGCTTTTTGTTTCGCTTCATCCCTTGTTCATTATAATGAGTGTTTTCACCCCTGCCTGCTTCTTGTTGCTTTTCTTTATTAACTTTCTTTTTATGTTATTAACTATGCACAAAAAATAAAATAAAAATGTATGTTTGAATAAATGTTTAAAAATATGGTCGTGTTCTAATTATTTTTTTAATTTAAAATTTAAACTTAAACTCGTAAAACTTGAGCTCAAGATAATGGTGTTTTTACTTTCTCGATCGCGTAGTACGCTGCGTACGTACGTAAGTACGTAGTGAAGAGGAAGTATGATGCCAAGGGCTTACCAATTATGAATAAAAAATAAATAAAAAATAAATTATTGTTGTAAAGTTTTTCCAATTTTGTGAAAATGTGTTTTAGATCATTAACACATACCAAAAAACCGATCATCTCAATTCCGTCCGTCCGTGCGTCCGGGCTTCCTTCCTTGGATCTGGAGCCTCTCGAAATCTTTAGTCTGATTGAGAACAAATTTGGAACTTAAGAATTTTAAATTATTATATCGAGGGATTATCAAAAGTTTCTTCGTACCGTCAAACCGAAGAGTATGTAGCAGTCAAACAACAAAACCTGTTTTTTTTTTCTCAAAAAGGGCTCTAAAGATGTTGATAAAACCTTGCACGTCATAGTTGCATAATATGATTGTCTATTACATATATTACCCATGGTCTGCGAAAAACTACAAATAAAATTGAAACTTGCGATTTACTTACTGATTACTATTGAATTGTCATGTATTACGAATAAGTATTTATTTAGTCACTAATAAGTATATATTATTTGGTCACCAAAATTATTTCATTTTTAAATTCAATTATTGTATAAAAAAAAATAATTGTCGAGAAAGTTGAGTGAGGGCTGCCGTACAGTTTATTTCCACTTGCACGCTTGTCGGATGCAATATTGGAAGGTTGGCGCTCCCCGCACGAGTACGTGTCGCCAAGCCCGACCCGGAGCGCGCAGCAGGTCTTCGCCTGCTCTTTGCCTACGCGACAGTGTAGAGCACTCGTTCACGTAAAGTCTCCGATATTGCTCGCTACCTTACGCTCGAAATTCGATGCAGACTCTGAGTTAACAAACATAATGTGACTTTAAACATGAATAGATACGAAAAACATAGTTTTTTTGCACCTATGAGTTTGTTATTAAAGTCGCCAACAATAACTATTCGCTGCATGTTCATTGAAACTAGAATCCACTCCGATCATTTTGTATTTTGATAACAAATACAGTCTCGATACTGTTTTTATTTGTAAAAAAAGTATTTTCAATCGACTTTCAAAAAGGAGGACTTTCTAAATTTTTCTGTTTTTTTGGTGGTAATAGATTGGTTGTACATTAATTTTATCACAATCGGTGTTTAGAAAATTAACAAAAGCGTTAATTTAGCAAAATTGTACTCGGTTGTTAGGATTCAAATCGGTTCCGTACACCCAACGGGTGACCAACGGGACCCTATTACTAAGCCTCCGCTGTCAGTCCGTCTGTCCGTCTCTCCGTCTGTCCGTCCGTCAGCGGGCTGTATTTCAAAACTGTAATAGCTAGACAGTTGAAATTTTCACAGAATATGTATTTCTGTTGCCGCTATAACAAAAAATTCTAAAAATTAGAAAACCGGCTAAGTGCGAGTCAGAACCGCACACATAGGGTTCCGTACCATCATACTAGATGGCGCTAGTTTCTTCACGTTTTAAAAAAAACACGTTTTTTGTATAGAGATTTTCACTTTTTCTAACTTTTAGTATTTGATGTTATAGCGGCAACAGAAATACATCATCTGTGAAAATTTTAACTGTCTTATTATCACGGTTCATGAAATACAGCCTGGTGACAGACGGACAGGCGGACGGGCAGCGAAGTCTTAGTAATAGGGTCCCGTTTTTACCCTTTTGGTACGGAACCCTAAAAAAGTGAAAAAGTAAGGGGATCTCCATACAAACAACGTGTTTTTTATAGGTCTTTAGAAGTATTTTTGATTTAGGTCTATCGTAAAAACGGTAATACATACAAGCGTGAAACTTTGTGTAAATATAGTACTAGTACTAAAGTAAAACTGAAAATAATAAAAATCAGTTAAGTGTTGAGTCCTACTCGCGCTAAGGAGTTCAAAATGAATGACAAAAAAACATATTTTTGTCGCTAGCGTTGATATCTTTTGGTTGTATAATATGAATATAGGTGTCATTCTCATTAAACGAAACACTCGGAGTGCTAGTCCGACTTGCACTTGACTGGTTTTTATAGTGTTTAGCGTGGTTAACCATTATACTAACCACATCTCCGCTTCCACCTAACCTAACTGCATAAAAGCCAACACCTTCACGCAAGAGTAAGTATGTGACTTAGTAGGATAGGAATATAATAAATATTAATATAAATCGGCGGGCGGGTGGCGGGCGGCGGGCCCGCGGGCCGGCGGGCTGGCGGGCCGGCCGCGGCTCAGCAGTACATTTATCAGACGGTCGCAGCGCGCCCGGCGACACCTTTTTAGTCATCTAACATTTATAACTGCCAGCCGCAGAGCAGGGCTTAGCTGGATGCGGCTGATTCGCAACAAGTTGTGGGGCCTTCTTATCGGCCGTGTTGAATTGAGGTTGAAACCTGTAGATTTGGAGAACAAAAAAGACGATTACCAAATTCATTTGAGTAAAGAATTAATGAATCTGTGGTAGCAGGTGAGGTAAGTGGAGAATTGGGTGAAGTGCCTATTAAAAAACTCGTTAGTGGGTAGTGCTGCTGTCTGCTGAACGAGTTCGTGTGACGAAAAGTTGTTTTTGCTCTGTGTATTGTTGTTAAATATCTATATCTGTATGTATTGAAACCTATATAAGTATGTATATCAGTCTCTAGTTCCCGTAGAACAGCGAAGGGCCTGATGACCTAGTGTGGTTTGACCCTGAATATTGTTATTTTGAAATATGAAGTTTAAGCTACCCTACTCACTTGGCACGAAGCGAACTTGCAGGAGAACCTCCATCGGACGCCCAGTCAGCTAAAGTTCAGTGCGACGGTGAGAGAAAGCGTCGGACTATCCGGGCATTGTAACGGAGGACTACTTTTTGCATTGCCGCAATAATAGATCTGCCTCGGAGTTCCGGCTGCCACAGATGTCGTTCAATGTCGTCTGGGATTAGCCCGTTTACCGATACACCTAACTACGGTAACGATTTAGATGGATTCGGTGACCGTTTTTCCGGCATCAGCCTGCACGAGCTTTTCGTCGAATGAGATAGTGACATCCACCAAAAACACCCTTGACTGCATCAAATCCATCAACACGACATCAGGCTTATCCTCCTGTCCTTTTCATGATGACGGGTCAGCCCTAGTAGAGCTTGAGAACCGGCTCTAGCGTATACTTTTAGTGTGGCAACCGCCGAGATAAGAGGCCAAATTTCAATGCGAGCTCTTGATGTAGAATCCTGGCTGCTTGGTTGTGTTTGTCTGTGCAAATACTCAGTGTTGGCAAGCATGAAACATCCGGAGGTTATATGACGCAGGGTCTCCTCCAGTTGTCGGCTCAACCAACAGACTTCCAGGGTTGAGCGTCAACTTGACCTGTCAATGGTGTCACGAATATAGGACGAAGTAAAAGGATAATGTTGAGCTACTTTGGGCGATGGAGCAAGCGACTTTAGTTACGCGATCATATCCGAAATGAGGAGATCTGTAGGAGAAAAAAGGTAACCGACGTAGCTCAAATAATCTATAAATCGAAGTGGCAGTGGCTGAGGCGCTTAGCTCGTAGTATAGACGGCCGTTGGGGCAGAAAATATAACGAGTGTCGGCCGAGCTCCTAAAAGCGTAGCATGGGCAGTCCTTCTACTGAGTGGACCGACGACGACCTGGTGAAGGTCGCGCGAAGTTGCTATATGCGGGCAGCCAGGAACGATCGTCATGGAAATGCTTAGGGGAGGGCTTTGTCTAGCAGTGGACGATTTTCGGCTGATACGATGAAAGGATAAGAGCAGAGACAAACTCTTAGTCATATCCTTTTGGATATAACAGCCTTATATTCGGTGACAATAGTGATAATTAGAACTCATTTGGAACCATAGCACATCCAGTGCAGCCCAAGTAATCGCAGGCAGCAGGGCGCGCCGGCGCGGGCTGGTGGCTGGTATAATTTATCTTGGGAGCAATCAAGACGGTAATTTTGGTGAGGCAGTGCGCTCCAAAACTATTCGAGGCAACTTGCGAACTGCCGTCATTGTTGCCGTTGTGACGCCTGCAAGAAATTCTGGGAATTCCCTTCCGTTAAAGATATATGTATAATCATAATAATCACAAACAATGAATTTTTACGGGTACTTTGGATACCAAAGCAAATGAGAAAAATTTAAAAACAGATATAAAGTAACACATCACATATCCTTACTAATATTATATTTGTGAAAATATGTTTCTTTGTTACCCTTTCACGCTTCAAAATTTCGACCAAATTTGATGAAATTTTATATGCAGGAAGCCTAAATCACTGAAAAGGACATATGCTACTTTTTATCCCGTGAATAGCATAGTCCGATGCATTTCCTGGGGGAACTGAAAAAGTAGTATTTTTTTGGTTAATTGCTTTAACATCGAAACGGAACATGCCCTCTCGTATATCTACCAGATACGCTAAACTACCAGGTTTATGACATAGCGTCCCCACTCACCGACAGCTAGGTCATATAGTGAGGGTCGCTATTCCTGTCAGCACCATAGGGCGAAGGCAAAAATAAAAAAAAGCAATCAAAAATCGAAACGGAAGAACGGATTGTTGTGACTTTTTGCACAAAGATAGTTGAGGAAATGAGAAATGACATAATTTACTAAATAGTATATGCTGACATATTATTATTATTATTAAAATTTATTTATCGACCAACAAGGGATCATCATAGTGTTAGTAACATTCTAGGACTTAGACTAGTGTTAGTAATATACACAATTACATTTACATTATATTAAATTTATTTACAATATCACGACTGTTATTGGCAACGTGAACCAAGCAGCAGTGGTTCACAATTGCGCAATCCAGTCTACAACTATGTCAGCATATACTATCCCCAGGGATCTGAAGTAAACTCATGTCCACGCTCGCGAGACGCTTGCGGATCGTGCATCTTCACCCTCAATGGCAGTCTTAAAAACGATGTCCACGCGGGTGAAGCCACGGGCAAAAGAGAGTAAATACATTAATTATCATATTATTCATACTACATAGCATACGCCAGTATTAGAATATATGACTTATAGACTTGGTATTCTTTGGTATTAGTAGTCTTAAGGTGCGAAAATAGTGAGTAAACTCCGTAACATAAAAATATGGCAAGCAATATGAACTAGATTGCCATGAAACACCAAATAAAAGACACGTAGACGAAAGAAATGAGGATCATAAACCTGTCTATGAGCCAGAACGTTAAGCTGAAACTAACACCAGCAAGCTCTGCGTTATCTAGCAACTATGGAGAAAAATATGCTGAAATTAAATAAATTTTGGTAAAAAGTAGATAGCGTTGTGAAATATGTTATTTTGAAAGTAGATAGGGAAATAAGTAAAAAAAATTAACAAAACTTTTTTTAAATTTTTTACTAGCTTGCGCCCGCGGCTTCGCCCGCGTGGACATCATTTTTATGACTGTCTTAAAGGGTGCGCGGTGCGCGAGCCGCAAGTGGCTCGCGAGCGTGGACATGTATTTTCTCCAGATCCCTCGGGAACTATATCAGGATATGCTTATTAGTAAATCATGTCATTTCCCACCCCCTCAACCATCTCTGTGCAAAAAATCACACAATCCATTGTTCCGTTGCGATGTTAAAGAAATTAACTAAAAAAGAGTATATTTTCAGTTCCCTGCATCGTATTATGCTATTTTCACGGGATAAAAAGTAGCCTATGTCCTTCCCTGTGACGCAGGCTACCTTCATGCCAAATTTCATGAAGATTGGTCAAGGTGTTGAAGCGTGAAAAGGTAACAAACAAACACATTTTCACATTTATAATATTAGTAAGGATAGTAAGTATTCCACAATTGATAAGCCCTTGGCATCATCTCGCCTGATGGTAAGTGACGATGGTAAGTTATGTTACTACTATTTTTTTACTACTAGTATCCTCATTAATACAACCAAGTAAATTAAATAAATAAATTCAATCAAAGAGTAGCTTATTCATCATCGCAGTCCAATTCCACAAAAGCAATATCTGGGGCCATCATAAAAACAAGTGCGCGAGGAGCTCAAGCAGAAAAATTGCAACGATTAATATTGGACCGGGGACTGTAATGCCATATTTTTCATCATTATGTGCTCATTAAACGGAAGGCAGTGGCATGAAATCGGATAGAAGCAAAAAAGGGAGAGACGGAGAAACGCAGACGGAAGATATTTTATTCAGTCTGCCTTCGGTCCGGAGAGGTTAAGATATGAATTGCTTTCCGGGTATAATTTGAACGGTCACTAACTGAATATTGTTTCGGGCAGAAACTACTATTCTATCTCAATTAACTGCCTCCGTAGCTCAGAGGCAAAGTTCACTGGCTTTACACAGGTGGTCGCGGATTCGATTACCGGCGGGGTCAATTGTAAGACTTGGTTTGGTTGGTGGTAGGGCATTTTCTAAGCCCGCCTGGCTAGCTACCACCATCTTATTTAAGTCTTGCCGCCAAATATCAATGTTGATATCATTGGTGTGTTCCGGCATGAAGATAAGATAGCCAGTTACCCTTTGCGTAGGGGAATCTTGGTAAGCCCGCTTCCATCTTCGGCAACATCGTCACTTACCACTAGGTGAGATGTTGTCAAGGGTTACCAATTTACTTAAAAAAAGGTCATTTATCTTTTTACTAAAGTAAGCAGTATTTTGTCAGCATTTTGACAGCAAAGGACACTGCAAACGACGCAAGAAAATTATTACTTGGTATTTTCCAAACAATTTAACAACTAGTAAGCGGTGTTCGTTTGGTTTCTGTCACCTTGGAAAGGTACCAAAACGAGTAAACGAATTTCACACTCAAAGGAAACTTGTACAAATACCTATCGTTTCCACCTTTTCTTATTTCAATACCAAACAAATGGCAATTGGAACGCCCTTCCAAAAGGTTACAACAATAAAACAACACCTTTACACAAAACGCAATCGGAATATTCAATGTTTACCAACAATTTAAGAATGTTTCCCATTAATTCTCGGCTGCGAGTAAACAATAATTTTTATTCAACTCTTATTTTATATTTTTCTCGTGTTTGTTGCGAAACCGAAGCGAGAAACGCTAATTGAATTGCATGGGATGGTCAATTTAGTGATGAATTTCTGCTGAACATGGATTTTGAACATTCGTTTTTGCATGAAATTGAAACAGGTGCGGTTGCGGCCACTCTTTCATTTTGTTAAAAGGTTGTTGATCCGCCGACGAATAGAGATTGGATAGTTAAAAGAAAAACCGCAAATTAAACCCTGCTGTCATTTTAATAATAAGTAGACTGTTAAATCCTTTGGAAATGGATTTTCCTACACTTTAAACGAACAGTTATTATTCTTGTATATATGTCGCAGCCAACTGCTTAAATTAACCTGTCAATTAACTGCCTAGCTAGTCCATTACATGGCGGCGTTCAATTGAATGACTAGGCCGAACGTTGTTTGAATAAGTGTCACCCAAAGTTCAACTAGTTGGCTGATTATAAGCTATCCTTTGGATCATGGCGGACGTATAATCTCATACATCGAAAAGGAAGTTAGCAAAAATGAGTTTTTTTCAAAAAATCTGTAAATGAGTGATCGTAGCGAGCGATATTAGGTTCGGTCAGGTTTGATTGATTATACAGTCAAAGAGACTCACAGCCTAGCAGAATGCTTCGAAGAAGAAGAAATAATAGGTTTTTTATTCGGAGTATGTTCGGAAAATACCAATCAACGACTTGGCTAAATGACGTTTAGCAAATTTGTTGAACGTCGCACTAAAATAACGGACTAGCCTTTTAATTAAATGGCTGATTTAACCAGATGGCTGCGAATTAAACAGTCTGTCTCAGGAAGTTTGGATTAATCCGGAAATCGTTAACAACCCATAAAGTACCCCTGCTGCGGCACCTGGGGCACGGGTCTCCTCCAAACTAGGAAAGGTTAAGCCATTCTCCACAAACCTGTGTTGGTGGAGGTTGTAGGGCTAGTGGCGGACCCCACTGTTTTCAAGCCGCTTATATGGCATCTGACACGGCTTGGCGACTGCTATTTAGTGATAGCAACCATCACAAATGGCTTAGCATGCTTATATGGCATCTAATACGGCTTGGTGACTGCTGTTTAGTGATAGCAACCAGCACAAACGGCTTAGCATGCTTATATGGCATGTGATACGGCTTGGCGACTGCTGTTTAGTGATAGCAACCAGCACAAACGGCTAAACGGCTTAGCATGCTTATATGGCATCTGACACGGCTTGGCGACTGCTATTTAGTGATAGCAACCAGCACAAACGGCTTAGCATGCTTATATGGCATCTGACATGGCTTGGAGACTGCTGTTTAGTGATAGCAACCATCACAAACGGCTTAGCATGCTTATATGGCATCTGACACGGCTTGGCGACTGTTGCTTAGTGATAGCAACCATCACAATTAGCTTAGCATGCTTATATGGCATCTGAAACGGCTTGGCGACTGAATAGAGTAGAATAGAATAGAATAAATGTTTATTCAGTGATAAGTACACACAAGTGAATAATTTTGCTATTTAATGATAGCAACCATCACAAACGGCTTAGAATAATTATATGGCACCTGAAACGGTCTGGCGACTGCTATTTAGTGATAGCAACCACCACAAACGGCTTAGCATGCTTATATGGCATCCAATACGTCTTGGTGACTGCTGTTTAGTGATAGCAACCAGCACAAACGGCTTAGCATGCTTATATGGCATCTGACACGGCTTGGCGACTGCTATTTAGTAATAGCAATTAGCACAAACGGCTTAGCATGTTTATATGTCATCTGACACGGCTTGGCGACTGCTATTTAGTGAAAGCAACCAGCACAAATGGCTTAGCATGCTTATAAGGCATCTGACACAGCTTGGCGAATGTTGTTTAGTGATAGCAACCAGCAAAAACAGTTTAGCATGCTTATATGGCATCTGACACGGCTTAGCGACTGATGTTTAGTGATAGCAACCAGCACAAACGGCTTAGCATGCTTATATGGCATCTGACACGGCTTGACGACTGCTGTTTAGTGATAGCAACCAGCACAAACGGCTTAGCATGCTTATATGGCATCTGACATGGCTTGGCGACTGCTGTTTAGTGATAGCAACCAGCACACACGGCTTAGAATGCTTATATGACATCTGACACGGCTTGGACTGCTAATTAGTGATAGCAACCATCACAAAGGGCTTAGCATGCTTATATGGCATCTACACGGCTTAGCGACTGCTGTTTAGTGATAGCAACCAGCACAAACGGCTTAGCATCCATTTCAAAGCAAGAAAACGGTCGAGAAAAATGCTTAAAACGAACAATACAATAAATAATTTTTGTGTGCGCAAAATTGATTTTACCGCACTCGTGCTTTTACTTAACACTTGTTTTTATTTCTAGCTTGGAGGAACGTGACATTTCAAGCTAATAAAAATATAATAACCAAAGATACAGAATATTCTTTAAGACTATTGATAGGAGATTTAAAAAAAATTGGTTGTTCCTCGGTGAGGTTAGTACATAACGCTAGCTAATTTGATTCTCTTTGGGTTATATCTTGGAGAAGAAAAGAGATTAAATATGAATGAAGCGCATAGGTTACATACACCAAGAAATAGGTTATCTTTTCCAAGGAGATTTTAATGCTTATAATATTATCCTAAGCCTTACCGAAGTATTTTTTTTTAATTCACAATTGGTAAACCCTTGACAACATCTCTGGTGGTAAGTGACGATGTTGCCGAAGATGGAAGCGGGCTTACCAAGATTCCCCAACGCAATAGGGAACTGGTTATCTTATCTTCATGCCGGAACACACCAAAGATATCAACATTGATATTTGGCGGCAAGACTTAGATAAGATGGTGGCAGCTAGCCAGGCGGGCTCAGAAAATGCCCTACCACCAACCAAACCGAGTCTTACAATTAACTCCTGTGTAAAGCCAGTGAACTTTGCCTCTGAGCTACGGAGGCGGTTTATATTAGTACTCAGATACAGTATGAACACTCCATGTTGCTCTCTAGATGGAAACCTCACACCCTCGTCACCCAGATTAATACAGATTGGTTACAGTTTGGTTGTCGAACGTATAGGATTTCGCCGCTATTTTGTTTAGTTCGAATTATAAACTTCAAAACGAATTTATATTGGCATACTTTATACACACTACACCGAAATTTAAAAAAAACACACTTTATAACATTATTACCAATGACTTCTATATTACTGGCGTAAGGACCCGGCTAACGCGCGCGACTAATGCTCCCAGCGAATTGGTGCGAAAATCAAAAGTTTCGCACACTGGCGACTCAGTCGTCTGCGGGAAATTGCAGAGTGCGGTGGTAAGATATTCCATACAAAAATGTCTTTTTGTATTGTTAGAGGCTGTAAAAATCATGAAAGAAATGCTAAAAAGAAACATGGGATATCGTAGCATCGTAATGTAAACTAACATTGTATTTTTTCTTGTAAAAAATTAAATAAACGTATTTTTAAAGCGACAATTCTACAAAGGTCCTTTTAGCGTGGCACTGACGTCAACTCTCGCCTACGCTAGTTCGTACGAGAAACGTCATATGGCGCTACTTTTTGCATGTATGAAGAAAAATATGTAAATGTGTAAAATATGGAGACGGGCGGATTTTCTGTCTAAATCTGTGATTAAATGTGTGATTATTAATCTAACAAAATAATGTTATAAAATATTTTTTTCCATTACGATACAAGATAATCCAAATGTTAATATCACCAACGAACTTCCATATCAATTATTTTTTTACTGGAACGCACATGCAGTTCGCGCCATTTTTACAGCATTACAAAAAGTTTTCATTCCAATTTTTACTTATCTGTGACAGCACCCGCTTTGACGCATGCGCGGTGATGTGCTAGGTTTTGGCGCCATTCATTGAATACGTTTTTTTGTAGTTACTGAATTTCGTGGACAATTTTTATTCTTGCTTAAAAATGTCTGAGATCAGTGAAAGCGTTATTTTAATCTGTCTGTGACAGCGTCCGTTTTAGCGCGGTGATGTGCTGGGATTTGGCGCTATGACACGTTTTGTTGTAGGTACTGAATGTCGTGGGAATTTTTATTCAAATCAATAAAATCAAATCAAAATAATTTATTTTAAATAGGTTCTTACACATACTTTAAATAGTCATAAAAACAAAAAAATACTTATTATCTGTTACATAATGTCATGATACAGATTACAGTATCAGGTAATGGTATTTGTTATAGAATCAACATATATATCTTTGTCATTTACATAATCTATTATTTTATAGTATCCTCTAGAGCACAAGCATTTTTTGACATGAGTCTTGAATTTGTTTTGTTACTCTTTAAACTTTGATCTTTGTTATTTAATTGATTCAATCCCAATGTATAAGATTAGATAAAGTAGTATATGAAACTGCACATAAATGGGTATTTAAACACTCCTTAATTTATTAAAAACCTCGCCTAGAAATTCTTTCATATTTGACTTCCCATAGTATACCTAAGTGAGTTGGCCGATCAGCTGATTGATTTGTTCGAGAGGTCTAACAGTTTGTTTTGCGATTTGACCGTACGTTCTTCGGGGAAAGTTGTTTAGAATCATGCGCAGAAGGGCTGTATAAAATATCCGTTACTTATTAATTAAGTAGCATATTAGGTAAATAAGAAAAACAAACAAAAAAAATATTGAAAAATCAATCAAGTGTGTGATCTTTTAGTTGATATCACTTACCTGTGAGATATTGTATCTTAACATATCATGAATTCGATATTTTTATTACAATAATTCAAAAGCCGAAATTAAATAAAAAATACAAATATTATGTATTACAAATGTGATTTAAATTCACATCTGTTACTAGAAACGCTAAATTCAATTGAAGGGAGAGATGTCGCTCGTGAAATGTAATATAATTTAACATTACTGCAAATAAGGGTTATGTTTTTCACACTTCTTTATTCTCTCTCGTAACGTTCAAACGGCTACCTAAAGATTTTGTAAGTGCAAGGTGTCTTGGCTTGATCCCCTGAACACCATAGGATACATTGTAAGCTTTTAATTGTGGTTTTTGAACGAATTGCCTAGAAAAAACAACTTGCAATGAAACTTTAGGTGTGGTGCAAAAGCAACACGATTAGTTCACAGCATGGCTGAGACAAATTTTGGCTGAGATAAGAAAGAAGCAGGACACAGTGGCATTAGGGTGGCTAATAGGGCTTACAGTGGCACAGACGGGCAGCCTCCGCTAAGATAATGGCTATTAAATGAATTTAAAGGTTTCCCTCGTTTTAGGTAGCCGGCTGCTGTGCACGTTGTGGGTGGGAGGGTCCAAGTGACGCCTGCTAGTTTTGTGGGGGATTACGGTTAAAATATTTGCGGCAGGTTAAGGGGTTTTTATTGTAGGTACAGGTAAGTAACATATTTAGATGTTTTATTTTTGGGTGATAAACGTGGTTGTAAAATTTAATAGTAAACTCGATTAATACGAAACAAAAAAGATGCTTAGAATATTTAAGCAAAGTCCTAACGAAGTTGAAATGAACTTTTCAAACTTGCGAACAATCTGCTGAGTAAGGCCATTCGCATCGCCAAATAAATATTATTTCTTTATATCTACCTTGCATTGAAGTCTAGTCGGTGACGGTAAGTTAGGATTAACTCGCCAGACGATACTATTGCCAATGAACAGCAGCAAAACGAGGCTTGCAAAGGTATTATATATATCAACATACTAATATACATATAGATACTAGTCCAGTGCCAAAGTTATATATAGATAAATACTAACATACCAGTATACAGATTAAACAATGATCCAATAGACAAAGCAACAATTAATATCGTGGACGAGCTGCCATGGCGATGACAGGGAATCCATATATGGTTATGTTACGTACATAATGACGTGGACATGACGCGTCCTAGTCGTAGCGTTGATATAAATTATACAGCCGACCAGCAGCGGAGCTTCGCGCACAATTTGATTAAGTAATTCTGTATGGATGACCAGCTGAAGTAATTAAACGGGAATTTTCGATTAATATTAGGTACGTTCGCATCAAAATTATTAACTAGTGATTTAGGCAAAAGCTAAATGTAATTTGAGGATAGGAAAATTTTAAATCTAGGTAAGTTAGGGTCCGATCAGTTTGGATCATTGACGATTTATTTTAGTTTGGTTTAGACAAAGAAAAATCATGACTAATGGATTATTCAAGGAGGTAGATATGATACTTAGGTGCCCACCTAGATCGTACCGTACATATTAGAGTTAGATATTTATTATTTAATTTCGTTGAATAAACCGTTGATGCCCTAAGTGGTCGTACCTTAGTGCAATTTGCGTGTTTTAATCAATAATGCAGGTTAACTGACCTGAAGCGCGGTCATTACCTGGATTGATATGACTGTTAGTGGCATTTTTCTCGACCGATTGAGTGTTTTAGCGTGTCGCTAAGCCATTGGTGCCAGTTGCTATCACTAGATGGCAGTCGTTAAGCCGTCTCAGATGCCACTTAGACGGCTTGTAAAACTTCTGACGGTGGGGTTCGCCACTAGCCCGACAACCGTGACCAACCCGGACTGGGCCCCCGGGTCAGGGGTATGGCCTAACCCTCCCATGTTTGCAAGAGTCTCGTACCCCAGCAGTGAGTTTGTGAGTTGTTAACACAAGCCAATTTAAAAAAATCCCGTTCCAAACCTGATGAAATTAGTTTTAAGTATCCTGATTCCGATGTTTTGAAGAATAAAATCACAACAGAGAGTAAATTTAATAAGACTCGGAAGATATAACGACAAAGTTAAATGTACAAATAAATTAAATAATGTTTTGCATCTTATACCTCGCATCGGCATCGGTACAAACCGATCCAATGCCAGAGGACGCGCGAGTATTTTCAGCGTCCATTTTCCACTCGATGAGATCTCAGAGCCTGAAAGGCTGGCCGCACTGAGCCCGCTGGAGCCAGGGCCAGCGAGGCGGAAACACCGCCACGACATCTGCACGGCGCAGAGCGAGTGGACACGTCATCGGATGTGAAGGGAATGAGCCCACCTGGGATATGTTGTCCCGTGCTTCCAATACAAGTACCTAAAGGTCAAAACGTAGGAGGCTCACCGGTTACGACTCATTGCTCCGTAACCATCATAGTTCCCCCAGGACGACCAGTGTACGAATGTCACTCACCATCAGGTGAGATGATGTCAAAGGCTTACCAATTGTGGATAAAAATGTGCGTTTGTCTAAACTTACGTATAAATAGGTACATTTTTTACTAACTTTAGAATGATTTAATTGTAAAGAGACACAACGTGAAGAAACCTCAACATCTGAGATAAACAGATAGAGGAGAGTGTTCTGTTTGCTACTTAACAGGCATTTCTTGTTTCCTCAAACTCTTTGAGCGGAGTATAGGGACTCGAAGTCTGCAGTTTCCACTGCTTCCGATTGGCGGAAGCTATAGCGACATCTCCAGCCAGTTTGTCTAAAGAGTGGCTTCCAGTGACACACAGTCCTGCTCCAAGTAGATCTTGATTGACCTCTGCACGATAAGAGCCTGTGTGCTGAGATAGGGTTGTGCTTGCCGTGGTGTGTGTCATTAGCTGGGCCAGCAATTATAATTTAACCAATCTGTAGACAATTATAAAAAAAAATAAGTTTGATCCGCTTCATCTTATCAGCTCATATACGTCCCCATCGAGGGGCTCGAGCCTACCCATTTTTGGCACGTACAATCCAATATCTACGCTTTACATAATTCAGAGTTAGTTGGTTGCTGCCGTGTAATGTTTTGATGTGTGCATCAGCAACAATTAACTTTGCCAAATGACAATTTTGTTCATTAATATTATAGGAGATTTCATATCATTGGGGATCTCAGCATGAACAAGGCGTCCACCAACTTTTAGCAATTTTTCATCATCTACATAGGGGTTTAGAACATAGACTTTATACTATTTTTTGAAACAGTTTTACCTTGTGATAGTTTTGTGATTTCATCATCAAAATAGATTTCTTGTGACATATTTATACAGATATTCAATGCTTTTTTCATTTCAGATGCAGTTAGATATGAAGGCAACACATCACATGTTTCAGGGTTACTTGTTTGTTTGTTCATAATTTTACGTTTACAATGTTGAACAAATCTTAAGCAGTATGCAGTAACACGTATTAGTTTCAACAGGTTAGAATATTTGTTCAAGTAGGCTTTCTTGTCATCAAACAATTCATCTACACAAACATGACTTACAATTTTAGTTTTCGTTTCGAGATCAGTATCAGGAATGTTCTTATCAATGCCAGTTTTTATTTTTGCAGGTTCTCGTAAAAATGCTGGGCCTTCCCACCATAGTTATGAATATTTTAAATTTGAAATTTGTTTGTTAGTTAGTTTCTTCCTAGCGCTTTAACACCTTAACTAATTTTGATGAAATTGCATGCACTTAGTTTGTGGCATGGAGAAGGATATACCCTTTCTTTTATCTGGATTTCTGTAGTTCCTGCGAGAAAGCTTTTTTAACACTCTCTTTCTCTCTCTCCTCTCTTTCTCACTCTCTCTCTCTCTCTCTCTTTCACTCTCTTACTCTCAGTCTGTCTCTCTTTTGTTAATTTCTGTCACGTCGCAATGAAGCGAAGGATTGACGTAATATTTTGCACAGAAGGGTTGACGAAGCAGGCGGAGCCGAGGGTAAAAGCTAGTCATTTGAAAATTTATTTATTATGCCAGTCTTAATAAACAACACAAATTTTGAATAAATACTATCAAAATATAGTAGATTTAATTTTCAGGATATAAATTCAATAGTATAGGAAGGATATTATGATATCTACTATTCATCATATCAGCTCACATACGTCCCCACCGAGGGGCTCGAGCCTACCCTGAATTACGGCGATCGGGCCTTAGTCGACCACGCGGGCCCAGTGCGGGTTGGTCGACTTCACACACAACCTAGGAGTTTCTCCGCAGGCGTGTGTGTGCAGGTTTCCTCAATTCGATGTTTTCCTTCACCGTAAGAGCGTCGGATAAACGTACATACTATTATAACATAATAATTATAACACCTGACAAGTTTCCATAATGATCGCGCGCATCAGTGAACAAACCCAAGGATCGTACGTCGCACATGAGTACGCCGCCTAACTACAGCACAGTGTGAGCGCGCCCTTATTTCACGCAGGGTGGTGCGAGACAAGTCTGGAAGGTCATTTTTTGGTTTTTAGCAAAACAATCCGGAGCATGTATTAAAGCATAAGTATTCTATATTTGTTTTGATTCATCCAACTAATATTATAAACTAGCCATCCGCCCGCGGCTACGCCCTAGTAGTAGTAATAAGATGTTTTCCCGGGGTAAAAAGTAGCTTATGTTCTATTTCAGGACCTAACCTATATGTGTGCCATGTTTCATCCCGATCCGTCTAGTGGTTGAAGCGTAAAAGAGTAACAAACATCCGTACATACAATTTTCACATTTATAATATTAGTAGAATGTGTAATTTTGTATGTATGGATGGTTGTTAATCTTTCACTCAATAACTACTGAACTTATCTGGATGAAATTTGGTAGGTAGACAGATTAGGACCTGGATTAGTATATAAGCTACTTTTTTCTTCGCTCGAAAGCCGCTTGCGGTTTGCACACAGTTATCGCAACGATGTCCACCCGGACGGAGCCGCGGGCATCAACTAGTTTACAACAAATTGAACAGGGAAACAGTCGCTAAATGGCATGTGTAAATGGCATTTAATTACAAAAAAATCACTTCAATGCGTATGCTACAAAATCACTTCAATGCGTATACTACAAAATCACTTCAATGCGTATGCTACAAAAATTACTTTAATGCGTATGCTATAAAAATCACTTCAATGCGTATGCTATAAAATCACTTCAATGCGTATGCTACATAAATTACTTTAATGCGTATGCTATAAAAATCACTTCAATGCGTATGCTACAAAAATCACTTCATTGCGTATGCTACAAAAATTACTTTAATTCGTATGCTACAAAAATCACTTCAATGCGTATGCTACAAATTAAACAAAAAAGAGTATTTTTTCAGTTCCCTTATAGGAACTGCATCAGACTTTTCTATTTTCACGGGATATAAAGTAACCTACCTGCATGCCAAATCTCATCAAGATTAGTCAAGGTATTGAAGCGTAAAAAGGTAACAAATAAACAAACAGATAAATCAAACACATTCACATTTATAATAATAGTAAGGATTGTTTTGTAGAGTCACAATCGTGAAAATGGATTGACGAAGGTGTGAAGTGAAAATCATACCGTCAACATGCATAGTAGTAGGTTTTACCTTTATTGATATCTACTATCCCGAATACTTTTAGTTTATGCAACTCAATTTAAATTTCACATTGATTTTCTGCACTTGAAAATTGTTTGTACGAAATATGTCACTCGTCACAGACGATATCACGTATAGTGAAGTCGCATCGCGTCTCGCCAGCCTTATCCCCTATTTACCTTTGTATCATTTTCGTGATAGTCTTCGTAAAAGCTTTTATATTATGCCGTCATTTACAAAGAGGCATTACTAGATGTCAGAAGCCTCTTAACTTCAATAGATTCGTCTCTCATCTCTAACGAGTAAGACTAACTCACATCTTATTAGACTTCAGGCAACTTCAGGTTCGTATAGACTTTACGTTGTGCTGTGAAGGTTCAGGGAGATCTAAGTTACTCCGACAGTATTTTGTCATTGGCCTCCCTACTTTACAATTAATTTATGAAAACTTAACTTACTTACTTTTCTTATATCTACGTATTATGAACTGTTAAGATTTTTCATGCCAGTAACAGGTGAATAAATGTATTAAAATCCTTACTAATATTATAGTAAAATCTGAAAGTATGTCTGTCTATTTGTTACTCATTATCAGGCATAGTTCTAGAGAAATCAGATAAATGTAAATCTGTTTGTTATTCTTTTATACTAAAACTACCTAGCCTAGTTTGCTCAAAATTGGCTTAAGTAGGTAGCTAAAGTAATCAGTGATGTGGCTACCGTAGGGCTTGGCTGCGACGTACCGTTCGCACCTTGGAAAAATTAACACAACGTGCACTCTCGAATATATAGCTAAAAGCGATATACACACGGGAGTAGCCGCTAACAAAAGCTAGTTTAGAATTCAATCTAAATAGAGATTATGATTGCTAGTCAATTGAGTTATTTTATCATTTAATTACGAAATTTTGTTCTAAAAAAGATTGAAATGTTTAGATGTGAGGTCATTGTTACTCAGTGTCATTTAAGTGCTCATTTTGTGATTTTGTTAATTCAAAATTTTTAAAATAAAAGTTAAGTAAAGCGAGTAAGTTTTTTTAAAATAAATTAAAGAGGAAAATTTAGTGAACATTAGTTAATAATTTATTTTGAATGTAGTAAACGAAATCATGAACTGTCACTTGTATACTTTGTTCACGAGCGCGAGCATGCAGATGTGGAGTCGCACCTTCAGCCGTGAGTTTCTATATTATGAGCCCTCATGAACGTGTCATACCAAGTTGAGATAGAGTCGTGTCACACTTACACAGCCGATGTTACCTACCTACTAAAAACATCATTAACTGGCAACCGCCTCCGTCGCGTAATGATTAGTCCATTCGCTTTACACAAGGTGGTCGTGGGTTCGATTCCCGGCGGGGTCAACTTTATAAGACTCGGTTTGGTTGGTGGTAGGACATTTTTATAGCCCGCCTGGCTAGCTACCACAATCTTATCTAAGTCTTGCCCCCAAATATCAATGTTAACATTATTGATGTGTTCCGGCTTGAAGATAAGATATCCAAATCTCTATTGCGTTTAGGAATCTTGGTAAGTTGGAAATCTTCGTCATCATCGACATTTACCATCAGGTGAGATGATGTCAACAAGGGCCCAATTGAGAATTAAAAAAAAAAGAAATCACGAATTTCAACATCCAACAAAACGTTTACTGCCTGCTCAGTTAAAGATATAGACATGAATACATAGATACATACATCCGAAAACCATTAACTTCCATCATATGCAGTCGGGTAAGAATTGTGGAAGCGACTAAAAGACCGCACGAGCTGCAGCCGCTAGCCGCCAGCCGTCCGCAAACCTGTCACGTGTAACACTTTTTGCCGCGCAACCTACTGACCCAAATAGTGAGGTCGCAGCCTCACCTGGTGTACATAACATATCCACCAATCGCAAACTGCAGCGGTGTCAATTGGCCAGCTTTATTAACCAATGGTGGGCCTAGGCGTGGCATGGCACGCTGCCAGATTATGCGGCTGCATCTTTTATGCCTAGCACTTGTTGAGTCGGCCAAGGCCGGCCGGAGGCGGCGCCCGGTGCCTAGTTGGCTGGCTGGCGCTGCCGAGTGCCGAGTTGCGGGTTTGTATACCTACTGAAAGTAATGTGCTTGTTTCCTTTCTACTTAATATTTGAAGTAGTTATTTAAAATTGGCCAATAAGCGGCACGCTTGTTTCTGACTTATCGCTAATAACCCGTAACCAAACCTTGGACACCTCATACAACGGGCCAGAAATGACATTTCAAAAAAGGAATGACGGAACAAACAAAATGCGGGCGAAATCCTATACGTTC
Organism: Coleophora flavipennella; assembly: GCA_947284805.1. Taxonomy (NCBI): domain Eukaryota; kingdom Metazoa; phylum Arthropoda; class Insecta; order Lepidoptera; family Coleophoridae; genus Coleophora; species Coleophora flavipennella. Next base: position 829,343 of record OX369275.1, read on the forward strand.
GACAACCAAAATGTAACCAATCTGTATCAATCTGGGTGACGAGGGGGTGAGGTCGCAATCTAGAGAGCGGCAAGGAGTGTCCATACTGTATGTTTGTACTAATATATATATACTTTGCCGTAACGTTCCCACTCCTGGGGGACGGGTGCCTTGTCATACTGGGGAGGTTCGGTCAAGAAGTTCGGGAAGCCCTCCCCCCCCCCCCACGAGGGCCAAGTCACAACCTCCTGCCCTAAGGGCTAGTGGCGAACCCCAATGTAAGAAGTTTTCAAGCCAATCATAAAGCCTCGAACGCGGCTTAATGACTGCCATCTAGAGATAGCAACTGGTCTTATACTGTACCCGAAGCACCAAAACGGTCGAAATAAATGCTATTATTAATCAAACCCATATACTGATAATAATAGATAACTGATAATGATAATGACCATGTTTACAGACCTTCATAAGTGCTTGTGGATAAGTAATTCATAATTATGTAGCAATAATAGATTATGTAAATGTCAAGTATATATGGATATGTATTGATCCTCTAGCAAACATCACTCCACTTGGCGCTGTAATCTGAATTATGACAGTACTTGAAATAGTAATTAATGTTTTTTCTTGGCTTATTGAAAGTGTGTGTAAACATCTACCTACATTTAAAATAAAAAAATGGAACATAGCATTTATAAAACTTGTAAATTATTAAATATTTTCTGTATATACCATGTTTAATCAATTTTGTGGCAATCTTCATAGCATGAGCAGTGCGTATATGTAATTATTGTACCTATAGGAATTACGGAGATATTATATACACGGATAATTCCATGTTTTGCTTTAGAAAGAACTAAGCATATTCATAAGTCTTACACTTGACGATAAATCTGATGAGTTATCATCTTTATTATTATCAATAAATAGGTACTGTCCTTTAAAAATGTAACCAAATTTTTCAACATCTTATCCTACTTTTCATCAGGTATACTACATTCGCTTCAAATTATTAGAAAATTCGATTTGAATTGGAGGGGGCGAGAACACCCTGCATTCATCAAATATGCATCTGGTAATGGAACCCGAGGAGCGAGCTCGCCTTCACATTTTTACAGAAACATTTTTGTCATACGGAACTAAGGCTTATATTTTATTAACAAGTCATTAGAACATTTCAATAAGGGATAGGTACCAGATTAAAAAAAAAAACTGATTATGAAAAAGGGAAGTTGAAAACTTAAACAGTGAAGAATATGAAAATATCTGAGATTTCTTGAACAAGAATAAAATAAAACTGCAAGCATCAACATTCAAATAGATCAAGTTACAAAAAAAATAAAAAAGATTCGAAGGAAGATATTATAATTTGAGCAAAGCGGGTAAGTGGAAACGGACGCCTCACAAACTGTCGACCGACGCAAATTAGAACTGTGAACCCACACTGCAGTCGGCTGTAGGCCTCCTACTGTTGCGCTAAGCATGTTGCTGTTGAACTCATATCGCTAACGTTAAGGTCAGGTTAAGGTTAACGTCCCTCAAATTAGCAACTCGAATCACAATGTTTCAAACATCGAACGAAAGAGCTTGGAAATAAAGGTATTGTCAGCTCGTACTGCAACGTGGCTGTTACGTCAATAGCTGTGGACGAATCGTGTAAAAATTGTGGCTTTTATTTTTTTAAATAAAATAAAAAGAATTTACGAAAAGTAAGAAAACAAAATCATTATACAATGTTTTGTTAACAAGTTCATAAAGTATCATAATGTTTCGATTAAAATTACAGCAGTTTTATTGTTACTACAACTAGAATAAAAAGGGTGCATTAGGATATTTTATCTTTAGTTCTGTGTATTAAGGCCTTAAAATGGGTCAAATGACAATATTCAATTCAAATTATTGAAAGACTGTTTACACTGTTTTTACAGTTTTTACAGGTATCACCATAGAAAAAATATATAATGTACTTAAAGTAATAAAAAATCGATTTAATTGAATACAATTTTAAAATATTACCAAATTCCGTAACGAAAAAACCTAACACCCCACACTTCGCCTACCATGTAGCTCGGCCAAGCGTGACGTAACGTTACCGCGTTCTAAAAAAAACTTACAGTGCCATCTATTAGCGATATGCGCTACTAAAAGGACTTAGTCAATTTTACTGGTGTAACTTTCTTAGTGTTAAAAGTTGATAAAAAATGTTATGCAATAGCTTTACCGCGGCAGTTCCCGAGTGCCACACGTCTTTTTTACCTTAATCTACAAATACATAATTCAAAAGTTGATTACGTAACACAGATCAAAACATTACAGTCAAACATAAGCAACGCATCACAAAGTTCACAAACTACAAAGCAGATAAAGCAATAAAAGTATGTACGTCCGTTGCAGCGGAGATGATAACCGATAATATGGCAAACGTGGAGCGTAGTGCACGAGTGCCGCGGTTTGGCTCCGTGCCTACATCTAGCGGCGGGTAGCAGGGGGGGGGGGGGGGCGCAATCTACCGCGACATTCTTTTACATAAGCGATACGCCGCGGAACTGGACGCAGCTGCAACTCATCGGAGAGTTGCGTGCCAGCATACTATACAGAATTGTATGCAACAACAGAAACTGCGCTTTTTCTTTTTTTTTTATTCACAGTTGGTAAGCCCTTGGCATCATCTCACCTGATGGTAAGTGACGATGATGATGCCGAAGATGGAAGCGGGCTTACCAAGATTCACCAACGCAATGGAGAACTGGCTATCTTATCTTCATGCCGGAACACACCAATGATATTAACATTGATATTTGGCGGCAAGACTTAGATAAGATGGTGGTAGCTAGCCAGGCGGGCTTAGAAAATGCCCTACCACCAACCAAACCGAGTCTTACAATTGACCCCACCGGGAATCGAAGAATCGAACCCGCGACCTCCTGTGTAAAGCCAGTGAACTTTGCCTCTGAGCTACGAAGGCGGTTAAAAAGGTATATATTCGCACGGCAGGTAGGTAGGTAGGTGGGTAGGTAGGTAGTGGATTCTTTTAAAATTTCCGATTGGAGTATTGGAGGTTATTCGTAAAATAAATAGAGTTTAAAACAATATAATAATTTCATAAGTTTGAACTAAAAAATAAAAAATAAATAGAGTTTAAAAAAAATTACAAACACGTTTTTTTAAGTACATCAGACTAAAAAGTAAAAAATCATTCTTAATATAAGTTAAAAATAATAATTAACAAAAAAAAACTAGTATTATTGTGAAAAAGCGTGGGGCGCTCTGTGCCATATTTTTTGTCTATCGAGCAACCCATACTTTTTTACAGTAATACTAGTATTTTTTGTTAATTATTATTTTCAACTTATATTAAGAATTATTATTACTTTTTAGTCTGATGTACTTTAAAAGCGTGTTTGACATTTTTTTTAAACTCTATTTATTTTTTTATTTTTTAGTTCAAACTTATGAAATTATTATATTGACGCTAATTCTTGATAATTCTACAAATTTTGAATTAAATCTGTCCGTTTAAAGTGTATACAAACATACAGGTGAAGCTAATAAAAGCGTGATAATAAGACCTAGAAGAAATATAACAAGGATTATAAAACATTATGCACATCAAATTTAAAACACAAATCACAAAAACATACATGAGTTTTACCCGTAATGGGTCTTTTGTAAGATATTTAAGTAAGAATTTATTAAATTTGTTGTAATGAGAGCTGATGATCGAGTTTTTTTTTTAATGAAATTGTCAGATGACGTGAAAAATAAATAGATGGAATGAAAAGAAGATCGGATGAAACAAGAATGAATAACAGTGCACTGCGCTACAATATAGTATCAAAATTAATAACAGATGTGGGTCGGGTGACGGTTCCGTTTGATAACAAATTAGGGATTGTTTAGGTAGATTGATTGATTTCAAAAACCAAAACTAAACGTTTTAATGAAGTAATACAAACTTAACCGTTAACTTTATGGTCCAAACATCATACACCAGAGGTACACAGGGAGACTCCCAGTAACTACTCAAATCATGGCACCGAAAACTTACTTTAATACTGATTTCGCAAAAAAATGGTCTCTCCATAGAAATACAAAAGTAGCCTTTCTAGACCTTATTATACTCATACGCTTCCACTAATAACTTGCACCATTCAGGATCATATGCAAGCAATTTGTTGAGAAAAACTGTGAGGCTGCAATTTTATTACCGTGCTCGGATTTCGCTAGGGGTTCCTTGTGCGCATCCTTTACGTCCACAGTCGACACCACTTGTGCACTGCAAATGTTGTTTTGTGTTCTTTTACTTTTTACTTTAGTCAATGTATGAATATTTTGTGTAAAGTTAGATAAGTTTCCATTAGAAGTCGCTCTCATCTTCACATGCTCGTTATAATGTTAGGTAGAATATAAAAAGACGTGTTGCACTCGGGTACTGCCGCGGTAAAGCTATTGCATAGCATTTTTTATCAACTTATGCAATTATAATTATTTATTTATTTATTTTTTTACCAGTACCATATAGTTCTTGAGGCGCGAGATGTTTATGTAATAAATTACACTAAAAAGTTAATCATCATCATCGTCATCGTCATCATCATCGTCATCATCATCATGATGGATAGATATATGGCACTGTAAGTTTTTTAGAACTCAATATAAATTTCATTTCATGATTCGGTCCCCTCAAATCCCGCGATAAAAGCTATACAATAGCTTAATTATTTAAAATTTTACTTACCTATTTAAGGCATAAGATTAGGTAACTAACTACTGATCCTGGATCTAGTACTGTGTGTTACCACTCGTAACCCTCTTGTGAAGTTTAAAAATAAAAGTAAAGCAAAATTTTCACTTACTTAGATTCTTAGTATAGGTATGTAACAACAGTATATTATACCTTCTGTCAAGAACAACAAAATGAGATGCGGAACAAAAGCGTGTCTGCTTACATTCACATCATCACGCCAATCACGTTTCCCAACAAAATGGATTTCAACGATGCCCCGCTCGAGCTCGCCCGACGCATGCTTTCATAAGCCCGGATACATTGTGATCCCCACTCCACTCCGGTCCAATAACAATATTCGTTTTAATTAACAGCGGAGTTCGATGCTCGGACAAAAGACAGTTGGATATACATCCGCTTGGAGGTACTTTGGGGTGAGTGGTGAGTGAAAGCTGCTTGACACGCCACGACATTTTGACGACACGACTATAATTTCAATTTGACAACCTTTTAATTACATCTAACAATGTACTTATCATCGGCTAAAATGTATCTTGATTAATACAGGCCGATGGTTATCTTTTTATTAGTTTTTCTTTCCTATTTACATAATTACTTACACTATTTATTGATGCCAAAGGCTTTCCAATTATTAACTAAAAAAAATGATTACAAAATTAGTAAAAACACATCAGTTTTGGTACTTTAACTAAGTTTATACAGCGTAGCGTCACAAATAAAATACCAATTTAAAAGATGACAACGAAAGACGTGAATAACAAAATTTATATAGGTACCTCCCTATAAATTATCCGAAACCTGGTTCTCATAAAATAATCCTATGTGAGGGTGGAAGTATAAATAATTATTGAATCACAATCGTATATCGTAAAGCAAAACAAGGGTTGAATTATTCGGGCTTCCTCCTGGTGCCGCACTGTGCCATTGACAAAGGTCATTCGTATTGTGCTCGGCGCTCGGCGCTCGGCGCTCGCCCGTGCCCACTAATTCTTACTATGTCTATATATGTATGTCAATCTGGGGCCACTCAACACCGGCAGCGCTATTCAATTCAACGCATTGCGAAATGACTGAATTTCCAAAATTCTATAGTCGTAATGAAAATTTTCCACTGCGAATTCAATGTTGCCTATTCATTCGCAATGTTACTAGAAAACTAAAGTACTGTTATTAATTTGTAGGTATGTATTTAGATAGTAAAGTTTCAAATATAATCATTTTACTGTTTTGGTAATAATTGTATTTTATTGACGTCGAAATGCATAAGTTCCAGTGTTAACTTAAGAAACTTTTTCTAGACAAACTAACTTTCCTGTAGTAGTGTGGGTGACCAACTCAAACGACATCTTGGAAACGACTGATATTTTATTTAGAGAATACCCGCAACATCTCCCTTTCATTACAATATAATTAAACAAAGTATGTTGTACATGCAAAATCTAATTGAAACACCAAATAGAACTGAACTTAAATTAAACTAAACATATGTTTACAATAACGGTAGATTCAATATTAGTGTTAGATTTAACTAAATGTATTTTAATGATAACTACTTCAATTATTACTCTCTTCATATTACTGAAGCAAGAATTACATAATTTTGATTTCATATCTATAATTAAATATAATTGATCCTAATTATATGTATATGATTTTACCAATAATATTCGTACTTAATAATAAATCAATGAATACTATCTTTAAACATATAATTACGCTTTCTTCGGGTAGAAGAATTAAATGTTCATAAATGTATTATTGTATCATGCAAAAAAAATAAAAAAATAACATGCTTAATCAATTGCTTGGAAACGAACCGGTGGGTGCACTACACGTCCACTGCGTGTAGGTTGTGGCGGCCACTGACAAGTCGCGCCACTACTAGTATTATTTGATAAACCCACGTCATCCCAATCAATTAGAGAATTTACAGGTGGTTTTGATAGCCCACTATTTAGTTGTTGTTGTGGTTGTGGCTGTTGAAAAGGTTTTGGTACATTTAAAATGTGTTGGCGATTGCGACGATACAAGCCCCCATCTTCAGTTCGTACCCAATAAGACCGGTCTCCACGCGCTCCGCCTACAACTTTAGATCTCACCCATACATTTTGGTTTTTTACTCTCACATTTTGACCTGGAAATAATTTGCTAAGATTACGTGTACCTCGATCATAGTTTATTTTAGTGTTTGTAATGTTCTTTTTACGACTAGTAATGAGTTTTATTTTATCAACTACTTTTGGTTCCAACACCACCTCACTGGCTGGGAGTCTAGTTTTCAAACTTCGACTCATCAGCAATTGAGCCGGAGAGTACTGTTCACCAGTCAGTGGAGTGTTCCTGAAGTTCAACAGCGCAAGTTGCCAATCTTCACCACTCTCGTAAGCTTTTACCAGCAATGATTTTACAGTCCTTACATTGCGTTCAGCAAGACCATTAGATCTGGGGTATAATGGTGAACTCGTGACATGTTCAAATCCCCATTGGTTACTGAACAGTTTAAATTCTTGCGACGTAAACTGGGTACCGTTGTCTGATATCAGTTTTTGTGGAATGCCGAATCTTGCAAACATTTCTTTTAATACCTTGATTACTGTTAAACTCTGTAAATTATCCAAAATCGCCACTTCAATAAATTTAGAATAGTAGTCTACCACTAATAGATAATATTTTTGCCTGAACTCAAATATATCAGTTGCTAAAACCTCCCAAGGCAGCTTGGGCACCGGGTGTGGGCGCAGTGGCTCACGCGGGTTGGCGGCGCGGTGGCGCTGGCATGTGTCGCAGCGCCGCACCACGCGCTCGATGTCCGCCGACATACCAGGCCACCACATCACATCGCGTGCGCGTCTCTGGGACTTCTCCACCCCCATGTGCCCTTCATGGATACGACGTAACATCTCATCACGTAACGAGCTTGGCATCACGACGCGATCGTTATGAAAAACGATATCATTAAATACATGAATCTCGTGCCTACAGTCCCAGTAATCTTTTACTATATCTTTTGTCTCCCTCTTATTGTTGGGCCAGCCCTTTTGATAATATTCATATAAAGCGACCATAGTATCATCATGTCGACTTTCATCTCTAATTTTCTGTAACATTCCAGGATTGGCTTCCACATTTTCAAACATTGAGTTCACATGAACCATGACATCATTGCATACGTCTTCATCCGTTCCTGCTTCTAATGTAGCTCGCGATAGAGTATCCGCTATAAATAGCATTTTCCCGGGTTTATAACATACTTTTAATGTGTAACATTGTAACTTTAAAAGCAAGCGTTGCAAGCGAGCTGGTGTCTCGTTTAATGGCTTTTTAAAGATTGACTCTAGTGGTTTATGGTCACTTTCGACTGTGACTGAGCTATGGCCATAAATGTATTGGTGGAAGCGCGTACACCCAAAAACGATTGCCAAAAGTTCTTTTTCAATTTGTGCCCAACGCTGTTCCGTGGACGTGAGCTTGCGCGCCGCGTAAGCGACAGGACGGCCCGCCTGCAGCAGGCACGCACCCAGCCCGTGCGAGCTGGCGTCCACTGACACTACAACCGGCTCCTCCGAGCTGTAGTATTTTAATACTGGCGCACTAGAGATTTTATTTTTTAATTCTAAAAAAGCCATCTCATGAACATTAAGCCAATCAAAGTCTACATCCCTATGCAGCAATTCTCGTAACGGTGCCGATATTTCTGAATAATTCGGAATAAATCGAGACAAATAATTTGTGACCCCTAAAAATCGCTCCAATTCCTTTTTATCTCTTGGCACTGGCATTGCCGAAATAGCTTTAATACGGTCATCATCAGGTTTCATGCCTTCAGCGTTAAAAGAATGTCCCAAAAAAGTTAACTTTGTGGCCCCAAACACACATTTATCCTTGTTGAACTTCACACCATTTTCCTTCGCTCTTTTCATCACTTCATTCAGTCTTCTATCATGCTCCTCCTTTGTTCTCCCATAAATTATAATGTCGTCAATGTATATTTCCACACCGTCCATTTTGAATATTTTATACATTTCATTGCAACCGCGGGGCAACGATAATTAGCACTATGCCCATAACCACACTTATCACAAACACTACTGTAACCGGCGTTACCGGAGTATGACGGCACCACCGGAGGCCTTCGCGGCGGCGGCGGCGGCGGCGGCGGCTCCAGCGCAGGCCGAGACATCGCGGGCGGCGCACGCGAGCCCCATGCATCCGGGCGCCGGCGCTCCGCGTGCCCGCCGCGCTCCGTGCCGCGACCGACCGCACCCCGACGTAACTGCTCCACACACGCAGCTGTCTCGCTCCCACTCCTTTGATTGCCCGAACAGACTGCCGCTTGTTGTCCCGCTCGCTCCACAGCTCTGCATAATTGAGTCGCTTCCTCTAGAGTGAGACTAGATCGAGCCAGTAATTTTTGTCTCATTTGCACATCCTTTATGCCACGAATTATTTGTGTCAATATTAAACTATTTTTTAAAGATCCGAACTCACAACTTTTACTTTTTATTTTGAGTAATCCAAGAAATTTGTCGAAATTACTTTCATTTTGATATATTTCAAAAAATGTGTGACGTTCATAATTTATGTTCTTCTTGGGATCACAGTATTCATCAATTTTTTGACACAAAGATGTAAAATCGTTTTTCTTTGACTCTTCAATATCCAACTCCTCGTAAATCTCCCTGCCGTATTTTCCGATAATATGCATAAACAAAGCACATTATTCTTTTTGTGAACATGAATCTTTTCCAGCCGCAGTTAAAAAATAATCAAACGATGTTTTCCACTCACGCCAATTGTCCGCCATATTGCCCTCATGTTGCAAAGGCGCCGGCTGTTGTATCGCACTGTATGATACTTTCTCGTCTGCCATTTTGATAAATAATAATCACTTTTATCACACTAAAACCTAATCAGATTTTTAACAGTTTCAATATCACAAACCACACTATTATCGCGTAAAGGGCTACACCTGACACCATGAAGTAGTGTGGGTGACCAACTCCAACGACATCTTGGAAACGACTGATATTTTATTTAGAGAATACCCGCAACATTTCCTACACCGAAATCCTTTAAAATCAGAATACATACCAAGCCTTAAATCAGAGACTTGATGTTTAAGAATCAATTTTCAAGGGAGACCTATTGAAATTGTTGAAGCCAGATTATAATTAAAAGTGACTCTCAATACCAACCACTGACCAGTCATTAAAAATTATTGATATTTAATAGAGTATAAATTATCAAATTGGAACATATTGTAATCTTGTTACAGCGTAGATACATCGCGATGTTATCACCCGATAGTGTTACCAGTTATACCAGACGGAGACTATGACACATGTGCCTATGTCAACCCTAATGACGTTGATGACACAGTATTGTGGCGGATTAATCGTATCTAGGACTCATTAATTATTCTCAGAGGGTTGGAATCGTCGATCATGCTCTGTTGAATGGTTTATTGTTATTTGTAGCTTATGTTGATGACATTGTATATTTGCCTAATCTAAATTTAAAACTGTAAAATCTAGAGCAACTTCACTAAGTCCTAGTAATTAGTAAGTTCATTGTATTTAATAGACCTTTTCTTATACATTACTAGCTTATGCCTACATCTTTGCCCACACTGATATCGCTTTTGCACCCGAATTCGTTTCCGCTTCATTCCTGATCCCGTAGGAATTTGAAAAATTAATTTACTTATTAGGTCTACCTTGAATAGTCCCTGTTGGTTACAAAAAATATTTCCTTTTTATGTCTTTATCAGCATAAATATAGGATTTTCAAAAAAAAAATAGAATAGCCATAGAATAGCCTTTAGATTTCGGTCCTATCGCAAAATATGTTATTAACAGACACCTACCTATAAACTACCTACCTGCCAAATTTCAGCTTCATAGGTGGAGTGGTATTTGAGGTTTTGTATTAAAACTACCTACTGATGAATGCAGTTTTAACAATCTATATACAGGAGTAAACAAATTGGTTTAGGAATCGTTAACTGGGAGCTCGTCATATTGAACGACTTTCCCTATGGAACCCATAGTCAATTCTTAGAAAAATAAATTTGACCCTCCGTAAAGTTGTTCAGTTTAATGAGTTGAAATCCCAGCTAACGGGACCTACTCCAAATTTTCTAACCAAGTATATATAGATTTCTAAAACGGCATTATTAAGTAGGTAGGTTTTTTAACTCGCAAAAAACCTCTAATTACATATATTATGCTCATAACAGCATTCTTCATATTTGTATCCTCTTCTGTTTTCTTTACTTACCTGAAACAAATATAATTTTCATTAGTAACATCACTGCTAACTTACTAGGCATTTATTTATTGTGAATAACGTATGCTATCAAACAAACACTCGATCTTAAAAAGCTTAAGTGTCATTTGACGTAACACCTTTAGTGTTGATGTAAATAAACCTTAACAATATAAGGTGTGGTAATCTAAGCCTATGTATATACAAAATTCTGTTACACTTAATGTTCGTGGCCTCTTGCCTACAAGCTCATCATAACCCGCCACTAATTGGAGGTTTACGTCAACGATACCTACCTTGGAAAGCACTAATCAAAGGAAGCCTTCTTAATTAGCTATACGTTACGTGTCTCTGTAGTATTGTTATATAGATTTACATTATATCCTTATGTGTTGGCTTAGGTGATACTAGTTGACGATATAGTCTAGTGAATCATATATCATAACTAGAATTTAAGAAATGTAAATAAAATAGATATAACCTTTTCGAGACTGAGTAAGGTTAAAAAGTAATTTGTGGGGCAGTGTATAAGATTCTACAATAAAATTCTAGAAAATGTAACTAGTTTGTCAGAGAAAAAATTTAAGACTCATGTCAAAAAATTTTTGTTGTCTAGAGGATATTATAAAATAATAGATTATGTAAATGACAAAGATATATACGTTGATTCTATAACAAATACCATTACCTGAGAATGTAATCTGAATCATGATATATTTTACTTGTAATATACGATAAAATATTTTTTTTGACTATTTAAAAGTGTGTGTAAACACCTATTTGAAATACATTGTTTTGATTGAATGATTGATCAGAAACAGGTTTGAAAATTTAATTGAAACAAATTTATATTTGTCTGGGGTTTTCAACACATGATAATATGCTTTTTTTATTCTCATCACTATTGTGAAAGTGGTAAATGCCTACCGTTTGTAATATGATGAAACCAAAACGAAACCCGCTACACCTATACAATTTACATGTAAATTTAAATATAACAACAATATCATCGCCGCGTCTGTTTTAATAAAGCCCTCGAGCACCAACATACCACCCGCTAGAATGTCTTAATACGTCGTCTACTCGTTAAGGGCCCTCCCTGACGTAATCGTATAACCTCCTTAAACCTGTCGACCTCATTGAGCGACGTGTGTAAACAGCACACGCCTAGTGGGAGCGACTGTGTGCCGAGCGAGGGCAGGCTGTATGTCTAGTTACTCGCTTTATTGCCGAGGCTCGGCTTGACCGCATGTACCGCTTTTACAACTCTAGCCACCTTATTTCTTTTTACTTTTACGAGGCTTAAAGCGAAACTTAAGCTTTGTAGTGGTTCCGAGTGATTAGCTTTTGCAGTCTCTAAAACACAATTAGTGGTTTAGCGGTCGTTTAAGTTTTCAATAAAGGAAATTTACTTTGGAAGATGAAAGGGGGTTAAGTTAAATTAGTGGCATACTTGGCGGGAACTTTGCAAATTCTATTAAAACCTTTTTAAAAAACGTTGTTAAAGTTATAATTATCAAAAGAACACTTCAAAACATGTAATTTTTTTTAAAATACGAAAAATACAGCTCCGTTAGCCGTTAGGGTCTAAAATAAGGATTTGTACGTGACGTCGGAAGTACTTAATGTTGGAAAATAACAGGTAGAGTAAAGTTAAACGAAGCAGAAGACTTTAACAAATGTCGCTTGTACAAAAACGGAGCTGCGCTTGTAGAGATATAACTAAGCGACGTGACTTTACCCGAGCCACTGCAAGCAGTCGGTAACGTTTCACCTTTAATTATAGAAAGGAGAGAAATACAAAATGATGACAGTGCTGAGATAACTAGTTCGTAAGGGAATGTTATATTTTGCATAAAATTAAATGAAAAAAAGGTTGTGTGTGAATTCGAACAACCCGCAATGGACCCGCGTGGTCGAGTAAGGCCTGATCGCCCTAATTCAGGGTAGGCTCGAGCCCCTCGGTGGGGATATATATGAGCTGATATGATGATGATGAAAATGAAAAAACCATCCAAGTTTCCAGCAGCCAGCTAAGAATCTGACTTGCAAGGTAAGGGTACCGTATCATATTCCGTTTTCCGTAGGAAAGTTTTAGGTTAGGATTCTCGTTTAGATTTTCCTGCCTCAATAGTTTTAGAGGGAAATAAGGGAGAGAATGCAAAATTTTCGTACATTTTCTCAAATATCTTATTTTGTTTACAATTATGTATTTCGGGGAATCAGAAGGGTTTTTGCTGGATTTTAGAAATAAACTCGTCTTTGTAAAGTTCTAGAGTGTACATTTAATATTCACACACGTTTACAACATAAGGCTTCAAGACAGCGCGGATGAAAACAGATTATTTTCAGAAACGCGGTAAGTTCCCCAGTTGACAGTTCAGCTGTTCAGTCAAAAGTGCTCGTAAAATAATTACAAAGATTCTGATTGGCTAACACAAGCAAGGGTACCGACTAAAACTAGGCTTCAGGTTCGCACTGACCACAGCCTAGCCAAAGATGACTTTTTATTACTATAGGCCTAGCTAGGTGACGTTTCAAAACAAAACACATGGCGTTTCGACGCATTCATAGGTGGCGCCACCACCTAGCGCTCCGACATATATTATATCTTTTAAAATATACACCATAAAATATTTTTTTATTTTATTTTGGATGACAGTTTTCAATTTGAAACTGCCTTAACTCGAGAACTTTTAATCCTAGGCTACTTGTTTCTTGAGAGAAATCATAGTATTCTCTGAGACCTTTGTTTTGGATGATAGCTGATAAATTTAAAACTGCAATAACTCTATTAAATATCTATAAAATAACTCTATAAAATATTGATCCTAGACTACTAGTTTCTTAAGAATAATCGTGAATCTCTTTGAAAATTTTATTTCGAATGACAGCTGTACAAATTAAAGTGGCCGTATTTAAAAACTATTGCTCTCAGTTTTCTAAAGTCACAAGAGAAATGACAGGTTTTAACGAGATCTTCATATCCGATGAAACCGGTCAAAATTAAAAAAAGTATAGATCAACCCTTAAAATTGGAACAAGTTCATTTACCTCATATGTTCGTAATTGGGTCAGCGAACTCTGTATACATACCAAAATTCATCTTCTTCCGTTCAGATTTTAGCCCTTTTAACCCTCGGTTGGTCGCGTGGGGTCTTTAAAAGCCCGACGTTTACAAAAACTGCTATATTTTGTTCCATATTAAAGATTCAAATTTGTACCTCAGGGTAGCTTCCTAAAACATACTTAACTATCAATTAGTGCAAAAATAATATATAATAGTAATACATATTATTATTTGTTAAAAATTATTTCCTATCATTAAAATTATTTAAAACCACACTATGGGTTTTATTTAAAAAAAAAATATGCCACAAAAAATATAAAAATAAATAAATAATAATAATTAATAAAAAAAAATATTTAAAATCTCCGGGCGTTTAAAGACCCTACGTGACCGACGGTGTCACAAAAAAAGCGCGACCACCCGAGGGTTAACTTACTTCATTTCCGGATGGACACACACAGAAGTAACCTCAGAAGCGTAAGCGTTTCTTTTTTTTATCGAATGTAATAAAAATAACAGAAAGATAGACAGATTCATAAAATAGAGAACATAAGACGTAAATATAAGATTTAAGCTCATCGTATTGACTCTGTAACGTTGTCAAAGACTGCCCAGTAACGTAACGCTGTCAGCAGACGAGCGTTATTGTTTGTTTTTACCCGATTGTGCCAGAAAGAGGATGATTTTCGAGTAAGTATAAGTATGTATGTCTATTTCTTTGGCACTCCCTGTAGCCTAAACGGCTTGATGGATTTAGGAGTGCTACGTGTCGTTAGATTTGTCTTAATCCCGTGAGTGAGAAATACATTTTTACCTGACTAACCAAAAAAGAGGTGTTAAGTTGTTATGCAGTCGAGTTTTTCATCATCATCATCATCATATCAGCTCATATACGTCCCCAATTAATTTCTAAAGTTATTTAACCGGCGCATTAGTCGCCTTACAAACTCCAGTAATTTAAAAAAACAACCATATGATGGCACGAAAAACTGTAAAATAAAGGATTGTGTGGTTTTATGAAACCACGGTAAAAGTGAAACTTTTTTTCACATTATAGACATTTACAGAGGACGAAACGATCATGGCTGCTCTCGTCTTGGAGCTACGGTACAGAGGACGAAACGATCATACCGTCACGCGACATGCAACACACAGACGAAAAAGTTTGATACGATTTCACTTTAATAATTGTAGTACATAATATTGTAACAATCGACAAGAAGTTCGTTCACCCATATTGTTTTATAGGAAAAACAGGTAGAAGTGACGTTTCGGTCCGGGATGTGAGCGAGTGTCGGCTGCGCCCGCCAGCGCCCGCCAGCGCCCGCCAGCGCCCGCCAGCGCCAGCAGGGGAGGGGGGCAGGTAATAGAGTGTCATCTTGACGTTATAAATGATCTCGCTCCATCCCGCCGGAGCTCGGAGGTAAAACTCCTTCCTACGTTCGTTCCTACCTCTACACTGTTTTTGCATTTACCACATCAGATTACTTGCCCGCGCGGCCGTAACCCACAGTAACCCACAGTAACCCACAGTAAATAAATGGGGTGAAATGGGTAAAATCAATCCGCCTTTTTCCCTGGGATTCGTTCTCGAACAGACCGTCAAGCCTACACTGTCCGTTACAATTAAATTCTGGGAGCAATCACGTTTCATTACACTGACCTTAATTGAAGCTACACAAAGAAATGCTTGGAAGAATTTAATTAAATAGATTTCAAAGTCAAAGTAAAACAATCAATTTGTGTAAGCATCTATAATGTCTTCAAGGATATTATTATCATTATCAAGTTGAGTTCAACAGTAAGTACATCTAATGAGATTTCTTTTATTTATAAAACTGGCCAAGTGCGAGTCGAACGCGTGCACCGAGGTTTCCGTACAACTACAGTCCACACAAGTACAACAATAGTGCAGTCGAAGTGGCTAAGTTCTGGGCCGGAATGATATAATTTTTCATCAACACGCAAAGAAGAAGAAGAAGTACAACAATGATACGTACTGAATTCAAACAAAAGACATCAACGCAAGTGACAGAAAATTGCTTTTTTTTAATTCAGTTTGGACTTTTTAGCGTCAGTACGGCTCACACTTGGCCGGTTATTATTTAATTTCAGGATGGTGAAGATCACGGGAAGCCGCTGGATGCGGGCACCGCAGAACCGGCCGTCGTGGAGATCCTTGGGGGAGGCCTATGTCCAGCAGTGGACAACCTACGTCTGATATGATGAAGTATGTATTATATTTATATCAAATTTTACATAAAACATACAGTATTACCGTTTTTATTATTATTATAATAACATGTTTCTTTTATGAGGACCCCCTTGGTCATGACTACCTATTAAGGTTTAAAAGATAGGACAGACAGAGAGACGGACATGCAGCGTAGGATAAGTAATAGGGTACCGTTACTTGGCACGGAACACTAAAAACCAGTCAAGTGCGATGAGGAGTCGCACACCGACGCGGGTCACGTGGTCACGTGGTCACCACATGGTCACGCACCACCACACCGATAGGTATGAAGCCCTAAAAACGTCAACCACATTGCACAACAATAACATCAATTTATTTTAATCAGTACGGGACCCTTTGCATGAGTCCGACACGACTTGCCCGGCCTTGTTATTTGCCATTTTATTTTAGGGTTCGCACTAAAATCGTACGAAGTTTGACACTTGTGTGTGTTACCACTTTTACCATAAACAACAATTAGTTAAAAATACACGTTTTTAGGGTTGCGTAGCTCTATAGAAGGAGACCTTATATGATCAAGTCGGTATCTATCTGTCTGTCAAGACCCTTTTTCTCACAGAAACACGTGGAGGTATTAATTTGAATTTAATATCGTAAAATAGAGACACTTGCACACCCCGAGGCTACTCGGTCACCACTGAGTCTACTTTAAGATTTTTTCTTCTTGTTTTATGGTCGTTCTTAGGTTTATTTCATTTTTAGGGTTCCTTAGTCAACAAGGAACCCTTATAGTTTCGCCGCGTGTTTCTGTCTGTGTGTCTACCCGTCTGTCTGTCTGTCCGCGGCTTAGCTCAGAGATTATTGGTACTATAAAGCAGTAATTTGGCACAGGTATACATATTAATCAGAAAAAATAGTATAGTAGGGTATATACCCTACATGTAAAAAGGAGGTGATATTTTTTTCTTTGACTTACCCCATCGTGTAAAGGTATCGTTGAATGGGTCTTTCAAACTATTGGGGGTTTCAAATTTTTGTTAGAGTCAAGTTTCTCCCCCCCCCCCCTCCACCCCCCCCCCCTTACCAGCTAAACCGCATTTTCAATACCTCTGTAAAATTGATAATAGTTAGACATATTATTATCAATTTAAAAGGAAAACTATCCCGTCTAAGTAGGCTTTCTTAGTTTATGAGTAAGTCTACCAACTAAAGATGTGCAGTTGGATTTGTAAAAAAACATAGATATTCCATTCAAAATGTTCTAATTGTGTTTTTTGAAATAAACATTTATTTTTTGAAAAGACTACAGGAGTAACAGGACCCTACTTTGCGCGAGTCCAACTCACACTTAGCCGCTTTTTTATAATAGGGGATAAAATTAAATTCTGAAATATGACTTCCTAAATTGCTCTCGTCTTGAAGTTTATTTTTAAACTTACTTGTTTTGTTTTCCCACCACGTCTTCAATTTTTAATTATTCAAATTCTTGTGGGTATGTCAAACATTTTTAGAACAAAAATTAATTTTTTACTGATCATAAAAAGGGACTCAAATGACTAGCAGTCCGATCCCCCATTGAATTTTAAATTCGAAACATATATTTGCAATTAGAGCACTGACCACAATGTACGGGAGAACATTTTTTTCAACTGCAATGTCATGTTTGTTTTCAATCCGACTTATCTTTTGGTAGAGAAATGTTCTGTGCGTACCTACCTAATCTATAAATTTCTGACACGCGCTAAGAATTCCGAATTGAATGATTTTTGAAGTGAAAACTTCTTTAGGCACGTTGGGCATTTTTTGAGATGGGAAAAATCATTGAACCCGCGGCACTGTAACTGAATGTAACCGACACCGCACTACGAACACTCGCAGGGTTAAAACTTATTAAAAAAATTAAGATCAGAGAAAACTATTGAATTAGCGCCACTGTAATGTATCCGACACTGCACCAGGAACACTTGCAGGGTCTAAACCTATAAAGCAGTACAAATTTTTCACTTCTGTTGGCATTCCCGTAATGGTTAGGTTTTTTCCTGACAGTCTTGTTGCTTGTGTCTTTCATAATAGAAAATAATATCATTGTTGTACACTTTAATGTTTTTAAGGTAACGTTTTGGCACGAACCCATAATAAAAGGTGCTTTTAAAATAATGAACAGGGCGTAAGGACATTAATGAAATAGTATACGCATCTATACAGTTCAAGCAGTAGGTAATCCTCTCATAGTTTAAAGCTCGTCTCAAAAGATCTTTATTACATCGCAGCGATTCCACTGAGGAAGTTTCACAAAGCGCCAGGAGCTCGGAGTCACAAATTAATACTACTACAAAACACCGCACAAATTCTGTTTTCAAATTCATTTGGAGTCCTTGAATCCGTTGAGCGTACATCCTTTACCTCCCAACTCGGAGCTCCGACGGAGACAACAGTCCCAAACAATTCTAAAACTTCAAAAACATAAAGCTACGTTATTCGTACTGAGAACAGGATGTGAGGCACAAAGCGCAGGAAATTGCCTATCACGGCCTCTCCAGGTCTCCTCTCTTAGCAGTGGCAGCCACGCCGAGCGGCGGGCTCCGCCGGGCGGCGGGCGCCGAGCGGCGGGTGGCGGGCGGCTGGCGGCTGTTGCGCCGATCTAACTTGTCGCTGAGAACGCCGCCGCTGCGCACGCCTAATGAGATATTTTAGGGTCCGCAGGGAAATAGAGATGACAACGAGCTCAGAATCGGACCAACAATCGCAAGATTGGTTATAGTTTTCTTGGAACGAAGTTAAGTTACCGTGGTAAGATAGAGAATCTCATTAGTCAATTGTAAAGGACGAATGAAGGTTTAACTGTTGAGTCGTAAAATCTAGTAAAATAGCTGTCATAACAAAATTGACAATATGAAATTAAAATGTGTTGAGTAAATAAATGGGTAGGTAATAATTAATACCATTCAGTATTGTTTTCTCACTAAACCAAAGCAAAAATAATGTAAGCAAAAGATAAAGTCATATTATTTTCGAAAAAAAATAACTTTTTTAAAAATCACCTACGTTTTGTAAAAAAAATATGTTTATCATCAAAATAATGAAGTTTCTTGTGCCATTCGGTATTGGAGTGTACGTGTGTAGAAAAATATGCTGAGGCTAAAAGACGCAAGACTGAATGATTGCAAGCAACGAGCGCAGGTATTCAAATAAGTGAACCGTTGTTTGTAGGGCTTGTAAGAAATGCACTAGGGCGCTAAAGTCTGCTTTACATAGGATGGTAAGGCTAACACATAACATTTAGCAGATTTAGCTTAAACTGCGACGGTTTCTCGGCCTTTTGTATTATATTTCTTATATTTTGTTATATATTTTTTTTGTATTTTATTGCAATAAAGAAAAATGAATTGAATTTTCCAGTTGAATTCATTACAAATGGAATGTAACAAACATACCTACATTATGCTTAGATACATACAGACCTTGCCACGTGAAACAGAATGTAATCACTGAACTAATTCTCACTTAAAGTAAAGTCAGCGGCACACACAACGAAACACTTAATTTCTCACAATTCATGTTCATACAAAGGGACGTTTTTTTTATTCATAATTGCTAAGCCCTTGGCATCATATCACCTGATGGTAAGTGACGATGATGCCGATGATGGAAGCGGGCTTACCAAGGTTCCCCAACGAAATGGAGAACTGGCTATCTTATATTCAAGCCGGAACACATCAATGTTACTAACACTGATGTTTGGCGGCAAGACTTAGATAAGATGATGTTAGCTAGCCAGGCGGGCTTAGAAAATACCCTACCACCAACCAAACCGAGTTTTTCAACGTACAATCAGCAACGGTTTTTTTGAAATCAAGAAAAGTGGTAACCATAAGTCATAAGGTTAGAAATGTGTAAATGTCCCTACTTACAAATGTGTCTAAAAGCACAATGTTCTGCAGATCCTCGGGAACTCCGTCCGTAGACTGCTCAGAAGGAGGCACACGGTTAATGTGCAATTTCCCCATACATTTAGCCATGATATTTTCGATAGTCGAATAACGTAGGAAACACCACTAAAAAAGCCAATTTTTTATTTTGTATACCAGTGTAGCAGGTGCACAGTCAGAGGCGTGATATTACAATTTCACTAGTAAAATTTAGTGAAATTATATGCACGGTAAATTTTCATCTGCTATTTAATTTTACTGCCTATTCTTAGTCTTATCTATAAAACCGATGATTACTTCTTCTGCGAAGCATTCTGCTACCCGGGGGGGGGGGGGGGGGGGGGGGGGGCTCTTTGGGCTGTCAATCAAACCTAACCGAACCTAACATCGCTTGTTTATCTCGCTCAATTTAGTGTTAGGTTGGGTCAGGTTTGATTGATTTAACAGTCAAAGAGCCTCGCGAGCCCCCCCCCCCCCTCCCCCCTCCCCCCTCTCCCCTGAATGCTTCGCAGCAGAAGAAATCATCGGTTTTATTCGGAAGTACAAGAATAGACCGTGAAATAGTGATCTGATTTACAATTTACCGTTATATCATCAATCTAACTAGTGAAATTGTAATATCGCGGTTTTCAAAATATCCCGGTAACATATTATATATACCAAACAGAAAAAAAAACAATTAGTACAGAGTTAGTTATATTTATTTCATTTTTGCTTTGCTGTGTTGTAATTGTACTTGTGACAATAAACTCACATAGGACCGTACAATGTGAACCCAACTAAGTGCGCAACGGTGCGCCCCCTCGGCCCGAATATTCAAATTCTTCGCCTTATCCGATAATACAGCTCTCATGCAAAATGCATACAATATCATTCTTTAGTTCGTTCCGGCTGCTTCCACGTAATTCATGTAAAACTGGCTTCATATGAATTTTATGCGTCCAAATTCGTGGCGTAGGTACAGGTCCTTAGTGGAAAGTCGCTGTGGGGTTTGTTTGCGAAATTCCTTGTTCCAATGTCAAATTTACTGTAATGTGACTAAGGTGGAATAAATTTGGAATTGCAGTAAATAATTTTTATTTGTCCGTGCTCTCGTTGCCCGATT
The DNA here is from genome assembly GCA_947284805.1 of Coleophora flavipennella. NCBI lineage: Eukaryota > Metazoa > Arthropoda > Insecta > Lepidoptera > Coleophoridae > Coleophora > Coleophora flavipennella. The sequence continues at coordinate 850,637 of OX369275.1, forward strand.
CACTGGTAAGTTTTAGTGTTTCAAAACTTTTTATCGTCTACCTCCTGGAGTATTATAATATATGCCATACCATCTATGAGCGAAGGAGTTAGTTATTACGTCTCTGTCTATACTTTCCCAACATTAATATATTTCTGATAACGCCTAAAGTACCTGCTCAATTCACCTCTCCTGTTTCATATTGAATTTTGGAACACACCTTAAACCCTTATCTACATTCCGAACAAAATACAAAACGGGTCTTCAATTAAATGCGTTTATAAATTTATTAGGGTTATTCAGCGAAGTTGCGGCGATTTGCCCGGACGAACTAGGGAGGATTAGGCAAATGGGACCTTAATGGATGTTCTGGAATACTTTGCAGTCGAGTAGCGCTGTAGCGGTGTGCAGGCGAGCCCTTCAAAGCGTAGCGTTGGCTAAGCTCATAGATTGTAGGAAAAATTTAAAAGTGCCTTAAAATTAGCTAACGTATTTGTTGCCCTACTAGCATTTTATAATTTGCGGTGCTGTCACAACGACTTATCGGTGGAAAATCCTTTGCGTTGTTGCCTGTTGACTTGCTGCTAACGAATTTGAGTAAAACTTTTTTATTTTCATTTTTGGATTGCGTAGTCTAGAGAAACCCTTGCTTAACCGTCCAGTCCGTCCGTCGGTCAAGCACTGAACACATCATAACTTTCATATTTTTTTGGACAAGTGGCAAGACAATTGGCACAAAATTGTTGAGATATAGATCTCCATTTTGTGTTATTAAAAATACGTGATTTTTGCGTACATATTTTTTTTGCGGATTTTTCTTATGCAATAGGGATTTTGTTTCAAGTCGGTACACCCCTTTGGGTGGGTTTTTGTTAAAAAAGTCTCAAAATAGGGTTTTCTAAGAAAATATTTTTATCATATGCGCTGTATAAATGAAAATCTTGGACATTTACATTAAAAGAGGAGAACCAACTCTAAGTGGCAGAAAGGGAAAATTTCTCTATAAATACTAGGCCTGGTGTCTAAGCTTTTATAATGGGTGAAGCAAAGCTGGCTTAGCCACCTAGAGAGGATGGAAGATGGCCGTGCTGTAAAGAGAGCGCACAAGGGACGCCTAACCGGAAAACGCCCTGTTGGACGTCCCAGGTACCACTTGAATGACAAAGTTGTCAAGGGTTTACCAATTGTGAATAAAAAAATAATAAGAAAAAAGTGCTAAAGGACTTGAACGCCCTTCAAGGAGCCAACTGACACGAAGTGGTGCAGGTCAGAGGAAAGTGGCGTGATTTGGTGTCGGACGCAATGATCCTATCTGGGACGCTGAGCCAGCGAAGTAAGTTAGTACCTAAACGTACCGTTTACAACAGAAACTAGGAGGTCTACGGAGCATCTTTGGTCTCAGATTGCAGCAAATTTAATGTACTTTAAAAATTTTCTACAAATATATTTTTTAACTTTTGACAGTTTTATCAAAACATCATAAACAATGGATAGTAATAAAATCTCCGACATTATACAAAATCTCCGAAAAGTAAATTAAAAATGAGATTGTTGGATATTTCAGCTTTAAATACTGAGTTACCGTAATCGCCCCCCACAGTCCTCATGACCACAGAGAGCAAGGCGCCCGCGCCGACCAGCACGGTGAATCCTCGACTGCATTGTTACTTTCCATCAGGTAAGTTGCACAAAAATACACTCAAATGTAATGAATAAAAAGTAAAGATTTCCTGTTCACGTGTCTACAATAAATAAATACGCAGCAGACCCAAAGGTGTTGACTTTAAACATCAAAATGTGAGATAAGAAGTCCTCAGTCGGGTTATGAGGATTCAATAAAACACCGATGGAACACACGGTCCGTGTATTGACGTAAGACAAGGCTTGATGCCTCTTCTAGTAGCTTAATTTAGATCACAAAATATAGCCGCGACTCTCAAGCACGGGCGGGAGCCTGGAGTGGGGGGTAACCATAGATACCATCTGTTGCTATAGCCACCAGCCGAGGCACCGCCATCGGGCTTCTCTGATGTGGTACGAGAATCCAAATCGGAAAAACAAGGTTCAGTATTCCGTATAATATAATATACTTTTTGGAGAGCCACTCGACTGTTACGGCTTTACCGGGAGGTTTGCTCAAGTGAATGAGCACTCCGATGAGTAAATCTATTGTTGACCTGGATCTGATTGGCTGGTTTGATCTCGTTTGGCAGATGTTTTTAAATTAGGGTGAAGAGAGACACAATGTTAAGTTGGACCATAAATAATAAATCTTTAGATGACTTTGTTTCAACCAACAGTTCCTCTGAGTGCACTCAACTCAACGAGTCAAGTCTACATACAGAAGGGTTACGCACGTGAACAATAATACGTTGTTGTTAGAAGATCTATTCGTATCTACAAGACGACAATTCCCAGATACACAACTACTCGTAAGTATACAATCATATGCAAAAAAGCTGGCATAAATGTAATGTAAATATGAAAAGAAGTGCTCGTTTCAAAAAAAACTTCTTTAGACTTACTTTATTTTAATGAAAAAAAGAAAAGACTTAAATAACGTGTTTTAAAAGTAAAATTTAATCCGGCTTCTAGTTTTTGTATTGAAGCGGAACTACGTTTGTATGGAAACTCGAGACTCCTGGGTAGGGTACAAGGAGGCTCGAGTTTCCATACAAACGTAGTTCCGCTTCAATACAAAAACTACATGCCGGGTTGAAACCAAACTTTGCAAATATATTGAGAATATACATATCGATGTTTGTTATTAGTTTTCATCGTTGCTATTTAAAACATAACTAAACGAAGGCTAAAAACAGTTTTTTACTGAAAGTTTCAAACTGCTCTTATTTTTTTCCCGTTTTATATTATAAAATCAAAAACTAATTACAAACATCCATATGTGTCTACTCAATATAATTGCAAAGTTTGGATTCAATCCGGCATGCAGTTTTTGTATTAAAGCGGAACGAACTACGTTTGTATGGAAACTTCGAGTCTCCTGGGGACCCTTAATGTTCATAACTAGGGAAGTTCTACGATAAAATTATCGTAGCTTCTCAAGAACATGACCTAATGTGTAATATAATATAGTCTTCTTAATAATAATAATAGTGTAAAATAGTCGTCTTTTATAATAAATTATTCATCTTTCCCTTGAATTAGGAACGAACATACCTACATCATTAGACTACCTGCGCTACTCCACTAAAAGGCAACTCGACCTCCTGAGGACATTACTACAGATCTCTTCCAAAACCCACGTGGCATAATAATCATCTTCTACTTTACTGCCTGGGATAGTCGCATTGACAAATCCGACGACTATTTCTACTTCCAAAGAACCGTCGCAAAGAACCTTTCCAATAGTAATAAACAAGCCAGCGTATTGACTGTGTGGCAATAAGTATCGCGCTAATACCTCGTCCCGCCCGCTCATTACGTGCAGACGACAAACAAACGTCGGCCATATTAAGTATGGCGGGTACGGCCACTAACAGAAAAGTACAGAAGGTCTGCTCTTTATCTACCTCGCAACGGTCGCACGCACGCGTACACGTCGAGTGCGCGAGTTGTGTTAGCTCATCGCTATACCATATTACTATACCATGTAAATATTTTAGACCTTTAGATAATACTTGTGGGTGCTCGCGTCTTCGCCCGCGCAGTTCCCGTTTTTTGGTGTTCCCGTGGGAATTTCCCGAAATCCTTTCTTAGCGGATGCCTACGTCATAACATCTACCTGCATGCCAAATTTCAGCCCGATCCGTCCAGTCTTTTGGGCTGTGCGTTGATAGATCACTATGTCAGTCAGTCACCTTTGAGTTTTATATATAGATAGATACTGTAGATAAGACAATGTAAAAATAAATTGTTCAAGTTTGGTAACAAATAGGTGTGTAGGTTTGTCCTGAATTTTTTTTGTATCGTGCATAATTATAATATTTTATTATTTTTACTTTATTTTATGTAGCTATTTTATTATTTGTAGCTTTACATTATTATTACTAGGTTAAATCTGCAAAGTCTATCCCGTTGATTGAATGGTAACATTCAATTAAATGGCTAGGCCGAACGTTGATCGAACAAGCGTCACTGAACGTTCAACTAGTTGGCTGATTGTAAGCTAGCCCCAACTTTGATTGAACAACAGTGTAGTGTAGTGTAAATAGTAGCGTGTAGCGTGTAGTGTAAATAGTAGCGTATAGTGTGTAGCGCGAAGCGTGTAATGTGTAGCGTTTCTTCTTCTGTGCAGCATTCTGCTACCCATGGAGGAAGCCTCGCTTCGCGAGGCACTTTGACTGTATAATCGATCAAACCAGAACGAACCTAATATTGCTCGTTTGGCGGCGGCGGCGGCGGCGGCGGCGGGAGTACCAGGGAAGGTGTACCATTTGTAGTCCGTAGCGTGTAGTTTCCTATTGTGAATTTAAAAAAACTAAGAAAAAAACTGTAAATAAGCGAGCGAAGCGAGCTATATTAGGTTCGGTCAGGTTTGATTGATTATACAGTCAAAATGCCTCGCAAAAAGCGAATCCCCCTATGGGTAGGAAAATGCTTCGCAGAAGAAGAAATCATCGGTTTTATTTGGAGTTTCGTAGTTACGACTTGGATAAATGACGTTTAGCCAAGTCGTTGAACATTGCATTCGACTTGACCAAATGTCCTTTATTCATTCAATTCAATGTCACCAATTAATCCGGGCTAGCCTTTCAATTAAATGGCAGATTGAACGAGATGGTTGCGACATATATATAATGTGCTTGTCAAGACCTTTCTTTTAATACCAAATAAAGAATATCTAAAAAATTTTTTTGGTTTAAGTTTTTTTTTCACAATTGTTAAGCCCTTGGCATCATCTCACCTGATGATACCAAAGATGGAAGTGGACTTACCAAGTTTGCCCAACGTAATAGGGATATGGCTATCTTATCTTCAAGTCGAACATATCAATGCTGTTAACACTGATGTTTAGCGGCAACACTTAGATAATAAGGCGGTAGCTAGCCAGGCGGGCCATGAAAATACCCTACCACCAACCAAACCGAGTCTTACAAAGTTGATCCCGTTTGCAATCGAACCCGCAACCTCCTGGTATGAAGCTAATGGACCAACCATTACGCCACGGAGGCGTTTGTAATTCAACTTAAAATCCGCCATGTTTATTTTTTAATGCTGTTTATTTTATGACACGCCGAGTGATGACACGGATCTAAAGAAACCACATTTGTCAAGATCGGCTAAATACGAGGGAAAAGATGAACATACATATATAGACTGTCAAAAACATAACCGTTCTTTTTACGTAGTCAGGTAAAAAGTATGTCAGGATGAGCGGACAGTTAGTCAAGTTTCATAAATGGAAGCCCCTCTCAAAAAACTATTTGAGTAAACAACCTGTATTCAAATTAAAGTAGTATACTGGTATAATTAGTTGACCTGCATGTAATTACAGGGCAGACTAGTGGTACCACTTCTTACTAGGCCACGTGACAAAGAAGTGTGGGCTTGTGTGCGCTTGTTGTACACTTATTATTTTATTTTTATTTTATTTTATTAGGGAAGTTTACAGCTTAAGTAAACACTATATGATAACATAACAAAATTAACTATGAGCTAATAAAAAAACTTCAACAAATGGATTTCAATATAAACACAAAAATGTAACCTAATTAAATAATAATAATAATAGATTGTGTTTACAAGATTAACGAATAGAAAATGAAAAACACGCTAAGCTCGCTCATCAACGCTTTCGGTGCTGTTGAGAGAGAGAAGTGCTGTTGAAAAATTCCAAAGTAAGGAAACGCCGCACAGAGTACAGAGTTAGAGCTACTGCAGTAAAGATCTATAATATTGTCTTTTCCGGAAACCAATTCGTTTGTGGTTCCAGCGGCTCGGACCAAGAAGCTGTTCTTCCTATAGTTAGTCTTGACACTCGGGACATAAAGCAATCTAGAACGAAGGTGACGAGGTGGTGTTATCAAACTTTTTTTGTTATTACTCGCTAAAAATCGTAAAATTACTCATCATACTGAACAAATACGATCCGATCAATACAAATGTTAGACTTCCCATAGTAATAAAATTAATAACTTGATTTATTTCATTTTTTGATACAAAACTTCTTTGTTCCGATGTTATAGGTTCATTGGGGCAAGGTGTTCAGTCTCCAAACGGTACCTCTGCACTTCTCTATGCTTTGTGTCACGGGCAGCTCGGGGCTCGGCGTCGATAGCGATTCTCTAAACACCACTAGATTTTGTCGCTCTAAGCCATGGAGCCGTTTGAATAAATAGAAATATTTGAGAGAAGTGGGATATTAAAATAACACTATGATTTCTTTCTAAATATCTAAAGTTACTCAAAATAATATGATGACTGTGGTATAGGAATAAAACCTTTAAATGTAATAAGCGTCGGTGGCGCAGCGGTTGCGAGTCGGTCCTCCTAACCAGAGGTCCCGGGTTTAAATCCGGACGGCCAATGTACTAATCAGTATTAAGAAATTTACGTACATATACTTACTGATTGCTATAACAGTGAAGGAAAAAACCGCGATGAAACCTGCACATCTGATTCCAGATGTATATGAAAGGTTGCGTTGCACACTTCCGAGCTGTAAATCTAAAATACCCTACATGTGACCGCGGGTGATGCTCAGTGCAACACCAGGCAACCGCCGTGTATCCCTTAGGTAGCATGGTTAATTGTGCCACACGATGAGATACAAAAACCGGCAAGTGCGAGTCGGACTCGCACTCCGTGGGTTCCGTACCACCATACCTCTCCACAAAAGTGTAAAATTAATCCTATTCATTTCAAAACAACAAAACACATCAACGCGAGCGACAAAAAAATGCTGATCTAACCCAGCATTTTTTAATACCACATAATATTATGGCCGGTATTTATTTTTTACTAGCTTGTGCCCGCGGCTTTGCCCGCGTGGACATCGTTTTTATAACTGTCTTCGAGGGTGAGTGGTGCGCGAGCCACAAGCGGCTCGCGAGCGTGGACATGTGTTTTATCCAGATCCCTCAGAAACTATATGGGGCTATTCTGATTAGCAGTCTATGTCACTTCCCACCCTCTCAACCAATTCTATACAAAAATCACACTTCAATCCGTCGCTCCGTTTTAACGACGCTGACGTGCGCGAGCGTGGAAATGAGTTTTCCCCAGATCCCTCGGGAAGTATGTCGGGATATTCTAATTAGTAAATTATGTCATATCCCACCTCCTCAACATATGGTTGAGGAGGTGGGATATGACATAATTTACTAATTAGAATATCCCGACATACTTCCCGAGGGATCTGGGAAAAAAATCACAATCAAATCAAATTACGTGTGCAAAAAATCACAGCAAGCCATTGGTCCGTTGCGATGTTAGAGAAATTAACCAAAAAAGAGTATTTTCAGTTCCCTCAGGAACTGCATCGGACTATGCTATTTTCACGGGATAAAAAGTAGCTTATGTCTTTCCCAGTGACACAGGCTACCTGTTTGCCAAATTTCATGAAGATTGGTTATGGTGTAAAAGCGTGAAAAGGTAACAAACAAACTAACAAACAAATACATTTTCACATTTATAATATTAGTAAGGATTTTACTTTAGAATTAGTATCTACTATAATGACACTACTCGTATGTTTCATGTTTATGTATTACCGTTGTTTCGATAAGACTATACCAAAATTACCTGTATTTTGTACGGGAATAATATAAATCTTTTATGTTTTCTGTTTTTGTTGTTATGTTAGCGATGATAGAAAAACACACAGTGAAAATTTCAACTGTCTATCTGTTTCGTTTCATGAAATACAGCCCGCTGACAGACAGCGAAGGCTTAGGAATAGTTAGGTTTAGTAATAGTTAGGCTTAGTAATAGTTAGGCTTAGGAATAGTTAGGCTTAGTTGGTCACCCTTTGGGTGTACGGAACCCTAATATTTTTTGCTACGCTCATTGTAAAGGCTGAATAACAGTTTATGACTTCTGCAAGCAAAAACGACATCATTTTCTAAAAATGTTTGTTTGTTTTTTTATAATTCACATTTGATAAGCCCTTGGCATCATTTCACCTGATGGTAAGTGACGATGGTGCCGAAGATGGAAGCGAGCTTACCAAGATTCCCCAACGCAATGGGAAACTGGCTATCCTAATTATAAACCGGAACACATCAATGCTGTTAACATTGATATTTGGCGGCAAGACTTAAATAAGATAGTGGTAGCTAACCAGATGGGCTTAGAAAAAGCCCTTCCACCAACCAAACCGAGTCTTACAAAATTAGACTACGCCGGGAGTCGAACCCGCAACCTCCAGATGTGAAGCTAATAGATTTAACCATTACGCAACAGAGGTGGTTAAAAGATATTATGATATTACAGTTTTTCGGTATCATATAAGTAGATACTTTTTTTAAAAATTTTGATGAATTAAAAATTAAAAACTTGACAGAAAACAAAGTGATCAGTGTTTTTACATTTTCATTAGGAGGAAAATTTAGTGATCATCAGTTTATAATTTATTTTCGAAGCAATACAACTCAGTGCACCTGGCGTGTATTTTGAGTTGAGTAGTGCCATCTGGCAGTAGTAGATAAAACTATACATCTTTCAAAAGTTCACATCTAAATTATTAAAAAAATATATTTTGCGTAGGAACCAAGCGAATATTAAAGGTAAAAAAAACCATTTTTTAGATTTTGAAAGCAATTTATAGATATAAGTAATAGAATTTTTTGCATTCTCCGTTAAAATGGTAGGAGATAGAGGAGTGGTGGCTTTTTTATGCCAAGATTTTATTTTCATTAATACTCTTAGCGCCATCTGTGCCAAACTTTCAGCAACTTTCAGCCTGAAAGCTGACTCCGTTTGGACGGGAGGACGCGACCCCGCTGGAACTCTCGGGGAGTTGCCTAGATGTCGCTACCGGCGGCGTTTCAGGTACAACCTCTATATAGAGGGTTTGGCGTGGGCAGAGAGGGCGCTGAAAGGCTATCACAGATTCATTCAAGTAAGTTTTGATTCACTTAGTTAGGTTTTTATTTGTGCTTTAGATTATTACTTGAAAGATGAAAACCCGAATAACTGTTGTTAGTTAAATATATAGGGATATTATGGCACTTAATCAAATTGCTAAGTATTAAGATGTAAGCAATGTTTTGTTTAGTTGCAAAGAAATTACGAAATTTAACGTTGCCTAACTTAATCAAAAGAGACGATATAAACGTAACATTTCAGCTGAGTAGTTTAACAGATCACGCGTACAGTGTACAGTGAGATAAAGTCATTTGTGAGGCAGTGTATAAGATTCTACAATAAAATTCCAGAAAATGTAACTAGTTTGTCAGAGAACAAATTCAAGACTCATGTCAAAAAATGCTTGTGTTCTAGAGGATATTATAAAATAACTAGTGGATGCCCGCAGCTTCGCCCGCGCAGATCCCATAACTTCTACCTGCATGCCAAATTTCAGCCCGATCCGTCCAGTGGTTTGGGCTGTGCGTTGATAGATCACTATGTCAGTTAGTTAGTCAGCTTTGTGTTATATATATTTAGATAGATTATGTAAAAGACAAAGATATATAATATGTTGATTCTATAACAAACACCATTACCTGAGACTGTAATCTGAATCATGATTCATGACATTATGTAATAGACAATTAGTTTTTTTTTACTATTTAAAAGTGTGTGAAAGCACCTATTTGAAATAAATTATTTTGATTTGATTTGATTTGACGTGCACGCGAGCCACAAACTCTGCACCTACCATATATCCCTTGGCTGTAGTACTGCTATTTTAGGTTATATTTTAAAACTTGGATATTGTTAAGTTAAAAAAAAACACTGCTTTTTTACCCACAAAAATGCTGAATTCAGAAGGGCCAACCGAAACGTAGAAACTAATCTAAATTAGAGTAAAAGTTGCTTCACTTTTATTACTTTATTGATTATTAATTTAGCGCAAACAATATCAGTAACAATGTACCATGGTTATTAGTCCTTGAATGCAAATAAAAACATAAATTAAAACATAATTATCTTTGTCGATATTATGAATTCGAAAGCTAGGCTGTCTGTATGACCACCCGTCTATTTGTCACGTCCTGTACTCCTTGCTAAACCTTCTTAATAAATTTTGATTTGCTTTAATATGAAAAGTAAAATTAAAACGTATCTACTCAAATTCCTGACACAAAATAGGATATTTTCATACCGGAAAATGCTTAATTCTCAAATACATTTTCACTACGCGAGCCGTTTTCAGCTCGCTCACCTCACACCCTCAAAGACAGCCTTATATTAAAAGGGCAGAGCCGCAGGAAAAAGCTAGTCACACTAATCACATCACACTAATATTATAAAGGCGAAAGCTTGTGAGTGTGTATGTTTGTTACTTCTTCATGCAAAAACTACTAAACGGATCTGACTGAAATTTGGTAGGTGGACAGATTAGAACCTGGATTAACACACAGGCTACTTTTTTTCACGCTCGCGAGCAGCTTACGGCTCACGCACTGCGCACCCTCGAAAAGTCATAGAAACGTTGTCCACGCGGGTGAAGGGTGGAAACAGCTAGTACTTCATAAAATGTTTCAGATATTTTAAAGTTGTAATGGAAATGTTAAAAAATATAAAAATTATGTTGATGATATTACGAGTAAAGCGGAACAGTGCAGCTAGCAACAGCGCATGCACAGCCTGCTTCTGCACTTCATCGGCTTTGCAACTGGGGCGGGCTGCATTAAGGCTGCATTAAGGCTTTATTTTTAATTCCGCTCCTTTGTGAGCGGTTACTGACGCTAATAATTAATGAGTATTCTGTTCTAGAATGGAGTTAACATTTAATTGGTTTTATCAATTTTTTTTAAATATTTTTTACAACAATAAACATTGACAGTTTTGATAAGTACCTACTACCTACTCTAACTTGACACTTAGGTTTACTGTAGTATGTGTTCCTGTTTTTCATCATATCAGCTCATATACGTCCCCACCGAGGGGCTCGAGCCTACCCTGAGTTAGGGCGATCAGGCCTTAGTCGACCACGCGGGCCCAGTTTTTACAATATAGAAAAAACAAAAACCTTTAAATACGTTCCTTGTATAGGGAGCCCCCTTAATTGTTTATTCTATTACTATTTTATTTGTTAGTATAATAACACTAAGTCGGTAAAAATTTCGGCCTGCTTCCCATCACGTTTCAAAATTTTATAGGAAGAACAGATGGACAGACATACAGATTTTCATAGAAGATGTGAAATTATGAGGAATTTATTAACGAAAAATATAAGGGTATCCCCTAACGAGAAACTTTTTTCTAGAGTTCCGTACCTCAAGAGGAAAAAACGGAACTCTTATAGGATCACTTTGTTGTCTGTCCGTCTGTCTGACAAGACCCTTTATCTCGGAAACGCGTGAAGGTATCGAGTTAAAATTGAAACAATATATTTCGGTCTACAGTTCCTTGAAGGTGTAAAAATTAACCCCTCAGGAGATAGCTCTAACTAGACGTTGAAAAGTCCTGGCGCTCCTGAGAATCTCGAAATGAGTTTTGTTTTTTGATAGGGTCTAGATAAACTGGATTTATTGGTGATAAGTAAATAAGTTTACCTTATGTTATACATATCATTGCGTTCGTTATTAAATTTCCTAACCAATCGATGTAATTTTATTGAAAGTAAACGCTTACCTGATGTTCATTTATTCAATACTAGCTTTTGCCCGCGGCTTCGCCCGCGTGGACATCGTTTTTGTGACTGACTTAGAGGATGCGCGGTGCGCGAGCCGCAAGCGGCTCACGAGCGAGGACATGAATTTTCACCAGATCCCTCGGGAACTATGTCAGGATATGCTTATTAGTAAATCGTATCATTTCCCACCCCCTCAACCATCTCGGTGCAAAAATCACACAATCCATTGTTCCGTTGCGATGTTAATTAACCAAAAAAGGGTATATTATCAGTTTCCTCGGGAATTGCATCGGGCTTTGCTATTTTCACGGGATAAAAAGTAGCCTTTGTCCTTCTTTGTGACACAGGCTACCTGCATGCCAAATTTCATTAAGATTGGTCAAGGCGTTGAAGCGTAAAAAGGTAACATACAAACAAACACATTTTCACATTTATAATATTAGTAAGGATTATTTAGACAAAAGTTTCATCGCATTTTTCACTAAGTATTTAAGAACTATCCAAAAAACCTTATAATTTACATATAATCTACATTCTTTTCTCAATTTTATACAAGATTTATAAATGAAATTAACTTTTTTCTTCTCAGAAAAATCACTTTTCACTATCACAACACGGCTCCATAGTACCTCCTTATTTGGTGTGATCATAGTACCTTCTAACTTGGTGTGATCATAGTACCTTCTAACTTGGTGTGATCATAGTACCTTCTAACTTGGTGTAATCATAGTACCTTCTATCTTGGTCTGATCATAGTACCTTCTAACTTGGTGAGATCATAGTACCTTCTAACTTGGTGAGATCATAGTACCTTCTAACTTGGTGTGATCATAGTACCTTTTAACTTGTATTGATCATAGTACCTTCTAACTTGGTGTGATCATAGTACCTTCTAACTTGGTGTAATCATAGTACCTTCTATCTTGGTCTGATCATAGTACCTTCTAACTTGGTGAGATCATAGTACCTTCTAACTTAGTGTGATCATAGTACCTTCTAACTTGGTGTAATCATAGTACCTTCTATCTTGGTCTGATCATAGTACCTTCTAACTTGGTGAGATCATAGTACCTTCTAACTTGGTGAGATCATAGTACCTTCTAACTTAGTGTGATCATAGTACCTTCTAACTTGGTGTGATCATAGTACCTTCTAACTTAGTGTGATCATAGTACCTTCTAACTTGGTGTGAACATAGTACCTTCTAACTTGGTGTGATCATAGTACCTTCTAACTTGGTGTGAACATAGTACCTTCTAACTTGGTGTGAACATAGTACCTTCTAACTTGGTGTGATCATAGTACCTTCTAACTTGGTGTGAACATAGTACCTTCTAACTTGGTGTGAACATAGTACCTTCTAACTTGGTGTGAACATAGTACCTTCTAACTTGGTGTGATCATAGTACCTTCTAACTTGGTGTGATCATAGTACCTTCTAACTTGGTGTGAACATAGCACCTTCTAACTTGGTGTGATCATAGTACCTTCTAACTTGGTGTGAACATAGTACCTTCTAACTTGGTGTGAACATAGTACCTTCTAACTTGGTGTGATCATAGTACCTTCTAACTTGGTGTGATCATAGTACCTTCTAACTTGGTGTGATCATAGTACCTTCTAACTTGGTGTGAACATAGTACCTTCTAACTTGGTGTGAACATAGTACCTTCTAACTTGGTGTGAACATAGTACCTTGTAACTTGGTGTGAACATAGTACCTTCTAACTTGGTGTGATCATAGTACCTTCTAACTTGGTGTGAACATAGTACCTTCTAACTTGGTGTGAACATAGTACCTTCTAACTTGGTGTGAACATAGTACCTTGTAACTTGGTGTGAACATAGTACCTTCTAACTTGGTGTGATCATAGTACCTTCTAACTTAGTGTGATCATAGTACCTTCTAACTTGGTGTGATCATAGTACCTTCTAACTTGGTGAGATCATAGTACCTTCTAACTTGGTGTGATCATAGTACCTTCTAACTTGGTGTGAACATAGTACCTTCTAACTTGGTGTGAACATAGTACCTTCTAACTTGGTGTGATCATAGTACCTTCTAACTTGGTGTGATCATAGTACCTTTTAACTTGTATTGATCATAGTACCTTCTGACCCTAAAGTAAAACAACAAATAATAAAAAAAATCAAATGTGAGTCGTACTCGCGCTCAGGAAGTCCAAACTGTATAAAAAAATACCATCATTAGTTAATGTCTTTTGTTTGTAATGTATATTTTTGCAAAACTCCTTCCCTGCGTCAGTGTTCCCGATTTTTACAATTTAAGGATTTTCAAGGTGAGAGTGAATGGGCATTATTTGTGTACCATCCTCGAATGTATTGTCACTTTTCATCAGGTGAGTTGCAATCAAGCGCACTCAAGTTTATTATTTATAAAGTTTTTTTTTTTTTTTTTTAATTAAAACGGTATTTAAAAAGTTTTCGTGGCAAAGAACTCTCGATACGCGATTTTGAGTTGCTTTTGGCTCTTTTTTTGTGCATATTTTTTTCTGCAAAATTTGAAAATTTTATTTAGTATACAGTAGACCAAACATCTACCTTTCCATCATAATTAACATTGACCGACAAAATGAAGTTCACAAACAAACATTTTCGCAAAACGGACTCGAATCCAAACCCCTTTGCCTGAACTACTCGTAAATAAATCGCACAAACAACTCTCCGAGGCCACGAGTGCAGCCGACGGCACTCTTTTCTGGCCCGATACAACTTGTAACGTCGCGTCGCGCTCCAAAATCATTACTCTCCGAAGAATTCCCTTTACGGGGCGAGCTTAAATTTACATTCAGTCGGCTCCCAAACCCAATAGTTGAAAATAAACACCTGGTAAAACTGTTGGACTGCGCCCGGAGCCCGGGAGATGTGTGGCGGCCGGTGGGACTGGCGCGCGCTGTTGGACGCAGTGAGCGTCACATGTTAGGCCCTATAGAGACAATGCACAGTGGTTGCATCGGGAAAAACTTTTAGTTTTAGTTGAATATCGGGTTTATAGTTGAGTGTCCGTTACTGAGTTCGCGTGGATTTCAGATTGAACTCCTTGCAAATTATTTATCATAATATCTTTACCACCCATTTTACACTTTTGTGGGTACATTTACGAAAAAGTATTTATCAGTTCTCATGTATACTCTCAGATCATCATCAATAAATCAGTGTAAAGGCGTCCACTGCTGGATAAAGGCTTCCTTCGAGGATTTCTATAAAGACCTGCCCGCATCAAGCGAACGGCTTTCCGCGACCTTCATCAGGTCGTCCGTCCACTGAGTAGGAGGCCTCCTTACGATATTATGTCTTCCAATGTACGACCACCACTTGAGAACTTTTTCGGCCCCAAAGGTCATAATATGATCTACGAACTATATGCCCCACTCACTGCCACGTTTAGCGATTCTGTAAGCTATGTCGGTTACCTTGGTTACCCTGTGGATCTCTTTACATCAGAAGAATATTGTACTTCAAATTCCAAGTGTTTAGTACCAGTGGTTTAGCGCAGACCTTGACCGTCCTTCGCCAGTCACACTTGCTACGCACACTACGCAGGCGTAGGCTGCGTGTAGTTCGTAGCAGTATTTGACGCGTCGACATCGCATAAGAAACAGTGAACATGCTAGTTAAAAAACCGGCCAAGTGCGAGTCGGACTCGCACAAAGTAGGGTTCTATCGTATTTTCCGAAAATAATTGTATATTTTAAAAAACAAAATTATATTTGCAGTTGGTAATAGAACATTTTGTATCGAAAGTCTACGAACTTTTTGAAAATCCAACTGCACATCTTAAGTCGGTCTGGTATTTATTACTCCTACACTAAGAAAGCCTACTTAGCCATGATAGTTTTTCTTTTAAATTCCAGAAGGAATTAAATTTTAATTTTAATTTTTTTTTACATGTTTTGAAATAGCGGTTTAACACTTGACTCTAACAAAAATAAGCAGTTCTAAGCATAATATTTCCCGAACCGATCGCCAATCAAAGAATATTTTTGCTAACTCTCAGTAGTTTAAAAACCTAGAAAGGTAACCAAATAATCACCCCCTCTTTGCATGCAGGGGAGGTACCCTAAAACGTGTTTAATGGGTTTGTACCACTTTGTCGTCGTGAATAATATGTATATCCATGCCAATTACATATTTCTAGTATTAACAGTATCTGAGCTAAGCCACGGACAGACAGACCGACAAACAGACAGAAAAACAGACATGGCGAAACTTTCCTTGTGGACTACGGAACCCTAAAATAGAGTCAAAATTTATTTATTTTCAAAAGGGTATACTTCGAATTAGTTGTTCAAAAGTATGATTGAGCAACTGGATTCAACTACGGAAGTAGTATTTTTCATCTGTCGCTACTTTACCATACATTTTCAAACACGTCATCACACAAACTATAACGGCTTTTTGATAATCAACATTGACTGACTCGGTAGCTCAGTGGTTAGTGCTTTTGACTACTGATCCGAGATTTGTGGGTTCGATCTCCACCCAGGGCAAACATTTGTGTGATGAGCAGATTTGTTTGCTCTGTGTCTGGGTGTTAAGTATCTATATATGTATGCATTTAAAAGTATATAAGTATGTATAGTACGTACGTCTCTGGTTCCCATAACACAGGGAATCCTACTTTGGGGCCAGATGACCATGTGTGATTTGTCCCAGAATATTTATTATTATAACAATGAAAGTATGGACTTCCCAATTGTATTTTCATACTCCTAGCGCCGGATCCACACCGTCGTGTGGGGGCCCGGGGCCCAGCGGGAGCAGAGCTGCAGGCGACGTGGACTTCTGATAGCGCCTGACACCACGCCGCGCCGCGCCGCGCCGCGCCGAACAAATTACCAACCAACTTTTGCGGACTCTGGCCCGCAGCGCGCGGCGCCGTGTCAAGCCTAATTTATGGACGGATTTTTGCTGTTTTATAACGAACACTGTCAATGCTGAGGGGAAGTGAGTCACATTTTTTGCGGCGCCAATTGTCAGTTACCGACTCTTTTCAGGTTTGTAACTTTCAGAGACCGCAGAGTACTAACTATTCGATTAGTTGAAAATTTATTTCAAGTTTTTGTTTTATAAAAGCTTTTCACAGCTTTTAGGAGAAACTACCTATATATATTCAAATAAATAAATTATTAAGGGATAAGTCACACACGGTCATCTGGTCCCTAACAAGGAATACAATATGTTTTAACAAATACATATATATTTAATAGATAGACACAGAGCACACGAATATTTGACATGGGTGGGAATCGAACCCATGACCCTCGGCGCAGCAGGCGGAGCTGACCACTGGACTGCCGGGTCAGTAAATATAGTCAGTAAATCAGACAAGACATATTATACTAGCAAACATATTCTTGGAAAGATACCGTTCAGAATATAATATTTTTAATTGAATTTCCTAAATACATACTTCAGTAAGATTGTAGATAATACTTGCTTTTAATGTTTTTTATGAAATTGACGATTGTAAAAAAAGTTAAAAGATGAAAATTAATATTAAGAACAATAGTTATTAAAACAAAATTTACTCACAAAATAGCATGAGACTATTAGAAATTGAATGGTGGTAAACATATGCCTATTGTTTAGATATTTTAAGAGCACGATGGCTTTAACCCCACGAAGTCGGGTTTTTTTCACCTGAAATAATTGCCTTTATAGAGGCATAAAATACACATTTTTAATTTTAAAGCTCTAGAGTTATCGCAGCAGTTTCTTCGTTACTATTTTCATATTTGGGAATATCTCGCATAAGATTTCATCACTTTCAGGAAAATTCAAGAAAATTAACTAGTCTAAAAAATTGCCCCATCTGACCACTACGAAAACGCGTTTGCTCCATTCAATGGTACATAGCTCAGGGGGTGGGAACATGAAAGACATGCCACTAGTTACTAATAAAAGACCATAAGTAGTGTCACCATAAGGTCCATAATAAAAAACAATAACTTTTTATTTTCAATAAAAATTGGTATTGAACTTCAAAAACTGAATCAGCAATTTCATAGACCTATTATTTACGATAAAGTAACACTTTACGTAATTTTGCCTGTAAATATTTGATATTGTATTTAAACAACGGCTCAACACTAGTGGTAGCGCGTCGCTGCTCGCTGCCTGCCGAATATTTATTAGGGCAAATAACAGGCGCCCTTAAGTGTAACCTTTAATTAATAGCTAGTACAACGACGCTGTTATTTATCGCTGCCCTTTGCGTGATGCCACTATAAACAAAAATAACATCTATATAAATAAATAAGTGACAAAACGTTGCCCTATATTGAACGAAAAAACTATAAATCTCAATTTTGGTTAATAGATGAAACTTAAACAAAACAGTTGATCTAGAAGAAGTAGGTACTTAATTATTTCACACTAGACCGTGACCTTGCGTGACTAGCTTGCTTGTATGGGCTTTCCGTTTCTGAGCCGTATAGGACAAGAATGCGTTAAAATCAAGTATATACAACGTTTATACTTGATTTTAACGTATTCTTGTTACATTGCTTAATATTATTTTTTACAGCGTATGTACGTGCTGATATAGAACATAACTGCAGCGGCCAGCAAAAGAGACATTGATGGACGAGCGTGTGAACGTGAGCCGAGGTGAAGTTAGTTATTGCCAAGGCTTGTATAGTACTTTTCTCAAATAATGCGCGGAAATTGAAACTTCAGTAATTAATTTTCAAAATCAATGACGAATAACGAACAACTATAATTGTTGACGCAGTAAAGTGTTCATTTGTTTTTGTTTTTTCAATAAACACCATCAGGTGAGATCATGCCAAGGGCTTACCAATTGTGAATAATAAAAAAAAGCTTTTTATTTGCAAGACAGTTCAAAATTTAAATAAAACCTTTGATAAGTTACCTCCTTGGTTGCCACGTTGTGGAGTAAAAGATCGTTCCATTTTTAAATTACACGACAGATATGAGTTAACATAGTAATTTATTGGCCCACTAAAATACGACAGATATGGATTTTCATGCAACTTTTACCGGCCACTGCTCACATGTATTTGGTCAGTACAGCAATTTCGATTTATTTCGAAGAAGGTTGTCAAAATAATGCTCAAATTTCCAAGCATGTCTGAGAAATATAAATTTATTGATTCACTGAATTTCTCATAAAAGCCTAGTGCAACTCATGAAAGACCACCAAAATTGAAACAGCGAGTCCTCACAGTAGAACAAAACCGAAAAAGCACCAAAATGTAGAAATTACCATGTTGTCCAGGGACAGCTATCCCATAAAGTGGCCAAACCTGGCTTGTATGCAAACGAACCGTTGCGGCGCGGTTCCGTTCCAGTTTTATCGGCGGCCGTTTTTCGGCGGCGGCGGTGGCGGCGGCGGCGGCGGCGGCGTGGACGAGTTCCCCGCATGCCCCGAATGTCCCGATCGGTATATAAATCCCTGAATACAGAGAAGGAACTGAGGTATTAGGTCTCATTTGGGCTTTGGTTAAGGTTGGAGTGACGTCACGCTGGTGTCGGGTAGTACATCAGTTGCACACATAGAAAACTTGCACCTGGTGAACGTTTTTTTTTATATTGGTCTAAATAAAGTACTGTTTTAGGGCTCCGTGTCAGGTACCGGCCACCGGCACGCTACTACAAAGCATACGTTGTCTGTCTGTCTGTTAGACATTTTAAAGACCATTTCTTTTGACTCGTGGTAGGTAGCTGACTGAATTTTCACATTTATTGTGTTTGATGGCAAGTTCAGTAACAAATTAAAAAAAATATAATAATAAGTAAGGGGATTCTCTTACAAGAAACGTGTTTTAAAAAGTAATTATCGAAAAACCTTTCAACTTTTTGGTACAAGCTTTTGATATTGCATTGTCACACGATATACATATGCATGCAAAATTTCAGCTTAATCAGCAACCGGGAAGTGGATCAAATTGAACTTGCAATATTTCACCCGAAAAAACATGCATACATTGCAAGTTAATTAAAAGCTTGTAAAAACAAACCAGATCCTTGAAAGACGTTGAAACTTAGAGTAGATTTTTTTTTAATGTTCTTAATAAATTTAGAGTAAATCTGCTAGCACACTGTTAAACAAGTAAAAACAAAATAATTCATTAGTCTGTTACTCAAACATATGAAGGAACAGAGACAATAGAATACGTTAAGTATTGCTATATTTCCTTACTGCAGCAGTAAAATACAAGGAAGATATTAAATATTACGTACAACATAATATTAAACATGTAATGGAAGAAGAAGAAATATTGATGCTCAATTAGAGTATATTATAAACAGGTACTTAAGTAATAATTAGCTACTATAGGTATTATAATTAGAAATAAGTAACACTCATTGTATCACTTTCTTTTATTCCGGTTATATCTTTTATTTGTATGCAATAAACTGTTAAATGAACAAAATAGTAATTATCGCAAATGATATTAAATATAATTTTAAACAAAAAAATATGCGGTCTAATTGAGAAACCCCCTCCTTTTTTTGAAGTCGGTTAAAAATGATACTAGTTCGCCTTACCCACCTACGCGCAATGCTTTCAATTGCGTTGTTTTTAGGATTGAAAAGTTTCCTTTCGTCAATGTACCCTTTTTGTTGTAGCATGAAAACACTCCCCTACAATGTCAGGTCGCTTGATGATTAACACTTGACATTTGCCGTCGTTAGCGCTGCAAGTGTAAAGTTCAATTCGACACGTTACGCCCGCTCTATCAAATAATTAGGTTTTTGCACGAACACGAGCAATAAGCAAAGTTAGGTATAGGTGTGAAATACGTAGTTCTAGCAATGAACAATACTTTGTAAATAAATAATTGAGTGACTAATTTAAAATATGAAACAGTTGCATTTTATTAACTACGAATTAGTTTTTGCTTAATGTTCAATAGATAAAGAATGAGAAATAAGCTAAAATGCCGCTCCTGCTAATTGCACATTTTTGACATATTTGATGTAATGCATGAATAAAATTTTACTATGGAAAAAAATCTAAAATTGCTGTTTTGTGTGGTTGCGTTTTGTAATTTCCCCCCACCCACGCACACACACTTACATGCACGCACACACACACACACACACACACACACACACACATACATACACGGCCTAATCATACAGTGTTGAATTTTGTACTTACTTTTATTTTGTATAATCCTCACTTATGTCTTCCTTTTTTTAAAAAAAAAGGAAGACATAAATTTACAATCAAATAAAATGGTCGGTTGACATCGCAAAATTGGTTTCTATTTCTTCTCGCTGAATGCTAAGATACAGGCTTTTGCTAGCCTGTTTAGTAGCCAGAGTTCTTATAAGTAGTTATATGATGTATGTACAACTAGACTTCAGACTTTGTTTTTCTAAATTATAAACTTTCGTGAATAAAAAGTATTATAATTACTATAACGATGAAATAAAAACAAAACACAATTATATTTCAGCAAAACACGACAGGTTAGTAATAAATGAGATAACTTCACAGTATTTTTCCATTTAGAAAAGTTTTTCTAAACGGGTTTCGCGCTTCTGACGGGGTGACATGATCAAGAACATGATCAAAGTAATATTATTGTTTTGGCTGTGCCGAAAGTTTTTTTTGGCTACATATTATAGAAAGAATAAGAAAGTATATATTGTGTTTTTTTGGAAAACAAATATCGTACCTATTCAGGTCTCTTCAGTTCGACCACTAAAATTACTGGATTTTCATTGTTGTAGTGAGACATAAAATAGGTAACAATTTATGTCCTAATAGGTTCAATTGCGACGTATCTTCTGCACAGACCAGATAGTACTAAACATGAACCAATGAAAAATAACCAACTTTCGCAACGTCAGTCTAACCTTTAGATTCAATACCGACACATCGTGTTAAGTCACCGCGGCCCGCAATCCATTATTCATACGGCCCTTCGATGATTGCGGGCCGCGGTTGGTGCCACCTGCGCCTATGGAGTGATCACCTATATTAATTACGAGTCTGTCCAAGAGCGCTGCCTCATCAATTTGATCGTATTTTGTTCCGTGTTTTGCGAGCATCAATCATAGGCTTAGAGGGATTTATCGCAAAAAAATCTAAGTAACCAATTAATTAACGTTTATTGTTAGCGATGTTTCAAGTTCATTTTTTTATAATTCATGCAGCTGAAAACGGATCAATAATACTAAAAAAAGGGCTGACAATTTGATGAAAATTAAATTGTTGAGCGGACGCCGTTGTTGTTCATCATTTCACTAAAAATTTCATGTTTTACTTTGTCCAATAAAATAATATAATTAATAGCATAATAATTGTCGTTAAGAGTTTCCGCGAAGTAGCGTATGAGACTCCGAGTCAATAAATTAATAAATTATGTCAGACAGGTACTGTTATCACAAGTTTGTCTTAAAATTAAGGTGTCACGCGTTTATTTCTTGTAACAATGTATTCTCAGACAAGTATTTCAAAATTATGTAAAATATGGCAATATGCTGAACATAACACAAAAGTTACCTTACAATGTGAGCCCTCATATTTTCTTGGGAGCGTGACGCCTCAGAGTGATATTTATGAGGTCGTTCGCCCCACTATCGTATCGTGGCAGGCAGGTGCGCTGACGCCTCTGATATTTCAACATTCAAACTGAAAGCCCGTCGAACACGACATCAAATGGTACGTTGACGTTGATTCCATTTGTTCGAGTTGTATTCCATAGTATTAGTATATTTTTCTTTAGGTGGCTCAACCGGTAACGACTCGGTCCTCCTAACCAGAGGTGCCGGGTTCAAATCCGGACGGCCAATGTACCAATGAGTTTTTCGAAACTTACGTACATATACTCAACGATTGCTTTACCGGTGAAGGAAAACATCGTGAGGAAACCTGCACACACCTGCGAAGAAACTCGAAGGTTTTGTGTGAAGTCGACCAACCCGCACTGGGCCCGCGTGGTCGACTAAGGCCCGCTCGCCCTAATTCAGGGTAGGCTCGAGCCCCTCGGTGGGGACATATATGAGCTGATATGATAGGTATTTTGGAACCGGGATATTTTACTAACTAACAAATAAGACCGGGGCAAAGATTAGTAGACAGACTAGTTGCCTGATGGTCATATAGCATCGTTCTTATTAACAGGTGATGCTGGGCGAGACTTGCGAGGGACCGAGATAAATGGCGTAAACAATAAGAAGCCTATACTCAGCAGTGGGCTAATGTGGGATGATTCGATAGATACTCGGATATTCTACAGTACAGTCACTTTCATAAATAAACTGTGGTTTCTTTGTTTTCATCATCATCATCATATCAGCAGAAAGACAAATCTATTTAAGGCATTTCCTGTTTCATGCATACTTTACACCACAAATGATAAGTTATACATTAATGACTTACCATTTATGGCGCAAAGTCTTTCAGATATTGTGTTATTTGCTGATGATATATTCCGTATTTTTAAAGTTGACAGGAAGACTGACAAAATTTGCGAAGTAAACAACATACTATCTAAGTTACTAGAATGGTTTACGGTCAACAATTTGTTATTGAACGCCAAGACAACAAACGTATACAGTTTATTCTTGTTTAACAAACCAGATAGTTTCACTACTAGGGCAAAGTATATATTATATTAGTACTAACATAAAGTATGGCCGTGTACAGGATGTGGTCTTGTCCAGGATACGCAATGTCAATGTCAGCGAGTGTCCTGGAGGCGGTCCCAAATGAAATGCAACGGTCTTGTCAGATGGATCTCTAATTAAACACTGATTTAAAAACTAATAAAATTATGCTAAGTCGTCGTGCGTCAATGCACTCTTAACTGGGTCGCGGGCAAAGTACACAGTAGAAGCGCGACTGCTTCCAAATCTTAACAAAATCATTTAAAAATAAATTACATTTTTTTATTTTTATTTATTAATTTTAAAACAAAATAAAAAAAATATATCATCTAGCACCATTAAACCTGAATGGTACATGTACGTATGTAAATCGTACAGGCCGCTCTCTAGATTGCGACCTCACTCCCTCGTCACCCAGATTGATACAGATTGGTTACAGTTTGGTTGTAGAACGTATAGGATTTCGCCGCCCATTTGTTTGTTCCGTCATTCCTTTTTTCCGTCATTTCTGTTTGTTCCGTCATTTCTGGCCTGTTGTATGAAATGTCCAGGGTGTGAGTGGGGCACGCGTTTCTTACCAAGCTCGGGAAGGTGAGGGTATACTGCACACACGGGCCCATGTCCGGGTTGGTGGAGATTGTAGGGCTAGTAGCGAACCCCACTGTCAAAAATTGTTCAAGCAAACCGCCTTTAAAGCATCTGAGACGGCTTAAAGACTGCTTTCCAGTGATAGTAGTGATCCACATTGCTCGTAGAACAGATGGCTGTTGAAGCAGTAAAGTTCTCGAGTGGCGACCACGCACCGGAAAGCGTAGTGTAGGCAGGCCTTCCACTCGGTGGACCGATGACCAGAGTGAAGGTCGCGGGAAGCCGCTGGATGCGGGCAGCGCAGAACCGGTCGTCGTGGAGATCCTTGGGGGAGGCCTATGTCCAGCAGTGATTCGGCTGATATTATGATGATGATCCAGTGATAGTAACCGGCACCTGCGGCGTGACGTGCCTTGCGATAAACGAAAAAAAAATGGTCGAGAAAAGTGCCTCTAACAGTCAAACTCAACAAGGTAATGACCGTACTTTAGGTCAGTTAACTTGCGTGATCAACCCAACCAGTCAAATCACACTAAGCTACGATAGTAAAGTTTACTCTAACCAATGTTAAGCATTTACAAAAAATTATGTTATAGTTAGTGGTAATATTTTTTGTCTACTACAGTTTTCTTAGATATAACTACAGATAGTTAAGTGTTCAGTTAACTTTAGTGCTTTACCGGGTAGACTCAGTTCAAGAAAATGAGGTAATTAGCAGTTTAATATATTTAGTTACTGTATAATGTCCACATATGAGGTTGAAATTCGAAAGCACATTGGTACGTGGCAGGAGTCGAACCACGACTTCCCAATTAGAAGGTAGTGGCCCTTGCCGTGAAACCTGCAAGGTTGTATGTGAAGTTGACCAACCCGCACTGGGCCCGTGTGGTCGACTAAGGCCCGATCGCCCTAATTCAGAGTAGGTTCGACCCCTCGGTGCGGACGTATATATGAGCTAATGTGATGATAATGTCCACAGTTTATTGTCCTATGGTATACTCTAGCCAGGAGCATGCAGCAGACATTGAATATATTTTTTAATTTACAGAAAAGTGCAGCTATTTCACGAAATTTATCAACTGCGAACCCATGAGTCACTTTGAGGTAGATTTAAGGAAATAAACATTTTAACGGTTGCCGGTCAATTTATTTACGAAAATATTATTATGTACGTTCGGAAACTAGTTTTTTTTTCGAAAAACCGCCGTTACTTGAGAAGTAAACGTTAGATTCGTAGACATTGATATTTTAAGACTTAGTAAAGTGAAAAATTAAAGATTAAAAAAAACTAAAAACCGACTTCAAAATGAAATTCACTCTAAGATATGAAATAATATTATAATCGTACATAAATACTCGAAATTTACCAACAATAACGAAATCAAAGGTGAGTACGAGTACGTAGTAACTAATTAGTAATCTGTGGTACGAGTTTTATTAGGGGCCTTATTTTTTTTTAAGGTCGGTACGAGCACACAGTTACTTACTTCAAATGTTTTAGATTCGATGGTTTGCTGACACCGACCTCAAATAAAATTTTAGGCCTCTAATTTAATTCGTTCCCACCTTTGATTTTGTTATTGTTGGTTAGTGTCGTGTATTTAAAAAAATAATATTTTTTTGAGTTTTGAAGTCGGTTTTTAGTTTATTTAAACTTTCATTTTTATTTTCTTTATTTTTATTGATAATTCTATCTATCTAACAACGTTAAACCTAATCACCTACTTGCCAATAGGAATCATAAGATCATAATGCATGTGTTTCATTAACAGATACAGAGTCCTGTGGCTTCCATCATCATCTCAACAGCATGAAAATTAAGGAGTTAAATCTTACATCGTCGGCTCAGCTGAAGAACCTAAAAGAATACAACTATCGGTCTATACGTACCTACGTATCTACGTATAATATTTAAAGAATTTTCCTCCAACTTCCAACCGTTAAGGTGTTGTACCTTCCATCATCAGCTCATCAACATTTGATAATGACTACTAAACGCAAATACTTTAATAATAAAATAATAAAATAATAATAAAATTTGAGGGTTGCCCTCAATTTTCCTGGGATCCCATCATCAGATCCTGACTTGGTGACAATGGGACCGCCTCGGGAGTATACAATCTGCAGAGATATCGCGTAACAAACATAGAAAAAAAAACACAGTCGAATTGAGAACCTCCTCCTTTTTATAAGTCGGTTGAAAAGTCATTAGTGGCGCAGTGGGGACACTTTTACATGTGATGTAAATGTAACGCCAATTACCGGAATGTAAAAAGATCGTAGACTATATTTTAAATAATAATGAAATTTGAAAATTTTACCTAGAAAATAGTAATTTATTACTTATCTTTTGACATTTATTCAATTAGGTAAAAAGAAAAGACCTTTAATTTTATAAGACATTTGAAGATGATTTGAAGAAACTAAAAACGGAGAACAAAATAGTAACAACAATGATACGAACTTTCGATGTTTCGGTGGGTATTACCTACAAGTTCAGATTTAAGAAAAAGGTATTTTCGTAAATAAGGCAAAGTTAAAAATTCTGAAAAAAGAGGTAAAGACACCATCTTCTGTAAAATGCCAAAGGCAAGGTGGAAAGGCAAAAGAGCTTTTATGGAACAACTTTGTCGTACAATTTCGCAATGAGAGCGTTTTCTGCACTAGGGTAGGGCCACAGTAAAGGCGATATACTCTATTACAACAATTTAATAAGGAAACTTAATATGAGCTTACTCTGATTTCAAATTGGCAAGCGTAAATGATAAGTATCCTGATCAATAGTGATGATGGGTTATTGGGTATTTTAATTTTAATTTTATTGTATTCAAATAAAATTCTAGCTTACAGATTAAAGCAACAATATAATGCAGTTTATTCTAATATTGCGAACCAAGCTACCTTACTTAAATGAATAACGATAACAATCGCTAGGAAAATCACTCCACTCCACCCGACCAAAAGAAAAAAACTCATTTCATGCATATCGCCAATCGTATATTCTGCGGAGACAACGAACATTGATCGCTAAGATCTTGTAGATATGCAATTTCTTTGTAACACAATCTTTTTGTGTCAATTGCTACAGCTTGTTGTGTCTTAGTTGTTCTGTTAAACAAATGTTCACGAGGTATATGCAATCACCGAGTTTTAAATGGATGAAGTGCATTGCAATCTGTTACGTCATTAAGTGTATCTACCCAACTTGGGTGATAAATTCAAATTTTATAGCACTGGACTAAGAAATAGTCATTTTTCTCTAATTGTATGATACGTATGGACTTCTTTATAACTGAGAAGCGATATTACTTAAGGACCTAAGATGGGTCAAATGACAATATTCAATTCAAATTATTGAAAGATTGTGTAAAGATATCACCATGAGAAAAATATATAATATACTTAAAGTAATAAAAAATCGATTTAATTGAATACAATTTTAAAATATTACCACTTATGATGTTAAAAAAATATACTGTAGACCCTGTTTTTGGCATTAATTGCATAATTTCTCGAAAACAAATAGTTAATGTTGAATGAAACCAACACACAAAAATCGGTGACTTTAAGACCTTTCATTTTAATTGAACACATTTTTTTTAAACTTACTGGAAAGTGATGAAAAGTAACAAAAATCGAGAATTGGGCTTTTGGTTTCAACGTAATGGCCGCGTTCAAGCTCGCATTGATTTGAACTTAAAATGAATAGACTTACGTTCGATATTATTTAAACACGTTTCAACCTGCTTGGGTTGAGTGCTCTTAGGGCCTAAATGTCAGATCTTAGACGTGTTACAATCCCGGATTTATTTTTGAACGGATCCCTATCTCTTGCAGCAACAGTATCAGAATTCACAACACACATCGATGCACGTCGATTTAGAAATTTATTAGAATCGGTTGCGATTTTTATGTGATCGTCGGCGTGTTCTTAAGCGATGCGATACGCGAGTTGTACGTGGCGTTTGTAGTGCTAATCTGTAAACGTATTCTATGTAACTTTGTAGATATTCATTGTCTCCGATTTAGATAAGTTTCTTCTCCTATAGAGTCGATGACAATTTGAACTATTCATACATGAATTCTCTTTAGTCAAATTTCACAAAGTAGATTTGAAATTTCAAAAGGACACCATGAAACTACGTCTTAGTACCTATATTTTGTTTCCTGTGCCATTTCAGATCGTTTTCATTTGCTTTAATGAACGTTGCATGGATTTCAAACGTTGCATGGACTTAAATAATGTTAAAGGATTTTTGGTGTTGCAGTTCTTTAGAATAAGTGTAGAGTTGCACAGTGAGTGCATGGGTTGCATGGCAAGTTATTGTTGCATTTCGGTCGCATTTGCGGGTTTACGCCACAAACGGCGCGGCGCGGCGGCGGTGCAAGGTGCTTTGATTTATGTAAGTGTGGCCGATACGAGTGGAATGAGACCTTCGTGTTTCCCAGGTGTGACTTAGTATGGGAAGTTGGGTGACAAATTATTTCGGCTCCCCAGATTGTGAAATATTGTGTGCGATACCGTTAGTTTAGTGAAATGCTTTGTTTTTGTATATTATCACAGAATAGTTAACCATTGCATTGTATAACATCTAAAAATGCCTAATAATTGTTTTTTTAGCAAATTTATTACATAACTGAATTATATATATATACCAACCCGCACTGGGCCCGCGTGGTCGACTAACGCTCAATCGCTCCAATTCAGGGTAGGCTCGAGCCTCTCAGTGAGGACGTATATATGAGCTTACGTGATAATGATTAAAAAAAACGTTCAAAATAACCCATACATTATTATTTTAAGAAGTATCTCATAACATTAATTACTGTAACTGGGAGTTAAACGCTAACTGACAGACCTAAGTTCTACTTACAGTTCATTCCAAGTGGACAAAAGGATCCAGGTCTGTAAGTTCTCATGCAATTAAAACTGAGGTATAACTGAAAAAAAAACTGTATTTAAATATCCAAAACCCCACTTCTTAAATCGCACCTATCGTATAGTATTATAGCTACTTAACTCTAACACCCCAGACACTTCATACAAAGGGCAAGAAGAAAAATTTCTAAAAAAATGAAATCAAGACGAAATCCTATACGTTCGAGTACCAAACTAACATCAATCTGAGTGACGTGGGGTTTAGGTCGGAATATGTAGTAGAGAGCTATTTTAAAACAAATCTAAGGATACCTCGCACTTCACAATTAGTCACTTACCATCAAGTGAGATGTTGTCAAGGGTTTACCAATTGTGAGTGAAAGAAAAAAAAGCAATCAAACGGAATAACCTTCACGCTTAGAAACAGTACACACCCGTTAACCAAGTTGAGATCTTGACATGAAATTGTTCGAGAAAAAGCCCAGTCAGATGCAAAGTAAATAAATAAATAAATAAATATTCTGGGAAAAATCACACATGGTCATCCATCTGGCCCCAAAGTAGGATTCCCTGTGTTATGGGAACAAGAGACTGATATACATACTTATATACGTTTAAATACATACTTAAACAGATATTTAACACCCAGACACAGAGCAAACAAATCTGCTCATCACACAAATGTTTGCCCTGGGTGGGGATCGAACCCACAACTCTCGGATCAGCAGTCAAGTGCAGTAACCACTGAGCCACCGAGTCAGTCAAAAGTCAAACTAACAGGCCTAGGAAATTGTTACCTCTAATGAAATGAAATTTGAAGTACAACAGGATGGCCCATCTGTACTATTCAAATTCCAGTATTTACATTCGCCTGTCTTGGGTACACACGGCGGCGTGGCGGGGCTCCATCCGTCAAGTCGGGAGGTCCTGTTTGCACAGGCCGCGCCGTTTGCGCACACTTCCAGTGATGTTTGAGGAGGCCAAGAAAGCTTCCCTTTATCAGACAATAAGGGCATCCCCTATTAGTTTCGTTCTATCTATGTAATTCTACTTCTTCTAAGGATAAGCATACTATGATGATCACCTTTGAACAAATTGTTACCACTTAAAAAAATATAATCCTTATTTCATTACGTGTATTAGTAACATTTGGAGCTATTTATGAGACTAAACAATTTTCCCCAAGGAACATATACGATTGGACCAAAAAAGTTTATCTTATCACTACACAGTTTACAAATCGGGTGATATTAAAGTTTAGTATGGGTAGCCAAATTTATCTCTATTAAATCTTTGATTACTCGGGGACAGTTCTTCAGTGTCACTTTTATTTCCCCTTCAATTACCCTGTTTACATTACTCACCCACCATAGACGCGTTACTCAAGTTTCAAATTTTCAATACCATAACATGAAACAGATTAATATTATCTTAATATTCTCGACGATTTTTTTCAATACTCACCACAATGAAAATGCCATCTAGACTACCTTAAGTGATAACGTCAAGTCAGGTCCAAGATGGCGTCTGGTTGAAGACACAAATATGTCTGTGTATAGTGCAGGAGCTGGGATTGATCGCGGCAATTTGCTGGCGTTCGAGCGACGCCACCGAGCCATCCGTCTCCTGGTCTATGCTTGAGAAGCTGCCTATGTATAGTGATCTTTTAGTGATTTAGCGATCCTAAGTTAAGGGTTTCTGAGCTCGTCTAGACGTGATGCTTAAAATTTGATCCTACACACTTGATATAAGAGTCAAAATGAGTATTCTTTACCACCCATATGATTCAATAGCTATCAACACTCTATCACCAAATTAACGTTGCGTAAAGGGCTTAAGTCAGAAGGAAAAGTTTTCTACAATTATATCAAAGTTAAAGAAATTACCGACGCTGAAAATCTGATTCAAGATGAGTTGGTGCGGACTGCGGTAAAGCTCTTTCGTAACCACTTTCAGCAATGGTCTCGTCGTCGCAACCCTGAGCACCTTAAATTTCCAAAACACGTCATATGTTAAATTAGAATATATTATGATGAGTATTTGATCAGTGTGTGTTGCTGTTAACACTAGTGATAACATATGGAACTGAGACATGGTCGCTTACTACATGCCTCATCAGAAGGTTCAAGATCACCCAAAGAGCGATGGGGCGAGCTACGAGTTTCACTACGTGATCGAATCAGGAATGAAGAAATTCGTGGGAGAACCAAGGTAACTGACATAGCTTGCAGAATCGCCAAATATAGGTGGCAGTGGATGGGGCACATAGCTTGTAAAACAGATAGCCGTTAAGGTAGTAAATTTTTTGAGTGGCGACCGCGTACCGTGAGACGTAGCTTAGGCAAGCCTCCCCCTTGGTGGGCTTGCGACCTGGTGAAGGTCGCGGGGAGCCGCTGGACATGGCTTGCACAGGTTCAGTAGTTATTAAAGTCCTTGGGGAGGCCTTTGTCTACCAGAAGACATCTTCTGGCTGATATGATGATGATCTTACCTAAACAGTGGCTGCATTATAGGAATGAGAAAATGACGGCTAAAGTTCTAAGTAATGCGTAAGTACTGAGTATCGATAGTAAGCGCGAATGCATTGAATGATGGCGTAGTTGTAAACTAAACCTACATGGTTTTATCAAAATTTCGTGTGTATGGCTTTCTCATAAACTATTGCTATGATGCTAGAATTTTATGATCAAAATTATTTAACCATGAACATGAGAAAATACTGTTGATGTCTACGTAATCATACATTGTTTTAAATAAACACTCCATAACGTTTAAGATTTTAATGCGTTTTCACATTTTTACTCACTAATTTTAGGGTTTCGTGGTTAACGAGGAACCCTAATAGTAATGCCATGTCCGTCTGTCCGTGGTTTAAATGAGTACTAGAAAGCTCTAATTTGGCATAGGTATACATTTTAATCACGCCGAAAAAGTTATTTGTTCTCGTCTATCCCAAGGTGTGGGATGTCGTTGGATGGGTCGTTCAAAAATATTGCGGGTATGTGAAAACCATTTTTAGATTCAGGGATCCGTTCGCGAAATATGAAGCTTTAAAGTGCAAATTTTTATTCCACCCCTGATGCCAGCTAAAGCGCTATATCAGGATATCTGAAAAAAATTGAAAATAGTAAGACTTAATCAACTAGCTTTTGCATGCGGTTTCGCCCTTGGCGTAAACATTTTTATGACTGTCTTTGAGGGTGAGTGGTGCGCGAGCCGCAAGCGGCTTTCGAGCTTGGACATTCTTCAGATCCCTCAGGAATTATATCGGACTATTCTGATAAGCAGTCTTTGTCAACTCCAACCTCCTCAACCAATTCTTTATAAAAAAACCAGCCAAGTGCGTGTCAGGCCACGTGAAATGTAGGGTTCCGTAGTTGCCATTATCGCGTCCCTATCTAATTTTCAAATTTACAAATACAGCGGTTTAGTTGTTAGGGAGTGGGGACACTCGACTCCAACAAAATTTAGCACTTTCAAGCCGTAAATTATAAAATGGTCTTAGAAGACTCACAACTATTTTTGATGTTCTAACCAACGATACTCTACACGATTGGGTTTGACGAGAAAATAAAATCATTCCCACTTTGCTTGGTACCCTTTAAAAGTTTTTTTTCCAAATTTTTTTTAAGTTCTCTCCGCTTTATCATTATATATACCTTTGTCAAATTTCAGCTTTTAACTACTAATAGTCTAGGAGCTAGGCCGCGGACAGACAGACGGATAGACAAACATGACGAAACTATAAGTAAGATGGAAGTCGATTTTTAACGTGTTTAGCGTTTTTGGTTTTTAAATGTACATTTATTTTTTGAAGATACTACGAAACCTTACTTTGCGCGTTAACGACACGCACTTGGTCATTTTTTTACTTTTTTATAAGTACCTTAATATATGAAGATAGGCTTAAGTACATCTACGTTCGCAGCGGTTGTCTGGGCTGTACAATTTTAAAGCTCAATAAACGCAACCGTTTGTTTACCAGTCCAAATCTTAGTTTTATGCCGCGTCACGTCATGGGCTGACGCGGCGGAAAATTTACGTCAGTCGGTGATAAACGTCAGATTTGGCGCCCGTAACTTTAGCTCGACGACGATTTGCCCCAGTTTATGTGTCGCTTCATACACGCTTTAATGTTCCCTGGGTATAGATGGCTGTCACTTAAAAAATAACTTTACTTACATAAAAGCATTTGCACTTTTCAGACCTTTCCTACGGTGCCAGTAAAGAAATATTTGGTTGTCAAGTGGATTGGCGAGCTCAGTGATCAGCCAGGCTTGACATGCGTCCCAAGTAAATGGCTCTATTCGTACTTAGACCACATTATCATGCCATTTGATCCAAGATGCTGGTACTCAATACAGGCTACCAAGTGGCTTGTGCTCAGCTTCATAAAATTTCACCACGTGACAAATCCTCTGTCTTGGGTTAATCTGAAGGAATTGAGTATAAACCATCAAAACATAATCTAGTAAAGCAAACGCATATGAACGAAATTAACAATTGTTGCAGGAAACTTACCTCAAACGTATTGTAATCCATTGTTCAGTTCTAAACTGCACCGATCCTTTCAATGAAAATCGGAAATTTCGTAAAATATGGTATCACTCTAAAACCGGTCCTGGTCGGAAGCAAGCGAGTTTCATTATGAATACCCCAATTAGTGAGCCATTTTTCCTTGTAGGATTCATAGGAATAAACTCTATGTTTTGATAACCCCGTGATCGCTGAATAATGAAACAGGCGAAATATTTTTTTAGTTTTTCCCTCATTACTCATAACCAGCTACTGTGACTTCCATAGAATCAAGTTTATGAATTAAACATTGTTCATCGGTTGCGAACATCGGTGACTATTAACTATGGCATTAATAATCATAAGATCACCTCATTAAACGTGTTTTGATCTAATTTTAAACATGTTGGCACATTTAACCTGTCAATTAATGAATTACGATGTCACCATACAGTAGCAAACTAAGTTATACAACGAATAATATTCAGCGCGGGCAATCTAAGGAATTTCTTAATTATGACCCTTATGGATCATTAAGCAGTTAAAAACAAATAAATATTAATCGTTTAAAAGGAATAATATCGAAAACAAATAAATCGTTAAATAAGAGATCGTGGCCATCTGATAAGAAAATTATATAAAACAGCTTTTGTGGAGGCTTAAGAACTTGAAGCCATTAGGAGTTGGAGCAAAGTGGTTGTCAGTTAAGAACAACATTGAGAAAATTTGAATTCTATTAAGTAAAAATGAATTTAAGAAAGTGTTTATTAATATGTTTGATTCTAACGTTGATAGTTGCGATTTGTGAAGCGAAAATTATGAAGGAATCGACTTCCTATTCCTCGAGGTAAGTACTTTTAGAGTGTTAAATATTTTTAACTAGGTTTTGTTGCTGTTCGTTGCAAGCTTTCTTATTAAGTATCCATTAACATTGTGTCCAATTTACAGGCCAAGGATTGCAGAAAACAGTTTGATAGAAGGTTTCTTGGGTAGAGTGGACCCTAGCGCATACAATTCCGGAAAAACCCGAGCTGTGCGTCCGCAAAGACCTAATGTGGCCCCAATCCGACCTGGGTATCCCGCGAGATCTGACTCGAGATCCCAAGCTCCAGAAGCTACATCCTGGCGAGAACCTCAATCATCTAAAACCCAACGAGAACTGATATTCGTATCGCGACGTAACATGGGGTAGTTATCTAGTTCTTAGAATGTTTTTAGTTTTTCTAGGAATGAAATTAATGATGGACACTTTCTGATTACTTACTACTTACAGGGAAAGGTCTGGTGCTGCAGGATCTAACTCAAGAAGACGTCACTCCAGGAGAAGGCATCATCATAGAAATAACTCCGAGGGAACCCAAGCTCCAAGAGTACAAACACCAACTGAACTTCCAATTCGACCAGCATTTACAACTGAACCTTCAGCTTCATTCAGATATCGTAATCCCGAAGCTTTTGCCAGGAGCGGCCTGCAATCATCTAATTCTCAGCGGGAACAGATTTTCGTTCCTCCACCACGTCACGCAAGGTAGATATTTTGTTGGAACCATAAAAGAGGTTATAGGAAATCAAAATTAATTTAATGTGATTTTAATGGGTGTAAAGAATTTCGTCATGGCAGTAAAATTGATATATCAGAATCGTTTTTTTTGATTTGATCATTAATTACATAAATTGATCATTAAATTTTCGATAAGATCTTATAGGAACTCACAGTTTTCTTTGAAGTTTTGACAGGTAAATTTCGATAATTTACAGAACAAAGCCTGACATTATTATTATTATTATTCCTTTATTTCGGATAACGTTCATCCATAAGTGTTAGTAACAAAGGTCTTACAATCTATGTTAGTAAAGAATATGACGTGTTATAAACAAAACTTATTGAGCATGCCCAGAGGCCACTTGCACGCAATGCCATAGCACAGGACAGTCCCAGCTGTCTGCCACCGCCTGCAGGATGCTGTTGCCGCTGGCCCGCACATTGCTGAAGACAAACCAAGGAAAGGTCATTCCAGAAAAATGCATCACCATAAAAAACATTCTGGAAAAGATCAAGCTTTGAGAAAACGAAGACCAAATGTATATCGAATCCGATCTGGATTCATTGAATTCATGAATTTGCAGGAAGCTGATTATTTTCTGTTAAAAAAAATTAAAATCTTATTAAACCTATATATTAAACTTTTTAAAATTTTCATTTAAATGCTCCTTTTCTATAAAAATCTAGGCTATACTCATACTAATTACCTTTGGAAATATTCGCTGAATTTGTACAAATAAAATGATGCGCATGATCCATTTATAATGACCCAGTATAACGCTAAATCTACAATTTTACAATCTCCAATTCGGATCAGTTTGATGAAAGTCTTCCGAAAAATATTTTTATTTCTCTTTCACAAAAGTAAAAACAACCCTAACTTCAAACAACAATAGCTTCATTGATATGAGCGTAAGATGGCGTCAACTCGCTTGACACCCACGCAATAATGTGGTTTTGCGTCGAGTGATAACGTAAAATAGAGTTCATAGTTTCCGTTCACTAATATAGGGCCATTATAATTAATGAGGAAAATAATACTTAATTGGTTCTACAAATACATGAATGTCTACCTAATTTACATGTAATGCGGTACTTTATTGACCAGAGGTAATGACAATTACATTACCCTCCTTTTTTGACCAGTTAGGTAGAAATGCATCCTATGTCATGTCACTCGGGGGATCAAGGTGAATCTAAAGACTCTTCGCACTCCAAAATCTATCAAGTCGTTAAGCCGACATGCTCAGCTAAAAACATACATACAGCCGAAAAACATGACACTTTTTTTGGGTTGTAAAACTTGACAGCTGTCATTGTAATCAACGTACAATTCACCTGGATCTCAAGACAGTTATTAGTTTGCAAACTTTTTTTATTATTATTTATTCATTATTGGTAAGCCCTTGGCATCATCTCACCTGATGGTAAGTGACGATGATGCCGAAGATGGAAGCGGAAATACCTAGATTTCCCAATGCAACGGAGAACTGGCTATCTTATCTTCAAGTCGGAACACATCAATATTGTTAACACTGAAGTTTGGCGGTAAGACTGAGATAAGATGGTGGTAGCTGGCCAGGCAGGCTTAGAAAACGCCCTACCACCAACCAAACCGAGTCTTACAAGTTTATACACAGAGAGACGATAAAGTACTCAGGACCGATAGAGTGATACACTTTCAGCTTATATGTAATAAGTACTAGCCAATGGAAGTTATCCACATAAACGAAAACGAATTCAGCTTGCAGAGTTCAGTAAAACTCATCGTTTTGATAACGACAATAGGTACAATCTAGATACCCGTACCAACATTAAAACTGAAACCGCGGGTCGAATCCCGTTACCTTCAAAATGAGATGGAGAACTCGCTCGATCCCAAAAAGCGATACCCAGAGCCATAACAAAAGTCATGAAGTTCTCTTTGAGTCCTTTTTATCCGTTCGGGAATAGGGAAAAAGTGTCCGTAAAGCCTTCACTGGCTCCCACAGAGTCGAGATATACTTTGAGTCCATACTTTGTGCAAACGAGCGTTTGATAGGGGCGTGTGGGGAGCTAAAGTTTTGCTGGAAGTGTGTTCATATCGTTTTAGGTTTTAAACTAATTTTATTTCATCATATCAGCCGAAGGACGTCCACTGCTGGACATAGGCCTCCCCAAGGATTTTCACGACGACCAGTTTAATTCGATGATTAAATTATAATTTTAATCTTATTTCTATACAGGGTTTAGGAGGAAACTCAAGCCCCAGCTGTGATGACGTTATTTATGGGTTGTTAATGACTACATTAACGCACTCAAAACGTCATCATCGTTTAAGATGTGAACGGACAAAGACAAGAACTCTTCTGGCTTTTATGTTCCCCGATTGGTAAATTGTAAAAAAAATGATGAGTTTCTCTGGTAAGTAATACAACGCTTGGTTTTCATAACTTTAAAGTCCGGACAAAGAGAAGAATTCTCTTCCGGACAAAGAGAAGAATTCTTTGCTGGCTTCTATGTTCCCCGATTGGTACAACGTAGGAGAATGAATATTATGCACTATTTGAGCTTTCGTGATTTGAGGTTCAGTGCTGCCATATGCACTCAACATTTTAGTTACAAAACTAAATAAATCATGTACAATCATTTGTACAGCCACGCTGTGCATACTTTCTCACAAAACCTTTATCGTCTAGCGCCGGCCGCACACAAAGCAACAATAAACGTTACGCTAACTTAGTACCAAAGAATTAAGGTGTACCAAGACTTGAGAAACATTTTCAAGTAGTATGAATTTGTATTGGAGGTACCACATTCAGATTTTTCGTAGTAGACCTTAACAGTGTAGTAGACTTTATTACTTATTAATTATTCACAAAGTTTCAACAAAATCGGTTGAGCTATTTTTGAGAAAAGTAACAAACAACCTGGATTTGAATGGTAAGTGCCCTTTTCCGATTTTCTTGGAATAACGAACTACGTATTCAGTAGATCATATAAACTTATAATAATTTACAGAGTTTAATCAAAATCGTTACGTCATTTTTGCGAAAAAGGTAAAATAAAAACAAAATAGAGGAAATTAGAAAAAAAACGGCGGGATATATAAAAATAATATTGCCCTTACTCAAATTTTGTCAAATTATTTTGGGAAATAGAGCACCGACCGGACGCACAGACAAACACACATACACACACACACACAAAGACAAACACACATACACATTTTTTTAGACTCTATTAGTGTAAGACAATCAATCCCCATCAAAATCTCAACTTCGATTTTTTTGCCATCACAATACCCTCTTCACTTTTTCGTCGCTCGAAAGTAAAATGAGCAATCTCGTGATGGCTACACTTGCGCCGCGCCCGCGCCGCGCGCCTGCAGCGACGTAGCGCGAGGCTGCGTGTAGTTGCTCTGTACTAAAAACACGTCATCATCATCATATCGGCTCATGTACGTCCCAATTTTGAGATGACCTTCATCCGTTCTTGCGGTCGGTGTAAGAGTGTGAAAGAACCTTTATTTTTTGTACTTGAATAAGACCGTAACGAATAGAAATAACATCCAGAAAGAGTCTGCGTTTCTCGAGTGATCAATGATACATTCTTCTAAATTCTATAATATTGACTTTGAAACACTGACAGAATTAACTTTGAAACTAGGAGTAATAAGTTTTGGTAGTTGATCATAAAAACTTTTTCTCCTTTTTGTCTAGCTCTGTAACATATCTAAATTTTACCGGGGTAATTTAATCATAGCACTTCATAGAAATGTCATCGCCCTCATGGCTTGTCAAAAAAAGAGTGATGGTAGGCACATAGCTCGTAGAACAGATGGCCGTAGTGGCAGTAAATTTCTTGAGTGGTGATCGCACACCGTAAGACGTAGCGTAAGAAGACATCCCACTCGGTAGACCGACAACCTAGTGAAGGTCGCGGGAAGCCGCTGGATGGGGGCAGCGCAGGACCGCTCGTTCGAAATTCTTGGGGGAGGCCTTTATCCAGCAGTGAACTTCTTTTGGCTGATATGTTGAAGGCGATGATGAACGCTGAACTGTATGTACGAGTAAGTATGAGCAGATCTAACTCTAAAACTTCTAACTCTACCACTTCCAGCATGTCTAACCCTACAAGCCTCCACACATCGTATCGGCTGCGAGCGCAGAGGGATTACTGCGCCTCGGATTATATCATGTATGATATAACGTTGTATAAGCGTCTCGCGGCAATTACATCCATGATATAACGTTGTACCCGCGTCGTCTGCGAGTTAGCTGCCAAATTAATCGTGTTCGCAATCATTCTGCCTTTTGGAATATGCATTAAAAGTTTTGGTGCAATGGAAGAGTTTATAGTATTTGGAAATAAATTAAAATATGAAGATTTATCGAGCCCCTCGGTGGGGATGTATATGAGCTGATATGAATGAAAAAAAAGAAGATTTATATTGTAGCATCAAAAGATCAAGACCACTGAGCGTATTAACTTAATTTATTTCTTCCTAACTAATTAGTTTATTTTGATCATACTAAAATTTTAATGAACCTTATTTAAAAATGTTGTTTGTTAGGTACTTGAAGAATTATTATTAGAGTACTAGCTTTTGCCCACGGCTTTGCCTGTGTGGACATCGTTTTTATGACTGTCTTTGAGGGTGTGCGTGGACATGCATTTCTCTAGATCCCTATCCCAGATCGGGCTATTCTGATAAGTAGTCTATGTCACTTCTAACCCTCTCAACCAATTCTCAACAAAAAAATCACTTCAATCCGTTGCTCCGTTGCGACTAAGCCGCGCGCGAGCGTGGAAATGAGCCTCCTCAGATCCCTCGGGAACTGTAAGTATATGCATATTAGTAAATTATGTCATTTTCCACCCCCTGAACCATATCTGTGCAAAAAATCACAAAAATCTATTGTTCTCTTACCATGTTAAAGAAATTTACCATAAAAGAGTATTTTTTTAGTTCCCTTAGGAACTGCATCGGAGCATGCTATTTTCACAAGATAAAACGTAGCATAATTATGTCCTTTCCCGTGACACAGGCTACCTGCACACCAAATTTGATCAAGATTGGTCAAGGTTTTGAAGCTTGAAAAGGTAGCAAACAAACAAATAAACAAAGAAGAATTTAAACGGTTCACTATGAAAACTATAAATTTATTAGAGTGTAAAAAGAACAAGATGCTTTTCAATTTGCGACACTTTACCGAACTTTACAATACCACTATCTCTACTCTAGATGGGGTAACTACAATATGCGATTTGAAATCGAACGTCTACGTCTAGTGAAAATTGGCGCAATTTTTCGCCCGCCCACAGCCCCTCCTGCGAGTCGCCGCTTTTCTTGCTAGATAGAACTGTTCGGGGTGGAACAGAAAGGTGTGCTAATACTTTGAGGTGGGCTTCAACTCGTGAAACTAAACGACTTCATCATCATCATATCAGCCGAAAGACGTCCACTGCTGGACATAGGCCTCCCCCAAGGATTTCCACGACGACCGGTTCTGCGCTGCCCGCATCCAGCGGCTTCCCGCGACCTTCACCAGGTCATCGGTTCACACTACGTTTTCCAGTGCGTGGTCGCCACTCGAGAACTTTACTGCCCCAACGGCCATCTGTTCTACGAGCAATGTGCCCCACCCACTGCCACTTAAGTTTAATTCTGAGAGCTATGTCGGTTACTTTGGTTCTCCTACGGATCTCCTCGTTTCTGATTTGATCACGCAGAGAAACTTCGAGCATAGCACGCTCCATTGCCCTTGGGGTGACCTTGAGCCTTCTTATGAGGCCCATAGTAAGCGACCATGTCTCAGTTTCGTATATCATCACTGGCAACACACACTGGTCGAATGACCGTATGGCTCCAATAGGTGTCGTAAGAGCCGACTAAGGGACTCAAACCGGAGGATGGGCAGCAGCGTCTTTTCGTGACTTCCAGTCAATCTGCAATAACCCTGCGATCGCCATCCCGCCTGCCAAGCGTGGCAATTACGGCAACAACCCCCAATGATCAACACAAATAAAAACGACTTATACAATTAAAATTCGTGGGTAAAACAGAAACCCACTTTAAAATGTAATCACCGTTTTGATACATCCTGTAGAACTTTACTACGACGACGTCACTGGGCGGGCGCTAAACGCGATTTACTGTGTCAGGCTTTTCTACCAGTTGCATAGTTAGAGATGAGGGTCTGGCCTGGGCTGTCTGAGCACTGGTTTTGTTTCACTACGGAATTTGAATTGCGATGTTTCTAACTACTTTTTATTTGATTTAAGAAGATCGACATGTGGTACAAACTTTGTGTCATCATCATCATCATCATATCAGCTCATATACGTCCCCACAGAGGGGCTCGAGCCTACCCTGAATTAGGGCGATCGGGCCTTAGTCGACCACGCGGGCCCAGTGCGTGTTGGTCGATTTCACGCACAACCTGCGAGTTTCTTCGCAGGCGTGTGCAGGTTTGGTTTCCTCACGATGTTTTCCTTCCTTATTTTTGTGTGAGTAGACTTAATTGAAAATGTACATTACCCCGATTTTCAGAAAAAAAGAATTAAATTATTCATTGCACAACTTTTATGACTCCACTCATGATATACCCGTTGTTAAAATTAAATATCTCGTTTAAAGAAAAGTCGTGAATTTTTGCATAAAACCTTTCATCATTCGCAAGACTCAGACTAAATAGTTCCACTTTGCCTTCAGAAAACTGTAGTGGCTTAATGCCCGGAGAGGGCCCATTGTGTGGGGTAGGGCTAGGAATTGCATGCGAAATCTCCCGTGAAATTGACGCTCGCGTCGTCGTCTCCAAGACTATTCTTTAAGCGTCGGATGGGGCTATGAGTAGTCACTCAATTGAATTTTTGCCCATTTCTTTTAGCAGAATTTTTACCTATTGGGTAGTGACGACAACTATATTATGTAATAATAATATTCAGGGACAAATCACATACGGTCAATTGGCCCCAAACTAGGAGCCCCTGTACTATGGGGACCAGAGACTGACATATGTGACGTTAAAATACATATAAAGGTATTAAACACCCAGACACATAGATAACATACCTGTTCGTCACACGAATGTTTGCCTAGGGTGATGATCTAAATCACGACCCTTAGCCCAGCACGCAGAAGCTGACTCCTGGACCACTCGGTCAGTTTATGTATTTGTGTTTTGCAGCTAAATCTTAGCTCTACTCATAATCTGAATTAAAATGGATCATCTTAATATATGAATTACTTAATTATAATCAGTGTGCAATTTTATTAAGCACCTACCTACTTTTTATTCGTCTTCTTCTCTATCGTGTCGATGGTACCTAATCATAGGAGTTTAATTATATTTAGTTAGATCAGTACCCTTGGACGCGAACAGCACTTTGTATTGCAGCAACTTGCTTGTGCAGGTCACGCTGGACACGCTGGACGCGATAGTAAGTGCGTTATAGTTTTTGTGGATGCGCCACATTCACCTGCTATTTATATCATCCGTGTAGCCCACTAGCACAGATTCTCCTTACATCGGCCGCTCCAGAGACTATTCAGTGATTTCCATGTCGGCCACATAAAGTACCTTATATTTTTTTCACAAAAATGCAACTTCCACTGTCTGAAAATTACTCTTCATTCTGCTTCTTATATAGAAAACGTTTATATAAATTTTAATTTTAACG
Organism: Coleophora flavipennella; assembly: GCA_947284805.1. Taxonomy (NCBI): domain Eukaryota; kingdom Metazoa; phylum Arthropoda; class Insecta; order Lepidoptera; family Coleophoridae; genus Coleophora; species Coleophora flavipennella. The sequence continues at coordinate 893,123 of OX369275.1, forward strand.
ATAATGTCAGTGAATTCTTTGTTTACTCATCATCATCATCATCATCTTCATCATCATCATATCAGCCGAAAGACGTAAATGCTGGACAAAGGCCTCCCCCAAGGATTTCCACGACAACCGGTCCTGCGCTGCCCGCATCCGTCGGCCTCCCGCGATCTTCACCAGGTCGTCGGTCCACCGCGTGGGAGGCCTACCTACGCTACGTTTTCCGGTGCGCGGTCGCCACACGAGAACTTAACTGCCCCATCGGCCATCTGTTCTACGAGCTATGTGCCCTGCCCACTGCCACTTCAGTTTAGCGATTCTGTGAGCTATGTCGGTTACTTTGGTTCTCCTGCGGATCTCCTGGTTTCTGATTCGATCACGCAGAGAAACTCCGAGCATAGCACGCTCCATTGCCCTTTGGGTGACATTGAGGCTATTCATGAGGCCCATAGTAAGCGACCATGTCTTACTTCCGTAAGTCATCACTGGCAACACACACTGGTCAAAGACCTTAGTCTTGAGACACTGCGATATTTGGGACGTAATAGATCTAATTAATTCTATCACAGTACATTATTATTCTCAATCTCTTTTCCACCTCTAGATCTACCTACCTGCAGGCGCCCCTTCAGAAAGGTCGTGTACCTCGCCTGCAATGCGTCTCGGCGTCTCGGCGGACGACGAAGGTTACGCCCTTACATAATGCCCATTGATATAATAACCTAACCACTCCGGGAATACCGCCAGAATTGAAAACTTTTTACTGTTTTATAAATTTTGACCCTGTATGGTTTCCTGATACGGTGTTGGTATCGCTTACAGGTTGTGAGTTCAAAAGTTATTTCCCATCTCAAAAAATATTTTATAAGTTTTGACCGTGCGAATTTTCCTGGTACGGTGTCGGTGTCGTTACAGTGTCAATGGTTTTTTTCCCATCTCAAAAATGCCCAACGCGCCTATAGAAGTTTTCACTTCAATATACATATTATAACTACATAAGGTTGGAGCAAACGACGCACTAAACGGGCTCCATCCCATGTTGCTAAACTATCCTACAATTTGGGGATCTTCAAGGCGAGAGTGAATAGGTATTTAAACTATCCTACAATTTGGGGATCTTCAAGGCGAGAGTGAATAGGTATTATTTGAGTTTGTGTGTACCATCCTCGACTATATCGTCACTTACCATCAGGTGAGATAGTAATAGTCAAACGCACTCAAATTTTTAATAATAATAAAAAAAAAACATCACAGCAAGCGTGCGCCATGGATTGTTATTATCACGCTTTTATTAGCTTCACCTGTATGTATGCATGTTTGTAACCAACTCCTTTGCACCCGATTTTGACGCACTTTAAACAGACATAATATTTAATTAAATATTTGATCATTTATCAATAATCAGTGACAATACAATAATTTCATAACTTCGATCAGGATCGCCAGGATTAAATGCACATCAAACTGTAATTAGAAAAATAAATAAAGCTTTAAAAAACTTAAATACACGCTTTTAAAGCACATCAAACTTAAAAGTGAAAAATGATTCCTAATATAAGCTGAAAAAAATAATGAACGAAAAATATTAAAAGTATAATTGTGAAAAAAGCGTGGGGGCGCTTTGTGTCATATTTTTCGTATATCGAGCAACCTTGCTTGCGCCATGGCTTGTTATTTTTCTACAAAACAAAGAAGCACTGATAAATTTCAAAGTGATCAGATACCTTACATAAGCGGTGGTGGGTTGGCCGTCAGAGTTTTTGCCTAATTTTACAAATAAAGCAGAAGTATGTTACTACACGCTAAATTCAGAATTCGCGAAAAATGGTATAACATTCCTGTCATATGCCTGACAGTCATAAAGTCATAAACCTAAGAGTGTACAAAGTTAGGGGCGCATGTTTTTTATAAGTAACCGACCGACAAAATACGAGCGAATGTTAGAATTGGCCCATCTTTGTACTTGCTTACATCAATGCATAAACCCTTACTAACTGCCGCTAGCCACGCTGATAACGAGCTCTCGGTTTCATGTAGTTATCCGTTTGTACGGCTGTGTGTGTGTGTGTGTGTGTGTGGACGCGTACTGATAACACGTACGTTAGGAGGGTCATGTTGATTGCGCCGGAGATCAATTGTTTTGGTAGTCACATCCATTTTAGATTAATTCAGTATATATTACGGAGATATATACGGAACTGAGACATGGTCGCTTACAATGGGCCTTATAAAAAGGCTGTAAACAAAGGGCAATGGAGCGTGCTATGCTCGGAGTTTCTGTGCGTGATCGAATCAGAAACAAGGAGATCCGTAGGAGAACCAAAGTAACCGATATAGCTCTCAGAATTGCTAAACTTAGGTGGCAGTGGGCAGGGCACATTGCTCGTAGAACAGATGGCCGATGGGGTAGTAAAGTTCTCGAGTGGCGACCACGCACCGGAAAGCGTTGTGGAGGCAGGCCTCCCACTCGGTGTGCCGATGACCTGGTGAAGGTCGCGGGAAGCCGCTGGATGCGGGTAGCGCAGAACCGGTCGTCGTGGAGATCTTTGGGGAAGGCCTATGTCCAGCAGTGGACGTCCTTCGGCTGATATGATGATGATATTACGGAGAACAAATACTTTTTCACTTAATTCATAATATTGAATGGGTATTGATTGCCTACAAGCCACTTTTGAATAAAGAGATCAAAATGAGAATCAAAAATAGTTGCCTGGTGTGGGGTTACTGTTAAAATTTTAGTATTGTGTTCCTTTTGTCAATAAACATTTTTAATTTAATTTTTAGTTTACTTTTAATTGAAATGAACTAACTATTACTCTCTCTTTTCTTGCTCTGTAGGAATGCAAGGTCAATTCAGCAGTGACTTTATATCTATATCTTATATATCCTATATATATAAAAGAAAGTCGTGTTAGGTTACACCATTTATAACTCAAGAACGGCTGGACAGATTTTTATGATTTTTGTGTTTTTGCATTTATCTTCGTCGGGAATAGATATTAAAATATGATATTCATCAATAACAAAAAAATCAGAAAAAAATATGGTTTTAGGGTAGGGTAGGGTAGTGTAGTGAAAGGTGGAACGAAGTTCACCGGGACAGCCAGTCTTATTAATAAACTACAAACTTCATAAAACCAGAATCTGGATATGTGAATCGAAAAATACATAGCAGACAAAACTAAAGAGATCCTATAAGTACGTCCCAGCCCTAATCTCAATGTTTATACAGCGTGTCTTTATTACTGACGGTCTCATTACCTGAGCGTCCGATTAAGCCCGGCTCGCTACCTGATGAGGTCATTAGCCCATCGATCGGCGGATCAGCGCGACAAATTTATCCCGATGGCTAATAGATTCTGGTCACCCGTCACCGAAACTGGTTTGCCTTCCAATTTTAAATTTAAACTTTAGAACGTTATCTATTAGATGGTTTAGAGAATTTACTGAAAAGTGGGTGGCAGTTGAGACAAATTGGAGGAGGTAACAGTAGAGCTTAGAATATTTAAAGTTATCTGGTCTCAACTAACTACTTAGTAAAGTGTTTACTTAAGTTACACTGGTCTCAACTAAATTGTAAAATGTTTGTTTATTTGCTAAATTATAGGATATTTGCTGTTTTAGGTAATAAAAATGTTAGATTCACTTATGTTTTGGCTGGATTAAGAGTGCCTTAATTGAAAAAGTGGATAGAGTTATGATTATAAAGAGTTATAAGAAGATTAATTCTTTTGATTTTCGATTTCTAATGAATTTCCCCGAAATGTTAATTGACTTTTTAATTTCTTTCTTACATTTACTATTTAAGCAACTGTGCTCGAGTAATGTCAGATTTTAGTCTCCGAACTTAGAGTGAAGAGACCAATAAAAAATCTCTATCAATGGGGATGACGAATGCTAGTCACCTGAGTTACTTTTTATCATCCGTCAAAAACAATATTTTGTGCTAAAAATGTTAGAAATACCTAGGCGTGACGTAATAGTTTAGCGGCGTCATATATTATGTACTCATTTTGTGATTTTGATGAATTAGAAATCAAAGACTTGATGGCAACAAAACATGTAAGTTTTTTTGAAGTTTTAGTAGGAGGGAATTTAGTGATCAAGAGTTCATAATTTATTTCTGATGTTGTCGTCATCCCTATTTCTTGAAATCAATTTGATACTGGAATTACAGAAACGCTTTTAGTTTTTATGTAACGTAAACTGTTTTAGTTTGAGAGCATGGTACAAGAAGAAATGGAAATTCATTTTATCTGTCAAAAGTTAAAAAATTCTCATGTTTATTGTTTTATATCATTGGGACGTTGATTTTCGCCAAATTACGTTCCGAAATTAAACATTAGAACGCAAGAGATATATTTACTCAAAATCTTTATAAACATTATAAATGTGAAAATGTGTTTGTTTGTTAATTTTTCACTTTTCAACACCTCGACCAATCTTGATGAAATTTTGCATGCAGATAGCCTGTATTACCGGAAAGAACATAGGTTACTTTTTATCCCGTGAAAATAGTATAATCCGATTCAGTTTTTGAGGGAACTGAGAAAATACTCCTTTTTTTTGGTTAATTTCCTTAAAATAGCAACGGAACAATGGATTGTTATGATTTTTTGTACAGAGCCGGTTTATGTTGAAGAGGTGGGAAATGACATAATTTACTAATTACCATATCATGACATAGTTCCTGAGAGGTCTGGGGAAAACTCATTTCCTCGCTCGAGCACGTCGGCGTCGCAACGCAGCAACGGATCGAAGTAATTTTTTGTATAGAATTGGTTGAAAGGGTGGGAAGTGATATATACTGATAATCAGAATAGCCCAGTATAGTTCTTGAGGGATCAGAAGAAAACCCATTTCGAAGTACCACTCACCCTCAAAGACAGTCATAAAACCGATGTCCACGCGGGTGAAGCCGCGGGTAAAAGCTAGTATATTACTAAAATTTTAATTCTACTTTACATTATTTTCGGTAATAAAAAATACTTAGGTAACATTTTGAATTGAATGCCTTCTCTTCTTGTACTATAGTCTGAAACTATCTCACAGATGGAACTAAAAATAATTTAATATCGATGTTGCCCATGTCGGCCAACGATCAAGTGGGCCTGGTCGGCGTATTGAAATCAATCTGCAAATCGTTAGTTATTTTCGTATCTGCTTTTAATATTTGAAGCAGATTGGTTGGTTTCATAATGGAAACATCTTTATTGGATATCATAACACACTTAAAAGTTTACGATACATTTGCTTTTTGGAAAACAGCTCTCTTTTGTCATCACTGGAATTTAATATTTTAGACTGTTTTTTGGAGTAGTTTATTGATCGCCATAAATTTTTAAGTTTTCTTAGTTATCAATTTTTATTCTGAAACTCATTTCTCGGCAATTTTTCATCATCGAATTAAAGTATTCCTAGAACTATGATTAAGTTGATTGAGTAAAACTGAAAACTAATGAAAAACCATTAACAATTTTAAATTCATAGTAAATTCAAAAGTTCCTTACACAATTCCTCTAAAGAAATAACAGAACAAATCCAGTGATTGACCCTAAAAGGAGCACTCTATCCTTATTCAAGCTGAATAATCCAGTGCAGTCCCTGAGGCCCGAGATGGCCCGCGACAGCCTAAGCAAACACTGGGATGAAACAATTTGTGGCCCTAATCAAATAAGTGTAAAGGAAATTTTAAATTCCTGGCCCTTGCATTTGCATAATGACTGGCTCGTAGCGACTCAATCTGGAAGGGGCTTTTATTATCTCTGGTACCTTGTTAAGAGGCCTTATTTGGACCTTCAGGAATTAAGGTTGAAGAGAAAGTAAAAAACCAACAAATGAGAGTCAGATTAGTGCACACAGAATTCCGAATGAATATATGTTATGTTTTTACCAAATAAGTGGTTGGAACCATTAGCGCAACGTAAAATTTTGCTATAGCTTCTGATGAAATCGCTAGGTCCAAATCAAAACTGTTATTTATCTGCATGTCCTAAAGAATAAGTTGGGTACTAAATGATGTTTCCTTTATTGTGCAATTTGTGGCAATGCCCACAGTACCCTCACACATCATCACCCGTCAAATCGTCTCCGGGTTTTGCTAGCAACGCAATGGTGCGTTCAGACTAACAAATTCCGGCTCATTTGTTTGATCGGTGCCAGTCAGCCGGCCGGCCAGTCCGCAGTCCGCCAGACACTCGCTAGTTGGCTGGATGAGCAAATAATGAAAATTATAAATCAATTTGACGTTTATACATTAAACCGCAGCGTAGTCGTGTCGGCCGTTCCATTTCATGTGCGCTCGGCGGGCGGGGCCATGAAACGCGGAATAAGCGATGTTTATAAATGTTACCAATAATAATAGAATTCATTGTTACTTGTGGAGTAAACTGCTAACCTTCATCACACCCTGGACACTTACAACGGACCAGAAATATCATTTCAAAAAAGGAATGACGGAATAAACAAAATGGCGGCGAAATCCTGTACGTTCGACAACCAAACTGTAACCAATCTGTATCAATCTTGGTGACGAGGGAGTGAGGTCGCAATCTAGAGAGCAGCAGGGAGTATCCATACTGTATGTTAGTAGTACTAATATATACACTTTGCCTTCATGGACAATGTTGTCTCAAAACTGGATGGCGCTAGGTAATTTCAGGTTGATGACAAATAAGTTACATAATAAATCACGTTTTTTGTTTGAATCTAAACAACTTGCCATCAGAACTAGACAAAAGACACTATTGCACTCTTACTCTTTAAAAAATTGTTGAACGAAAGATAAGGCAAAAACTAAACCGGAATCATAAGTAGGCCAATAACAGGACGTATTAACCAAGAGGATAAATAAATTTTTTATTTAATTTCTCAATATTCCCGTTGGATTGGATAGAGCTACTAATGGTATCAATGTACTTTAGAGATTACGAAAAACAAATCGACATGAAATTTATTATTTCACGCTACAATGGTGGTGGGTGAGCCTTTATTTTATTATTTACAATTGGTAAACCCTTGACAACATCTCACCTGGTGGTAAGTGACGATGTTGCCGAAGATGAAAGCGGACTTACCAAGATGCCCTAACGCAATGAGGAACTGGCATACTATTCGGCATACTACAAAAAATTGTCTCCTTTGATCGTTTCATTAAAATACTTCATAATCTAAGACAAGCTACAATTTGATACGTTTAAAAGTCAGCACTAGATGTCATTAATACATTGAGTTACTATTATATTCATATACGCCCCCACCGAGGGGCTCGAGCCTAGCATGAATTAAGGCGATCGGGCCTTAGTCGACCACGCGGGCCCAGTGCGGGTTGGTCGACTTCACACACAACCTGCGAGTTTCTCCGCAGGCGTGTGCAGGTTTCCTCACGATGTTTTCCTTCACCGTAAGAGTAACGAATAAACGTACATATGAAATCTAAATTGAAATGACATTGGTACGTGGCAACTACGTACGTGTTAAATGGCAGGATTCGAACCACAACCTCCGGATCTAACCGTTACGCCACCTACGCTCTTACTATTAACTAGTACATAACTAACAAGCCTGCTTTGGTATCTGATGATGATGACCTTCATCACATCAGCCAAAAGACGTTTACTGCTGGACAGGGGCTTCCCCCGAGTCAGGAGGGTTTTGCCGTAATCGCCACGCTTAGCAGGCGGGTTTTACCGTAATTTCCACGCTTAGCAGGCGGGTTTTGCCGTAATCGCCACGCTTAGCAGGCGGGTTTTGCCGTAATCGCCACGCTTGGCAGGCGGGTGGGTTGGCGATCGCAGTGTGGTGGCACAGTACTTGGAAAGAACGCTGCTGCCCATTCTCCGGCTGAGTCCCTTAGTGGTCTCTTACGATACACATAAGAAGAGATGGCTCTGTCTATTCCAAGCAGGAAGCCATACGCCAAGTACATTGAGGTTTTCATGTAAATGGTCATTAGTGACCTTGTTACTTTTTCGAAATATAACAGAGTTTAACACTTTGACGTAGAAGATATATGCGCCAAATGTCCGAAAACTTACTCTGAACCTATGACCTTAATGGTGAGGTGTTTGAAGGGTAGGCTGTATAAAAAGTTATGCTTTTTACAATGCTGGAGGAAAATTTCAATGAAGTATTTTTTAAACTGGTGAAATTGTAGAAAATTTTGCAGGTAATTAATTTAGTGGCCAAACTTGTTATGGCGTCGTCTAACAGGAAAGCGGAGTTGCTAAATTTTGCATAAAAAGTAATTAAACGTAGTCGGCCGGAGCAGGACGCAGCGGTACGGACAAGGCTCTCATTGCTCTGTCAAATGGAATTACTGCTCGAGCCTCGTGTTCTAGCTACAAATATAATTATCGTAAAAATTTAGTCAACGTCACACGGTGTTGTTTCATTAGCAAGCAAGCCGTTTAGAGCAAGCTGCACTCCTAAATCTGAAAAACTCTCCCCAACAACACAATATGTATTAAATGAAAAAAATAATTGAAAACGCTGAACACGTTAAAAACCGACTTCCATCGCAACAACTTAGTACAATTTTGCATTATTATTTTTGGTTTTTGTTAATTTTATAATAAAGTGCTCCACCGATTTTGATAAAATTCATATGGAACCACATGGGAAGGATTAGCTTTCAAATAAAAAAAATCATTGAAATCGGTTTACCCAGTCAGAATTTCTGAGGTAACAAACATAAAAAAATACATTCGAACTGAGAACCTCCTTCCTCCTTTTTGGAAGTCGGTTGAAAATCATACAAATCGATCAGCCCAATCAGCCAGTTTTGGACCATAAGTCAATTCTTTTTGATTAATATCGTCTTCAACTGTACCTCTTTTTGAAATTAAAATTTAAATGCACATATTGTTTAAATTCTTAAAGTGAATTACGACCATTGACAAACTTCGCTTTATATACTAACGGTTATTAGAAAAGCGACTTAGAAAGCCATACGAATAAAAAAAAGACGTGTGGCACTCGGGGACTGCCGCGGTTAAGCTATTGCATAGAATTTTTTATCAACTTTTAACACTAAGAAAGATACACCAGTAAAATTGACGAAGTCCTTTTAGTACCGCAAATCGCTAATAGATGGCACTGTAACTTTTTTTAGAATGCGTTAGTGTTAGGTTTTTTCGTTAGGGAATTTCTTGATTCGGCCGCCGCGCTCAAAGCCCGCGCTAAAAGCTATGCAATAGCTTAACAATCGAAAAACTTCATAAGTGAAAGTTTTACATTACTACGTGTAAACTCCTACATGGGAAGGCAATATATTTACTATTTGTATCTTCCTTACGTCACTGAATGCTACTCTTAATTAACCCGACGCAGCCGCAGCGGATTCAAAGCAAAATGAGTTTATAAACTTTAGGTTTTTCGTGAACTTTGAATTAGTAACCTGAGTTTTGAGCTCCGCTGGGTGCGAGCGAGGTACACTTTACTTTGCCTCTCATTTTCAAACCTCAAATGATTCCCAGTTCTTGAAGTAAATACACTGGAGGACTTGCCTACCTTTATAATTTGTTTTAATATGCAAAGAGGATCTTTTTAAAGTATTAATATTTCAGTTCAGTTTCAACTTAGTCTTCTGGTAGAAAATTTGTTAAAAGGTTTTCGGGGAATTAAGTAATGAGATGGGGTTAAGAAGACAGATTTAAGTAAATTAATTAAGTTTCAAAAGAGAGTGTTTTAGATAAATTGTAAACCTTGATGATTAAATTTAATTTTTCAGGTTCATATTATCACAGCAGAGTTAAACAAAAGTGGAGTAGGACCGGTAAACTAGGGATTTTACTTTTCATAATGATACATACTTTTTTTTTTTTTTTATTAACAATTGGTAAACCCTTGACAACATCTCACCTGGTGGTAAGTGACGATGTTGCCGAAGATGGAAGCGGGCTTACCAAGATTCCCCAACGCAATGGGGAACTGGCTATCTTATCTTCATGCCGGAACACACCAATGATATCAACATTGATTTTTGGCGGCAAGACTTAGATAAGATGTTGGTAGCTAGCCAGGCGGGCTTAGAAAATGCCCTACCACCAACCAAACCGAGTCTTACAATTGACCCCGCCGGGAATCGAACCCGCGACCTCCTGTGTAAAGTCAGTGACCTTTGCCTCTGAGCTACGGAGGCGGTTATTTATCTTAATGCCCATTGTAACAGCGCCTACTCCAATAGTAGACCTAGTAGACACTTCCGGGAATTTTTGTTTTTGGAAACTTCATACAAACTATCTGGTTTTTGCGGTCTGTGGTGTTGCCCTAGAATAGTACCACCCATCTCTTCCCGAGAATGTTGTAAGAGATGACTAAAGGATCAAAACTGGACAATCAGCAGCATCCTTTCCGCGTAAACTATGCCGCAGCATCGCACACTGCGATCATCAACCCGTCTGACAAGCGTGGCGATAATGACAAAAGCCCCTCAACTTGGGGGTGTCCATGTCCACCTATAGCTGATAGCGGATGTCCTATAGCTGATGTGATGATGATCATTATTATAACATTGAATAGCATCAGCTGTTTGGCTAGTCTTGTAAATTGTCCTTGGAAAAATTTGCTCAGTACAATTTGTATTAGTTTGCCTCCTTGCCTGCGTCAGTGTTTCCCGATTCCTATAATTTGGGATCTTCAAGGCAAGAGTAAATAGGAATTATTTGAGTTTGCGTGTACCATCCTCGACTGCATCATCACTTACCATTAGGTGAGTTGCAGTCAAACGCACTCAAATTTTTAATAAATAAATTAAAAAAAAGGTCCAGTGAACTGCCCCTACACCAACCTCACAAATGATATGTGATATATCTATGGAAACTCTAGTCAAGTGATTGACGGAAGGCCGCGCTGAATGGGAGACAATAGCGCCTTATTACAGAAGGCGCAGGCCTATTCGGGTCACTGAGGCAGTAAATCAAGTGTGAATGAAATCGAATTGAGGCATCGTCATTGACCTATAAGTACCTATTAGCACGAAGGTACCGAATTCGAAACCCTGACAGGGTTTTGTTTCAGCGTGTTACTAGGAATAACTTTTTTTTTAATTCTTAATATAAACTTATATTTAATAATGAGGTAAAGTTTGTAAGTTTAGAAGTTTTTTGTAGGAAGTTATCTCTGTAACTTTAGAACCGATTTTGAAAATTCGTTCACCGGTAGAAAGCTACATTATTCTTGAGTGACATAGGTTTCGACTATACCCGCGAGCTGCTTGCAGCTTGCGCAATACTCGGCCTCAAAGACAGTCATAACAACGATGCCCACGCGAGCAAAGCCGCGGGAAAAAGCTAGTACACAATATTTTTTTAAACGACATAGAGCAATACTTACTGACTCGGTGGATCAGTGGTTAGTGCCCTTGACTACTGATCCGAGAGTTGTGGGTTCGATCCCCACCCAGGGCAAGCATTTGTGTGATGAGCAGATTTGTTTGCTCTGTGTCTGGGTGTTAAATTATATCTATATATGTATGTATTTAAACGTATATAAGTATGTATATCAGTCTCTGGTAACCCATAACACAGGGAATCCTACTTTGGGGCCAGATGACCATGTGTGATTTGTCCCAGAATATTTATTTTATTTTATTTTTTTTATTTTTTATTTATACTATGAGAAAATGTGCACATAACCTCTCACATCTTACAAATGTCAAAGAATTACGAAATAAATTCACCTTATTTACTGCCTTATATTTTTTTTACGAAGAATAAAGCTTACTATATCCTTGGTTACGTTAGCACAAACTTACCTGTAACAAAAGCAAAAAAGTCATGAGATTTCAGTTTTTTTTCACACTGTTATTATACGTTTTAGGTAATCGGCTAAAAATAGATAAAATAGATTTAAACCGCCAGATATAACAAATCTCAAAACCATTGCTATTCCTGACCACATTACTATCCACCAGTCATTTGCAGGTAGTAACAACGCAACAATTCAAAATGCAGCATAATTCGCGGCTAATGAGAACGAAATTGTTGATTCTGGCAACATTAATTTTGAATCAACTTTCTGAGTAACACGTTATTCCAAAATTGAGACTACTAATTCACTGTGATGTCTGTCGTAAAACTTAAAAATGAGGTCAATTTTCGTGGATTTTTAAAGGCTTGTATTCTAGCAGTAAAGTTACCAATTTCCACTAAGAGTCCAGAGTTCATTTATATTGGGGGCGAAGCAAAGCGAAGCACAGCGTTCAAATTTGAGGCGCAAGACTTCGCGCAAAGGCACATACAAATGAGAAGATCCTGTGGATTCAATTGATTGACGTATGATCTATGCGTGCCGCTTCTAAAAATTTGTTCGGAATCGTGAGCGCAATCACTCACAGTTGGCCAGTTTCTGTTTTTCTTTCATTTTAGGGTTTGTACTAATTGTACTTGAAGTTTGTATGTGTACGATATAAAAAAACCAAAAAACCTTGTAAAACGAGTTTCTTGTATGGGAATTTCAATAAACCTGCCAGCATGACACGGATCCTGTGAAAATTTTAGCCAGCTACCTAAAACAAGTAAAAAGATTAACAGCCTATTAAAGATTAAACAGATGGACGGAGAGCGTACACTCTGTGGAAGGGTTCCGTTACCTTTTGTTAAGGAGCCCTAAAAAGAGGCTTTTCTAAAAATAGGTGTTTTGTAGTTGGTTGTAGCGTTTGCGTACTATTTTAAAACGAAATACCGTAAACAATTGGCAAAATATTGTAGACTCGTGCTACTCCGAACAACTGAACCGATCAACTATAATGGATCAACTATTTTTTATTACAAAACGGTACCAACGAGTTGGTCTGTCAGAAAGGAATGTTTATAAAATGCATTTTAGTTCACTTAGCCACGCCTTTCACCTTATCAATGTGCACTTACTGGCCACTTGTGACGGATAAACTCCTTACGTCTAATCGATTGACGACAGGAACCTGTCAGGGTACGGATTTCTTGTGAAAATAATAATAACTACTCAGTATTATCTTTGCAACGGGTAGCTCTTGCAGCGAACACAACACGAAGCACGCACGTCTTATGTCCATCGTACAAGTCGTGAAAAAATCATACATTTCAACAAAAAAACCGGCCAAGTGAGAGTCGGACTCGCTCACCGAGAGTTCCGTACCACTACATCTCTGGATAAGGAACCTTAAAAATAATAAATCAAAAACTGTACATCATAAAAATAATTAAAAATCTGTAAAGCTTGTACCAATGTAACCCTTTCATACGATACCCACATGACACGGTTAACTCAATTAAAAATTTGAAAGGCCGCCCCTTGCATAATTAATTACGTACTTTAAATAGACTATATTTTTTGTAATTTAATTATTTGTAATTAAATTATAGTTTTCCAGTTTTTTCCTATACTTGTAGTATAAGAGGGTATTACTTGCCAAATTTCATAGATCTAGGTCAATAGAAAATACCCTATAAATTTTGATTCCCTTTAGAGTGTCGAGATCTACGTTTTTTGCGGCATAAACGGCCGTATATTTTTTTACGTTCACTAAGAAGTTTTATTGTTTCACAGCTTTACAGAAATGTAGACCGGAGTATATATGGTTTTAATTAGAACTCGATATCTCCACGCTTTTCTGAGATAAGGGGTCTTGACAGACAGACGGACGGACAGACGGACAACAAAGTGATGCTATAAGGGTTACGTTTTTTCCTTTCGAGGTACGGAACCCTAAAAAGCTATAAAAATATAGTTAATAAGTATAATCATATCACGACCATTAAAGTCTATGCTTAAACTCAGAGATTTGTTACCATAGATGGGTTATGCACTAACAAACTACATTTGAAAATCGAACCCATTTACGTACACAACTTTATCGGTAGTTCGCTTCCGTTGCACCAAATGCTACTAAGAAAAAAGATGCCAATTGGCATCATTTTATTTGCTTCTCTGTTTGGACGCATGTAACCTATCTGCCTCTCCTTTTATATAGCATATCTCTGCTTAAACTGATATAAGTTCTCTTTCAAAAGCATACATGAATTTTCAGACAGTAGGTATGAATCGATATACAGGGAAGCCACATTGTGGCCCTCCACTCGCTTTCTATTTGCTTACTAAATTGACCCCCATTACCATGTCTGCGTCTAACACATCACGTAGAGCACATATTGTGGAATAGCAGAAGGGCAATTTCCAAGAGAAATGTCGATAAACTTTACATCATCATCATAGTTTTACTAGGTAATACTAATGTCATACACTTTATGCGCTTGGGGCTTGTGGACAAATCACGTGAGGTTCGATAGGGGAGAGGGGGGGTCACGAAAAAACCTCGACAGATCACGTTGGGGGAAGGGGGGGGAGGTCTAAAAGTAGCCGAAAAAACCTCGCGTGATTTGTGCACAAGCCCTTGCATAAAAAATAAACCCACATCTATCCCTATAGCAGTGCCTTTAGATTCTTACTTAATCCACGTGAAATTCTGATATGTTTTCTTATAGGCCCTTCACAGACGGGTGAAAATGTGGCTTCCTCACACATAACATAAATAAAGAGCTCGCACGCGATAAAAACCTATGTATTAAACTGTATAACGTTTGCACAAAGTGCTTTTTAACGGACTTCAAAAAACGAGGAGGTTCTCAATTTGTCGGAATCTTTTTTTTTGACAACAAAGATACACTAAGGTACGTATAAATTATGAGCTACCTAAAGAACTTATCATCAGGCATCATTTCTAACTGACTTCAAAAAAGGAGGAGGTTCTCTATTCGACTGTATGTTTGTTCTTTTTGCGTGTATGTTACGCGTTATATTCGCATAGCATTATCACAAAAAAAATGTTTATTTAAAATTAAAAACCGACTTCAAAAGTATGAAATAATATTATAGTATATAAATACACGAAATTAATCAATAATAACAAACAACATCGTCACTTACCATCAGGTGATATGATGCCAAGGGCTAACCAATTGTGAATACAAAAATTAAAAAAAATAAAGGTAGATACGGAACAATTTAGGAGCCTACAACTTTTTTCGAGGTCGATGCTAGTAAAGCCAACGAATCTAAAACATTAGACTTTTTTCAAGTGATGATACCTCAAAAAATATTATAGGCCCCTAATTTGTTTCGTAATTCATAATTTTGAGTGAATTTCTTTTTAAGTCGGGTTTTAGTTTTTTGGGTGATAAACTTGTTGATATTGATCCTTACATAAATTGTTCATTGTTACACTGAGTATCTTTACTCTGTGCCCTTAAATAGACACTGAAAAACAGATGCAATTTACGTTCGTCGAACAAAATTGCTGCTTTCTGCGTCATTAGAGCGTCAGCCACAATTACGTGTAATTGGAAACGCAGTAGTTACTGTGACGTCGTCCGGTGTCAGGGTACTGGCTGCTCACCGCTACTCTTGTACTCTAACAGCTATAATATCTTAGTCGGCGTCGTCCGGTGTCAGGGTACTGGCTGCTCACCGCTGCTGCTGTACTCTAACAGCTATAATATCTTACGTCGGCGTCGTCCGGTGTCAGGGTACTGGCTGCTCACCGCTGCTGCTGTACTCTAACAGCTATAATATCTTACGTCGGCGTCGTCCGGTGTCAGGGTACTGGCTGCTCACCGCTGCTGCTGTACTCTAACAGCTATAATATCTTACGTCGGCGTCGTCCGGTGTCAGGGTACTGGCTATTATAATAGCTGACGTCTGCGTGGTCCAGTGTCAGGGTACTGGCTGCTCACCGCTGCTTCTGTACTCCAACAGCAATAATAGCTCACGTCAGCGTCGTCCAATGTAAGGGTACTGGCTGCTCACCGCTGCTGCTGTACTCTAACAGCTTTAATAGCTGACGTCGGCGTTGTCCGGTGTCAGGGTGCTGGCTGCTCACTGCTGCTGCTGTATTCTAACAGCTATAATAGCTGACGTCTGCGTGGTCCAGTGTCAGCGTACTGGCTGCTCACCGCTGCTGCTGTACTCTAACAGCTTTAATAGCTGACGTCGGCGTTGTCCGGTGTCTGGGTACTCGCTGCTCACCGCTGCTGAGCTTATATTCTACTTTACGAAATAGGCGGTGCGGGGATGAAAATTAAATTCATCAACAAGTGTAAAATAGCAGGCAGCAACGTAAGTGAAGGCGCGACGAGCGATGTATTCAGCGACCATTCAGCATGAGAGTGTCTCTAGTGTCCTGGTATGTGGCGCAAGTCTCAGGAGATTATCCACTCAGGTTATACCATAGTTCTTATAAAATACATCAACATGTGGAGCAGAATGAGTGGAACCGAGACAATTAAAGCGTTTTGTTCATTTTGCATGAGAGATTCTAGTTTCTTCGAGTATGGCGTAAGTCTCAGGAGATGAAATAATACAATAAGTATCTGATATTATTGAACACATTAATGAGTTTAGTGTAAATATACTACAGGCCAGGCTAGCAGAGCAGCGCGAGAGTAAGCACGACAAGCGAAGTGTTTAGCGAGTGTTGAGCACGAGAGTCTATAAAGCCTCCTTGGAGTGTGATGTAAGTCTCAGGAGGTGACACCATACATGTATCTGATCTTATTAAACACATCAATGAGTTAAGAGTAAACATACTTCAGGCCAGGCCAGCAGAGCACGAAATCAGGAAAAAATATGTGTTTAGCGAGCGTTGAGCACGAGGGACTTTAGTGCCTCTTTGGAGTTTGATGTAAGTCTCCATTGATCATACTATTCATCCATCGCAAGAATTACGCTTTTCAATAAATCCAATAACAACAAAATTATGCTTTTCAATAAATCCAAAAACAACAGAATTATGCTTCTCAATAAATCCAACAACAACAGAATTACGCTTTTCAATAAATCCAACAACAACAGAATTACGCTTTTCAATAAATCCAACAACAACAGAATTACGCTTTTCAATAAATCCAACAACAACAGAATTACGCTTTTCAATAAATCCAACAACAACAGAATTATGCATTTCAATAAATCCAACAACAACAATAAATTTGCATCCCGCAGCTGTGAGAGTGTAGACGTGACAAGTAATGTGTTAGCAAGTGTTTATCACAATTTGTGATTAACAATTGGACTTTATGTATGGTTTATACAGGTTGGCCACGGAAGACACTTTCTAAAGAATTTTTAAAATTTCCAAGATTTATAATGTTTTTTCTATCAGTAGACATCTTTGATTCTCTAGTGACATTTTGATATCCTTGATTCGTATGCTAATCGATAAATAAGAACCTAGGTATTTTTCATTCAAAATTTTTGAAGAAAATGTATGAGACTCCAAACACCGTTCCGGTTAATTCCGAATTGTTATTGTGTTTTTTTTTACTTTTATACCTCTGTCGAAAGCCGATGAAACGAGAAATATTTTCTTGTAGTTTGCTGCATCTATTGTGTGATATTTTTTTACAAATTGACGTCAAAGTCCAGAAAAGATATTTTTCATACAAAATTTGAAAATTGAAACGTGAATATTATCTTGAATACCTAAGCGGAACACACATGGGGTTTCACACAAGTTTTGACATTTATTATGTTTGTATGGTTAGCTATGTAACGTTACGTTTTTTTAAATCCACTATGGCGGACTCCAAAAGAAGGGGGACCAGTTATTTATTTATGCACCCCTCAGGCAACGGAACGCTATTACTAAGCCTATGGTGTGTATGCGTCCATCTGTCCGTCTGCACGACTGTCCGAGGCTTTTGAAATGCTGAATCTTATGAACTGTGATAGTTATTCGGCTGAAATTTTCACGGAATACGTGTTATTATTGGGGTGTTTTCAAATAAATAATGCAAATAAGGGAACAAGAAACACGTTTTGTAAATGTTATTTGTTTTTGCTTTATCGTTAAAACGATTTTACATACCTACAAGCGTAAAAATTTAAAATTCCAAATTTTATTTTTAATAGGTGTGAGCGTCGCTGGAGTAACGGCTAGGGCCGCCGCCTCCTATCAAGGAGGTCGTGGTTCGAATCCAGCCACGTACCAATGTGATTTAGAATTTAGATTTCATATGTACGTTTATCCGACGCTCTTACGGTGAAGGAAAACATCGTGAGGAAATCTGCACACGCCTGCGAAGAAATTAGATGGTTGTGTGTAAAGTCCACCAACCCGCACTGGGCCCGCGTGGTCGACTAAGGTCAGATCGCCCTAATTCAGGGTAGGCTCGAGCCTATCGGTGGTGACGTAAATAAGCTGACGTGATGAGGTGTGAACAAAAACTTTTAAACAGGTAGTAAAAAAAGCACTCTTTAATTTCAATTACATTATATTTCATAATTGAGATTGAAACTTTGTGTGATTAGATTATTAAGGGTCAGTTTACACCGAGATACGACGCAACGCAGCGAGTTTTTTTTTGATCATTTTATAGGGTTGTTTCTAGGGTAGATTCCTCAATTAAAATGCCCAATATAACCTACCTGTTTGTAGTATGTGTAATGACTCGCTTGGTGCTGGTACTACCTACGAAATCAACTTCGAGGTTAAAAGGTTTGTCCTGAGTCCCCACATTGTTTCACCTAGCTCACCTTAGATTACTCGTACATTTAATATTATGATTTCCCTCACCACTCCTCTCACCCCTCATGCCACACCATCTAACCACTTGAGATACAAAGGCGACGGATGCAGCGTTTCCCCACAAACTTTCGCTAGCTAGCGAAGGGCTTAATTGTTTTCCTGCGAAGAGCTGAGAAAACGCGAGTCCCGTCCCGCGGGGATTGCGGAGTGCCCCACTTTCCACCTATTGTTCAAAATGCACAGATTTTTAATTGAATGCAACTCCATTTTTGCTCGGAATTATGAAAAATTGGACGCTGAAAAACTAAAAATTTATCTCAAGGCTAAATGCAACAAGACGATGTTGTGATCGTCCATTATAGAAATTCCGATGTCTTCTCCAAAACATTTCAGACGTTGTCACACTACTTACTTACTTCGCTGGCTCAGCGACCCGAAGTGGATCTTGGCTTCCGACATTAAAAAGCGCCACTCTATCCTATTTTGTGCCAAGTTTGACCAATCGGGCACTCCCAACTCTTTGAGGTCTTTGGAGACTTTATCTTTCCAGCGATACCTTGGTCGACCCACGTGGCGAGGAGGTGGCGTGGAGGGTTTTCCAAGATATGCTCTTTTGGCTGCTCGATCCTCTCCCATTCTTTCTACACACACTAGGCAAGTTTATTTTTAATTTCTATTGTAGGTCACAGTTCAAATGATACCAAAGATGGGAGAGGGCTATAAATTCCCTATTTAAAACGACTACCTTATGTACAAGTCAGTCTTAACACGTTGGTGGCTCAACGGTAACAACTAGGTCCTCTAACCAGATCTTGGGTTCGAATCGGGACGGCCATATAAAAGTACGTTTATCTTAATTACGTACATTTACTTACCAATCCCTTTTAGAAGTGATTGTAAAACATCGTGAGAAACCTGTGATCCAATTCTAAATTGTATGAAGATCGTATTGCACATGTCCGTAGGTGTAATTCTTGAATCCTACACGTAACCGCAGGTGATGCTAAGTGCAACAATAGCCACCTACTTAATTGTGCAACACGATAAGAGAGATCTTTAAATTTGGAATACGGAAAATGTAATGTTGTTTTAATACTCTTTGGTAGCTGTACTCTTAGCTCTTTATT
The DNA here is from genome assembly GCA_947284805.1 of Coleophora flavipennella. Taxonomy (NCBI): domain Eukaryota; kingdom Metazoa; phylum Arthropoda; class Insecta; order Lepidoptera; family Coleophoridae; genus Coleophora; species Coleophora flavipennella. The sequence continues at coordinate 912,737 of OX369275.1, forward strand.
TTTACCAATATTATTAGTTTTTTGAAGAACGATATACATTTTATCTCAGCTAGTATTAAGCTTTGGTCAAGTTGACTGAAATTAAGCAGAACCTTGTACTTCTTTTATTTAATATTTTTAACTTAACATTGACATAAGTGGTGCATGCTCGCTTAAATGTTTGTGCGGATGGTGGTACATCGGGAGCCAGGTCGTTTCTTTCCCTCTAATATGGTTGAGAGGAGCGACGGCTGACTCTCGCGTTATACTCGTGACCGGGTGATGTCCGTGTGAACTGGCCTACTCTTGTCAAAGGCGTTAATGAGATTCAATGATTTTTATAAATAACTTTTCGTGTCATATTGTTTTCATGTTCTAATGATATAACTAGGTTCATTTCAAGGATTGAATTTTTATGTTATTATTAACTAATGATTGTTTACTTCTTCATTTTTCACAAATGACATTGTTATTATTATTTTATGACTATCAGAAAGAGTGTATTTTGCACCTATTTTGAATAAATACCTTGAACCTTGAATCTTGTTATAAATTTGTTATGAAGCTATTCAAAGCACCTGCCACAATCCAAGGTCAAGTTGAGCCAATTCTAGAAATTTCAGCAACGCAAATGTTAGTTTAAATTAATTTGTGTTTCTAAATTATTAAGTACATATTCATTTTGCACGACAAATTACCTTCTTTTGCGAAATTTCTTGTTTTATTTCTACTGAAGTCATAAGCAAAGTAAGTGCCGTAGAATGTAGAGATATAAAGCTTGCAATAAAAGCGACGACGGCTTTCTTCAAATTGTTGAAAGTGACTTTTGCCGGACAACGAACCTGGGCGTTTAAAAGGGCAAGAATTTCTAGAGAGGACTGAGTTTAAGTAGGTTCTAGTGTATTTTTGCTGAACTTTTCAGATTTCAAATAGTTTGAGAAAGACCAACAGCTTTTTAATAATTTTGGAAAAATGACTTTACAGTTAATCATGTACTAAATTAACATGATTAATATCATAATACTCATGATTTGGTTTCAGAGTATCTATGGGTTATGATATCTCTGAACTCACTTCCCTATAAAACCAATGAAGAATATTCACATATTTTAGGGCTCTGTAACGCTGCCATCTATCCGACCATTAAAAGTATCTATATTTGGAACCGCAATAGGTAGCTGGCTGAATTTTTCAACATAATATTTGTTAGTATGGGGGTTTTACTAAAAGTAATAAAACTTATTAGCAGCTAGAAACATAAATTAAGGGGTTCCCATACAATAAACGTGTTTTTCATAGTTTTATTTTTGATGTTTAAAATAAAAGCGTAAACCTTGGTGTGATTAAAGTACTAATTCTAAAATAAAATATCAAATAGAAAAATCCAGATAATTGTGATTTGTACTGACGCTAAAGATTCAGAACTGAATAAAAAGAGCATTTTTCTGTTGCTAGCAATACTGTATTTTATTTATAATATGTGGTAGTACAGGACCCTTGGTGCGCATGTCTCGCACTTGGCCAGTTTTTTATTGTTAACTTCGTATATTTCTAGCATGCTGCGTGACTGACTCAACTGAGCATATTAATGTTGGGTTCAGCCTCCGGCTTCGGTATTTGCACTTTTCTTGCCACAATAGCTATTATTTTATACTGCGTGACTGGATGTTGTTCATTTAACGCGAGTAATTTAAAATGCACTTATATTACATTAGCATTAAAACAACGATAAAAAATCCTTTTTTAAATAATTTATTAGCTCCATCACACTTTTATACTACCTCTTTAACTGAATCAGCTAAGTCGCATTTAGAATTCTGATGACTGGAACAAAAATTGTCTGCTCGGGAACAAAGCCTCGTAAGCGGAGTCTCAGCAGCATTTCATTAGCCAGCGTCCATAGTGTTGACGGCTCCTAAGCTCCTTTTGTTAGCAGATTAATTCTGTCTCCGGTGACTTGGTATTTTCTGCTCGGTTCTGCTGTTTCAGCCAGAATATTGGCGTTGTTTCATCGGGTTAGACGGAACGCTGAGTATTGCAGGAATAATAGTCAGGAGAAAGACAATGAAAGGTTTTTTTTTATGTATTAGCCTAAAACTAGAGAAAGCATTTCGAGTTTAAAGAATTATTCTCGTTATCGCAAGTTCGCGTAATTTAATTATATGAATGAAATATAACATTTCGCTCGAACTTATGGTGGTCGCGTTATCGCCTTTTATTATGGTTTTTTAAATTTTAAATACCTATATCACGTTTTCAGTGGCAACTGCGGACCGGAAGACGTCCTAAGGCCTCTTACTTGATAAACTGATAACCTAGTGATAAGCACGGGAAACTACAGGCTCATTGCAGGCTCATTCATTGTAGGTAAACATATTTCGAATGATAATATACTGATGATCCGAAAGTATTTAAAAGTTAGGACCACTCTCATCTGAAAGACTATAATTATACAAAATATTGCAATATTTATATTCACTAAAATATAACCTAAACAACTTTTTTTTTTAAACCGACTGAATAAAACCTTTCTGTAATCTGTTTTCGACAGTCGAGTTAAAATGAATCCTATGTCACTTTCGGGATCAAGACCAATTTAACGACACCTTCAAAATGTATCAAGTTGTTTAGGCTACAAGGCTCAGCCAAAGAAACATACATACATTTTTACAACCGGAAAAAATATCCTCTTTTTTGAGAAGTCTGCTAAAAAGTACAGACGATTAAATCAGAACAGAGTGACGTCATATAGACGTAGACATACTCGTACGAGAGGTTCATAAATTTAATATCGCCGCGACAACGAGTGAGTCAACCCCGCAACCACCGGAGGCAAGGACCTTGTGGGCTTCCTAAGGACGATCTGCAGTTACATTTGTATAACTTCTAACAAATAGAACTGAATTGCACAAAATTTTACTCAAAATATGTTTAGACAAAGGTCTCAGTTTATTTAATTTTTTACTAGATTTTGCCAGTGGCTTCGCTCGCGTAAACATAGTTTCTATGATTGTCTCCGAGGGCGCGCAGTGCGCGAGCTGCAAGCGGCTCGCGATCGTGGAAAAAAGTAGCTAACATATTAATCCACGTCCTAATCTGTCCACCTATGATACTACTCCACTGTCCACTGTTATGATATTAGTAGGATATTTTTTACTTTCCTAAAAAGGGGAATACAATTTTTTTCAAGTGCACCTTCTCGTGTGGGTTCAAACAGTTCTTTGAAAATAGAGTTACTTTTTGTCAGATGTACTTTTTACAACATCAAAGTCGTTCATAAAGTCGTCATCGAAGAGTAACTTATACGTAAGTCCCCCCCCCCCCGGCAACAGGCGCCTTCAAACGGTTTGGCCTACAAATTACACTGTGTAAGTGGGAAGTATGACCTCTCAATTACCAATATTATGGGTAAGCGTGATAGACTGTTTTTTAATTATTATTTTTTTGTGTTTGGCTGCACCTCTTTAAGGAAATAATTATTATGAAATCCTTTACTAAGATGCGTGATCTGACACGCACTTTATATGATTTTTAAGGAAAATTTTTCATCAAAATATTTGGGAGGTTCGATCCTAAGATAAAACATCTTTGGACTGAGGTCATTCCTCTGAGACATCGGGACGCAAGTTCATTCAACACCGCATTAATTGAAACGAAGTACGTGCCTTAATTAGTTTCTAACTGCCGACACCGACTGGAAACTTAAAAACCTCGCGAGCGAAGTATTTCGTGTTAATTCACTAGCTATGAATAAGTTAACATGGCCTCTATGCTATTTTAAGGTTGTAAATTTAAAAATTGATACTGGTGCTATTTCATGCAGAGTAATTGATTTGTAAATACCTCAGCATTACAACGGAGTTGAAGGCATTCGAAATTCCTTTTATGAGTAGCTTGTATTAAAGGAATTAAAAAGTGATACCGATGGCCCGGTTAATCGAATATATTTGCTTGTGAATTAATATTTAAATTTAAATTTTTAGGAAATTCAAACTAAACTATTTTTTATACATATATTGAATGCCCGTTGAGTAACTGTATCAGATAAAATGGGTCATACCGTCCGCCATTCATCATCATTATCATCATAATAGCCGAAAAACGCCCACTGCTGGACAAAGACCTCCCTCAAGGGTTTCTTCTTTCATTATGTTAATAGAAAAGCAATAAGTTATTATTATATTCTATTGTGTTCTGTTCTATTCTTTTCTATTCAAAGAACAGTTGTTAAAAAACAAAAATTTCATGATTGACTAATAGAGTGATTACTTGAACGACACGCGTGAAAAAGACAAAACTAAAATAAAATACCCAAGCAACTTATGACAGTTCGCAAATATATACATATACATATACTCAGCTTTGTCTGTTCACTCACCTCCTGAAATGCGAACCTTATATACGGCGTGAGAAGTTGAATCACGTACTAATCGAACTTCTAGAAGTTATATTCGCATTTTAGTAACAGAAATTTGCGTTTTGGTCAACTTTTAATTATTCATCACAAACAGTTAAAGGACTCTGTCAGTTTGGCAGACACTAAATTTTGCCCCTAAATCTAATTTAACATCTCCGCAACATAAACAAACTATCAACTGGACTGATTAAAATTAATAAAGTTTTGACAATAAATCTCCGCGGCTGCGGTGGCAACATAACTCGTGGTGCCATAGTAATGACTATGGAACTGATAGAACTTCAAGTTTCTATTGATGTAGACGGAGCCTCGTTAGTGGTGGCTGGTAGTTTCAATTGTTACTAATTTGTAACTTGTCCACAAAGTTACACGACTAGTAGGGAACTCGTATGCAGAAATCTAAGAGGAGTTAGACACAAGCCAGTTATCAATGTTACAGTAATCGAAACAGTAATTAACATTCATCTGATTTTTTACGACAAAGCATACAAACGATTTTTTTCAAGCCTAGAGGTATTTTATTTGCCACAACAAAAGCAATATCAGAGCCAAATTGGGAAGATTTATACTGCAGTAAACAGGAACCCTCATAAAGATAGATGAGTAACAAAGTTATGGGAGATAGAACACACAAAGAAGAGGCATTAAAAGAAATTTAGAAAGGACAAGACGAGGAGGCTTTTATCGTAAAAGTGATGAGTGAGCGCGGGACGAGAAAGGGGGAGGGAACGTGGACGGTGCAACCTGTATCTATAAAAAAGGATAGTAAATTCAATAGCACAAAGATAAGGACTATGTTAGATAGTTTCGTGTTCGTATTTTTATTGTTACTTGCCTAATAATTTCTAGTTTCTGCTCATGTAGACTGGTAACGTGTATTTCTGTTTCATTATCTTTTGACGACTTTATATTTTACAAAAATCTCTTCATTTATTTATTTTTTAAGTTTTTCTGTTTTACGATCTATTTATATCAAAGTTATTAGGTATAATTTTCTCAAGTCACTGGAAGTGATATAAAGTGCCTACCTTCACTTTACAAATAAGTATACCTTTTACACTTTGGTATGCATATGTTCTGGTCCAATTTCAAATAGTAAGTATGTCTCTCAAAGTCATACAAAGTCACAAGTCCAGGCAAGACAAGTAAAGGACGATGCGGATGGCGGCAGTGTACAAAAGTGCCATCTATCAAAACGGAGACTCTGCCAAAAAGTTTGGTCACGGCAAACTCATCAATTTACTGCCCAAATAAAACAACGGAACTAGGTTTGACGAAGACTATTTTGTTCTTACACAAGATGAAACAATATAGCTGCTGAGTTTTTATGTTTTGCTAGAAAAGGCACTGCTTGTTAAAAAAATATTTTTCTTGCAGACTTATTATTTAACGTATCGATTTTTAGACTTAAGTCCATTTTTCTTTAAAATAATAGTTTTTTTTCTTTTGAAAGTAATTTGAATAAGACTCCGTTGAAAAAGGTCTTTAATATCGTTTATTTTTAGTTATCACATTTTGCTGGTTTAAATCGCAGCTAAGGCAAAAAATGCAGTTTTACATTTTCTTGAATGTAGCCTAAGGAAATTTTCTACTTCCAATATCAAGGGTACCTTCCCTCAGGTACGGTTTGTTCTGCTCACTCTGTATATGTATACCAATACACACCTCGGTAATAATAAATTCACAGTAAATTGTAGTGTTACAAAATGTGTTTACGTGTAAACTTTACTCAAGCCCAATATTTGAAAGTCCATGTTCCAAACACAACTTCAATTCAGAAGACGAAGCTTTTCACTTCCATCTTCCTTGTAAGTTAAATCTACATTATAGGACACACAGTGTTCTACACGAGGGTACGTGTGCCAACAAAATGAAATTTTCGAAGGAGACGAATGACTGTGCATTTCTCTTTTTATACGTTCTGTCGCCGACACGGCGCTTTAGTGACGAGCGTTGTATAGCGAAGTTTGAGTTTGTTTATTGAAGCTTTAGTTAGACGTTTGTTATTGTCAAATATTCAACAATTTCAAAGAATATTGTAGAAAAAGTAAATAATTTGTTTAAATTGTAACAGGTTCAAATATTACTTACTGCATTTTACATAACAGTTATATATTTATATATATATTAGCCACTAGTGCTGTATGTCGTAAAGAGGATATAAAGTGCCTTTTGCTGTGGATATTAAAATATTTAAGATCGATGGAATAAAACAATGTGAAGAGAATTCCACGACTTTTATTGGAGTAGATCCCTGAAGGTTACAGAATATTGTTTAAAATGAAAATAATAATATGGGCCGGCCATTAGTGTACTACTATACATTACAATTTACCTACAAATTAGACAAAGTCTCAACGCCCTGTATTAATTGCTACCTACCAGCACACAATATAGGTCTTCCGAGACTAAACGCTTGCCATCGATTGCTAAATTAGCCTCTGCCTGCTGCCTACAGTCTGATCAATAATTAACTAACAAACTGTTTCATTATTTACTTCGCCGTGATTAGAAATCGAATGTGTCTTATTATGAACTAAGTGTTTTTACTTTGATTTTGCTAATGGATTGTTTAGAAGTTTTTTATTTTGTGAATAAATGCTACAGTATCAAGTATATAAGTATACCGCTATATTAGTTCTCTAAAACAATTACAAGGAATTAGACTTAAGAAAAAATATACAGAATGACTAATGCAACACTGCTTCTATAGTATTAGTGAATATATGAACTTTAATAATAAAACTAATTTACCTTTATAATGTTATTAGCGTAGGTATTATATTTTAACCTGTTAAAATTTGCATGCCATCTTTATGACGGCTGAATACATTTACCATTCTAATATTAAGATTTTCACATGTATGTATTCTGGCAAATAAACATTTATTACTTTCTTTCTTTAAAAACGGCGTTAAAAATTAAACTATAATTGCTATAATTGTAATTTTTACGTAATTTATCCTATTTATTTAATATCTCAGTGACTTCACAGTGGTATAATGTACTCTTACCATATAGGTAATATCGTTCCATAATCGCACAATAACTGCTTAATTATCATTATTGATCACGAGCAAAATGTCCAATCCAGTTTCGTACTCATAATAATTATGTTTTGTTCACTTCGCGAAATTGTTCCCAAAATTAATTATCACATTTTCGCTTCCCCCATAACTATACTAGACGACGAAAGACCCTCCCTTTAATAATCAAGTTCTCGAGTTCCGGCCAAGATGTCGCCGGCCGGAGTATTCCGACACTGTCCCTTCTGAATATCGTACCACGTACACTGTACACTGTAGGGCTATGAGAACTCCAGCCATATTTTCTAGACGATTCCCCACACAGACAGGCACACATTGAAAGGTAAATTAATATTATTATAGTAAAGCTGAGCCAAGTAGTGGGCGAAATATACATTTTGAACCTGCCACTGATTGCAATCCTTAAAAAAATAGCAAAGTGCTTGCTTAACCACGCACATAGTAGGGTTCCGTAGTTTAAAAAAATCATTTAAAAACTGCCTAAGTGCGAGTTGGACTTGCGTACTGAGAGTTCCGTATCAATATATATATATATATATAAATCACTGTTGCTAAAATTTCCCTCTCACTGCTCCTCCCGCTATGGTGAGTCTTTTACTGTTCATTCGGTGCGACTTTGGAATGCCCTTCCCCACGAAATTCGCGACAGTCCTAGCATACACATATTTAAGAGGAAAATAAAAGAGCATTACCTGACCTGACTTGCTTTCTCTATATTGCAACACTATAGGTATGTATTATATTATTATTATGTATGTTTATTATTTATTTTGTGTATCATCATCATTACAGCTCATATACGTCCCCACCGAGGGGCTCGAGCCTACCCTGAATCAGGGTAATTTTGTGTATGTAGTAAGTATATTATTTTTATTATTATTTATTTATTTATGTATATTATAGGTATATTATTATTAACTTATACATATTTGTTATATTATAAGTAACATAATACTGAGCAACTTATATCTTATAGTATTTTTTTTTTACATTTCTAATAACAAATTTGTACACGCCTCTACCCGTTCGTATTTCATTTCTTTCTCACTTACTGGTTTGTTGGCAGAAAACTCTTACAGAGTTAAGCATACCAATTGTAAATCTTATGTTTTTTTTACTTATGTATCTCTCATTTACTGTGTACAATAAACAATAAATAAATAAAATAAATAAAATATATATATATATTGTATATAAGAAAGTCGTGTTAGTTACACCATTTATAACTCAAGAACGGCTGGACTGATTTTTATGATTTGTATGTTTTTGCATTTGTCTTTGTCGGGAATAGGATAAAAATAATAATTAAAAGGATTAAAATAAAGGATTAAGACAAGAAGGATTAAAACAAAAAAAACATTCATCAATTAAAAAAAAAATGGTTTGGGAAGTGTAGTGTAGGTGTAGTATAGTTAGGGTAGGGTAGGGTAGTGTAGGGTAGGGTAGTGCAGGGAAGGTTAGTGTAGTTTAGTGTAGGGTAGTGTAGGGTAGGGTAGAGTAGGGTCGTGTAGGGTAGTGTAGTGTAGTGTAGGGTAGGGTAGGGTAGGGTAGTGTAGTGTAGTGTAAGGTGGAACGAAGCTCGCCGGGACAGCTAGTAAGTTTATAAGTCAACCACATAAAAGATACTTTGTCGCTAATTTCTTCACTTTTCTTGTATTTATTTTTTTATTATTTATTATTTGTTGTTATAACGGAAATATACTCTGTGAAAATTTTACCCTGTAACGGTTCATGCAATACAGGGTGTATACTGATAGACAGACCGACAGACAGACGCGTTTTAGCGGAGGCTTAGTAGTAGAGTCGCGTTGGTTCCCCTGCGGGTGTACGTAATCCTAACAAACAAAATTGTTTTCGCAGTTGCCTAATTGTAAACATTTTTTTATGGAAAATCAATAAACTTTTTAAAAATTCAACTAAACTGATATTCAGATGGTTGACTATTACTTCTAAACAAAGGAACCATGCGTGACCCTGAAAATTCGTTTATAAATTCTCTATGACCTACTATTTTGAATTATTTTTAGATATCTTGAAATAGTGGTTAAGATGGTAGGGGGTGAAGAATATGTACTCTTACATAAACCACCACTTAAAACTTTATATCTAGTAAAAGAATCATATTATAACTGAAAATTTATCATAGCAAACCCTCAGTAGTTTTAAAATACATATTCAACGATACCCCACACGATACGGTAAGTGAATAAAAAACTCACCACTTTACCAAAAAACCCACTTTACATGTAATGAAGCTCAGATCAAAAAAAAGTTCAGATAGTAGGCTCTGAACTGTCAAGTTGAGGCCACTTTTAAAAAATTGGTGCGGTATCAGTGTGCTGTGTATGTGCGTATCTTCAACGACGCCTTGAAACATACTATAGAGTATTTTGGAGTACTTTTGATGTCTATATGTGCGTGTATAGTGTACGTACAGGTTTGGAGTGGTGTTGGTTTCACATTGAACTTTCGTGAGGTCCTATGTTTTTTTTGATATCAATAAAGATTTGATTTGATTTTACTTCTTCTTCGTTTTCTTCTTCTTAGCGAGTTGATTCTTTGGGTTAATTTAAAATTTTCCAGACCAGTACTCTGCTATTCAGACTGCACAGAAGATACTTGGTACCCTAATATTTTTACAAATTTTATTCCATATTTTTAAAGAGGTCATCGTATCGTATCGTATCAGCTCATATACGTCCCCACCGAGGGGCTCGAGCCTACCCTGAATTAGGGCGATCGGGCCTTTGTCAACCACGCGGGCCCAGTGCGGGTTGGTCGATTCACACACAACCTTCGAGTTTCTTCGCAGGTTTCCTCACGATGTTTTCCTTCACCGTATAAGAGCTTCGAATAAAGGGGTCATAGGTTTATATAATCATACCAAATATCAGTTTTATAGCTGTAATAGACAGACAGATGGACATGACCAACTACAGGGGCCCTTATTTAACTACGGAGCCCTGAGTGATTTATCTTTCTAACTTCTTATGTAACAATGGAGGATCAAATAGAAACTGCCTTTCACTCCCTCCATCATCCACTTTTGTTACCCCACGGCCCTTTCTGAGTAAATTAACATACAATTTAAGAGAAAGTCCCGCGGAATTCAAACGGAAAGACATTGTCGCTTTAATATGACCCTATTCAGTACGAAACAGAATAATAGCCGCGAAAGTTAGTTAAGTTCTAAGCCGAAACAAGAGCGGCACTCGCCTTAACTTAACTGCTGCTTTAAAATTTAACTTGTTCGTAATTATGGAGGAAGTTGTAACTACAGACTATGGAACTTGTCAGCGAAAAGTGGATAAAAGAAACTTCAATCAGTTTGACAGATAAACATTTTCGTTTCAAAGTTTAAGCCATCCTGCAAAATTGGGATGAAACGTGGCGGATCACTATAAATATCAAGCAAAGGATCCAAGTGTCCTTCAACCGGTGTTTCTGACAGATTCTTAGTATTTACTGACTCAAGAAGGTTTCGAACCACAAACCGTGGCATGTGTTTCGCGACACGCAGATCGGCCACCAGATCGCTCCTCACAAGTGAGCTTGAATTGGTCGGATTGGTCATACTCTTAGAAGGGACTCTTACTAACATATCTAAACAAGTACAGGAGGGGACCCCACAAGGCAATACAAAGTTGGCTGTCCTAAACAGTCCCAGAGCCGCTCAGTGGCAGCTGACTTGAAGGAGATCGGATAGTCATGGCCCGGAGTTTTTTCGGAGGAAGGCGCATTGAGAGCTGGGCCATTCCTTTTAATATGGTCGAGGAAAGCAATGGCTGATTCTCGCATTATAGGTGTTGTCCATGTGAACTGGCCTTCTCTTGTTTGTTAAAGACAATAATGACAAATTTAACAATTTTTATAAACTAATCAATCAAATATGCTTTATTGTACAATAAAAAACAATGTAATGAATTACATAGTAAAAATTTAAATTGTACAATTTATTTGTCCTTATTGCTTAAAGCAATTTCTTGCTCACATCCCTTCATCACCTAGATAAGAGCTGATGATCCTCAAACGGCTGAACAGATCTTCATAAATTATAGCTAAAAACCACCCGGATTACATCAGCTTTCAAACGAAAAAAAAACCGCACCAAAATCGGTTCATTCATTTAAGAACTGCGATGCTACAAAGAGGCACACAGATACACACGTTAAACTTATAGCACCCCTCTTATTGCGTTGGTGGTTAATTAAAATATGGTACAATGTAAATATTGACACTGAATAGTTATATAATGTTATATGAAAAAAACATTATATTATTATTCAGTGTCAATTTATAAGACAAATAAAAATATGAACAGGTCAACATCTATTGAATATTTTTATTTTTGTTAAACCGAAGCAGAAAATGCTGTATCACAAACACGTCGCTGAACTGTGCCTTAAAACAAGAAAACATGAAAATATAAACAACTCTTATTACCATAAAACGAAAACACAGAGCACGTTCATTATGAAAATTAAAATTAAACAATATACTTACATTTTATAAAGTAAATTTCTCATCATCCATTTTATGAAGGTTTTTAAAGAAAAATCCGTTGACATTTTACCCACGCGTCGCCGGCGAGCCACTCGACTAATGAATGTAAATTTCATCAAGCCTCGGATGCGACACACGCTTTTCATAAAATGTTTAATTTAAAAAATAAAAACTTGTGCCTAATAGAACAACTTTACTTTATTAAATATGTAAATTACATTTATTAGATTGGGGGCACAAGTTTCATTTTAATAAAATTTTGATATAAATATTTCATCTTTTTAGAAAGCAGATTTTAACAGATTTGTAGATAATGGAACTACAGACCGGAAATAAATTTATTTATCAAGAATATAGATTAGGAAAAAGCTTTAGTTTATTAATACCTATAAACATGAAGCACAGAATATGAATTATAGAAGAAATTTATCACACAAAGCCATCACAAAGCTAATAAACACCTTGAACTAAAGTACCCACATGAACAATTTAAAACAAAGACACGTGCTATCATTACTGGTCCTTACCTATATTGTAATTGTAAAAATATGTTTGTTTGTTTGTTTCCTTTCACACTTCAACATCTTTGACCAATCTTGATGAAATTTGGCATGCAGGTAGCCTGTGTCACGGGGAAGGACACATGCTCCTTTTTATTCCGTGAAAATAGCACAGTCCGATGCAGTTCCTGATGGAAATGAAAGTATTTAGTATGAAATAAGTCTTTTTTTAGTTCATTTCTTTCTTTTTTTTTTTCATTGCAACAGAACTAAGGATTATTGTGATTATTTGCACAGATATGATTGTGGGAGTGGGAAATGACATAGACTGCTATATTAAAATAGCCCGATCTAAGATAGGGATCTAGAGAAACTAATGGGCTCGCACGCGAGCCGCTTGCGGTTTGCACACCTCTCACCCTCACAGACAGCAATAAAAACTATTCCCTCGCGGGAAAAGCCGCGGGCAAAAGCTAGTAATGTCTAAAACAATATTCAACAGGAAACAGCAATAAAGTAGAAACTAGTGACAAAACTGTAGCCGACACACAGACAGGTACGCGAGGCAAGCGTGTTAATTAGACAAAGTTTATCTGCGCTAAGCAGCGATGACGCACCGGCTCAATATTTAGTTGCTGACACATACGGTACCGAAGAACTGACAACCAAATTACTAACTGCAGTAACAGTTTAAAAGCAGCAAGATGGCAATAACAATTTAATGAAGCAAAACTTTAATCAGAACATTCTAAATCACTTAGTTGCTGCTGAGTATGTCTCTAAATCATCACTACATAGTATAAAACAAAGTCGCTTCCCCCTGTCTGTCTGTCCATAGGTATGCTTAGATCTTTAAAACTACGCAACGGATTTGGATGAAATTTTTATTAATACATAGAGTGATTGAAGAGGAAGGTTTATATGTATAATATAATATGCATAATTTAGTAGAGAAACACTGATGATTTTAGAGGTTTCTAATGTGATGTCGTAAATAACCACAATTTTTTGCGCTTACATTGCAAACGCTAGCTGAACCCTACGAGATAGATCAAAATAATGTATAACAGAATTGTACAACTTGAGAAGGTCTACAAAAAATTCCGCGATAATGTATGTCTATCTCTTAGGGATAACCCACAATAACCATTTTTATTCTTTACTTTTTACGAGAATTAATGCATTATTTACGAAGCGATTTTAAGCAATACGGCATAATTTCTTATCCAATTAAGTACATTAAATACATTGTGCGTTTGATATAGATCAATATGGCCTTTTACAGTATGTAATTTAAATGAATATTTTCGAAGATATTACAGATTTAAAATGCAGGGACATAATAGCGCGTAAAATAGCAACGTCCAATGCAGTTCTTGAGGGAACTGAAAAAAATTGAAATTTTTTGGTTCATTACTTTGACATCGCAACGGAATAATAGATCATTGTGATTTTTGTATAGAGATGGTTGAGGGAGTGGAAAAAGACATAGACTGCTAATCAGAACAGCCCGATCTGGGATAGGGATCTGGAGAAAACTAATGTCCACGCTGGCGGCGCGGCGGCTCGAGCACCACTCACCCTCAAAGACAGTCATAAAAACGATGTCCACGCGGGCGAAGCAAAAATACAAAATATAAAGCAAAAGAAATGAAACGTTTAAAGTTTACATTGTATATTATTGAACGTACTATTTTTGAGACATTAAAATATTTTAAAAGTTGTTATCGCTCAACTAGTGATCCATGTGTTAGACTTAGCACAGCGCCGCTTGTAAACTAAAACTCTCTTTCGCAAGAACTGGGTAGCTGATTTGGATTAAACTTTGAATGTACGGGGACTTGCTCCGGCAACATTGTCAGTTGTCTGGACGCTCTCAAACTATTGTCACCACGGATCAGATAGATAAGGTTGGATTGGAAATGTGCGCTGGGCAGGCGAGCCTCAAGTATGATTAGACAATCATACTTACCGAAGCACGCGTTCATACTTTTTATTTGCGTGTGGTTGTGTGTAACGTACAGACTCTCGAAATGGTGTGAGACACAATTGCAGCCCTGTGTTCTAAGTGTATTTTGTTTATTAGTGTGCGCAATTCGTGTATACGTGTTATTATTACTTGTATAGTAGAGTTGATGGGCGGGAGACAGGCGGCGACGCTGGTTTTCAAACAAAAGTGTGACTATTGCCAATCCAACTTTATTTATCTTATCCGTGATTGTCACAGTGTTGCGCAGCCGAGATAACTTAGATTAGAATTAATTTCAAGATTATGCAGAACATTATTTTGTTACTAGATTTATCTACAGACTCGCATTTAGAAGAACATGAACAGGAACAATGTACGAAACAATTTCAACCGCCTCCGTAGCGTCAAGTCTAATCCATTCGCTTCACAGTAGGAGGTCACGGGTTCGATTTCCGGCGGATCGTAACTTTGAAAGACTCTGTTTGATTGTTACTCGTAGTACGTAATTTTCTAAGGCTGCTTGGCTAGGTACCACCATTTATATATAAGTATCCTGCCTCCAAACATCAATGTTAATAGCATTAATGTGTTCCGGCTTGAAGATAAGATAGCAAGTTCCTCCTTTCGTTGAGGAATCTTGGAAAGCCCAATTTCATATTTGGTATCATCCTCACTTAAAGTTGAAAGAATGCCAAGGGTTTTTTAATTATAAATAAAAATTAAAAAAACTAAGCTACAAAAATGCCAAAATTTTGCCGATTTTACTTAATTATTGTAAAAGAAACTAAACAGGCAGTGGGCAGGGCACATAGTTCGTAGAAGAGATAGCCTTTGGGGCAGTAAAGTTCTCGAGTAACGACCGCGCATCGGAAAACTTAGCTTAGACATGCCTTACACGCGGTGGACCGACGACCTGTTGAAGATCGCGGGAAGCCGCTAGATGCAGGCAGCGCAGAACCGGTCGTCGTGGAAAGCCTTGGGGGAGCCCTATGTCCAGCAGTAGAAGTTTTTCGGCCAATATGATGATGATGATTTAAAATGAACATTTCCTCTCGTATAACTACCAGATACGCTAGACTACCAGGTTTATGATATAGCGTCCCCACTCACCGACAGCTAGGTCATAAAGTGAGGGCCGCTATTCCTGCCAACACCATAAGGTGAAGACAAGGACCAGTTACGGTAGGTCTTGCCGCTAAGAAGCTTGTCCTGGTACTCTGCAAGACGAATGCCCCGTGGAAGAGAACCACTACCTACTGTCCAGGTAGGTCCCGGAGCTGTAGTCGCACTCACCTCCCGCGGCTTTCGCTGCTGGCGGTTCGATCCCCGCTCGGGACGCCGGAGAAGCTGGCTCCCACATATCCGGTGTGGTACCGGAGCTGTAGGCACGCTCACTTCCCGGCGCTTATCGCACCTATCCAGACTTACTCCTACGCGGCTGGATCGGCCGGAGCAGTACTAGCTTAGCTCTTCTTGCTGACCCGGCAAGTGCCGGAGATGTTTCCCTGCCAGTAATTTAACCAGCTGTTTCGCTTAATTGACAACTCACGTGCGCTGCGTTGTTTTCGCCTATAGCCCACGTGGGCGGCTACGACAACACTAGTTGCGCGCGGGGAAGGACGCCTGGACGCAACGTGCTTGCCAGGCAACAAACATTGCCCAACCCCTGCAACTAACCACATACCACTACGAGTCCATGACCCAGTCAAGGGACCGACAAGCCAGAGTGCCGAAGGCGATAGATCCAACGGCAGGCAAGCGGTGGGCTAACCCCGACCCCGTAGTACCCTGATCCAAACAGCCGGACCCTCATTTCCGGCTGCGACCTCCACCTAGCCGAGTAGCTCTAGGCAGAGGGAGGAAAACGGAACAGTAAGAAACTGTTCTCAATTTGAAATTTCCAAATAATAATTAAATTAAATAAAAAGTGTGCGTGTTCCTCGCATTGGGTGGCATAGCCATGTTGCCTTAGCCTTCGTGACTGAAAAAAATCATGACGGTAAAAGTAACGGTAACGAGTTACCGATCAGCACTCGATGTGTCTCCTCATATATTTTTCATATTGGGCTCTATTATATGAATCAATCCTAACGGAATAAACTTCAAAAGCTTATAAAGAGATAATAATATTATGTTCTTACTCGTAAAATACAACCAACATTGTTAAAGATCAAGGAATGGTTTATTACATTTTAATTTAAATGAGTATTATCGCACTTTTTTTTAATATTCACAATTAGTAAGCCCTTACATTTTAATTTAAATAAGTATTATCGTACTTTTTTTTTATTATTCACAATTAGTAAGCCCTTGCCATTATTTCACCTGATGGTAAGTGACGATAATGCCGAAGATGGAAGCGGTCTTACCAAGATTCCCCATCGCAATGGAGAACTGGCTATCTTATCTTCATGCCGGAACACATCAATGTTGTTAACACTGATGTTTGGCGACACGACTTAAATAATATGGTGGTAGCTAGCCAGGCGTGCTTAGAAAATGCCCTACCACCAACCAAACCGAGTCTTATAAGTTGACCCCGAGAATCGAACCCGCGACCTCCTGGTGTGAAGCGAATATACTAACCATTACGCCACGGAGGCGGTTAAAAACTATTAAGGGTATCTTTCTGAATACGGATGAGAAATGTCTGTAAAAACAGACTCACACGCCAAATAAAACAGTGCAATAGGTTTGTCAAGAATTCAATAAGCTAGCCGTTGGGAAGGAGTGGCAAGTTTCATTATTCTGTACCGGCTCATGCGCCCCGGGCAACGAGCACGGCAAGCGTGACTGTCCTCGAAACGACGAATTCCAAGAACAGCACTGATTTGAATAGCAACAATGCTGATAGCACCGTGAATAGCACCAACTTGGATAGCACCTATGCTATTCCAGTAAGTCAAATTGATGATTGATTCGTTTTGTGGATTAGCCTTAGCTCCTTAACTCCTTAGAGTTGTATTCACAATCACTACATCAGAGCGACACAAAAGTACTATAAGGTTAGGTATGATGTGATTCACCTAAAACCAACTTAGAGATTTATGAAAACCACATGAAAACACACTTAGAAGCACCAAAAAGTGTATTAGAAAAATTTGTGATTATATTCTATGTCCGTAACCCCGATTTATCGTTTATATTGATGAAATTTAGCACGTAGATGTTTGACATTATTTTCCAGGGGTATTTTTTTCTTAGATTTCTTTTAATATCTTTTTAAATCACTAAACACGCCAAATAAAACAGCGCAATAGGTTTGTCAAAAATTCAATAAGCTAGCTGTTGGGAAGGAGTGGCAAGTTTCATTATTGTTTACCGACTCATGCACCCCGGGCAACGAGCACGGCAAGCGTGATTGTCCTCGAAACGACAAATTCCAAGAACAGCACTGATTTGAATAGCAACGATGCTGATAGCACCGTGAATAGCACCTATGCTATTCCAGTAAGTCAAGTTGATGATTGATGCATTTTATGGATTAATTGATAAGCTCTTTGCATTATCTAACCTGATGGTAAATGACGATTATGCCGTAGATGGAAGCAAGCTTACAAAGATTCCTCAAGGCAATGGGGATCTGGCTATCTTATCTTCAAGCCGGATCACATCAATGCTGTTTTTTTTTTATGCACAATTGGTGTTTGGCGGCAAGACTTAGATAAGATGGTGGTAGCTAGCCAGGCGGGCTGTGAAAATGCCCTTCCACCAATTAAACCAAATCTTACAAAGTTGACCCCTTTTTTATCTAAAATTGGTTAGCCCTTGGCATCATCTCACCTGATAGTAAGTGAGGATGACGCCGAAGATGGAAGTGGGCTTATCAAGATTTCCCAACGCAATGGGGATCTGGCTATCTTATCTTAAAGCCGGAACACATCAATGCTGTTAACACTGATGTTTGGCGGCAAGACTGCCATAAGATTGTGGTAACTAGCGAGGCGGGCTACTCCGCCGGGAATTGAATCCGCGACCTCCTTGTGTGATTGCAGTGACAAATAAACGTGTTATCTATCTAAGCAAATGGACCAACCATTACGCCACGAAGGCGGATAAAACTTATGGACTAAGGTCGTTATCTTTTCGGGATTCTCCTCGTATCTCCATCAAGGTCTTATGTTTAAGCCATCTCGTGCTATACATCACCCAAATAAATAATGTATTGCATTTTTAACGTGCAGGAGCGCTCTTATCGTGAATTCATTGTGTTCCAGGAATAATAGTTTTTGCTGCTCGCTTGCTCATTGTACTTAGCTACAGTTTGTTTGTGGAACTTGAGCAATAAATATTCCATCGGTCTCCGGTGTTACGAACTCTGAATGAACGACAAAATGAATACGGAAAATTAATATTGATATTATTTATGAGTTATGAAATCAATATTGCCTAATATGTTCTGATTATTAAGCATTTGATGTTTTAATAAAAAAATAATTATAAGATTTTTTTGCGTATATTAAGTAACATTATAATTACATTACATTTATTAGCTGGACGTACACTTACCACTTGGATCGGACGCACATCCATTATCAACACATCCAATACAACTCTCAGTGTAGGCACTAGTTTGTGCTGAAGATCCTTTCTACGTGTCTCAAGACGCTTCATTCTATCTTCAGGTGTCTCAAACTTGTCTAGATTTTTTATTAGGTCAGTTAACAATATTAGTATATTATATAAGCTAGGTGCAGTCAAAATTTGCAGATTTTTAAAGTGATCTCTGCATGATTCCCATGGTGGAATTCGCATAATACTCCTTATGGCTCTTTTTTGTAATACGAAAACTTTATTCATATTATAGTTAAAGCTTCCACCTCAAAATTTTATACTTTATCTTAAGTGTGACTCAACAAGTGCATAATAAACTGAATTTAGTTGTTCAATTAGTAATCACTTCCCGTAAACGTTAATATCCGTGATCGTTAATTTTGAACCGTTTTGATTATGATTTTTAGTAAATTTATAAGTTATTTTATTATTTATGATAACATGATCCGTATTGTGTTCGTAGTAGTCTTAAAAATGATAGTATTTAAGCTATTTATGGGTAGGTGTTGTAAGTTAATGATATTTAAATGTTGAACAAGTGAACAAACAGTGTTTTACTTGATCAACATCTTCACAATAAAAAGTATAGAAGTCTTTACTGTTACTGTTGGAACTGCCTCGCTGTTTGTTCAGCAGATGTCCTGCTTTTTGTGCATGATGCCATGAAACCATCCCTTTGAGCCTGTGCAAACGTCTTTGAAGCTCTACAGAAAAGAAGCAGACCCTATTATACCTCCAAAGCGGTCCCAATGAAATTGTATCAAAATCGGTAAGTACTTTTTAGAAAAAAAGGGTTATCAAAAAAACAAATGCTGTCCGAAAATTTCGGATCGTAAGGGTTTAATGACCTTCGACAGATAGCATAGGATTAGAATTAGGTTGCCGTAAGTCTTTCTTTGGGTACTGAACACTAAAAATCGGAAGATAATCTAATCAAAATAGATTAATGATAAAGAGAAAATGTAACGAAATACTATAAACAGGTACGCAGGCAAATGTGGCAACACTGGGAAATTTCCAGGAACACCATCAGCACCTTCAGAATTAATTAATTGAATCGTTTAGTGGGTAATCTGCTATAATAATTTAATCAGTTTTCCTGAGGTGGCTAATAAAACGCGGAGGCATAATATTGTAATTTCCTTCGGTAAGGCGAGGGTCGGCTTATTGTCAGACAAGGCAACTGTACCTACAATTATTTGGGAAAATGATTCCATTTTCAAGCGACTTCCAAAAAGGAGGAGGTTCTCAATTCGTCTGTATGTTTTTTTTATGTGTGTTACCTCAGAACTTTTGATTGGGCGAACCGATTTTTTGATTATTTTTTTTTATTTCAAAGCTAGTGCTTCCCGTGTGGTCCCATATAAATTTTATCAAAATCGGTGTAGTACTTTATTAGAAAATTAACAAAAACCAAAAATAATAATGCAAAAATGTACTAAATTGTTGCGATGGAAGTCGGTTTTTTAACGTGTTTAGCGTTTTCAATTATAGAAATTTAGTAGTAAATACCTTTTATTTATATTTTAGTGTAATGCAAAGAGAGGATTTAAAAAGTTTAGTTAAAAGTAATGTGTTTACCGATTGCTTTAACGGTGAAGGAAAACATCGTGAGGAAAATTTCACACACTTGCAAAGAAACTCGAAGGTTGTGTGTGAAGTCGACCAACCCGCACTGGGACCGCGTGGTCGACTCAAGGCCTGATCACCCTGATCCAGGGTAGGCTCGAGACCCTCGGTGGGGACGTATATGAGCTGATATGATGAATGTGTAATGGCTTCGTCGTTTGAGTGGTGATTGAATTGAGGTCGGACAGAAAATGGACATTTCATTTCTTTGGAAAACAAGAATTTACTTTGAACTGTTATATCCTAGAGATATAAAGCGCGGTGGTTGCGATCACAACTCCACCACTTAATTTTTTTTGTGTATTGACTGACATTTTAGGCTGAAATAAAAAATATATATATTTATTATTGAATATCTTCAAACACGTATGCACTTATCTATCACTAATTTCTTACAATAAAGTGTCTTTTACTAAGTCATTATGATGATTATAGGCTGGGGCTTATCCAAAGGCTTTTTAACTATGTTAAGCACAACGTCTCTAGTTACAAGTTTCCTGTACACACCCTTGTGACTACTTGCGCCCCCACAACACCAACAAAGAAACCCCTTCGCCCCAATTACATGGCATTTACTCCACAATTCTATTACATTCCAACATGGTAAAAGAAGACTTCCTATTTTAACTTAAATTGCATTGTCAGCTACCTACAACATATTCTTTATTGCCAATACTATACGTATAATGATCATAAAAACGGCTAATGTAATGAAATGAAAGTTTATTTGCATAAAACAAGGTTTTAAACTTGTTACATTATTTAGGTAGTCCTCATATTTTACCACATTGGCATGCAAATATTATTTTATATTATAATTATTACTTATGAAATTCACAGCTGATACTTATACTACCAACTATACTACAAAATAAAGTCACAGATACAATTGCATTTGTCATGGTCAATATTAATTGTCAAAATGTCTATATAGAAATTCATTTACAGAATAAAATAATTTTCCTTTAAGAAATGTCACAAGTTTGCGTTTAAATGATATAATACTATTAGGTATTGATTTAATGTCAGTAGGTAGAACATTATACATTTTAACACACATTACTATACACTGTCTATTATAATGAGTCAGTTTAAGTATACTGTTTAAAACCAATTTATTTGGGTCTCTTACAGTTCTGTTGTGTACATCTCGCGTCTTTTTAAATAAATGTAAGTCATTTTTAACGAAAGTAGCGACCTCTAAAATATACATGCAGGGCAAGGGTAACAGTCCTAATGACTTAAAATATAATGGTCTGCATGGCTCACGGGACGTTTTGCCACACATAGCTCGTATGCATTTCTTCTGTGCAATGAAAATGAACAGAATTTCCCCATATTAACAAGCCGTACTTCAGAATAGACGCTACGTAACCATGGTAAGCCGAAAGCGTAGTCTCAACCGTTGAAATATTCCTTAACCTGCTTAAGACATACACATAGCGATTAAGTTTTTCTCTCAGAGTCTCTGTATGTTTTTCCCAGCTACAGCTATCGTCCAACGCAACACCCAGAAATTTTGTATTACTTAACTCTTGTGTATGTGATTCATTGCTCTGTATGTTAAGTTTTAATTTGTTATGTCTGTTTGTGCCGAATTGTACATAATTTGTTGTATTTAAATTTACAATCAAGTTATTTTGGTCCATCCAATCAATTACATCCTTAATTGTATTATTTATGTCAGTTTCATAATTATTAGATTTAATATTATACGGTATTGTGATAGAAATATCGTCTGCAAATAAAACACTTTTTTGTGGTGTTACCTCAGGAAGGTCATTAACGTACAGCAAAAACAACAATGGACAAAGTACACTTTCTTGAGGCACACTTTGAGGCTAGATGAAGGGATTATCAAATTTATGCGTTCTGAAGTACTTGGAACATTCTAAATTTAGTAAACTTAATCAAATAATGTGAGATGACGTAAATATGAGAACTTTTCATTTTGGGGTGAGTTTGACTCGGGGTGAGTGGAATTACATGTCTATTTGTACCACGCATTCCACATTCACAGCCGCTCGAGGGGGCACGAGCACATCAAAGCCGAAGGTTCGGCTCCGATCGGCGCGTTACGTGTATTTTTTGGTTCATTTACTACGGCCATACGTTCGCGTAACATTACGTCCTATAAGTACAAGTCACAAGTGAG
The DNA here is from genome assembly GCA_947284805.1 of Coleophora flavipennella. Taxonomy (NCBI): domain Eukaryota; kingdom Metazoa; phylum Arthropoda; class Insecta; order Lepidoptera; family Coleophoridae; genus Coleophora; species Coleophora flavipennella. The sequence goes on from OX369275.1 coordinate 935,490, forward strand.
GCGGGAATCGATTACTTGCAATTTCTTCATCTTTGATTTTATTTGAATGATGCTGACTTACAACAGTACTTAACCGCCTCCGTGGCGCAATGGTTACTACATTAGCTTCACATCAGGATGTTGTTTGTTCGATTCCCGGCGGAGTCTAACTTTGTAATACTCTGTTTGGTTGGTAGAAGGGAATTATCTAAGTCCGCCTGGCTAGCTACCACCATATTATCTTAGTCTTACCGCCAAACATCAATGTTAATATGTAGTATTAATGTATTCCAGCTTGTAGATAGGATAGCCAGTTATTCATTGCGTTGGGGAATTTTGGTAAACCCGTTTTCATCTTCGGCACGACAGGGTACGTCAACGAAAAAAAATCACCCCCTCCACTTCACATGGAGGGGAGTTCAAATTTTTTTCGAGATTCTGTTGTAGCACTGTCGGCGTGATTAATATGTATACCCATGCCAAATAACAGCTTTCTAGTACAAATAGCCTCTGAGCTAAGCTGCGGACAGACGGACAGATAGATGGAAAGACATGGCGAAACTATAAGGGTTCCTTGTTGACTTCGGAATCCATACAAGGATTAAATTACTTTTTTAAAGTCCCCTGAGTAGAGGAAAATAAGAAACTAAAGGTAAATTTAAATAAAAATCTAAGAAAATCTTCTCTGCTCTGAGATAAAGTGAAAATACTCAATTTTATGAGTCTGACTAATTGACTATGTAGATTAATGTAAGTTTTGATTAAAACAAATTTCTATATATAACTTGTCAAGCGCCGAGGTAAAAAAACAATAAAACAAATAAAACAGACAGGGCAATGGCGGCCCTTAACGGATTTTCTTTGATTTTTAAAATATAAATTTCGTTTCTTATTTCCCTCTAGTCGGGGTAAATTTAAAAAAAGTTATTAAATACATTTTCAGTAACGTTATAACACCCTTCGTGGGCTTTTTTATGTTTTATTTTGATTTTCTTAAACCTTCTAGAGGGAACCCACGTTCAGTAAGTTTCGTTTCCATTTAAAGACTTGAAATACTTACTCTCAAAGGTTTTGTCGGTATGTAATAGATTCTTTAAATTCTTCACGAAGTTTTATTACATACGCATGGCTTATTATTAATTTTAATATAGTTGCAGCGCCCCCTGATGGTCTACGGCTGTCAAACATATCTGAATATCCTAAAAAAATACCAAAATTAAAACCCTGCAAAAAAAATACCCCTCTTTCTTAGGCAGTTCGCTTAAAGTGAATTCTTTGTCACTTTCGGGATCAAAAAAAAACGTCACGCAACCTCTCACTCCAAAATCTAACAAACCGTTTAAGCTACAGACGCAGCCAATGAAACGGACATACATACATACTACCGAAAAATATAATCCTCCTTTTTCACTTATACAAAGCAAAAAAATCCACAACGGAATCGGTTAGATTGTGAGAAGCCCTCCAGCGCCAATCACCCTGGCTGCTGCAGCGCTCCTTGGTGGTTTGAATTTGGTACTGGACTTGATTTATTGTCCTAAGTCCCCTAGGTGGAGCAGAGGATCTTGTGTTACGCATCTTACTTCAGGCCATGACAGCCCGATCGCCTTTATATCCACGCCGCCGGGATTGTTTAGCACGGCCACGCTTTCTCTTTTTTTTCGGGGTCCACTCTACCGCTTGTCGAGAAATGTGGGTGGGGTCCCTATGGAGAGTGTGGCTAACCCAGGTCCACTTGCGACAAGCGATCTGGTGGCCGATCGGCGTTTCGCTACAGATTTTGCCACATGCTTAGTGGTTTACCGCCATAAAGTATGTCTAAGTACCTGCTTAATAATGATACCTTTTAAATGCTAAAAACCGCAAGGAAATTGTCATTTGAGATAAAAGACAATATTTGTTTACACGCACCAATAAATAAACAAACACACCCCTAAACAAAAAGGAAGAAAATAATAATAATTAATATAAATAAAAACAGAATACTAACATAAATCATATTATCATTTTAAAAGATCAGATGATAATGGCCTATGATTTTTAAACTTACTTCGAAAAAGGAGGAGGTTCTCAATTCCACTGTTTATTTTTATATATACTTTTCTGTGTTTGTTATGCGACATCTTCGCAGTTTGTGAACCGTTTCTTTATGTATGCTCTCAAATTGGTCTCATAATGATTTAATCAAAATCAGTATGGTACTTTTTTAGAAAATTATCTAAAAACAACAGTGCAACAGGAGGAGGTTCTCAATTCCACTGTTTATTTTTATATATACTTTTCTGTGTTTGTTATGCGATATCTTCGCAGTTTGTGAACTGTTTCTTTATTTATGCTCTCAAATTGGTCCCATAATAATTTATTCAAAATCAGTATGGTACTTTTTTGGAAAATTATCTAAAAACAACAGTGCAAAATTGTACTAATTAAGTTGTTGCGATTGAAGTCGTTTATTTAACATGATTAGCGTTTTCAATTACCTACAGGTATTTATAAGAAAATTGAATTTTCTGACTCATAATTTCTAATTTTCGAATTTATCAAAAATTAAACGTTAACAACATCCATGGCAAAAGAAATATGTATGTATTTTTGGAACAACCGCGATCTAATGATTGAGTTTATACCATTTCCGCTGTTCGCAACCACTCGTGCCTTCTGCCAAACCGTTAATGTTCAGTTTATGTAAATATTATGAGTGTTTGACTATTCAGTTATTCACTTAGCTTCAGCTTACTCTTCACTGTCTCTTTGTATCGTATCTCGAAATACTTCCTTTCCCGTCATGACGTAAATTGTTTAGTCGCACGTTGAACATTCAACTTTTCTAAGTTAATTTGAACTTAAGTTGAAACGATTAATTTAAATGTAGCTGAAAAGTTGAGGGTTAAAATTGAATTAAACTACTCGCATTAGGAGAAGTTGACGGGTTTCAACAACAGACAGTTCCGTATTTTAAATTATAATTAAACTGGAACAAAGCAACAAAGGTACCAGCGCCGATGTGCGTTAATGCGATAACTGGAACGAATACGCGTATAAATTTCATGGGATGAATCGTTGAATTAACGGTAACAAATTCAACAACGCAGAAAGCCATGAAAAATGCCCACATAAGTAAATGCCATGACACAATGTGAGCCGAAATTTATAAACAAAAAATATAAAAGTAAAAAGGACGCAAAAAAAATAAATTTGGGGTTTTCAATGAACACATCATCATCATATCAGCCGAAGGACGTCCACTGCTGGACATAGGCCTCCCCCAAGGATCTCCACGACGACCAGTTCTGCGCTGCCCGTTTCCAGCGGCTTCCCGCGACCTTCACCAGGTCATCGGTCCACCGAGTGGGAGGCCTGCTTACACTACGCTTTCCGGTGCGTGGTCGCCACTCGAGAACTTTACTGCCTTACTTCTTTATATTATGAACGCGTAATTTAAATCAATACAAACAACCGACATAGCCCTCAGAATCGATAAATTTAAGTGGCAGTGGGCCGCAAGACTTAGATAAGATGGTTGTTGCTAGCCAGGCATGGTTCGAAAACTTCCTTTCACCAACTAAACCGAGTATTACAAAGTAAGACTCTGCCGGGAATCAAACTCTCGACATCCTGATGTGAAGCTAATGGAATAACCATAACGCCATTACTTTTGTCTCAGCGTCATTCAAATAAAAGTACGTTTTCGACTGATGACCGCGTTCCGGAAGACGTAGCATAGGCAGGTCTCTGGAGGAGAGGTGCTTGGGTCTCGGGCACGTTTTCGAGTGAGACTCGGTGTACCGAGGGCCTGGTGAAGGTCGCGGAGGGCCGCTCGATGCTGTCAGCGTAGGACCGGTCATCGGAAATCCTTGGAGGAGGCCTTTGTCTAGCAGTCCTTTGGCTGATGTGATGATGAAAACGGTGGCGTAACGGCTAGGGCCGCCGCCTCCTGTCTGGGAGGTCGTGGTTTAAATCCTGCCACGTACCAATGTGATTTCGAATTTAGATTTCATATTTACGTTTATCCGACGCTCTTACGGTGAAGGAAAACATCGTGAGGAAACCTGTACACGCCTGCAAAGAAACTCGCAGGTTGTGTGTGAATTCAACTTAACCGCGTTGTCGACTAAGGCCCGTTCGCCCTAATTCGGGGTAGGCTCGAGCCCTTCGGTGGGACGTATATGAGCTGATATGAAGATGATGAAAAATAAAATTTCAATTATATTATTAATTTTGAAAGTTTTGGTTTTACAAATAACAAAGTAAGAAAATTTGTTACATTGGAACAAGGCAATTGTACTTTTGTCGGATTGATGGTTACATACTCTTAATTAATGAAAACAATAAATATTAAATATTTATTTTGAAAGCTTTAGTCGTGATAGTAACAAAGAAATAGTCGTGAAAAAAATGAAAGTAAAGACAGATCACAAGATCAAGGCGCTGGTATCCGGTTCCCGTTGCCAGAAAAAGAAAACACACGTCGAGCGCACATTGGCCACTCTGTTACACCGAATTAACTTGAGCTTAAGCCGGGCCACGAAATCCAACGAAAGATTAGGCTAAAGAAAGGCTTAAATGGAAAAAACTAGTTTTAGAGGAAAAAAAAACAATATCTTTATTTCTCTTCTTGCAGTTAAAAATTCAAGACTCTTAAAAATGTTGCTGTAATAATATCACAATATTAAAAGGATTGCATAACTTTTTAAATCATAATTTTTTTCATTGAAAAATTGGCATGTTGTTAAATTTGATGAAAAATATTTCTGTTTAAAATATTGCACGTAATTTTAATAAAATCAAAGTGTTAAAAGATCTGCAGAATTCAAAAAGCGGCCAAGTGTGAGTCGGACTCTCTATCTATATTGTAAGTCACGTTTGTTGTATAGGAGCTCCCCTTAAATATTTTTTTTTTTAATATTATTTATTTTTAACTAAAAATTCTGTGAATATTTCAAGCATCTACCTGTTTCCGTTATCAATATCGAGCAAAAAGAGCAAAAAAAACACGTTTGTTGTATAAGAGCCCCCCTTAAATATTTAGTTTTATTTAATTTAATTATTTATTTTTAAATTAAATATATTACTAAATATTCTGTAAATATTTCAAGCGTCTACCTAATGCCGTTATCAATATCGAGAGAAAAAACGAGCAAAAAAATCACGTTTGTTGTATGGGGGCTCCCATACCCTTCTTAAATATATATTTTATTCTGTTTTTTAGTATTTTTTGATCTTGCGGCACCAGGAATACATCATCTGTGCAAATTTCAACAGTCTAGCTATCACGGTTCATGAAACACAGCCTGGTAACAGACGGACAAACGGACTGACAGACGGACAGCGGAGTCTCAGTATTAGGGTGCCGTTACCATTCGGGTACGAAACCCTAAAAATCATAAGGATTTTAAATAAAAAAAATCTTTTTTATTACATTTTAACTTTTATTTCAAACATTTTTAATAACGCCCTGATTCGCTATTCGCATCAATCTTTAAACCTATGCATTTTTATTATTTGATGATACCAAATAAAAGGCGATGCTCAGGGTATTCTTTGAATTTTAATTGCGACCCATCAAATCAAGTCAAAAGTCAGTTTTTCGTTATGTTTGTAATTTCATCAATCATCCATATTCATTCTTCATTTCTGAAGATCGTGTCCATCTCGAAGTGCCTTCATCGAGATGTCCAACAACCTTTCGCCATTTCTATAATAATAATAATAATAATATTCTGGGACAAATCACACATGGTCATCTGGCCCCAAAGTAGGATTCTCTGTGTTATGGGTTACCAGAGACTGATATACATACTTATATACGTTTAAATACATACATATATAGATATTTAACACCCAGACACAGAGCAAACAAATCTGCTCATCACACAAATGCTTGCCCTGGGTGGGGATCGAACCCACAACTCTCGGATCAGTAGTCAAGGGCACTAATATACTTAATCTATGCTTCTATAGTTAGCTTATTCTGCCACATAGCTGACCTCTCACCTAGTAGCCCTAAGCAGGCTCGCAGTTAGATCACGTCCGCCTGCGTCCGGTGTATCCACTACCGAGACTTGCTTCTTACTCGGATTAAGCCAAATTAAGATCGCCGACGTGTCTTTATTTAACGCCGAAGTAAAAATCCAAAATGAAAGTGCTGATAGTAAAAATCTAACATATTACTTCGAAAGGACTGACCCACTGTAATAAAAAAACTCCACATTGGAGTTCATATTTTTTAGTTAGAGTGGCAGTTATAGTTAGTATGACATTTCACACGACTTTTAGGGCCATGTTATTTTGAGACTACGGGATAATGCAATTTGATCAATACTGTATTTTACACAGAACTCACTTATATACAAACCGATTTATGAAATCGCGGTCCTTACATCTGACAAAGAAAATTTTCTAAATGTGAACTCGACCATAGTACGGCACGACTGCAAATTAGATAGACAGTTTTTGAAGCAAAATGTTTGGAAGGACAGGTCTAGAGGTAGACGTCGATGGCAGGGAGGCTATCAGCCCTGAATCACGGGACGGGCTGAAGGGAAGGGGCTAACTTAAATTACGTTTTTTGGTAGGTCTTGTAAAGTTTAGGGGAGATAAAGGTCGCACGCAGGTCCAATATTTTGTTATTTCTATCTGAATTGTAAATTCTTATTCAGTGAAGTCCAATTTTCTTCGTTAAATTTTTCCATAATAATTATGCTTAATTGATCGAGCGTCTCCGTTTCAGCTTGGGCAAAAATGCTTTTATATGTCCGGCGTCTGCCCGGCTGTTCTCCTCGACAGGTCGCATTTCTCAACCGATTCTCATGAAATTTTGTAAAAGTTTTCGATAAATATATACCTAGATTTTTTTGTTGATTGATTTTGATTTTTTTTTTGGAAAATCTCAATATTTGACAGAGAGAGCGCGAAGCGTCTCCGTTTCAACTTGGGCAGTTTGAGCTCGCGACGTGTACACTGTACAGCCCACAGACCCTCTAGTGTTACATATAAGTTGAAAAATGACTTGTGGCGAGTCTTTGTCAGAGGCGACTAAGAGACATAAATTTAAGGATGAGCAGCAGCGTCCTTTCTGCGTAGTGACAAAACCCCCAACTTGAGGGAGTCCTATGTCCAGCAGTGGACGTCTTATCGCTGATATGATGATAATCATAATAGTCATCATCAGATAGCCAAAGCAGGTTGTATTTTGAGTGGTAAGACATATTGTTAGTCTCATTCATTTTACAAAAATGTCAAGACCTAGTTTAATAAGGGTCAGAAAAGTATGGAATCTCGGTATTAACACTGGCTACCACTTAAGTCACATCAATGTTTTTGATGATGCAAGTTATTCTATGCTTTTTTAATCTTTTTACTTTCGAGCGATTTAGGAACAAGCGTTAGCGAACAACGTAGGATTAAGAAGGTATTGTTCTGACAAAAAAAATGAGATTATTATTATTTCAAAATATAAAATTATAACTACTCTGCTCACTTGCCACGAGGCGAAGTGGCAGGAGCACCTCCAGCAGAAGCACAGTCAGTTGAAGTTTATATATATTACAGAAAAACCTATAAGAAGTCTAAGTGTTTAAAGTAACAGGAAATTTCTGAAAACAGATGAAAAATTTACCATTTCCCCCTTATCTTCGAAACTAATGAGCCTAAAATTTTGAAAAAAGATAGGAATTCTTTCTTACCTATAAATAACAGGTAAACCTATAAGAAGCGTATTTAAAGTAACTTCTCAATGAACGTACGGAACCCTCTCCACGCGAGTTCAACTTGCACTTGTCCGGTTTGTTCTCATAATCTCATAACCTTATCAATAGTCAGATACTATACTATACTACACTATACTGACAGAAGATCACTATTTATGCGTGCTCCTTAGATCTGTCAAAAGCTTTCGATGTGGTGTCTTATCCGGTTTTATGGGACAAGTTTGAGATCATCGACATCTCTAGATATTGGTATGGGGACCAGGTAAATTGCGTTGGATGGGTGGAGGGTAAGTCGGACGAGTACTGGTTGGAGTGTGGCGCGAGGCGGGCGGACTGTCGTCTCCGAAGCACTTCAGCTTGTATATGGACGGATTAATCCTCCAGCTCAGAAGCATGCCTGTAGGATGTTCGATCGTTGGTACTAACGTTGATAACATTAGTTATACAGACAATATGGTGCTGCTGACCCCGTCCATCAGTGCTTTAAGAACGCTGCTGTAAGAGTGTGAAAGCGACGCTCAAACTCATGGGCTAAAATATAACACCGAAAAGAGTGAGCTCCTAGTCTTCAGGGCAGACATCAGCATTCCACAAATTGTACCACCGGTTAGGTTGTACGTAACTGCTTTGACGAGAGTAGAGCGGTTCAAGTACCTCGTTCATATTCTGACGGAGGATCTAAGGGATGACGGAGACATAGAGCGGGAGCGCAGGGCGTTGCCGGTCAGAAGCAATATGATAGCGCGGAGGTTTGTTCTTAGTACAGAACAGGTAATGATAACCTTATTTAAAGCAGTCTGTCAATCTTTCTACACGAGCGGCGTGTGGGTAAGATATACGCAGAAGAACTATAACGCCCTGCGTGTCCAGTATAGCAACGCCTTCAGAACGCTGCTGGTGCTGCCGCTGCTGGGCTCCTGCAGCGCATCAGTTTGTTTGCCGACGCACGTACTGATGGATTTCACGCGATTATACGTAAAATATTTATTGCATTAACCATGAACAGAGTGAGCGATAGCACTAAAAGCTTTCTGAAGGTAATCAGCGGTAAGCATGAGTGCCCCATTGCCAGTCACTGGACGGCAATATTATTATTAGTCTACCTGAAGATGGTGTTCGAAACCGGTCGCTGACAAATTATAACGTGTAGTTTTATTTAACTTCCGTGGAATTAGTGTATATATATACCAAAATGAGTATTGGTAGGTAAATTAGTATAGTTACTAATAATAATATTGCGATTATTTCTATTTTTTAACATGACATGTAATTTGACATTGTTTTTAATTTTGTTTTTAAGTGTATTTTTTTGGACACTATTAAGATAAAATGGACTTTAATTATTTTAAACTATTATATACTATGGAAACATTTTCTGAAATAAAATATTTGATTTGATAGTAAAAAAAAATCTTTTATTCCAAAATCGCCATAAAAATTTTGATGAAACTTCGAACCTTACTATAACTTTATATGGCTTATTATTATAAAATGAGTTATTAAGTTAAAAATAAATAAATAAAAGCCTTTTATTTGGACAACAGATATACAGTTTTGTTTCTTATACTGTTATATATGTATTTATATGTATGTTGTTATTTATTTGTATGTATATATGTATTTTACACTATTAAAAATATTCGCATATTTGGTGCTTCTTTACTTTCTGTAAGTCCGTTTGCCAATTGGCAAAGGCCTCCTCCAACCTACTCCATTCTGATCTCTCTCTGGCTACTCTGTTCCATGTTATGCCTGCAACCTGTCTGATATCATCGTCCCATCTTTTTTGTTGTCTGCCCCTTTTCCTTTTACCTTCTCTTGGGTACCAATGTGTAATTATTTTGCTCCATTTGTCCTTTCCTCTGACCATGTGTCCCGACCATTTCCATTTTAACCTTTTTATTTTAAGGGTTACGTCCTGTATCTTGGTCTTTTTCCTAATGTTGATATTTCTTATTCTATCCCCCCTCTTTACTCCTATCATGCTTCTCTCCATTGCACGTTGGCAAGTAGCAATTTTATTGGTTGTGCTTTTTGTTATGGCCCATGTTTGGCTTCCGTACATTAAGATGGGTAGAATACAAACATTGAATAATTTGCTCTTTGTTGCTATATGAAGGTTTTTGTCTTTCATAACTTCCCTTAGGCCCCAATATCTTTTCCAACTGTTTGCTATTCTTCTTTCGATTTCTTTGTTTATGTTATCTTCAGGTGATATCAGCTGTCCAAGGTATATATATTCTTCAACATAGCTAATTTGTGACTCGCCTACGTTTATGCTGCGTTTATTTCCGTTGGTCATTACTTTTGTTTTTTCGGGATTTAATTTTAGTCCTACTTTTTCACTCTCCGAAGCTAGTTCGTTTAACATTCTGCTCAAGTCTCCTGGTGTTTTTGCGAATAACACAATATCATCGGCAAATCTTAGGTGTGTTAGTGTGTGGCCGTTTATATTTAAACCCAGATTTTCCCATTCGAAGCTTCTGAAGATCATTTCCAGAACAGCGGAGAAGAGTTTTGGCGAGAGAGGTTTAAGAGGAAGGAAAGTTATTAAGTTACTCCAGAGTAATTGAAATGAGCCTCCTGTACAAACCCAGATTGTTTTTACTTTTTCTCAAAAATGGCTCGAACGATTTCAGTGCAAGTTTGGGAACATTTATATTTCATTCATAAGTTTTCACTAAAAAAAGTATTTTAACTGCTATAAAAATCCAGACTACTCGTACGTGTTTGTCAATTTGTTATCGATTCTGATATTTTACATACCTTTATTCTACGCTACTAAATAAGAGTAATATTTATTGTTGATGCCTGTATAAAGGGCTTCGCGAAAAAGTTTGCGCAGCGAGGCTGTACAATATACTTGGTACTGTAACGGTATAATAGCTACATTCAAGATTTTATGTAGATATTAATATTAGAAACATAGTCACCTATCACAAAGCATATCTGAATTCAGATAGAAAGAGGCGTTGCGTTGTATGAAGTAGTATTGTAAAATATTGCACAATGTTGCATTTACGAGGATATATGACGGAAACAGACAAATGTGGAAGGAAGAATTTATTGAGAAACTGCGGATTGCACGGCGACGACGCGCATCGAGTCTCGTGGCTGGAATTTGGAAATGCATATTCAGCTAAAATGTTGCAGCTGTTGTGGTGATGCACAGTCATATCAGTATAAAAATATGACGATTCTAAATCAGGCTATAATTTCACTTCGTACTAGGCAGTTATGACAATTAAGTCACGTCATGTCAATTAATCACATACCTCGCGACTTCAGGGAGCTCCCACTAAAATATTTTAAAAACAAACTTTCTAGTTGGCTGACAGACAAATGCTTTTATGACTTAGATGAATTTTTAATCAATAATTTTAGGAGAAGGTACTTATTTATTTTTTATTGATATTATAATCAGAAACATTTGACATTTTATAACTTTAAAACATAAATATTTTGTATGCCATTTGTTGGCGAAATACACTGTTCCATTTAACTATAATTTAAACTAAGATCCTCAATACTGTGTTTCTACAAATAAACTATTTAATTTCATTTCATTTCAGAAAACTAATGGAATTTCAACCTGAATGCAACATCCCGTAAGAGCAATAGGTAATTACATTATTCCTAATAGTAGGCTCTGATCGCGAGGGCCAAACTAATGTTTATAACATGTACATTTTCTCCTCTCAGCAGTGCCGTAAACTATAAATATGGCACACCACAGATCATCCATCCATCAACAGCCTCCGCTGCCCGTGTGCGCCCATCACACAAAATGTTTGCCACGGAATTATTGAAACGCCCTCGTTGGGGAATCCGCGCGACTGGCGACTGTCGGCTGCAGCCTGAATTATACATGTTTCGGACCGTCACTCGCCGCAGTGACTGTTATGTAATGACGAGACAGACGACGCTCGCATTTTATGGTTACGCTGTCATCTGGCTGCAAATGTTCTGGAGGTTTGGTCCGGGACGGTAGATTTGGTTTTGCGAACAGTACGTAGTGCTATGTCAAAGTATATATATATTAGTACTAACATACAGTATGGACACTCCCTGCCGCTCTCTAGATTGTGACCTCACCCCCTCGTCACCCAGATTGATTCAGATTGGTTCCAGTTTGAAATGTCATTTCTGGCCCGTTGTATGAAGTGTCCAGGGTGTGACGTAGTGTTAAGTCAAAGTATATATATTAGTACTAACTGGCTAAGTTGTCCAAAATTATGCATGTGTCCCGATAAAAAGGTCTCATTGAGCGTTACAATTAAGTTTGACACATATCTGTGACATATTAGTCACAGACAGACTATTTCCATGTGGCTTAGAAACTTGAAATTTAGCTTCGAGGCAGATTATTGGAAAAATTCAAAAATTTTTTTTTTTTTTTTTTTTTTTTTATTTACCAATTTTAAAACAAAATACAATTTTTTTATCATCTAGCACCATTAAACCTGAATGGTTAAAGACCGTTATGACCGTTGGTTATGACCGTTAGAGTCGTGCTATGTAAGCGTCGGTGGCGTAAATTCAATTGCCGCTACCTCTTGTCTTGGAGGTCGTAGTTCGAATCCTGCCACGTATCAATGTGTTTTCGAATTTCGATTTCATATGTACGTTTATCCGACGCTCTTACGGTGAAAGAAAACATCGCGAGGAAACCTGCACACGCCTGCGAAGAAACTCGAAGGTTGTGTGTGAAGTCGACCTACCTGCACTGCGCCCGTGTGGTCGATTAAGGCCCGATAAAAGAGTACCTTATCTTATACATACATATAGAAAATAGAGTAGTCACTCTTTCAAATAAAACAGCACGCCTAGCAGACCGTTCCCAAACTAGTACAGAAATATGAAAAACCAATTTAGAAATTTGACTAGTTTCGAACTCGGGCACATCACAATGGCTTGTGGCGCCAACTATCATGTACCTGTAAACTACAGTTTCTTATACAAAAAAACAATGTCCTAGATAAAAGGGCCCTAGCCCGATCGCCCCTCGAGCCCCTCGGTGGGGACGTATATATGAGCTGATGTGATGATGAGTCCTACTCTTGCACCATCGCGACGGTTCCGTACCATCACTATTCATTAAAATATATAAACCTATTTGAGATGACTTACAAACTTGAAATTTTTCTTCAAGATAGTTTATTAGGCGTATACGAAGGAAAAATTTGTAAAATCCCGCGCGCCCAGAGTTTTATACCACCATAAAAATCAATGATATCCGGGAGATGAATAGAAATATTTGTTTCAGATTTACCAAAATAGTTAAGAATGTACAACGGTTTTCAATTGTTTTAAAAAATATTATGTTCCGTGCTAGTAATTGGCGTAACTTGGCAAGTATAGGCAAGCTGCGATATAGAATCGAACATTCAAGTACGGTTTTTAATAATTTTGCGGTATTTTTACATGTTACCCGAAGGATGCGCGATCCTAGGACTTACCTGAAACAGAAAAAAATAATTCAAATTTATTTATTCATAAGCAATTTAAATTGTGTTTAAAATTACAATTATTAAAGCATAAATAATAAAATTACATAAACAAACAATATGACATGCAATAAAGATTACGCAAATTTAGTAAATTTAATTCATAACCAAATTAAAATTAAAAATAATTAGAAAAGTTTAAGAAAATAACTCTAACTTCATCATTACAGCTCATATACGTCCCCACCGAGGGGCTCGAGCCTACCCTAAATCAGGGCGATAACTCTAACTTACTTTATAAAAAAATCCAATGTCAGAAAAAAATTGCATGTCAATAACAATAATGTTATTTCGTTTCACTAAACAGTATACCTACGCTGTGTAACATATTAAGATAATTTATTACTCTATACAGTCATATTATCCTTACTAATATTATAAATGTGAAAATGTGTTTGTTTGTTTAGGTTATATTTTTTGCACAGAGATGGTTGAGTAGGTGGGAAACGACATATTTTTTTCTAATCACCCTTAAAGACAGTCATAAAAACGATGTCCACGCGGGCGGAGCCGCGGGAAAAAGCTAGTACTAAATAAAATACTTAGCTGTAAATGTAAATACACAAAAAAAACAACACTTGAATATACACTTTTACCTGCCTCATAAATAGTAAGTGCAAAGTGTATAAGTGTAATGTAGTATAAAGCAGTACGTAGAGCGCTACCGGGGGGGGGGGGGAGGGGGGGTTGCACCGCTCTTCTTGGTGTAAACCTTCGCACCTGTCCGTGCGCGGCAGGGCGGCAGGGCGGCAGGGCGGCAGGGCGGCAGCCGCTCTCACGATATTTTCTCACCAGATAGGTTTATTTTCAACAGCGTTATACTATTTTTGTTACAGCAAGATATATTTGACGTTACAACCTCACAGAGAGCAGGGTGTTTCGTTATTTTTACTCCAAGCTTTTGTGTGATATTTGAATAGAAAGTTTGAGAGTAATGCAAGGAGTTCCTCTTGTTATAATTTTTACGAACGATGTTCCTCGTTTATCTTTTGTATTGGAAAGTACTTCTTACAAAACACTTTCTAATAACAAATCTCTTTGTAATAGCTCGCTTGAGAACTGGCTTTCAAAATGTACTTGAAATTTAGAATGTTTTATGTTGCATTGGCATTGTTTAGTTTTTATAAGGCAAGAAAATAATAATAGTTATTTATGATACGAGGGTGGTAAAAAGGTCAATAACAAACGAGTGACATTTGTGAGCCCGAGCCGCAGGCGAGGTTTTACCATCGTCACGAGTTTGTTATTTTCTTTTACACCCGTGTGTCATACGACGTTTTTTAATAAATTTGTGAGAAAACAAGTAAAATAAAAAACGACCGTGACAGAAAAACAAAATACATGGGTCATGCTTATTAAGGTTTCGGCAACCAAAGTTCATTTTACGCGACTTGTGGCTCATTTCAAATGTCCGGGGACAAATCACACCTTTTTTTTCTTATACATACACGTAAGTATATTTTTTGTTACACATATTACAAATTATTCATAATTTTATTCGTTTTCACAACAAAAACATCTCAATTCAGTTTTACGAAAATTGCACCGCACCATATTTAAGCTAGCACACGTACGCATGCATAATTTTTTTAAATATTATCATGAATAGATTACAATAAAGCTTGGATTAATATTATTATAACCATTAAAACCTTCTTGGAAAAGATGACATATTCCTCCTTGTAATCTATGCGCTTCATTAATTTTTTCCCTTTTCTTTACAAAGATATCATCATATCAGCCATAAATCGTCCACTGCTGGACAAAGGCGTCCCCTAAGGATTTCCACGACGACCGGTCCTGCGCTGCCCGCATCCATCGGCTTCCCGCGATCTTCACCAGGTCGTCGGTCCACCGCGTGGGAGGCCTGTCTACGCTAAGTTTTCCGGTGCGCGGTCGCCACTCGAGAACTTTACTGCCCCATCGGCCATCTGTTCTACGAGCTATGTGCCCTGTGAGCTATGTCACAAAGATATAACCTAAAGAAAACCTAATCAGCTAGCGTTATTATGTACTAACCTCACGGAGGAACAACCTATCTCTTTGAAAAATCTCCTATTAAAAGTCTTAAAGAAGATTCTGTATATTTGGTTATTACATTTTTTATTTGCTATAAATGTCTTGTTCCTCCAAGCTAGAAA
Source organism: Coleophora flavipennella (assembly GCA_947284805.1). Lineage (NCBI taxonomy): Eukaryota > Metazoa > Arthropoda > Insecta > Lepidoptera > Coleophoridae > Coleophora > Coleophora flavipennella. Next base: position 950,826 of record OX369275.1, read on the forward strand.
TTAAAAAGAGTGGTAAAGTAAAAGCACATGTGTGGTAAAATCAACTTTGCGCACACTTGACTGGCATATAAAGGAACACTTTTCGAGCAACTGTATTGAAAAAAATATTTGGAGAAATAACATACCATAAAAAATATTTTTTTCTACTCCCATTTGGTAATTTGCTTAAACATAACCCCAAATCATATCACAAAAGTTTTCATTCCTACAAGCCGTTTTATAACTGTACAACTGTACTACAATGAAACTTTTTTGATATTTTTATGACTTTGGCTTCAAAAATTTATCGTATCATTATGACAAAATTTCAATGTATTTTATTTATTTCATGGTCGTAGAAAAAGTATTGTATGCCACTGCACGGAATTAGCCACTGTAACACTCGTGCTATCTATTGCAACTAACTTAATGCCTAATGCCTCTCATTAATTGGCAGTGGCATAAATAACTATATTCATTTCATATTCGTCAACGGAAATTAGCACTTGGGCCGGTTTTTTCATACTATTGGATCCTATGACGTCATCACTTTTAACATTTGAAAATCCAAAAAATAACCACTGATTAAAAAAAGTAAGAATATGAAAAAATCTTAATTTTTTGAACAATCCTAATTTCAAAGTCCTTTTGGTTTTTTCTTGTTGAAGTTATTTTTTTTCTGCTTACGAGAATTTTTTATTTTTACTCTGTGACTTTATTTAACCGTTATTGAAGCAACTTATAACAAGAGCCAGTCTCTCTAAAATTATATCCTCTTCGCCTCAAGCTTTACAGGCGCAATATCATGCGGCCACGTCGTAACTCGTCTATAGCCGCCGCCCCGTCCGTTGTCTGTATAAAGCCGCGTTTTCACGATGATAGTCAACAAGGCCGAATTAGTGTCTGTCTGTCGGCCACGCGGATGGTACTCGGATCGTGAAAACCATGTATCCAAGCTTACATGGACAATTATTTAGATCATTATCTTTTGAATTTTGAGAATTAGCTCTATTTTAATTTGACATTGAAAATGTGAAATAAAGAAATGTTATCTTAGAATCGTTACTGCTGAAATACCGCAAGTGGCAAGTTAAAATTTACATGTTTTTACCATCTATTGTGGTTAAAGTTTCCTTTTTGTCTGTTTCTTCTAAGGTTAAGTTATTATGAAATATTTGATATTTCAGCCAATTATTCATCACCCTTATGCCACAGACTGAAGTCATCATCATTATCATATCAGCCCAGAGACGTCCACTGCTATATAAAGGCCTCCCCCAAGGATTTCTATGACGACCTGTCCTGTGATGCCCGCATTCAGCGACTTCCCGCGACCTTCTCCAGCTCGTCGGTACACCGTGTGGGAGGCCTGCTTAAGCTACGTCTTCCGGTGCACGGTTGCCGCTCGAGAACTTTGCTGCCCCAACGACAATCTGTTCTACGAGCTATGTGCCCATTGCCATTTAAGTTTAGCGTTTCTGTGAACTACGTCAGTTACCTTGGTTCTCCTACAGATCACCTAATTTCTGATTCGATCACCTACGGAAACACCGAACAAAGCTCGTTCCATCGCCCTTTGGGTGACCTTGAGCCTTCATATTATGAGGCACATAGTAAGCGACCATGCCTCAGTTCCTTATGTCATCAATGGCAACACACACTGGTCAAAGTCTTTATTCTTGAGACACTTTTGATTGACGTTAACGTATTTAAATATATTCTATACCATATACTCCACAATCATTTTACTAACCACTTTTGATTTTTGTTTTAACTAATAAAAGAACTATCCTTTTTAATCGCTACACGACGGAGTGGAGTCCATCGCCTGCCTTGAATAGGCATTATTTGAGTTTGCGTGTTACATCCTCAACTGCATTGTCACTTTCCATCAAGTAAGGTGCATTCCTTTCCGTCAGCTCAGTGGCATTCCCTCGTACTCCAGCTTTTATTAAAAAAAGAAAAAGAAAATTAAAAATTTACAAAAACCCCGACAAAAAACCGCTAAAAAGTAGAAAATAATATGTTTTGGCCCTTTAAGTTTCTTTAAGACTCTTCACGTAAGGAGACCGCTAAGTTTTGAAATTATTAGTAGTTTGTTGTAGTAAAATAACACACTTGTATTCTGTTTTTATTATTTACGACTCTTAGATCAAAATATAACTTCTTATATTAAACTTTAAGGGACAAGACATATTATATTCTACTTTTTAGTGTTTTTTTTTTAATTTTAAGTTAAGTTTTATTTCATGCTTTTTAAACTTTACGTAATGTAAACACGATACCTTTGCTGTAAGTTGGTAAGAAGTTGGGTACCCTGCAGATACCAGGCGATGCTGCAGCATCAGGTCAAGGTTACCAGTTCTACCTGAAAACTATTTATTGAGACTAAACCAATGAGCCCAAACACGATATCTCTGCTGTAAGTCGGTAAGGAGTTGGGTATCATTCAGATACAAGAAGATGCTGCAGTATTAGGTCAACGTTACCATATTCTATCTAAAACATATTCATTGAGACTATTCAAATGAGCCCAAATAAGATTCATCTGCTGTAAGTTGGTGAGGAGTTAGGTATCCTACAGATTCCAAAAGATGCTGCAGCATCGGGTCAAAGTTACCATGTTCTATCTCAAACCTATTCATTGAGACTATTCCAATGAGCCCAAACACGATACTTCTGCTGTAAGTTGGCGAGGAGTTGGGTATCCTGCAGATTCCAGGATATGATGCAGCAACAGGTAAAGCTCACTATGGTTTTGCAATATTATTACAGTAATAGAGCACACAATTTTCAATCGATCAGACCTGTGTAAGTTGCTCACATCCTTTCATTACCTAGATAAGATCTGATGAGCCTCAAACGACTAAACAAATCTTCGTAAATTATAGCTAACTACCACCACGATCACGTCAGCTTTCAGACAAAAAAAAACGCATTTAAATCGGTACATTTGTTTGAGAACAACGATGCTACAGACAGACACACAGATACACAAATACACAGATACACACGTTAAACTATTTTTGCGTCAGGGGTTGAAACAATTATTTAGTGAGATAGCACTTTACATTATTTCTAAATTGTTTTGTGCTAACTGAAAAAGATTATACCAGGCGGTCCCATAATGACTTGGCTGATGTATTTCTTAACATGTTCAAAGACTTTGGACTGCGGTATAAGAATCTTTCACCCTTTATTATTCTGATTTGAAAATTGTATCAACCTGCAATTAATAGTTTGAACGCGAAAGTAAATTAAAGATGACGTGTAGATGGTTTTTTGAAAATGTCGAAAATGGAGTACCTGAGTGTGATTAAATTTATTTATAAGGAAGGTCACCAAAAGGTTGGATGAGCAAGCTATGCTCGGAATTTCCCTACGCGAGTAAGGTGAGCGCAAGATGGGTGCCGAAACTTCTCTCGGTTGTTCAAAGAGAGGAAAGAGTGCGATGCGCTTCTGCATTTCTGGAACTGTGTGGCGAAAACCATGAACAGTTGATTGATCGGATAGCTACTGGTGATGAAACGATGGTGCTTTATTATGACCCTGAGAGCAGACGCAAGTCCATGGTGTGGCGCTATAAGGGAGGAAAGCCGCCTAGAAAGGCAAGAGTGCACAGTGCACTAAAGGTCTGCTGATGGTTGATTTCAAAGAAAATAAAAAACGAGACCTACAGTACTCGTATATGATGTGTAACATGTGACAAAATACTTATGAAATTAATTAATTATCGGGTCGTACATTCACGGGCCGACCCTTCGAATAGTAGTATGTCATCTTTGACCTTAGTTTTCGAGAATTAAAAAACGTTCGCATTTCCTGTTACACATTTCCGTCCCATTTCACGAAATCACTCCCACAAATTGCAGGAAAGCGAGAACAAAGATGTTACACATCAAAAATACTGTTGTAAATGGGCCATATTATCCTAATCTTATGCATAAGTTGAGTGACAGTTTTAAAGAAAAACGTAGAGGTAAAATATTGCATAGAGGTGTCCTTCTGTTGCACAATAATGCACCTATGCACACGGCTGCTATTTCGAAGGCTGCCATTGGGGACTGTGGGTTCACAGAACTCGAACACCCACCTTACAGCCCGTACTTGGCTCCAAGCGACTATTTCTTATTTCCGAATATAAATAAAGACCTACAAGGAAGAAAATTTACCAATGATGAAGAGTTGCAATAAGCTGTTTTAGGCTACTTTGACAATTGTTTTAGGCAAAAATTCGGACTACTTTTTAAAGGTATAGAAATGTTGGTTCAGCGATCTACGTTTGTTGTAAATAAAGGAGACTTTATTGAAAAGTAATGCGGATTTTATTTCATTTCTACTTCCACAACCCAGTTAGGCCAATTTAATATGAGACCTTAGATCTCAATAAAGCTTTGCTTTTGACGTGATAACGTCTTATAATTCGATGGAGCCGGCTGCACGCACGAAAAAATGCGTCGTTACCTCGCTCTGAGGCGTTCCGTGAGGCGTTCCGTTTAAGGCTTGAAGTGCAAGCGAGAGCGTGCAACGAGCGACAAAGAGGCACAATTGGCCTCCGCGTTCGGCAGCGTTCGACATCTGTCTCTCTCCTACTTGAGTGAGCGATGCGTCCGCGTGGACAGCTGCTATACAATACATTTACATGTTCTCGTCAAGTATGAAGTGCAGTGAAAAGTGAATGTGGTGTCAATTGTTTATAGCAATGATAATTGCGGCGATAAAGGTAATGATTCTTTCGATATTATGAAACCATTCCATCAGTATTTTCTTATGACGTTATCACGTTCAACTATCGTCAGTAAACCGACTTTACAGACAACCGTTTTTTATACCATTGACGTGATAACGTCTTATAATTCGATGGAGCCGGCTGCACGCACGAAAAAATGCGTCGTTACCTCGCTCTGAGGCGTTCCGTGAGGCGTTCCGTTTAAGGCTTGAAATGCAAGCGAGAGCGTGCAACGAGCGACAAAGAGGCACAATTGGCCTCCGCGTTCGGCAGCGTTCGACATCTGTCTCTCTCCTACTTGAGTGAGCGATGCGTCCGCGTAGACAGCTGCTATACAATACATTTACATGTTCTCGTCAAGTATGAAGTGCAGTGAAAAGTGAATGTGGTGTCAATTGTTTATAGCAATGATAATTGCGGCGATAAAGGTAATGATTCTTTCGATATTATGAAACCATTCCATCAGTATTTTCTTATGACGTTGTCACGTTCAACTATCGTCAGTAAACCGACTTTACAGACAACCGTTTTTTATACCATTGACGTGATAACGTCTTATAATTCGATGGAGCCGGCTGCACGCACGAAAAAATGCGTCGTTACCTCGCTCTGAGGCGTTCCGTGAGGCGTTCCGTTTAAGGCTTGAAGTGCAAGCGAGAGCGTGCAACGAGCGACAAAGAGGCACAATTGGCCTCCGCGTTCGGCAGCGTTCGACATCTGTCTCTCTCCTACTTGAGTGAGCGATGCGTCCGCGTAGACAGCTGCTATACAATACATTTACATGTTCTCGTCAAGTATGAAGTGCAGTGAAAAGTGAATGTGGTGTCAATTGTTTATAGCAATGATAATTGCGGCGATAAAGGTAATGATTCTTTCGATATTATGAAACCATTCCATCAGTATTTTCTTATGACGTTGTCACGTTCAACTATCGTCAGTAAACCGACTTTACAGACAACCGTTTTTTATACCTCCATTGTCTTATCTTCTCTTTAACACTAGTTTATCAGCCAATAATTTTGGCATGTAATTAAAATGATCATAACTTCATTACATTATCCAAAAGACGTCCACTGTTGGACATAGGCTTCCCCGAGTTGGGAAGTTTAGCCGTTATCGCCACGCTTGGCAGGCGGGTTGGCGATTGCAGCATGTAGTATGGTTGCACAGTACCGGGAAAAGGACGCTGCTGCACGTCCCCCGGTTTTTGATCCCTTAGTCGACTCTTACGAGACCCTCGGAAAGAGATGGGGAGGTATTGTTCTAGGGCGACACAACAGGTCACTCTTATTAACTCATCAATACCCTCTTCTTGGTCACTTCGCTATCTTATTATGTCTGGTAACTTACTGCAATATCTGAGAGGTCATTTTAATATGTCTCAGCTCGTCCCGTACATCAGCTGGGATGAGACGCCGCAGGCAGACATAGACGCCCATAAATCCAGGCTACAGACGTATCCTGTGGCCTGCCGTCACACCGAGCTGTGGGAAGCGTGATGTATGAGAATTATTTATGTGGTCGTTTTAGTTGCGTCCTGTGTGATGATTTGTAGACGGTAATTATTATAATAGTTGATACTTTCATCCTAGGTTCTTGGTGGAACATTATATCACTTACTAGTTTTTGCTCGCGACTTTGCTCGCATGGATATCGTTTTTACGAACGTCTTTGCAGGCAAGTGGTGTGCGAGCCGCAAGCGGCTCGCAAGCGTGGACATGTGTTTTCAGTAGACCCCTATCCCAGATTGGGCTATTTTGATTACCAGTCTATGTCACTTACCACGCACTCAAGTAATTCTATAAAAAAAAATCATTTCAATCCTACGACGCCTACGTGCGCGAGTGTGGAAATGAGTTATCCCCAGATTCCTCGGGAACTATGTCAGGATATACTAAGTAGTAAATGATATAATTTTCCACCCCCTCAACCCTCTCTGTGCAAAAAATCACAACAGTCCATTGTTCCGTTGCGATGAGTCGGTGAGTAGGGACGCTATATCATAAACCTGGTAGACTAGTGTATCTGGTAGATATACGAGAGGCGCTATGTTCCGTTGCAATGTTAAAAAAATAAACCAAAAAAGAGTATTTTTTTAGTTCCCTCAGGAATTATGATATTTTCACGGGATAAAAAGTAGACTATATCCTTTCCTGAGACACAGGCTATCTGTATGACAAATTTCATCAAAATTGGTCAAGGTGTTTAAGCGTGAAAAGGTAACAAACAAACAAACACATCGTCACATTTGTAATATTAGTAAGGATGAAGATTTTGGTATATATTTACACTTTTTCCACATAAAACATATAAAACTAGATTTACATGTTGTAAGCGACCGGTTTCGAACACCATCTTCAGGCAGACTGTTTTTTTACACTGTAGTTTTTAGCTGACTTAATATTTGAATAAGCGTTAATTACAAAAATATAAAGAACAGATATGTTAAAGATTGTAGATTAGTCATGTAGGAGATGAGCTATAACTTCTAGTATATAAGACAGATAGTTCTTAGTACATTTATCATTACTATTTTGAGAGTTACCGTATCGACTTCATAAAATAATTAAAAATAATTATGAAAAGGAGAAACCGGGACAGAAGAGCAGTGCAGGACCGGTCGTCGTGGAAATCCTTGGGGAAGGCCTTTGTCCAGCAGTGGACGATTTGTGGCTGATATGATGATGAAAAGGATAAACCGTTTTACTACATGGAAGGACTCCACAATACATGTGTAAGTACATACAATACAGTCTAAATAAATTTTAGGGTCACCAATTAATTACAATTTATTATTTCTACAGATTTGGATAAAATACCAATGTCAGGGTCATCATCATTACAGCTCATATACGTCCCCACCGAGGGGCTCGAACCTACCCTGAATCAGGGCGATTAGGCCTTAGTCGACCACGCGGGCCCAGGGTAAACTAATTTAATAATTTAATTAAAAAGAATAACAGAACAAATTTATATCAAAATATAAATGTCAAAAACATGAAATAGAATGACATAACTGTCATATTATAAAGTTTATCAACACTAATATTATAAAGGCGAAAGTTTGTAAGTGTGTGAGTGTCTATGTTTGTTACTTCTTCACACTAAAACTACTGAACAGATCTGGCTGAAATTTGGTAGGTAGACAAATTAGGACTTGGATTAATACATAGGCTACTTTTTTTATACGCTGGCTTGCGCACTACGCACCCTCGAAAAGTCATAAAAACGTTGTCCACGCAAGTGAAGCCGCGGGAAACAGCTAGTTTAAAATAATTCAACAAAACCGATGAAATGTCAAGATTCTTGAACTAGATTCATTTAACTCGGATTGCACTAAATAGAAGGCAACGAGGAAGGCATAAACCTAATAGTCCACGGGATTCTCAGCAGTAAAAGTCTTACATTTAAAATTAATAATTTATATTAATCATTTTAATATTTCTGATTCGAATATTATTAATATACTAGCTTTTGGCGCCTGCTTGGAAATCGTTTTTACGACTCCCTCTGGGGGTGAGTAGTAGACATGAGTTTCCTCTAGATCTCTCAGGAACTACGAGTATATCGGGCTATTCTGATTAACAGTTCATGTCACTTCCCACCACTCAACCATTTCTATACAAGAAATTACTTCAATCACTTCATTGCTCCATTGCGACGCCGACGTGCTTGAGCGTGGAAATAAGTTTTCCCTAGATCCCTCGGGAACTATGTCAGGATATGCTAATTAGTAAATTACGTCATTTTACGTCCGTCCTCCTGAACCATTTTTGTGCAAAAAATCACAATAATCCATTGTTCCGTTGCGTTGTAAAGAAATTAAGCAAAAAAAAAGAGTTTTTATTTCAGTGCCCTCAGGAACTGCATCGGACTATGCTATTTTCACGAGATAAAAAACCTGTATGCCAAATTTTATCAAGATTATTCAAGGTATTGAAGCGTGAAAAGGTAACAAACAAACTAATAAACACATTTTCACATTTATAATATTAATACTAGCTTTTTCCCGCGGCTTCGCCCGCGTGGAAATCGTTTTTGTGACTGTCTTTAAGGGTGATTAGTAAATTATGTCGTTTCATCAATCGAGTATTTTTTTAGTTTCCTCAGGAACTGCATCAGATTATGATGTTTTCCCGGGATAAAAAGTAGCCTATGTCTTTCCCCGTGACACAGGCTACCTGCATGCCAAATTTCATAAAGATTGGTCAAGGCGTTGAAGCGTGAAAAGGTAACAAACAAACACATTTTCACATTTATAATATTATAGTAAAGATAAATTATTAATATTAATTAATTAATTTAATATGTGTACAGTGTGAGTGCCGGCCGGCGCGCGGCGCGCGGCGCGCGGAGTGCACATGCCCCCGTGACGCGCCGACAACCGCCTCCTGCAACATGACAAACGATGCACCCGCAGACCCTGCACAGTGCACAACTGCACAACTGCCTCGCTCCTGCCGCTAACAGGTTCAGTTCCCGACTCGGGTAATTAGATGGCACGTAATGCTGCTAATCTTTAGGTTTCACTAGATTTAACTCAGATTAGGAACAGAGTAGTTGCAATGGCCGCCATTCGTTAGATAACATGAGTATAGTTTACAGATGGACAGACAGACATACATACGAGTGATTCTAGAATGATTCAGTTTTTACCTATTGAACACGGATAAACCTGTAAAGGTTTTTAATGTACTATTATCATATTTTTTTGTAACATTCTTTTTATCAATTAAATAAATAAAAAAATGAAATAAAAATAAAGTGTGGAACACTAAAAAGCACAATGATACCTATTCATTTTAAACAAAAGACGGTACCGCGAGCGACAGAAAAATGTCGGTTTTAGGGTTCCGTACGAAACCCCTGCTGCTGCGGCTATTTATGTGTCCGTCTATCTGTCAGCGGGTTGTCGTAATAGGTAATCAAATGTCATTTTCACAGAGTATGTATTTGTATCACAACAAATAATAAAATTATAAAAAAGTGAAAAAATAAGGTTTAATTTTATTCAGTACCAACTCATACTGGGCCAGTTTTAGTAATTAGTATTGTATTCCAGGATCAGTACTGTGTGTATGTTCACACCGAGTGTCACGCTTACAAGTATTGCAGTTTAAGTAACATAAAACACGTTTATATTCCTCTTAATTTTTCACTTCTTGTAGTTTTTATTATTTAAATAATTATTTAAATCCCATAAAAAACATATATTTTGTGAAAATTTCAGGCTGCGACCTGTTACGGTTCTTCTAAAGAACGTACATAAATAGAACCGAACATAACCGGTAATAAAAAGAACAAGACGTCTGTCGGCAGGCCAGACAGGCACCAGCGCTAATCAAAAAGTCAGAAAGCTTCTGTATCTCGGGAGACACCAGCTCCGTCAGGTAATCGCAGTCATTACTGGCCACGGTTACTTTTACAAACACATTTACATCCTAACAATTACATACAGCCCTGCACTGTGCCGCGTGTGTATGGAGGACAAAAAACAGCTGCCCACATCCTTCTGGAAGGTGACAGACGGTGAAAGTTTATAAAGTCCTGTTGGTCACCTTTTGGGTGTACTCGTAAGAAAGCCTAAAAAGCTTGATTTTATGTTAATTAAGTACTAACAATATAATAATAAGTAGTTGGAGAACAATATCAGTTTGATTTACAAAAATCATATAGTAGTTAATAATTATTTAAAAACATCATCATCATCACATCAGCCGAAAGACGTAAATGCTGGACAAAGGCCTCCCCCTAGGATTTCCACGATGACCGGTCCTGCGCTGCCCGCATCCAGCGGCTTCCCGCGACCTCCATCAGTTCACATAGTGGGTAATAATTATTGTACTACCTTTAGAAATAGATAATAAATAACAACCTACCTCAAATCACAAACAGACCTAAAACACCGCGCAGTGTGTTCAAACTCCAATCAAAGCTGCGGACACTATATACTCGTAATAACGAGTACGTCGCTAATCATACCTCATCGAGTTCTCAATCAAGCCGGCTCAATTTCAATCAAATGCATGGCTGCACGAGTAATTGGCCAGCACTGTCACTTACACAAATATATGCTACTATAATAAGGTGGATTATTAAGTCGTAGCTATAATATACAATGCGATGTACAAGATAATAAGATCACTTATTTTACATTCTTAAAAAACCCGAGTTTTTTTTTATTTTTTTTATTCACAATTGGTAAACCTTTGACAACATCTCACCTGGTGGTAAGTGACGATATTGCCGAAGATGAAAGCAGGCTTACCAAGATTCCCCAACGCAATGGGGAACTGGCTATCTTATCTTCATGCCGGAACACACCAATGATATCAACATTGATATTTGGCGGCAAGACTTAGATAAGATGGTGGTAGCTAGCCAGGCGGGCTTAGAAAATGCCCTACCACCAACCAAACCGAGTCTTACAATTGACCCCGCCGGGAATCGAACCCGCGACCTCCTGTTTAAAGCCAGATAACTTTGCCTCTGAGCTACGGAGACGGTTTAGCATGTTCATTAACAATGCACAGGTACTATTTGTTGAATGCCTTTAAATCTATGTTGCTTTGGTGTTTATTAAATATTACCTAGTGTACGCGGCTTTGCCCTATGGATATCGAAGGTGCGTGGTTCGCGAGCCACTAGCGGATCGCGGAGTTTTCTTCCTCGAAACCTTAATCAATATATCACGAATATTTTGAAACAAAAAAAGGCGAAATTCGTTCATTCTTTCTCAAGTTATGCGCTTACCAACGAACAAATTTTTATTTGTATAGGTTCTTATCACGTGGACACATAGTGGAATAGAATGGAAGATATTTAATCTTTTTATGTTTTTACAGTAAAAGTTCTTTAGGCGTGGCTTTAGAGTAACTCCGATTTGTTTTCTGACATAAGTAACGCTCAGTAGTCTATATTCTGTCCACATAGTTAAACAGTTTCCGGTTTTTTGAAAACGGTGAAGTAAAACTTCTTTAGGCACGACTTGAGTGTAAATCTTTTTTTTGACGCTCAGTAGTCTGTAGAGTGAGAGTAGGGTGTTGGAGAGTAGAGGGGAGAGTATAGTGGAGAGTAGAGGTGACAGTGGAGAGAGAGTGAAGAGTAGAAAGGAGAAAAGTTTTAGTTTTACTTCAATCATCATCAACAATACTCGCACACTTTATTTACCTGACTTTCAAGTTTTTTTTAATTTGAAGTTCTTATTTATACGAATAATTATATATTTTAAAAATATAATGGTGTCATCACGAATATGGTAGACCATGAAGTTAAAATCTCAATACTAGATAATCATGTAATAGATGTTGTAGCCAATGATAGTGATATTATTATAAAAAGCTTCACGATCAAATTTACTTGAAATTCACATTGCAGTGAATTATTTATATCTTGGTTTTCATTTCAAAAAGAAGATAAATATAGATGTTAAAAGATATTTTAAACCATATTATAGCATAACCAAAGCACTGCCGGCCTTACTCAGTATTACTACAGAGAAGACGTACTAGTGTTTATGTATGCTAATGGGGTTCTGGGAGACTGCAGGCCTTGAATATAGATTGCTGTTACTCGAGACAGGGATAAGATGCAGCGCGCGAAGGAAGCCTGCGAGCTGCGGTCCCGAGCTTAAGTAATGAGCCGATTTGAAATTTTAATTCCTCAGAATATTGCTAACCAAGAGAGATTGAACGTCTAAAATATTATACTAAAGGGAAAGCTCAATTATTATTGATATAATAGGTCCGTGAAAATGTTTTATTGTATTTTGTAACTATAAATTTGTAATCAAATCTCTTTGCTTGTATTATTTGGTACATGGCTGGTTATAATAAAATTAATTATGTGAACTTTCGGAATTTTAATATAAAAATAAATTCATTCATTTTAAAATTGTTTTTTATGTCTATGAAAAGAGTGAAAGTAACTAGAGTTAGCTACATTATGAAATTTTATGTAAAAAAAGGTAAAAATGCAACACAGGCCGCGAATAAAATATGTGATGCTTATTGGCCTACTGCAGAATAAACTTGGTTCAAGAGTATCTAGTTTAGAAATCTGAACGTTCAAGATGCAGCTCGTTTTAGTCGCCCTGTTTGAATTTGCATACAAAATACGAATAAACTTTTTCCCTTTTTCAAAATGAATAACTTAACTAATATCATAATTTAAATCTACATTTATTAGATAAGTCAATGCAAAGGTTTTAAATATTATCTGCCCAAAGGTAACCCAAGGTAACTTCAACTCGGATAAAGGTACAAAAATTCCGTAGAATAATCAGCGTCTAAAATTATGCATCGAAATTCTTTATCGCGCCCCTTTATCAGTTTCCAATACCGAGAAAAGTACTTCCAGCATTCCTTTAGACCAGTGATACACAGGCCGCGGCCCGTTATCGGTATCCATGCAGCACACCAAAGAATTTGAAATTGTATAAAATAAAAGAAATTAATAAAATATAAGTAATTGATTTTGGATACCTACACTACTAATTGTATCTACATATGTATTGCGTGCAACGTAATAAATTAAAGTAAGTTCCTAAGTAAGGTATTTTAAAACTTTTCTCTGGTCATTTTTTCTTCATAGCGGCCATCATTGGCTCTTTTCTCCCAAAGTGACCCCTGTTCGCAATAAGTTTGTGCATCCCTGCTTTAGACCCTATATCCATTCCGATTGGCGTCCAACGCGAACTCACAACGGGGCTTCCTTATCAAAAATCAGCGTGGCGAAAACAAAGGACGATCGTCGGACATTGACTGGCTGGAGTGCTGAGCTGCACAGCAGTGCTGATAGAGCGAAAGGTTGTTAATGCGAAATCGATGGGTCGCTCCGGACGCGCGTGACGCGTGACGTGTGACGACAGCGTGACGGATGTGTCCCGACGCGGGACGAGTGTAGGATATCTATTACCGTAATGATTGATCAAACGGCCCTTGGTGGTGAGCATGCTATTTTTCCTGGATCAGGAAAAAGTGGACGAGTGGTGGTTGAAGCACATTTTACACTAGGTATAAATCACCATCACAAAATAAAAAAAAATAGCCTTCTGATTCATTTACACACAAAAACACATTAAAAAGTGGTCAACGTCAGACTACACGAAAAGTAAGATTCCGTAGTATCTTAAAAAAGAAATGTTCATCTTATAAAAACAAAGGAGTTTTTCAGTAAGGGAGCGTTCAAGTATTACGTAAGAAATATGGGGGGTGGGAGGGTGTTTTGTAAAACGTTACGATGCGTTACAAGGGCGGGAGGAGGCGTTTGAACTACGCGTTACGTTACACGGTATTTTTTCTCTTACTAACGCGATTAAAACAATAAAAAAGATATTTTAGCGACTTTCCGGTACTTAACGCCACATAATTATGATTGTGACTTTTAGGTAAAAATGGTCACTTGGTGGTTACGTAACGTTTTACTAGGGGGGAGGAGGGGTACAGTTAAACGTTACGGCGCGTTACATGGGGGGAGGAGAGGGTCAAAAATGTCCAAAAATTGCGTTATGTAATACTTGAACGCTCCCTAAGTATAGAATGTCGTGTATGAGAAATCTATGAACCTAACAAATCCAACTGCACTTCTTAAGTCGGTCGAGAATATTACTAATTAACTAAGAAAGCGTGATTAATATCCCTTTTAAACCAGCTATTTGTCTTAATACTTTGTGAAAATCTTATGTAGGTACCTACTTTTGTATTACGGTTCAAAGTATATAGCCCTTTAAAAATCGGACAAGCAGACAATCAGACAGAATCATATGGGCTTAGTAATGGGGTCCCGTTGGTACCTTCCCGCACGGAATCACAAAAAGTAAACAAATTTCATCTTTGTTTTGATTATAAAAACCAATACTCTCCAATTTTCCTAACATAGAGGTTTGGCTGTTAGGACATGTTTGTAACTCTTACAAAAAGGACCAATTAAAAATTTTATATAAAAAAAAACGTTTACCCAAAAATAATCTTCCCGCATTTTCAATGGTTTTAAATTTTAATTCAACAATATCCCACACGTTGGGGTGCGTGGTCATCTCCACTTTACGTGTAGGGAAGGCACCCAAATTTTATTTTACAGATTCTACCATAAGTTTATAGGTCACAAAGTTTTAAGTAGGTACTGTACTAAATTTCTGCTTTATTACTGTACAAGCAAAAGTCTTGACGTACTAACGGACAGACAGATATCATTATCATATCATTATATCAGCCGAAATACCTCCATTGCTGGACAAAGACTTCCCCCAAGCATTTCCACAACGACCGGTCCTGCTCTGCCCGCATCCAGCACCTTCTCGCAACTTTCATAAGGTCGTCTGTCCACCGAGTGGTAGGCCTGCTCGGTAATCACTGGATAACTTTATTACCCCAACAGCCATCTGTTCTTCTTAGACAGATGGACATGGCTAAACTGTATAAGGGTTCGACTACAGAACCTTAATAAGGGCCAAACCCAATTTAAATTACTATATTTGACTGACGCTTCTAATACAAATACAACTCATACTACTATACTAGTACCAATTACGCAGAAAACCAATGCGTCCCTTCAAACAATAATGACAAATAAACTACACTCAAATGTCAAAACAGCCAACAAATGACTGTTTCAACTGACATTTTAATTACCGGTAATGACGAACCCGGACATTGTGACGTCATTCCAGAGTTTCGAAGCAAGCCAATGTAATGAAACAGCACAACATTAGGCCGCTTTCATAGTCACGCTTACACCAGCCTGAGCGGTTTTCGGGGTTGGTCAGAGTATTCGCCCACGCGCAAGTAGTCGGTCAAATAATTTCTAGAGACACACAAAATAGTGAGGCATTTCGATAAAGTTATTAAATCGTTGCACAATAACGAGGCACTGTCAGGAATAAAACGTCCTTAAAAGCTCACTACAATTTTGTAAGTAGATTAAAATTGTAGCACAGTTTGAGACTTAAAACTATCTATTAATACATAACACAATAAACTTCTTTACTTTCCTATGTTTATGCCACAGGAATTTCATCTGTCAAAGTAAAGTCACGTAAAGTTTAAAAACTTCTTCAATATAAATGAATGGCCGAAAGTAATGAAACTTTTTACACACAAGAGAAACACTTAATTGAAGTAAGTGTACTTTATTTTTGGAACGCTAAAATAAAAAAAAGTAAAGTGCATTCTGAAATTTCTATGAAAACCTGGCGAAATTTTTGTGAAAATATTTTTTTATAACTAATGTTACGTTTTTTGCTAAAATGTATAAAGTTACATAGGAGTTCCATAATTTTTAAGAAATTTAAACTATTCGTTTTAATGGAAGACAATTATTTTGGATAGGGACTCTGATAGGTAACAATGTGACCCCTATTCTTGTGAAGGGCTGCGCTTTCGCTGATGCAAGCCTGACTCTGCTACCAGCCGAAGCGCAGGCGACGAATGATCGACGTTTGAATTACGGTTTGCTGTCCGCATTCGCAGTGTTGACGATGTTGCGTATGTATGTATGAACTGGGAACGGATGATTTAGTACATTAGATAGTCTGTGTGGGGTAGGAATTCAGTTTGAAACTGTAAGTAGGTTTGGTCAATGCAACTCATTGCAATTACATTAGAATTTAAACATTACATAAAGATGAAATCCATTGTGAAAGTTTACATTTAACATAATATACAGTACCTAGAAGACTGAGCGATGCTCGGAGTCTTCTAAGCATGTGAACTAACGGGATTTTAGCGTTTTTACACACCACGTTTTTCTAGGAAATCGTGATTTTCCAGAGTTGAGACCTACATCCATTTCAAAAACAAATTGAAGCCTTTAATTTAATTCGTACCCACCTTTGATTTCGTTATTTTTGGTTAATGTCATGTATCTAAGTATAATAATATTATTTCATAATTTTGAGTGAATTTCATTTTGAAGTCGGTTTTTAGTTTTTTTAATACAATACCTGAATGACCGTTTCCGTGTTTTTAAAGTAAAGATATTAGTATCAGTGGATACAATAGAAAGCAGTCGTTGAACCAAGTCAAAGGTGTGACAGGCGGCTTGAGAACTTCTAACAGTATACGGTTCACCAATAGCTTTACAAAGTTCACCAATCAGGACTTGACTTGCATATTGTCTGGAGTACGGACTTACCTTCCAGAGTTCGAATACATTCCCACACTCAAGCAGTGCGGACGCTGGGTTGTTGACTATCAAAACCGCCTCCGTAGCGTAATGGTACGTCCATTCGCTTCACACCAGGAGGTCGCGAGTTCCGTTCCCGACGGGGTCAACTTTGTAAAACTCGGTTTGGTTGGTGGTAGGGCATTTTCATAACCCTTAAGCTAGCTACTACCATATTATCTAAATCTTGCCGCTAAACATCAGTGTTAACAGCTGGTTAACAGCATTTATGTGTTCCTTCGAGCAACACGGTCTTCCTATGTGTTCCGACTCGAATATAAGATAGCCTTTCGGCATCATCGTCACTTACCATCAGGTGAGAAGATGCTAAGGGCTTACCAATTGTGAATAAAAAAAAGCTTTTTTGGACCCATAATTCATTTTCAGATTTTTTTTTATTTCTAAAAATTTTAGTGCATTTCATTACATCTCACCTAAATAATGTAAAGTGACGATGCAGTCAAGTTTAAACAAAGTTTACGACTTTTACACTTTCTTAGTCCTTTAGAGTAATGAGTAGCGGTTTAAAGTAACTTGGTGCGCAAGTCCGACTCACACTTGGCCGGTTTTCTATGAAATTAAACTATTACAGTTACAAAACTCTCAACTATTTGACCATCTAATTGATTAATTAAACTGTACATTATAATGATTATGATACCCCATGATTTACAATAGCTATAATATTATATCAGTAAGTTTAAACAAAATTTATGACTTTTACACTTTCTTAGTCATTTCTAGTAGCGAGTAGTGGTTTAAAGTATACTTGTACGACTGTACGCCACCCCAGTGCGATCTCCTGTCACAAGCGCGCCGCGCGTCATTTGTCACGCCGCCATTGATTTCCACCGCAGACCCACCAGCCACCAGCCACCAGCACTACTGCGACTCGACTGTGTGCACTTCGTTGACGAGGATTTACACGACATGGCAATACAGATTAGACTTTTATCCTGTGTAGCGCATGTAGCGTTGATGTGTTTCATTGGTTTGACACAGGGGACGATCATTGAGAGATTTAACTTTAAATTGAAATTTCAAGTCCATGTTTTTTAAAATCATAAGTTTTACTAATCATTGTGACTCTGCAGGATAGTTTTCATGTCCCTGACCTTACAGGAGGACTCCGGGCTTTGCCCTACGCGAATCTCAGCCTCCGGTCTCGCGGTTTGTTACTTGGTTGTATGGAATATGGAGGTATGACTATGGAGCCCTAGCATTGTGGGGCGGCATAGCTATGGAGTCTTAGCCTTATCGTAAATTGTAAAAAAAAGACTAACAAAAAAAAATAAACCGATGAAAAAAGAAAAGAACTGAAAAACGAAAAATAAGAATTACTTCTTTAGTCTAACTAAGCTCCTACACGAATGTAAATATCTAAATAATTCTGAGTGGGCGCCAAACAAACAATTAAGGAAATTAATCTGTTTATGTAAAAGGAAACCGTGACTGACTTACGAATGTCTGTCTGACTGAACTATCAACGCACAGCTCTAATTACTAAACAGATCGAGTTGAAATTATAACGTACAGATAACAATTATAACATACGCATCCGCTAAGAAAATATTTTGAAAAATTCCCACAACAACGACAGAAAACAGGATCTGCGCAAGCGAAGCCGCGGGCATTAGCTAGTTATTACATAAAAAGAAATTCTGGCAGCGGAATGCGCGACGGCGGCGACGTGACGCGTCCCTTTGCTGGAAATTGCCGAACGTTCCGTTTGTTTGCTTGGCGCCGACTAAAAATATTTAGGTATTTACATTAGGAGGAGCTTAGTTAGACTAAATAGGTTATTCTTATTTTTTTCGCTTCTCAGATCCTTTCTTTTTTCGTCGCTTTAATTTTTTGTTATTAGTTCTTTTTTTGTGACTAAAATATATGTCAGCCTTCCGTCTCCATTATGATACTTACCCTCGATAGTAGTCATAAGTTAGGTATCAAAATATCATTAAAATTAATGAATAATCCCAAACAAAAGTCTAATAGATGTCATAAGATTTAATCATTGAGAACAATCAATTATTCCATATTTTGCTACCCTTAGTTTTTCTAATTTAAATGGGACCAACTTTGAAGTAGGTATACCCTATCCAACAAAACAAGAATTGTCGAAATCGGACTTCTCTGTAAAAAGTTATGCGTGATCATACATTTAAGAAATGGCTGACGTGTGAACCTCCTCCGTTTTTTCGTCAATTAAAAAGATTTAAGTACCTATCTTTCGTTTACTAAACGTCCCTAGAGCGTCGGTGGCGTAACGGTTAGGAATGCTACCTTCTGTCCGGGAGGTTGTGGTGGTTGGTACAAACATGTTTTCGAATTATGAATGTATATGCTCTCACGGTGCGGTGAGAGATAACATCGTGAAAAACCTACACACGCCTGCGACGAAACTCTAAGGTTGTGTGTGAAGTTGACTAACCGGCACCGGTCCCACGTGATCGACTAAGGTACGATTGCCCCAATTAAGTGTAGGCTAGAGCCCCTCGGTAGGGACGTATATAATCTGATATGATGACTTCTTTAACGGTCCAGTTTTCTGACTTTGCACCTTATATGTATCGGTAAAATTTCAAAGAAGTTTTTCATCAAAATAATTGAATACAGAAATAATATGCCAATAAATATGAATGAATAATGTAATAGAACTTACGGGAGTTTTGGAAAATATCTCATGTGAAAACATTTTCGATTACTACACTATAAACTTGTTCCCATTGCGTTGAGGAATCTTGGTAAGCCCGCTTCCATCTTCGGCAACATCGTCACTTACCACCAGGTGAGATGTTGTCAAGGGTTTACCAATTGTGAATAAAAAAAACAAAAAAAAACTGTACGATTTACTGTGATGCTGTTTAACTCGATATTATTCAAAAAGTAAAGAATTATAATTTGAAAGCAATATCTGGCTATCAATGCAGAGAACTACAATAAAAACTGTGATCACCCCAATTTAAAAGCCAGGTGCAATGACAACCCTACAGCAGTAACTTTAGCAGCAGTAGTTACAGGCGGTGCGGTGGCACTACCACTAGCACGCTTCCTAGCGGCCGGGGCTCCGCGTGAAATACTAACGAACGCTTCCGGTAGGCGCGCGCGCGGGTCAGGCTTTATTGTCTTGTTAGCCAACTTTGTGAGCCCACCTCTGAAAGGGCACTGAAAGTAGCGACAGAGGAAACGAATGAAGTGAGAGCAAAGTTTGAAATTCAATAGTCTAATGCTATCCAGAATTTACACGTCTAGGCACACCGATCAGATAAATAAGGTTGGATTGGAAATGTACGCTGGGCAGGCGCGCCTCAAGTATGATTAGACAATCATACTTACCGAAGCACGCGTTCATACTTTTTATTTGCGTGTGGTTGTGTTTAACGTACAGACTCGAAATGGTGTGAGACACAATTGCAGCCCTGTGTTCTAAGTGTGTTTTGTTTATTAATGCGCCCAATTCGTGTATATGTGTTATTATTGCTTGTGTAGTGGAGTTGATGGGTGGGAGACAGGCGGCGACGCTGGTTTTCAAACAAAAATGTGACTATTGCCAATCCATTCTTATTTATCTTATCCGTGCCTAGGCACATAAATGAATGAATGCCAGAAAAATGGACTTCAATAGAATCGTAAACTATATTGTTTTATCTACAGATCATTTAAACTAAATACAGATGTTGCACCACCTTCTTGGCGTAAATGGTTCGTTTTAAACTAAATACAGATGTTGCACCACCTTCTTGGCGTAAATGGTTCGTTCATTCATTTAACTTATGAAGGGTTGCGGGTTCAACTCCCGGCATAGTTGCACTTCATAAGACTCGGTTTGGTTGATGATAGCATTTTTTAAATCCGCTTGCTAGCAACCACTATCTTATCTAAGTTTTGCCACCAAGCATAAATAAATAAATAAATGATTTCATTTCATTTTCATAAACGACAATAGCATAGATGTATTGCAGCATGAAGATAAGATAACCAATGCCCGATTGTGTTGAGAAATACTGGTAAGCCCGCTTTCATCTTCAACATCATCGTTACTTACCATCAAGTGACATGTTACCAAGGACTAAGGATTGTAGATAAAAAACAATTAAAAGACGTGTGGCACTCGGGGACTGCCGCGGTAATGCTATTGCATAGCATTTTTTATCATCTTATGCAATTATAATTATTTATTTATTTTTTATTTATGCAGTATTTACCAGTACCATATAGTCCTTGGGGCGCGGGATGTTTATGTAATAAACTAACACTAAGAAAGTTACGACCAGTAAAATTGACTAAGTCCTTTTAGTACCGCAAATCGCTAATAGATGGTACTGTAAGTTTTTAGAACGCGGTAACGTTATGTTACGCTCGGCCGAGCTACATCGTAGGCGAAGTGGGAGGGTGTTGGGTTTTATTTTCGTTACGGAATTTCTTGATGCGGTCGCCGCGCTCAAAGAAATGCGACAGCTTTAAACTAGTCCATCAATTGTAACCAAAACTCGTGTCCTTCAGCAATAAGCATAACACACAACAGCCGAGCGACAAAATTATTATTTCAATATTACTACAAAAAGTGTGGCAGCCGCGGCCGCCAAGTTTACGGCGAGTGGGGTACTGGTAGCCAGTTTTTGAACTGTCATGCTTTGTCTGCGGGCCGTTAATTACCTGCAAGTGTTCCTGTAGCGGAACCCGGTTTTTGTTGCTCTCTTTTATGATAACGTGTTGTTTAAATGCGAGGGTGGTGGCCACGAGACCTGGAATGGTCATTAGGGTTTTTCATGTTGTATTACAGCGGGCGAACTAGCTGATGGTTTTTGTGATGTAAAAGTTTTCCCGTATAATAGGTACCGCAGAACTTTTCAAGCTAATATCACTTTTATTTTCAAGCGTGATATTTAAACCGGGGGGGGGGGGGGGGGGGCTATGTCCAGCTGTGGACGTCCTTCGGCTGATATGATGATGATGATTTAAACCTTATAAAAATGAAAAAATCGGTCAAGTACGAGTCGGATTCGCGCTCCGAAGGTTCCGTACTACTACACTTCACACAACTAATATGACAATGATATCTATTTACATTTGAAACAAAAGACATCAACGCGAGCGACAAAAATATACATTTTTGTCATTCAGTTCGGACTCCTTAGCACGAGTATGACTCACAGTTGGCAAATTTACGATAGAGTTAAATCAGAAGAACTATAAAAAAACACGTTTTTTTGTATGGAGACCCCCCTGATTTTTTCACTTTTTTATTTTTGGGAGTTTTTGTTAAAGCGCCAGCAGAAATACACATTCTGTGAAAATTTTCATCTGTTTATGTATTACGGTTCATGAAATACAGTCCGCTGACGCACGGACAGACAGACAAACAGATAGCGGAGGCAATAGGGTACCTTTGGTCACCCGATGGGTGTTCGGAGCCCTAAAAAGCACAATGTAAACATACTCTTAAACGATATTTGCTAGATTCAAATGTTAATTACATATATTACTTTTGTTTGCCTTTTACTTTTTTAGGCTTCTGTAATCAACAAGCTGTAATTTGGCATGCGTATAGATATTGATCACGCAAAGTGGTAAAATATAATTGTAAACCATTTTTTTGAGTACTCTCCTACATGTAAAGATGATTTTATTTGTTGACGCACTCTATCGTGAGGGGTATAATTTAAAGTAGGTCTTTCATAACTATTGGGGCTTTCCTAAAGCCGTTTTGCAATTCAGGGTTCCATTTGCGAAATATTAAGCTTTTAAGTGCTTATTTTTATTAGAGTCAAATTGGGGACATCAGCTAAACCACTATTTTAGGTCCTCTGAAAAAATGTATACAGTAGGACATATTATAATCAATTTTAAAGGTAAACTATCGCAGCTAAAAGTAGACTTTCTTAGTTTAGGAGTAATAGTCGATCAACTTAAGACGTGCAGCTGGTGTTATAAGTTCATAGATATTTTATTCAAAAGGTGTTATTACCAACTGGAAAAATTATTTAATTTTAAAAATTTACATTTAACATTATGTGAAGTCCTCACTGGGCCCGCGTGGTCGACTAAGGCTCTAACGCCCTAATTCGGGGTAGGCTCGAGCCCCTCGGTGGGGACGTACACATGAGCTGATGTGATGATAACATTTATTTTTAGAATACTACGGAACCCTACTATGCACTAGTCTGACTCGCACTTGGCCGGTTTTATTCTGATTGAGCATTGGCGCGTGTTCTGTCCTGCTGCAACAATGTTTACTCTAACAATGTTACCATTATTTCTGAGAATAAACTCCATAGCTGGCAAAGTACGAGTCGGACTCGCGCATCGAGGGCTCCGTACTCTGAAGACAACGTCCGGACAAAAGCTCCTACTTCTGTAGCTCCGTACTCTGAAGACAACGTCCGGACAAAAGCTCCTACGTTCTTCTGTAGCTCCGTACTCTGAAGACAACGTCCGGACAAAAGCTCCTACGTTCTTCTGTAGCTCCGTACTCTGAAGACAACGTCCGGACAAAAGCTCCTACGTTCTTCTGTAGCTCCGTACTCTGAAGACAACGTCCGGACAAAAGCTCCTACGTTCTTCTGTAGCTCCGTACTCTGAAGACAACGTCCGGACAAAAGCTCCTACGTTCTTCTGTAGCTCCGTACTCTGAAGACAACGTCCGGACAAAAGCTCCTACGTTCTTCTGTAGCTCCGTACCATCACACCTTAGTTACAACAATAATGCCTCATCATCATTACAGCTCATATACGTCCCCACCGAGGGGCTCGAGCCTACCCTGAATCAGGGCGATTAGGCCGTAATCGACCACGCGGGCCCAGTGCGGGTTGGTCGACTTCACACACAACCTTCGAGTTTCTTCGCAGGCGTGTGCAGGTTTCCTCACGATGTTTTCCTTCACCGTTAAATCAATCGGTAAGTACTCGTATGTACGTAAGTTTTTTTTTGAAAAACTCATTGGTACATTGGCCATCCAGATTTGAACCCGGTACCTCTAGTTAGATGGACCGAGTCGTTACCGGTTGAGCCACCGACGCTTAATAATGCCTATTCATTCCTAATAAAAGATATCAAATCAGGCAACAGAAAAAAAGATCGGTTTGTCTCATACTTGGCCGGATTTTGTTATGTCCTGTTCAACTTTAGGATTAGTATTATGATCATACCAAGTTTCACACTTGTATATACTAAAAGCGTCGGTGGCTCAACCGATAACGTACATCTAACCAGAGGTACCGGGTTCAAATCTGGACGGCCAATGTACCAATGAGTTTTTCAAAAACTTACGTACATATACTTACCGATTGCTTTAACGGTGAAGGAAAACATCGTGAGGAAACCTGCACACGCCTGCGAAGAAACTCGAAGGTTGTGTGTGAAGTCGACCAACCCGCACTGGGCCCGCGTGGTCGATTACGGCCTAATCGCCCTGATTCAGGGTAGGCTCGAGCCCCTCGGTGGGGACATATATGAGCTGATATAATAATATACTATACAAAATACATTACTGGGTTTACGACAGAGCAAAAATGAAAAAAAAACTTTAAAAAATACGAACACTTAATTTTGATGATATATGAAAGATAAATAGATGAACCATTCTTTATATTTATTTATATGTTTATTTTTTGCTTTTTATGTTTTTTTTTTTAAATTTTTTTGTTAGTGACCACATCATAACACACACATTGACAAAATTTCAGCCACCTACCTATTTACATTTCAAAAGATGCAGCCCTTTTAAAGTTGGACAGACAAACAGACAGCGTAGGTTTAGTAATAGGGTTCCGATGCCCGGTATGGAACCCTACAATTTTTACGAACAAACACAAATGTGTATGTTACCTCGCCCGACTCAGAATGAAGGAGAGGATTGATAAAATGAAATTGATAGAACTTACACAAATTGGCGTGCTCTGGCTTGCTTTCAATGTGAAGGAAATATTTTTTTCGAACAAACAAGAATTTTATTGGCGACCTTTCTTTTACTGTCTGTCTCAATTTTGAAAGAGCAGGTTATTTTTATGAAACGAGGGTTCTTTTCATTTTATTCACAATTAGTAAGCTCTTAGCATCATCTCACCTGGTGGTAAGTGACATGATGCCGAAGATGGAAGCGGGCTTACCAAGATTCCCCAACGCAATGAGGATCTGGCTATCTCATCTTCAAGCCGGAACACATCAATGTTGTTAACACTGATGTTTGGCGGCAAGACTTAGATAAGATGGTGGTAGCTAGCCAGGTGGGCTATGAAAATGCCCTACCACCAACCAAACCGAGTCTTACAAAGTTGACCCCGCTGGGAATCGAACCCGCGACTTCCTGGTGTGAAGCGAATGGACTAAACAATACGCCACGGAGGTAGTTGAAACGACCTTTAGGTTTCTCAAGTCTATACAAATGGTTCAGGAAATATGAGTTTCCTCCATTTAAGAGGGCGTTAAGCAAAGTAACTAGCCGGCTATAATCTGTAACGGCCTGTATCGCCGCTGGTAAGGGGTAGTTCCTTTTAACGGTTACGACCGAAGGAAGTCCTTAGTGGAGTCGGATCAGTAATAGAAATAAGAACGGGAATGTTAATTGAGTTTCATTCTGTGGAAGTAAATTAACTGAGAATTAAAAATATAGCACGACCAGCTAGTATTACCGGCCTATATGCCTGGAGTCAGAGACGGAAATATATTACGACCAGCTAGCATTACCGGCCTATGTCTGGGGTCAGTGACGGAAATATAGCACGAACAGCTAGTAATAGCGGCCTGTGCCTGGGGTCAGTAACGGAAATATAGCAAGACCAGCTAGTATTACCGGCCTATGCCTGGGGTGAGTGACGGAAATATAGCACGACCAGATAGTATTACCGGCCTATGCCTGGGGTCAGTGACGGAAATATAGCATGACCAGATAGTATTACCGGCCTATGCCTGGGGTCAGTGACGAAAATATAGCACGACCAGCTAGTATTACCGGCCTATGTCTGGGATCAGTGACGGAAATATAGCAAGACCAGCTAGTATTACCGGCCTATGTCTGGGATCAGTGACGGAAATATAGCAAGACCAGCTAGTATTACCGGCCTATGTCTGGGATCAGTGACGGAAATATAGCACGACCAGATAGTATTACCGGCCTATGCCTGGGGTCAGTGACGAAAATATAGCACGACCAGCTAGTATTACCGGCCTATGCCTGGGGTCAGTGACGGAAATATAGCACGACCAGATAGTATTACCGGCCTATGCCTGGGGTCAGTGACGAAAATATAGCACGACCAGCTAGTATTACCGGCCTATGCCTGGGGTCAGTGACGGAAATATAGCACGACCAGCTAGTATTAGAGGTGATTTGTCACCTTTAGAATTTTTTGTTCACAATTAGTCTTCGGCACCAGTATCTGCACGTCAGATTCGTAAACGTCCAGTTACAAAGAAACTCTAAAATAAATTAACTTTGTACTAATACCAAAGGTTATTAGTTGAATAACTATTTCTCGGGTCAGTTTTCGATTTTTTTTAGATAATTTTGTTCCGAAATATACGCTATCACTGTACAACATTTCGTCACAATCCATTCAGTGGTTTTTGCGTGACGCGCTCTCAAACAAAAAGACAAAATTTTTAAAAACTATTAGAACATGTTCATTTAGGTAGGTACTCATTTTAAGTCGCGCTGGATGTTTTTTTTTAATATATTTTATGTACAGATTTTTTGCCTTTAAGATTTTATTATATGTATTAATTGTTTTTATTACCGTACAAGTTTATTTTATTTAGTTATTTATTACAACAATAATAACAACCTCCGTGGCGTAATGGTTAAGGCCATTAGCTTCACATCAGAAGATCGCGGTAACGATTCCCAGCGGAGTCTAACTATGTAAGACTCGGTTCGGTTGGTGCAACGGCATTTCCTAAGCCCGTCTGGCTAGGTACCACCATCTTATCTAAGTCTTGCCACCAAACATCAATGCTCATGTGATGTGATCCGGCTTGAAGATAAGATAGCCAGTTCCCCATTGCTCTGGGGGTTCTTGGTAAGCTCGCTTCCATCTTCGGCATCGTCGTCACTTACCATAAGGTGAGATTATGCCAAGAGCTTACTAATAATGAAAAAAGTATAATTATATAAGTATTCCTACTGGCCGTTCTTTACATAGTAGGTAACAGTAAATATTCTTTGGTAGAACTTTCCATCACGAGTGAGTGCTAAGTTTGAGACAGTCACTTGTTTGAACTCGGCTGTCTGTGTGTGTCTAGTGTCTAGTGCCTTATCATTTATTATGCCGTTTGTTACAGTTTCGAGTTCCACATTATCGCTGTAATCAAGTGCTGGTCCTTAGCCCCGCCACTTAACTTCGAGAGCTTCTAATTAGTGAGCAATTTGTGCGACTTAGCTTCACTTCGTTCGTTTTGTTTCCTCTTTGAGGTGCAAATTGTACTTCCTTGGAGTTCATTCTCATGAATACATTTGGCATCGCCTATGTTATTATTTACTTTAGCATTCATTGGATTATTTTACCATCCCTGTGTTTAATATCACATGTTTAGTCGTCATTGGCATACTAATATTTGATATTTTCTTAGTTTATGCAGAAAATGCTGATCAAGTGCGAACTGAAGGTTCCGTACAAACACATATCTCCATATAGGTACTTAAGTAAAAAAATGACAACTATTTAATTCAAACTAAAGAAATCAATAAGAGCGAAATACACAAACCATTTTAAACTATATTAATTACTTGCTTTTGCCCGCGGCTTCGCCCGCATGTAGATCGTTGTTATGACTGTCCTGAGGGTGAGTTTAGTGCGCAGTTCGCGAGCGTGGATATGAGTTTTCTCCAGATCCCTTAGGAACTATATCGGGCTATTCTGATTAGCTGTCTATGTCACTTCCTACCCCCTCTACCAATTCTATACAAAAAAAACACTTCGTACTTAGTTGCTCCGTTGCGACGCCGACGTGCGCTAGCGTCCGAGTGTAGAAATTAACTTTTCCCAGATCCCACAGAAACTATTTCAGGATATGCTTATTAGTAATTTATGACATTTTTCACCAACTTAACCATCACTGTGCAATAAATCACAACATTCTATTGTTCCGTTACGATGTTAAAAAAATAATTAAAAATAGAACGTTTTTGCAGTTACCTCAGAAACTGCATCGGACTGTGCTATTTTCACGGGAAAAAAATATCCTATGTCTTTCCCAGTGATGCTTGCCAAATTTTCGAGGTGTTAAAGCGTGAAAAGGTAACAAACAAACAAACACAATTTCACATCCTTACCAATAAAATGTGAAAATGTGTTTGTTTGTTACCGCGTCACGCTTTAACGCCTTGACCAATCTTAATAAAATTTGGCACGCAGGTAGCCTGTGTCACAAAGAAGGAAATAGGCTACTTTTTATCCCGTGAAAATAGCATACCCTGATGCAATTCCCGTGGGAACTGAAAATATACTCTTTTTTGGTTAATTTATTTAATATCGCAACGGAACAATGGATTGTGTGATTTTTTGCACAGAAATGGTTGAGGGGGTGGGAAATGACACGATTTACTAGTAAGCATATCCTGACATAGTTCCCAAGGGATCTAGAGAAAGAACATGTCCACGCTCGCGAGCCGCTTGCGGCTCGCGCACCGCGCACCTTGTAAGTCAGTCACAAAAACAATGTCCACGTGGGCGAAGCCGCGGGAAAAAGCTAGTTTATAATATAAGTAAGGATTTTGTTTTTAATTACCTATAATCAAACACTTTCTGTGAAAATTTCAGCTGGCTACCTATTACTGTTCAAAAGACACAGCCTTTTTAAAGTTAGAATTAACAGACGGACGGATCGCGTAGGCTTGAGTTTTTTTTTTGTACAAAACCTTAATTATCATTTATCATTAACAACAAAAAATAAAACGAATTATTTCCAGTTGAACAATACATTACTTCCCAGCTAAATATAAATGAAACTAAATCAGCTATTACTGGAATCCTATCAGCATTGAAATTACATTAATATTTATCCCAATTAAGGGTTTAACCCCACGATTTACGTGCGGTCCACGCATCGGCGCGGCGGCGGCGGCGGCGGCGGCGAGTCGAATGCTCGAACTTCGCTAATCCTTACTAATATGATAATATTATAAATGTGAAAATGTGTTTGTTTGCTTGTTACCTTTTCACGCTTCAACGCCTTGACCAATCTTTATGAAATTTGGTACGCAGGTAGCCTGTGTCACGGGGAAGGACATAGGCCACTTTTTATCCCGGGAAAATAGCATAATCTGATGCAGTTCCTGTGGGAACTAAAAAAATACTCGATTGCTGTGATTTTTTGCACAGAGATGGTTGAGTGGGTGGGAAACGACAATATTTACTAATCACCCTTAAAGACAGTCATAAAAACGATGTCCACGTGGGCGGAGCCACGGGAAAAAGCTAGTGCCTAATAATACGGAAACTTTAGGGCAGATATTAAATTTGGCCATTTGCACATTTTGTTTGATCGCAATAGTATTTACAATCTGCGGCGGAGTGCGGCGGAGTGCGGCCAACATTGCCTACGTGAACAATGTATGCGGTTTTTGGTTTTAGTGGCTTTAGAGGGGAATGGGCATTGTTGCGCGCAGGAATTTTAGTACTATGGTACCAGTGGGTGACGGTAATACCTTTCATTATTGAATTCTAATTAAACTTTAATTTAATACATTTATATTTGTTTGGCACTAGCTTTTGCCCTTGGTTTCACCCGCCTTGATATTGTATATATGTTATTTCCTATCCCGTGGGAATTTCTAGATATTCGTCCTTATTTTTTATCTACCTACATCATAAAGGAAACCTCTGCAACACCAGGCAATTCCTTTGATAGCACACATGATTAAAGAGAGAGAGAGAGAGAGAGAAGGAAACCTCTAGGCAAAATTTCAGCTTTCTTGGTCAAACAGTTTAGACTGGTCATTGATAAGTCAGTTAAGGAGTTAATCAGGACAACTGATAAATTCTAGTCGTGTTAACAAGGAAACTTCCTATACTAAAAATCTCTGAAACTATTCAGTAGAAGTGACATTTTGTCTTGAAAATTAACTACCCTTGGCTGGCTAGCTAGCTCGTGTAGTGACGTAAAGACTGGTCTGATGTTATTGCGACTGTAAAGTCCGTTCGCTTAGATAGTTTCCATCGTCCGTTGTTATTTACACAGCGCGTGCCGCCGCGTGTCAAGAAAGCCGCCTTGACATCAATAAATGCTGACAGAATATGTGTATACTTGATTGCATACTTGATGCATTTCAATCAATCAATCAATCAAATAATGCTTTATTGTACAATAACAGAAATATAGATAATGAGTAGTACAGAATAAACAGTAACATTTTAAATTGTACAATGTAGGCGGCCTTATTGCTCAAAGCAAGTTTTTCCAGGCAACCCTGAGAATGGATACAAATAAATAAAAGTAAGGGCTGTGCAAAGCAAACTTATGCAACAATATCGAAAACAGAAAAATTTACTTTAACTACATATTTTTTATTTTTTTTTATTCACAATTGGTAAACCCTTGACAACATCTCACCTGGTGGTAAGTAACGATGTTGCCGAAGATGGAAGCGGGCATACCAAGATTCCCTTGAGTTTAAACGAATGACACTTTTTGAGCGAATCGACTTCAATGCTAATCGCTAATTTATTAGAAGGTGGTTCAATCACCAGTCATTAACGGCCAATTACGAGTCAAAATCGCGCACTACCATACAATATATTTGTGTTATGTATTTATCAGATGAAAGACATTGTTGAGACTAACATAAATTGATGTTTTTGGGTTCCTATGTCACCAATGAACCCTTATAGTTTCGCCATGTCTGCCTGTCCGTCCGTCCGCGGCTTACCTCAGAGATTACAAATACTAGAAAGCTGTAATTTTGCATGGTTATACATATTAATCACGCCGAAAAATTTGTACAATAAAATTTTGAAAAATAAATTTTTATTGGTACCCTCCCCAACATGTAAATAGGAAGTTGTTTTTTTGCTAACGTACCCTATTATGTGGGGGTATCATTGAGTAGGTCTCTCAAAATAGCTCAGGGTTCTATGTGACCATTTTTTTATTCAGGGATCGGTTTGCGAAATATTATTTTTGAAAGTGCAAATTATTGTTAGAGTTAAGTGTCGCCATCTCCCCCTACAAGCTAAACCTCTATTTCAGGAGATCAAAAAAAAAATTGAATAGTAGGATATATAAGGTCTAACAAAATTAGCTGAAACTATTTTAATCGGTGCTTCTACCCATGAAACTGAACAACTTTCCCCATAGAAACCATAGTCAAATCGCAAAAAAAATATTGGCCCTCCCATACTAACTCGATCAGCTGATCAGCCAACTTAGTATGGGAAGTGTAATTTTTTTTTTAGATTTGATTAAGGGTTTCATGGAGAAAGTTGGTCAGTTTCATGGGTAGAAGCACGAGTTAAAATAGTTTCAGCTAATTTTGTTAGACCTTATATAATCTATTTAAAAGGAAAACTATCACGCCTAAGAAGGCTTTCTTAGTTTAGGAGTAATTGTCGACTAACTTAAGATTTGCAGTTGGATTTGTCAAAAGTTCATAGATTTTCCATACAAAATGTTCTATTACTAATGGTAAACATATGTCCGCAAAATTTAAGCTCAATCGGAAACCGGGAAGTGTGTCAAATTTAACTCGCAAGATTCCACCCGAACAAACGTACAATAACATTGCAAGTTAAATAAAATCTTGTATTAAAAAAAGTGTGTTTGGATATTTTTTTCTTTAGTTCTGTGTATTAAGATAGAAACAGAAGAAATCACAGTCACTTCACAAATTCTGTAAATTACATTTTTTTTTGATAAAAATATTCTTAATAAAGTAAAAAGTGGTTGGCGGCGGTATAAGCCTTAAGGCGAGGTATAGATTGGAATAGTTGTCTCTGTCTTTTTTTTACGTGTAAAGAGTAAAGAAAATAACCACACTTTTTCACTTTTCAATGGTTTTTCGTTTCAACCAAAAACTACAATTAAAAGTATAAAAAATAATAACAATACTCACTTTGTATTTTCATAACAAATATTGTTGTATATTTTTTAAAATTTATACTTCAAAATATTTGTCATAACTAGAGTTGAAAGTAACGGTGTAGACCTATCTTTGGGTTTTTTTTCAATCGAGTCAAAATTGCTCAATCGTGTTTCTAATAGCTTTTGACTTTAAATAACATCATCAACAACATGGGTATTTTTTTCAACCTTGGGTTTTCTATCGTTTAGGAGTAATTGACGTCAAAAATAACGAAAATCTGTAATATTACCGCCTTAAGAGCTTTCCATAGTTTTCAAAAC
Organism: Coleophora flavipennella; assembly: GCA_947284805.1. Classification (NCBI taxonomy): domain Eukaryota; kingdom Metazoa; phylum Arthropoda; class Insecta; order Lepidoptera; family Coleophoridae; genus Coleophora; species Coleophora flavipennella. Next base: position 983,033 of record OX369275.1, read on the forward strand.
AAAACGTAAAACCTTATGAAGGTAAACAAATAAAGGCCGAGTTCGCTTAAGACGAATTGAATTCCGTAACTGCACCAAAACCATAACGTCTGTTTGCTGTGATTATTGCTGATTAAACTAGACGTTTCTATAAAGTTTTATGTGTCCGATTGGATACTTTTATAGCCTCTGGGACCGGCGGGCGCCTTATCTCCATGGCGCATGCATGCGGACTGTAGCTTGAGCACTCACATAATACACCCGTCAACGAAGATTTGATACTTGTTTCATAACATGTACAATGATTGTGGCAACTGTTGTTACCAGTTGTACGAATGTGATTATGGCTAGAGTTGAAGCTAGGTTGACTTGGGTTAAGAGATAGGGCGGTTGTAGTCGTTAAGTTCGTTGATTTGGATTAAGCGATCAAATTGTTTGTAGTATAGAAAATCTTCATGTGCTTTATAAAGACAGCATACTAGCTGAGAGCTATATCATCTTTGTGACTTGCGTAGTTACATCGATCACATAGGTCAACTGACCATAAGCATGATCATTACTGAATACTGTTTCTATGCTTCGCAATGCACGTTAAGCCGTTGGTGCCAGTCGCTATCACTTAATGACAGTCTTTATGCCTTGTCAGAGGCCTTAACGAGCGGCGTGGGTGGTGTCCCCCCGCTTCTGGCGCTTACCAGCGCTACCGGCACGTACCAGGCCGCTTCTCTCCGATCCTCCCCCCGTCCAAGCAACGACCTAAGCCGAGGTCCGTGCCCACCTGGGCACCCTTAGGCAGTTGCATCGGTTGCATCTTTTGCTTTGCACTAGGTTGAGTGCCTTCCGCACTCGCCTCCCCTGCGCGGTGAAGTTGTGAAGGCCCCAACGGCAATAAAAAGCTTGTCCTTTCGAAAAAAAAACTTATCTTTTATTTTTATTCACAATTGGTAAGCCCTTGACATCATCTCACCTGGTGGTAAGTGACGATGTTGCCGAAGATGGAAGCGGGCTTAACAAGATTCCCCAACGCAATGGGGAACTGGCTATCTTATCTTATGCCGGAACACACCAATGATATCAACATTGATATTTAGACTTAGATAAGATGGTGGTAGCTAGCCAGGCGGTCTTAGAAAATGCCTTACCACCAACCAAACCGAGTCTTACAATTGACCCCGCCGGGAATCGAACCCGCGACCTCCTGTGTAAAGCCAGTGAACTTTGCCTCTGACCTACGGAGGCGGTTACTTAACGAGCGGCTTGAAAATTTCTGATGGTGGGTTCGCTACCTACGACTACTGTCACCGATCCGGACTTAACCCCGCGTGCCCAGTACAGCCTAACGTTGCCAAGTTTAAAAAGAGATCCATGCACCAGTAGTGGGGGTGTTATAATTATAAATGATCCTCAAAACCTCCAAAAGGTAGATACTATAATAACTTCATGATCATCATCATATCAGCCGAAGGACGTCCACTGCTGGACATAGGCCTCTCCCAAGGATTTCCACGACAACCGGTTCTGCGCTGCCCTCATCCAGCGGCTTCCCGCGACCTTCACCAGGTCATCGGTCCATTAAGTGGGAGGCCTGCTTACACTACGCTTTCCGGTGCGTGGTCACCACTCGAGAACTTTACTGCCCCAACGGCCATCTGTTCTACGAGCAATGTGCCCCGCCCACTGCCACTGACACGTAATAACTTGCTTCCAACAAAAGCTTCATCAGACATTGGACAACTACACGGCTATATGTGTAACGCTGTAAAATACATGACTAAACACGACCACTGACAAAGCACCGAAAATTTTGTCCAACCATCGGAAATGTGGGTAATCCAATCACAGCGAGTAGGCCAGTTTGAGTAATGCCCATACAAGCTAAACGGATAAGTCTAACTGAAACGAAGTGGGCTACTCTGTTCGTTACCAACTATCGAACGGCCGCTGAGCCCGCCCACGCCGCCCGAGCCGCCGGAGCCGGCTTGATTCCCGTTTAAAGTCGAATAGGCCGGAAATCGATTGCTTTGGGAGCTTTACGTCCGAATTAAAGCTGAGCTGTGGAAGTTAGTGTTGCTGGATTGAGGAATGCGGGATTCATCCACTTGGACTCATATTTATTTTAGAGACACATAAAAAATAGGTTTTCTGAGAGTTCATGCATATGGTTTCCATAAATTAGGATGTTAACCCTAATTTATGGAAACCATATACAAGAACTTGACTTGAATATCGAATATCGATTGTCAAGAGCAAGCAAAAGCATTTGAAAACAAGGACAAGAAGAGGAAACGTCAATACACTTTGTATTTAACGACGAAGCTTGTTGTAGCTCCCCTAAGGTCGTTACTAGCTTCGAAAAATATAAAAAATTTTAGGAACAAGCTTTTTTTGATAAGAATTTTAATTATTTCGTACTCTTATCAGCAAATATTATCATTGGATACCCATATAATTGGGGTAAATTAAAAAAAAATAAGTGACTGCATATATGATTCAACAAAAAAAACCGACTTCAAACAGGAAACTAAGGTTCCCCTCGATTTCTCTGGGATCCTGGTTTCCTTGTCATGGTACCTCCCTTGGGATATCTCCTTCCTAATAAAAAAATAATCATCTAAATCGGTTCATAAACGACGAAGTTATCCACGAACACACATAAAAAAAAATATATACGGGCGAATTGAGAAATCTCCTCCTTTTTTTGAGTCGGTTAAAATATATACACTTAATAGGCAATCAAGTTAAATCTAACGATAACTTGCACTACAAAATTCATGAACACGATTAGGCTACGGGCTTAGTCAATGAAAAATATACGCCTACATACATAAACTCATACACTAAAAAACACATAAAACCTCCTTCTTGGGCAGTTGGATAGAAATTCACTTCCCTATCACTTCCAGCGATTCTAGGGTCGCCGACATCGCTCGGCAGTCCGCGCAAACGGAAATAACGCGCTTAATAGATTCGCTCGGCTCACAACTCCACTGGACAACTGGATAATCTATTTATGGGCAAAACTGGCCTCGCGCTGTTTCGCAGCGCTGTAATTATAGGCGCTGATCCCATGCATTTGTTATCTGTCATGTGGGCTTTCTGAATTAATTTTTGCTCTATGTGGTTCATCGTCATATCGTCCACTGCTGTACAAACACCTCTCCCAAGGATTTCCACAAGTTCCACGACCTTAGTCAGATCTTTGATGCCGTGCTAGGTCTTACAGCGTGTCGTCGCCACTCGTGTACTTTACTACCTCAACGGCTGACTTAACTTGCCTTAACTATTGCCACGTCAGTATTGCGTTGCTGTGAGCTATGTGGTAGTTAAATTTGTTATTTACCTACGACGGAACGGAGAAGGGGTATGCGTTTAGGGTGAGAAGTTGTGTGTTTGTTTGTTTGTTTGTGTGTGCAGACGAATGTTGTCATTTATCACAAAAACTACTTGGCCGATTTCCTTGTGGTTTTTTGCATTTAAAAGGTATCATGTCAATACATGTTCTTAGGCATGTTTTATTGCGGTAGACCACCAGAAAGCTCTACAGCAGCCAGGATGGTTGGCGCATGAGGACTTCTTAAAAAATATTCGGCCCACTCCGATGTGATTTTTTTTTCATTGTATAGGTGTCATTTCAGAGCAGATTTAAAGACAGATTTTACAGCTGTAGATCACCAAAAGACGCTGCGGTTTTTTGCTTTGTATATGTGTGATTTTTCGGGTATTAAATATATTTTTTTTGTGATTTAAAACGTCGGTGGCTCAACCGGTAACGACTCGGTCCATCTAACCAGAGGTACCGGGTTCAAATCTGGACGGCCAATGTACCAATGAGTTTTTCAAAAAACTTACGTACATACTTACCGATTGCTTTAACGGTGAAGGAAAACATCGTGAGGAAACCTGCACACGCCTGCGAAGAAACTCGAAGGTTGTGTGTGAAGTCGACCAACCCGCACTGGGCCCGCGTGGTCGACTAAGGCCTAATCGCCCTGATTCAGGGTAGGCTCGAGCCCCTCGGTGGGGACGTATATGAGCTGTAATAATAATAAAAAAATGTGTGATTTTTACCTAACTGCCAAAAAAGGAGGGTAATTTTTTCGGGTATTAGTATGTATGTATGTTTGTTTCTTTGGCCGAGCCTAAAAGGTTTGAAGGATTTTGGAATGCGATATTTCGTTGGATTTGCTTTGATCCCGAAAGTGACGTAGGACTCATTTTAACCCGACTGCCCAATAAATAGTGTAATATTTATTTTTGCAGTCGGGTTTTATTTTTAAAAATTGATTAGGTTATTCAGAGTAAGTCTAGACATGTTTACAGCCGTAGAATATCAGGATGCGCTGCAGCCCATTTAAAATTCATAAAGCATGCACATGTAATGAAAGTACGTGAAGAACTTAAAGAACCTACAGACATACGGACCAAAAAACCAAAACAATAAGTTTTTCAACTTTGTAAAGACATTTTTCTGACTTGATAATCACGAAATGTAATTATTATTATTTTATATTTACCTCAACTTTTGTTACGTATTATATATTTTGGTGTGGTGTTACTGAAACTAATAAACGTATTTCTTTCTTTCTTTCTTTCTTTAAATGGATTTGTTTGTATGTAATTTTTTTCCAACTGTCATGGATGTATGGTCCTCATGTTTTTCTTAGCACTTTCGAGGTTTTTTCGACAGGGATTTAGGACAATTTTCGTGATTGCTGAGTCATAAAAATATATTGATAAATTAGATGAAAAAAAAATTCGAGCGAGACCTACAGTACTCGCATATGATGTGTAACATATGACAAAATACTTTAGGTTAGTTAGATTTGATGACGATATTGTACCTGGGTGGCAGATCTGACAGTAACGAAAAAAACCGACCAAGTGCGAGTCGGACTCTCGTAAAGTAGAATTCCGCGCTTTCGCGACTTCCTGTTACACATTTCCGTCCCATGTTACACATTTCCGTCGCATTTCACGAAATCACTCCCACAAATTGCAGGAAAGCGAGAGCAAAGATGTTACACGTCAAAAATTTCAGGCTACTAAAATGCATAAAGTTTATTGATGATAAGTTTAAGTATTTATTCATTTAGTATGTTCAAAATAGAACTGCGGTGCAATTCGCTGAATATTTATTAAAAAAGGTGGAGCCAAGTCTGGCCGTACTTTTCAGGGTCCCGTTTTTACCCTTTGGGTACGGAACCCTAAAAATTAGGGCCAGACTTAACTCCATCTTAGATCACACATAAATTAAGGGAAGACTCATGAGACTTGGTGAATTTTTTACATAAACATGTTTTTGATGGGATCATCATATCAGCTCATACATGTCCCCACCGAAGGGCTCGAGCCTACCCTGAATTAGGGCGATCGGGCCATGCGGGCCCAGTGCGAGTTGGTCAACTTCACACACAACCTGCGAGTTTCTCCGCAGGCGTGTGCAGGTTCGATGGGGTACCATTTCTTAATGTTAGGAATTTTTCCATTTTAGGGTTACGTACCTTAAAAGGTAAAAACGGTAAAAGGGTAAAAAAAGGTTTAACCGCCTCCATGGCGTAATGGCTAGACCATTCGCTTCACACCAGGAGGTTGCGGGTTCGATTCCCGGTGGGTAAACTTGTAAGACTCGGTTTGGTTGGTGGTAGGGCATTTTCTAAGCCCGCCTGGCTAGCTACCACCATCTTATCTAAGTCTTGCCTCCAAACATCAGTGTTAACAACATTGATGTGTTCCGGCTTTTTTTTTTGACTAATCACACATGGTCATCTGGCCCCAAAGTAGGATTACCTGTGTTATGGGAACCAGAGACTGATATAAATACTTATATACGTTTAAATACATACACATATAGATATTTAACACCCAGACACAGAGAAAACAAATCTGCTCATCACACAAATGTTTGCCCTGGGTGGGGATCGAACCCACAACTCTCGGATCAGCAGTCAAGAGCACTACCCACTGAGCCACCGAGTCAGCTTGAAGATAAGATAGCCAGTTCTCCTTTGCGTTGGAGAATCTTTGTAAGCCCACTTCCATCCACTTCTACCAACTCTGAATAAAAAATAAAAAAACCTAACCATAACAGGATCATTCGTGTGTCTGTCTGTCTCTCCGTCCGTCTGTCTGTGACAGTCAATTTGCTCCGAAACTACTGGGCCGATTGAGTTATACATTTGGTACACATATATAAGTTGGTGACCCAAAGACGGACGCGTGTAACGAAAATAAACAAATTTTAAACACAATTGGGGGCTGAATTAAAAATTAAAAAAAAAATGTTTTAATGTGATTTGTCAAAAGAAAAAAAAAATGAAAATTGACCATTCCCTTCCCGTACCTCTGAAACTACTGGGCTTAAAATCTTTAAAAAAAATACAGTATATGAGGTCGCATGCATAGGTTACAGTAAAATCTATGAGAAAATCTAATGTCCTTCCGTTACCACAGGAAAAATAAAATTTCCAAAGTCTACAATAATTTGACCCTATTTAACTAGAACAATGCATGTACCGAGAGGTCTTGTTCTATTGGTAGTTAATTTTTTTGAAACATCCTTAACACTTTTTTAATTCATTTCTTTTTTTTAACTGTATTAGAAGGCTATAAATATACTCGTGCAAGTTTATGTCTCTTACTTTGAAAACGACGGACTTCCATACAAACTGTCAACCCCTATTTCACCCCCTTACGTGGCGGATATTTCCTGTTTTCAGAATTTTTTCATTATAAACTTCCAATTACCTATCTCCATGAAAATTTTCAGCTTTTTAAGTCACCTAGAAGTGGTCCATCTTTTTGATGATCTTGATCAGTGAGTCAGTCAGTGAGTGAATGAATGTCAAAATATCGAAACTTCGATTAACGATATTTGAAAAATCGCTATAGCTAGAGACTTGTAATAATTTGAAATATACATTATGTACATTAAGTAAACAATGCACTAAAAAAATCAGGTAGTTTCTTTAGTCCTTAACAAAGATATCAAGAGCTCGAAAATGCGTTGAGTGTCTTCGAAAAAAGGCCTTCGACGTTCGCATGTAGCGCCATATCTTACTTACTGTTATCTCTGTGTACTGTAGCACGCATGCGCGGCGGTATGTGACAGACAGGTACAGATGCGTGAAATAATTTTTGAAGTAAACAAAAATTTAAATATTAAATTTTAGTTTTTTAATCTATCTTATAAATATATACAAAAGAAAGTCGTGTTAGTTACACCATTTATAACTCAGAACGGCTAAACCAATTTTTATGATTTTTATGTTTTTTTGCATTTGTCTTCGTCGGGAATAGGATAATAAGTATGTATTAAAATATGATATTCATCAATAATAAAAAAAAGTCAAAAAATAATTGGTTTTAGGGTAGGGTAGTGTAGTGTAAGGTGGAACGAAGTTCGCCGGGACAGCTAGTTATAAATAAATTTAAACTTACATTCCGTCTTTTTTTCGTTTTTTTTATATTTGTCTTTAAAGATGTCACAGCATATTTCGGTATATGAAGGTAAGTCTGGCTACGCGTGACTGAGAGCAAAGTTCTGCTCCGCCGTGATTGGAGCAGGATTTTACATACCCCGTTCTCCAAACGCTAATACTAAATCTACCATTGATTATTGATCTGAGGTTGGGGCAGTAAAGTACGCGGAACGGATTATTTAGCGTAGGCAGGCATCTTACTCGGTGGATCGACGATCTGGTGAAGTTTGCGGTAGTCCCTGGATACGAACAGCGCAGGACCGGTAGTAGTGTAAATCCTTGAGAAAGGCCTCTATGTTCAGATGCGGACGCCTTTCTGCTGATGACATGAGGATTTTAAAATTACAAGTCAAACCAAAGTACGTATATCACCAGTCTCAATAATCTTTGTCGCCTTATTGGACACTCCAAATCCTCGAGGAGCATAGGTCCACAACTACAGCTTTTCACATATTCCGGCAGAAGCGACTTGCAGTGCCACGGTCCTCCACCAAGTAGACTTTGGTCACACTCTGGACACTTAATACAACCGGCCAGAAATGAAATTTCAAAAAAGGTATGACGGAACAAACAAAATAGCGGCGAAATCCTATATGTTCGACAACCAAATTGTAACCAATCTGTATCAATGTGAGTGACGAGGGGGTGAGGTCCCAATCTAGAGAGCGGCAGGGAGTGTCCATACTATATGTTAGTACTAATGTATATACTTTGCTTTGGTGCAAGAACGAGTAGTCCTCTTCCAGTGATCGTCATTACAGCTCATATACGTCCCCACCGAGGGGCTCGAGCCTACCCTGAATCAGGGCGATTAGGCCTTAGTAAACCACGCGGGCCCAGTGCGAGTTGATCGACTTTACACACAACCTTCGAGTTTCTTCGCAGGCGTGTGCAGGTTTCCTCATGATGTTTTCCTTCACCGTTAAAGCAATCTGTAAGTATGTACGTAAGTTTTTGAAAAACTCATTGGTACATTGGCCGTCCAGATTTGAACCCGGTACCTCTGGTTAGAAGGACCGAGTCGTTACCGGTTGAGCCACCGACGCCCTTGATGTGTGTGTGTAATCCAATAATATGATCTGTCGAGGATTTCTACGTGAACAGGGCGTTGGTTTATTAGTTTCTAAAGGTCGTCGTCGGAGATGACAAAATGTACCCCATATTTTTCTGACGTACCAGCTTACAAACACTTGTGAAAGTGATATTATGCCGTATATAAAACAAATACGACGTCACAGTTAATGATTTTTGAAAACCTTTTAACTTTAAATTATTTCGTATTCTTTTTTTTATTCTTAACTGGTAAGCACTTGACATCGTCTCACCCGATGGTAAGTGACGATGATGCCGAAGATAAAAGCGGGCTTACCAAGAGGAAACTGGCTATCTTTATCTATTCTTCTAAGAAAACTCTTCATTTAAAATCCATATCATGGGGGTGCATACAAATTACTGATCCACCATCTTTGGGAGTTCTCCATATTGGATCTAGAATGAAGTCACTTAGCTAACCATGCATTGATCTCCAAACTTAACGTATATGCCAAATTTTAGCTAAATCGAAGACCGGAAAGTGGTTGTAGTTCAGCTTCCAAATTTGTCCCAAAATAACTAACAAACCGACTCACTAACTAACACGGCAAGTTAGTATAAAGCTTTCATAAACCCTGATCTAGGTTCAGCACGATAGTTCTTATAGGTTTCAATAACCATCAAAAAATGTAAACGCAGTAAAATAAAATCATCAGGTACAGTAAAATTTATGTCAAATAATGTTGACCCGTAAAATCGCCTGCCCAATAAATTGTCGAGCCACGTTTTACAAACTTTCTCGCGGAGCCTTCACCAAACCTTGCAGTGGAGCAGCGAGCAGCATACACAAATCAGCAACTAATTACACTTACTTACTTGCAAATAATAAAGTTAGTTATATTAGACTTCATAAAAAAATTACAAATAATTTGGGTTTGTATTAGAGGTAACTTAATCGGATTTTTCTGAAACTATTAACTACCCTGTGTAGTAGGCCTTATGAAATCCTAGTCATTGACAAAGTTTCATAAAAATCATTTAAGCCCTTTTTGACAAAAAAATAAAAAGTGATTTTGTACTATGGTGGCAACCTTAAAAATTTAGATAAGGTAAATTTGAAAAAAAAACTGCTGTTTCCAAATTCGTATAGTAGTTTGGGAACTAGAGTACTGGATGGATGCACAGACACACACATACATTTTTGTTTTTGTAAGACAACCGATCCCCCCCAAAATCTAAACTTTGATTTTTTGCCATCACAATACCTTCTTCACTCATTCGTCGCTCGCTGGCTCTCGCTCCGCAGTCGCTCGAAAGTAAAAATGTGCCAAATTAAAAGCTCTCTCAATCACCAATCAGTTAATGTGCGCCATTGGGAATGCGTTATATTCCGACAATGGATGATGTACGCGAGTTGCAGTGCGACTGTGCTGGACGCGCTCGAACTGTTTTGTCGTTCACCGGGCATAATTGATTCATGCAAATTTAAAAGGATTAAGGGCCGCCAGGAGGCTCAAGTTTCCATACAAACGTAGTTCCGCTTTAATACAAAAACTACATGCCGGATTGAATCCAAACTTTGTAAATATATTGAGGAGACACATATCGATGTTTATTGGCCATTTTAAATTGGCCACATATAAATTTTATCAAAATGGATATAATTATAAAAAAACCAAAAAAAAAGCAAAATTGTACTAAATTGTTACGATGGAAGTTAGTTTTTTAACGTGTTCAGCGTTACCAACTATTACAGTTGGCACTAGAACATTTTGTACGGAAAATTTATAAACTTTTAACAAATCCAACTGCACACTATTACTCCTAAACTAAGAAAGCCTACTTAGCCGTGATATAATATTTCCTTTTAAATTGGTTAATGTATTATTAAACATTTTATTTAAAATGTCCTGAAATAGCGGTTTGGCTGGTCGGGGGGGGGGGGGGGGGGGGGCACATCACTTACAAAAAATTTCACTTTATAAGCCATCGACCTAAGCACAATGCTCGATGGCTTCAGTAAAGCCTCTCAACAAGTGGGTCATAAAATGAACATGGACAATACGAAAATAATGTTAAATGTCCGTGTCGCACCCAGCCCTCTAAAGGTTGGAGACTCAACACTCGAAGTTGTTGACGAATATGTATACCTGGGACAAACAGTTCAGCTAGGTAGGTCCAACTTCGAGAAAGAGATCAATCGTTGAATCCAACTCCTGTAGAATGAATCCTGTAGAACTTCAGGGCCTATGTAGGCAGGCGTCCCACGCGGTGGGTTGATGAACGGTCGTCGTGGAAATCCTTGGGGGAGGCCATTGTCCAGCAGTGGAAGTTTTTCGGCTGATATGATGATTGTAAGCAAGACACTACAATAACAATTTATAGCTATCTATAGACATAATACCTCTTATAAGAAGAAATAATACTGAACTGAAAAAATCTGTGCAAAATTCCCAAAGAGCGCAATAAAAATTCATATGGATAAAGTGTTCAGGTAGCTATTGTCGTCTCGTATCGTTAAGTAGACAGTGATATAAGTAAACTAGTTTCATGTTTCAAAATCCATCATACTAGATGTCGCTAGTTTCTTTATGTCTAAAAAAAACTTTTTTTTATGGACCTATCCCATATTTTTTAACTTTTTCTATTTTTTAGTATTTTTTGTTATAGCGGCAACAGAAATACATCATCTGTGAAAATTTATTCACGATTAATGAAATACAGCCTGGTGACAGCCGGACAGACATACGGACAGCGAAGTCTTAGTAATAGGGTAAAAACGGGTTTTACCCTTTAGGTACGGAACCCTAAAAACGACAAAATCAATAGTTTAATGGCTAGAAACAAACTAGAGACGAAACTTCAAGTGGTACTCGCGTGCCGTCTCAAGGCGGATCCCTGTTTATCGATAGCGCCGCCTGGCATAAGATGGCAAATCACTGGTGAGGGGTTAAAAATTTAAAAAAAAAGCTTTGCTTTGAAATAACAACCATACTTTTCATGCTAGCATAAACCACACCATTGGTTCCCCACAAAACCCAAAGGAATCACAATGTAACATGATAATCAGCCAAAAAGCTGGCTACCGGGAAATTTGGAATTTACGAAAAGCTGCAGCGAAGAGTTGCATGCGGTGTTGATTGAGCCGAATTGCGTTTCTAGAAATGCAATTGCATTAGTTAATACACTGGTGGTGCGCGGCGGGGAACTCGGTGCGCAGTGCTTCATAGGTAGAGGTGCTGAACAATGGAAACACTGTGTGCCCAAAATATGGATGTAAAAATTGTTGATTCCAAAAAAAAATTATCAGATGACGGACGACATTAATATCCTATTTTAACGCCTCCGTGGCGTAATGGTTAGCCCATTTGCTTCACACCAGGAGGTCGCGGGTTCGATTCCCGGTGGGGTCAACTTGTAAGACTCGGTTTGGTTGGTGGTAGGGCATTTTCTAAGCCCACCTGGCTAGCTACCACCATCTTATCTAAGTCTTGTCGCCAAACATCAGTGTTAACAACATTGATGTGTTCCGGCTTGAAGATAAGATAGCCAGTTCTCCATTGCGTTGGGGAATCTTGGTAAGCCCGATTCCATCTTCGGCATCCTCGTCACTTACCATCAGGTGAGATGATGCCAAGGGCTTTCCAATTGTGAATAAAAAAAAATTAAATAAAAAGTCGATGAAGTTACCTAATTTAAGGTAAATGGAAGAATAACAACTTCAAGATGATATCAAGTTAATAAAACAGGCCCCTGTAAAAATGAATTAATTTTTAACTTGATGGAGATAATGTCACAGGCAGAGATATGCTATATATAAGGGGGTCACAGGTACAAATTAAATAAGGGATTTATAAAAAGGTCTTTAAAGATATAAAATAAATTTAATCTTCTCAAATTAAGAAGTGAGAAAGTTAAAATATACATCTTTTGCCACTCAAAATGAAAACTTTAAAGTTGGACAAAGCCGTGGATCCCGACAATTTCCATTTAACAAAATGGCTTTTCCATGTTTATAATGTTCGAGTTATAAGCGTGAATAATTGGAAGTACTTTTCGCCAAGTTATTTCACTAAGAAAGAAAAATGTCTGATGGTTTCGTTAAACTTCGGGGCCTTGTGCAAATATTTTTCTTGCGTTTTTCACATTTCAATTTGTGAATATGAAACAGGTTTATTTGGAAACGAATACGCGAGCACTGTTTAAGTGCTTGTTTCTTTTTCTTTGCGAATACTTTGTTCAAGTACATTTTGGTTGAAAGAAACAGAATTTCATGCTTGTTGTTGCTGTGTTTTAAATTCGTTTCGCTTTGTCGTTTTATTCAAAGCTAGCTGTTTCCTGCGGCTCCACCCGCGTGGACAACGTTTCTATGACTTTTCGAGGGTGCGCAGTGCGCAAGCCGCAAGCGGTTTGCGAGCTTGGAAAAATTCACCTATGTCTTAATCCAGGTCCTAATCTGTCTACCTACTAAATTTCAGCCTGATCCGTTCAGTAGTTTTAGCGTCAAAGAATAACAAACATACATCCGTACATTCTTACAAACTTTCGCGTTTATAATATTAGTAGGATGTGTTCATATTATTGTTTTATTAATCCGTACAGTCATTTTACTTCAAAACTATAACAGCTATAAAGCTAAAATATATTTTGATTATAATTATCATGTTATGTTAATCACGAAGCGTCGGTGGCTCAACCGGTAAAGACTCGATCCACTTAACCAGAGGTGTCGGGTTCAAATCCGGACGGCCAATGTACCAATGAGGTTTTCGAAACTTACGTACATACACTCACCGATTGCTTTAACGGTGAAGGAAACATCGTCAGTAAACCTGCACACGCCTGCGATGAAACTCGAAGGTTGTGTGTGAAGTCGACCAACCCGCACTGGGCCCGTGTGGTCGACTAAGGCCCGATCGCCCTAATTCAGGATAGGTTCGAGCCCCTCGGTGGGGACGTATATGAACTGAAATGATGTTAATCACATTACATTTTGGACATCGCACATGTTTTACGAGTATTTTATTTATTTAATCACCATATGTGGTTCATTAGGACTTAAATATTATAAATCTGTGACCCCTGTAAAACTCAAAATAAAATCTGTAAAAAATGTATACCTCTTGTACATGTAAAGTGGGGGGGGAAGCTTCTTTTCGTTAACGCGTACTGTTCGGCTACTGAGGGATTTCCAAAATCAGTTTTGCGATCAACGATTTGTTTATTAATTAATTCATTTTTAAGTGTTGTTATTTGAGTTAGTTTTCCTCCTATTTACCAGCTAAACCGCTATTTCAGTAAATCTGAAAAGTATTGCAAATTTCAAAATTAAATCAATTTAAAAGGAAAAAATAGTATGGACAAGTAGGCTTTCTTAGTATAGGAGTAATAGTCGACCAACTTAAGATGTGTGAAGTTCATAGATTTCCCATACAGAATGTTCCATACCAGCTACAAAAATAACTTGTTTTTCAAAATATAAATTTATTTTTGGAAAAAACTGCGGAATTGTACTTTCTTTGTGAACCAACACGCAGTTGGCCACTTTTTCCTTTATTTTTTTGAACCTCATTGTCATATTTTTTTACATCTTCCATAATTCAATATCAATTGGGTACATAAATCGTTTCCAGACAAATTTTAACTCTAGCACCTCGCGCACCTTCATTATCCGCCTACAAACCAAATTATTTGGTCCAAATAATGTTCAGTTTTGGTGGGAATATTTGTAATTTTGTGAAATTGTGATTTAGTGCACCGCGATAAACTTATCGGCGCGGTTCAGCCGCTGTTTAGCTGTTTTGTGGTGGTTTAAACCACCATGGTGAAATTTTGGATAACTCATTGACGTGCTGACATATAGTTCGTGTTAAACACAAATCAGAAATTAATATGTTACGGAAAGTAACAAAAAAACCCATAACCGCCAGATGAGCTGTCAATGTAAATATATGTTTCTTATTATAAAAATAGGCCAAGTGATTCCAGATTTCAGCTCAATGAGATCCCTAAAATCACTCTAAAATCAATTACTTTAACTTCAACTTGTAAGACTCGGTTTGGTTGGCGGTAGGGCATTTTCTAAGCCCGCCTGGCTAGCTACCACCATCTTATCTAAGTCTTGCCGCCAGACATCAGTGTTAACAACATTGATGTGTTCCGGCTTGAAGATAAGATAGCCAGTTCTCCATTGCGTTGGGGAATATTGGTAAGCCCGCTTCCATCTTCGGCATCAACGTCACTTACCATCAGGTGAGATTATGCCAAGGGCTTACCAATTGTGAATAATAAAATTTAAAAAAATCGGAAATTAATTTGTTACGTAAAATGACCACATGAGCAGTCAATGTAAACATATGTTTCCAATTATAAAAATAGGCCAAGTGATTCCAAATTTAGCTCAATGAGATTCCAAAAAATCACTCTAAAATCAATTGCAAGATTTTATACGCACCGACTGTATGTAGCATATCTCTGCGTACCGATAAATTAATTTATAAACTCATATGTAATAAAAAGCCTAAAATAATAAATAAGATGTTTAGTTCAGGTAATGAAAGTGAACATAAAGTAATAATTTTATTTTAGCGCCTTTAGCAAACAAACAAATTTAACATTTGAGTTCGCGTGATAGCTAAGTACGTATAAACGAGTTCACACATTAGTTCACACTTCACACGTCGCGGTATATACCGAACTATGTTTACCTACTTATAATAACGCCGCAGTTTCGAGTTTTAAATGCCGTGCAATGACCAAAGTGACACGTACGATTATAACACCATTTCTAATTAAAGTGATTTGTGGTGTTTTAAAGGAAAACTATAGAATCTGAGCTATTTCGATTGATACTGAAGGCTGCATAGCAGGAAGGTTTGTCATTTATGAGTTTCACGTCCAATAATAATAATCTGATTTCAACAAATAATTATGGTGTGGTCATTTTTAGGTTCCGTACAAAAAAAAAAAAAAACGGAACCTTACAGAATCACTCGTGCGTCTGTCTGTCTGTCCGTCCGTCTGTCCAAGCCAATTTTCTCCGAATCTACTGGACCAAATCAGGTGAAATTTGGTAGGACAGTGTGATCCTATGACCCAAACACAGATGTGCAAAGTATTTTTTTTATTAGAGTAATTTTCGGGGGGCAAATTAGGAAATTAAAAAAAAATTGTAAAGCTTATTGTGTCATATATCAAATGAAAGGGCTCGTTATCAGGATCTTAAATATATTTTTGTTTATATTTTCAAATAAAAAGTTTTGATTTTATTAATGAAAGAAGACGAAAATTGACCATTCCCCCCTTCCCCCCCTGTTCTCCGAAACTACTGAGCCTAAAATTTTGAAAAAAAATACAAAACATAGTTCATGGCTTGTAGATTACAGGAAAACCTATAAGAATTCTATCAATTGAAAAAAAAAGTGGTAAGCTCATAGTCTTAATAGAAAATAGTCTATCGGTGTTCTACAGGATTCATTTCGGAAAGTGTTTCCTGGAGCTTCACGACCTCATTCCTCCTCTTTATTTCATCGTCGAAAGACCAGGTGCGGAGAGCGATTCCACCCCTTTGTCGTTAATGTTCCACCTTTACGCACGAAGCGTTTTGCTTCCTAGTTCATTATGCGAAAAGGCAAGGAGTAGAATTCCCTGCCGGCGTCTGTATACACCGATTTGTATAATTTAGGAATCTTCAAGACGAGAGTGAATAGGCACTTTTTGAGCTTACGTGTTACATCCTCGGCTGCATCGGCACTTACCATCAGGTGAGGTGCATCCATATGCACTAAAATTTTTATTAAAAATAAGGAGTTCACTAAAACACCACTAGATCGCGCTAGTAGTAGTTAACTGTATGGAGTACTGCTCATACTTGTGGGACGGGTCGGCATAGGGATAGGCATAGGAACTTGTATCAAACAGGCTTCAAAGCCTCGAGCATCTCCACAAAGTCACCTGTCTATCGGTGTTCTATAGGATTAATTTCGGAGAGTGTGTCCTGGAGCTTCACGATCTCATTCCCACTCTCCATTTCATCATCGGACGACCAGGTGCGGAGGGCGGTCCCAACCCTTTGTCGTCAATTCAACGTAACTTTTCATTCCACCTCAGCGAGGAAATTACTAAATGAAAAAAAAACATTTGCGCATTACAAACAGTTTCAGTCAATCCTGTTGGCGTCAAATAAAATTCATCGTCACTATAATCACTCATTTTAGGTTTTTCACATGTTTTCAAGTTTCTTGTTTTTAACCTAAGGTTTTAACAATATGACGTGAAAAGAAAATGACGCGCGCAAAGCAAATTAAAAAAAAAGTACACCAAGAAGGTTCCGAGTCTGAGTTTTTAACAAATTAAAAAAGGTTGTATGATAAATTCGGCACCATGGAGGTAGAAGTAAATAGGTATAATAATGTTTTGAATTCACGATGTTCTAAATTCAATTTACTTTTCTCCTCTAGCGAAGGAAAACAGCTTTTGCACTCAGATATTTACTTAATCCTCTAGCGAACAAAAACGGCTTTTGCACTAAGATATCGAAGAGCAAAAATACAATTTCCGAGATGGGGGGATGAACAATTCATTTTCCGACATGGGCAGGATGAAAATTACATTATTACCGTGGTCTGTAATGACTAAGTTACGAGCCACCTTAATGATGACCGATAGCTCAGCGTAGCTAAGCTCGACGTCATCATACTGTGGCAGTGTGCAGTCATTGCGGATCAAGGCTTGTACATAGTGCTTTACTCAAAAAATGAGAGTTTTTTACATAAAACAATTTCAGTTGAGGTATGAAATCAGTACCGCTTTTCCAGGGTTTATTCATCACCGCAAGGTTTTTTTTAATTTGGTCATAATGCTTATTATGCCTATCCAAACTCCTTTCTGGTGAGATAGAAAAATACAGCCTAATCCTAAATGAAATCTGATCATTGCGCACGCACTTTTTTAAAATTATGTAATTGATGCTTGTTATGCTTACGCGACCTCCTTTCTGTGAGATAGATCTAGCGTTATTCTTAATAAAATCCCGAGTTTTGTTTTCTGACTGACTGACGCTGGTTTCCGAGTAGCATGGCAAAGCCGACTTTGCTCAAAGAAGCTTGTCAAACTTGTCAAAGTAATAAGTATTACAAACAACGTTGCCGCAGTACCCCACAGTCAATTCGCAATGTGTAAAATGGATCGTGCCGCGACCCGACCGCGGAACGTGTAATTACTGTACTGATTCACACTAATTACGGCCGCATCATTTGTTCGCGTAATTTATTTTGATTAAAATAAAATAAAAAAACGATTTATACGTCTGCTTTTCTATTAAGTAAAAATACCCCCGAAAAACATACATTGTCGCAAGATCATACGTATAACATTTTGAATTTGTATGGTAGGTATGTTTTTAATTTTTTTCTAGATATACCTCAATAATATAAATGTTAACAAGTGTTGTCGATGGTAAAACTTGGACTTTTTATACGTCGCTTGAGAACTTACTACCCCATCGGCCATCTGTTGTACGAGCTATGTGCCCTGCCCACTGCCACTTCAGTTTACAATTTTGTGAGCTATGTCGGTTACTTTGGTTCTCCTGCGCATCTCCTCGTTTCTGATTTCAATCACGCAGAGAAACTCTGAGCATAGCACGCTCCATTACCCCTTGCCTGACCATCGCTTATAGCGATTTCTTCCAGGCAACCTTAAAGTAACCAATAGGATATGTTAGGTTTTTTTAGTAAGATTATTTTTTAATTTCATGATAGCATTTAAAAAAATAAGAACCCAAATTTTAGTAAAGAGTTCCTCCAACAAATTAATTTCTGATTTTAATGTCTGAATAGATTAAAGCTGTGTATGTATTATGCAAACTAATTTTAATTTAATTAATTGTAATTTGGATCCAATCAACTGGCTAACGTTCAGTGAAATTAACCCTTTGTGTTGGTTTAGTTCAATAGTCAATCACGGTAATGTTGCAGCATTGTTATTTAAATTTACACCTTGCTCAGAATGATTCTAGACAAATATATTTAAAAAAACCAGCCAAGTACGAGTCGGTGGAACAATGAAATCTATTAATTGCGAACAAAAATCATCAATGCGTGCGACAGTTAAATGGTTTTTTTATTCAGTTCGCAAGTAAGTCTCACACTTGGTTGTATTTTATTATATTTTGTTTAATTTAGGATTTTATAATATTTTGTTTAATTTAGGATTTTATAATATTTTGTTTAATTTAGGATATTATTATAATTATTTTGATCCTCGATAACACCAAGTTTCACGCTTTTGTAATAGTATATCACCGTTTTTACAATAAAGCGAAAACAAAAAATCTATAGAAAACACGTTTTTTTGTACGTAATACCCCCTTAAATTTCATTTTTTTTACTTTTATTACTGCTGGTAAATCCTGCATAATTACACGTATTCTATTCTGTTCAGCCAGCTTCCTATCATGGTTCCAAAGATACAACCTTTATAAGCCTACATTTTTTTATCTGTCCGTCCGTCTGTCTGTCCGACTTATGAAGAACGAAAAACAGACAGACGGACAGATGAACAGCTTAATATTAGTAATAGATGCTAGTACTAATATATATACTGTGGTAATAGGTTCCCGTGACCTGATACGGAATGCGGCCCCACCCGCTTTTTTTCCACACAATCTAATCTGAAGTTTCCCTGAAAGTTTCATCGTAGTCTCTCTATCCGTATCGGAGTCTATAAGGAACATACAAATAGACACATCGACTTTCATATAATTTCATATAAATTAAAGATTAATTTATTAATGAAGATTTAGTAATTTCAATTGTTTTGTTACTAACAAGTCGACGAAGCTTCAAGCTACAGCAAACATTTCCAGAGCTATCTGACTGTAGCTATAGAATACCTTCTATGGATGAAACCACTCACGCACCTCTAAGCACTCATGACGTGGCCTGTCCATGACGTCATAACCTACAGCCATGAAACGCTCTTGCCCGCTAGCGGCGGCGATAAAACGTGAAATATTTACAAGGGGTCATCTCAGTTACGACGCGGCCAAGGAATGCTCGCTAAACGTTCGGCAATAACAGCGCCGCTCCGCAAATAGCCGTGTGGCCCGCGCTTAGTTACGAAGGAGCCTCGAATTAATTAGTGTGTGCGAATGAAAGCTCTAGTTTATTTGGCTAGTGTACACACTACCTCGCTTTGATTGCTGATTGGCTGCTGTGTGTGTACCTCTGTGATTCGGACTACTAAGTGCTAGGCAGGTGTTCTAACTTTTACTGTTTTATGATTTCGCCTTCTAGACTTTGAGTTCCACGGAGGCAAAATGTTGTAACCTTTTTTCTATAAATATTCTACAATATAACCAAACTACTTGGTTTATAAATAGGTAAAGAACGTAAAATTCAATAACAAAGAACAGAACTTTAAAATTTAAAAGCACTTTATTGGAGTTTACTTCTTAAGAATTGATTTTCATTAATGCACGCGGTACGAAAAATGTATAGGCAATGAATTCAAGTGCAACAAAACAGGTGTCCTATTTTATTTCTATCACCTTTTATGTTAGGAAGCCTAATGCTACATGGCCATACAGCCTAAGCTGCGAGGCCGGAGACCGACTTCCGTGTAGGACGAAACTCGGAGCGCTCCCTGGAATACCGGAGGCCGAGTTTCGCGTAGAGCGAAGCCCGGTGCGTCCGTCTTGTAGGGTCAGGGACATTAAAACTGGACGTTTGACGATGAGAAAACTCCAGTCGCGCGTCGGAGCTGACACACGCACTCTTTTTTATTGGTAACAGACGTTTGGCAAATTTAAATGTAAAAACGCGTCTAATATATTTCTAGAAAAAGAGCACCAGATGTAAGGAATAAGCATCACAATAATTTCTGTAGGACAACATGTTGCAACTGAAAAATAGCTACCACTCAAACATAATATTAAAATACCAACAAGTCCAATAGTAGTAGTACAGAGAAACACTAAGTGTCTACTACGGCCAAAATGCGTTGAAACCTAACCCAGCTAAAACACAGTCATGCGCATTTTGCCTTCGCAATAGACACACAGACCGTAAACTCAACATCCAGATAATTGCGTGTATTTATAAACATAAAAATATTATTGCATACTTTTGAGTGAATTTCTTTTATGTCGGTTTTTTATTACGTTTGAAATTTTTTCTTAGACATTATTGGACACGATTTTAACCCTCAATTGGTAAGCCCACGGTATCATCTCACCTGATGGTAAATGCCAATGATACCAAAGATGAAAGCGAGCTTACCAAGATTCCCCAACACGATGGGGAACTGGATATCTTATATTCAAGCTGGTGCAAATAAATTCTGTTGATGATTGGCGGCCAGACATAGATAAGATGGTATCAGCTAACTAGGCGGGCGTACAAAATGCCCTACCACCAAGTAGACCGAGTCTTACAAAGTAAGTCAAGCCCCTGCCGGGAATTGAACCCATGACCTCCTTATGTGAAACTAATTGACGTAACCATTACGCCATAGAGGTGGTTATGTAAAAGTATATTTCTTCATAAAACGAATTTAAACTAAGGTTGTCTTCATGGCCCGTTTTGCTAACAAATTAGTTTTTTTGTTTGATGTGGATTTTTCACTAAGCTTCGATACTTTTTGCGCAGTAACTCCCCACTGAAATTGATTTAACGAATTTAGTGGTTTTTGAACTTGCACTATTCAAAAATAATAGTGAGTAGATAAATAATAAGGCATAATTTTAAAGGACTAAGAAGATAGGCTACTGTAGTATGTAAACATTTTGAATTTACCTTCGTAGTTTCGGCTTTGAAAAAAAAAGTTATTCTTAGCACTTATTTGGATAATGAATGTAGCTCTAGCTACTTGCTCTCTTCACTGGTTTCACCTTCCGTGGTGTTCAGTTCAAGGTCTGATTCGGGTCCAAAATAAATATTGAACTTGAACGTAATCAATCGATTATTTTGCGAAATATAACAACGACAAACCCCAAATTTAGGTGATTTTTCAAGGCACATTCATACTTTCTCAAAATAAATTGCAAGAGGGTTCAATTCCCGGCAGAGATTAACTTTGTTAGCCTTGGTGTGGTTGGTGGAAGGGCATTTTGTAAGCCCGCGTAGCAAGCTACTACTATCTTATCTAAGTCTTGCCGCCAAACATCAATAGCATTTATGTGTTCCGGCTTGAATATAAGATATCTAGTTTCGCATTGTGTTGGGAAATCTTGGTAAGCTCGCTTCCATAATGGGCATCATTGTGAGGCAATGCCGAAGTCTGACCAATTGTGGATTAAAAAAATAATAATTCTAAAATGAAATTGAAACGAAAAAAGACTAAACCACCGATATGAACAAAGCATCATCCGACACAAGATTTACGAGTGGCGGTGGAAAAGTGCAGTATTCATTACAGTTCAAGTTGCGGAAACAATTACAGCGAGCGCAGATGCCGCCGCTGCCAATAACTCATCGGATGTATTTCGCATTCCCATTGGAATTTTATCGTCCTCATTTTTTGCCTCTCGCTCCCATTCATTTGTAGCAGATGCTGCGCTTGAACACTAATTGAGACAACTATGTGTGTGACGTGAGATAACGTTAATCACAAATGTGCTGTTCCCTGTTCACAATACCAAATTGTTCATAATATTAACAACCCCCCCTCCTCTCCAGGGTGTGGGTCGCATCGATGAAGGATTCATAAGCTTAGACTTGTAATCTACTTCAGGTTTTAGTGGGTAGGCACAGTCTTCAACTATGAGTCCCACATAACCAGCACAGCCGGCTGTACTGGTATACATGAGCATCTCCATCCCCCCTCCTCCGTAACGAGGGGAAAATATAAACAAATGGATTTTGTACTGTTTTAGTTTTTAACCGACTTCCAACAAGGAGGAGGTTCTTAATTCGAATGTATGTTATATTTGTGTGTGTGTTAGCGACTTCTTCGCTAATTGTAAACCGATTTTCATAACTAGTTTATTAGGTACTCGATAGTTTATGCATCAAAATCAGCTAAGTATTTGTTTTGAAAATTACTTATCAAAATTGTAATAAGTTGTTTGCGTGTTTGTAAACTCTTTATTGCATTTAAAACAATTAAGTTATCAAAATAATACCTAACAGTATAGCCAAGGCGGATTAATTAATCCCTTTCGGTGTCTCTTCCAGTCAACCTTGGAATGCTGGAAGGATTTCAGAGCATACGGTCAGGCGAAGTTTAAGTTTAAAATACAATTTTTAACTATCATTTAATCGTCTCTATTATATTAACTTTATTGATGACTAGACCCATTCTAAATACATACTTATATATAATAAAAACATACATACATACACTACATAAATCCTACTAATATTATAAACGCGAAAGTTGGTAAGAATGTATGGATGTATGTTTGTTACGCTTTCACGCAAAAACTACTGAACGGATCGGCTGAAATTTGGTAGGTATACATATTAGGACCTGGATTAACACATAGGCTACTCTTTTACACACTCGCGAGCCACTTGCGGCTTGCGCACTGCGCACCCTCGAAGAATCTTAGAAACGTTGTCTACGCAGGTGAAGCCGCAGGAAACAGCTAGTATTATAATATATTTAGCTTAAGGAAGGAGGATTAAGGTAATGGGTTTTGAGTGCAGTCTTAAATGCAAGGAGCAAGGGGCTGATTCTGATGTTCACTGGTAATGAATTCCAAAGGCGCGCAGCTTGGACAGTGAAGGACTTGGCGTAGGTCTTCGAACAGTGCAATGTGAAGGAATATCGAGCGCACGATCTTGCTGGATCGGGGACATCAGTCCATTGTCGTACGGAACTTGAACCTCTCTCGGAGATAATCGGGACTCGGGTGCCATAGGGTTAAACAGCGCATGGAATAGAAGAGAAATGATAAAATAGATGTTGTCAATTACTTTTTCTAATACTCAATATATCTATTTCTTTTGTAGGTTATCAAAGGCTAAGCGCTGCTTATATATTTGAATTGTTTTGTGTTCAACCGTCACCGTCGCTTATATTTATTTATTTACTTGCTTTTGCCCGCGGCTTCGCCCGCGTGGACATCGTTTATATGACTGTCTGAGGGTGAGTCTCACCCCCTCAACCATCTCTATGCAAAAAATCACCACTATCCATTGTTCCGTTGCCAAGTTATTTTATTTATAAAAGAGTATTTTTTCAGTTCCTTCAGGAACTCAGGGCTGTGCTATTTTCACTGGATAAAAAGTTGCCTATGTCTTTCCCAGTAATACAGGCAACCTGCATGCCAAATTTTATCAAGATTGGTCAAGATGTTGAAGCGTAAAAAGGTAACAAACATACAAATAAACAAAAAAAACCATCACATTTTTACATTTATAAAAATAGTAAGGAATTTGTCTATAATTTTTGAGTAATCTTAAAAATTCTACATCTAAGTATTTCGTATCTGAAAGTCTTATCAAAGCACAAAATCTGATGAGGCTGGACTATATCAAAATTGGTAAAAACGAGCACAAAGATAATATTATTTTACCTTAACGACGTTATTTGCGAGGAAAGCTAAATAAAGAGGGAAACAGATTCAAAGTTTGCTCCTGATACAATAAATAAAAACTTTGCCGCTAGCGGGGAGCCGGGCGGCCTTATGAAATATTACTTGAAGAGATTCCTTTTAATTAACATTCTCGATGCAAATCGAAGCCACCGTGCTTGAATAAATAAAGAGAATTCCCTGGGAACGACATGAAAAAAGTGGTTAAGTACGTATTCGACCACGAGCAAAGTGGGGTTCTGTAGTATTTAAGTAAATATAAGTTATTTTTGCAGTTGGTATAGAACATTTTGTACAGAAAACTATGAACTTCTAATAAACCCAAACATACGTCTTAAGTTGGTCGACTATAACCATAAACTAAGAAAGCCTTGTTGCCGTAATAATTTTTCCTTTAAATTAATTGTAAGTCATACTATTTTCAGTACTTTTTGAATTTCCGAGAGTGGTTTAGCTGGTACCGACTAAACTGCTTTTTCAGGAATGGTGAGGGGGTAGAAAACAACCAAAACTAAGTAAAGTGAATAAATAAAAAAAACCGCCACTTAACATGTTGAAGAGGTATCCTGACTTTTTTTATTACAGATTTTATTTTATAACTTTTGGGTCACATATTATACACCATTCTAAATTTCAGTGTTATACTTGTAAAAGCCTATAAGTAAAACGATTGTGACATACCGGCGGAGAGACAGACATACAGATGGGATGGAAAAACTGTAAGGATTCCTAGTTTGACTACGGAACCCTAAAAGATAGTTTTGATACAGATGTAACAGTACCTTCAATAAGGTAATTTTCCTTTGAGAATAGCACAGCTATTATACTTAACTCATTCGTTGTTTGCTCATCTCGATCTCGGTATGACAATTCACTAATAATGAAATATTTAGTTTAGGATTCATTTAACTATTTCATGGCTTATTTTATTTTTGTATTTTAATTTTAATGTAAAAGCACCTTTATATCTGCTATCCATCATTATCATATCAGCTCATAGATGTCCCCACCGAGGGACTCAAGCCTACCCTGAATTAGAGCGATCGGGCTTTAGTCGACAACGCGGGTTGGTAGACTTCACACACAACCTTCGAGTTCCTTCGCAGACGTGTGCAATTTTCCTCACGATATTTTCCTTTACCGTAAGAGCGTCGGATAAACGTACATATATGAAAACAAAATTCTAAAACACATTGGTACGTGGCAGCATTCAAACTACGACCTCCCGGACAGGATGTAGTGGCCCCTGAAGTTACGCCACCGATGCTCTATTTTTCTGTAATAAAAAACGAACACTTAAAACAAGCAATTTCTCATGAATTTAACCCGCCAATTTAATGATTTTCTATCCAACTTAAATCATAATAAGATAAATTAAATTTGAAGCGTCTGTTGAGATTATGATACTTATTCCCTCCGACCCGACTTGCGACTGAGCGTAAGCGCGTCCTATTTCTAACCCTAAATTATTCATAGCCTTCCAGCTTCTGCTAAGTAAGCTGTTGGCGAGCCGGCTTCATCCAGGCTCACTGCAGCGCTATAATTTGACCCTAAGCATTTGAAATTGAAATCTCTGTACAGCGTTTTGAATTTAGAAGTCGGCTCTGTTCTCAGAAAGTTAGATTACGAAAAATTTTACGCTTCTGAAAAGAAAAAGAAAATTGTATGACGAAATACTGGCTGATATTAAAATTCATAGCGACCTCTCTTTTGTTAAGGTTCAGCTTCCCAAAGTTGAAGACAAAACGTACTTGACCTCATGCTGAAGGATTTATAGGTTTATTTAACTTTGTAAGTTCTAAGAATTCATTTCAATTTCGATATTGCAGACTTTATATGAAAATTGATACCAACTTTTGTTCAAAGTTCATCTAAAAGATGGTCGATAACAATGGAACGACTTTATTCTGATAAGAAATGATACGTTGGCTTCAGTATTTATATAATTCGGGTATATTTTCATGAGTTTAAACTTTCCAGTCGTAGTATTTTATTTATTTAATTGCGAAGTAATATTAATAGGATCTATTTAAATTTATAAAGTATATATAAATTAGGGTTCCGTTTAGGGTGACGGGACCCTTGTACTGAGCATACGCTGTCCGTCTGTCTGTCCAACTTTTAAGAGGCTTCATTTTTTGGACCGTGATAGAAAGCCGGATGATTTTTTTCACAGAATATGGGTTATTATGGGGGATGTACTTACAAATAATGAAGAAGCGACCGAGAGCACATTTAAATCGCGCAGTGTGGGCTCTTTAACAAAACATATTCATATGTTAAATACACTCGACAGCAAAGAAAAAGGGTCGGTAACAAAAGTCTCAATAACTTCCACTACTACAACTAGCTTTATGACACAAATACTGTATTAAAGACAATTTATATTGCTTAAATAAAAGTAAAAATAAGTCATAAAAGTTCAAGATTATAAAGTTTATTTTGAATAAAACTAGGTTAAATTAAAATGTTAATATTTCACTATATTTTGAAGTATGTGCAACGGTGACAAATGTGAAATTTTCACGAATTTCAGTATTTTCTATCTTCCACACGAGCTATTAAAACAGCTGTTACACGGTTTGGCATGCTTTCCACCAGATTTCTAAGCCAATGCTATCCGATCTGTATGGGGACGAGCGTTATCTTGCATAAAGATGGTGTTCTCGCCTATGCTTACTAAAAATGGACCAACATACTCATTTAACATTTCATTCGCGTATCTGTCTGCAGTTAAAGTTCGAATTTCGATCACCACCAGTTTGGTGCGGCTTTCAGAAGAAATTCCAACCCAAACGTGTATACAGCCTCCGCCGTGTGACACTTTCTCTTCAATGCAAGCTTGGTTATAGTTACAGCGCTCTACTGGTCTTCTGTACACTTTTTGCTTCCCATCGTGCTTGTATAGCAAAAATCTGGACTCGTCCGAAAGCACAACTGTTGACCAGTCATCGAGAGTCCAATTCATGTGTTCTCTAGCGTAACAAGCCTTGAATTTCGATGCTGCCTTTCGAGTTTTTGACCATTGATGGGTCTGAATGGCTTCAAGTTCACTTCAGCAAGATGCCGCCTCACTATACATGTGCCCGGATTGCTCCCTCCAGCACGTAGAAGATGATTTTTGACTTCAACAGCCGTTTGAAATATATTTCTCAATATTGTTGACACCATATATCGATCCTCCCGCGCTGTCGTGCACCTTGTTCGGACTGTTCCTGGTCTGCGAATATGAAATCCAGTCTCTTCAAATCGCTGGAGCACTCTTTGAACGGTTGATAGCGACACACCAACAGTTATCGCTGTATAACACTGACTGCGCACGTCTTTAAGCATTATCAGAATTCTGGTACACTTTTCAGGGGTTATTGACATGTTTTTAACTTTTTTGCTCAGAATAATGAATTTCTGCACAAGAAATGCCCTATTTCTATGAAAAAGAATAAACAATGAATCCAAATTTCATGTGAAAATTTTGAAAATCGTCTTTATTTTTTATTTATGGTTTTTAATACAATTACCAAAAATAAATATAAAGGTTTTACTCCTTCATTTATTTGTCATGAAATAAACTTTTTGTTTTAAAGTATTGCTCCAATATTTTAAAAGATATCGAATTTTTTATAACCGACCCGTATCTTTGCTATACAGTGTTTTTTTTATTAAAAATTTGAGTGCGTTTGACTGCAACTCACCTGATGGTAAGTGATGATGCAGTCGAGGATGGTACACGCAAACTCAAATAATGCCTATTCACTCTTGCCTTGGAGATCCCCAAATTATAGGAATCGGGAAACACTGACGCAGGTATACAGAAGACACCACTAGATCCGACTGGATGTCGTTAGTTCCTTGACGTATATAAAATTAATCAAGATTCTACTATGGGGGCCTCGTTTAACTTAAGGACACGACGGAGACTTAGTAACAAGGTCCTGTAGACACTCTTGGACTGTAAAGAACCCTAGAAATTTAAAAAGAAATAAATACAAGAAACGTGTTGTAAAGGTTTTTGTTTGTGCTTGCTCTGTCGTAAAAAAAAACTGTTAAGTATACCTACAAGCGTGAAACTAAGTGCGGCTACAGTACTTATCCTAAAGTATAACAACAAATAATAACTATAAATTAAAAAGCCCCTGACAATAATAACATGTATTATGGGAAGTCAGTAATTTATTGGAAAACAGTGTAAAGAAAACCTGCATACTTACTTACAAAATGATAACATAGGATAACATATGTATTATTGTTAATTTTATATTATCACTAATATTCCCGGCGAACTTCGTACCCTACCCTACCCTTCCCTACCCTACCCTACCCTACCCCTACACTACACTACCCTACCCTACCCTACACTACACTACCCTACCCTACCCTACACTGCACTAAACTACACTACCCTACCCTACCCTACATAAGAACCTTCTCCTGACAATAACGAATTCGACAAAAATAGAATTAGCGAAATCGGTCCAGCCAGCATCCAGCGTGATGCCGTGACCAAGGGAAATAGGGATTCAATTTTATATATAGACTAGCTGTCCCAGCGAACTTCGTTCCACCCTACACTACACTACACTGCCCTAACCTACACTACATTACCCTACCCTACCCTACACTACCCTACCCTACACTACCCTACCCTACACTACACTACCCATCTCTACACTACACTATCCTACCCTACACTACACTACCCTAACCTACCCTACATACACTACTCTACACTACACTACCCTACACTACCCTACCCTACACTACACTACCCTAACCTACCCTACAAACACTACTCTACACCACCCTGCCGTAAACTACCCTACACTACCCTACCCTACACTACACTACCCTACCCTACACTACACTACCCTACCCTACACTAACCTACCCTACACTACCCTACCCTACACTACCCTACCCTACACTACCCTACCCTACACTACCCTACCCAACACTACAATACCCTACACTACACTACCCTACCCTACACTACCCTACCTAACACTACACTACCCTAACCTACCCTACATACATTACTCTACACTACCCTACCGTACAACATCCTACACTACACTACACTACCCAACCCTTCACTACACTACCCAACCTACACTACACACATTTTAAACCTTCTCTGGACTTCCACAAATAATTCAATACCAAAATTAGCCAAATCGGTCCAGCCGTTCTAGAGTTTTAGCGAGACTAACGAACAGCAATTCATTTTTATATATATATAAGATATAAGATAAGATAAGATAAGATATAGATTATAAATATTATCTATCTATGTAAGCAAAATGTTCCCCTATTCAGGCATTACGATGCCACAGACAGACACAAAGATACACACGGTAACAACACCAATCTAAAACGCTAAGGGTGAACTGTGAGTCTTACTCGCGCTAAGGGATCTGAACTGATAGAAAAAAAACAGCAATGTATGGAGAGGTGTGGTGATACGTCGCCTTTGGTGTGTCATCGTCAGTCCGATTTGCACTTGGCGGGCTTTTTAAATATGTATGTTTTAGAAGTGGCCGTAGTTCAGTGCGACTTGCATGGTTGGGTCGTTCACTTAAGTTAACTTACTCGAAGCACGGTCATTACCTAGATGGGTTAGACGGTAAGTGCGGATGGTGGCGCATTGGGAGCCGGGTCTTTACTTTCCCTCTTAAATGGTTGAGAGGAGCGATGGCTGACTCTCGCGTTATACTCGTGACCAGGTTCTGTCCGTGTGAACTGGCCTTGTCTTGTCAAAGAAATTCACGACATTCAATGATTTAATGTATAACTTCTCGTTTCATATTTTTCTCATTTTCTAATGACTTAATTTGTTTTTTTATACCAAGGTTTGGATTTTGACTTTATTACCTAATGATTGTTTAACACTACAGTACACGTGCCTGTTTTTTTAGCACGAGTGCTCGCGTGGCCGACTATAGTAGGCCTTATAAAAACATGTTTATTTTATGTTAACGTACGATATGAATAAAATAGTATTTGGTATCAGTTCTTTATTTATTAGTCTTATGTTAAGAACACAGTTTTAGCATTTATTTGCTTTTTAACCTTCAAATGGTGACGTACCGTCAATTTGACGTCGCAACGACAAAAACACTGTATTTCTCAGAAACGGCTTGCTCCCCGCGACCGCGCCCCCTAGTAGCTGCCTCATGTGCAGTTTGGCGTCGGCCGATACACAGCACGGACGTCGCACGCGCACAGTTTAGGTATTAGATGGTACCCGACGTCATTTTGACGTTACGTCACCTTTAGTGTTATGTTTTATTTGTGAGCTGTTGTTGTAAAATTTCATTCAAAATGAATCAAATTATTTTTTGTGTGTAACCAATATGCAAAAATTGATTTTTTTTATTAATTACCTAAGTCTTAATGAGAAAATAAGGCTGGTTGTTATTTTTCTTTTCAGTTTCATTAATTTTATGTCAATAGATCTCATGTCTACCAAAACACAGACCAAAATTCAGTATTAAGTTCAAGTGTATGAATAAAGTTAAGTTTACGTTTAATATGTCAAAAGTGTGTTTTATTTTAGAAACAAACTAACCTACATTTACATAACATCATCTATTTTATTTCCCTTACACTTAATCTACAGTATTTATGGCTTTTTTATTGATACGTCATAATGACGTCACCTCTCCAATACTGTGACTCACATTCACGTCACCAGTTGAAGGTTAAACTAGGAAATAATTAACAAATCAAAAACTTAAGAAAATTAACAAAAATATGGCACTATTGAGGAATTTCTTTCCAAAACTTAAAAAAAACATCTTTTTAGACTTACTATTTCAATATCAAACTGAAACCTAACCTATAAAACAAAGAACACAACATTAGAAATATTTTATAATATTTTATACATATTATCATATTATAGTCACCTACATTTATTTGTTACGCCAGTGCTCGCGCGGACTCCAATGGTAGTCCTGCAGTTTTGGCGCCAAATAGTGGACTCGTCCGTACGCGCTGGAGTCGCACCTGTCACTGACCTTAAGCGTAATTGTCTTTACGAGGAATAGCTTGAGGCACAACGTGTTATCGCGCGAAATAAAAAAAATGCAATCTTATATGTCACCATGGTCTACTATAGTAGGCCACGCGTGTACTCTAGTGTTAATTCTTGATTTTCTACAAATGAAATTATGTAATCACTATTTTACGACTATCAGAAAGAGTGTAATTTGCACCTATTTTGAATAAATATCTTGAATCTTGAATCAGTGGCATTTTCACGTTCGTTTTCGTGCTTCGCAAGGCACGAGAAGCCGTTGGTGACGGTTTCTATCACTAGGTGGCACTCGTTAAACCGTGTCAAAAAGAGGCCTCGGAAAGATGCTTTATAGTGGTGATGCCCTTTAACCTCACTCTACCCTTCCCTACTTTGGGAAGAGACTCGTGCCCCAGCTGTGGGAACGTTTATGAGTTGTTACCGAAAAATACAAATAAGTAGAAAAAAGATAAAAGAAAAGAAATAATTATTTGTGTAACAAGAGGACCAAGTGATATTTTGTTCCGAGGGCGATAGTTTGAATCTCGAGCTTAGCGAAATACAAAATACAAAATACATTTATTGCGTAACCAAAGGTAAAACATAAAATGGTCTTAAAGATAATAAAGAAGTCCTCTATGGCCTACCTTAAAAAGGTGTGCAATGTCATTCTTTAATCTAACACATGAACATTTATTTAATTACTTAGTCTATTTTTATATCATTGTCAAGTAAATATTCGTTAATACTATAATAGCATCTGTTCTTTAAATATAAGTATAATTTTAATTTAAATTGTCTATTGTTTAATTCTTTTATAGAGTCAGGAAGTTTGTTAAATAAATTAGGTCCTAATACAAAAACAGTGTTTCTATAAAATGTCATATTTGAGCGCTGCAACGGGCGCACCTCAATCTTATTCCTTGTGCTCCTTGGATATCTAGTTTCCACAAGTCTAAACTCATTCAGATGTTCTTTAACAAAGATACATGCTTCGTATATAAATAATGATGGTAGGGTTAATATTCCTAATTCTTTAAAATATGGAACACAACTATCTGTTTGTCTAGCTCTAAACATTGCTCTTATACATTTCTTTTGTGTCCTAAATAGAGGTAAGATATGAACTGCTGCTGCATTTCCCCAGTGAAGAATACCATATCGCAGATTTGATGCCACATATGCGTGATATGCACAGAGTGCCGTTTTTTGTGATGTGGTTATAGTTAAATTTCTTAAAACATATACATACCTACTTAATTTAGTGTTCAGGTTTTCAATATGTGTCTTCCATTTTAAATGGCAGTCTAGGGTGACACCTAAAAATCTAATGTTATGTACTTGTTCAATGACTTGTCCATTATAGTGCACTACTAAATCCTTAGGTCGCGATTGTGTTACATAAAATTGCATGTATTTTGTTTTATCTAAGTTTGCTACCAAATGATTGGCTTTTAGCCATTGGACAACATTACTCAATGCATCATTTACACTTGCTGCGTATTCATTGGGGTTTTCGCATTTAATTAATACTGATGAGTCGTCTGCAAATAACACCATCTTTTGTTTTACGCATTCCGGAAGATCGTTTATGTAAATCAAAAATAGAAGAGGGCCTAAGATGCTACCTTGGGGTACACCATTTTTTATAGTTCTTAATTTTGATTTTGCTACATTTACTACATTTTTTTTATCTATGTAGGTTACGTGCGTTACCTGTTGGCGATTAAAAAGATATGATTTTATAAGACCATGGGCAAGACCCCTTATGCCGTAATTATATATTTTATTTAAAAGGATTTCATGAGAAACGAAATCAAATGCCTTTGACATATCCATAAATATTGCACTTATTGGATTTCTCTGATTTATACTTTCAGTTACAGTTTTTAATAAGTCATGTATGGCTAAGTTTGTAGATTTATTCTTTCGAAACCCATATTGTTCATTCTTCAAAATTTCATATTTTTCTAAAAACCTGTAGACAATGTTATAAATTACTCTTTCAAATATTTTGGACAATACTGGTATTAAAGCTATAGGTCGATAATTTTCACAGATTTCTTTATTTCCTTTCTTATAGAATTCAATATTCAATATACGTCGCCCGAGAGTAAAAAATGTGTTGGCCTTGAGTGACACACAATTTTTTTATCACGACCTACGAATATAATAAAAAGAAATAACAATACACATGACCATTTTTTTTTCAACGCGTATTGCCTGAAAAACCTAACCGACTAGTAACTTCTTCATGTATTATGCGTTCCACCTCTTTGGTTAACTTCATATATTAACCAACAAAGAGTCAGTGTTTTTATACGAACTCCTTGCTAACCAATCACAAAAGTGAGTTTATCACCATAGAAAATTTAATGTTAGTTTGTGACATTTTCATTTTTTTTACCTTCAACCTTCACGAACGAGGACCAATCAAGAGAGAAACAAAACTCTCTATAGGGAGCAAAGAATAATTTTGTTCGCACTTATTTTATTATTTTGTTTTACGAAAAGATGTCATCACATCAGCTCATACGTCCCCACTGAGGGGCTCGAGCCTACCCTGAATTAGGGCGATCGGGCCTAAGTCGACCACGCGGGCCCAGTGATCAATTGGTCAACTTCACAACTTTCGAGTTTCTTCGCAGATGTGTGCAGGTTTCCTCAGTATGTTTTCCTTCACCGTAAGAGCATCGGATAAACGTACGCTGAGTCAGATCCTTTTCGCTGAGTCTGCACAGCTCACCTGGCTATAATTATTTAATTTTGTATCTTTTCTACACTCCCTTGTATGGTGAAATTTAAATATTTTATTTATCTTTTGCGAGTTGTGTTGGTTTGTGAATAAAGCATTTTCTATTCTATTCTTTTTCTATTCTTACGTATGAGATCGAAAATACATTGGTACGTGGCAGGACGCAAACCACGACTTCCCGGATAGGAGGTAGCGGCCCCTGCCGTTGCACCAGCGACGCTCTCCCGCCACCGACGCTCTCGAATAGGTGTAATAAAAAATAAAGTCACTTTACTACCTAAACGTATGCTCAAAAATAAACTAAGGACAAACTCTCGTTCCAACTCCTCTATTCAATTAGGCGAGTAAAAAATTAGAAGCACCCCCCCCATGAATCACGGCAACTGCCTCCAGTGTTATTTATTTATGTTAAATAGGCTTAAGCGCCCCTATACGTATGAGATGGGAAACTGGCGCGCCGCCGCCGCCGTGCTAAAAATAGAAATGCTATAGTGTACGTACATTTTTTATTGTTGTGTTTTTTATAATAAAACTAGCTGTCCCGGCGAACTTCGTTCCACCTTACACTACACTACCCTACCCTACACTACCCTATCCTACCCTACACTACCCTACCCTACACTACACAACCCTACCCTACACGACCCTACCATACCCTACACTACCCTACCCTAACTACTCTACACCTCCACTACACTACCCTACCCTACCCTAAAACAAATTATTTTTTGACTGATAGTATTTTTTTTATTCATGAATATCATATTTTAATACTTATTAAGCGTCGGTGGCTCAACCGGTAACGACTCGGTCCATCTAACCAGAGGTACCGGATTCAAATCTGGAGGCAAATGTACCAATGAGTTTTTCAAAAACTTACGTACATACTTACCGATTGCTTTAACGGTGAAGGAAAACATCCTGAGGAAACCTGCACACGCCTGCGAAGAAACTCGAAGGTTGTGTGTGAAGTCGACCAACCCGCACTGGGCCCGCGTGGTCGACTAAGACCTAATCGCCCTGATTCAGGGTAGGCTCGAGCCCCTCGGTGGGGACGTTTATGAGCTGTAATGATGAATACTTATTATCATATTCCGGACGAAGACAAATGCAAAATAACAAAAATCATAAAAATTGGTCCAGCTGTTCTTGTGTTAATGGTGTTACTAACACGACTTTCTTTTATATATATATATATATATACATACTAGCTGTCCCGGCGAACTTCGTACCGCCTTACATTACATTACACTGCCCTGCCCTACCCTACCCTACACTACCCTACACTACACTACAGTACCCTACCCTACACTACCCTACCCTACATACACTACACTACACTACCCTACCCTACACTACTCTACACTACCCTACACTACACTACCCTACCCTACCCTACACTACCCTACCCTACACTACCCTACCCTACCCTATCCTATCTCTCAAGTTGGATCGAACTGCACATGGTGTGCGAATTTTATTATAATCGGTTAAGTGGTTTAGGAGTCCATTGAGGACAAACATTGTGACACGAGATTTATATATATTAAGATTTTCTATCGAATCACACGCGGCCAATTTATGGACATCTGGATTCATAGCCAGTTCCCCATTGCGTTGGAGAATTTTGGTAAGCCCGCTTCCATCTTCGGCAACATCGTCAGTCACTTACCACCAGGTGAGATGTTGTCAAGGGTTTACCAATTGTGAATAAAAAAAAACCACAGAGGAAGGAAGAGATTTCCTGTACTATGGGAACCAGACACTGATATACTGTAACGCGGCAACGCGTTGCTGATATATCGTTCTTCTTTCATTCGATCTATTTCATCTATTTCGCATGCGCTGGCACAAAACAATCCATGTGTCACATTTTGGAAAACAAAGTGTGACACATGTGAATAAAAACCAAAAATCCTTCATCCTTCAATATTTGTCACTGATTCTATAAAAATAAAATAAACTTACACGTTATGTAGGGAAAGAAGATGTTCTTTAAGTTTTATTTTGAAAGAGTTAACAGAGGGGCATTCGCGAATATTCGCGGGTAATTTGTTCTAGAAGTTCGAAGCTTCAACAGTGAACGAGTTGGAGAAGAATTTGGTGTTGCAAAGGGGAACTACCAGAGTTTTGGTGACGCATTTACATCTGGGTGGGTAAGGCACGGGTAGTAGGTGGAAACGGAAGAAGTATTTTGTACATGAGTGTGACGATGTGTAGATTACGACGCTGACGGATAGGGAGTCATTTAAGCCGACAGCGATATTCGGAAATGTGGTCGAACTTTTGCAAGCCAAACACAAACCTAATGTCGAGGTTTTGTAAGCGCTCGAGCTTATTAAGCAGCTTCTCAGTGGCGTCCAAATAACAGTCATACGCTTAATCGAGCAGAGGTAACAGAAGAGTTTGGGCGAGCATTACTATTGTTATACGATGCAAAAAGAACTGGAGTTGCTTAAGGGAGTGCTAAAAAAAATGAATACGCCTGCTGAAGTCATTGATGTGAGTAGACCACGTCAGTTAGAGTCCATGATAAGACCCAAATTTCGGGTCTTCTCACTGAACGGTGTCACAACGCCATCGTAGCATATTTGGACTGATCCAAGCCACCCCTCAAGCGATTGCTGCAGATAATGATAGACTGCTATTTAGAAGGGTTGATCACGAGACCGAAAGATTTAGCTCATTTCTGGACCGCTGCTAGATCAGCATTGATGGAGTTGATAACGACTGAGACCTCAGAACTTACTTAAATGCAAGCCGTTTATAGTAGGCTCGTCTCTTCAAACTAATTTTTTTTCTCTCTGAACCCGCACTGAATTCACAAAAACATGTTTGGAATATTCACACAAACCGACCAGAAATAATGAAAGCCGACCAGCCCGGCCGAACGACTTTGTAAGACTAATTTTGTGAATGCAGTATGGGTGCCTCGGGGAAAGTTGTTCAGTTTCAAGAGTAAAGTCTACCTTTGACTGCTTGCACGCTATTAAAAAAGTGGCCAAGTGCATGTCGAACAAAGCGCAAAGTAGGTTTTAGTAGTCTTTTAAATAAAATTAAAATAAAAGTAGGTAAGCATATCAGCTACGATGCGCGACAGGGGTTTACTCTTTTTTTATCCTACAAGGAGCTCAGCTCCGGCCTCCCATGGAGTACTTGGGGCTTCGTCCTACGTGGATCTCGGCCTCCAGCCTCTCAAGGCGTGCTCCGTGCGTCGTCCTACGCTGATCTCGGCCTCCGGCTTCTCTGGGCGCGCTCCGGCCTTCGCCCTACGCGGAGTTCAGAAAACAGCTTCGCGGTTTAAGGTGTATGGCCATGAAGTCTTAGCATTGCTGACATAAAAGTAAGTGACGTAAAACGTAAATAAATAAAGTAATAAAAACCACGTGAGTAAACAAAGTTATAACTCGATTTCAAAAGTCATCTACGAGTACAAATACGAAGTTATCTTTGCAGTTCGTATTGAACATTTTTTATGGAAAATCTATGTACTTTTACAAATCCAACTTCTCATCTTAAGTTGGTCGACTATTACTCCTAAACTAAGAAAGTCGTACTGTGATTATTTACCTTGTAAATGATTGTGTATATAATTGATGATTATACATGATTACGGAACCCTAAAAATATATAAATTGACAGAATACAAAACAGATTGAAAACAAACCAAAAAGTTTGACTTCGTCACAGGTGCTTACCAGAATACAATTCCAGGACACTGTCAAGTACCTTCGTTATTATTGGTTAATTCGAGCGTTGGCTGACTCTCGCATTATACTCGTGACCGGGTGCTGACCGTGTGAAGTGCCCTACTCTTGTCAAATGCATTAATGACATTCAATGATTTTAATGTATAACTTTTTGTGTCATATTGTTTTTATGTTCTAATGATATAATTTGTTTATATCAATGATTGCATTATGAGGTCGTTAACATATAATTGTTTGTTTTTCACAAATGGCTTGTATTATTATGTAATTACTATTTTATGACTAAAAGAAAGAGTGTAATTTGCATCTTTTTTGAAAAAACATCTTAAAAGCTCGAAATCTACTATTTCAATTTTTTAAAGGTTTTCTGAAAAAGCAGTATTGCTGACAGAGGGATTAACTTGACTAACAAAAATTGTTATTGAATAACAATAATAACACATATCTATTATTTGAAAATTTTAGCTGACTTCCTATCATTTTTCAAAAGATTAAGCCTTTTAATACATACATTACCTAGCACGAAACCGTAAAAAAACACGTCCTTGGAATTTGTACATAAAATATGCGGAATGGATTCTGTGTTTATGTTTGATGTTGGGAACCTAATTCAATTAATATTTTGTTTTAACTTTTAGAGTTTCGTACCCATAGGGTAAAAACGGGACCCTATTACTGAGACTTCGCTGTCCGTCCGTCTGTCACCAGGCTGTATTACATGAACCGTGATAGCTAGACAGTAGAAATTTTCACAGATGATGCATTTCTGTTGCCGCTATAACAACAAATACTAAAAAATAGAATTAAAAAATACTTACCCCTTAAATACAACAAACGTGATTTTTTTTGCTCATTTTTGCTCGATATTGATAACGGCAACAGGTAAACGCTTGAAACCCGTGATTTTTATTGAAATGGTTCGGAACCCTTCATGCGCGAGTCCGATTTGCACTTGGCCAGTTTTTTAATGAATGTATGACGTGTGTTCTCTGAGATTAAAATAACTAAAGTGTAATAAAAATTTTTAGGTGTAAGAATAATCTATACAATTTACTTGAGTTTTACTTAATTTTTCGACATTATCGCGAAAACGTATTTTTTTACATATTAAACTATTCTAGAAGCGTTGCATATTGCATAGCCGTCGCAGCGACAAGCCGCCGGCTAATGGAGCCACCACTCTGGAGTTTTAACGATCTTTACTTAGAGCTAATGTTGCTAACAGAACGCCGTGCCGCTGGAAATGGCTTCGTGCGTGCTTTAAACTCGGCTAAACAGTGCAGCGGGACTAGTGGGAGTGACCTCGACTATACAAGGAAGAAGCTTTTGCGACGAGAACATTACCTGCGCTTAAGAGGCAGATAGTGTTTTGATAAGTTATACACCTGCTGTATTCAATGTTACCTAAGTTCCTCCTTTTATTTAGGTTAATAGTAAATAGAAGAGTTTGAAAAAGTAAAAAAACCGGCTATCAGCGTTTTGGACTACGCATAGTGTACGGTTCCGAGGTCATTCCTACTTCATAACTTAAAAACTTGTTATCAAAACATAACCAATATAATTTTCAAGGCGAGTTCCTACAAAGGCACAGAAACGCCAGAAGGAACACTTGTTAATCATTGAAGGCATATATATATCCTTATAAAAATCATCATCATCATCGTATCAGCCGAAAATCGTCCATTGCTGGACAAAGGCCTCCCCCAAGGATTTCCACGACGACCGGTCCTGCGCTGCCCGCATCCATCGGCTTCCCGCGATCTTCACCAGGTCGTCGGTCCACCGCGTGGGAGGCCTTCCTATGCTACAAAAATACACCTTATAAAAATAAATGTTCTGAGGAAACAATAATTCATTTAAAATGATCTACAACCCCCAATAGGCGGCGCAGTTTAAAAATTACATATATTGTACAGCCACGCTGTACATATTGTACAGCCACGCTGTGTATATTGTACAGCCACGCTGTGCATATTGTACAGCCAAGCTGTGCATATTGTACAGCCACGCTATGCATATTGTACAGCCAAGCTGTGCATATTGTACAGCCACGCTGTGCATATTGAACACCCAAGCTGTGCATATTGTACAGCCACGCTGTGCATATTTTTGTGCGAAGCTTTTGACCATCTAGCGTAGTCGAGCACACAATTTAACAGTAAACATTACGCTTGCTTAGCGGCAAAGAATGTACATAAGTTACAAATAGTTTGTGTTGTACACGAGAGGTACCTACCTTTTTCAGATTTTTCCTAAAAAAAACCTACCCAGTGTAGGTTACGACGAGGACCACCTTTTTTTTAACCGCCTCCGTAGCTCAGAGGCAAAGTTCACTGGCTTTACACAGGAGGTCGCGGGTTCGATTCCCGGCGGGGTCAATTGTAAGATTCGCTTTGGTTGGTGCTAGGGCATTTTCTAAGCCCGCCTGGCTAGCTACCACCATCTTATCTAAGTCTTGTCGCCAAATATCAATGTTGATATCATTGGTGTGTTCCGGCATGAAGATAAGATAGCCAGTTCCCCATTGCGTTGGGGAATCTTGGTAAGCCTACTTCCATCTTCGGCAACATCGTCACTTACCACCAGGTGAGATTTTGTCAAGTGTTTACCAATTTTGAAAAAAAAAGGAAATAGCTATAGAAACAGCTTAAAGAATTGTTGAGGCGAGGAAGTTTCGAACTGCAAAAGTGGTTTTCAAACAACGAAACTTTCATGCAGGAGATTGAGCCAGAAAAGAGAGCCAAATGTGCAAAAGTTGACAGATCCATGTATTTCTGTGCTGATACAAAGGTAGTTCCATGAGCGCTCCACATCTCCTTGCCAAATCCTCTTCTCGATACAAAGCGTCTGAACGCAGCCAAGAACGCTTCGCTTGTCATAATATCACTTACCAGTTCAATATGGATGGCTTTTGTGGCCTTATTAATTGCACGTTATTCACAAAGTTTTATTAAAATTATTATAGCCATTTTGTATAAAAAATAAGATACCACCAGGATTTGTATGGGAGGTACCTCGTTAAAATTTTCCTGAATTAACGTAAAACATGTAGTGGGCCATATAAACTTAATGTAATGTAAAGAGTTTTATTAAAACCAGAGCCATTTCGAAGCCATTTCGAAGTAAAAAAAGTGTTAAATAATAAGTACCTAACAATAAGTGTTTTTACTTTCGAGCGACGAAGGAGTGATGGCAAAAAAATCCAAGTTGAGATTTTGACGGGGATCAATTCTGTTACAGTAATAGAGTCTAAAAAATGTGTGTGTATGTGTGCGCGTCTGTCCGATGCTCTAGTTAACAAACTACTAAACGGATTTGGGTATTTTTTTACGGCAACTGTATTTTTATATCTCCAACCGCTTTTTTCAAATTTCTACTGTCTTTTTTTAAGGTCACCGCCATAGTGAAAACTCACTGATTATTTTAAAAGGTGCTCATAAATGGCCTCGGAAAATCACTATCACTTCACATGACCTACAGCATGCAGTAGTTTTTTTATTTTAAAAATCGTAATAAAGTACCTCCCATACAAACTCCGGTAGTTTGTTACTTTTCTCAAAAATGACTTTATTAATTTTAATAAGTCTTTGTTAATAACTAGGACATAATAGAAACTATAGCACTGAGTAGTTAATTATTCTACAAATAATCCGGGTAAGGTGCCTTCTATACATTCCGAATTGTTTGTAAATTATTCATCAAGGCTACTACACTACTCTTTGTTATTCAGTAAATGCAATGTTTATTGTTGATAAGCCCGACCGTGAAGCAACGCAAGGGAGTATCCACAGCGTGGCTGTACAAGAGAATATGCACAGCGTGGCTGTAAAAGAGAGTATGCACAGCGTGGCTGTACAAGAGAGTATGCACAGCGTGGCTGTACAAGAGAGTATCCACAGCGTGGCTGTACAAGAGAATATGCACAGCGTGGCTGTACAAGAGAATATGCACAGCGTGGCTGTACAAGAGAGTATGCACAGCGTGGCCGTACAAGATAGTATAAACAGCGTGGCTGTTCAATTTACTTTACTACAGTAGCAGCCCTGAACAATCAAGTTTAGTACAATTTTAAGAAAACTGCTGCAAATATTTCAAAAATATTTCCTAAAGCCTAAATTGTATCCTAATCCGTCCAGAACACCAAACGGACACATACATACACACACGCAC
The DNA here is from genome assembly GCA_947284805.1 of Coleophora flavipennella. Taxonomy (NCBI): domain Eukaryota; kingdom Metazoa; phylum Arthropoda; class Insecta; order Lepidoptera; family Coleophoridae; genus Coleophora; species Coleophora flavipennella. The sequence goes on from OX369275.1 coordinate 1,024,713, forward strand.
ATAATTTTATAGTTTTTAGGGTTCCGTAGCCAAAGGGTGCCATCGGAACCCTATTCCTAAGCCCCCGCTGTCCGCCCGTCTGTCTGTCCGCTGACTATAATAGGTAGACAGTTAAAATTTTTATAGAGTATGTATTCCTATATTGCCGCTATAACAACATCTTATTAAAATTTAATTTAATTGAAAAAATAAAAAATAATTTTATTATATATTTATTTGTTATATTTTAATTTTCGACATTTTGTATTATTTTTAAATAGTGATTACGTTTGACGAATTCAGTATGTATTTGTAATATATTAATTAGTTAATATTCATATTAAAAATAAAAGGGTATATACAAAAATCGTGACTTCCGTTTGTTATGTCTGTCTGTCAGCGAGCTGTATTTCATGAACTGTTAAAGGTAGACAGATGAAATTTCCAAGATTTTATTGCCGCTATAACAAAAAAATATCAACAAATAATAAAAAAAGATACAAGAAACCCTTCGTGTGCGACTTGCACTTAGATTTTTTGGATTTCACTATTAGTGTAAGACAATGAACTCCCTCTAAAATCTCAAGTTAGATTTTTGCCATAACAGTATGTTCTTTCTCCTTGGTTGCTCGCAAGTAAAAACAGTTCAATTCTATAACAATTCAAAAAAATCTTACTCAACACACCAATACTGGGGGTAGATCAAAACTCCAACTTACCTGTAAAAAGAATAAAGAAAATGAACAATTTACACCACAAACATTAAATCTTATGAAAACTATTTCAAAAACTTTCATTATAAGTTAGTAGGTACTCATTAAAACTTTTCCACTCGGAGCGAATGTCAAAGACACGAAGGAAAGTAATGTGAACCCTAAAACATTTGGTGTTCCGTGGCAGATAGGCGAACTTCGATTAGCAGTAGGAGCCCCTGCGGAGTTCGCGAATTAACTTACTTGTTTTCTTAGCAATACTCCTACGAGCATTGGTAATTATGTTTTAGAAGACGGGGTAAATGCTTTTTTTTCAAACCATTGGCTTGTTATGGAAAAAAGTTTTGAATTCAATTCGTCTTTAACATCGATAGGTTGCTATAGAAAGTTTTTCAAAAACTAATGGAAATCATTCTGTGAATAATTTGTAACCCAGAGAGGGTCTATCCAAAGGATAGACGGTGGTTGCCTGGTGTTGCACTTAGCATCACCCGCGGTCACGTGGAGGGCATTTAGATTCATTCATTGCATTTGTAACCCTAACTGAAATTGTGTACTTTATCCAAATTTAGAGATGTAACCTGTCACTTGTAACCCACCGAATTTTTAATTTAAATGTAAAATTACTGGTAATAATGAGAATATTACTGGCTTGTGGTATCAATTTTTTGCTTGGCTCGTTTGAATATTAATTTGTATAGAAAAGTTAATTTTCCGACAAAAAAGCGATTCAAGAGATTAAAATACTTTTAAGAAATAAAAGCAAAACTGAAGTTCAAATACGAGTAAGCCTTCCCAAATTCTGTTCTAAACTCCTCGTCCCGTGTTTCCATTCATATCCCGAAAGTGTTAATCTGAGATCTTCACCATCTGCATGTAAACTCCGCGCGGATCCAATAAGTAGTTGCGGAGTTTCGAGGCTCCGAGCAAGGCGGATTCTGCGTAATTCCGTCCCCTGGGGACCGCCGGCGCCGCCCAAGCCGCCCACGCCGAAAACTAACTTTGCATTCACCCGACGTACATTTTAAACCTGATAGAGAGGTATAAATTTGATATTTGCATTTTTCTTTTAATAAATTTTAAAGATAATTGGATACCTACCAGATGCAAACAAAAAAAAATACAAAAAATTGTATTTACGAAGTTATCTTATCTAATAAATACAAGTTAACTGAGTCTCGTGGCGGTCAAAACTACATACACATAAAACGAATTTAACAAGTGGCGGCCGAGCAACTTAACAGAAACTAACTTAGTAACTGGACAATTCAAGTGTTTTATTTGTACTTCGAGAAAATTATGATAGAGTTTTAAAATGATCGAAAAAATATGAATATATCTGACCACGGTTATTGATATATTTTATTTGCAATACAATTACGTTGTTTAGAAAAGTGCACCTTTTGTACGTCTAAAAAAATGTAGTACTTAAATATTAAAATACTAGCTTTGGCCCGCGACTTTATCCGCGTGGACATCGTTTATATGACTGCCTTTGAGGGTGAGTTTAGTGCGCAGTTCGCGAGCGTGGACATGAGTTTTCTCCAGCTCCTTCAGGAACTATATCGGGCTATTCTGATTAGCAGTCTGTCACTTCCCGCCCTCTGAACCAATTGTATAAAAAATACTTCAATCCGTTGCTTCGTTGCGACGCCGATGTGCGCGAGCGTGGAAATTTGTTTCCCCATATCCCTAGGGAACTATGTCAGGATATGCTTATAAGTAAATTATGTCATTTTTCACCCTCTCAACCATATCTATGCAAAAAATACAACAATCCATTGTGCCATTGCGATGTTAATAATTTCTTTAACCAAAAAAGAGTATTTTTTCAGTTCCCTCAGGAAATTCATCGGACTATGTTATTTTCACGGGATAAAAAGTAGCGTGTGTCTTTCCTAGTAACATCATCATATAAGCTCATATACATCCCCATCGAGGAGCTCGAGCCTACTCTGAACTTGGGCAATCGGGCCTTAGTCGACCACGCGGGCCCAGTGCGGGTTGGTCGACTTCACACACAACCTGCGAGTTTCTCCGCAGGCGTGTGCAGGTTTCCTCACGATGTTTTCCTTCATCGTAAGAGCGCCGGATAAACGTACATATGAAATATAAATTACAAATCACATTGGTACGTGGCAGGATTCGAACCACGACCTCCCGGACAGGAGGCGGCAGCCCTAGCCGTTACGTTTGGTCAAGGTGTTGAAGCATGAAAAGGTAACAAACAAACACGTTTTTACATTTATAATAGTAAGGATTTTACTAACCCAACTGAATGATACTTGGTATTGCATCGAATTTGTTCCAATTATTGGCGTTACTGTAAATCTAATCTGAAATTTTTAATCAGGGTCAACGACTTGATTCACCAACAACCGATGACGCAGACGCCAATTTCCGTGGCACCGGTGACGCTTAAGGACCTTGAGGCATTAAAATTGAAGTTTCAGCGTTTTATAATCGCCCTATCTCGACGGTGGAATTTTTAATGACACCCCTGATGCAAATGGAGCGACTCTCGAGGAGGCTTTTAAAAGTATACCCACTGAATAAGGAGAAGGTAGAATTTTAAATCTTATCATATTTTCAGTGGAGTAAGGGTCTGCGAAAAATGTTTACTTAAGTGTTTATCTTATCAACTTTCACAGAAGTGCAAAAGTTTCTCGAATATGTAAAACAAAAGAAAATTTCAAATTTCTGGAACCCAATTACAAAGGGTGATTAAAAATTTGACGTGATCTTTGTAATGGGATAAATCACATCTAATTTGCAAAATATACTAAACTAGGGGTTGCATTTACACGGTTTTACATACTGCTCGACAACGTTAGAGTTAAAGAATATCCCACCAAAAACATCCTGTAAAAACTAGCCAAGTCTCGATTGAGCTGCTTGTTTTTCTATAAAAAGTAATGAAATCTCTGAGCAAAGCCAAGCCCAGTATAGGGTTCTTTACTGCGATTTCTTTATTATTATGGTTAGATTTTATGTGACCTGCCGTTGAACATTCTTTATGCATATTTACTCCTTGAGACATCCAAGTCAACGGCCAAGTCACTTAAAATCTAACCATAATAATAAAGAAATCGCAGTAAAGAACCCTATACTAGGCTTGGCTTTGCTTAGAGATTTCATTACTTTTTATAGAAAAACAAGCAGCTCAATCGAGACTTGGCTAGTTTTTACAGGATTTTTTTGGTGGGATTTCACTTATTTTTGTAGAAAACTACATTGATTCATGAACTCCTCCTTAAAAACTAGTAAATCAAGGAGTTCGGTCCTGCGACTGCATAAATAACTTTGTAATCCTATATATTTTATATGGGATTACAAAGTTATTTATGTAGTTTGTGTAACTAGAAAACTGGACCGAAATTGCAAAATGTTTGAGTTTTTCCTTGCTTTATACACTAAAGACTAATTTTATTCTAAATTTGAATCTTCTATGTCGGCTAGAAGTGCCTTAGAATTTTGATGATCTGTCAGTCAGTGAGTGACAAATTAGGAAACTTTGACTAGTTATAATTCTTAAAGTACTGGTTCAAATTGAATGAAATTTGGAATATACCGTGCTTATATGATGCCTGCTTGCGTACAGAAAATTCAGGCTTCTAGGTTTATCTACAACGAAGTTGTGGGGGGGTCGAAAATGGCCTGAACTGCTTCGAGAAAAGGATGGTACGGCCGTGCCGCTTTTTTTTCTCGACTTGGCGGGGGCACTGCCGTGCCCCCAGATTCACTAAGTGTTTTTAACTTTGAAGCGCTTTCATTAAAAAAAATATATGGAACTTATTCTGCAAATAGTTTTGAAAACTTTCACGTCTCTTCAGCTATTCAAAAAGGTATAACATCTACGATGTCTAAATCTTAAAAATAATGTTACTTTAATAAGCCCAAGTGGCAGTACAACATAACGTAACTTCGATACAAAAGAATCCGGTTTTCTACCTGGCACCTTCAAACAATGAATCAAACAACAAAAAATCAACATACACACATACATACATCATTGAGGGAGGAGTTACCCTCTTTGATGGAAGACATGCCTATTGCATTAAGACAAAACATGTTCTTTCAACATGATGGCTGCCCAGCGCACTGCAGAAGAAGTGTTCGAGCTTGGTTGGATGAGAATTACCCAAACCAATGGAGTGGAAGAGGCGGACCCATAGCATGGCCGGCGAGAAGCCCCGATTTAACGCCGATGGATTTTTATGTGTGGGGTCACATGAAAAGTGTAGTTTACGACCAAATGACGCCGATCGCAAATGTCGATATTTTAGACAAAAGATTATTGATGCGGTTGAGATAATGAGGCAGTACCTGCAAAATTCTGTCGTTAAAAGTAATTTAACAAAGAGAATGAGGACTTGTGTAAGAAATCCCGGCGGCCGATTTGAACATGAACTATAAAAATAAATGCTATTTCTTTTTTTGTTTTATTTACGTATTTTAGCAATTTTTACCTCAATCTAAAAATGTACCCTCTGCTACCTTAACTGTTATTTGGTCAATGTTTTGCCTGTTGAATAGCAAGTGTTATACCTTTTTGAATAGCTAAAGAAACGTAGAAGTTTTTTTAATTATTTTCAGAATAAGTTCCATATTTTTTTTTATGAAAGCGTTTCTAAGTTAAAAACACTTTGTGAAAACTCTTTAATTGTAATCGTTATCGAGCAGTATTTTTAAGCTGTTCGTAGTAGGTTCAGTTTTTGTTAATCACTTTTATTAATTGACATGCCTGTATATACATCAAAAACACGGATCCTAGGAGCTCTTATCCCAAAAAAATGCCTAGCCAAAAACTTGAGCATTTTTAAAAAAAATCTTTAAAATTAAATATCTCCAAAACGGTTAAGTTTCGGACACCATTAGAGAATGAAATCCATGAGAAATCACCTGAATAATAACGTCCTCTAATATTCTTTACTACTGTCCCTGTAACCCTGTATATAGCTTTAAGTGCTTTTGACTCTACTATATTGGTTACAATGGTAAAAAGTTAAAACTGGACTTATATAGAGCAACAATTTTCAGGATAAGCTTCCCTTGGCAAACTTTTTAAATATACTAAGTATCAATCATCTGGCTTTTATTCTTTTAGATTTATTAACATCTGAAATACCTCGATTTCATGACTCACTCATAATTGAATATTTCTTTGGTTCGAAACCCCTAAAAATCCTCTAGATCTATATGCTCTATGAGATTAAGCTTCACAAGCGAAATATGTTTTTTCAATTCGATATAAAAATCCGAAAGAGTGATACAAAATCGGATCACACAATCACTAGGTTTTCAATAACCGCACGCAATACAGATGAAAAACACGACCAATAATCCTTTAGCAAAATATAGGCCACGGCAATGATAGAAAGCAAACCAACATGTTGTGAATTTCGGATGATTGTTTTAAATACACGCTCCAGAAAACTTAAACTGTAGTAAATTACTATCCAGGTATAAAGCTATTACGGCCGTCATATTGCAAGGACAAGGCGATTGCTATTTTGGTTAAGATTTGTGTAGTATTTTTTTCCATTTGCGAGGAAACAATAAACAAATTAATTTAAGAATCATTAATGTTTAACTGATATATTCAGTAATATTGCATTTTTTTCAGGAGGCACACGATGCACACGGAGGCGGGAGGAGCGCGAGGCGCGAGGCGCAACACCGGGCACAGCGGTCAATATTTGTACATTTTTCGTATTGCACATTATGTTTTTGTTAGTTTTTTGCGTACCGAAATTTCATTATCCCACCAAAAATATTTTATGAAAAATTGGCCAAGACTCACACGTTCTTAATGTTAAAAAGTTATGAGATCTCTAGTAGAGCGAAGTCCCTACCTAAGCTCCGATTTGTGTTGCGCATCCTAGCCCACGGGGTCTGTCCCAAGTTCAGAGTATATACCTTCAAGTGCTTTTAAGTCTTCCACATTTATGACAATAAATAACAAAACTCTACCAATAAGACCTGACTCTTTAAACTCTACGTTGGTTAAAAGGTATGGCTTGACCGTTTCGTGATTGTTGCACAAGATATTATGTCACGCAGTAGTTCCACGATTATTACACGGCCAAGACACGATCAGATCTTATAGGTAGAGTTTTTGTTATAAATAAAGTAGAGTCAAGAGCACTAAAAGATACATACTCAAGACTTGGGACAGGCCCCATGGTCTATGATGAGCAGCACAAATAAAAAAATCTTATAACTTTTTACATTGAAAGCGTTATAAACTTGTAAGTGTTGGAAAACAATTTGACATGAAATGTTTTTGGTGGGATTTCATTTCTTTATGGAAGGCGGCCTTGAATTTTTTATGTTTTGGGCTCTATTCATTGACGTATTTCAGATTACAATAAATCTAAAACCACATAAGCTACATAACGGATACTTATCTGAAGCTATAAAGGTTCTAAATGTACAATTTGTACAGATATGCACAAAGTTACCTTAACACTCCGTCACCCGCGCCCGTATGTAAGTAGAACACTTTTAATCTTAGGGTTAATAAGGGAAAGTTCCATAAATTAGATAATACGTTTGTCATACTGCGAAAGGCTTTATTAGGAAACTGAATCAGACAAAACAATTTAAATTTAAACATATTAGGATTAAAAATCAGACTCCTTGAAAAACTTACAACAATTTGGCAAAATTTTATCTCTTATTTTCCAATGCCCATTTTCTATAGTAACTTGTGTCTTACAACACCATTTCATAATTTTTCGTGCAGTGAGGAAATAGAAGAACCTGATAGTCTGGACAAATCCACTATGGGAAATATCATCGTCAGATTTTATATCTGGAGCTTGAATTTTTTCGAGAAAAATGACATGCAAGTGACCGCGCGTTCTACTATTGTAGAAATTCACTTTTAGCACGAGATTTCCCTGGCGTGCGACCGCGTTGATCGCCGCAAGGGCACTAATTATATTCATAAGTTATTAATAGAGGAATACTATGAGTGTGTGCGTAAGTAACCATCAATTTGTGCTCAAATTCCACGAAATGGCAGAACGTGCGACTACTGGAGTGTTAACGTAGTCACTGCTTTCATTCAAAAAGTCAGAAAAGGAATAAAACACACTCCTCCACGAGGCTCTCATGACATTAGACTCTACTTTATCAGTAGGAACCAGTAATACGTGATCCAGCGGTCGCCGCGACACCGCGCCTATCTGTTTCGGGCTAAATGGAGGGCAAAAAACGGGCGGTGCCGCTAGAATGCACACTTTGCGGCTAGATTGGAGCAGGGGCGGTCTTGGTCGAATACGGATTAGAAGAAAAATACAAAGCTTTGGAGAGGTAACGGCAGGATATGTCATTTATTCGATTTATGCGATGGCGAACGTATGAATCTAAGTTTGTCTGTCTTTTGATAATATGCTCGATGATAAGAAGAAGTAGCTTCTTAGCGTGGTTTTAGAGTAGTAAGAGTCGTGGGGATTACGCCAATATCTTCTTAGAGTGGTTTTAGAGTAGTAAGAGTCGTGGGGATTACGCCAATATATTCTTAGGGTGGTTTTAGAGTAGTAACACTCCTGGGGATTACGCCAATATCTTCTTAGGGTGGTTTTAGAGTAGTAACACTCGTGGGGATTACGCCAATATCTTCTAGAGTTGTTTTAGAGTAGTAAGAGTCGTGGGGATTACGCCAATATCTTCTTAGAGTGGTTTTAGAGTAGTAACACTCGTGGGGATTACGCCAATATCTTCTTAGATTGGTTTTAAAGTAAAAAGAGTCGTGGGGATTACGCCAATATCTTCTTAGAGTGGTTTTAAGTGGGGGTTATGCCAAACGTAACGAAACCTGCACGACTCAAAAACGACCTTAAAGTAAATAAATGAAGATTTTTATTTCACGTATCAAATAGAGTCCAAATTTTGTATTACAACCTTCAATCTGTATAATTAGTAGATGTAATCTAAAATTAGATAAATAGAATAATGTATCTTTTTATTTATTGCGTGTGACGTGTAAATGTGGCTTTAAAGCCATTTTTTCCTTATGATAAGTATCTATTGTTATTTTATTAATATTAATCTTTTTCTGGAGATAAAAAAAAGTTATGTGTTAGGTACCTAACTCCATATCTCAAGGTGTTTCCAAACTCCATTTTAGGATGTCGTTAAGCTTAGTAAATAATTATCTGTGGCGAAAAAAAAACAAATTCATTATGTTGATCTTGTTTAACAAACAACCAAAAAAAAAAGAAAGTGTGTGGTTTTATGAAACCACGGTAAAAGTGAAACTTTACAGAGGACGAAACGATCATGGCTGCTTTTGCAACGGTACAGAGGACGAAACGTTCATACCGTCAGACGAAAGCGACCGTCACGCGACATGCAACACAGACGAAAAAATTAGAGACGATGTAATAAAAGTTTCACTTTAAAATGTTTTTTATCGACTGAAGTAATCACGTGACCCCAATGCCTCCCTGCAATCTGAACACTCGGCCGGGTCGGGGGGGACACAGCTAAATTGGACCCGCGCGTCCGCGGTGGGGGGGGGGGGGGAGGGCGGGGGGCTGGGGTTCAGCTACAGCTTATACCCCTCGACCACTCCACTTCTTATTGCTTCCCCGATGTATTCCATTTTCAAACGGTCATTATATATCTTCTTCAGTTTCAATACTGAGTTTCAAGACCAAATTTCCTTGATTCTAATCTTTCTATTTTAACCACCTCCGTAGCCCAGAGGCAAAGTTCACTGGCTTTACACAGGAAGTCGCGGGTTCGATTCCCGGCGGGGTCAATTGTAAGACTCGGTTTGGTTGGTGGGAGGGCATTTTCTAAGCCTACCTGGCCAGCTACCACCATTTTATCTAAGTCTTGTCCTCAAATATCAATGTTGATATCATTGGTGTGTTCCGGCAAGAAGATAAGATAGCCAGTTCCCCATTGCGTTGGGGAATCTTAGTAAGCCCGCTTCCATCTTCGGCAACATCGTCACTTATTACCATCAGGTGAGATGTTGTCAAGGGTTTACCAATTGTGAATAAAAAAAATACATTTTACAAGTCTTGTTTTTTTAGCTTTTTTTTAATTTCGTTTCATTAGAGAAATATTTCAAGGAATTTTCTAAAAATAACATCTTGCAACTTATTTACAAATTACAACTACAAAACAGTCTAGAATTTTCTGGACGAGCATCAATCCCAGTTTAAGAGTTTCAAGCAACATAAATTTCAGTTATAAAACGTTTTTCACTATATTTATTTGCCGGTTAGCACTGCGGCGAGGAGTTTTCATGAGCGCCGAGTTAAAAGCCAGGCCCTATTTATCTCTATACCGCGAACCATTCCGATGCTTCTACACCGATACACCACTATACGACTAGACTACAGCTAGACTAATGTATCGGATATAAAATACCTCTTGAAAACTCTAGAAACATCAACTGTAAATATATTGTATTTTTATTAATATACCTTTTGCATTTGTGGTTGATTGAGTTTAGGCCGGTGTAACAGAAGGCCAAATTATTATAACATCAAGTAGTATTTTAGTTTTGAATGTATTAAGTATATTGAGAATTATAGGAGATATAAATCGATACGTCGAAGCAATTTAGAGTACGTACTTGTAAGTTTTGTGAAATTATTGGTGCATTGGCCTTCCTCCAATTCGAAATTGGGACCTCTAGTTCAGGCTGCAGTCTAGCTTTTTGTAGGTATTTTCATTTAAAGCTTTTTGCTCATTGGAAACAGATTAAACGAATAGAAGTAACTATGTAAAGCAATATTAAGAATAAGTCCAATCATAACAAGAACATATGAATGAGTTTAAGACGATCAGTTTACAGCAACTCAAATTAGAGTCAACTTTACAATTCTTTTTCAGTATACGAGTATAGGTACTTTGAGGTTATTGAAATTATATAACGATTGAACATTATTACACAATACTTCAAGTTTCAAAGGATTTTCGTTTTATTCAAATATTTTATAATTTATTACTTAATCAAAGACGGACAGGCTTATAATCATTAAAAGAGTATTTTTTTTGTATGTTTATGAATTTTTTTTCGTCATTATTGTATAAAGGTTGAAAAATTTATCCACGCAAAAAGGAGAATAGGTATGGGTTTATACGAGATTTTTTTTTTATTTTCTATTTCATGTATTTCTACTTACTTACCCGAGAAACAGTCTAATTAGAAATCGTTCTGTTTGAAGGTAAGTTGCAGCCTTGTGTATTACAATATCAAACTCTAATCTCTATCATTTGTATATAGGAATAGCTCCGGTAGAATTATAATTCTTCTTAATTCTACTTTATCGGGCTCAAACATGCGTGAAAAATAAGACGATTTTCTGTAAATGTATATGTTCGGTGAACATCATTAAGCTCGATCGCTCTATCAATTTGGTTTTAACGAAAATTTAAGAAACTAACTAAAGAAAGGGAATTGAACCACTCTATAAGTTACACTTCATCATTATCTAAATCTGAACAATAGCCAAATATTCCTAATTCTTATCTTCTACTATTTATGAACCTTTAGTTCCCATCCAGTTTTTTCTTACTTATGGTCTGGTACAATTAACCGTGCTATCCAAGGGATAGACGACGGTTACCTGGTGTTGCACTTAGCATCACCCGCGGTCATGCGTAGGGAATTTAGATTTACACCTACTGACGTGTGCAACGTGACCATCATAAACATCTCTAATCAGGTGTGCAGGTTTCCTCACGATGTTTTCCTTCACCGTTTAAGCAATCGGTTAGTATTTAAAGCATTGTATAAAATATTGGTACATTTGCCGTCCGGATTTGAACCCGACACCTCTGCACTGTACCACAACTAATTATGTACTAATAATTTCACAACTTAGCGGTCCCTCTACGCAACGACTCCTAGATAAAAATATAACTTATATTAAATTGAACGGGCCAAGACATATTATTTTCTACGTCGGTGATTTTTTAAAATTTTTAACACATTCCAAGTATGTACATCGTTGATATATAAAGTGAAGTAAAACAAAGTTAGAAGTTATAAATATTGTGTTGCTGTGTTTCCCATACAATATGCCGAATGCAGTTCTGTATGAGAGAGAGATGCGAGTTGTCTAAGTTTTTTCTGGTAGGGTTCCTTAACAGATAACGGGACCCAATCACCGCTACGCTGTCCGTCTGTCTGTCTTTTAAAAGGATGTATATTTTGAGCCGTAACAGGTAGCCGTTTGAAATTTACACAGTTTCCCGGGTAAAAAGTAAAAGCCTATGTCTTATTCCAGGACCTAACCTATTTGTGTGCCAAGTTTCATCCCGATCCGTCCAATGGTTAAAGCGTGAAAGAGTAACAAACATCCATACATACAAACTTTCACTATTATAATATTAGTAGGATAGTAGGATATATAAGAAGGACGTATATAAGAAAGATGTTTTTCAATGATTTTTTTTGTTTTTGCTAGAACTAAAAAACGGTAGTTCATAAAACTATGAGACTTCGTTTGACTATAGTACATATTCTCAGATGAAACAAAATAATAATAAATAGAAGTGGCCAACTTTACACGCTCTAAGCAGACGAAACTAAGTGAAAAAACTCTTCCTCTCGCTAATTGTTGTATTTGTGTAGAGAGGTATGGTAAGAAACCCTGGGCAAAGTATATATATATTGGTACTAACATACAGTATGGACACTCCCTGCCGCTATCTAGATTGCGACCTCACCCCCTTCGTCACCCAGATTGAATCAGATTGGTTACAGTTTGGTTGTCGAACGTATAGGATTTCTCCGCCATTTTGTTTGTTCCGTCATTCCTTGTTTGAAATGTCATTTCTGGCCCGTTGTATGAAGTGTCCAGGGTGTGCCCTGGGTGCGCGAGTCCGACTCGGACTTGGCCAATTTTAGTAACTAATCTAAATTTTACTAAACTCAAATGCAATTACTAAACTTTATTTTCACCATGTATATACGGTGTGTATATTAAAGTAACCGCTGTAGGCATTTAGCTGATTGATTCAGGCCTCCCCGGCCGTGTTTTATGGCCCGGAGCCTTCGATCGTGGGAAGTGGCCGGCCGTTTTTACGGCCACCTTCAGGTACTAAGCGAGCTGTTTAGAGATGCTTTTACAACGTCGGTACTAAAAAGTTTGGTACTGCAAGATTATACAGGTACTTTCATTGGGTGTCTACGTGGTGGAGAGGGGTGAAAGGGGATTAAAGTGTTCATGTCCGCTCAAACCGCCTCCGTGGCGTAATGGTTAGTCTATTCGCTTCACACTAGGAGGTCGCGGGTTCGATTCCTGGTGGGGTCACTTGTAAGACTCGGTTTGCTTGGTGGTAGGGCATTTTCTTAGCCCGCCTGGCTGGCTACCACCATCTTATCTAAGTCTTGCCGCCAAACATCTGTATTAACAACATTGACGTGTTCCGGCTTAAAGATAAGATAGCCAGTTCTCCGTTCGCTTGGGGAATCTTGGTAATCCTGCTTCCATCTTCGGCAACATCGTCACTTACCATCAGGTGAGATGATGCCAAGGGCTAACCAATTGTGAATTTAAAAAAAATTTGATTATCTAAACCTAAAGTCCGTGAACAAATAGGAAGTCAAAGCGGCTTTCTTACACGCACGATATGATTATAATATGATGATCTCTAAATGTAGGAATTCAGACAAATATTTGATTACACATTTAGGGTCGAAATTTATACATTTTCACAGCGTCGCGTCTTTTACAGAAATGTAATGTAATAAGTAATATCGGGCGCACAGTGCACCAAACAGATGGAGCACAGAATTCTTGAGATAGTCAAATAAGCAAAATAAATAAAATACATCAACTTGGTAAGTAAGATATAAATTTTGAAATATCTTATATCGGTAAAATTCAGGAAGCGGGAAGCACTAGAGTATCCAGTTTAATATATCACCGAAGCTGAAACTAATAAAATAAAAACAAAATTTGCCTTATCCTCCCCGAGCTGCGCTAGACGTCAATAAAAATTTAAAGTAAACATCATAACCGCAGGATATCCATAAAAGTGACGTGAAATATCATCGCACCCGCTCTACCACCACGACGTCGATAGGTCGTATCGACTGAAACCACCAATATTGCTAGCCGTAAACCAAAGCTTCTTAAAATTAATGAACAGTGCATATCTAAAGATTTCTTTTTTATTTGTGAAAACTTAAAGGAACCATGTCTGAACATACATAATACTTATATAGCACCTTCTTTGTGCAAGTGGGACTTCAAGGAAATTTTAGTCATCGTTTTTTTTCTTAGAACAGAGTTAGCGTTGAATTTTTAAAGATTTATTGAGGAGTTTTATAATTATCTAGATTGAAATACTCATGTAGATACACGTTAAACTACCGACTTCCATTGCTACAACTTCGAATAATTTAGCTTTAGTATTTTTGGTTTTTGTGATTTTTTACTAAAGTGCTACACCGATTTTGATAAAATTTATATGGGACCACACGGAAAGCACTAGATTTCAAATAAAAAAAGAATCATCAATATCGGTACACCCAGTCAAAAGTTCTGAGATAACACACATAAAAAAAAATCAGTCGAATTGAGAACCTCCTCCTTTTTGGAAGTCGCTTGAGAATTTGTAGTTCCTCCGCTAGTATTCAACCTTCTTATCACTGTCGAGCACTCAACTTGGCACCGTCTTCATTAGACTGATCCCTGTAGGTATTGGCGCGTTATTGTATGCAAATGCGCCAGAGTGGCCAGCCTTGGCACCATCACCGACCGTCACCACTCACCGCTCGCCACTCGCAACCGGCCTATAATCAATTTGCGAATTACCTGCCGAAAGGTTTAGCCTAAAAGCTTTTACTTGTAAGCCGCTTGTTAACATTTACATGGGATGTACGGTACGAGGTGGATTTGGTGGTTTTCTTTGGACGGTTTTTTTTTGTTCGTGTACGTGGTGAGTAGTTTCTTTTCAAGTATCTAATTTTTCTTAAAAATGCTTGGTAATTTGAGCATTATTTTGACAACCATCTTCGAGATAAATCGAAATTAATGTACTGGCCAAATACATGCGAGCAGCGGCCGGCAAAAGTTGTATGTAAATCCATATGTCGTGTTTAAGCAGCCAAATAAATTACTACGTAAACTCATAACTATAGTGTAATTCAAAATGGAACATGGCAGCCCAGGAGGTAACTTATCAAAGGTTTTATTTAAATTTTGAAAGAGCTTGCAAATAGAAAGCTTATTATTGAAAAAAAAAACGAATGAACACTTTGGCTCGTTCAACAAATGTATTTTTAAATATAACTTCTGGCTAGGTACAAATTAGTTTTTACTTCCGCGCATTATTTGAGAAAAGTACTATACAAGCCTTGGCCACAACTTGGCATTGATGGACTTACGTACGTGTGCCTCGGCCGCCTCGACCCACATTTACACGTTCGTCCATCAATGCCTCTTTTGCTGGCCGCTGCAGTAATGTACTCTAAATTTTAGCTGTAAGTAGCTAGTAGTCATAGAATCTTTTATTTTAAAAATGTTCAAAATCTATCTCTAGACTCCATTGTTTATCTTTCTCTCAAAATTCTATGTTTTGTTTTGGTTTGTTTTGTTTTAATCGCTCGTAAATTTTTCCCAGATTCATCATATCGTGGTCTTCACCTAAATAAACCGGGCAAGTGCGACTTAAAACTTATACTACCAACAGAATAATACCTCTCAGTTCATACTTGGCTCTAGATAAATAGGGGTCTACTTATTCTGGACTATAAAAATAACATTTTTCCTTTGGGAACTGAAATATTTTTTTTCTGTAGTCTCTACATTCAACCTTTCATACTGTGATTTTTTCAAGATTTTAGGCCCAGCAATTTTGGAGTTTAGGGGGGGGAGGGGGAGGAACGGCAAATTTTCGCCTATTTTCTTAAATATAACTTCAAAACGATTTATCTTGAAATTATTTTACAAAAATGTTTGAGATTATCAAGAAAAGCCCTTTCATTTGATCTGTCACAATACTTGTTTTAATTATTTTTTTCGAATTTATCCCCCAAAAGTTCCCCCCATGTTTAAAATTCATTTATTTATTTATTTATTCATTTTCACTTTACACGTCCTTTTTGGGTTCACCGACATACATAATGTGCTAAAAATATGAACTCAATCGGTCCAGTATTTTCCGAGCAAATTGGCTGTGACAGACGCACGGACAGACATAGGAGTTATCCTATAATGGTTCCGATTTTACCTTTTGAGGTACGGAACCCTAAAATTGACCTACCTGTGCATTAACAATCCCGTCAGCTTTTGATGTTACATAAATATTCAAGCCGGATCCGATATATCAAACGATTCACCAACGAATGGAAATTTTAAACACATGGCACCCATGTCCGAATGGACAAAAATTGAGTTTGCATCGAATATCGTTTTATCGAATGATTCAAGGATTATTACTGCTATCAACGTTAATGATGATAATAAAAAGGGCCTATTGAATATTCACATGAGCCAAATACAAAGATAAAAATATAGTACAAATTAATGAATAAGGTTTCTATGTTACAATTTACTTTATACTAACACCAATTTTGTTAGGAGTGTTCCTGACATTACTTATATAACAAACATTTTTTGAGCAAATGAGTTTCGAACATGATCAATGAATACAACTGTTGTCATTAATTATAGTCGCATATTGGAACGCATTTGTTTAATGACGGAAATCAAGCTCAACCACGATACAAATTGAGCTGCTATCACGCAGTTTCATCGTTGTTCAATATTTCGTGTAGACCAAAAAAGGAGTTAAGTTGGTATTTTGGCTACAAATTCTGAAGCACGTATATACATGATTCATGAGAAAATGAAATAGGACCACAAGAAAAGAGAACTCTCCATAAATTTTCATTGTTACCTTCCACAAGCACGCATCGCAGATGCCCAAACTTTATCCTCACCCAAACCGCCGTTCAAAGTTTCCAACAAAAAAAGACTTTATTCAAAAAATAATCTTGGCGCATAAATCAATTCCTCCGGCTAAGTTTGGAGCTCATTTCTCGAGAGCCAATATACCATTGCAATATCAATAATCAATTGGTGCATTTCTGGCTCGGGTTCAAGTCCATTACGGAACCAGTATAACCGGTGAACATTCAAATGTATTGCACATCCTTTTGTGGTGCACTCTGGTGGGGAGTCTCGCATCTGGCCGGGTTATTCTTCTATTCCACTTTTGGTCTTATCGTCGATTTTCGGTATTGTCGGTAGTGCAACTATTTTGTTGCGAACGAATTCGGTGTAATATAAAATTTTATCTTTTTATCCGCGCATTTGTAGTCAGTGATTTGTATATTATTATGGAAACTGCTACTGAAACTGAGTTTGGTATCTTGAATTATTTTATTGTTTTTTTTTACTGATTATGCTACTTTTAACATGTTAAAATGTATTTTGCCTGCTTCTATGAACTCCTACAGGTAGGTGAAGTTATCTTAAGTCATTAACAAGGTCAATTCCAATATAAAGTAATTAATTGTGTATGTCTCACAACGGTAGTAAAAGTAAATTTTTGGATTAATTTATTTTATTTTTCTAAGCTTCCATCAATGTATGTGTGTTTCTGTCATCAACTTAAATTAATTAAGAATTCCAGTTTATGCAGCACTCATCAATTCGCCTACCTTTGTATCATCAGATTGTTTGATTGACAAACAGACACCCTTTAGTTTATCCGCCTAATAAGATTATCCGGCAAACACGGCAGTTTATTACAATCAGCCTTTACCGCTGAGTCACGGTGATTTTGCCATTTTGTCGTGTTGTCACGTCAGCACCTTCACAAATAGGACTTCTTCAACCATTGAGTAAATTTGAAAAGTTTTGTCTATTAAGCAAACAAAACGTCTTGAGGATTAATCCATTATATTTTGAGTGTCGATTTGTTATTATTCGTGATTATTTAAATATAGGAAATACTTATTTTCATCACGCTATTACTATTAGGGTTTTCCGAATTTATGTTGAACATTTTAAATGTAAATGCATTTTTAAAGTATATGAAAAACTAGCTGCCCCGGCGAACTTCGTTCCACCTTACACTACACAACACTACACTACACTACCCTACCCTTCCCTACACTACCCTACCCTACCCTTCCCTACACTACCCTACCCTACACTACACTACCCTACCCTACACTACACTACCCTACCCTACACTACCCTACACTACCCTACACTACCCTACACTACCCCAACTAAACTACACCTATACCACACTACCCTACCCTACCCTACACTACCCTACACAACACTACCCTACCCTACACTAAACTACCCTACCCTACCCTAACTACACTACACCTATACCACACTACACTACACTACCCTACCCTACACTACACTACACTACCCTACCCTACACTACACTACCCTACCCTACCCTAATTTTATCCTATTCTCGACAAAGACAAATGCAAAAAAACAAAAATCATAAAAATTGGTCTAGTCGTTCTTGAGTTATTAATGGTGTAACTAACACGACTTTCTTTTATATATATATATAGATATGAGACGTAAAATTGGAAACGTGAGTACATTTATGTTTTCGATGCCCCAAAATTCACCCAAATTAAGATATTGTAGGTACTATAGTCGTCACAGGTGATAATTAGGCCTTTAATCGAAAAGGGCCAGAACGGAACTTATTCGGTAATTTTACAAGTCACGCGTGTAATTCTGTTTAATTCTTAATAAAGAGCTTGAATCGGCGTTCTTAATTAGGGTTATTCCATCGGAACCTTTTTAAGTACCTACTGCATGAAGAGTTTCATTTAGTACAAGAATAAGGTTTAAAATGTCTGAGCTAAAAAAAATCTATAACATAGAAGATTTTATTATAACATGTAAATACTGCGACGTTTGTTCCAGTCCGATTGGTAAATGTGCTTCGTATTAAGATAAACTATATTTGTATGCATCAAAAGTTGACCTATATTTCTTGTTTCATTTCTCGTGTTAGCGAAATTTCATTTTCTTTGATAGCCTTCATTTTGGCGAAATTATTACAGAGAAGCTCAATTTACTATTTGTGTGTAGATTTCACTACTAAATTTATTTGTGTCACAACCATTAGGCTCCATTCAATTTAAATTTTCTTTGTTTTGCCGTGCTCCTGCTGTCACAATGTCCTAAGTCGGAACTCCTGTAAATTATCTCAGTCGGCGACTTTTGTTCCGCCGCCCCTTTGTCGATGGCCCACAGTAAAATTTTATCCCGGAAACCTATTCGCAGTTACCTTTTATTATAATGTTGCATCTGGTATCCGGGTACTTTTCAACTGGAGGCCATTGTTGCCAACATAATGGGGGCCAACCTTTTTATTCCGCTCCAGGCTTTGGTTGGATGTGTATCGCTACTTTGCAGTACGATGGTTACATTAAATCAGGGCTGTTCATGGATGTATCTAATTAAATAATTTTCTACGACCCCGAAAATTAACTACTTTAATAACAATAACGCAGCTTAAGATATCAAAATTTCCTCCATAGATTCCACCAGCGGCTTTGACCTGAATTCAAATTGTCTACCTCGTAATTTGTTCAGCAACATAGTTTGCCGAGCAATTAAAATGTCGATTCATCGTTCCGCGATAGACACCTTGGCAAGCATTTAACTTAGTGGTCTCAGTTACAATTCCAAAACGGTCATGCTTTAAATTGAGCAGGCTAAGTATTGGCTCTGGCAGTAAAGTTATCTGTACCTATTGTATATGCTAAAGTTTTTATTTTTAATACGAGTTTCATATTACCTGGCCTTTTTAAGCTGAACCCAACCCTGAAAAGTACGTCTAGATTATTTTAGGGGCTATTGTGTGTGACACAATGAGCGCCTGCTTTGATAGAGGCTAAAGTGTTGCCTTTTTCAGTAAAGATGGCGGGGCGGGGTTCCCAGAGGTCAGTGTGCAGCGAACTAATGCGATACCAGGATTGGGTCACATGACCGAACCTTTTTATGGGACGGCTCCAAAAAGCGTCTTTGTTATATATTTCCACCGACTGCTTTTTTAAAAACTCATTGGCTTTTTACACCTGACTTCTTTGAGAAGTGCCTTTATAAATTGAATGGTTTATAGGATGTTTCTCGGGATTTACTCTATATTTTGCTTGACTGAATAGTAAGTTTCTTAAAATAAATTTGAAATTTTGATGTAAGTAGATGATTTGATCATAATATATGAACATAATTATCAGTCTTATAAATTTCATTGTTGGCTGTTTGTACTACATTAAACGTTATTGCTTATTTTTTTAAACCTAAACATAATATTCTCACAAAAGAAATCAAAATAGGTTCCCCAGGGAGGAGACATAGTATATAAAATATAAAGCTAAACGGTGAACATATCAATCAATTACAAAGCCTGACGCTCGGAGCGATGCGAGCAGTAGATAGCGATGTACGAGCAACGTACAATGTAGATATTATAGAACCCCACCCTGCCACCATGACGTGGTACAAGGCACACACTGGTTAGACAATGGAACAATCTAAAAATGAACAGCAAAGAGTCGATGATGCATGCAGAGTTGATAACAAAAACTTATCGACATGTGGCTCATTACAAAAACTATCTTATTGCTTACTTTTCCCTACTTTAATCATAATTAATATTTACAATTTATTTTTAATTTGTTTTTAATTTGCATGACTTCATATGACTGAATACGTTTACTATCATTGTACTTTTTAAGATCTGTATAATTATGACATAAGTATTCTTGCAAATAAATGATTCCGATTCTGATATTCTCTTCTATACTGCTTGCAAATTTTAAACTTAGAATATTATGCAGCAGTATGAATGAAGTTTTTTGTTTGTCTTGATCATTGTGGTGTGTTGCAGTAATTGCCACGCTTGGCAGGCGGGTTGGCGATCGTGAAGTAACCGGTCGTCGTAGAAATCCTTGGGGGAGTCCTATGTCCAGCAGTGGACGTCCTTCGGCTGATATGATGATGAAGGGAGTGTTAACATTTGCTATCATCTCTTAACTTGCACCAATCAAAGATCTATTGCTTACAACCATAATCAATATCCCTGCGCTATTTGCCGACATGACGTTTTTAATAAATAAAACACTGAACGCCCGCCGATGTGAACAGTAAGTAATTATTTGTGTATGGATGTTTCTTGTACGCTATTATTGTTATTATGACGGATTCTTTCAGATTTAAAAGCAGAAGAATTGTAGGGAAAGGCAGAATATGACTTTATCTCATATACTGCTAATATAGAAACGTAACTACACCTATATAAGCCATATAAGTACTTGGCGTAAAGCTTTGGCTATTTACAATAAATGGTCATTCTTAAAAAAAAAGAGGTTTATCATGGGTTGAGTAATCATCTTTGTCATATCAGCTCATATACGTCCCCACCGAGGGGCTTGAGCCTCCCTGAAATAGGGCGATCGGGCCTAAGTTGACCACGTAGGTCTAGTGCGGGTTGGTCGACTTCACACACAACCTTAGATTTTTTTTGCAAGCGTGTGCAGGTTTCCTCACGATGTTTTCCTTCACCGTAAGTGCGTCGGATAACCTTACGTATGAAATCGAAATTCAAAAATACATTGGTACGAGGCAGGATTCGAACCACGACCTTCCGAACAGGACGAACAGGAGGTAGCGGCCTTTGCCATTAAGCTACCGACGCTCTATCATTATAAATATAAATGTGAAAATGTGTTTGTTTGTTTGTAACCTTCGCTTCAAAACCTAGACCACTCTTGATGAAATTTGGTACGCATGTAGTCTGTGTCACGGGAAAGGACATAGGCAACGTTTTATCCCGTGAAAATAGCACAGAAACTGAAAAAATACTCTATTTAGGTTAGTTTGTTTATCATCGCAACGGAACAATGGATTGTTGTGATTTTTGCACGGATATGGTTTAGGGGTTAGAGAATGACATAATTTACTAATTAAGTATAATCTCGTCTTCATAATAATTATATAAAAATTATAATCATAATCAGTATACCAATTATAATATAGTTCCCGAGAGACTTGAAAAAAACTAATTTTCACGCTCGCGCACTTTGGCGTCGTAACGAAACAACAACGGATTGAAGTGTTTTTGTGTTTAGAATTGGTTGAGGGGGTGGGAAGTGACACAAACTGCCAATCAGAATATACTGATCTGGGATAGGGATCTGGAGAAAACCCATGCCCGCGCTCGCGAGCCGCTTGCTCAAAGACAGTCATAAAAAATATGTCGGAGGTTGCCTCCACGGTAACAAAATTAGTGTTAAAATAATTTGTACTATGGTGTAATTTCACATCGGAAGTTTGTATTCAACTGGGATAAATATCTACATTTAGTAAATTTCTGTTTTATTTAGGTTATAAATCTTAGTACGATACAGTGTGCGAAGAATATACCTTTTTATACTGTTAGTATTTTTTTAAAAAACCTAAACCATTAATTATATTCTTAACCTAATTTTTTTTTCTTTACCATAATATAACTCTTTGGCGTACTCGTTCTAAATTCTACGTATTGTGTAATAAAGACTTTTATTGGCTATTTTCTTTATTTTAATTAAATTTTGCTACATTACATATGGGTCGAATTGACAAACTCTTTATTTGCAGTCGGTTTAAAATCAACTAAAATAAGAGAAATACATACGTTTAAAGTCCTCACTTTTTTATTTTATTCCATTTACAAAATTTAAGAGTAAATTCTCGAAACACGTTCTGAAAAGCGACGCAAAAGCACGTCCACAAACGCATCTGCATCATAATAGCACCGTCTGTCCGTCCGTCCTCCGTTACCACATTCCGCGGCGCTCCCGCATGCAATAATTTCAATATTCCTTACATTATTATATTAATGCCATACCACATAATATTCATAAAGGCAGCCAGCGGGCATGCCTCCGCAAAGAATGGGGCCAAATTCCTTGATCACGCCGCGGCGCGTCATCCGGCCATATTAATAATTTCTTATATAAAGGAGCAGTCATAATATGACGTCATAAAATGAAAGCATTTCAGAGTGCTAAACATAATGTGAATTCTATATCTAAGAAATTAATGTAAGACTCAACAACTAACTAATCATTCTAAAAAAAATTACCCAAAAAAACCACAGTTTTTTTTTAATGTTTTAACTTTATAAAACTCAAATTTTGCCGCAATTTTTACAAGCTTTTATTTAACTTGGAATGTATGTATGGTTGTTCGGGTGAAATTTTGCAAGTTAAATTTTGTCCCACTTCCCGGTTTCCGATTGAGCTGAAATTTTGCATGCATATGTACATCGCGTGACACTGCAATATTAAAAGCTTGTACCTAGAAGTTGTTAGGTTTTTCGAAAATTATTTTACGAATTATTGACTATAGATTTCCTAGTGAAAGTCATTCAGTGTCAAATTTAGATCAAACAGTTTCAAAATTTATCATTAATTTAGGGTTTCAAACTCCTTAGCGCAAGTACAACTCACACTTGGCCAGTTTTTATTATTTGATGTTATATTTCAGAATAAGTACTGTACTCACACCAAGTTTCACGCGAGTATGTATTACAGATTTAACTAAGAACTAAATCAAAAATATCTCTAATTTTAAAAACGCGTTTTTTGGTATAGACACCGCCCTTACTGTTTCCTTAATTTTTAGGGTTCCGTGCCCAAAGGGTAAAAACGGGAACCTATTACTAAGACTTCGCTTTCCGTCCGTGTGTCCGTCTGTCACCAGGCTGTATTTTATGAACCGTTATAGCTAAACAGTTGAAACTTTCACAGATGATGTATTTTTGTTGCGGCTATAACAAAAAAAAACAAAAAATTTGAAAAGTAAAAGTCTCCATTAAAAACGTGTTTTTTTGAAACGTGAAGAAACTAGCGCCATCTAGTATTAGTACGGAACTGAAGAAACTAGCGCCATCTAGTATGATAGTATGGAACTGAAGAAACTAGCGCCATCTAGTAAGATGGTACGGAACCCTATGTGTGCGGTTGTGATTCGCACTTGGTCGGTTTTTATTATTTATTGTTATAGCGGCAATAGAAATTCACACTGTGAAATTTTGAACTGTATGCCTATTACAGTTCATGAAATTTGAGTACAACCCGCTGACAGACAGACAGATGGACATAATAACGGACGGACAGTGGAGGCTTAGTAATAAGGTCCCATTGGTCACCCTTTGGGTGTACGGCACCCTAAAAATTACATATTGCTGTCGCTTGCGTTGATGTGTTTTGTTAGAAATGAAGAGATATCATTGTTGTTCTTGTGCAGAGGTGAAGTGGTACGACAAGCTCGTAGCCGAGTTCCACTCGTACCTACTTGGCCTAGACGTAATAGCTTGATTTACGTTAATTTTACTCCATTTCATTAGGTACTAGCTTTTGCCCACGGCTTCGCTCTCATGGACATCGTTTTTAGGAGTGTCTATGAGGTTGAGTGGTGCGCGAGTCGCGTGGACATGAGTTTTCTCCAGATCTCTCAGGAACTATATCGGGCTATTCTGATTAGCAGTCTATGCCACTTCCCACCCCCTCAAACAATTCTCTATAAAAAAAACCACTTCAACCCGGTGCTCCGTTGCAACGCCGACATGCGCGAGCATGGAAATGAGTTTTCCCCAGATCCCTCGGGAACTATGTCAGGATAAGCTAATTACTAAATTATGTCACTTACCACCCCCTAACCGAGTGCAAAAAATCACAACAATCCATTGTTTCGTTGCGATTTTAAAGAAATTTACCAAAAAAAGAGTATTTTTTCAGTTCTCTCAGGAACTGCATCGATCGTGCAATTTTCACGGAGTGAAAAGTAACCTTTGTCATTTCTAGTGACACAGGCTACCTGCATGCCAAATTTTATCAACATTGGTCGAGGTTCTGAAGCGTGAAAAGGTAACAAATAAACAAATTTTCACATTTATAATATTAATAAGGAGGAGAAAGTCTCATATCGAGAAAGATATACGGGTATTGAAACTTCTCAGGATATTTTGCAGTGCCTGACTAATCAGGAAACAAAAATCAGTTTTCTTTTGATTAAGTAATATTTTATCAATAAACCTTTTTACTTGTCAATTGTTAATTTGAGGCACAGATGATTTTAATAGTACTTGAGGTTATAATCATAATTTAACTTTAGAAAACCATCACGTTTTATCTTTAGGAAATTTTCAGGGTTTAAATAATTAACAGAGAACATCATCAATGACAAAACCAAACCCAAAATTAATTAACCCCATTGAACTTAAAAACAATTTCTTGGCGAGTGCCAGCCAAATTAAACCCTTTACAAACATTGTGGAAACGAGAGAGAACATTAATCATAATACAATGACAGAGGGGGACGCACAAATAATGGGGCAAGTGCAACCGTCGACGGACAAAGGTGGTACAAACAAACGTGCAGATATTACAATGATTGATGATGAAGACAAAAATGTCGCCTTTAGTGGAACAGGCGGTGCGGTGGTCGCCCACGGAAAGGTGGAGATTTGGATCTTTTTGTGGAAGTGACGGAAAACTTTGTCTTTGTTACAGTGAGGGTGCTATCTGAACTTGTGAGAAAAGGAATAATTAATAAGAAAATGATTCTAAGAAGAATACTTAGGTAAAACTTTGTATTATCTATATCTATCTATACATGAAATAAAATCGTAAAGACAAAAAAGTCTGTACATTGAAGATAAACGAAAAAAACTTATTAGGTCGGCTTATAATGAGTAACCGAACATACTAAAAATCTACATATATGTAAAATTCTCGTGTCACAGTGTTAGTTGCCATACTTTTCTGAAACGGCAGGACGGATTTCCATGAAATTTTCTGTATATATTTAGTAGGTCTGAGAATACGCATGGAAAGTTTTACAATTGGATATCCCAGAAATACGTGTATCCCAGAATATTATAACGTATAAAAAACCTAAAAATTGACCTGGAAACCTGAAAACCTGCAACAAAAGCTTTGATAAAGTACAAAAAAAAAATATATGGAAGCGGGTTTACCAAAATTCCCCAAACCAATAAAACTGGATATGTTAGTTTCATACCGCATCACATCATGGTCTTAACATTGATGTTTTGGCAGTAAGACTTCTAAACTGTATAAAATTATTTTATTCTGGGTGATTTTATCTATGGAATAATATTTAATCCATTCGATTCATACCAGGAGGTCGCGGGTTCGATTCACTTTGTAATACTCAGTTTGGTTGGTGGTAGGACGTTTGATAAGACTGCTTGGCTAGCTACCACCATCTTATCTAAGTCTTGCTGCCAAAACAATGTGTAGTGCAATGAAGATAAGAAATACAGTTCCCCGTTCCGTTGGGGAATCTTAGGAAATCCGCTTCCATTTTCAGCTACATCGTCACTTGCCATCATCGGCTTATCTATTATGAATAAAAAGTGCTTTAAGATTTTCATCAATTAAAACAACATGAAATCTCCTGTTTGTGTAGTGTCACGTAACAATGACAAAGTCCGGGTTGTCTAAGGACTGTTGTCTAAACTTATAGTTTGGGGTTAGTACACTATGGTTTATAAGAAAGGTGTAAAGAGAAACATTAATGTTGCCGTCAAACATTAATGTTAATAGCATTAATGTGTTCCGGCTTAAAGATAAGATAGCCCCCATTGCGTTGGGGAATCATGGAAAGTCCACTTCCATCTTTGGTATCATCGTCACTTACTATCAGGTGAGATGACGCCAAGGGCTTACCTATTGTGTACAATAAAAAAAACACGGTCAAATAGAGCACCAAGTATCTTCTGTGTGTGAGCGATACTCACCCCTAAAAACATGCTAATGGTGAGTATTTAAATAATCGAGGGGCATGAGTTCATAATATAATAATTAACTTAAACTAGGAACCTCACAGTATTGCCATGTACCATCCTCGACTGCATCATCACTTACCATCGGGTGAGTTGCAGTCAAACGCACTGAAATTTCTAATAAAAAAAAGTCCGTCTGCTCTGTACGTTTGTTATGTCACAGATGTTTTACTTAATTACTTTTACAGCTGTCAAGCTGAAATTTGGTATGGTGGTGTTGTTCGTTTTCGTCTGATTTGACTGACATTATCGAAAAAGTCCTTGATTTAAAAAAGTCCTGTCTGTTATTCAATGACAGTAAAATTGATTATTTTTTTCATACTTTTCATATTTTGTCTTATTCATTTATCGTGGACAAAGTCGCGGGCAACAGCTAGTGTAAGATAAAGACGCAAATTTAATAAAAAAAAGCTACTACATTTTAATTTAGAAGGAAATTTGCTTATCTGCCTTTTTATAGATGTTAAGAAAACATAGAACCATACTTAACCTTATTGATAAAAAAAACAGACATTCGATTCCAGAACAGATAAACTTCGCATCTAAAGACTCCTCCAGGAAAACGAAGAGCTCTTGAAACAACTGAGTGCAGTTAAAATGGAGATCTTTGTTGCACCCATACTGAATGGTAGTAATGTTTTGGAGTGGATTAAACACTGGCCACTAGCATGTGATGTAAAGTTAAAAAAAAAGATCGGCAGGTTTGTATCAGGGACACGATTGCAAATTAAAGTGGATACTTCTCGCTTGGCATTTTAGCAATTCAAATTCTGATGACGAAAGTGATGGGCGAAATCGCACGGCGCTCCAAATTTTAATTTTGATGACAGAAGTGATGCGAAAAATCGTAGTTTAGTGCTGAGAAAAAAAGGGGTTTACTCCAAAAATAAATAAAATAAATATAAATATTCGGGGACAAATCACACAAGATCATCTGGCTCCAAAGTAGGATTCCCTGTGTTATGGGAACCAGAGACTGATATACATATGTAAATACGTTTAAATACATGCATATATAGATATTTAACACCCAGACACAGAGCAAACAAATCTTCTCATCACACAAATGTTTGCCCTGGGTGGGGATCGAACCCACAACCCTCGGATCAGTAGTCAAGAGCACTAACCACTGAGCCACAGAGTCAGTCAAAAATCAGATACAACTATTTTAAGAGGTTTCATTAAATCAGTTAAAAGACGTCAACTGCTGGACTCAGGCCTTCTCCGAGTTTGGGGGTGGTTGGCTATAACCGCGAAATAATAATCTTAGTGGTTTAATCAATTAGTAATTTAATATACTGCAGCAAAAAAATCCTAAATGTTCCTCATCTTGAATGTTAAAATCCTTAAATGTTCGTGCGGATGGTGGCGCATCGGGAACCGGGTCGCTCCTTTCCCTCTAATATGGTTGAGAGGAGCGATGACTGACTCTCCCGTTATACTCATGACTGGATGCTGTCCGTGTTAACTGGCCTACACTTGTCAACGGCATTCATGAAATTCAATGATTTAATGTATAACTTCTCTAGTCATATAGTTTTCATGTTCTAATGACATAATTTGATTTTTTATATCAAGGACTGGATTTTGACGTTATTAACTAATGATTGTTTATTTCTTGATTTTTTACAAATGCAATTATGTAATCACTATTTTATGACTATCAGAAAGAGTGGTATTTGCACTTATTTTGAATAAATATCTTGAATCTTGAATGGAATTGTATTTCCACTGCACTATTGACCTTACCCTGCTTCAGACATCCTCGACTAAAAACGTAGTATCAGTGAATAAGGCTGCAAACTCCTCTATACGAGTTAATTAAAGGAAAACAGACACGAACCCGGACGCCAAGCCGCGCCGCGCGAGTAAGGAGATGGAATTACTGGAAGGAAAACATGTGCTTGCAACTTACATGCTTTAAAGTAAGTATTTTAAACTTACATTTTATACGTACACTACAAGGTGTTTGTAATCCTATCAATGTTTCTCTACTACTACCAAAAGTGCACGAGGAAACTTCGGTCTCAGAGGAATGAGCACATAAGAAAACACCGTCTAAGCTACACAGAAGATGTTAACAAATAGTAGACACTTTTGATTGTAGGTTCTTGGTAGAACATTATATCAATATTTTTGGTTTTATATTTCCACTATTAAATCTATTAATAAACCACACCCCGGATACTGCATAGAACGGTCGTGAAATGACATTTCTTGAAACAAATGACGGAGCAAACTTAATCACGGTGAAATCCTATACGTTCGAAAACTAAAATATAACCAATCTGTATCAATCTGGGTGACGAGTGGATGAGGGTGGAATCTAGAGAGCGGCATGGAGTGTCCATACTGTATGTTAGTACTAATATATAAGGTGTAACAAAATTAGCTGAAACTATTTTAAATGGTGCGTCTATGAATGAAATTGAACAACTTTCCCCATGGAACCCATAGTCAAATCGCAAAAAAAGTTGGCTCTCCCATATTAACTCGATCAGCTGATCAGCCAACTTATTATGGGAAGTTCAATTTTTTTTTTGAGAATTGTCTATAGGTTTCATGGGAAAAGTTGTTCAGTTTCATGGTTAGAAGCACCAGTTAAAGTAGTTTCAGCTAATTTTGTTAGACCTTATAATTATATACTTTGATTTTACTATTATTAACTTGTCAGTATATTGGTGTTGTGTGAAATTAGAGATCATCCCGAAAGTTAAAGTCATATCGGCAACACATTTCGAGATTTCAATTCGAGATTTTGAAAAGAAATAAGATATTAAGGAACTTAGTTTTCGCGAGAGATTTCTTGTTTATCTTCTCTTAGTAGGTACTATTTTACTGCAATAAAACTAACCGTCTTGCAGTAGCCCCCGACACATACCCGACACATAACGAAACAATCCATCTACGTAGATCGAAGATAGCCGACAAAGGTGTTCCGATTAACCGTTACGTTTCTAGCTTCAGTTTGACGCCGTAGTGGCGGCACCTAAGCTACGTACGTTCCATTTTCATACTCAAACTCAAACTCATCATCTTCATCATCATATCAGCCGAAGGAAGTCCACTGCTGGACATAGGCCTCCCCCAAGGATCTCCACGACGACCGGTTCTGCGCTGCCCGCATCCAGCGGCTTCCCGCGACCTTCACTTACCTTAACTCAAACTCAAATAACTCTTTATTGTACATCAAAATAAATACATAATATGCAAAAAAATTAATCAAAAACTAAGATACGTACAATTTAGACGGTCTTATTGCTGAGAGCGATTTCTACCAGACAACCCAGTGCTCGGAGAAAAACCAAGAAGACAGGTAGTGTGCGAGCAACAACAACGTGTTACTGTGTTACGTTCATAGATATAGTGAAGTAACTGAAATAATAATTTTCGAAAAACCTAAAAGCTTTTTGGTAAAAGCTATTGGTATCACGCGATATACATATTATGCAAGCTAAATTTTAGCTCAATTGGAAACCAGAAAGTGGGTCAAGTGTAACTTGCAAGATTTCATTACAGACCCCGGGACAGATAAAACTGAATAAAAGCTTGTAAAAAGAAAATAAAAACCGACCAAGTGCGAGTCAGAACCGCACACATAGGGTTCTGTACCATCATACTAGATGGCGCTATTTTATTCGTGTTTCGAAAAAAAAAACAAGTTTTTTGTATGTAGACCCCCCTTATTTTTTACACTTTTTCTATTTTTTTTAATTTTTAATATAGCGGCAACAGAAATACATCATCTGTGAAAATTTCATTTGTCTAGCTGTCACGGTTCATGAAATACAGCCTGGTGACAGACGGACAGACAGATGGACGGACGGCGAAGTCTTAGTAATAGGGTCCCCTGTTTACCAAAGGGGTACGGGGATGTGCGAGTTGGACTCGTGCAAAGTAGAGTTCCGAAGTATTTTGAAAAAATAAATGTATGCTTAAAAAAAACAAAGTTATATTTGCAGTTAGTAATACAACATTTTATATGGAAAATGTACATATTTTTTACAAATCCAACTGCACATATTAAGTTGGTCGATAATTACTACTAAACTAAAAAAGCCTACTTAGCCGTGATAGTTTTCCTTTTAAATTGATTACATTTCCTACCATTTTTTTTGCCAGATGTCCTGAAATAACGGTGTAGCTGGTAGACGGGGGCGGTGGACTCTTGATTCCAATAAAAATTTGCATTTCAAAGCGTATAATATTTCGCAAACGTATCTCTGAATCGGAAAACGGTTTTAGCAAATTTAAAAAATTGCCCTCCTCCAGCTCAAATTTAATTCCGTGGGATCACAAAGTGTGGCAGTATTTAGAGGAGAATTTCGAAGTGACTTTATACGTTACTACATATATTATACAGGGTGGTTGTTTATTCCATGATTGAAGAATTGAGGACCAAGTGATATAAACACTTCTTGAAAATGCAGATACGTTTTTTTATTTTTGTTCAGTAGGTGCAGATTGGGAATGGACGAAACAACTCAGTAACGTGGTTTTTATATAAATGTTAATCAGGCGCCCTCTGTGGTATTTATGTGTAAGACAAATGAACTTTACATATTTTAACATCGATAGTAAGGTAGGCGTTACGAGACGAACATAGAAAAGGAGTTACAGGTTAGATGGCGCTGTAAGAATGATAAATCAGAATAAAGTACCTCCCGTACAAAACCAGGTTTTTCATTAACACTGATATGCCTAACTTTATTCTTGGTGCCTCTATTCCTTGTTATTACGAGTGAGTCAGTGTAACGTTTATTGTCGATTCGTGTATGCGCTGGAAGGTATGCACAGTGCGGCTGTACAATTAATTACTCACGGCATGCTAAGATTTAAAAGTTTATGGTTTTATACCCGTTAGTGCCAGCGCTTGTTGGGCCAGTGTTTGCTGGGCCAGCGTTTCTATTTCAATCGGCGGTGCACGTCGTAAATAATCCGTTCGTCTGATCGAACGCTCTAGTGTTGGCTGGAACTCGGTTTTGCTATTGTGTTTCATTTTAACACGTTTTTATTAAGTCACTTATTTGTTTGTCTGTCTGTCTGTTTGTCCTTCCGGGTTCCTGCCATCCTATCATGATGAAATTTTGCACACAGCCTCAGTTCCGATGACATCATATATTATATGACATATATATCAATTAAGTTATGTATGCATGTACGTATATTTATGTATTTGTTGTTTACATTTGTAAAAAATTAGTATTTATTTAATATAACATATTTTAAGTTGTGTACACGTCTTTTCTGAAACTTTCTTTTTTCCCGAGTCTGCTGGTAGAAATTTCTTTATAAATAAGCTGTAGCCTTTGTGTGACCTTACTTTGTAAAATGTGTAATTTATGTTTCCTGTGTACAATACACTATACTCGTTAAATAAACAAATAGACAGATGCACCCCACGGTTTTGAAGTTCACCTGTAAGCATGTATGTAGTGGTGGTTTGTGTTTTATGTGTGTATGTTCTCTTGCGTCTTCAAGACCCCGGACGGTTATTTTATACTTGTTTAGGCAGATAAAACATGGTTCTTAGATTAATGTTAATCTCATCATATCAGCCGATGGACGTCCACTGCTGGACATAGGCCTCCCCCAAGGATTTCCACAACAACCGGTTACATGATAATGTTAATCTACATTAATTTAATGAATTAGTTTAATTTATTGAAGAGGGTACGATGATATGATTCTTTTTATTGGGAAGAACGTCGCAGAAACACTAGCTACCCAAGTATGATGGATTAAATAACAGTAGCCTATATTCATGTGGCTAATCATTTCAAAAGGATGTTAGTACCTAAAACTTAATATTTTTTATTAAATCTATAAAAAAATCGTAATTTCGATTAGGTGAACCTACTAAAATACTTCCTGACAACAGTTTCATATGTGATAGCTATCATTTTAATTCATCATACAATTTACCTATTAAATTATTACACAATATTAGTATTTTAATTTAAAAAAGGTTTGAATCTCAAAAACTGTAACATAATAATATAAAGTATTCTTGAAGAAAATATATACATTTTTTGAGTAGAATAATTGGCTTTTAACTACGAATTGGCTTTTAACCCATAAATTCCTATTGTATAATACCGTGTGTATTAGAGTTACAATAATCACTACACATTTTATAATATCTACCATTCGAAACCCTTAAAGTACTGATTAGGCACACATACACACACACATACATACACACATACACACACACACACACATACATACACACACACACATACACACAGATACACTTTTAACTATGTTACTTTTACAAACTTTTTTGTAGTTGTAAGGTTAGGTCATTTTTGATTAGTTTTTGTTCTTTGGTGTATATTTGTAGCCGTAAATCAATTATATTAATATCCACAAGACAGGCGTAGCCTAGTAAGGGATCATTGTAATCAACGAGCCGATCTCATTACTTTTTTGTCAATAAAATATTTTTTTTAGGCAACTCAGTAACATCACTACTCACTCGTTGTTAGTTTTGGCGCCAAAAATAGCTGTTTATCGCGGCCGAGTAATGTAACGCAACGCAATGCTAACACCCGCCATTCAAGGGCTCACCAGAACCGCTGCGCCGGCGCCGGCGCTCGCCACTTCCTACATCGAATCGCATTCTTGATACTTTGATTCATTTGAGTATTGTACAGAGTTGAAATAACTATGTTGCACTGACTACGATCGAAGAGAAGCAGCAAATATGTGAAATGACGAACTGAATAATCATAACACAGGCTGTTGGCAGCTTTTTGCTAGACTGCGCCTGATGAAGGGTTATGTTTTTCGAGTATGTATGTATGTTTTTATGTATAGATGTATATGTATGTTTATTTATTTGAAATTTCATTTTGAACTTCACACTTTTTTTTTTATTAAAAATTTGAGTTCGTTTGACTATATCTCACCTGATGGTAAGTGACGATGGAGTCGAGGATGGTACACGCAAACTCAAATAATGCCTTTTCACTCTCGCTTTAAAGATCCCCAAATTGTAGGAGTCGGGAAACACAGACGCAGGCAAGGAGTTCTACTCCAATATTGGTGAATCAGCTACAAATCGTGTGAGAAGTCGAATATTTCAGCAAAGATGGTTAAAAAATACAAAATAGGTAATGTTGACATAATAAACTGTGCCCATGCTGTGCCACGATATTGCGACCATTTTTACCCGACTGCGCCAGAAGGAGGGTTATGTTTTTCGAGAGTATGTATGTATGTATGTATGTTTGTATGTATAATTGTTTGGCACGCTCTGCAGCCTGAACGGCTGGATGGATTTTAGCTTGAGACGTGTCGATAGATTCGTATTTACTGTGAGAGTGACACTGGGTATATCAAAATAAAAAAAAACAAAATGGCGGATTTTTGGCGCCAAATTGAAATGTTTGACACGCTCCGCAGCCTGAACGGCTCGATGAATTATAGCTTGAGGGTTGTCGTTAGATACGTTTTTACTGTGAGAATGACACTGGGTATATCAAAGTAACAAAAAACAAAATGGCGGATTTTTGGTGCCAAATTCAAATGTTTGGCACGCTCTGCAGCCAGACCGGCTCGATGGATTTTAGCTTGAGGGGTTTCGTTAGATACGTATTTACTGTGAGAGTGACACTGGATATATCAAAATATAAAAAAACAAAATAGCAGATTTTCCGGAGAATTGCAGCAAGCGGTATTTGTTGACGACCGCACAATAAAAAAATATCAACCAGGAGTTCGTATACGGATTGAACCATGTACGATTGATTTTGACGCACTTCGAGGACAAGGAAAAATTTAACGCAGGATGTTGCCCTTAATCCTAAGTTGGGCTATAACTGTCCACAAACTTCATGGTGCTACACTCGATTTGACACTTGTAGACCTCGGCTCACATATATTTGCTCAAAGTCAAGCATAATATGTAGCACTTAGTCGAGTTAAAACATTAGCTGGACTGGTCATCTGTTCACTTGATCCTAAAATACTTTTGAATCGGCCACACGATCAGAATTCTTCTAAAGAGCTTCAACGTTTATTATTTATTTATTTATTTCAAAAAACGATAATATTATTCTATCAACTGATAAGTTAATAATCTGCGTAATCTTAAGGTGTGTCATGTGTATATAGGTTAATATACAAACTCATTCAATAATAAAACTAAAAAAATGAATAAAATAAAAAACGGTAATTTAAAAAACTAAAAAACCCGCCTGCGTTTCTGTGTAATTTGGAAATGAAAAACCCTAAAACAAGAAAGTCGTCATACCCGATTGCACTTAACTTAAGAAAAATTGTAGCAGTCGGGACCCATTCTAGAAATGGAGGCATAGTGAATTGAGAGCACATACCTATATTACATTGAGGATTACTCCAATATACTGACTACACGGCTGACTTTCTAGAATGGGTCACGACTGCTACAATTTTTCTTAAGTTAAGTGCAATCGGGTATGACGACTTTCTTGTTTTAGGGTTTTTCATTTCCAAATTACACAGAAACGCAGGCGGGTTTTTTAGTTTTTTAAATTACCGTTTTTTTTAGTTTCATCATTCGCAATATAAATAAAAGCACTTATTAGTATGTATAATATTTATAACTAAACATTTATTGTTGTATCAAATTATACTGATAGAAACTGGCCAAGTGCGAGTCAAACTAGCACTCCGAGGGTTCCGTTCCTCCACACCTCTTCACACAACTACATAGTAATAATGACAATGATACCTCTTCATGTTATAAAAAAAGACTATATATGTATTAGCTTTACGAAATTGTTTTTTGGTGTACTATAAGTGTAAATAAATAAAATACATCAACGCGAGCTACAAAAATATGCTTTTTGTCATTCAGTTCGGACTCCTAAGCGCAAGTGCGACTCACACTTGGCCGATTTTTTTTGTTTTACCTAAATGTTATTACTGTAATCACACTTAGTTTCATGTTTCTATTTATTACTGTTTTTACGATAGAGCTAAATCAAAAATACTAGAAGTATTTTTGACCTATAAGACCTATAAATTTTTGTATGGAGACCCCTTTATTTTTTCACTTTTTCAAATTTTTACTATTTTTTGTTATAGCGGCAACAGAAATACATATTCTGTGAAAATTTCAACTGTTTACTCATTACGGGCATGAAATACAGCCCGCTGACGGACGGACAGACAGCGGAGGCTTAGTTATATGGTCCCGTTGGTCACCCGTTGGATGTACGAAACCCTAAAAGTATAATTATTATTTTCAACTTATAATAGGAATTATTTTTTACTTTTTAGTCTGTTGTACTTTAAAAGCGTGTTTTTGTTTTTAAACTCTATTTATTTTTTATATTTTAGTCCAAACTTATAAAATAATTATATTATATGCGCTGAACCGTTATTCGAGACCTATAGAGTGAGACAGCATGACCTACGTCATCGTTGAACAGCCCCTAACCCTCCCCTCCATCCTCTCTCGCGTACGTTACATCACCCTACTCGAAGCTCCGCCTCGTCGCACCTGCTTATCTGAGATTGGAGGGGATACCCAACTTGCCACCGAGGCTGGCGATCACTCGTCACATTGGCATTGACTTTCGTCGTGCAAACACCCCTTTTAACAGCGTTGCTGTTCGGTAAATAATTTATTTTTTATTTTTTATTAAATTCATTTTAATTTTCAGTTATTTTGTACAATTTCAAACATGAGCGGTCAAAATATTGACCGCAATAACGATTCTTCTCCAATGGAAGTAGCATCCCAGGACTCCGACCACACTCCAAGACGTGACCGAGTGCAATCCCTGGAAAAGGGTATAACGGTTGCCATGATTCACGAACCAAGTGTAAATAGAAGTGCATCAAAACGTGGCAGGAATCCATCTGCACCACGAAACTCTTCCAAGCGTAGGAGAAAAGTTTCTCCACCAGCTAAGCGTTCGAGAAGATCGGCTAGTTCTGATAACAGCCGTTCAAGTTCTAGCAGGTCCACGTCCTCGTCAACCGACAACCGTTGTCGGCGGTCTCACAAGAAAAAACGTGGACTTTCTAAGCATCGTAAGGATCTAAAAAACCTGACTAACCAAGTAAGCGATATCTTGTCCTACTTAAGAAACAACGGTAACAGTATTTCAGGCCCAAAAATTGCATCTGAGAGCTCAGATTCAGACTCGGAGATTTCCTTGCATCCCACAGAAAATTTAAGAGACTCATTGATTTCGAGTGAACCACTGCTAAATAAACCAAAACCGCCTAAATCGTTTGATTTTAATATAAACACCAACTTGAAAGAACCTACAGTGGGAAACTCTAATGAAGGTAGGCTTAAGTTGCTAACTAAATTACATCACTTCAATTCAAACGAGTGGGAAAGGGTACGGTATGTCGAAACTGAGAAGAAATACCTGGCAAAGCCAGGTTTCTATGAGCTGGACGTAAATACAGAATTACGTTTTTATGACCCAAACTCCACGTGGCTTAAATCACTTGATCGATCCCTAGGAGCTATGACACATGCAATCATTCAACAAAATGAGTTATTCAAAAATAATCTACAAGAACTAGTACAGTGGTCGTATACCCCTGATTGTGTCCTAAGCCCAGATACATTATTCGAAAAATTAAATGATCTTTTTTCCGAAAAGAGCAACTATATAAAACTTTCAGAGGACTTGCTTCAGTTTGTGTGTGGCAGGCGTGCTGATGTTATACAAAAACGTCGGGACAGTATCCTCTCAGGTGTAAAAGATCGATTTGTCAAAGAGGATTTAAAGAAAATTCCTCCCACTGAGTCTGAGCTGTTTAATCCGGAAACGCTAAGCTCTTTTTTACAGAAAGCAGGCGGAACGAATAAAATATTTACAACAAATAAGCGCTCTGCAGAAGAGCCATTTTTGTCTATGCAGAATAGACCACGACAATCGCAGAATAAACGACCGCGAAAGTCTTTCAAGCAACATAATGATGAGCGCCAGCCATCAACATCATCAAATTTTCGAGGCTCCTACTTTGCAGGTAAGAAATCCTCGAGCAACAAGTCCGGTACGAAACAAAGTGACAATAAAAAGTCTTTCGACCAAAGTAAGCGTAAATACAACAAATATCAAAAGTGACTATATACAAAGTCATTTTTACGGCGGGTGTTTAATAAATTACATCGATGTTTGGAAAAAATTCAACGCCCCAGCCTGCGTAGTAAAAATCATATCAGGTTATCGAATACCTTTTTTCAAAGTACCCCCATTAGTGAACCCACACATTTTAACACACAAACAAACACCCGTCAGTGCGGACATGACAAGACAAATAAAAGAATTAAAAAGACAAAAGATCTTAGTTCCAGCTCCACCTACTCCAAGTTTTGTATGTCCAATGTTTTTAGTGAAAAAATCGGACCTAACCAACCGTCCGATTTTCAATCTAAAAAACTTAAATCGATACGTACATCAGTTCAAGTTTCGCCTCATAAACATGCATCGAGTACCGATTTTTCTGCAAGAGGAAGATTGGGCGGTAAAAATCGATTTATCCCAAGCATACTTCCACATTCCTGTATCACCATCCCATCAACCGTTTCTACGAGTAATGTACCAATCAGGATCAGAGCCGGAATTGTTACAAATCACATGTCTCCCCTTCGGGCTGTCATCGGCACCCAAGGCGTTTGCAATGGTTTCCAACTGGGTTGCGCAGGTTCTCCGCGAGCGGGGGCTCAGATTAATCGTGTATTTAGACGATTATCTTATTGTGAATCGTTGCCGTCACATTTTGATA
Source organism: Coleophora flavipennella (assembly GCA_947284805.1). Lineage (NCBI taxonomy): Eukaryota > Metazoa > Arthropoda > Insecta > Lepidoptera > Coleophoridae > Coleophora > Coleophora flavipennella. The sequence goes on from OX369275.1 coordinate 1,062,989, forward strand.
AAACAAACTGCGGAAGCTGTCCATGTTCTAACCCAGCTGGGATTAACGGTGAACTTTCAGAAGTCAGTTCTGATACCGACCAGAACAATAGATTACTTGGGTGTGGTATGGAATCTCAGCCTGAATTCCAAATACCTTCCAGAGAACAAACAACAAAAAATCGGTCAAATGGTGAGTACTCTTATCATTTTAGGTCAATGGAATCTCAAAGACGCTCAGCGCCTGTTGGGCTTGCTGAATTTCGCGTCGTTTGTCGTTCACAGAGGTCGGCTTCACAGCCGCCCCATACAAATGGCTTGTGCTCTTCTACCCATAGACCAGCCACGTATAAAACGACCCATAGTAGCAGCTGTCATAAGCGAGTTAAAATGGTGGGCAAGTGCACTGGGATCCGGAACACCAATACACCCTCCAAAAGTCGTTCACTACCTAACCACAGATGCGTCGGGAACTGGGTGGGGTGCAGTCCTCAACGGAACCCCCGTAAGAGACTCCTGGCTACCAGAACAGCTCACATGGCACAGCAATCTCAAGGAGATGTGGGCAATTATTCAGACGGTAAAAAACTATCAACGTCACCTTCAAAATTCGACTGTTCTGACACAGTCCGACAACAAAAGCGTGGTGAGTTACATTCGCAACGAAGGCGGCCTTCGTTCTCGGAGCCTGTATCATCTAACCTGTGTTCTATTCCAACTTGTGGACAAGAACAATATAAAAATTATACCCCAGTACATCCCCGGTCAGTTCAACATGGAAGCAGACCTACTATCCAGACAAAAACAGCTAGGAGAGTGGACCCTCTCCCAAGAAGCCTGCAAGGAAGTATTCGAACGCTTCGGAACACCGAACATCGACTTATTCGCCTCTCAAAACGCACACGTTACTACAAGGTACGTATCGCGAGACTGCAAAGACTTGAACGCAGAATATCACGACGCGTTCAGCAGAGAGTGGAACTATCGCAAAGCTTGGGTGTTTCCTCCTCCTCACCTAATCCCTCGCGTCCTAGCACATCTCAACAAGGCGAAGGGAATGTACATAGTAGTAGTGCCTCGATGGCACAAAGTTTATTGGCGCCCGGACCTCAGGGGTCGAGCGGTGAGTGCACCCTTCACAATAAACAATCTCGAGAAGAGATTGGTAGACACACGAACACAGCTACCACCAGTACGAGTGGATCAAATATGCCTGGAGGCTTGGCTGGTGAAGGGTGGAACCAACATTTAAAGGATTGGTCTCAAGATGAACTGCAGCTATTGCATTCCAGTTGGAGACAGTCCACTAAAAAACAGTACTCTTGTATATGGTCTAAATGGACTTCCTGGTGCAATCGAAATTCTATTAACTACTTATCTCCTACAGGACCGCAGTTAGCTAAATACTTGGCTCACCTTTATCTTGATATAGGTTTGTCTTATAAAACTATCTTGGTTTACAAATTTACCGTTTCTACGTTGTGTACACCTAACAACTTATTGAGCGAAAATCCGTTTGTGAAAAGAATTCTTAAATCTATAGCTTTGTCGAATTCTCAAAAAATTACAAAGAGAATCCCAACCTCTTGGGATCCTAGGCTTGTCGTAGACTGGCTGGTTGCAAACGCACCTACAGCTAATACATTATATGAAATATCAAGACGAACAGCTCTTATACTTTTACTGGCATCCAGTCGAAGGGTTCATGATCTTACTCTTTTACACATTGACAGTGATCATTACGAAGATCATTCTGACTACATAGTTTTGCACCCAGTATTCGGCTCCAAAACTGATAATTATGTCCATAGACAATCATCTTGGAAGCTTACAAAAGCTCACAATGCTAACATATGTCCCGTGTTTTGGCTAAAAAGCTTAATTAATTTATCTCAGAACAGACGTTCCAACACCGAAATCAGCGAGCTGTTCATAACGGCTTGCGGCCAAGTGAAGGCAGCGTCACGCACAACGCTGGGCGGCTGGGTGAAGTCGCTGTTGCGCGCGGCAGGAGTACACAACAGCGCTGGCAGCACACGCAGCGCCGCAGCCTCCCTCAACTGGCTTGACAACTGTTCCATCGACGAGGTCATGGCGAAGGGTAACTGGCGTACACCCAATACTTTTGCCAGATTTTATTCTGCAGAGATACGCTCGGTATCGAATACCGCTAATAAGGACAACAATTTGTCACAATACTTTCATAGTGTATGATTATGATTTGTGAGTGTAATTAATAAGAAAGTTTAAGTGCAGTGTGATTAATTAATTTAACATTGATTTTAATTAGTAAGTGTTAAATTGGAAAAGTAAATAATTTTTTCATTAATAGCTGTACAAATTATAATAAATTGATTTTGTATAACTAATTTATAAAACATTTTCCACTTTAAATATTGCTTAATTTACCTACTTCTTTCAGTTTGGTATAGTAATATATGTATATTCATTTTAGTAGCATATCACACATTGGCATACATAACATCTAAATGAATACTTGCCACCAGGCGATAACAAACACATCTCACTCTATAGGTCTCGAATAACGGTTCAGCGCATATAATATATCTGTTTTACCTGAAATTAAAACAGTTATTATATGCAGAAACCTTATTCGAGACCTATATTTCTAATCCTGCCTGGTTGTAATTTTTCACCAGCCACATACTGTGAGATGAAATGTGACGAGTGATCGCCAGCCTCGGTGGCAAGTTGGGTATCCCCTCCAATCTCAGATAAGCAGGTGCGACGAGGCGGAGCTTCGAGTAGGGTGATGTAACGTACGCGAGAGAGGATGGAGGGGAGGGTTAGGGGCTGTTCAACGATGACGTAGGTCATGCTGTCTCACTCTATAGGTCTCGAATAAGGTTTCTGCATATAATAACTGTTTTAATTTCAGGTAAAACAGATATATTGTCGCTGATTCTTGATAAGTCTACAAAGTTTGAATTAAATCTGTCCGTTCAAAGTGGCTCAAAATCGAGTCCAAAGGAGTCGGTTACATACATACAAACATACAGGTGAAGATAATAAAAGCGTAATAAAAAAAATGATAGTTTAATGACGGACTGGTGACGAGAATGAAGCCTACAAAAGTAATTATCATATTAATGGAAAAACGAGGCCATAATGAGCCGGCAGTGAGCCCGAGCGCGTATTATGTCCGATAATCAGATTCAAATTAAAGATAATAATTCGGCAGAACAAAATAATTGGACTGCGAAATTCCATCAAAATAATATTCATTGGTTTTCATGTAGAGAAATAAAGTATGTGATAGTAATTTTAAAATTCAAACCGAAGAGGCTCCTACTGAAAATTTTGCAAGGGGCATATTTGGCTTTTTGGGAACAGCATTTTCTTTTCGAATTATCCATATTTTGGCTTAAAATTTTCTGTACTGGCAGCATTGTTCGTCGAACTTCACGGATCCTTAAGCGTTTAAGTGCTAAAATACACGCAGTGCAGGACAAAAATTAAAATGAATTGTATAGCTACGCTGTGCATACTCGCTCGCGTAGCCTCCGCACATGGGGTGATCGGGCTTACTCGTACATAAAGCAGCAATAAACATGCTTATTTAGTAGAAAATTAGATCATTATATTCCATGCTTATTGTCTATTTACTTATATTATGTATGTAACTTAGTTTTTCTTGAAATAAAGAAACAAATAAATAAACAACTTGGATGTTTTTTTTAATTTGTGTATGGTACCGTCTTTCCATACAAATCCAGGTATATTGTTTGTTTTTTGTTTTTTTTAAATGGCTCTAACGATTTTGATGATAATTTGTACATCTCTTAGTTCAGCCTACTGTACTGGATAGTTTGTTATTGCATAAAAAAGGTTTATATGTTTGTTTTAGTATGTTGTAATGTACATTATAATATTTAAATTATGGATAAAAAAAATTAAATGAAATCACGAATGTATAAGTAGGCTGTATTATGATACAACTACGTGTATTTTAATAATATTTTTTTAAGTGTCTATTAGTGTAAAAAAATGTTTCCCGTCAAAATCTCAACTTTTTTTTAGCCATCACTTCAACCCTTCAGCTCCTAATAAAAAAATATAGAAAACGTAGAACGGTTTTAAATTGCTTTAAAGAAAATTTGTTCTGTTCTCTGCTACTAAATGGTGTAACTTGGCAAGCATAGTCACGCTGCCAAGCAAGCAAAGCTAACATTTAAAAAATATACGCCAATATGCGATTTAATTAGTTATTAGAGAGTGAAACCCAAGTGACACCATTAATAGCACACAACATAAAAAAAATTAAGCAACTGAGAACCATTTTACGTTGTTTATTATTTAGAGATGTTTAAGATAAATATTTTAATTAGAGGTCCCGTAACTATGATTTAAAAAAAAACAATACCTACAGAGCTTGGTACCATTAAATCTCTGTCTTTTTTGTATCGAACTTGGCTCCATTTTACATTTTTGTTTTGTTTGCGATATTATTAATTTTTGTAAAGTTATAATATTTTTTTTTTTATTCAAGTATAAGACATACATTATACATTTTTTATAACTCATCATTTATAACTCAACAGTGGTGGTACGGAACTCTCGGTGCGCGATTCCCAACTCTAAATTTTCTGAATTTTTCCTTTTTATATTGTATAAGTTTTTTTTCGCGGCTCCGCCCACGTGGACATCGTTTTTATGACTGTCTTTAAGGGTGATTAGTAAATTATGTCGTTTCCCACCTACTCAACCTGTGCAAAAAATCACAACAATCGAGTATTTTTTTTGTTCCCCTAAGGAACTGCATTAGATTATGCTATTTTCTCGGGATAAAAAGTATTCTATGTCCTTGCCCGTGACACAGGCTACCTACATGCCAAATTTTATAAAGATTGGTCAAGGTTTTGTAGCGTGAAAAGGTAACAAACAAACAAATAATAAACACATTTTCACATTGATAACATTAATATAAGTAACGATAAGGATATTAGTAAGGATACATCTTTATTGTAATAACCTGTTTGGATACCAAATTTAAAGTTTATAAGTCTTCTGAGAGTGGGCTTTATTTACTGTTTTGATGAGTAATGGTGGTATGGAACCCTAGCTTTGCTAGTCCGACTCATGCTTTACCAGTTTTTTAAGGTTCCGTACAAAAAAAGACGGAACCATTATAGGATCAATCGTGCGTCTGTCTGTCTGTCTATCCGTCTGTCACTTACACGTAACTTATTTTTATAAAGATACCTTCTAAAGTTTTTATTTCAACTGGAAGCTTATTAAATAGTGCGACACTCATATTAGAAATATTTCTTTTATATATATCTGAGTGACAAGGAGGTTGTCTTGTATCTAAAAGCTTTTAGGCTTTTTTTAGTTATTTTTTATTGTGAATTGTATACTGTAGCAATATGGGTCATATCACGACCCAGTAATGTCTTGGTACGCATCAAAAACTAAAAACAACGGAACGACATAGCTTGACATAGTTTTCGTGCACAGATCTAGAATACATTTTACGATCTCCGTTCGTCACGGTCGCCCGCGGGATTCACCGTGAAGTCGGAACTTGGCGGATTTTGAACTGTTTTAATATTATTCCTATAGTACCCATAAATAAATAAGAATTTTAATACAGTATAAACTCTATATAGCGACACTCAAGGGACCAGGCATTTTGTGACGTTATTGAGAGTTTTCGTTACACAGAGAGAAATTAGCGCCAAAGTAAACCAACTGGAGCCAGAAGATTTTGACGTTTCAAAGAGTGAATCGTTATATCGAGTGACGTTTTACAGAGTTTACACTGTATTTTAATATTGATTTTGTAGTTCGAAATTAAGTACAATGAATACTGTAAAATGTTTTTTTTTTATTTAGGTTACTATTTTTTGGAGGGTTGACTACGAAGTAATATAACAATTAGAGACAAAACCAAAGATCAGATAATATTTACACAGGAATGTTCAGCATCGAGAAATAAGGACTAATAAAGTGATACTTAATTTTTAAACTGTTTTTAAAAAAGGAGGAGGTTTCCAAGTCATTCCGTGTATAGTTTTTTGGTTTCTGTACCTCAAAAGGTAAAAACTGAACAATTGTAGGATAACTTGTGCCTCTGTCCGTCCGTCTGTTATAGCCAATTTGCTCCAAAACAACTGGACCGCTTGAGTTGAAAATTTGGTACACATAATATGTAAGTCGGTGACCTAAAGACGTACTTGTAAAGTTAATAAATGAATTAAACAGGGGGCATTGCAAACTATATCGTGTGACATATTTAATATTTTAATAATTTAAAGGTAAATTATTTTGAATTTATTTAACAAAATAGAATAGATGAAAATTCCAAAGTCCTGACTTCTGGCCTTTGGTATTTTTATTTTCATGTTGCTGGAGATACTTAAATAGACGCGCAAGACCAACAATGGTAAATTTTGGGCAACACTTCGAATTGCGGGAGATACATTGAATCAAGGCAAAAACGGCTGGCAAAGAGCTCGATATCCTCTCGAAGGTGAGACTTTACTTCACACCAGAGCAGCTTCTAATATTATACCAAGCTCAAGTTCGGCCATGTATGGAGTACTGCTCTCACTAATGGGACGGATCGGCTCGTTACCAGCTAGATGCCTTGGATTCTATCGACCGACGCGCTAGGAGACTCGTTGGCGACGAGGACATGGTTTCAAACAAACTCAAAGCCTCAAGCAAAACTGCAATGTCACTTGACTATCGGTGTTCTACAAGATTCATTTCGGAGAGTGTGCCCTGGAGCTTCACGACCTCGGTCCTCCTTCTCCATTGTATCATCGGTTGACCAGGCGCGGAGGGTGATTCCACCCCTTCGTTCATTATACGAATGTCCAAGGAGTGGAATTCCCTTCCGGCGGCGTCTGTATTTCCCGATTCATATAATTTAGAAATCTTCAAGACGAGAGTGAGTAGGCACTATTTGAGCTTGCGTGTTACATCCTTGGCTGCCTCGTCACTTACCATCAGGTGAGGTGCAGCCAAACGCACTCAATAAAACCAGCCAAGTACGAATCAGAACCACACACATAGGGATCTGTACCATCAAAAAAAAAAGCTCGATTTTTGTATGGAGACCTTCCATATTTTTTTAACTTTTTTTAATTTTTACTATTTTTTGTTATAGCGGCAAAAGAAATACATAATCTTTGAAAATTTAAACTGTCTAGCTATCACGCTTCATGAAATACAAACTGGTGACAGACGGACGGACAGCGAAGTCTTAGTAATTATGGTCCCGTTTTTGCCATTTGGGGACGGAACCCTAAAAAAGAGAAGAGTGTAGGAGTTTTTAATTCCTGCTATCATAATTAGTACATAATCTGTCCACGCAATTAATCATATAGTTTTACTAGTAGGTACCCGCGGTTTCGCTCGAGCAGATCCCGTTTTTTGTCGTTCCCGTGGAAACTTCCCATAATCCTTTCTTAGCGGATGCCCACGTCCTAATTCATTCCTAATTTCAGCGAAATCCGTTCAGTGCTTTCGGCTGTGCGTTGATATACTAGTCAGTCACCTTTTCCTTTTATACATATAAACAGATTGTTCTTTGGAATACACAGTCTAACAGTAAACTTAACTGGACGAATAATGATGATGAAGTCTGCAGGTATCATTCTATAAAGCTTTATATTTATTGCATGTCAATCGCTAGTCCAAGGAAGGTTCATGTATTGCCCTCCGAGCATTAAGTATAAGCCTCTAATTATACTGCAGGCCTCAATGACGCACTGTGGTGCGATGTGTAATTGTTATTGGCCAATAACGGTGGGGCTCTAATTGTGCTGCTAATAGAGCAGGCCACAGACCCACGGCGGCCTACTTCGCGATGTGAAGGAGTCGATGGTGGCCTGCATAACGTTGGAATGAGTGCAACGAATAAAATTATGAATAGTTAATATTATTATATCAGCTCATATACGTCCCCACCGAGGGGCTCGAGCCTACCCTGAATCAGGGCGATTAGGCCTTAGTCGACCACGCGGGACCAGTGCGGGTTGGTCGACTTCACACACAACCTTCGAGTTTGCAGGCCTGTGCAGGTTTCCTCACGATGTTTTCCTTCACCGTTAAAGCAATCGGTAATGATATGTACGTAAGTTTTTGAAAAACTAATTGGTACATTGGTCGTCCAGATTTGAACCCGGTACCTCTGGTTAGATGGACCGAGTCGTTACCGGTTTAGCCACCGACGCTTAATAGTTAATATAAGTGTAATAAAAAATATACTTATTGTGTATGTATAAGACAAAAGAAAGTGAGATTACTCCCCGGACATTTAAAATGAGCCACATATCGCATAAAATGAACTTTGGTTGCTGAAACCTTGATAGGTATGTACCCATGTATTTTTTTTGCTGTCACGGTTGTTTTTTATTTTATCTGTTTTCTCACAATTGTATTGAAATAAATGGGTGTAAAAGAAAATAACAAACTCGTGACGATGGTAAACCCTCGCCTGCGGCTCGGGCTCACGAATATCACTCGCTTGTTATTGACTTTTTTACCACGCATGCATAACATAAATAACTATTATCTATTAAATGATAGAGTATAGCCACAGTATACTTCGTTTATTCTGATGTGCAATAAAGAGTTATTTGAGTTTGAGTTTGTGTATGAACAGTCTGAACAATGCGCACGGAGAGACGGATACGAGGCAGAGGGGCGAGACGGGGGAGGTGAAACCCCAAGTTCCCTAGTCTCCGTTGCTCAGAAACTCGGGACACACTCGGGGCATGCGGTGCTGCTGCAGCTGCAGTGGATACCCAGCGACTAGTGATGTCGGTGTTAACGCAAACATCGCAGTGGATACCCGGCGACTAGTGACGTCGGTGTTAACGCAAACATCAGCACAGAAGTGGGATCACTACTGTTACGTATGGATCCTTACACTGTTCTAGTAGTTTATGTGTTTCTAACATTTCAGGTGTTTGACTTCTCTCCACTGCTACGGTATGTTTTTGAAGAAAATTTCTGTTGTCGCTATAACAACAAATACAAAAAATTTGAAAAAGTGAAAAAATAAGGGGGTCTCAAACAAACGTGATTTTTTTGTTCGTTTTTCTCGATATTGGTAACAGCAACAGGTAGACGCTTGAAATATTCACAGAATATTAAGTTATATATTCACTTTAAAAATAAATATTTAAATTATAATAAAACCGATATTTAAGGGGGGCTCCCAAACAACAAACGTGATTTTTTTTGCTCGTTTTTGCTCGATATTGGTAACGGCAACAGGTAGACGCTTGAAATATTCATAGAATATTTGGATATACATTTACTTTAAAAAATAAATAATTAAATTAAAACAAAACAAATATTTAATGAGGGCTCCCATACAACAAACGTAATTTTTTGCTCAATGTTGATAACGTCAACAGCTAGACGCTTGAAATATTCACAGAATGTTGAATTGTATTATTCATTTTAAAAATAATTAATTAAATTAAAATAAAATTAATATTTAAGGGGGCTTTTCATACAAGAAACGCGATTTTTATAGATAATGGTACGGAACCCTTCATGCGCGAGTCAGACTCGCGCTTGACCGATTTTTTTAAATCAATATTCAGAAAATTGCACCTAGTTCTCTTTTAAACATACGGAGTTAATGATAGTACTCAAACTTATGATCGATATATTCTATGCATTTTTGTTGCCTAGAACTTTATTTCATCTCATTTATAAATATATTTTTCCGACTTGGCAATCACGAAATATATATTTTTTTACTTTATATAACCATATTATAAGCTTTTAAACATACTCGTGCAATTTCATGTTGCTTTGAAAATAACGGACTTTCATTAAAAAATTTAAACCCTATTTCACCCCCTTAGGGGTGAATATTTGCTACTTTCAGATTTTTTACTTTATATACTCCTAATTACCTCTCTGGTAAGTGAGTCAGTGAGTGAGTGAGGAAGTATCAAAAAAACGATTAACGCTATTTTAAACACCGCTTTAGGTAAAAACTTGTAATTTGAAATAAACACTGTCTACGTTACGTCAACAATTCAATATAAAATTCAGACAGTTTCTTTAGCCCCTAACAAACATATGCGCGTAGAGAGCTCGAAAATGCGATGAGTTGCTTCGAGAAAAGGGTGTACGGCGCGCTTGCTCGACTTGGCGGGGGGGGGGCTGGTGCCTTCTGATATAACAAAACCCCGAAGCTTTAGTAAGATGATCTTAAGAGCCCGCTGGAGTTCATAAATCCCATACAAACGTAGTATTTGATTCATTTGTTAATCAAACAACCGATTTTGAAATAATTTTGTATAGATAATCGGACGACGTATATCCGTGTCTGTACCGCATTACTTTTTTGAAAAACGAAACAGGAATCCATTATTAATCAATAAACTTGTTTTTAAGGTAAAAGTTTATTGGTATTAAATGGATTCCTGTTTTGTTTTTCAAAAAAGTAATGCGGTACAGACACGGATATACGTCGTCCGATTATCGATACAAAATTATTTCAAAATCAGTTGTTTGATTAACAAATGAATCAAATACTACGTTTGTATGGGATTTATGAACTCCAGCAGGCTCTTAACATAGGTACAAAATGTGATGCGGCCCTAAATCAATACCACTTCATCTGTTGTCGAGGGCATCGTGAGATGCGACTATGAGACCAAAAACCATATAATGGGCAGCAACGTCCTTTTCGCGTACTGTGCAACCACACTGTACACTTACTAGTGCACTTTCCAAATTCAGTACTGTCCAAATCCGGCTAGACCGCAGTGTCACTGATAAGAGCATAAACACAAAATGTAACTATGCTCGATGAATGACTGCACAGTTTTTTATCTCCCGAAGCGATGCTCGTGTGTTGTGCAAAACCGATAAATGTAGTGTTGTCACGGGTGAAAAAATAACTCGTCCTATATAACCTGTCAATACATCAACAAAACTTTTTACTCGAATATTTCAAACGAAACAGTTCAACAAAATAAATTTACAGCTTTTTTCGAGCTTTACCTTTATTAGCTTGATGTGTTAGTTAGTTAGTTGGTCTGTCTGTCTGTAAGTTTGGGACAAATTTTGGAAGCTAAATTGTATAACCACTTCCCAGAATCCGATTGAGCTAAAATATTGTATACACGTTAAGTTTGTAGAACAATGCATGGTTAGTGTTAGGTAAGTGTTCTTTCTAAATCCAATATGGCGGTCTCCCAAAGATGGCGGATCAGTTATTTTTATACACCCCCATGATATGAGTATCAAAATATGAAAGGGATGATTATTTAAAATTATTTTCAAAAAGCTTGTACGTAATAGTTTATAAGTTTTTCGAAAATTATTTTTTTCTTGCTCTCGTCATTCATAGTCATATCAAATTTTGTTTTAATACAAAATTGGTTTTTAACCGACTTCATAAAAGTTGGAACTTCTATGTTCCACTATATGTATTTTTTACTGTATATGTTAGTATGATTATGAGTTTTAAATACCATTAATTTGTCCTATCTTCGAAATAGTTAAGTGGTTCAGTAAAGCCCTTTAGAACGAATTGTTTAGAAACAAGTGTTTAAGTTTGCTTATTTAAATACCTTCCAAAATATAAACAAAAGTCTCCCAAGATACTCGTAAACTTACCAACTCGTCATAATAATTCGCTATTTGCGAATAAACCAGCGAATCGTAATCCATGGTTCACACAATACCACAACCCACTGATAACCAAACTCACTTGAATTATACGATAATGGTTTCACAAGAAGATAAAACACAGGGCGGCTACAATATTCACCACAACGAAGGGAAGTGCGAGCCGAAAACGCGGAAGCAGGCGATAAAGCGGAAATCACTAGCTATTTTCCCCGGATCCGCCCGCCGAAGCAAGAAGCATAGCCCGAGTAACTCCTGACGTGTACTACCGTCTGTAAAGCTAAAATAAGACCAAATTTTAAACACAAATCTTTGGTGCCGCGGTGTGGGTAAGGAGCTGTTATTGCCGCTCGAATGGGCGCGCTCGTAAATGTTGGTATAAACGGATAAAATTAGAACGTATGATTGTACTGCCTAAATAAAGTATGATGTAAGACTGTTTCAAGTATCGACAGCAAATCTATCGCAAGTGGAAATAAACGCAGGAATAAGTTTCAGTGAGTACCTCTGCTTGCACTGTTTTTTTTATTTACGATTTGTATGGCCACATAGATAAAAATACTCTCTGGGGCGAAATAAAAAGTACATGAAGTTAAGGCCACAGTAAATACTCTTATAATATTACTAGGTACTTAGTACAGTATGGCAATGCCTGCCCCTCTCAGCTCGAGACCTCGCTACCCGCGGCTGCCCGCTTTCCTTGATATGTGGTGACAGTTGTATAAGCACATACACATTTAAAGCGTGCACAAACGTCATCGTCAATGTCATATAACGCGCTGCTTGTATTGAGTTTCCGAGGTGTGGTATAGCACTATCTCACCCGCTTTATGATAAGGGATGATGAAGCCAAAGATAGAAAAAAGCTTACTGATAATCTCCAGCGCAATTGGGAACCGCCTATCTTACTTTTTGTGCTGAAATAAGTCAACATATTATTGGCGACAACAATTAGACAGCCTTGTAGTATAAGCTTGTCAAGTTCCAGTGGATAGGGTAGTGAAGTTTGTATGATTGGATGTTTGTTACTCTTTCACGCAAAAACTTCGAAAACTATCTGGTTGAAATTTGGTAGGTAGACATATTAGGACCTGGACTAAGATATAGGCAACTTTTTTCCTCTAAGTACCGTCAAAGACAGTCATAGAAACTATTTTCATGCGAGCGATGCCTCTGGCAAAATATAGGAGGCATTCCATTTTATAAGTCATCTACAATGGTCTACAAAGCACTGATGTATTCCCAGACGTAGTATTAAGACTAAGAATAGCCATTTTACGGTATCCATAATGTCACAGTTGTTCACAGGAGCCGGGAGGTTTTAGATAACTTTTAGATTTCTGTAAAAATGATGTGAGGAAAACCTAAAAACTTTCAGGTACAAGTTTTAATTTGAAAACAATTTTAATTATTTTGTATTCTTCTCATCAAACTCTTGCATTGATACCTATACCATACGGGTGCATAAAAAATAACTGATCCACCATCTTTGGGAGAACGCCATATTGTATTTACAATGACGTCACTTAGCTAACCACGCATTGTTCTTCAAACTTAACGTCTATGCAAAATTTTAGCTCAATCGGAAACCTAAAAGTGGTTCTAATTTAGCTTCCAAGAGTTGTCCTAAACTAACAGACAGGCTAACTAACTAGCACGTCAATAAAAACTATAAATCATTTTCCTTAGCGTTCTGAGGCGAATCTTTTCCATCACACTAAATCTTACGCTGTCACACCGTGCAGCTCCATGTCAATACCGCGATACATTGGTAGAGGAAGCGAGTTATGGCGCGCGCGCCAGTCGTGAACTCCAAACGTTTCACGTGCGTTCGTGATAATTATAATTTCTTGCGTACTACTCTTGTTTCGTAATCATAATCGCTGTTTGGTTTTATTTCTGAATATTAATTAAATAAATATACTGGGAAAAATCACACATGGTCATCTGGCCCCACAGTAGGATTCTCTGTGTTATGGGAACCAGAGACTGATATACATACTAATATATACGTTTTGAAATACATACATAAATAGATATTTAACACCCAGACACAGAACAAACAAATCTGCTCATCGCACAAATGCTTGCCCTGGGGGGGATCGAACCCACAACCCTCGGATCAGTAGTCATGAGCACTAACCACGGAGCCACCGAGTCAGCCAATAATATGAGGCCCGAGGTGTTGGACAATGTACATCAGCAGTTATTCGTTTGTAAACAGTCCAGTCCAATTGATAATCCCTTGGCATCATCTCACCTGATTGTAAGTGACGAGGATGCCGAAGATGGAAGCGGGCTTACCAAGATTCCCCAACGCAATGAGATCTGGCTATCTTATCTTCAAACCTTAACACATCAATGCTGTTAACAATGATGTTTGGCGGCAAGACTTGGATAAGATGATGGTAACTAGACAGGCGGGCTTTTAAAATGCCCACCACCAACCAAACCGAGTATATTAGTCTCTGGTAACCCATAACACAGGGAATCCTACTTTGGGGCCAGATGACCATGTGTGATTTGTCCCAGAATATTTATTTATTTTTATTTATATATCTATTAATAACATCAAAATAATTTTCCTGCAACTCCTAACCGTTAAGGAGATGTACCTAGATCAGCTTATCAACTAATTATGACTAACAGACGCAAGTATATTAATAGCTTTAGAAAACATATGAATCAAGTAATAAGTGACTACGTAATGAGTATTTTGAGGGTTGTTCTCGATTTCCCTGAGATTCCATCATCAGATCCTGACTTGGTGACAATGGGACCCCCTCGGGAGTATACTCTTTCGAATAAAAAAAGAATTTCAAAAATCGGTCCACAATTGACGGAGAAATCGGTGAAAATACATTAAAAAAAATATACAGTCGAACATAGAACCTCCTCCTTTTTTGAAGTCGTTTAAAAATTGAAGTCGGTTGTTTACCTATATGGCATTTGATGCGACTTAATGACTAATCTAGTGATAGCAACCGACACAAGCGGCTTAATGTGCCTTGCAAAGCACGGAAACGGTATATTTCCGAACCTGTAGTATAAACGCCTCCGTGGCGTAATGGTGAGTCCATTCGCTTCACACCAGGAGGTCGCGGGTTCAATTTTTGGCGGAGTCTAACCTTGTAAGACTCGGTTTGGTTGGTGGTGGGAATTTTTAAGCCCGCCTGGCTGGCTACCACCATCTTATCTAAGTCTTGCTGCCAAACATCAATGCTAACAACATTGAAGTTTTCGGGCTTGAAGATAAGATAGCCAGTTCCCCATTGTGCTGGGGAGTCTTGTTAAGCCCGCTTTCATCTTCGGCATCATCGTCACTTACCATTAGGTGAGATGATGCCAAGGGCTTACCAATTGTGCAAAAAAAAACTGGTTGTCTGTAGAGTCGGTTTACGGACTATAATTTTACGTGATAACGTGTCACAAGCCGAACCTTAGGCCGATCGTGCCTCTTTATCGCTTGTTCCGCGCTCTCGCTTGCACGCTCGGCTCAGGCGGGATGTGATAAGAACGTGACACTTTTTCGTGAGTGCAGCCGGCATTCATCGATTTATAAGACGATAACACGTCAAAAAGATGTGGAAAATGGCACTAACAGCGAAACCCATCCAGGTGATGACCGTGCATGGTGGACTTCACCACGTCAATCGCACCGAGCTACTTGCGACCGTTTTCTTAGCTATGACGGTTCTTAAGTGGGTTGTTAACAAAATGTTATTTAAATTGTTGCTCATCTTTGTACTGTAAGCGTGACACTTCTTTTCCTATACTTAATGCTTGACTCGCTACTGATTATTAATAAAAAACCGACCAAGTGCGAGTCGAACTCACAAAGTTGGGTGCTGTTGTCTTGTAAAAATAAATGAATATTTTAAAAAACAAAATTAGATTTGCAGTTGGTAATATAATATTTTGTATGAAAAATCTATGAACTTTTCACAAATCCAACTGCACACCTTAAGTTGTTAACTAAGAAAGCCTACTAAGCCGTGATAGTTTTATTTTGAAATTGATAATATGTCCTACTATTTCATCATCATATCAGCCAAAAATCGTCCACTGCTGGACAAAGTCCTCCCCCAAGGATCCCCACGACGACCGTTCCTGCGCTGCCAGCATCCATCGGCTTCCCGCGATCTTCACCAGGTCATCGGTCCACCGCGTGGGAGGTCTGCCTACGCTACGTTTTCCGATGCGCGGTCGCCACTCGAGAACTTTACTGCCCCATCGGCCATCTGTTCTACGAGCTATGTGCCCTGCCCACTGCTACTTCAGTTTAGCGATTCTGTGAGCTATGTCGGTTACTTTAGGTCTCCTGCAGATCTCCTCGTTTCTGATTCGATCACGCAGTGAAACTCCGAGCATAGCACGCTCCATTGCCCTTTGGGTGACCTTGAGCCTTCTTATGAGGCCCATAGTAAGCGACCATTTTTTAGTTCCGTAAGTCATCACTGGCAACACACACTGGTCAATGACCTTAGTCTTGAGACATTGCGGTATTTACAATTACATAACCTCAAAAAATCTGATCGCCCTGATTCAGGGTAGGCTCGAGCCCCTCGGTGGGGACGTATATGAGCTGTAATGATGAACCTCAAAAAAGCGGTTTAGCTGATAAGGGGGGTGGACACTCGACTTTAACAAAAAAATGCAATTTAAAGCTTAACCTTCAGTAGTTTATAAAGACCTATTCAACGACACCCCACACGATAGGTACGTCAACGAAAAAAAAATCAAACCCTCTTTATATAAAAAGGGAGATACCCTAAAAATTTTTTTTTTTTCAAAATTTTATTGTAGGACTTTGTCGACGTGATTAAAATGTATACCAATGCCAAATGTTAGTTTTGTAGTACTAATAGTCTCTGAGCTAAGCCGCGGACAAACGGACACACAGACACACGGACACATGGCGAAACTATAAGGGTTCCTTGTTGACTTCAGAATCCTAAAAAGTGCTGAAAATTTTCAGCTTATAAACCTATTGTAGTGTTCATAAAAATTTTAAAAATCTATCAAAATATTACCTGTATAATGAAAATGGACTTTATTTTAAAAACTGAAAATAAATAATCAAATGAACAATATTGCCGAGCCACGTGCTTCGCACAAATAAACAATTGTGCATATTCTTGGAGTGTGTTTACGTTGGATGGACGCTTCCTGCATCAATTCTTGTAACACAGTGTATTAGAAAGTAGAACAAACAGGAAGGTAGTGCTCATGAAAGGCAACAGAGAGTCAGACAGTCGGACAGTCCCTAATAACTTGACCCCACTAAACACGTTAAAGAACTGACTTGAATCGTAAAAGTCAACTTTTTTTATTTGTTTAAGCTATTGCATAGGTTTTATCGCGGGCTTTGAGCGCGGCGACCGAATCAAGAAATTCCGTAACGAAAATATAACCTAACACCCCCCCACTCCGCTTACCATGTAGCTCGGCCGAGCGTAACGTAACGTTACCGCGTTCTTAAAACTTACAGTGCGATCTATTAGCGACTTGCGGTACTAAAAGGACTTAGTCAATTTTACTGGTGTAACTTTCTTAGTGTAAATTTATTAAATAAAAATCCCCCGCCGCGCCCCAAGGATTATATGGTCCATTAATCAAAAGGAGCACACGAAAACAGTAAAACGTCAAAAAATAGTGAATAAATACTGCATAAATAAAAAATAAATAAATGATTATAATTGCATAAGTTGTCAAAAAATGCTATGCAATAGCTTTACCGCGGCAGTCCCCGAGTGCCACACGTTTTTTTTATTTATTTACAATTGGTAAGCCCTTGGCATCATCTCATTCTTACCTGATGGTAAGTGACTATGATGCCGAAGATGAAAGCGGGCTTACCAAGATACTCCAACGCGATGGAGAACTGGCTATCTTATCTTTAAGCCGGAATACATCAATTTTGTTAACACAGATGTTACTACAATTTTGCTATTTTTTTTTTGATAATTTTTTTACACGTGTAACTGACCGATTTTAATAAAATTTATTTATGACCACTTTTATGGTATAAAATTTCAAATTAAAAATAATTATTAAAAACGGTTTACAATAAGTGATGAAGTCGCATAACATATTATACAAAAAACTTACAGTGGAATTGAAAAAACTCCTCCTATTTTAAAATCGGTGGAATGAAAAAACTAAAGCATGTAAGTAAATTTTTAAAACTGCTCTTAAAGACGGGTATATTCGTTGATTAAGTCATTCTACGTAATTTGAAAAAAAAAGTGTGACGCTCGACTGAAGTTTACTCAACAAAAGTGTGCGTGTCAGCTCTTACGCGCGACTGAAGTTTACTCAATAAAAGTGTGCGTGTCAGCTCTGACGCGCGACTGAAGTTTACTCAAAAGAAGTGTGCGTATCAGCTCTGACGGGCGACTGAAGTTTACTTTATAAAAGTGTGCGTATCAGCTCTGACGCGCTACTGAAGTTTACTCAATAAAAGTGTGCGTGTCAGCTCTGACGCGCGACTGAAGTTTACTCAATAAAAGTGTGCGTATCAGCTCTGACGGGCTACTGAAGTTTACTCAATAAAAGTGTGCGTATCAGCTCTGACGGGCGACTGAAGTTTACTCAATAAAAGTGTGCGTATCATCTCTGACGGGCGACTGATGTTTACTCAATAAAAGTGTGCGTATCAGTTCTGACGGGCGACTGAAGTTTACTCAATAAAAGTGTGCGTATCAGCTCTGACGGGCAACTGAAGTTTACTCAATAAAAGTGTGCGTATCAGCTCTGACGGGCGACTGAAGTTTACTCAATAAAAGTGTGCGTATCAGCTCTAACGGGCGACTGAAGTTTACTCAATAAAAGTGTGCGTATCAGCTTTGACGGGCAACTGAAGTTTACTCAATAAAAGTGTGCGTATCAGCTCTTATGCGCGACTGAAGTTTACTCAATAAATCTTCTTGAGCGTTTTTCATGTAAAGTTTTGACGTCTCTGACCTCACAGGAGGGACGCTCCGGGCTCAGCCTTACGTGGCGCTGGGCCTCCGGGCTCGCACGGAGCGCTCCGGCCTTCGCCCTACGCGGAGCTCAACTTCCGGCCGCGTATGGTAATTTAGCTGGTATGGTATATAGCCATAGTTATTAGGCGGTATTTGATATGGAGTCTTAGCCGTAGGAAAAACGTGACTAACATAAAACGTGCAAAATTTTAATACAATACTCGATTTGACTCCTTATATATTTTTCGTACCGCGTGCTTTATATGAAAATTGATTCTTAAGGAGTCAACTCCGAAAATATTACTTACAATCACGGTTAATTTTAATCCATATATGAAACTGCAAGTAAAAATTTGGGAACAAACAAAATTAAAATTAACTTAGACAAATCCTCAATATTTAGCAAAACAAAATATTTAATAGTTACTAGCCCAAGTTCTCCATGCAGTGGCACACAGTAACCCACATTGAAACAAACGGCCTAACAACCCTTAGCCAACACATTACGTGACCGCACTCCGCCTACCAACTGAAACACAGCAGAGACCACTGCAAATCATAAGGACTTAACCGCCACTAGACCTCAGAAACGCATCAGGACGTATAGGCCTAGACACATATGTATTATCACTAACAGTGCTAATTTACACAGCCAGATTAGGTAGCTATAAGATTTAACAAAAGATTAAAAAATATTACTAAATTGTATGAAAATTGTATTAGCTACATTATTAATTGAGTCATGCGTTACTCTATGAAAATCCATAACAAACTTTCACCGCACAGTAATATAAATAAACAAAAGAATCATTTTCTCACACTTCAACTTTTCATAAAATTAGTCCATTTTTTTCGTGAGTTCTGTATGGGTGCCATGTGGAAAGTTGTTCAATTTCATGAGGAGAGCCTACCCTTCAAGACTATTACATAACTTTTAGTAAAAAATTAGGTAAATCCTACTAATACTATAAATGTGAAAGTTTGTATGTATGGACGTATGTATGAATGTTTGACTTGGCACACACATAGGTGAGGTCCTGGAATAGGACTGCTGATTTTTACCCCGGGAACACGTCTTATTCCCACAAGAAAATAGAAAACAAAGCGGGCGTAGCCGCGGGCGGACGGCTAGTCATCTATCACCTTCATCTTATTAGCTCATATACGTCCCCACCGAGGGGCTCGAGCCTACCCTAAATTAGGGCGATCGGGCCTCAGTCGACCACGCGGGCCTAGTGCGGGTTGGTCGACTTCACACACAACCTTCGAGTTTCTTCGCAGGCGTGTGCAGGTTTCCTCACGTTGTTTTCCTTAACCGTAAGAGCGTCGGATAAACGTACATCATAAGTACATATTATATTATGAAATCGAAATTCGAAAACACATTGGTACGTGGCAGGATTCGAACCAAGGCCTCACCGCGGCCGTAACCGTTACGCCACCGACGCTCTAGTCATCTATATTGTGTGAGTTTTACAAGTCGTGTCAAGGGTTCGGTTAGATCGTTTAGATGGCAGGCGCGTTAACGAAGCTGCGGAGGACACAAATTGTACAGAATGTAACAATATGAGTGTAGGAACCGTTTATTGGGGCTTCTACTTAACTTCCCCAAGCAAAATAAATAAATAGAGTTTAAAAAAACACGCTTTAAAAGTACATCAGACTAAAAAGTAAAAAAAAATCTTAATATAAGTTGATAATAATAATTAACAAATTACTAGTATTATTGTGAAAAAGTGTGGGTTGCTCGATAAACGAAAAATATTAAGATTTTTTTTTACTTTTTAGTCTGATGTACTTTAAAAGCGTGTTTTTTAGTTTTTTTAAACTCTATTTATTTTTTATTTTTTTGATTAAACTTATGAAATTATTATATTGTCGCTAATTCTTGATAAGTCTACAAAGTTTGAATTAAATCTGTCCGTTTAAAGTGGATCAAAATCAAGTCCAAAGGAGTCGGTTATATACAAACTTACATACAAACATACAGGTGAAGCTAATTAAAGCGTGATAAAAAAAATCGACGCTCCATACAAATATGCTCAAAATGTGTAAATCAGCTTATATATTTGTATGAAGAATTTATTTTTTTGCTTTGGGGAAAGTCATTCAGTGTGATTAGTAGAAGTCTCACTTAACGGCTCCTATACCAATTTTACACCCTATACGTTATTTTTACCTCGTGGCACAATTTTTATTATTATGAGTAAATGTATGTAACAGCTATATATGTACGTTTATCCGATGCTCTTACGGTGAAGAAAAACATCGTGAAGAAACCTGCACACGCCTGCGAAGAAACTCGCGGGTTGTGTATGTCTACCAACCCGCACTGGGCCCGCGTGGTCGACTAAGGCCCGATCGCCCTAATTCCTCGGTGGTAACGCCCCTCGGTGGGGACATATATGAGCTGAAATGATGATGAAATGAGTTTTAATTAGAATATTGTTTTTATTTTGCACTAGCTTTTTCTCGCGGCACCGCCCGCGTGGACATCGTTTTTATGACTGACTTTAAGGGTGATTAGTAAATTATGTTGTTTCCCACCTACTCAACCATCTTTGTGCAAAAATCACAACAATCGAGTATTTTTTTAGTTCCCTCAGGAACTGCATCAAATTATTCTATTTTTCCCGGAATAAAAAGTAGCCTATGTCCTTCCCCGTGACACAGGCTACCTGCATGCCAAATTTCATAAATATTGGTCAAGGCGTTGAAGCGTGAAAAGGTAACAAACAATCAAACACATTTTCACATTTATAATTTTATATATAGTCCTATTTTGCATATTCGCTGCTCTCGTGTGACGTCACCCTTACCACCACTTGACCAGCAAGACGGAGGCAGGGCGTAACAGCTAGCGACGCGGCGTTCGCCAAAACGCCGGCAACACGCCGCTTCACGGCAAGTTACGGCGCCGTGATCACGTGCGGTCTGGCAAACGCAAACGCATGCGAGGATTACACATCGGAGGTAGGAAACATGTGGATGTGACTTGATAAACAATTTTCGAAAAACCTAAAAACTATTAGGAACAAGATTTTATTGGAAAATAATTTTAAATATTTCGTATTCCTCTCAGCAAACCCTTTCATTTGATACCCAAAACATGGGGGTGCATAAAAATAACTGAGCCGTCATCTTTTGGAGTCCATTGTGTTGATTTTAGAAAGACGCAGTAGCTAAGTATAGCCAACCTTGCATTGTGCACCAAACTTCACGTTTATGCAAAATTGCAGTTCAATTGTTAACCGGGAAGTGGTCCTAATTTAGCTTCCAAGATTTATCCCAAAGTAACAAACAAACTTACAAGGCAGGTTAATATAAAGCTTATAAACAGGATTCCTATAATCATATATGATGAAAAACACTACTTTGGGGAGAAAAGAATACAAGACTTAAACACATGCGGTCTGGCAAATGAAAAAACATGTAGTAGATAGGAAAGATAGTTAATTATATGGCTCTTAATGTAAAAAGGGTCGAAGGAACTTTAATCATAACAAAACGTGTAATTATTTTTGGTGGAACGGGGTTCATAGGGAAACACATCATAGCACGCTATAAATATATTGCAAAGGGCTGCTTTGTGTTGAAGAACGATGCCACGACTACATGTGTGGTCTGTCAATCGCAATCGCATGCAAGGTAAACCTAGTTTTAGGACAGATTATGAATGTATATCTTATGATGGAATGTTATCAGGATGCCAGAGCACACCTCTTTTCTGATAATGAAATGTTATCAGGATGCCAGAGTACACCTTTTTTCTTATGATGTAATGTTATCAGGATGCCAGAGCACACCTCTTTTCTTATGATGTAATGTTATCAGGATGCCAGAGCACACCTCTTTTCTTATGATGTAATGTTATCAGGATGCCAGAGCACACCTCTTTTCTTATGATGGAATGTTATAAGTATGCCAGAGCACAACCCTTTTCTTATGATCGAATGTTATCAGGATACCAGAGTACACCTTTTTTCTTATGATAGAAAGTTATCAGGATACCAGAGCACACCTCTTTTCTTATGATAGAATGTTATCAAGATGCCAGAGCACTCCTTTTTCAACCGATTTTTTAAAAAGTAGAAAGTTCTCAATTAGATAGTATGTTATATTTGTATGTATGAAAGGCTATTTTTTCGCCGATTTTGAACCGATTATGATGATTACATAGTTCGATTGATAGGTAGGTAATGCGTCCACCGTAGTTTCATATAAATTTTGTCACAAACGGTAAAGTACTTTTTAGAAACCAAAAAAACAAAAAGTAGCAAAATTTGGCTATTGCGATCGCAATCCTACTAATATTATAATATTATTTCGGCTGACTCGGTGGCTCAGTGGTTAGTGCCCTTGACTATACTGATCCGAGGGTTGTGGGTTCGATCCCCACCCAGGGCAAGCATTTGTGTGATGAGCAGATTTGTTTGCTCTGTGTCTGGGTGTTAAAATATATCTATATATGTATGTATTTAAACGTATATAAGTATGTATATCAGTCTCTGGTAACCCATAACACAGGGAATCCTACTTTGGGGCCAGATGACCATGTGTGATTTGTCCTAGAATATTTATTTTTATTTTTATTATAAATATAAAAGTTTGTATGTATGGATGTATGTATGATGTTTGTTACTCTTTCACGCTTCAACCACTAGACGCATCAGGATGAAACTTGGTACACATATAGGTTAGGTCCTGGAATATAACATAGGCTACTCATGGAATTGAAACAAACGTCCTATTCCCACGGGAAAATCAAAAACAACGCAGGCGTAGCCGCGGGCAGATGTTTAGTATCTAATGTTTAACAGTTTCTATAACAATTTAATATTTGGGTAAGGTTTACAATAAATGACGGTATAATCGAACATTCCAAATTAAAAATTTTATGTAGGTAAATGATATTTTTTTATATATTTCGTGCCTATTCCCAAATTCTTACATCCTTGCCAGCACGCATGACCTGTTGCCCACTGGATGCCTTCCAGCCTAAAGTGAGATACACTAAAATAAACCGTTATTACTTATCATTTACATTTTTCAATTCACAAGCTTTCCGTGCCAAGCTGGCGTGGCTGTTGCGGTCTAGAATTTTTGCCTTTATTTATATTTACTTGTTCTATTGTGGTCCAGGTTAGGCTTAGTCTTCGAAACTTTTTGTTTGAATGTAAAAATCAAAATGATTCTATTACTCTTTCCAGGTCTATCCATTTGCTCATAATATGTCTACCTAGCATGACTATTAAGATCTGCTTGTAGCGATTTCAGAAAGACGTCGTTAAAGTCTTTTTAACTCTTTACTTTCTTTACTTTTGTAAAAGATAGTTTGATCGATGTCCATGCGATTTATTGATAATATTTTAAAAAAAAGGTGACAACAAATATACGCGATGAGTGATTTCGGTAAACAAACTGAAATTACCTAGATGAAGGCATAATGCAGTAAAATATCTAAGTCTAATATCTATCTTATCTAAGTCTTGCCATGGCATAAAGATAAGATAGCCAGTTCTCCTTTGCGTTTGGGGACTCTTGGTAAGCCCACTTCCATCTTTGGCATCATCGTCACTTACCATCAGGTGAGATGATGCCAAGGGCTTACCAATTGTGAATAAAAAAAAATGCTCATATCGGCTCACCGTTGTGTGTTGTTACGTACAGTCACATTTTAAATTCTCAAATAAATAATCTCGTAATTACAGAACCGTGTAGAATGAATCAAAAGGAAAGGAGTGAAACAAAAGCCTTTATTTTTTGGGTTTATACTTTTATGGAGACTTCAACAAAGGCTTATTAAATGATATATCACGTGCTGGGAATTGGGGAGTTGTGCTTCTAAATTGAATTAACTTTTTGTGTATTCTGCTGGCTTTTACTCAGTCGTGAGTGTCAACTGTTTAATATTCTATTTACTTGGCCACACTTTACTTATAATCTATTTTGAATTACTTAGCTTAAAATTATTAAAATGAGTAATCCTAATGTTTGCATGCTTTTTTTGTTGAGCTTAACACGTGCCAATTATAAATTTAAAGTATACCGTATTTAAGGCACATCAATGATTTCTTTTTCTTCTGTGTTTGAAAAGTTCGTTTTTAGGTAAAATTAAATATTTGTTTTCTTTTCATTTAACTTTTTGCATTCACAATTAGTAAACCCTTGGCATAATCTCATAGCATTAAAAATAAATATTTAAAAAGATTTGAATTTAAAATTTAAATCGTTTTAGTATAAATGTAATAAGCGTGTATGATTCTCGACTGCGACGTACAATGCTCTCGAATTGTGAATCATCATATCAGCCGAAGGACGTCCACTGAAGGACATAGGCCTCCCCCTAGGATCTCCACGACGACCGGTTCTGCGCTGCCCACATCCAGCGGCTTCCCGCTATCTTCTCCAGGTCATCGGTCTACCGAGTGGGAGGCCTGCCTACACTACGCTTTCCAGTGAATAATCACTTCTAAATAAAATTCTCAGGTCAACTCACTTAAATTCAACTAAAGTTTTGATAAATTCAGTTTCCAAAAGTAACGATTTATTTAGCTGTTCGTTGGCGGAACTCGCAAGGACAACTATAAATTAATTAAAAATTAAGATTAAATTATTTTTTTAAGAGTGGCTACATATTCTAACGATGTATTAACCTGTAATGCTAATTGAGACAAAGTCAACCTTATTGGTTTTTTTTAATTTTAAACCTGCTTTTATATCATCTTTTTGTCTGTTTTTACCTTTTTTTATTTCGTTTATTTTTGAAATTGACATTCCGATACCCATCCTGATCATCGGTACTCTCTATTTCCATTTTCCATTTTTCGTAACTAGTTTTAAATGTATTCAGTTTTTGGTGGACTTATCTATCTTTAAAAGAAACCCAACCCCTCCTTCCATAGTCAACTATCCTTTTTGTGCGTGCAACAGCATAATTGGAGCATAATGAGTGTTTTGTACGACAAAATAAAATAAATAGACTATATTTTACATAAAGTAAAAACGTAAAAATTATCTATAAAGCCTGTCATATCATAATATTTTGCGCGAACCTCGCACATCACAGTAATGCCTTTATAGCTGTTTTTACTGCGATCTACGCGCCACGCGCCATTCAGGTATTTACGCAGAATATCTGCGCACTGGCACTGCTTACCGACGCAGATCACGTTCGCTGTAAATTTGTTTTGATATGATTCCTCAAAGGTCACGTACCGATTATAACGTACGTATTCGCAATACAACCCCGAGTCGGTCCCCTCGAGACCGTGAAGAGTTTCACTACAATTTCCCTATGAAAACAAATACGACATTAGGCTGAACGAAATGTGTACGTGTTGCCAAATTTGGGCTAAAATATCATTTTGTTATGGAGCGAACATTTGTGAGAAATAAATGTGACATCTTCTTTGAGTGGAGGATGGAAAATAAATTGTATTTTATTCGTAAATAACACTTGACATTTTATTTCCCTTTAAAAGGAAAATACGAAGACTTGTCACTATCGACCGAGTTGTACCTATATATGCATATTAAAAAAAATATTCGAAAACCTGAAAACTTTTAGGTAGAAGCTTTTAATATTGCATTGTCAAGCGATATACATATGCATGCAAAATTTCAGCTCAATCGGAACCCGTTAAGTGGATCAAATTTAACTTGCAAGATTCCACCCTAACAAACATACATACATTGCAAGTTAAATAAAATCTTGTGAAAATAATTATTTGGCAATGGCGATAATGAACATGATTTATTATTAGTTTTTATTCACATAGACATATAAGAGAATATTTATTACAAACAGTATCTACGATAATTATAAATGAAGTTAATTACTTTTAAACGATTGATTGTATTCTATTTTATTATTATTCTTTTCATTGCGTCAGTCAAAAGAAAAGAGTCAAAATTTTGGTCGTTAATCTTAGGTCAAGGTTTTTTAAATAAAATGATTTAAAATTAAAATTTCGCTTGTTTAAACGTTTTTCTAGAAAATTATGAGCAACATATTCATCTTGGTTAACATGTTACTAAATGAGTACAGACGAATAGGTTCACATAAAAAATCAAACAAAATCTAAACAAACAGCTGAAAACATTTTTGTTCACTGACCTGAATAAGTTATCCTAACAATAATTTGTGTGCATGTTTTATATACAATATATTCGAGCTGTTAAAATAGTATTTAAGAACATATATTACCTATAACGTCATCTGGTTACAATAATGTATAAGGAGACTATGTTTGTATTGCTAAAAAAACTCCCTCACTCTTCTACAACTTGGCCATAGACCTGTATGTACTATAAGGGCCACAGAATAATATAAATACTAATAATCATCATATCAGCTCATATACTTCCCCACCGAAGGGCTCAGGCCTACCCTGAGTTAGGGCGATCGGGCCTTAGTCGACATTTATACGTTCTTATTTAGATATATTATCACTAACACACAATCGCTTACTACGGGCCTCATAAGAAGGCTCAAGGTCACCCAAAGGGCAATGGAGCGTGCTATGCTCGGTGTTTCTCTACGTGATCGAATCAGAAACGAGGAGATCCATAGGAGAACCAAAGTAACAGACATAGCTCTCAGAATTGCTAAACTCAAGTGGCAGTGGGCGGGGCACATTGCTCGTAGAACAGATGGCCGTTGGGGTAGTAAAGTTCTCGTGTGGCGACCACACACCGGAAAGCGTAGTGTAGGCAGGCCTCCCACTCGGTGAACCGATGACATGGTGAAGTTCGCGGGAAGCCGCTGGATGTGGGCAGCGCAGAACCGGTCGTCGTGGAGATCCTTGGGGGAGGCCTATGTCCAGCAATGGACGTCCTTCGGCTGATATGATGATGATGATGAACACACAAAGCAAAGAAATCAGTTTATCACACGAATATGTGCCCTGGGTGGGAACTGAATGCCCGACACTCGGCCTAGCTGGAGTAGCGCCACCGGGTCAGTTAATTAATGTCGTTTATGCAACTATGACGTCATACTTACGTTCAACATATGATTAGAAACGGCTTACTTTTATCAGAGCCGGCTATAGTGGCGTCGGTAGCTTTAATTATAGACGTGGAAGCGCCGTAATAGAACGCTTATCATACACCCTTATCGTAACAGCTGCGCTTGTAGAGCGGATGTGAGCACTGCTTTATATTTTTGCAGCTAGGTTTGGTGAAAAAGGCTTAGAAAACTTTAAACCGCCTCCGTAGCTCAGAGGCAAAGTTCACTGGCTTTACACAGGAGGTCGCGGGTTCGATTCCCGGCGGAGTCAATTGTAAGACTCGGTTTGGTTGGTGGTTAGGGCATTTTGTAAGCCCGCCTGGCTAGCTATGTCTAGCATCTTATCTAAGTCTTGCCACCAAATATCAATGTTAATATCATTGGTGTGTTCCGGCATGAAGATAAGATAGCCAGTTCCTCATTGCGTTGGGGAATCTTGGTAAGCCCGCTTCCATCTTCGGCAACATCGTCACTTACCACCAGGTGAGATGATGTCAAGGGTTTACCAATTGTGAATAAAAAAGAAAAAAGAAAAATCTCTATAGGTACTACAAGGTTACTTTTTTGTCGAGGTACTTACGTAGCAAGCATCTATGTAGTATCTGTAGTAACTAAAAATATGGACAAAATCATTACCCTGTTAAAGATTATTTTAACTAGTTGCACGTAAAATATAAAACCGTCTTTTCTGACACGCAGCTGGGTAAAAATAGATAATAACGCTTAACAAAAAAAAGCAATTTCTGTGTTGCAGATAAATTCCGTTAGAGACAAATAAATGAAACCCTTTACCATTCTCACACAAAGATATGAAAATAATGGGATTTCATTTCTTCACCGCTATTCAGAAAAAAATATCTTAGATTTATGTTGTGTCAGCGTATAGGAAAAATATTAGGCGACAACAGATAACGAAAAAAATGTGTACGGCAATATTCCGGAATAATCCGCCTAAGCCCGATGTGTTAGCTTTTTATTTATGGATGCCATGGCAGGCTAAAAATTTCTTACGGTTCAATGTGTAAATCTGTTTTTCCATTAGGGTTCCTTCTTAAAATAACTATATTTGTATTCGGCCAGTGTTAAGCTTCTCCACATGCAATTATTAAAAAGATTGAGATGAGTGAAAATAGGCGACATCGAAATCATTTGCACAAGTTAAAACTTAGGAATATGGACATATCTATACTCATCTACTGAGCCTTATTCCCATACATTTGGCATCAGTTCTAAATGTTATACGTCTCTATTCTGGTCTCATTTCCGTTGGCCCTGCGTCACTCCACACTCCACACTCTTCCAAGTCATTTTAACGCAATCCAACCATCGCCTCTTTGGTCTTCCTCTTTTACTATAAAGAAGGAGGTCCTTTAAGTATAAAACTCTTCGTGTCACGTGTTCCTTTTTGCAAGCTTTATATTAGCTTTCCGTGTTAAATTTTTTGTTCGTTATTTAGTTTGTTAGTTTCGGTCAAATCTCCATGAGGACCACTTCCCGGTTTCCGATTGAGCTGAAATTTTACATAGACGTTAAGTTTGGAGAATAATGCATGGTTAACTAAGTGACGTCATTCTAAATCCAATACGGTAGACTCCCAAAGATGGCGGACCTATTATTTTTTATGCACCCTCATGATATGGATATCAAATGAAGGGGTTTACTGGAAAGAATACGAAATAGTTAATTTCTTTTCAAACTAAAGCTGTTCCTAGCAGTTTTTAGGTTTTTAGAAAATTACCTCTTCTGAGTACGTCATGCGGCAAATCCATGTCATTCGGCTTTTTATCTTCTCTGATACTGCTGTTACTTTATAATTGAAAACGCTACACACGCTACAAAACCGACTTCCATCGCAACAACTTAGTACATTTTAAGACAATAGACAATAGACAGATTTTTATTTGACACAAACACACACCGATTACACAACATAAAAAAGAAGTAAAACACATAGAAACAGAAAAAAAAATTTGCATTATTATTTTTGGTTTTTGTTAATTTTCTAAAATTACTACACCATTTTGATAAAATTTATATGGGACCACACGGGAAGTACTAGCTTTCGAATAAAAAAAGGATCATTAAAGTCGGTGCACCCAGTCAGGTTATGAGGTAACACACATAAAAAAACAACATATAGATGAATTGAGAACCTCGTCCTGTTTGGAAGTCGCTTGAAAAGACTTGGCTTTTCATGTAATACCTAATCCTGATCTTGTTATAATTGCTCCTAACATCCATCTCAACATGAGTATTTCAACTAAGTGCATTCGCTTTTCATCTGTGTGTTTCAGTGTCCAACACTTGTCACTTCCAAGTAGTCATGAAACTGAAAAAAAAATCTTCCCGAACTAAATGTCAATAATTATTGCAAACTGTATTGAAAACACCACTCAATTGTATAGGTTCCTTATGGACAGAGTAGTTCAGTTTCACGAATAAATTCCAAGTTAAAAATTTTCATGAAGGCCATTTTTATGTTTCCGTAGTCAACAAAGAATCGTTATGATTTCGCCATGTCCGTCTGTCTGTCTATCCGTGGCTTAGCTCAGAGTATTAAGCTTTAAAGTACTAATTTTGTTAGAGTCAAGTGCCCCTCCCGTATCAGCAGACCACTGTTACAGATCATCTAAAAATTTTAAATAGTAGGACTGTTAATCAATTATAAGGAAAAACTATAACAGCTAAGTAGGCTTTCTTAGTTTAGAAGTAAAAGTCGACCAACTCAAGATATGCATTTAGAGTTGTAAAAAGTTTATAGATTTTCTATGTAAAATGTTCTATTACCAAATGCATTAAAACATATTATATATTTTTAAATTTAACATTTATTCTTTTAAAATACTACGGAACCCTTCTTAGCGCAAGTCCAACTTGCACTTGGCCGGTTTTATTTATTTTTCCATCCCACAGGGGGGGGGGGGGGGGGGGGTAACAGATTATTTTGCTTATTTATCTATTATAAATAAATAAAAAAATCTAATGCGAGTCAGTCTGGTCGTTCTATGTATTTGTTCTAAATTAATTCCTTATTATTTTTGTAAATAAAAGGCACAGATTTGTCAAGCATTGAAAATCACCTAACTTTCACAATTCTTAACTACTTAAATTATGTTTTCATAGCTTTCTTTCTCTATAGCTCCGATGCTACTTGAAGTATGCGGTTCGTTTTGGTCAAAGAACACTGGGTGGAACGAGCTCTTATATTTGACTTATTACCACTTAAATGGGTTGTGTTGGAGGGAAACTAGGTGTGAACATTTAACGCGCACGATCTCGCACACTGCGCACTATCCGTTGGCGAGCGGCTCGCCCGCCGTGCACCCGCGATTTCCATGCGGCGGGCAAAAGCGAGTATATTATTATTTTAATTTGAACCTACCGTAAAATAGTCTTGATCATCCCCCCGAATACTCGTAAAAATAAATTATTAGGTAATTGTGTTAAGTTATCATTACTTATCATGTAAAGATATTTAAGTTGTAAATTTTTTTTTCGCATTTGCAATACCATGAAAACATTTCCTGGATGAGAAAAAGATTTTAATTTTTTTTAATTTCTTCTCACCGTAATTTTAAAAATTTAGTATAAGTTTAACCGTTATAGTAAAAAGGCAGTGCAATGTACTGTTTGATGGATCTCAGCCCTGAAAACCAATTTAGTGTGTAGTTTGTTGAGCATGCTGTTGCTGGCTCTATCACAAGTTATCGGCTATCTAGGTCAATAGGTAAAATGGTTTAGACAAAAATAGCTTCCATTTTATAAAACATTAGCTTCTGACCAGCGCAGCACGTTACCCGGTTTTAAAATGAGGTTATAGTTTTAGATGAAAAGATGGATGTAGACGAATTGGACCTAAAATGATTTGAAGAATAAACAAATTCAAAAGTTATTGACAAGGAGAACACTGAGAGTGGTCAAAGCATAGTAGATAGGTAAGTAAGTATACCTAATATTTTGTTACACTATAAGTCCAGGTCTCGGGGTCTCGACGGCGTCTATTAAACGAATCAAAATTCAGAAGATCAAAAAGGCTGACAAATTCTACTAGAAAAAAAAGGGCAGGTCACGCACGTGTGTCTCATGCTCACAAAAAGTAGGCACAGATTGGATGGTCTGAGTACCACAAGGCCGTCTATGTTGCAGCCGACCAAGATATAGACCACAAAATAAGCTAAACATGTTTGAGGTTGGACGGCTTGGGACATAGAAGAGCGGCAAAATTGTATGGAGAGATGAGACTATGCATTCAGCTGCTTCCTGCAATTTTTTTTCAAGTTTATTGATATTTGGCGGCAAGACTTAGATAAGATGGTGGTAGCTAGCCAGGCGGGCTTAGAAAATGCTCTACCACCAACCAAACCGAGTCTTACAATTAACCCCGCCGGGAATCGAACCCGTGACCTCATGTGTAAAGCCAGTGAACTTTGCCTCTGAGCTACGGAGGCGGTTAAAACTAAACTAAACTAAAATTAGTTTTGTATTGAAAGTTTAAAACTTTATTTATTTTTTCCGTTTTATATTAGTACATCGAAAACTAATTACAAACATCAAAATGTGTCTACTTAATATATTCGCAGTATTGATAGTAGTATTTGTATCAAAGCGGAAGTACGTTTGTATGGAAACTCGAGCCTATACTGGGGACCCCCAAAACCTGATAGTAAATTGTTTTTGCAAATAAACACATACAGCGAAACGATTTGAGTAAAACTTTCTTTGGGTCGTCTTGGCGGGGGTACCGGGGCCCCCAGATTATCTTATCTCATTGAAATATTCCACATAATTATGAATATCCAGTTACTTGTACAACACTGGTACTCACCCCAGGCAGTGTCCGCTTCTCGTGCAGCGCATTCTGGGCGTTGGAAGCGCTCTCGGGGCTGAAGTAGGTCAGGAAGGCGCACCCTGCAGCAAACATGGCTCTCATTAGTACAAACAGTACCTATTTGGGGGTTCTTGAAGCTCTGTACGCGGCTGTTGCGAGTATAAGGACAAGAAGCACTAGAGTTAGCTCAAACTTCTTGCGCTTGTAACTAGAGCTTAATTAAATAGAGTTTAAAAAAACTAAAAAACACGCTTGTGTAAAAGTGTGGGTTGCTCGATAGACGAAAAATATGGCACAGAGGGTCCCAAGCTTTTTCACAATAATACTAGTAATTTGTTAATTATTATTTTCAACTTATATTAAGAATTATTTTTTACTGTTTAGTCTGATGTACTTTGAAAGCGTGTTTTTTAGTTTTTTTAAACTCTATTTATTTTTTATTTTTTGGTTCAAACTTATGAAATTATTATACTGTCGCTGATTCTTGATAAGTCTACAAAGTTTGAATTAAATCTGCCCGCTTAAAGTGGGCCAAAATCGAGTCCAAAGGAGTCGGTTACATACATACAAACATACAGGTGAAGCTAATAAAAGCGTGATAAAAATAAGACACGCACTTGACTTGTGTCGGACCAGGCGCGTAGTGTAGGGTTCCTCAGTAATTATTACTACATGACTAAAAAGTTTTTTACTTTAATGACAACTTTAGAGGCTTTTTTTGTGTAAATAGTTCATCTGGTATTGTATAAATTTAAGAGACTGTACATAAAAGTCTTACCTATTAAATGACACCTCACGCTAGGCTGTGCAATAAAAAATGTTTTCCATTTTTCTGTAGGTTGGGTACTTATAACAATATCACATCACATCAGCTCATATATACTTCCCCACCGAGGGGCTCGAGCCTACCCTGAATTGAGGCATTCGGGCCTTAGTCGACCACGCGGGCCCATACAGGTTGGTCGACTTCACACACAACCTTCGAGCTTCTTTGAAAGCGTGTGCAGGTTTCCTCACGAGGTTTTTCCTTCACCGTAAGAGCGTCGGATAAACAATATACTACTACAAAAATGTTAAGTTTACTCACGAGTCTGTATTAAAGAGTAAGTCCGTTTCAGATCATGGAACAGAATAAAAGTTAACTAACGTATACACATAGCACTTAGCGACGATTTTACTGTCAAGCGATCGAGCGTCGCTACGTCGATAAAGTATTTCCGTCGTGAAAAAAAAATCTAGTTTTACCCAAAATGTTTTTTTTCCGAAGTGTTGGCGTTTCCTAGCGTTAAGAAACTGCTGCGGTATGACAAGGTAAAATAACAATAATAATGTTATATAGGTAATATTTATTTAAAACCCAAAATATGATCTGTATCACAAGTTTAAACTAAACAAACACCGCCCAAGTGCGAGTCGAACTTGTGCACCGAGGTTTCCGTACACCTCTAGCGCGAGTACAACTCACACTTAGCCAGTTTTCACTCTTTCTTATTATCCTTTATGATTTGTACTACGAGTTGAATCACATCAAATTGTCTTTATGAATCAAGTCCCTTCTACTTATTATTTTCCCGCGCTGTAAAAGCGTAATGTTTACGGTTGATTTGTGAATGCCAGACAGTAAAGGCTATGCGAGGAAGTATGCACAGTATGGCTGTACAATCATGTAAAGAGTAAACATTATTTTCAACAAGACACCGCATTGGAGTTTACGCATAGACAAATTGCATTGACGGATGAAGGGACCTCGATTTAATAGGTTGTATATTTTATTTTACTATGCCTTTGTCCAGCAGTGGAAATTTTTTCGGCTATGGTGATGATGATGATGTAAAATATATAAGGTCTAACAAAATTAGCTGAAACTATTTTAACTGGTGTTTCTACCCATGAAACTGAACAACTTTCCCCATGAAACCTATAGTCAAATCTCAAAAAAAAATGAACTTCTCATACTAAGTTGGCTGATCAGCTGATCGAGTTAGTATGGGAGAGCCACATTTTTTTGTTTGCGATTTGACTATGGGTTCCATGAGGAAAGTTGTTAAGTTTCATGGGTAGAAGCACCAGTTAAAATAGTTTCAGCTAATTTTGTTAGACCTTATATAGTATCAAAGTACAAGATTCCAGGCCTCGATAATATCGAGTATTATTTGTGAAAAAAATAACTTTACTGTCAAACTAGGTGTTTCAATTGTGAAACAACGCATTTTCCTGGTCGTCACTGTAGTAAATAACCTCATGTTGACAAATTAGTTACGTATGAAAGTGGTCCGAAAAATCGTGTATTGGTAATTCCGATTCATTCATTTTTAGGGTTCCGTAGTCAACAAGGAACGCTTATAGTTTCGCCATGCCTGTCTGTCTATCCGTATGTCCGCGGCTTAGCTCAGAGACTAATAGTACTAGAAAGCTGTTCATTCATTCACATCAGCTCAAATACGTCCCCCCCGAGGGGCTCGAGCCTACCCTGGATTAGGGCGATCGGGCCTTAGTCGACCACGCGGACCCAGTGCGGGTTGGTCGACTTCACACACAACCTGCGAGTTTCTTCGCAGGCGTGTGCAGTTTTCCTCACGATGTTTTCCTTCACCATATGAGAGCGTGGGATAAACGTACATATTATGAAATCGAAATTCGAAAACACATTGGTACGTGGCAGGATCGAACCACGACCTCCCGGACAGGAGGCGGCGGCTCTAGCCATTACGCCCCCGACGCTAGATAGAAAGCTGTAATTTGCCATATTAATCACACCGACAAAGTAGTACAATAAAATCTTGAAAAAACGTTTTATTTGGGGTACCTTACCTTTATGAAAGAAAGGTGTTTGTTTTTTTGTTGACGTACCCTGTCGTATGGGGTCTCGTTGAATAGGTCAAAACTACTGCGCGTTTGCTAAAACTATTTTTCGATTCGAGGCTCCATTTGCAAAATTTTAAGCTTTAAATTGCTAAATTGTCCCTCTTTCCCATACCAGCTAAACCGCTATCTCAAACAACTTAAAAAAAAATTAATAGTAGGAAATATAATCAATTTAAATAGAAAACCATCACGGCTAAGTAGGATTTCTTAGTTTAGGAGTAATAAACGACCAAATAAAAATATGCAGTTGGATTTGTAAAAACGTCATAGATTTTTTATACAAAATGTTGTATTACCAACTGAAAATATATTAATTTGGTTTTTTAAATATTCATTATTTTTTTGAAAACCCTACGGAACCCTACTTTGTGCTAGTCCGACTCGCACTTGGCCGGTTTTTATTATAGGACAACGACATTGGATACAAAATAATGATAAATCTTTGAGTAGTGACTTCTAGTCAATTCAGATATTTTTTATCATGTGTGTCAAAAACGAAATCACCTATGTTCTAAGAATGTCTGATACAAAAAGAAAAATTTTTCAGCTTTATTGATTTAATAAAATAATGAATGAAATACAATGCTTCCAAAATTAAATTAACAAAAACTTAAAATTAAAATTGACCTTTAAGTACTAAAGGAATTTACACATGCAATAAAGTAAATTAGTTAAAGCAAAAAATACCTGTAACTATGCACTTGCAGTATGCAAACATCTATAATTACTGATCATCATAACCTCACCCTGGCAAACAGTATGAGTGCAGTGACACACGCTGTAATTACAAGTTCCGTGCCGTACGCAAGGGGTGCTAACATGGTTTTTTTTGTAATTACCTATGGTGTAGTCCGAGACTAATAGCTGTACCTGTCAACCTTGTTTGTTTTAGGAATGTAATTAATAATAGTCATAATAGTAGTCATAATAATAGTCATAATAGTACTCGTAATAGTAGTCATAATAATAGTCATAATAGTAGTCATAATAGTAGTCATAATAGTAGTCATAATACTAGTCATAATAGTAATTTATTGGTAAAGTATAATGCATTTACAAGTCAAATTGTAAGTATAAAATTAGATTACTATACATTTAAGTAGGTACATCACACATAGCAAAAAAAAATACATAAAATAATAATTACATTACATTAAATAATAAAAAATCATGTAAGAGCGGTTGTAAGTACCTAAAATATGTAAAAAAAATAGTAACAGAATGTAATACGATCGATTCTGGATATTTGATCGGATAAAACTAAAAAACTTTACCCAAGAAATCCACACTGAATTAACAAAACAAATTTTTTTCGGCGAATATTTGTCTTTTAGAATATAAATAAATTTAGATTTACGAATAAAACCTCCTGTTTAGATTTCCGGGAGGGAGTGCTATTTCTTCGCCTGTTTATGTAGTTATTAAGCAAATATTATGTTGAAACAATAAAATAATCATTTGGGAAATTGTGACCGCACTGCAGTGGCAGTGAGCAGGGCACATAGCTCGTAGAACAGATTGACGTTGGGCAGTAAAGTTCTCGAGTGGTGACCGCGTGCCGGAAAACGTAGCGTAGGAAGGCCTTCCACGCGGTGGACCGACGACCTGGTAAAGATCGCGGGAAGCCACTAGATGCGGACAGCGCAGGACCGGTCGTCGTGGAAATCCTTGGGGGAGGCCTTTGTCCAGCAGTAAACGTTTTTCGGCTGATATGATGATGATTGCAGAATGAACTCATACAGGAAGTAACAAAATTGGAGTAAATCCCGTTAACTGGGGGTTCTACTAATCATACTGAACGACTTTCCCGAATGAACCCATAGTCGTATCTCAAAAAAAAGAAATTGGTCCCTCTGTACAAAAACACACAAAATTGGTCGATCAGCTGATCGAGTTTATGGAGACATAATTTTTATCGGAGATTTCATCAGTAAAAGAACATAAGTTGTTCAGTATGATCAGTGGAAGCCCCAGTTAACGGGACCTACACCAATATTTGTTACACCCTGTACATGTTATTATTAACATTGTGGAATGCAAATAAATATATTAAGTATTGACTTTCACCCCTACAGTGGGGACCCTATGGGATGTCTATAATCACTGTATTTCCTTAAACTTTCAGTGACTACCTAACCTATAGTTGTTTAAGTTTAAGTCGTAGGATAATAATATTTAGTTGATTGATTTATTAAAAACACTTTATTGCACAACATAAGAGAAAAAAAAGATATAATGATTAAGGAAGTTGTGCATATAGGCGGTCTTATCGCTAACAAGCGATCTCTTTCAGACAACCTTTAGGTGAAGGAAACATGAGAAATCATTATTGCAGGGCAGCAGTGGGCAATAAACAACTTCTCTACCATTAGATACAATTTAATCCTACGACTAATCTTCCACTATTTTCTCTCAGACGCGCTTAAAATTTCTCTCTATACCGTCCATTATACAAAATAATCCGCAAAGTGTCAGGTTCCCGAGCGAGGCGTCCAGTCCCACAGAATAAATCGCCGGCGCCATCTTGGATCGCTAACGGGTTCATTTCCTGAGCCTATACACTTCCGGTGCGCGCCATCGGCGGCGTTGCCAACTCATAATTTTTACCTTTCCGTGAAAAAGTTACCTTTTTATTTATTGTCTATTATTTTCTTTTTATTTGATTCATTTAGAACAGTGATAGCCTTGGAGTCGCCGTGTAACTTACTGTTATTTTATTTGATAACTAGCTGTTTTCCGCGGCTTCACCCGCGTGTACAACGTTTCTATGGCTTTTCAAGGGTACGCAGTGCGCGAGCCACAAGCGGCTCGCGAGCGTGGGAAAAAGTAGCCTATGTGTTAATCCAGGCCCTAATCTGTCTACTTACCAAATTTCAGCCAGATCCGTTCAGTAGTTTTTGCGTGAAAAAGTAACAAACATACACACTCACAAACTTTCGCCTTTATAATATTATAGTGTGATGTGATGTGATAACTATATATTATAAAAAATAAAATACCAAACGTAAAAGTAATTCAACTACCGTGGGTTTTAAAAATAACATATAACCGAAATCAGTAGATACTTAATGCTATAATACTGCAGTCATAATTTCCACTTGTGAATGATATTTAAATAAATTTCTTGAAAATAGGCAGGTGTAACAGTGACAGCCCTCAACGTATCCTACCGGCTAATTTATACTGAGTTGAGCAGTGCATTTCCATCAAATGGTTAGAACGGTAAGCTGCTTCATCATACTAGGCTTCACTAGACAATAAAATACAACAAGTCCAACAAAGATACCTTGAAAATTGAAATATTTGTCTATGTACTGTCCTTGCAAAGGTTATACAATAAATTTCAACAGTACATAAATAAAATAAATAAATCTTTATTTCAGGCACTCTAGTACATAATATTACGCACAAAGTTTTACCCATAGAAGGATTAATGTCAAAAAAGAATCCTTAATAAAAAAAATTATAAAAATGTCATTGAGTGAAAATGGACCGTAGATTCGTGTAAGGTGAGATGATGCTAAGGGCTTATCAATAGTAAATAAAAAAAAACGTTTTTCAAAAACATTGAGATTTGAAGGGGCTTTGGGATATATAATAAAAAATCCTACGTACATGTCACAATTGTGCCTTATCAGTTTTCTTGATTGGTACATTAAAAAAAATATCCTCAAAGGAATATTCAGTTAATCGTAAGTAGTTCAATAAAGAACATGTAATTTACTACAATCAATGATTCACACGAACGTACTCGAGTTTTTTTTACTTGCTTACTGATAGCCTCGCGTAGCTTAACCTTCAAGCTACGCCACTGACTACTGGTGGCCACTAACCACCGCTAATTAGCAGTTACCCGCTTTTATTTCCGAGTCAACGTTATCTGTGGCCCTGTAGGTAATCTGCAACGCCCCATGCCTCCATGTGCAGACGGTTCAGTGGGTGATATGGGGTTTTTAATTGAAGTTCTAACGCCTTGCTTTAGTTGTGACTGATGAAGGGGATTTCAGTCTATGTCGTTTGGTCCAAGCAAAACAAAGCCCAATAAATTATTAACAACTTTTTCAGCACTTCCTACTTATACCACTAGATAGCGCTACAGACTTGTGTTTACTAATTTAAAATGGAGATTTTTGATTCTTTTTTTTTATCTATTTATGAAACGTAACTAGTTACCATAGTTATAAAAAAACTCAGAAATAGTAAAAATAATGCAACCCATAACGCTTCGTAAATTCGCTAGACTTTGTAATGCTTTGAAAAACTTTGAATGGAGGCACTACTTATTAAATACAAAAACGATACACCCGACGTTATACATAGTGTGTTTCACTATCTTATTAACGCTTATTTCCTAGTTATATCTTATCTTGCACGTTAAAAGGAAAACAACTGGGCAACTGATGAGGTAATAATAATAATCATCACACGCGGTCATCTGACTCCGAACTAGGATTCCCAGTACTATGGAAACTTTTATTGTAAGACATACGAAATCTAGCAAAATACAAAAAAATGAGTTATCCAAACAGTTTTGAGACTATGAAATATTATTTAACAAAATTTCATGATCTGTTAGACGAAGATACTTCGATCAGCAAACACAGAATTAGATATGAATAACATAAATAATTTATCAAATATTCCTGAGGACGTAATGGAAAAACTGTTAACACTACACGAAATAATTAAAATGGTAAATCAAATTAACAATAAACAAACTAAACATTACTTCAATATACCAACTACGATTGTTAAGAATCTTCCTTCTATATTTTAAGATTTAATATATTATTCAATTGATCAATGTATAAAAAGCGTTGTGTATCCGAAAATGCTTAAGAATATTAAAGTAGTCTCAGTTTAATGCAAGGAAAAGTAATATGACCTAAAAACTATCGCCCAATCTCCATTACACCTACGTTCTCAAAAGTTATTGAACTGGGAATAACAAAAAGGCTACTTCAACATATTAATAAACATGACATTCTAGCACAGACCCATTTTCATATGAATTAGGTCAATCAACGATAGATTAAAAAAAAATAAGAAAATATGGAAAAAAGAAAGCAAAGAGATCTAGTTTTGTTTAACCTAGCAAGCGCTTTGGAAATTTGGAAGTTTAAATTATTTCATCGAGGGATTATCTAAAGTTTCTTCGTAACGTCAAACCGAAGAGTAGTTTTTTTTTCTCAAAAACGGATCTAATGATTTTGATGAAACTTTACATGTCGGAGTTGCTTATGTTTATCTATTGCATAGTGATACCCATTAGTCTGGGAAAAATCGTGTTTGTATGGTTCTCCTACAAATGAAATTGAAACTTGCGATTTACTCATAAATGGTTGGAGCTATTGAGTTGACATTTATCATATATTTCGTCGTGGCACATTTATCATATATGGCAAGGGCCGCCACCTTCTGTCCAGGTGGTCGTGGTTCGAACCTGCCACGAATGCAACCATTGATTTCGAATTTAGATTTCATATGTACGTTTATCCGAAGCTCTTACGGTGAAGGTAAACATTAGAGAGGAAACCTGCACATGCCTGCGAAGAAACTCGCAGGTTGTGTGTGAAGTCGACCAACCCGAAATGGGCCCACGTGGTCGAGTAAGGCCCAATCGCCCTAATTCAGGGTACCCTCGAGCCCCTCTGTGGGGACGTATATGAGCTGATATGATGAAGTATATATTTGGTGATGCAATATAAATTCATCGAAATTATTAATTATTTTTTTTCATTCAATTTTTGTATGAAAAAAAATTGCCGAGAAAGTTTAGTGCGGGCTGCCGTACAATTTATTTTTATTGAAATTAACACATTTGAGTATATTTTTAACTACATCTCACCTGGAGGAAAGTGATGATGTAGTGTCGATGTATCTTACTTACTTATTTAAAATTACTGATTTTTACACGAAAAATAATTTGAGTGAGGCTGCATCGAGGCACACTGCCGTTGGTTTAACGTGAATTTCAAATTGCCTCCGTGACTAATGAGATTTGCTTGTTCTAAGAAATGAGATTCAACCGGAAGCAGATCTAAGTCTCTTTCGTTAAATACGTAGTTTTTCAGTTTTCTGACCTGGTAACCCGTAGGTCATTTTATAAACATTTCACTACAAAAACACAGTTTTGTTTTCACAATTGGTAAACCCTTGACAACATCTCACCTGGTGGTATGTGCCGAAGATGGAAGCGGGCTTACCAAGATTCCCCAACGCAATAGGGAACTGGCTATCTTATCTTCATGCCGGAACACACCAATGATATCAACATTGATATTTGGCGGCAAGACTTAGATAAGATGGTGGTAGCTAGCCAGGCGGGCTTAGAAAATGCCCTACCACCAACCAAACCGAGTCTTACAATTGACCCCGCCGGGAATCGAACCCGCGACCTCCTGTGTAAAGTCAGTGAACTTTGCCTCTAGGCTACGGAGGCGGTTATATATAGTTCTATTTAGCTATCACTGACACTATTCATGATGGTACTAGATGAGCAACTTTAACGCACCACCGGCAGTAATGGCGATGGCGGACGACCCATCATGTGTGAAATTAAACAGCCCATGGTTAGTGCTGAGCTGGAGCATATTATATGTGCAATATTGTACAGGATTTGTTTAAGCTAAGGGTAACTACTTGTAAGATGCCTACTCTAGAACAGTGACCAAAGCGATTTAAATTACCTACTACGTAATTATGCCTAGTTATAAAAAAAAACCTTTTACTACTTATTGCAGAGTTAAGTTTTCATCAATCACTACCGGTATATCTAAGTGTTTCTTTTTATATATCCCTGCTAGTAAGGATAACTTGGTAGAGATAGGTGTACCAGGCAAAAAAAACTACGAAGTTCATAATTTTTGTGCAGAATTTAAAAAAAGCCTAAAATGACTGCATTTTGATATATTTACTGTTCACAGAAGATATAATGTTGGAGTCATTATTCAAATCGCTGTAACATTTTCTCTCTCTCTCCCTGTCTCTTCTCTTTTTTATCCCCCATGTCACGTGTGGGGCATTTCAGATTCACACCTACGGAAGTTTGCATTATGAACTTCGTGCATAACTAGTATCAGGTGTGCAGGTTTCCACACGATGTTTCCTTCATATTAAAATATAAACAGTCCGTAAAAGTAGGCAGTTAAGTTTGGAAAAACATATTGGTACATTGACGGTCCTCGGATTCGAATCCGGGACCTCAGGTTTTCAAAACCTATTTGCTACCGTTTAGGCACCGATGATGCTTCATATATTATAACAATTTAGAAATACTAACAAAGACATGGCATATTTATTCAATGAAATAGTGCAAATAAACTAAGCACCAAAGCTTTAGCCACTGTGCCATTTTTCAGTTTTCTAGAAATAAAGTTGTAAAGTCCGGGTGATATGTGCGGACGCGGGAATGGCACGAGTATGACTCAACTCGTAACTACTACTTGCACGGGAAATATATTGGTTTACCAAGAAAAGCGCTAGTTCAGGTGCTAAGTCAGAGTCAACGTGTAATTGACAGTGAGCTACGACTTACAAAACATTGTATATAAACAGGCAATAAAATTAAATCGTCATAAATAAGTCGTATATTTGATAAAAATGGTGATGAAGATGCTGTGTTAAAACTAAAAAAAGAAGTTAAACATCGCAATCGTTTTTAAGGGTACCCAAAGGGCAAAAACGGGATCCTATTACTAAGGCTTCGCTGTCCGTCCGTCTGTCACCAGGCTGTATTTCATGAACCGTGATAGCTAGACAGTTAATTTTTTTACAGATAATGTATTTCTGTTGCCGCTATAAAAACAAGTACTAAAAATTTGAAAAAAACGGAGTCTCAATACAAAAAAACGTGCTTTTTTTGAAATGTGAAGAAACTAGCGCCATCTAGTATGATAGTACGGAACTGAATAAACTAGCGCCATCTAGTAT
This sequence comes from Coleophora flavipennella, assembly GCA_947284805.1. NCBI lineage: Eukaryota > Metazoa > Arthropoda > Insecta > Lepidoptera > Coleophoridae > Coleophora > Coleophora flavipennella. Next base: position 1,106,207 of record OX369275.1, read on the forward strand.
GATGGTACGGAACCCTATGTGTGCGGTTTTGACTCGCACTTGGCCGGTTTTATTTAAAGTCTTTATTTGAAATACGGTATTATTTAAAGTTCAGTATGTTTTTAGGGTATCCGACTTTTTCTAAAAAAAATACAAAATATTGATAAAAACTCAAAGTTTATTTACAAAGACAATCAAAACAAAACCCGGGAACGGAAGAAAAGTTTTTAATGAGCATATTCCTAAGTTATGAATGCAAAATCTTTACGGGGAAGAAAAAATATAAAGCTGCAGTTGGGGGAAGTCTCCTTCCGGTAGACCCTAGATGCTGAAAAGATGCAGCGTTGCACTTCACAAAACAAATTTCTGAACAGACCAAGTTTAAATTTGGAATTCAGTAAACCCAACCAAAGTTAGACATTGGTTTGAAACGCATTTTCTTTGCGCTCGTGATCGAGATACGACGTTCCCGCGGCGAGGCTCGGAAGTTTTCTTTTGAGCGCACATTGTACCCTGAAATTAGTTCCAGTTGAATGTCAGAGGAAATATAAAGAGTATTCAATCCTTTCATTTATAGCTTTTTTCTTAAGGTGTTTTATGAAGTCCTTTTAACGTAAAAACTTCTTTAAATTTGCTCTTGTCAAGCTCTCTTGAAGTGTGTATAAAACTTTATTATTAAAGAGCAATAGTGAAAATGTACGACGTTGAAGTAGAAAATACTCAGCTTTAAGTCAAATTGAGATACAATAATCATATATGGTTGGAAAGGACATCTCAAGAGCAACCTAACGATATCCCTAAAACACTATACGAACGAATGAAGTACTCTTAGTGCCGAAATTACAAAAAAACGAAGGTGTATGAGGCGATCAACGCCCTCTACAGTTGCTGGAGACGTAAATAAATACATCATCATCATATCAGCCGGAAATCGTCCACTGCTGGACAAAGGCCTCCCCCAAGGATTTCTACGACGACCGGTCCTGCGCTGCCCGCATCCATCGGCTTCCCGCGATCTTCACTAGGTCGTCGGTCCGCCGCGTGGAAGGCCTGCCTACGCTACGTTTTCCGGTGCGCGGTCGCCACTCGAGAACTTTACTGCCCCATCGGCCGTCTGTTCTACCAGCTATGTGCCCTGCCCACTACCACTTCAGTTTAGCGATTCTGTGAGCTATGTCGGTTACTTTAGTTCTCCTGCGGATCTCCTCATTTCTGATTCGATCACGCAGAGAAACTCCGAGCATAGCACGCTCCATTGCCCTTTGGGTGACCTTGAGCCTTCTTTTGAGGCCCATAGTAAGCGACCATGTAATATACAATAAAAATAATTTAATACATACTTTTCAAACAAATTGTTCTGATCTGATAGACGGCAAAGAAAATTCAAAATAGAGAAAAACAAAATGGCCGCTATACAAAATTACAGTTTCATTGTTCTCCCAGAAAGAGCCATCGAAGGAAACGTAATGTATGGCAACTGTAATCATTAGACTTGGAGCCAGTGAGTAAGAGAAAACTTTTGAAATTGTAACAGCTGGATCTATACTTTTCAAAAAAATTTTTATCTACACCTCGGTTCTATTTGACAGGTGACCAAAAAATTCAAAATGGAGGAAAAATTAAATGGCCACCATACAAACTACCCTTTTTCATACAACCAATTAACAAACCTCGCAGCCGCAGGCCGAGTTTAACGTAAAACGAAGCCTGAAACACTCCCTACGAGGCCGGAAGCCAAGCTCTATATAAGGCGAAGCCCAGAGCATCTCTCCTGTAAGGTCAAGGACATCAAAATTTTACATGCCAACACGTCTGCAACTATCCATCATAGACTTCTCGTGTTTGGAATCATATCAATTGGCTTGACCATACTTAGGCAATGGGAGGGTCAAATATTTGGATGCAAATATCTCTTTTATCATTTGTCGTTGACCCATTGTGTTTGTACTCAAATAATAGGACTTGACAGGTGCTATCGGATAGGATATTTTTTTAATTGAGAATTTTTCTCTATTAAAAATTTGATTTTGGCTGATCCTGGAATAGCTCCGAATTGCACAAAAATCGATATCTGGGTTGTTGCTTATACCAAATTCAAAGTTACTTTCTTTCGCTAATTTCAAGATGGCCACAATACGAAATTTGCTTGTTACAAAATCTTGTTTAATTGGAATTTTATATGTGATGGTCATATGCGATCTCGTACAGTTCTTCATTTCGGATGATAGTTGTCAAAATTAAAACCGCCCAAGTCGGAAACTATTGATCCTGAACTACTAGCATCTTATGAGAAGTGATTAATCTGGATGAGATCTTTATCTTGGATGACAGCTGTCAATTTAAAACCGCCATAACTAAGAAACTATTGATACTGGACTACTACTAGTTTCTTAAGAAAAATCATAGATTTTTTCAAGATCATCATTTTAGATGATAGTTGTCAAAATTAAAACCGCCATAACTCAGAAACTTTTGTCGCTGGACTGCTAGTTTGAGGAGAAATCATAGATCTCTTTGAGATCTTTATTTAGGATAACAAGTGTTTAACTCAATACAGCTTTATCTGTGACAATGTCGACTTGTTAGTTTTTTTAGATGTGTTATTTGTTATTATCTTCTTTTTAATTTCATTTTATTTTTATGTTTTTCAAAGTTTTGACTTTTTCCGTATCCAACTTTAGCCACTTTCCTTTTCCTACCATTCTGTTCTCATCATTGGTTTTTCATTATTTTTTTGTGTAAAATCTGTTTGGTGGTATTATTTAAAAGTATTTAATTAAATTCGTTTCCTGCCCTTAATTTTGTAAGTGTTTTATCGTGTGAGCTTAGATGCGGTTGGAGGGCGCCTCGAAGCAGCATATCTAAAAAAACTTTTGATCCCAAGCTTCTTAACACCTTGGTTGCCACAAAAACACATATATGTGTCGTATACGTCGTAGAAGCGAAAAACCCCTCATAGTCTACGCGTCGTAGCGCCCACACAGTCAAGTCTTAAAGGAAATGATAGATCTCAACGAGATCTTCATTTATAATAACAGCTATCAAACTTAAAACCGCCATAACTTGGAAACTGTTGATCTAGAACTACTAATTCGTTATGAGAAATCATAAATCTCTTCGAGATCTTAACATCTGGCAGATGACAAACTTTTGGATAACAGCGGTCAAACTTAAAACGGATATACTTAAAAAAAAACCTGTTGATTCCAGGTTACTAGTTTCTTAAGAGAAATCATAGGTTTCAGATTATTCAGGTGAGCCAATGATGGAAGGTAATCTTATGTTTTTTTACCTATGTATTTCTCATTTACTGTGTACAATAAACAATAAATAAATAAGGTTTGACTCCTCAATTTTCATGCTGCTGAGATGATGATGGACGCCAGAGGACAATGTATCGGTTAATGAAACACATGTATTATGATTTGATGATATCCTTTTGGCGAGTGGATGATTGGGTTTAAAATTGTTGGGTTTAAGCATTACTACAAAAAAAATGTAAAAAAAAACTTAAAGCCGACTTCAAAAATATATATACACAACATTAATCAACAATAACAAAATCAAAGGTAGGTACGAAACAAATTAAGGGCAATATTCAAGATTCAAGGTATTTATTCAAAATAGGTGCAAATTACACTCTTTCTGAAAGTCATAAAAAATTATAATAACATAATTTCATTTGTGAAAAATCAAGAAATAAACAATTATTAGTTAATAATATCAAAATTAAATCCTAGAAATAAACTACATTATGTCATTAGGACATGAAAACAATATGACACGAAAAGTTATACACGCAATTATTGAATGTCATTGAAACCTTTGACAAGAGTAGGCCAGTTCACACGGACAGCACCCGGTCACGAGTATAACGCGAGAGTCAGCCATTGCTCCCATCAACCATATATTTTTTTTTATAATATACAGGCAAATATTTTTTCAGGTCAGTGCCAGCAAAGCCATCTTGAATCTAAAACATTTAATAGGTAAGTATATTTTTCTCATGTTTTGGTACCGACCGACCTAAAAAAATGTAGGTCCCTAATTTTTTTCGCACCTACTATTGGTTTCGTTTTTACTAACCAATTTTATTCTATATTGGCGTATATTTTTATAAATACACCATTAGTAGCACAGAACATAAGCAACTGAAAACCGTTGTACATTTTTTAATTATTATTTAGAGATTCTGAAAAAAAATATTGTAATTTGAAGTCCAGTAGTAATGAATTAAGAACCTCTTTAGAACTTCTTAGATATCCGAATTTTTTTGGGTCGAACTTGACTCCTTTCACAATATTTATGTTTTGTTGGGATTCATGTTATATAAGTGGTAATCCAGTAAAAAAGTCTTACTTTTTATTAAGATTTATCACTCTTCATTTTTATATAACGGCTTCTACCATCATAATATGTGAACACATCATACTAAGGTACCCACTTTGTTCAAAAACCACTTTCCACCTCCATCCAATCTCTGTAAGCCGTGTTTCAATTTGATTTCATACAAAGAGTGTAGTCTCATAGCGTTGCTAATCCAAAACCCATCTTACCTGCGGTCGCTCTCGCGCAAAAGGAAGAGTGCGGAAGCGAGAACGCCACCCTGCGTGAACCCCCGCCTTGGGCGAAATTGCATTATCACGGGGCCTTAATTAGTAACTTGCAAAGAAATTATTTTACTGTGCCATACTTTAGTACAAGAAACACAAACACTAACGAATATAATAAACGATGAAAGTGAGAAACTAAACTAAACTTGAGAAGGAGGATATGGGAAATTATAGAAACGGAATGACTAAGCTAGTTAAAGGCCTACCTATTTACATTTACTGTAAATTTTGCACGCTTTAAAATTCATATTAAAATTAAAATTTAACTTTAGTAGGAATTAAATATTTGTGAATAGAAGAAAGAAAAGCAGGACTATATTTTGTAACTCACAAAGATGTTAAACTAATTAAAAAAGACGAATAGTTGAACGATATTAAAATGGTAGAAAAAGAAAAGTAGGTACTTATCCTTACTAATATTATAAATGTGAAAATGTGTTTGTTTGTTTCTTTGTTACCTTTTCACGCTTCTACACCTCAACCAATCTTGACAAAATTTGGTATGCAGATAGAGTGTGTCAAGGACATAGGCTACTTTTTATCCCGGGAAAAAAAACCTAATCCGATTCAGTTCCTGCGGGAACTAAAAACATACTATTTTTTGGTTTATTTCTTTTACATTGCAACGGAACAATGGATTGTTGTGATTTTTTGCACAGAGATGGTTGAGGAGGTGGGAAACGACATAATTTTCTAATCACCCTTAAAGACAGTCATAAAAACGATATCCACGCGGGCGAAGCCGCGGGAAAAAGCTAGTTTTTACATAAAACAAAAAAGCCATCCCTTGACCTGTACTGCTTATACAGAGCTTGTTATAAAACAACTCGAGCGGCCCGAGGCCATGTAGCCAGAACTTTCTGGAGTGCCACGTCACGTCCCCAGACTTCAGACTGCCAGCGATGTGTCCGTAATTTGTTTTAGCGAACTTAAAACAAGAACAGGGACCAAACCAGACAGTGTATGGCTAAATGACTGTAATGATATGAAGTGAACAATAAGTTGGTGTTATCTTTATAGAGACAATTATCTTGATTAGGTTGTCAAGAAAAATAAAAGTTTAAAAAAACTTAAAAACCGACTTCAAAATGAAATTCACTCAAAAGTATGAAATAATATTATTATACTTAGATACACGTCATTTACCAACAATAAAGAAATCAAAGGTAGGTACGAATTAAATTAGGGGCCTAAAATTTTTTTTGAGTTCGGTGTCAGCAATGCCATCGAATCTAAAATATTTGATACGTGAGTAGCTGTGTGCTGGTACCTGGTATGGTAAATTTAGGCCTCTAATATAATTCGTACCTACCTTTGATTTCGTTATTGTTGGTTAATGTCGTGTACCTAAGTATAATAATATTATTTCATACTTTTGAGTGAATTTCATTTTGGAGTCGGTTTTTAAGTTTTTTCAAAAGTTTTATTTTTATTTTCTTTATTTTTAGTGATAATGCTATCTATCTTACTACGTTATACCCAATCATCCACTCGCCAATAGGAACCATAAAATCATAAAGCATGTGTTTTATTAACAGATACAGATTCCTGTAGCTTCCATCATCATCTTAACAGAATGAAAGTTAAGGAGTTCTATCTTCCATCATCAGCTCATCTGAATAACCTGAAAGAATACAATTGTCGGTCTATACTTACCTATGTATCTACGCAAAATATTTGAAGAATTATCCTCCTACTCCTAACCGGTAAGGAGTTGTACCTTCCATCATCAGCTCATCAACATAAGATTATAACTAATAGACGCCAAAACTTGAATAGTTTTAGGAAATACATGCAACACGTAATATGTGCCTATAAAATTTGAGGATTGTTCTCGATTTCCCTGGGATCCAATCATCAGGGAGTATACTCTTTCGAATAAAAAAAATATTTTGAAAATCGGTTCACAATCGGCGGAGATATCGCGTAACAAACATACAAAAAAAAACATACAGTCGAATTGAGAACCTCCTTCTTTTTGAAGTCGGTTGATAATCATTTTCAACCGACTTTTGTGTTTTTTTTATGTTTGTTACGCTATTTCTCCGCCGATTGTGAACCGATTTTCAAAATAACTTTTTTATTCGAAAAAGTATACTCCCGAGGGTCACAAAGTCAGGATCTGATGATGGGATCCCAGGAAAATCGAGGGCAACCCTCTAATTTTATAGGCACGTTTTACGTGTTTCATGTATTTTCTAAAACTATTAAAGTATTTGCATCTGGTAGTCATCATCTCATATTGATGGGCTAATGAAGGAAGGTATAAATACGGATATAACGGAGGATAATTCTTTAAATATTTTACGTATATATGTATATACCGATAGTTGTATTGTTTCAGATTATTCAGGTCAGCTGATGATGCAAAGTTTAACTCCTTAACTTTCATGCTATTGAGATGATGATGCAAGCCACAGGAATCTGTATATCTGTTGAAACACATGCATTATGATTTGATAGTTCCTATTGCCAAGTGGGTGATTGGTGGTGGGTTTAACGTTTTATTAATATCACTAAAAATAAAGAAAATAAAAATAAAAGTTCAAGAAATTGTAAACCGACTTCAAAATGAAATTCACTCAAAAGTATGAAATATTTTTTTATACTTATGGCATTGCTGACACCGACCTCAAAAAAAACTTCAGGCCCCTAATTTAATTGGTACCCATCTTAGATTTCGTTGTTGTTGGTTATTGTCGAGTATCTAAGTATTACAATATTATTTCATACTTTGAATGAATTTCATTTTGAAGTTGGTTTTTAGTTTTTTAACCTTTTATTTTTTTTATCTGCGACTCTTCTAATAATTTTTAAGTCCAAGTAATTGTTTAAGTTAAATTTTAAGTGGTCATCTAAGTTTTAATTTGAATATTGATATTGGATTATAAGACATAAAAGAAAGAAATGATGATACAGATTTATAACTTTGTTATTTTATGTCTTGTTATGTTAAATATGACTACCAGAAATAAATAGTATATGTAGTAAATGTCGTGTATATAATATATAGTAAAGTGATAGTATTAGCATTAAAAATACGCTTATCTCATAAAAAAGAAAAGAGAGACCTGAAAAAAAAACAAAATTAATTTGGGTTTGTATGGTAGGTAGGTACATAATTACGATTTTTATGGAATAATGAACTACCCAGTGTAGTAGGCCTTATTTAGGTCCACTAAAAAAACATCTTCTATACAAACTATTAATTCTAATTTCTCAAAAATGAAATAATCATTAATCATAATCAAACTATGCACATGTTAATTAAATAAATAAAGCACCATTTCAAAAAAATATAAAAAACCTAATTTTTTGTGAAAATAATCACAATTATCTAAAAATTAATCGTACAATTACTAGAGTTTCGTGTTTTTGTTCAAATTTATAAAATTATATTGCAACAGGTTTTATGATTATTAAGAATATTAAATTATAAGTTTGACTGGAACACTAAGTTCCTTCTTGTTTCAAAAACACAACGTTCCAAAGCTTTAACTCACAAAGTTTCATTAAAATACTAAGAGCCATTTTTAGAAAAAATAACATAGATCCTGGTGAAACGTACGGTGTGGAAAATTAGATGTTAAAAAAGTAGAAATTATATTAAACGATTAGTGATCAAGCATATGAATTTACATAACCAAACAACAAAACACCTTATGACAGACGTAAAAAAAACTCATACAAAGAACATGACAAGTAGTAAAAAAAAGCAAAGAGACTTTAATAAATAGTAGCATATTTAGATTTTTCCAATATTGATAAACACATTAAAAAAAATATGTTTTTCTTATCTTGATACAAAATCAAGATATTATGGTAAACTAGAGTAACACAAAAAACTATAACTGTTTTTGAGGAAAAAAAATAAAAAGTGATTTTTACTATGATAGAAATCCTAAAAAATCTATATGTAATATACATAATCTAGGATATAAAAATAATAATATTACCCTTAAGAATAACAACTCGATCTTTTTTTTTATTCACAATTTTATAGCACTAGAGCACCAGAGGGACACACACGGACACTTTTATTTTATAGTAATAGTATACATTTTTTATTTTATAGTTTTTTGAACTATTTTAGTGTAAGACAGTCGATACCCATCAAAATCTCAATTTTTATTTTCTTAGCATAACAATACCTTCGTAGCCTCTATACCCGAAAGGCTTGCAGAAAACCGCTTGAGGTGGTGTGGCCATGTGATGCGAAGGGATGATAAGTATGTGATTAAAAAATCCCTAAACTTACCTGAGAATAAAAGAGGTCGAGGATGCCCTCCTTCCACCTGGTGGACCAGCATGTCCAGAGTAATCATAAAACACAGTTCACCCGACGCAACAACCCTATACTGAATATCTTGGCGCCGCAAGTTTAGAAGAGTGGAACCCACCTAAAGTGCGATTGCGTAAAGAAGAAAAATACATTCTTACTTCTTCGTCTCTCGCAAACGCTCGCTCCTCAGTCGCTCGAAAGTAAAAAAACAGCCTGAAGTATACTTATATTTCTTATACCAAATCTAATCAGCCCCTATTTTCTCAAATTCTAACGACGAACACGCTGTTTTTCCCCAAACTCTCTACCGTCCGACCCTGAACTCCCTACCCTTTTAAACTAAACAAGATTAAAAGCAAAACTTCAGTTTTTGCCCGACTCACATTTAGACGCCCCGTCGCTTGAGGCGGCCATAAATTTCTGTGGACTTGTGATTAATTAAGTCGTGGTGATATAAAATAACTCTGCAGTGAAGCGCTTTCGTTTCATCTCGTGGAGTTTGGGTGTTTTGCGGTGCAACGTATTATGGGTAGATTTTTCTGCGTCATCTTTAGAGCTCATAGCGCCGCTCATATCGTTACCCTAAAACGCTTAAGGGGATTAAATAAAAATTAGTTTTAGTGAGCTTCCAACATCGGTCCTATATGGGAGGGTTTTACTTGACATATAGATACCAGAAAAGGAGCTACAATTAAAATAACAACATGTAAAATATTACCAATTAAATTTAAATTTAAATTGCCAATTGTATCAAAAAGAAAATAAATATAAAAAACGGCATTAAAAAAATATATATTTTCAAATTAACATTAGATTATTAGAAATGAAATGTTGATAAACGTATGACTATTCTTTAGGTATTTTGAGTGCATGGTGGCTTTAAACGGATTTACTCACCTTAATAAATCGCCATTTTTATAGTTAACAAGTCAACAAGGAACCCCTATAGGTTCGGTATTTACAACCAAATAGTAGGACATAATAATCAATTTAAAAGGAAAACTATGATGAATAAGGAGTAACTTTAGATGTGCAATTGAGTTTGTAAAAAGGTCATAGATTTTCCATACAAAATGTGCTGTTACCACCTGCAAATATAGTTTTTTTTTTCAAATATACCATCTAATATTTAAAAAGACTACGGCACCATACTTTGCGCGGGTTAGACTCGCACTTGGCTTATTCTTTTAGGCAGAAAATACATATTTTTAATTATAAACCTCAAGAGCTGTCGCAGCAGCTTCTTTGTTATATTTGGGAATACCCCGCATTAGATTTTGTTACTTTCATAAATATTCAAGAAAATTACCTAGTCAAAAAAATTCACCATCCCACCACTGAGAAAACGTCTTTATACTAATGGACGAAGCTTGGACTGGAAGACAAAAGACATCACACTGGTTACTATGTATAAGTAGGTGTCATCATGTGGTTAGTAATTAAAAACAAGGAAAAAAATCCATAACAATTGCCATTGAACTTTGATGATATCAGCTCATATACGTCCCCACCGAGGGGCTCGAGCCTACCCTGAATTAGGGCGATCAGGCCTTATTCGACCACGCGGGCTCAGAGCGGGTTGGTCGACTTCACACACAACCTGCGAGTTTCTCCGCAGGCGTGTGCAGGTTTCCTCACGATGTTTTCCTTCATCGTAAGAGCGTCGGATAAACGTACATATGAAATCTAAATTCGAAATCACATTGGTACGTAGCAGGATTCGAACCACGACCTCCCGGACAGGAGGCGGCGGCCCTACCCGTTACGCCACCGACGCTCTTTATGCTATTAAACTTTAAAACCTGAATTTTCAATGTATAATAGGTTATGTAGTGTATGTAGTAGAAAAAATTTTTTTCATGGTCGACTTGGTACTAACCTGTTATGATAACTGATTTGAACTGTCTTTGTAACTTTATTGTCTATCAGCCTTTTATAATTTGCGTGAAAAGTTATAGAGCTGGTTCGTGACCACAAATGATTAGGCAGTACAACAAAATGGCGAACGTCTCCAACTAAGTATAATCCACAATCGGCCCTCTGATCGGCCGCGCTCGTATTTTTAGCTGTTTATTACACCACCGCGCCGGCCACTTGCAATTCCCAGCCCACAGGGCTTCCAGCTGTACACAAAAACAATCTAAAATTTAGACAGCACAGCTTGCTAGGGACAAAATATTCCTTGTGACAATCAGTTGATAGCTTTTTATCTGACTGACTCGGTGGCTCAGTGGTTAGTGCTCTTGACTACTGATCCGAGAGTTGTGGGTTCGATCCCCACCCAAAGCAAGCATTTGTGTCATGAGCAGATTTGTTTGCTCTGTGTCTGGGTGTTAAATATCTATATATGTATGTATTTAAACGTATATAAGTATGTATATCAGTCTCTGGTTCCCATAACATAGGGAATCCTACTTTGGGGCCAGATGACCATGTGTGATTTGTCCCAGAATATTTATTTAATTATTATTTATTTATCTAGTTATGTATATTACAAAGGTAAAGTTTATGAAGGCTAAGTATATAGTAAACAAAATGATTAAATAGCGGTCTGCCAAGGAGGTTCCAGTCTTTAGAAGTGTGGCACTGCAACTTGTTAAAACATACAAAGCATTCTATCCGCTTCCGTGGTATAATTATTAGTACATTTACTTCAAACTAGAAGTTTGCGGGTTCTATTCCCGGCTATTAATTTGTGGTGGGGCATTTTCTAAGTCCTTCATCTAGCTAGCCCAATTTTAACAGTGTTGGTGTATTCCGGCATGTATACAAGATAGCCAGTTTCTTATTGCGCCAACGCAGTAAATATCCCCAAGGATTATTGGTAAACCCGCTTCCATCTTCGGAATCATCATCATTTACCATCAAGAGAGATGATACGAAGGAGTTTACCAATTGTGATAATATAAAAAAAAGCCAAGCACTGAAAAAAAAATTATAATGTATATTTGTATGGGCATTTTTTGCCTGAAATAAAGATTTATTATTATTATTATCTATTATTATAACCTACGCAGACATCATATTAAACGAAATTTTGTTCTTATTTAATTTTTTTACTAAAAATTTTGTGTATATGTCGCAGGATAATTTGATAATCCGTCGTTTCGCGAAAATCCTAGGAAAATTGGATACTATGGAGTAGAAAACTCCTAATAAAACCAAGTCGGACGGAGCCCCGCTTCGTTAAATAGGTTAGGTTATGTTAGCATGTCTTTTTCTACCGTAAAAAGGAGCCCCGCATAGCGGGGCTCCGTCCGACTTGGTTTTATTAGGAGTTTTCTACTCCATAGTATCCAATTTTCCTAGGATTTTCGCGAAACGACGGATTATCAAATTATCCTGCGACATATATAACTGCATCTCACTTACTACGTCAGAGTCACGTATTTATTGGAAACTTCATGGGTATTGCAGAATTACCTAAAATGGCAACCCTGAGAAGTATTTAACCAGCTTTCTCATAAAACTCTTTTTAGACTTAGCAATTTTCACATTGCTACCTGGTTTTATATTTCCTTTTGCCGCTGAATTTGTTGGGGCCAGACTTGTAACGCGTTTTTCAAGCTTTTAATTGCATAATAATATAGCCAGTTCAGTTAGATTTGTGGTTTCAGGCCTTAGATCATATTGTTAATGAACAAGATTTACGTATATGCGGTCAAAGTGCCGTAACATAAAGTCACCTTTTTGTTCACAGAGTTGTACTTTTGCGGTCTCATTTTCTATGTAACATATCCCATCCAGAAACTATCCCGTCTGTATAACTATCACGTCAAGAAACTGTCCAGACGATTTTTGATGTAAATTTTGTATGAAACCGGGGATCTAGTTCTTTTAAAAGAAATTAATTAATTCTGATTTGTTGCTGTTTGATGCAAAAGTAATCCTTTTGCACTACTTTGCAGTGGTTTGGTAAGTACATAGGAACGTAAGCACGTATTCTTCATAATAGTAGTAAATATGTTTTTAAGGACAAGGTAAATACACATCAGAACTAAAACTTTTAACTTAAATCAAAAAAGTTGATTGAAGTTGAGCATGTTGCAGTGCAAATGGACCATGGCAAAAGAAACAAGAAAATGACCTTTTTTAATTTTGATTAGGCAATCCATAAATGAATGTTTCCTTTAAGAGTTCCCAGGAGGCTCGAGTTTCCATACAAACGTAGTTCCGTTTTAATACAAAAAACTATATGCCGGATTGAATCCAAACTTTGCGAATATATTAAGGACACACATATCGATGTTTGTAATTAGTTTTCGATGTACTAATATAAATAGGAAAAAAATATTAGAAGTTTTAAATTTTCAGTACAAAACTACTCAATGTCTACTCAATATATTCGTAAAGATTGGATTCAATCCGGCGTGCAGTTTTTGTATTAAAGCGGAACTACGTTTGTATGGAAACTCAAGCCTCCTGGGGACCCTAAGTCCATTAAATTATACCGTATTCATTAATTTTTTTTCCAACGTGCTAGTCCTTAAATTACTATGGTTATAACATTTTAAAATCTGTTTTACCATCGAGCAAACACATGAAATATTGTGAAATAAAATAGAAGGTAGGATCATACCTACGCCATCATAACTTTCAAGTATTTTTTACTATTATTCACATTTTTAGGCGCCATTTTCTCGTTTTCATATTAGGAACTAAAATTAAACTTAAATAAAACTTTTTCAATCTTTAGAAAGTTTAGTAGCCTATCTTATTTTTTATACACATAACACACGCTCGTACATAATTGCTATCACAACAACGCAGTTGCTATGCTACTCCGTTAGTTTGCTACTAAATTGGAAGCGCTACCGACATAGGTAGGAACATTTGCATTGTTTATTATTTAATAAAGTAGAAATCCCAAGTTTACAGCTCTATAGCAGTTCGGAAGTTACTTAGTGCAATGGACCGAGTTTTGGCCGACAATTTACATTCGTTTGGGACTGTTTCGAGCTAGTGATGCGCCTGTGGCCGCTGCCAAATCCACTGAGCGTCGCACAAGCTATTCACTGACAAAACAGATAAAAAAGTCCAATCTGCTAAAGGATGTAAACAATAGTACATTACTGCCGCGGTCTATAATGACTACTTTGCTGGTCGCGCTGATGATCACCGACAGCGCAGCTCCAGGCCGACACAGCGAGGTCAGCGTGCAGCAAGGGCTGCAATGATGGCCAAGCTGGAAGGCCTAGAGCGTAGCTAGGCTAGCTCGAGGCAATCATAGCGTGACCAGCGAAGCAGTCATTGTGGGCCAAGGCTTGTATAGTGCTTTACTCAAAAATACAAGTACCTAATCTAAATAAAACCAGCAAGTAATTTAAATAAAAAATATATATCTCTATAAATACAAACAGCTGTGTTTTAAATAAAAACATTTGCATTTGATTTTTTAAAACGTTAAAATAGCGGCTGGCAATGTTTTGCCGGCCTCGTAGAGCGGCCAGCAAAACTTTGCCGGCCGCTCCTTGAAACAGAACGGCAAGGTCGACTTTGCTCAAAAAAGGTTGTCAAAATAATAATTACATTACATGCATTTTTGAGTAAATGACGGTTATTTTTTCAATTATAAGTTGATTTACGTCTGTTCAGAGCTCGTATTATTAACAAAAGTAGAACGCGACTCTACACATGAGCCCTGAAACTAGGCTTGTGATCATACGCACGCAACGATGTTCCCTAGGGAACCCATATTCAAGTAACAAACATACACGCCTCGGTTAGTTGATATAATAGGTCTTTACCTACATAATTTGCAATTGGATAAAGCAGTAATAACCGCCTGCGAAGCGTAACGGTAAAGGCGCGGGTTCGATTCCTGTCTAACTTTGTAAGACTTTGTTTGATTGATGGAAGAGTTTTTTTTCTACCACCTGTCTTGTCTAGGTCTTGCCACCAAACATCCATTACCACCATCACCAGCGGTCACGTGCAGAGAATTTTAGATTTACACCTACTGACGTGTGCAACGCGACCTGCATACACATCTGGAATCAGATGTGCAGGTTTCCTCACGATGTTTTCCTTCACCGCTAAAGCAACCGGTAAGTATATGTACGTAAGTTCCAGAATTCAACCAGGGCCTTCTGTTTAGGAGGCCCGAGTCGTTACCGGTAGAGCCACCGACGCTTTTTTTTACCAAACGGCTGTGACATACCTACGGACATGGCGACAGTATGGAATTTAATGGCTTGTTTGACTACGAAACCCTAATCAGCTGAAAGAATAAATGAATCGAGTATATTATAGTTTACATTAGTGTGTCTTTAAGATTGTGTAGGTCCAGGAAAATTTGTAACTAAACGACCCGAAGATATGGATCGAAACTTGTCTTGGCACTGCGTCCTAGTAAATGTCCTTTATCTAGATATTAGCTATGATTTTGTCAGTTGGGACCATTTCAGCACCTTCACCAACTACCTAAAACATGATATTCACAATAACAAAAGAAAGCTCCACGCCCACATAGTTACATGTATTGAATGAATACATAGCAACGTTAACTGCCATAACGGTATCGCACATATCATAAAACACACGTCATATCTCGCTATCTATCTACTACCCTCTATTTCACATTATTTTATTACCTATGGCCTATAAAGCCTTGCTGTTTCCTTTCGCTTACACAGTACAGTTTGACACTTTTATTGCAACTCCACCAATTAAACCTTATAGCTGTTTTGTAAGGAAGCTGATGTCGACTTTATTCTTACTGCTAGTAAGGTCCACATTGCAGGGGGAAAGGTTGATTGAAACGACGGAATGTAATGAGATGGTCAGCAGTTATTGATTCACGGTTCACGTGGTTCTGTAAGGGAGCAAGTACAATTTTGCGAAATAGTTCAGTGTTATGTGTAATGATGTAATGGTACTGTCACAAAGATATTTTTGAATAGTTTTGATAACATATACTTACGTCATTTATGTACTGTATAGGTGTAGTTAAAATAAATCACATTTTTTGAGGGGGCTTCTACTCATAAAACTGATCAACTTTCATCCAAAAACATTGTCTCAAATTCATTCGTCTATGTGTCGCGTGACGGTAGGTATGATCGTTTCGTCATCTGTAACGTAGCTCCAAGACGAGAGCAGCCATGATCGTTTCGTCCTCTGTAAATGTCTATAATGTGAAAAAAAAGTTTCACATTTACCGTGGTTTCTTAAAACCACACACTACTTTTTTTCTGAATACGATAAAAATGGATACTCATACAAATCAATCAGCTGATTCGCCAAAATTATATGAAAAGTCCAAAACTTCAATTCAGTTACCTATTAAATTTCTTGAGCAGAACCTTTCTTTAAAAATATGCCCTATTTTACTTAACACATTGTACAGAAATTTTGGTTTGACGAAAGTTTGTATGAAAATAATAACAACAAAATAGGTATAGGTCGCGGGTTCGATTCCTGGCGGGGTCAATTGTAAGACTCGGTTTGGTTGGTGGTAGGGCATTTTCTTAAGCCCGCCTGACTAGCTACCACCATCTTATCTAAGTCTTGCCGCCAAATATCAATGTTGATATCATTGGTGTGTTCCGGCATGAAGATGAGATAGCCAGTTCCCCATTGCGTTGGGGAATCTTGGTAAGCCCGTTTCCATCTTCGGCAACATCGTCACTTACCACCAGGTGAGATGTTGTCAAGGGTTTACCAATTGTGAATAAAAAAAATAAAAAAAATTAGATACCCGGCTGAGGATACCCGTTATCAGTAGAATATTGGATATCGGCGTGTTTTAGTTACCTACTATTACTACATAAACAGATGACGTTTTTAAATCCGCAAATGTGTGTGTCAATGTATGTAGGGCTATTCGCCAATTGTTTTTATTATAAGCTAGGTACAAGTATGTTTTTACCCACAATACATTTTGCTACAATCAGTCACTGAATGTACTTATAAAACAGTACATACGATTACCTACATAAACTGCGTCCTACTTCAGCTTTTTCCTAGCTCAATTTTATCTGCCACAAAAATTACAGAGATGGAAGAAACATGAAGTTTTAAAATGCCATTTCGACTTAAGGCACTTAGTAAACACAATATTATACTTTCTTAATTATTAATAGTCTACGGTTTTTCATAATAATTTATTATCATTATGAATAAAATATTTGTAATAATAACTAAGGGCCCAGCAAAGAATAATATTATTATACTTTAAATTGGAACCACCGCAAATGTTATTATAGTACCCACACAAATTACTGAATATCTTGTGGAAAAGGTATTTGAATAGCAACCACAAGTTATCGATTTTACTTTGGGAATATATAAAACTGTTTAGCAGAATTGGTTCTATTTCCCTTACGAAGATAACTACTATAGGTACATACACGTAGATAGGTAATTTCCAGACCCTTTCTGTCGATAGCGATCACGTGACGCATCTCGATCGGGGCCGGCTTTATTGCTTCCCATTGCGCTTATTTTTACCTTCTTTCCTTATACCTAATTCATTATCGACCCTTTTCCTTATTTCAGATTGAGAGAGAATTTTTCGTCACATTACGTGGGAATCGCTGTACCTTCGGAAACATCTTGAACTTGGTATTCTAGCCTCATTGTGATGCGAAAGGGCTGCGCTAGGTAATAGTATAAAGAGATTTTCATATTGCACGACAAAGTAAAAAGCTTTATTTTTGTTTTATTCACAATTGGTAAGCCTTTGGCATCATCTTACCTGATGGTAGGTGACGATGTTGCTGAAGATAGAAGCGGGCTTATCAACATTCCCCAACGCAATAGAGATGGTTATCTTATCTTGTTGTGAACGCCACCAACCAAACCGAGTCTTACAAGTTGACCCCACCACTGCATATACAGATATCATCACATCAGCTCATATATACGTCCCCACCGAGGGGTTCGAGCCTACCCTGAATTAGAACGATCGGGCCTTAGTCAACCTTGCGGGCCCAGTGCGGGTTGGTCAACTTCACTCACCTTCGAGTTTCATCGCAAATATGTGCAAGTTTCCTCACGATGTTTCCCTTCACCGTAAGAGCGTCGGATAAACGAAAATATGACTTGAAATTCGAATACACAGCGGTACGTGGCAGGACTTGAACCACGGCCTCCCGGGTATTAGGTAGCGGCCCTTGTCGTTACGGCACCGACGCTCTATACATATATATTACAAGTGAATGTTTCAAAATTTATGCTTCGTTGTAGGCTCTAACTAGTCAAAAGCGCGCAAATTTTCCTAACAAGTTCATGGTATAACAAAGTAGAGGAAAGTTAAAATTAATCGTTGGCAAAGCACACTGTAATATGGCTTGTATAACGTCCGATGGAGCCTCACCAAAAGTTGCTACTGAAGCTTTTTCAGCGAGCGGACAGCGGCCAGCTGCGCCGCACCCAGCGCCGAACTACGCTCATAAGACACGTACTCCCTATATTAGCTTGTTTTTATCCATCTTTGAAAATTTGCCAAAAAATAATTTTATAGTATCGAACTGAGGTTGGCCTCTGATAATAGTTATGTATTTTATTAGAGACTAGCTTTTGCCAGCGGCTTCGCTCGCGTAAAAACATGCGAGCGTGGAAAAAGGTGGCCTATGTGATAATCCAGGTTCTAATCTGTCTTCCCACCAAATTTCATCCATATCCGTTTCAAGGGTTAGGTTACTATCTTCTAAACGGAAACAATGAAGCGGAAATGGATACTGCTAAGCGACAATTTATCTAACAGGCACGGTTCCAAACTTTAGAAATAATTACAGATATTATAGTTAAAAAGCGTCGGTGGCTCAACCGGTAACGACTCGGTCCATCTAACCAGAGGTACCGGGTTCAAATCTGGGCGGCCAATTTACCAATGAGTTTTTCAAAAAAAACTTACGTACATATACTTACCGATTGCTTTAACGTTGAAGGAAAACATCGTGAGGAAACCTGCACACGCCTGCGAAGAAACTCGAAGGTTGTGTGTGAAGACGACCAACCCGCACTGGGCCCGCGTGGTCGACTAAGGCCTAATCGCCCTGATTCAGGGTAGACTCGAGCCCCTCGGTGGGGACGTATATGAGCTGATATAATAATAATAAAATTATAGTTTGCTCTAAAATCAATACAGGTTACCTACCTATTAATTAATTAATTTGCTGGCTGTGAACCAAACGCGAAGTGTGATCAGTAGTAGGTTCTTAGTGAGTTCAGTTCGCCGAAGCAAAGAGAACCTGTTCAGGTTGGGCTTTGCCGACTGACCAGATCTACGGTGAGGTGTGATGCTCCACAAACAATAGTCCATCTGATTGCATCTCCAATGTGCTCTAACACCTGCACTCGAGAGGAGCTAGTAGCCAGTAGTGCCGTTAAGATGGCCACGTATTGGGCAGGAGAGACAGGACTTGTCGTCGACAGGAAGGAAGAATAAACCTTTTCTATAATTGGTATTCGACTTCTACACAACCCATCACCATTCTAATACAAGAGTAACACTATAAAGAAATGAAAACCACAAAATTTACAAAGTCCTCAATCATTGTACCTTTTTTTCCCTTTTATGTTGTGTAATAAAGTGTTTTCAGTCAATCAAATTTATGCATGCATGACAAAACGCCACTAAGTCAGCAAAGCGAACGAACTCAACATACCGCTGCAAAATAACATATCAAACTCCCTTATTAACTAACATCATATCCGCAAATTCAAAAAAAACGGCCAAGTGAGATTCAGACTCGAAATCACAAAACCACCTTTTCTGGCAGTTGGGTAATAATATGCTACGTATTCTAAGCTCATCTTACGAACATGCGACTTATAACTGGCACCCAACCCTTCCGCCGAGAAAACGGTACAACAAAATATTGCGGCTTAAACACATAAGCCGACACATAAACTCGTAGTTAAGACTGCAATTAAAGATAATATGATCTGGCTTAATCCCGCGCCGCGTTATACCTATTTAACTGGATCCCGGGGCGCAGTTATGAGTCCCGGACGTAATCCCGGTGTAATTGTTGTCCGAGGAATTCCTGGGAAGTCGCGCCATCGCCAGTAATTATGGGTAAGTGCGGGATTCCGGTCACGTGCCGCAGGCTCTGTTTTGATAACTAGATTGTGGACGCTGATAATTTTTGGTTGGAGATTTTTTAATTGCTTGAATTTTATAAGACTCATTATATCAGCTCATATATACGTCTAAGTCACTTATCTAAGTCATGCCGCCAAACATCGGTGTTAACAACATTGATGTGTTCCGGCTTTTATTATAATATAGCCAGTTCTCCATTGCGTCGGGGAATCTTGGTAAGCCCGCTTCCATCTTCGGCATCATCGTCACTTAAAATCAGGTGAGATGATGCCAAGGGCTTACCAATAGTGAATAAAAAATAAATAAAAAATACGTCCCCACCGAGGGGCACGAGCCTACCCTGAATTAGGGCAATCGGGCCTTAGTCGACTACACAAAAACCTTCGAGTTTCCCAGGCATGTGCAGGTTTACTCACGATGTTTTCCTTCACCGTAAGAGCATCGAATAAACGTACATATGAAATTTTGATTTGAAATCACATTGGTACGTGGCGGGATTCAAACCACGACCTCCCGGAGAGGAGGCGGCGCGGCGGCCCCAGCCATTAAGCCACCGACGCTCGTATATATGACTCAAGACAAATAAATTGACACAACTAAAGCTACTCAAACCCGCATACATGAGCAGATTAGTGCTCATAACATTGTGATGTTTCATTTTAAGTTGAAAAATCTACATCATCATCATCATCATAACAGCTGAGAAAAGTCCACTGCTTGACAAAGGCCTCCTCCAAGAATTTCACAAAAAATCTACATAAAGACTGTAAATTTCTGCTAGTTGGTATTTAAATACAAAAAAAAAAAAAATTTGACGTGTTGCGTGCACAGAATTAACTCAGACCATTCTGTCTAGATGACAAAAGCTCATTTAGTGGGAACGAGCTGCCGGATTACAGTACTTTTGCTTCAAGTTGTCTAAAGTTTTAAAACTACATAATTTCTGTAATTCATGAAACTTCTTTTAAAGGGCATCAGACCCTTTGTCTACCCTCCTCACGAGGCAAGGTTACGTGTGTCAGCGACGTATTTTGCGCAGTGTATGGACTGCAAGGTCGCACGGAGATGACCATTTTAACCTCAGGCTTTTTGAACCTGAGAAGAGCGATTGGATTCGGATCTGGTCATTAATTACAAGAATATAATGACTTTGCCTTTGTAAGGGATATTGTCACTTTGATGAAATATTTCGTTTCATTTTCTATCAAAAAGGAGTAACACAAAGTTATGTGGTTTGTAGTTATATTAGTTCTTCTAATATTATAAATGTGAAAGTTTGGAGGGATGGATTGTTATTCAATCACACCAAAACCGCTGAACGGATCTGGATAAAATTTTATAGGTATACAGATTAGGACCGAACATATAGGCTCTATTTATCACGATTCCATAAGTGGTTCCCTTTGGCTAGACGTTAACTCTCTTTTTTATTAATTTCTGTCACGTCGTAACGAAGCTATTTTGCACGGAGATAGTTGTGGCGTAGGAGAGTGACACAGACTACTAGATAGTATAACTCGACATTGTTCCCGAGGATCTAGGCAAAAGTCAATTTGCACGCTAGCGAGTCGCTTGCGGCTCGCGTACTGCGCGCTTTTGAAAACAGTCATATAAATTATGTTTACGCGAGCCAAGCCGCGGGCAAAAGCTATTAAAATTAAATTGTTAACCAAGAGAACCCTCACCCAAAGTCGCTGGCACCAGCTATACAATCACAAACATGATATCCACGTGGGCGAAGCCGAGAGCAAAAGCTAGTAGTAAGTACATAGTTAATTATACACAAGTGAATGATTACGGGTAGTAAATTTCTCGAGTGGCGACCGCGCACCGGAAAGCGTAGCGTAGTCAGGCCTCCCACTCAGTGGACCAATGACCTGGTGAAGGTCGCGGAAAGCCGCTGGATGCAGGCAGCGCAGAACCGGTCGTCGTGGTAATCCTTGGGGAGGCCTATGTCCAGCAGTGAACGTTCTTCGGCTGATATGATGAATGATTACTACAAATCAATCACTTGGTATTTTACTCACTATGTATACAATTTCCGTGGACTGTTCAGCATTATCTAGTTTAAATATAAAAATCGACGGCGAAGCGAGATATGCGACAGTAGGTTTATCTTCTTATTCTTACGTCAAACCGTGAAATCACTATAATATTTTACGCAGTTTTGAAAAACAACTAATAGTGAAGTGAATTAAACTAAAGTGATTCCTTTCTAACGTAACGAGTTTGGGCTACTATTGCGTTAACTGGGCATTGGTACGGCTAGGCACACCCCGGACACTTCATACAAAGAGCGAGAAATGTCATTTCTAAAAACAAATGACGGAGCAAACGAAATCACTACGAAGTCCATTACGTTCTACAACCAAGCTATAACCATTCTGTATCAACTTTGGTGACGAGGGGGTGAGGTCGGAATCTAAAGAGCGGCAGGGAGTGTCCATACTGTATGTGTTCGCTGGCTCAACGACCCGAAGTGGATCTTGGCCTCCGACATTAAAGTGCGCCACTCTATCCTATTTTGTGCCAAGTTTGACCATTCGGGCACTCCCAACTCTTTGAGGTCTTTGGCGACTTCATCTTTCCAGCGATACCTGTATGTAAGTACTAATATGTATACTTCGGCATAGGCAAAGCCATGGCAAGGTTTTTATAGTTCAACCTGGTACTCAAGATTCAGTTAAGTTAGTATTATGCTACCGAAAGTATGAAGATAAAATCGATTTACTGCGACAGCTCCGAGGTACGAAACCTGTGCTTGTGACAGTTCCCTCAGCCAACGTGTAGTCGATGCATCGATATCAGTCGAGTTTCACAAACTAAGTAGATCTGCTTCTCTGGGTAAGGCGAGTTATCGATTAGATCAGTCGTCTCTGTGATTTTCTTTACGTGTAAAGATTAAACAAAATACCGACACTTTTGCATCTTTTAATGTTTTTTTGTTTTTATTAAAAACTAAAATTAATTTTAAAATATACAGCTGGCATATTGAAGAGTGCGTTTAGACTAATCGACTAAAGTTTTGAGGTACTAAATCGGTCTGGTTTACCTGTAGAATGCAATCGAGGTTTCTTTGATATATTTTTTCTGTTATAAAATTTAATGAATCGTGTTTCTGCAACTGACAAAATGAAGTCATTGAAATGGAGAATCAGGTTACAAAATATCACTTTCATATGTTTTTGTACTTGCTGAGAAAAATCGAGATCCCTCTGCGACCGATGTTTCCAATACGTCGCCTTAAATCCACTAACGCCACTAATACTTTTTTTTGTTCTCAATTGGTAGGCCCTTGGCATCATCTCACCTGATGGTAAGTGACGATGATGCCGAAGATGGAAGCGGGCTTACCAAGATTCCCCAATGCAATGTAGAACTGGTTATCTTATTTCAAGCCGGAACATATCAATGTTGTTTGGCGGCAAGACTTAGATATGATGGTGGTAGCTAGCCAGGCGGCCTTAGAAAATGCCCTACTACCAACCAAACCGAGTCTTACAAGTTGACCCCGCCGGAAGAGAACCCGCGACCTCCTGGTGTGAAGCGAATGGGCTAACCATTACATCACGGAGGCGGTTGAAATATTATTGTTAAAAGAGATTACATGCTCAGTGACTATTGTTATATTTATTCTATCCAAGGTATTTATTTCTATCAGAAAGCTTTACCCAAAGAACCTGTGAGCTCGGCTGTCACTCCTCATTTGCGGAGCTTGGCGTGGCGCGGGCAGCGGGCGGCGGGCGCGCCAGTCACGCCAGATAATTAGCGGCTTCGGAACAAGCAGTCCTGTTGACACGTTTCGAGGAGTGCTCGACTTTCTGGAGACAGGGTGGTCAGGGACAGGGGAGGAGGATCTGATGTGACAAAGTCGTTCTTTTTTGTTTATTTTTAGTCTGTTCTGTATCATTTTCTTTTGAATTTGTTGTTGTTGTGTTTTCTAATTTATGACTTTTCCTCCTGGCGTTTTTTTTTTCATCGTCAACAACTTTTCTGATTATTATTATTTTTTCGGTGCAAAAAAATTTATTAATTTCATTAGTTGGATTCTGACCCCTCCCCTAAACTCCCAAGTCTTCTCATTTTATACTTAGTGCGAGCAAGATGCGAGTCGGGGAGGCGCGTCGAGGCCGCAATGAGATGGGAAAACCGAATAAATGGCAGATATTGTTTGTTCCTATTTTATATCTGTCATCATCATCACATCAGCTCATATACGTCCCCACCGAGGGGCTCGAGCCTACCCGGAATTAGCGCGATCGGGCCTTAGTCAACCACGCGGGCCCAATGCGGGTTGGTCGACTTCAAACAAACAACCTTCGAGTTTCTTAGCAGGCGTATGTAGGTTTCCTCACGATGTTTTCCTTCACCGTATAAGAGCGTTGGTTAAACGTACATATGAAATCGAAATTCGAAAACACATTGGTACGTGGCAGGATCGAACCACGACCTCCCGTACTGGAGGTAGCAGCTCTTTATCGTATTGTCACAGCATAGCATATCTGTATTGTCACTGTATTGACAAAGAACGCATCGTGATGGAACTGGATGATTTTTAACTGTCAACTGCAAGACTGTTTTGATGAAAAAATCCTTGTAATGTTTCACTTTACTAATTGAAAATTAAGCTGTTCACACTACCTAAATGTGCCTTATTCATCTTGTATCATTCATCTAAGTTTCCAATGTTTTTGCGAAAAATAGTGAATCTATACGCCTAATATTACTAAGGAATAAAATATTTTAAATAAAAAAACATGTATGTCTGTCTGTTTGTTACTCTTTCACGATGAAATTACTGAATGGATATCTCTGAAAATTGAGACAAACCAAAAAAAAAATCGGAGAACAATATAGGATACATTTTATCAAGGAAAAATGCATAGCTGCCCACTAATCTGGAGAAAATTTATTTCCCCGCTGGCTAGCAGCTGCTCTGGGCTCACGCGCGGCAAGCCCTCAAAGACAGTCTAACTAAGGAACAAATCTACGCTAGCAAAAACCCAAGACTTTAATAACTTACCTCTGCTTAAACTAATTACTTTAGGAATTCATTAAAAATTAAAAACCCGACAGAATAAAAACTTAACCCCTCATTTTGGCCATTTGGGTAAAAATGTACCCTTTGCTCCTATTTTTTTTATGAAAAATTTGAGTGCGTTTGACTGCAACTCACCTGATGGTAAGTGACGATGCAGTCGAGGATGGTACACGCAAACTCACATAATGCCTATTCACTCTTCCCTTGAAAATCCCCAAATTATAGGAATCGGGAATCACTGACGCAGGCAAGGAGTTCCACTCAAGAAATATAAAATATAAAATCCTTCAAGAAGATTCATAGCAGGGAACATAGAAATCTACATACTTACATACATACAGTAGAAAAAATAACCGTCCTTCTGAGGCAGTCGGGTAAAAATCACGGATCAGATAAATAAGGTTGGATTGGAAATGTGCGCTGGGCAGGCGCGCCACAAGTATGGTTAAACAATCATACTTACACGTTCATACTTTTTATTTGCGTGTGGTTGTGTGTAACGTACAGACTATCGAAATGGTGTGAGACACATTCGCAGCCCTGTGTTCTAAGTGTGTTTTGTTTATTAGTGCGCGCAATTCTTGTGTAATGGAGTTGATGGGTGGGAGACAGGCGGCGACGCTGGTTTTCAAACAAAAGTGTGACTATTGCCAATCTGACCTTATTTATCTTATCCGTGGTAAAAATACTAAGAACAACACTCGAAAAAAACCTATTTGTGTGAATAAAACAAGGCGAAGGCTCACCGGCAGCGTAGAGCCACGAAATTCTAAATTTAAAATCGTCGGCCATCATTAATCATCTGACTGGTGAATGCCACGTGCCGGCGCCGACAAGACAACAAACGGTGTATAAGTGCTATAGCTGTCTCTATCCCACCCGTTAGCGCGTCGTAAAGCTTACTCTTTCGGTGTCGATTATGGCTTATGTGACGACTCATATTTTTTAGTCGACTACTAGAAGGAGGTTTGTTTATTTTATTGTACTGTGAATTTTTTTTAATGCTTTGGTAAGTGTTATGTTACTATCGATGACTGATAATAAAATAATAATACAAAAACTCTTTAAGGTTTCCTCAAGAAAATCGTCTTCCACACAAAATAATAAGTCTATTTTCTCGAAAATAATTTAGCAGGTTGTAATGAAACTGTGTACATAGTATAAGTCAAACACTACATTGTAAGTGTACGATTAAGATTTCCGAAACACTCAATTCAAAAGAAGTGAAGAGAATTTTAAACTACAACTAAACTTTAAAACTCAATACATATTTTTAAGAAAATATAATTCTTCTAAATTAAAAATCGTTCAAAAACTAGAGTTTCGTTCATTTTTCTCAAAATGTATACATTAGTTGCATGTTTTTATTCACAATTGGTAAGCCCTTGGCATCGTCTCACAATTAAATAGGTTTTTATAGTTTTTGAGAAATTAAAATTAATTGTTTGTATGGAAGAGGATTTTTGATAAGGGCCCCTTCATGAAACTAGGCAAGAAGTTGAGACATCTCATATGAATGATACTAAAAACTATTGACTTGCTATTAACCCAACATTATTTAATTAATTGTGCCAACAAATTATTCGTACTGAGATATTTAAGAGGTTATAAAATTTCATTTCTGTGTTGCCATCTCGCCGCATAAAAATAAAAAATCTATTAGTAAAAAATGCGGCAACACTTAAATACATTGTTAGAAGGAATTGGGAGTCCCGCGACCATTGTGATCATAATTTTAAATAATGAAGATGCCCTCGCGCAACCGGGAGTCTGTACAAATATTTGGGTACGGAACCCTAAAAATACTATGAATACATCCTTACTAATATTATAAATGTGAAAATGTGTTTGTTTGTTACCTTTTCACGCTTCAACACCTTGACCAATCTTAATGAAATTAGGCATGCAGGTAGCCTGTGTCACTAGAAAGGACATAAATAACTTTTTATCCCGTGCAAATAGCATAGCCCGATGCAGTTCCTGAGGGAACTAAAAATATATTCTTTTTTGGTTAATTTCTTTAACACCGCAACGGAACAATGGATTGTGTGATTATTTGCACAGAGATGGTTGAAAGGGTGGGAAATGACATGATTTACTAATAAGCATATCCTGACATAGTTCCCGAAGGATTTGGAAAAAATTGACGTCCATGCTAGCGAGCCGCGCACCATCTAAGGCAGTCATAAAAACTATGTCCACGCGGGCGAATCCGCGGGCAAAAGCTAGTCATTCAATATAAAAGACATCAACGTGATCGGCGGCTTGAAAATAAGTTTTTAATCACAAAACATTCAAGTGATCTATCTATAAATGAACGATTCTCGGATATTTCCTTTACTTGTGCCATGAGACCTTGCTTTTTGCCAAATTTTATGATTTCATGTCAACGGAAAGTGACCTTAAGGTTTTGATTTACTTGCGTGTGTCAAAATATGCAGCATACGAGCCGTATACTTTAGTTGCGTTGACTTAAAACCTTGATTTTATAGCTCCAAGGGACCTGAGTATTCGATATTTAACTAGATACTTTCACGGATTCCTGAAACAAGCGGTATTGACGGACTGACATACGGACAACGTAGCGAACCTGGGTTCCTTTTTTCTTTTTTAAGGTACGGACCCTAAAAATAAAAAAAAATAAACGTTGATAAAACATATTCCTTTTATGAAAACCCCCTTAATCTTATACTCCAGCTCATCTGCTACCGCCTCCGTGGCGTAATTGTTAAGTCCATTAACTTTGAGAGACTCGGTTTGGTTGGTGGAAGGGTATTTCCTAAGCATGCCTCAAATCAAATCAAATCAAAATTATTTTTTTTAAATAGGTGCTTACACACACTTTTAAATAATCAAAAAAACAAAAAAATACTTAATGTCTATTACATAATGTCACGATACAGATTACAGTCTCAGGTAATGGTATTTGTTATAGAATCAACATATATATCTTTGTCATTTACATAATTTATCATTTTATAGTATCCTCTAGAGCACAAGCATTTTTTGACATGAGTCTTGAATTTGTTCTCTGACAAACTAGTTACATTTTCTGGAATTTTGTTGTAGAATCTTATACACTGCCTGACTAGCTATTACCTTCTTATTTTAGTCTTGTTGCCAATTGCATCAATGTGTTCCAGCTTGAAGATCAGGTAGCCAGTTCCCCTTTACTTTGGGGAATCTTGGTAAGACCGCTTTCATATCCGGCATCATCGTCACTTACCATCAGGTGAGTTGATGCCAAGGGCTTACCCATTGCTGATAAAAAGAAGAAAATTCTGTAAAAAAAAATAACCAGGCACTTGGTACGATTAAAAAGATAGAGGTACAGCCCTTTTAAAGAAGAACAGACAAACGGAGGGGAGGCGTATTCAGGTTTAGTATTAAGTTCCTGTTGGCTCCCTTTGGAGGCGAAACCCTGGAAATTAAGGTCTGTGTGCTCATTCTGTTGACTGGAATAAGTGTGTTCTAGGGATAAAAACGTATTTTTTTCAGTTTTGCTGTATTCACCATATCAGCTCATATACGTCCCCGCCGAGGAGCTCGAGCCTACCCTGAATTAGGGTGATCGGGCCTTAGTCGATCACACGGGCTCAGTGCAGGTTGGATGACTTCACTCACAACCTTTGAGTTTCTTCGCAGGCGTATGCAGGTTTCCTCGCGATGGTTTCCTTCACCGTAAGAGCGTCGAATAAACGTACATATATGAAATCGAAATTCGAAAATACATTGGTAAGTAGCGGGTTTCCAACCACAACCTCCTGGATAGAAGGTAGCGGCCCTTTCCATTACGTCTTATTGCAGACGTCTTATTGTAACAACGAAAAGAGAAGGACTCTGTTTCACACATTCTCAACGGAAAGATTCAGTTTAACATAAGTTAAAATAAATATTTTAAAAAAATATATGAGAAGAGTAGACACCAAGACTTAACGTTCTTACCGAAAACGGAATGATAGAGAACCCTCTTCACGTGAGTCCGACTCGCACTTGGCCGGTTTTTTTACAGTAGGGAAGTTTTGGAAGTAATCTCTTCTACGAGTAAGTCCACCTTTGTAGGTACATTATTTTGTTTCGTACTTGCCACCTTTTTCAGTCTATCGTCGGCGATAGAGTGGATAATTATCGTTGCCGGTGATAGTTTCGCTTAACATAGTCTATTCGAGTCATCCTTTCAATTCGAGTGGCATCGCCGCAACCCATAATATGCCGGGTACTTGCTGGAATTTCATTAAATATATATTTTTAATCGCAATTGGTACACCCTTGGCATCATCTCACCTGATCGTAAGTGACGAGAAAATGTTTACAAAGAAAGTAGATATGTATAGGTAGCTACCTACATATTTACTTGTTGTCTATGTTTTTAATGTCGCCTTATTATTTTTACCGAAATCTACAACTTATAAAACTCGGAGACAACTCCCATAAAACACTTTCAGAATTCCAGATCCAAATCGTGTCAGAAAGTTGCGAAACTTGCTCAGCACACGACGTAATAGTGCCATTATAGGGACGCAGACAGTTTTAATTATGCAGATTCAGATGTACCCATTGAGGGCAGGCAGAGCGCATGGAGACTGCCACTGTTTTAAAAAATGAAACAATAGGGAGGAAATGAACGCTCTGTATATGGGAGGCAATAGTTTTGTAAAGGTGAGGTTGTGGTGGAAGCAAGGTAAGGAGACTGGAATTAAGCATGGTTTCATGCAAGTTCGGATGATGAAAGATAAAGATTATAGGTAGAGAGATTACAAAATAAAAACAATTCATGGATATGATACTATTTTTAACAACTAAGAACTTTTCCCAAACTTGTGAAGGTTGGACAATGCTCCACACACAGGGGTCAATATTTCCATATTAATGGAAGTTGTAGTGTAGGCATGATGTCGAACCCACTGTCGGAAGTTTTGAAGCCGCCTATTAGTTTTGATGCCGCCTATAGGACCTTTGATACCTATATGGCCTAACGACTGCCATCCGTTTAACCAGCGTTATCAACACGACCGAATTAGTCGCAGCGTTTGAGAATATTAGGGCCTTTTTCCTGTTACGCGTATTTTAGCCCGCACGCGGGTCTCGTCCGCATGCGGGTAATAGCACGCTCCGGGCCACACGCAGGACAAAGATATAGTTTGCTGCTGCAGTGTTGTGCGTGTCGCCAGTGGCTAAAGTCGTGCACAAAACTCACCAAAATCTTTCTGTTCATCCTTAGTATAATTTTCGAAATTTGGAATTATTTCTTTGCAAATTTCTAGCCAACCAGCTGCCCTTGCTTCCCGGTTTTTGTAAAGTTCATTCTGCTTGTTCCACAACAAAGGGCGAAGGTGCCCTTCAAAAATAACTCTCTCTGTATCAATTTTCATTTTTTGTTTGCGATTGTACGTGGACTATGAGCATGCGTGCGACCCGCTTCACAGTAAAAACAACACTGAAGGCAGAAGATCACCGCGCGCATCCGGATAGCGCGCACGCGGGCTGCGCGACCGCAGCCAATCCGCGTTCCGCGCGCGTGCTACCCGCATGATAGTAAAAACATGTATCAAATGATGGGATGCGGGCAGTCTGCATGCGGACGAGATCCGCTTGCGGGCTAAAATACGCATGACAGGAAAAGGGCCTTTACGCACTTTCTTTTGCAGCCCTGGTGATATGTAATGATGCTGCAGAGAATGTAGCATGGGTTGGCACCCGAGCGGTTTTCTATCAAGCACCCCCAAAAAAAAATTTAACAATCAAGGCCGTGGTAAAAAACACCTTGGTTGTTTCAACTGTGGACCAGATAGACAACATGATCTGACTAAAAAGGAATTTCAAGATGTTTTGCGTCTACATTGAATGGCTCTCTGCTCGTTTAAGTCTTATCTACCACACCTTAGGGGCACCCATTGCACAAGTAATGGGCAAGCGTAGCGGGCCCGACAATTGTTCAGAAGATACGTACCGTTTTTTGGTTGAGTTGATATAAATATATACTGGTGCTCACGGGATTGACTGCTCGACAACGTGTCAACCATTACCATGATGCAAATGTTGAGTAGAGAGCGGCGCTCTACGTTTACGTCCGTCTACGTTGATTTGTCTCCGTAAAAGGAGCAACATGTACCTATTACCACACCCCGGACACTTCATACAACGGGCGAGAAATAAAATTTCAAAATCACGGCGAAATCTTATACGTTTGAGAAACAAACTACTACCAATCTGTGTGACGAGGGGTTGAGGTCGCAATCTAGAGAGCGTCAGGGAAGGTCCGTACTGTACGTTAGTATACTAATAATTATATACTTTGCTATTACTTCAGAGCGAGCGAATTAAGCGAGACCGAAAATTTTCGTTTGTGGAAGGTATATCTTAGATGAGACGGGTTGTGACCGCTTTACCGATCTACACAATCTACTACAATGCCTGCCTATTCACGTATTAGGAGCAAGGGTGGAAGGACTCCGTTTTCAAAATTACAATAGAAAATGTATTCAACACACCCAACTTGCCATAAAAATAGGTATATAAATTTGTGGTACGTAAAAGAAATTCCATTTTAATAGGTCTATAAGCAGGGTTGGTCCGTACTTACCCAATGCGATTTATGCCAGAAATCTAATCTCTCTAAGTTTCTATAAATTAACATGTTATTTCTCACACCCTGTATTACATCTATTTCCGCCCTCTTGCACAAATCACGAGTCCACTGCCATGTTTCACTCCACAACCTCTCGTTATATATTTTTTTTAAATAATTCAGCACCAAAACCACTGACGCGTCAACTTTTTACCTGTCATTGTTATTTTTAACGCGCCCAATTCGCGGGCCGTCGCGCTGCCTGGTGACTGGTGTGGACTCGGCCTTACTGCCCGTTCCGTTTATTACTGACGTTTTCGCTGACCCTCAATAGGAGATAACACTTTTCCACTTGTACCTCTGTATATAGATTAATGGTTTTACACAGATTAAAGCGGTGTATGTATAAGAATGTATTTTATTAGCAATTTCAGTTGGTAGATTTTTATATTTGCCTGAATCAATAATAACGATTATTAAAAATTGTTTTCTGAAGTCTGATTTTAACTTGTACATTTTACATTTACTTGTACATTTTAATGAAAAATTCAAGTATCTCTTTTGTCCAAAATAAAGATACCAATTACGTAACAAAACAAGTGCGGGAACCGTCACAGGGGCTTCTACTAATCGTTTTGGACAACTCTCCCCGTGCGACAAAATTGCTCAATCAGCTGATCGGTTTGTATGAAAAGCTTTTTTTTTGCAAATTTACCATATATGGCCTACGTCTGTGTTTCCCGACTCTTACAATATGGGGATATTTAAGGCGAATGTGAATTAGCATTATTTGACTTTGCGTGCACCATCCTCGGCTACATCGTCACTTACCATCAGATAAGATGTAGTCAAAGGCGCTCAAATTTTTAATTTAAAAAATGGCCTTATGAAAGTTGTTTATTATGAAAACCTCCGCTTAACATGTTACGGATTTTTTTTAAATATCTATTTAAGTTTTACGTTATAACAGTTTAATATTTATATTACCCTTTTATCATTAAAAGATTCTATGCCCATCAAATCAAATCAAAAATATTTAATTTAAATATAATGAATTTATAAATTATGCCTGTCACTGTTTTAAGGAAACAAATGCTAATTCTTAAAAACGTACATGATTGTACCATATATGAATGCAAACTTTTCAAAATGAAATAATTAATTTTAACTCAATGCTTATTTTGAAATTATTCGACGAGCATGAAATTGCGGGCCCCATAAGTAAGAGAGAGATATTTCCACGCGAGGCCTTCCCGAGTAATGATGTGAGAAGCAAGGGTTTGAAAGTAAAATACCACCAAACAGATGAGAAATAAATATTGTAAAAAAAATATTCTGTTAAGCTAAAAGAAATAGAGGCCAAGTACGTGTCAGACCATGCGCGAAGTAGGGTTCTGCAATGTCTTTAAAATGTATGTATATTTTAATTAACAAAGTTATAATTGCAGTTAGTGTAGAACATTTTGAATGTTCCTTTTTACATTTTGAAAAGTCATAGTTTTTATGAACTTTTTACATATCCTGGTTGGGTTTCAGAGCTTTACTTGGTTGACTATTAGTCTTAGATAAAGAAAACCTAATTGGCCGCGATAATTTTTCCTTTTTAGGTTCCGTACAAAAACGGAACCTTATAGGATCACTCGTGCGTCTGTCTGTCTGTCCGTCCATCTGTCCAAGCCAATTTGCTCCGAATCTACTGGACCAAATCAGGTGAAATTTGGTAGGGTGGTGTAATCCTATGACCCAAACACAGATGTGCAAAGTAAATAAATATTTTTATTAAATATGGGTTATATTCGGGGGACAAATTAGGAAATTTTAAAAAGTTTTGGAAACCTTATCGTGTCATCAAATGAAAGGTCTCGTTATGAGGATCTCAAATATATTTTTGTTTATATTGTAAAATAAATAGTTTTGATTTTATTCATGAAAGAAGACGAAAATTGACCATTCCCAGTTCTCCGAAACTACTGAGCCTAAAATTTTGAAAAAAATTCAAAATATAGTTCATTGCTTGTAGATTACAGGAAAACCTATAAAAATTCTATCAATTTAAAATGAACGTAGTAAAATCAATATAATACGTTCATTTACGGAAAATAGTTCGTCCTGTAAAGTGTGTCCTGGAGCTACACGACCTCATTCCCCCTCTTCATTTCATCATCGAACGACCAGGTGCGGAGGGCGATTCCACCCCTTTGTCGTTGATGTTCCACCTTCACGCACGAAGCGTTTTGCTTCTTCGTTCATTATGCGAACGGGCAGCGAGTGGAATTCCCTGCCGGCGTCTGTATTCCCCGATTCGTATAATTTAGGAATCTTTAAGACGAGAGAGAATAGGCACTATTTGAGCTTGCGTGTTACATCCTCGGCTGCATCGGCACTCACCATCAGGTGAGGTGTAGCCAGTCACACTCAAATTTTAATAATTAAAAAATAACTCGCATCTTACTGTAAGGATTTCAAATGTGATATTTTGTATTTGATTTTGGCATTGTACGGAACCCTCTCCACTCGAGTTCAACTCGCACTTGGCCGGTTTTAATCATTAATTATATATCCTACTATTTTCAATATAATACTTGAATTTGCCTGAAATAATGGTTTCGCTGGTAGAGAAGGGAGACATGTAACACTATAAAAAACACCAATTTAAGTCACCATTTACTAAATAAATCATTTATCGGAAAATGATCTTATCAGATACCTAGTAGTTCTAAAAGGTCTATTCAACAACCCAACACGATAGGATACATAAAAAACACCCCACTTCACTTGTAGGATTTCAGGAAATTTAGTTCATCATCATCATAGCAGCCGAAAGATGTCCACTGCTAGACAAAGGTCTCCCCCGAGCGCCCCCTTCACTAGGTCGTCGGGCCACCGTATGGGAGGCCTACCTACGCTACGTCTTCCGGCGCGCAGTCGCCACTCGAGAACTTTACTACCCCAACGGCCATCTGTTCTACGAGCTATTAACCCTGCCCACTGCGATACAAACGAGGCTTTCCATCTAATCTTTCAAGCTTTGGCAAGGCGACGGACCCTGGTGTTATATTGGCGGTGACAGCCACATTCAGCCGTCCATCTTCTTCCACTTAGTGCAACAAAAAACCGGCCAAGTGCAAGTCAGACTCGCACACCGTGGGTTCCGCACCGACACCGACACCGACGCGCCTCTCCACTCAACTATAACTATGATACCCATTTCAACTAAAATACATCAACGCAAGGCAGAGAAAAATGTTGTTTTCATTCAGTTCAGACTCCTTAGCGCGAGTGTGACTCACATTTCGCCGGCTTTATTATTTTCTGTTTTACTTTATAATCGCACTATGTTTCAGACTGTTACAGTATGTATTTCCATTTTACGATAGAACCACAACAAAAAAAAAATTAAAAAATAATAGTAATGTTCTGTGAAAATTTCATCTGGCTATCTACTACGATTCAAAAGATAAAGCCTTTTAAAAGTCTCATAGATAGACAGATAGGGTAGGTTTAGTAATAGCACAGTATATATATTAGTACTAACGTAGTAATAGTGT
This sequence comes from Coleophora flavipennella, assembly GCA_947284805.1. Lineage (NCBI taxonomy): Eukaryota > Metazoa > Arthropoda > Insecta > Lepidoptera > Coleophoridae > Coleophora > Coleophora flavipennella. The sequence goes on from OX369275.1 coordinate 1,141,291, forward strand.
CTCGTTGCATGATACGGCACCCTAGGAAGTTTATATTTATTCCCTTTTCTTGTAGTTTATATACAAAGAATACTAAAATAATATGCGGCACATGTATGGCCATAATGCCACGAAACTTCTGGGAATTCTACTCAAACTGGCAACTCTCAGGTAAGTACGTCGTTCCGAACAAAAGCTAATTAAGTATGACGAAGTGGGTCACACGTTTATATCTCAAGGAGCGCTCTTCGGCCGCATTCGCGCGCACTCAAGCGCGAAAAGAGTTTTGATGATTAAATTAAATACCTCACTTATTTTGAGGAAATAGAATGAGTATTATACATTTAAATTTTACTGAATTAAATTCCGAGGTGAAATAATTTTTGGTCTTAAAAAGGTATGTTTCCTCAAAATCTTAAAAGGCGTCGACGGTGGCTCAACAGAAACGACTCCTTCTACCCTATGGTCCCGGTGTCGAATCCGATCTGCCGATAAGTTATATAAAACTTACGTACATTTATTTACAGACTGCTTTTAACATCGTAAGGAAACCTGCTCATCTGATTCCAAAATAAGTATGAAGGTCGCATTGTACACGTCCGCAGGTTTCAATCTAACTCCAACCAAAAATACAAATATGAAAGGAGACAAGTTGGATATACAAAAAATGCTCGAGACAGTTGGCGAACGGCTTTTCCAATAAAGAAGAGGGATCTAAATGGGTACTAAGTTCTATACAGATCATGGGAATTAAAACAGAAATATTTATTTTTTCTTTCTCTCTCTCTCTCTCTTTGGTCGTTCCCACTTTACTGAGGATCGTGGTCTATGGTTTTGAAACGTGTGAATTGCTCCATCGGTTTTGTTTCATGGTCGCCCTCACCGCCCTATAGAAAGTTTTAGAAGTGGTGCCTTCTTTGATCACTCCATCATGTTGGCAGTTGACCTCTTGATCTTTTCCCTTCAAAGTTTCAACATCTATAAGTTTTTCTAGATTTTTATTCCAGTATAATTATTTGAGAATTCTCCAAATTAATAGAAAAATTTTATGTTCTGTGCTTCTGATGGTGATACTTGGCAAGTTTTTAATAACCATAATATTATATTTAGCGTATGAATTAAAAAAGTAAACGTTACTTGCTTAAATTTTGACTATTTAAACTTGCCAATATACACCATTTAGTAATACAGACCTTACACGCTGGCTTGACGAATTATAACCACCAGAATAGGCTAGTTTTGCGAAGGCTTTGGCACCATAGAGCACACATACAGTAGAAGACCAAAGAGTAAAATCAGCCCTTCAGGATAATGTCAAGGACTTCGGCTCCGTAGAAACCTGAGCTGTAATGGAGTCCCTGCAACCATAGCAAGTCATCTGACGATACATCGAAGTGTTGAGATACCTTTACGATGCCGCTACTATGACCGTCCAAATATATAAAAGTCAAACAGGTTCCATCCAACTGCATCGAATAGAGAGGCAGAAGTACGATATCCCTGACATTGTTCACAAATGCGCTGGAGGATGTATTTAAAACTATAGACTAGAAAAGATGTGGCATAAATGTCATCGTCATAATGGTAAAATCCCCGCATAACTTACAGGAAATGCTTGATAGCCTAAATGCTGCTTCCCGATTATTCGGTCTCGAAATTAACATAGACAAGACGAAGGTCATCTTTAATAAGTACCTACATCACTTAAGGACCGGTTATAGTCAAGGGAAAAGCTCTCGAAATTGTTCATTAATATGTCAAATCTTGCACTTATGTACAAACAACTTTGAGAGGAAGGCCAGTAGAAGAATACAGCTGGGCTGGGAAGCATTTGGAAAGCTTCGTCATATGTTCGTGTCACCAATACCACAATGTCAGAAGATGAGTCTTTATTTATTGCGTCCTACACGTAATGATATTATACAGCGCTGAAATGTAAACATTGTCAGTACAAATATTCCATAAGCTTAAATTCACACAGTGTACTATTAATAGAGTTACGCTCGGCCGGAGTTTCTCTGCGGGATAGAATACGAAAAAAAATCATTTGCTAGAGAACCTAGGTGACCGACATATCTCAGCGAGTTATCTGGCTGAAGTGGCAATAAACCTAATACATCTGTCGCAAAACCGATAACCACCGGACTAACCGAGTTCTGGAGTGGAGACCGCGTTTAGGTAAATGTAGTGTGCGGAGCGATGATTTGCGCAAGGTTTCTGGTGACAGATAGATGTGCAGGGTCGAAGATTGGTATCAGTGGCAAGCCTTGGGGGAGGTCTATGTCCAGTAGTGGACTAACACGGGCTGATTATGATGACGAGTAGCACAGAAAATTAAGAAATATATACATTAAGCAACTGAAAACCAATCTACATTCTTTATTATTTCGAGAAGTAAAAAAAAGTTAATTAAAATTATTGCACTTTATATTTAAGAAACCACTTTTGAATTTGGTATCCATTTTTAGAACTATGTCTATGGCGGAATCCATGAGCCAAGTATTTTTCACTTTTTATCTTATTATCAAAAGAATTGCTATTGGAGTAGTCACGTTATATGTAACAAAATACCGCAGTCGTTTAAAGATCTGCCTTTCAATAGATTTAAGAAAACCCTACATGAATGGCTTCTTCAAAGTATGTTCTATTCTCTTGATGAGTTTTTGGGTCATAAATTATGATGTATTGTCAAGGATTGAATTTGATGTTTTTTTTTTGTTTCTATCTATTTATTACTATAATAATATTTGCATGCTGTTGTTCTATATGGCTAAACATGTGATTCCTATCTTAACCCTTTCACGAGCATCGCTACTACGGCGAATAAGAGAAACTAAACCTTAATGGAGGACAATATAGATCAATATTGACACAGCATCCCTGGCAAACATAAACCAATGCTTGTGAAAGGGTTAATATCGAACATCATTTAACTTACTGTACCTTGTTTAAAAACAAATGAATACTTACTTACTCTATCTATTAATTATCTCTATCTATTACTCTATATATTACTTAATCTATTAAAAGGCAGATCTTTAAACGTAGCGTAGGCAGGCCTCCTACGCGTTGGAACGACGACCTGGTGAAGATCGCGGGAAGCCGATGGATGCGGGCAGCGCAGGACCGGTCGTCGTGGAAATCCTTGGGGGAGCCCTTTGTCCAGCAGTGGAAGATTTCCGGCTGATATGATGATGACTTACTTACTCACTTTTTTTTGTATCGAATTGGCCCCTTTCATATTTATGTGTTTGGTGGAATATCATTATTTGATTGATTGATTGATTGATTGAAAACACTTTATTGCACAACATAAGAGAGAAAAAAAAAAAGATACAATGATTAAGGAAGTTGTACATAGAGGCGGTCTTATAGCTAACAAGCGATCTCTTCCATTATTTTTTTTAGCAAAAAATATTTACCTCTTCTTTTTTTTCTTTTTTTTTATTCACATAGTTCTATATAGTTAAGTACTAAATTTATTATATCATGACGTAATCAACATTCAATTATTTGTTATGTAAGCATGTATTTCGTACATGTGTCGGACCCGCACTTGACTGGACTTATAATTTTCCCTTACGATCTCAATAGCTACCTACCTCAATGCCGAATTTCAAGTTTTTAAGTCACTTGAAAGTGGTCAATAATTTTGATGATTTAGTCAGACAATCAGTGATAAAAAATATTTTTAAAAATGGCAAAAAAAGCTATTTTTTTAATGAAGCTTGGGATTGTAGGTGATCAGGGGTCTTACAAGACGCTCAAAATCTTAAGTGTGTAAAGGAAGCAAAAGGTCGAAAGTGGCCCGAAATTGTTAGTGTAATATAACCCACGGTCGATATCGCTATTTTATTTACAAAATGGCTGATACACGGGGCCTAGACGTTATCGCGGGTGATGCTTAGTGTTACACCAGGCAACTTTAGATCTATCCCTTGGATACTATGATCGATTGTGCCGCACGATATTTTTAATAATAGTTATCTATTTGTCACCGTTACGCGAAGGACCATATAGATAAGTTCAGCGCGTGTCTGGTGCCAGCGCTGAGCGCACAAAAGCCTGGGTCCGAAAAAACTCAGTCCACGGAGCCCTCAAACGTGATCTGATAGTTTTAATTAAGTGAAAATTCTGTTTTTTCATAAAAAACTAATAAAACGCTTTTACGGAGGCAGCTACATAATTATTACTAAATTTAAAATCTACCTCGTTCAAAAAAGTTACTTTCCAAAAAAAATGTTATGGCCTCTCTAGTCCCAAGTTTGATCTACGTCGCGTTTAGCCGAGCACCGCGTACCGCACACCGCTCGGCTAGATTGGAAATTCTTTACACGGCACTCGTTTGATGCATACCTTTGGGGCACCAATTGGATTCATATCGTACGTTTAGTTGCTGAATTGGATCGCGTTTTGTTAGCGCAAATGAAAAAGTTATTGTGAATCAGTTTTCAAATTGAAATTGAAGTCCATTCAAAGTCTTTATGTAGCATGGAGATTCCCAAAACTATGTTGGTGCATCGTTTGATATCTGTTGAGTTTTTTTAATCTTTGGGTCTTTATCTAGCTTTTAAAAAAAATTAGGCTACCTTGCCTACACATAAAAGTGGGGGTGATTTTTTTTTCTCGTCTATCCCATAGTGTGGTGTGTCGTCGGATAAGTCGTTCCAAAATACTGCGGATGTGTGAAAGCTATTTTTCTCGTCTATCCCATAGTGTGGTGTGTCGTCGGATAAGTCGTTCCAAAATACTGCGGATGTGTGAAAGCTATTTTTCTCGTCTATCCCATAGTGTGGTGTGTCGTCGGATAAGTCGTTCCAAAATACTGCGGATGTGTGAAAGCTATTTTTCTCGTCTATCCCATAGTGTGGTGTGTCGTCGGATAAGTCGTTCCAAAATACTGCGGATGTGTGAAAGCTATTTTTCTCGTCTATCCCATAGTGTGGTGTGTCGTCGGATAAGTCGTTCCAAAATACTGCGGATGTGTGAAAGCTATTTTTCTCGTCTATCCCATAGTGTGGTGTGTCGTCGGATAAGTCGTTCCAAAATACTGCGGATGTGTGAAAGCTATTTTTCTCGTCTATCCCATAGTGTGGTGTGTCGTCGGATAAGTCGTTCCAAAATACTGCGGATGTGTGAAAGCTATTTTTCTCGTCTATCCCATAGTGTGGTGTGTCGTCGGATAAGTCGTTCCAAAATACTGCGGATGTGGGAAAGCTATTTTTCGTTTCAGGGATCCGTTTTTGCGAAACGCATTAACAATAAAAAAAAAACAATAAATGCTAATTTTGCCAGCAAACTGATATTTCAGGACGTCTGTTTATTTTTTTAAAGTAGTACATAATTTAAAACAAATATTGTGACGTCTAAGTAAGCTTTCTTAGTTTAGGAGTAAAAGTGAAACAACTTAAGATGTGCAGTTAGATATGTGAAAATGTAATAGATTTTCCATACAAAATGTTCTTTTACACACTGCAAAAAAAAATGATATTAAAGTATACCTATATTTATTTTTTTAACGGACTACGGGACCCTACTTTCCGTGTGGTCCGACATGCACTTGACTACAACATATAAGCATTGATTTGGTATTTTTGCTGCAAGATATTTTTATTTCATCATAACTATGGTAAGGTACTGAAAGTAAAATTGCATAGTAGGTACTTAGATTAGGTATTCAAATACGAGTATCAACTTTTGAGAGATTTTCGACAATCTAAATTGCACAAATAGGAGTTGAGTTGTAGCAATTAAAGTAAGATGTCACAGTGTGACGATCCATACAGTAGTCCAACGCCTTTTTAAATTGCATCAAAGTCGACATCACTTGCAACGGGCACGTGTGCTGTTTCAACCTGCGCCTAAATGAATCAAGTGTCTCGAGATTCTAAACAACAGAGAATATTATGGAACTTTGGGCGCGACCTCCCCCGTCTCTGGATAGTGTATGGATTCTTTAGACTGAGGTGATGTGATGATCATTGAGGTGTGTACGTCGCAATTATTTTCCGTCAGCGTCTCCGTGTGTGTACCCAGAACATGCGTGTTTTGTTTGTACTCGTACCTAGATATTTTTTAACCGACTTCAAAACAAATGTATGTAGATATTGTTGAATATGCACAATATTTGTATACGTAAGTCTACCTATGCAGGCTTCTAAACAGGCGCACCATATTTCCACGTATTTCTCAGAAGCTAAAAATTTAAATGCAAAATCTATTTTATAATTAGCTTCTTTCCGCGGCTTCGCCCGCGTGGGTATCGTTTTTATGACTGTCTTGTAGGGTGAGTGGTGCGCGAGCCGCAAGCGGCTCGCGAGCGCGGACATGAGTTTTCCTCAGATCCCTCAGAAACGATATCGGGCTAATCTAATTAGAAGTCTATGTCACTTCCCACCCCCTCAACCAATTCTATACAAAAATCACTTCAGTCCGTAGCTCCGTTGCGACGCTGACGTGCGCGAGCGCGGAAATGAGTTTTCCCCAGATCCCTCGGAAACCATGTCAGGACATGCTAATTAGTTAATTATGTAATTTCCCACTCTGTGCAAAAAACCACAGCAATGTACCAACCACTGGAGCAGTCGTAGTCGATCTAACGTCGCAATTGTGTGATGGATGAAGTCAGTTGTTTTCAACGTTTTAAGTGATGCTAATTATTATGTAAAAAAACTGTCAATGAATAATGGTAAGATTTTTTTTTATTTTTTTTTATTTACCAATTATAAAACAAAATACAAAACAATTAATCATCATCATCATAATGTGATCTATTTATCTTTCTAACCGAGAGCACACCCAACGAGCCAGAAATGACATTTCAAAAAAGGAATGACGTAACAAACAAAATGGCGGCGAATTCCTATACGTTCGACAACCAAACTGTAACCAATCTGTATCAATCTGGGTGACGAGGGGGTGAGGTCACAATCTAGAGAGCGGCAGGGAGTGTCCATACTGTATGTTAGTACTAATATATACTTTGCCGAGAGCTTCTCAATGGGTCCTCGCGTCTTCTATTATGAATAATACTTAGTATAGATATAAGACATCATCATCATCATCATCATCATCATCATCAGATATAAGACAATTGTTTATTAATTGTTTCAGTCTAAACGATGACACACTTAACATCGTGCCCTGCGTGCCCCTACATCTGCACGCAGGAAGACCTCATGACAGCGGCTGATAATGCTGTTAACGTGGCCAAATTCTGGGCTGCTACAGTGTAGTGTCTGCCGTCGACACGCTAAGAAGGAGAATTGTTTATTCTCCTCATTATTCTACCATTTTACTGGCCTGGCACTTAGTCTCTGCGAATTCATTGTACTTTATTGTATTTTTTAGTAAGTAGCTCTGAGTTAGTCTTAGTGGTGTAACTTCATTTTTTATTATTACCAACCTATTACCTATTTATCTATCTATGTATTTTATAACTATTTCTGTATTTTATAACTATTTCTGTATTTTATAAGTCGATGTACGGTAAACTACTTACAATTCACAATTATTTATTTTATTTTTAAGGAAAACTAGGTTACATTAAAATTGTGAAGATAAATAAACAAATTAATGGTTAAATTTCAGGTTTTAAACGCTAATTAATTAACATTTATTACACTAGGGCCATTTTTTCAGGAATTTGCGTTATTACGAGCAAAATGCTGACGATTACCTACAATTAAACCGTAAGCGGCGTAACGATGAATAATCGCGGGCCGTTTTGAGCAAAAATGGGGCGCGGCAATGTATTACAATAATTTGGGGATCTTCAGAGCAAGAGTGAATAGGCATTATTTGAGTTTGCTTGTACCATCCTCGACTGCATCATCACTTACCATCAGGTGACTTGCAGTCAAACGCACTAAAATTTTTAGTAAAAATAATAATAATAATATTTGTATTACCTTACCTATTCTAAATACAAAATGGTTCAACATTAAGATCGTGTTATTTAGAAAGGCCTCCCCCAAGGATCCTGCCCGTATCCAGCAGTATCCCGCGATCTACACCACCTCGTCGGTCCACCGTGTGGGAGGCCTGCCTACGCTACGTTTAACGGTGCGCGGTCGCCACTTGAGAACTTAACTGTCCCAACGGCCATCTGTTCTAGGAGCTACGTACTCTGCCCACTACCACTTCAGTTAAGCGATACATTTCTGATTCGATCGTGTAGGGAAATTCCGAGCATAGCTCGCTCCATTGCCCTTTGAGTGACCTTGAGCCTTCTTATGAAGCCCATAGTAAAATCTTGTTACATAAAAAAAAATTAAGCAATACTAATAATATTGACAAACTAATGGCTTCATGCGTAAATTAACTATAAAAAGTAACTGTGACACAATAATAAATATCATGTTCAATTACTTAACAAGGTTAAGAATTTAACTAGAATTAAACATGGTGGGAAATTAATACAGAGCATGGTTTGAGAGCTGTCACATATGTGTGGTGTACTTAAGGTTAGGGCATTTTATGGGCCACAGATAGATGGTTTATGGTACCATCTAGCCACAGCTAGATGGTACCATAAATATACAGGTGACTGGTAAGTAGTGCAAATCCTTTTAAGGGGATAAACTACATCTAATTTGCAACAGAAAAAGTAATACTATCAATGGTTGTGGAGTTAAAGTCCATTTCATTTTAAAATTTTGTATAAAAAAAGTTATAATACTGTTGGCGTGAAAAATACGGTTAAAACTTTCTCGTATTATCAGCATTCCAAAAAAGTAAAAAAGTTAAAAAAATACAAATGAATTGCAACAAAAAACAATGATTGTTGTCAAAAGGGTGTCTCAAGTCCCATACTAATATATCCAACAATTTTGTATGAAAAAAATCAAGTTCGAATTTTTGGATGAGCTTGTGAATCAAAGTTAGTCGATTATGGTAGAGGGTCATAGATTTCTGTTAATGCGAAAAACATCGTAAATCTTGGAATTTAAAAAAAAAATTCTTGAACATTTGCATGGGATTTGAGGCACCCTTTTGACAGGAATCATTGTTTTTTGTTACATCTTAGTTGTATTTTTTTAACTTTTTTTATTTTAATGGAAATATGATTAAATAAGGAAGTTTTTATCGTATTTTGCAAGTCAACTATATTTACGTTTTTTTTTGGAAAATCACAAAACATTTAAACAAATGCGTTATACATACAAAATTAATTTATTAATTTATTTTGAATCGAAAACCGTTGATTTCTGACCCCCAGTTAAAGTGACTTTTTTGTTCTAAATTAGATGTAGTCTATCCCCTAAAAGTATTTGCCCTACTTACCATATATACTAGCTTTTGCCAGCGTAGAAACCGTTTTTATGACTGTCTTTGATGGTGAGCGGTGCGTAAGCCGCAAGCTACTCGCAAGCGTGGACATAACTTTTCTCCGATTCCTCAGGAACTATATCAGGCTATTCTGATTAAAAAAGCGTCGGTGGCTCAACCGGTAACGACTCGGTCCATCTAACCAATCTGGACGGCCAATGTACCAATGAGTTTTTCAAAAACTTACGTACATATACTTACCGATTGCTTTAACGGTGAAGGAAAACATCGTGAGGAAACCTGCACACGCCTGCGAAGAAACTCGAAGGTTGTGTGTGAAGTCGACCAACCCGCACTGGGCCCGCGTGGTCGACTAAGGCCTAATCGCCCTGATTCAGGGTAGGCTCAAGCCCCTCGGTGGGGACGTATATGAGCTGATATAATATTCTGATTAGCAGTCTATGTCACTTCCCACCCCCTTAATCAATTCTATATAAAGCGCTTTAATCCGTTGCTCCGTTGCGACGCTGACGTGCACGAGCGTGGAAATTAGATTTCCCCAGATCCCTCGGGAACTATATCAGGATCTGGTAGTTGATAAACTACCCCTCAGACATCTTTGTGCAAAAACCCATAACAATCCATTACTCCGTCGAAATTTTAAAGAAATTAACCAAAAAAGAGATTATTTCAATTCCCTTAGGAACTGCATCAGTCTATGCAATAAAAAGTAGGTAGCTTATGTCCTTTCGAGTAATATACACTACCTAAATGCTAAATTTCACCGAGATTGGTCGAGGTGTGGAAGCGTGAAAAGGTAACAAACAAACAAATACATTTTCATATTAATAATATTTGTGAGTATTTCAAATTTCATTTAAAGCACTCCTTATGTCTATGGGTTGTTGAATCGGTAAAAATTGACGCTTTACACTCATTGTCCATTAGCATTTAGCATGTTATGACAGCAGATATCTCAAGTCTCCCGGACTAGATTTTGATGGGACTACCACTAGTCTGCAGATATTAAAGTGTTCATTTTAATAATATACTTCCCACTCATATGTGGCAGCTCTTAGACCACTTTTGCCCACTATATTTAAAAATTGGATGTTAAATGTTATAAAATGACATGAAACATAGTATAGCTACAAAGTAAAAATCAATAAGTTTACGTATCAGTGACTAAGGCTGCACACTGTGCAGACTGATAAGATTAACTTTATCTGGTTAACTACTGCATTTTACCCACGAATTCGTCCAAGTTCATTTTGTTATTTAAAAAAATATAAAGTATTTTTTTTTATATAATTACAATTGGTGAGCCCTTGACATAATTATAAGATATGACATAATTACAAATGCGAAATGACATGCCAAAGCGCTGAGCTGCTTTTAATGAAATGTAGCACATAAATAGAATATAATCTAAATCAACACACTTTCGAGAAAACAATTTGTTCCCAAGGGTAGCTTATTGCAAATCGTGAGTCTCGGGAGTCTGCTGGTAGGCAATGAAAATGGCTACCGTGAGATGAAGCTAATTGGAATTTAGCCCAACGAGATCTTTTTACCACGCGTAGTAGATTAACTTCTTTTGCTTCTATTCCATAGATTTTATGAATTATCAAGATCAAGATTTTTTAAAATCTTTTGTTTGTGCTATTTCAGCCTGAAGCGTCGGTGGCTCAACCGGTAACGACTCGGTCCTTCTTACCAGAAGTGCCGCGATCAAATCCGCGTTTTTCTAAACCTACGTACATATACTCACCGATTGCTTTAACGGTGAAGGAAAACATTGCACACACCTGCGAAGATACTCGAAGGTTATGTGTGAAGTCGACCAACCCGCACTGGGCCCGCGTGGTCGACTAAGGCCCGATCGCCCTAGTTCAAGATAGGCTTGAACCCCTCGTTGGGGACCTATATGAGCTGATATGATGATTTCAGCCTAAGTTGTATATTATAATAAATAAGCCGAACCCCCTTTAACCCCTCAGTCCTACCACTTAACTTAGAACGCAGCATATAAAACGTTACACGCAAAACTCTGCCCTCCGCACCCATGTTCAGTACAGATAGTCGCTAATGTTCTTTCTTCAACTTTTCTCAGTAAGGGGGGCTTCACACGTCCCGACGCGGTATTGTCAAGTAATGTTATGACATGGGATATACCAGAGCTGAGCGGTGGAAGAGATATAAGTATTTAACGATGATCTCTTGGGCGCTAATGGTATCAATTGGTTATTTCCAACTTTTTAATTTCCAACTTACAACAGTGATGTGCCGGCTTAAGTTTATAAATTAAAAATAATGCGCGTCTTCATAGTTAAGGCGGTTTATGTATTTGTGTGTAGTTAATAGCTCTTACTTTTACACTTACACATCATTGCACCATTTTACACATCATCATTATATCAGCTCCTACACGTCCCCACCAAGGGGCTCGAGCCTACCCTGAATTAGGGCGATCGGGCCTTAGTCGACCACGCGGGCCCAGGGCGGGTTGGTCAACTTCACACACAACCTACGAGTTTCTTCGCAGGTGTGTGCAGGTTTCCTCCCGATGTTTTCCTTTACCGTAAGAGCGTCATATAAACGTACATATGAAATCAAAATTCGAAAACATATTTGTACGTGGCTGGATTCGAATCTCGACCTCCCGGACAGGAGGTAGCGGCCCTTGGCATTACGCCACCGACGCATTGTACACATTAACACATTAATTTCTTCAACGCTACGATAGCGTAAGATAAGATAAAAGATAAGATAAGCATTTATTCAGAGCCCACACAAGCAAAAAAAAACAAGTGATACAAAGCAAGAAAAAAATTATTAAAACTACATAATTTAAAATCTTAATAACTATTAAATATAAGGTGGGCTAGGAAAATGACCAGGCTCAGTTTGAATGCTACGAAACCTTAGATTGTTAGCGTAGTAGCTACTATGTGTATAGTTGCGGACACGAATGCTGTAATAACGATACCAATATGATAATCGTCACCTATATCGTTGGCGACATTATTGGTGCGTGTGAGCCCAGCCTAACCCACACTCGGGGAGTTCGCACCGAGTTCGGATAAAAGACGTTATGTAAATGCCGCCATGATTAACTCCGGGATCTTATCGGAATTACTGTTCTCCGTAATATCCGCTGAGCCGCCGCCGCCGCCCGGGCCGGGAGAGGTTAAAATGTGATGAGTTTTTCGCGAGTTCATTACAGTGAGGGAAAGTTCGCAATGCTGTTACTTTTTTGGCTGTATTAGGTAAATACTTAACGGTTATTTACATTATTCGGGTGTCGGTAAAGTTTGTTTATTAAACTGAAATTTTTGTTACATCGTCTCAAATTTATTCGTCTGTGTTTTGCGTGACGGTCGGTATCATCGTTTCGTCCTCTGTACCGTAGCTCCAAGGCGAGAGCTCAGCCATGATCGTTTTGTGCTCTGTAAATGTCTATAATGTGAAAAAAAATTCACTTTAACGTGGTTTCATAAAACCACACACTCTTTTTTTGTTTGTAAACTCTTTGTTGCGTATTAAATAAATATAAATAATACATAGAATAAACAGAACATATTAGTAGCGAAGAAGAAGATTGGAAATATTAGAAACGAAATGAATATTTGATCTGGGCTATAATGTTTTAAAGAAAAGATAAATGAACTGAGTGAAAGATAATTTATTTAATTATTTATGTAACAGTTTGTTGTGTACAAATACGATAACAAACAGGCCTAAAAGAAAGTCATACAAAGAGTATTACTTATTTCTAATAAGAAATTTCTTCCAGCAAACCCAGAAAAAAAATAGTTTTAACTAAAACGGCAGACAGGTACACAAAGAAAGAAGCTATTATAGTATTAAATTAAGAATACAGTAGTGTAAAATTCATAATTTTATAAATAATTTTATTGACTACATATAAAGGGCTACCTATATAATATAGAATATATATTACATACAATACACTATATACATACATGGCTTAGAGAGAGAGATAAAGAGAGAGAGATAGTGCTCCTGATAATATGTGTAAGAAAGAAGTAAGAAATATGAAGATGACGGAAAATAGGAGAGAATGAAAGAGAAAAACATTGTGGCGACATCTGCAGTACCCGCCACTAACAACCACGTTGCCACAGCTCAAGACTGAACCATCGATCAAACTATATGGAGAGTTGCAACTTCATCTCGATAGATGGCACCATCATCGCAAGAAGGCTATTAACAAAGCATCTACAACGCACTATCAACATTTCCTTGCTCATAAGCATATATACAAGCACCAGCCATACACGGTTGGTCCACGGCCGGACCCCAGGCACACAACCTCGCCTGGCGGAGATATCTCCTAAAGTTCTCCTCATGTAGGAACACACCGTTCCTACATTGGTGACCCGACGCAGGACATCGACGCACCTTCAGCCAGCAACACACCATTCCTACATTGGTGACCCGACGCTGAACATTGACGCACCTTCGGCAACAACTCCTCAACAGCCCTCCAGCCGGTAAAGCAAGCCAACAGCAGCATAGCAGTCCAATGCGAAGTTTACCAGAACTATCGCAGCCGTCATATCGAGCTTCCTGGCCCTGCACTTCACTCCGAAGCCTCATCAGGTTCGCAGCCGTCGACGCAGCATCAAAACTCCTCGGACCTGCAGCTACACTCTTCAGGCAGCAAGTTGTCCACGTAACCTGCTTCCCTTGCACCGTACGCCTGAACCACCTCCTCGTCCCGACTCACCGTGGACTCGAGTAGAGCAACATTGGCCTGGCGTCTCGACTCACCGCAAACGCCGCATCGCGACGCGTATCGTCGCTCCGCCGCACCGCAACATTGGACTGCCAACTCAATATGGATATCGACCTCCGGTCTCGGAGGGGGAGTAATGTGGCGACATCTGCAGTACCCGCCACTAACAACCACGTTGCCACAGCTCAAGACTGAACCATCGATCAAACTATATGGAGAGTTGCAACTTCATTTCGATAGATGGCACCATATCTCCTAATGTTCTCCTCATGTAGGAACACACCGTTCCTACATTGGTGACTATTATTATTTATTATTGTTATTTATGTTGTACCGACCCCAAATAGTGATTTGAGAATAGGACAGGAAGATGATAAATGGTATTTATCATCTTTAATTTAAATTCCAAGTATAGTTCCTGTAACTTAATGTTTGCCTTTTAAAGTACATTAAACTTATTTACTTCGTTCAAGTAGTTAAAGAATGAATCTATTGCATATGAAATTACATTTTTTATTTAATATTTATGAAAAATGATTATTGTATAAAAATTATTAGATTTATAATTATTTTAGCAGATAAGACTAAAAAAGATCAAATTGCTTTTAGATCATGACAACCGGCTGCTAAAGCAGCTCCTACTTCTGTTTCAGCTTTGGTTCATTCTTACACTTTGTGCGAGTATTGATCGTTTTTGTTCCCCATCAGTATACATACACTCCGCTCTATTGTCACAACCAACCGTGTCCTAAATGTGTAGGGATTGCCAATTACCGATATTTTCCGCAACAGAGAGTCCAATCTCAATGTGGCCATATTTACAGATGTTTCCATTTTCATATATTTATCAAATTGTTGCAAACTACATAGGACATTTCTGATATTTTAATAGATAAGATGAAGTAATTTTCTTCCATATGGATACGAGATAAAGATTTTGTGTTGTCGAGACTTATATATTTTTTTAATATACATATTAAACATATTACAATAATACGTATCTTCGTATCGAAAAACCCAAGAGATACAATTAACGTAAGTTGTATTTTCTCAGACTGTACAAAGCAAGTCGCTACAAGTATCCAAATAAAGTAACTAACTTTGGAGATATTTTTCTGATCAGAATGTTTTAGGGTTCCGTAGTCAACAAGGAACCCTTATAGTTTTGTCACATGTTTTGCCATGTCTGTCCGTCAGTCTGCCTGCGGCCTAGTATTATAAAGCTGTAATTTGGCATGGCTATACATATTAATCTCACCGACAAAGTAGTACAATAAAATCATTAAAAAAGTACCCTATCGTGTGGGGTATCGTTGAGTAAGTCTTACAGAACTACTAAGGTTTTGCAAAAAAAAAACATTTTTTGGATTCAGGGATCTGTTTATAAAACATTAAGCTTTAAAGTCCTAATTTTTGTAAGAGTTAAGTGTCGTCGTCCCTTCTCCATCCATTTAAACCGCTGTTTTAGGACATGCGTTTTTTTATATTAGGACATATTATCAATTTAAAAGGAAAACTGTAACGGCTAAGTAAACTTTCTTAGTTTTTAGTAGTAATAGTCGTCCAACTTCAGATGTGCCGATGGATTTGTAAAAAGTTTTTAGATTTTCCATACAACGTGTTACATACAATCAATTGCATATGTAAAATTTGTTGTTTTTAAACCATACATTTATTTTTTGAAAAGACTGCGGATCCCTACTTTTTGAGAGTCCCACTCGCACTTGGCCGGTTTATTTTAAGTTCTAAGTCTGTCCACAGAGGGTATTCGGGTATTAGCGCCAATTGTTTTCTTTCAATATCCTCATTCTCAGTATAAGTCCTTTTAACAGCCTTCAAAAAAGGAGGAGGTTCTATGTTTCACTGTACAGGGCTTACCAATTGTAAATAAAAAAAATATATTTTTTCGTTTTTTTATGTATGTACACCGATAGAGTATGTCAAATAAGAGCCGATTTACAGTATTCTTTGTTTATACGAAAGAGTACACTCCCGAGGTGGTTCCAAGTCAGGATCTGATGGTGAATTCTCAGAGAAATAGAGAAAAACCATCAAATTTTAAACGCACGTACTATGTGTTTCATGTATTTTCTAAAATTATGTTTAAGTTTTTGCGTCTAGTAATCATCATCTTATGTTATTGAGCTGATGATGGAAGGTACAACGTTAGGAGTTGGATGATATTTTTTTTAATATTATACGTCGATACGAACTTAGGTACGAATAGACCGATAGTAGTATTTGTCACCAAGTTAGGATCTGATGATTGAATCCCAGGGAAATCGAGGGCAACTCTCAAATTTTATAGACACGTATTATGTGTTTCATGTTTTTTTCTAAAGCTATTTAAATGTTTACGTCTGGTAGTCATCACATCATGTTCTTGAGCTGATGATGGAAGGTACAACTCCTTAATGGTTAGGAGTTGGAGGATAATTCTTTAAATATTATACGCAAATACGTAGGTTCGTATAGACCGACAGTTGTATTCTTTAAGTTATTCAGGTGAGCTGATAATGGAAGGTTTCACTCCTTAACTTTTATGCTACTGAGATGATGATAGAAGCTACAGGTCTCCATATCAGTTAATGAAACGCATGCAAATGCTTCCTCGGCAAATAAATAAGAATCGACCTTTTTCTGGAAAAATACTTTGTAGAAATTTTTTGTGTAACAGACAGAACACTGGCTCAAAAATCTTGAAATGCTTTTTAGTTTTAGAAAATTAATTTTAAAAGCCGTAAGTCGGTGATAGTATGCGGCAATTTCAATGTTGATTTGTTGAAAAAAAATCCGTGATGACTAGAATTACTTGTATCTTCAAGTCATTTGATTTAGATTATATATTTCTGGAACCCACAAGAATAACAAAGACCTCTGCCACATGTATAGATTACATATTTTGTTATTGCAGTTTAAACAGGTTTTTAATTGATTGAGTTTAGATCATAGCGGAGTAATGGCTGGCTTTCCCGTAAGTAATACTGCAGAACAAATCAAAATTCAAACTAGACCAGTCATTGTTAGTCCAATAGAATATTTTAAAAAGTGCTAGATGAAAAACTGCCCATACCAGATTTTGATAATGAAGTGCAAGCCAACAGTTTTTACAAAAACTTACACTTTTGATAAGAACTTTAGAAATTATGTGAAAAAATATTCTAAATTCTTTAAGCAGGTTGGCCGCGTAGCAAAATCTGATTATCTAGCTAAAAAATAAAATTGTCAGATAGTAAAATTAAAACTGCAGACTATTATTAGCAAAGAAACAGATAAAGTCAAAGCTCGCAAAGAAGAATAATAATATGTTTTGCAAAAAGATCAAGTTAAAATTAGTTCGAATGCCGATGTAGTCAAAGAATTCGAAACTTTTTTCACAAATATTTAACTTAAGACTACTGAAGCCCTAAACTCATCGCCTATGTTTGCTCAAAGGTTGCTAAATGATAATGTAAGTATTTGTGATCAAAAATTCTCTTTGGGCATTTTTGAGATGGGAAAAAACCATTGAACTCGAGACACTGTTACCTAACCGACACCGATACCGACACCTTACCAGGAACACTCGGAGGGTCAAAACCTATAAAATTGTAAAGAGTTTTCACTTCTTTCGGCACTCCTAGAGAGTGGTTAGGTTTTTTTAATCCATCGTTTCACCTAGTCAAGGAGCTCCATCTTCATCTAGCTATTTACGAGTACTTATCAACCCGTAACATCGCTGCTGAGGCAAGGGTTTTATCACAACTCTGTCCGGATTGGTGGAGGTTTTAGACCGAGAGGCGTACCCCACTGTCGGAAGTTCCAAGCCGCCTATAACGCCTCTGATTTAGTCATTGTAACAAGTACCACTAGCTAAAAGTGCATATATAAGTAAACGCCACTAACAGTCAGACTTATCCAGGTATGTATGTATGTATAAATGCTTTATTGCACAGAAGGAATAATACCAACATGGTTTTATCCGAATGAAGTGTACAAAGGCGGTCTTGTCGCTAAAAGTGATATCTTCCAGACAACCCTTGGCAGATGAGATAAACTCATAATAATCATAATCACTTTATTGGTAAAAAATATTTTACAGTCATTTTACAGAATAAATCCAAAATATGAATAAAAAAATATGAAATTGTAAAAAAATTGCAATAATGCACAAACTGAAAAATAATAGGCACATAATCTTAAAAAATATTACGAAAAGAAATAAAAACTAAAAATAGTTACACGTTGTGTAAATTTAAGAAGTCATGTAAACTGCAGAAGGTGTGCTCGATAAGCCAACGTCTGAGTTTTGTCTTAAAAGTCATTGAGGGAGCTTCAGTGATTTCTACCGGTAGTTTGTTATAAATTCAAATATTATATGATAGTGCAAGAATCTGATAGCAAGGTATTTTCCAAAAGGCAAAGAAATAATAATTGATTGACGCTACCAGCCACGTTGCTATTTTTTTTTGCTTAAAACTCATTAAAGGTTTTACACTCTTAAATACCTGAAGCCTATTCATGGCAATCCACATAATATTTTCGCAATAGTAACACTGTAACGTGCATTCGGGCGAATCTGCGTCGATTATCCGCGAATTACGCCTTTGTTGCAGCCAGTGCCACACACCCACTGCTGGGTCGGCGACTAATGGCCGGTGTAAAATTTTATTCTATCGATTTATCCCATCACCGCACGCACTCCAAACTAGGGGATAACTCTAGGAAGATACAATTACGGATCTCAGTTATACGAAAAAATACGTACGTTCATACATATTTTTTTTTCCTATTTTGGTAAGTAGAAATCACCAGATTATTCTGCTGTTGTCATGACATATTTTTATTATAATTGCATAACTTTCTTTTCTACATTTATTACACCTGTGAGGCATCGTCGTCATTTTCAGGGTTCCCAAAGGGTAAAAACGGGACCTTATTACTAAGACTTCGTTGTGCGTTTGTCTGTCCGTCCATCCGTCCGTCTGTCACCAGGCTGTATTTTATATTGCCACTATAACAACAAATACTAAAAAACAAAATATTAAAGAGGGCTCCCAAAAAACAAACGTGATTTTTTGCTCATTTTGCTGGATATTGATAAAAGCAACTGGTAGACGTTTGAAATATTCACAGAATATTGAGTTGAATTATTCACTTTAAAAATAAATAATTAAATTAAAATAAAATTAATATAACAAACCTGTTTTTTATATACAATGGTAAGGAACCCTTCGTGCGCGAGTCCGACTCGCACTTGGCCAGTTTTTTGATTTTCACAAAACTGATGACGGATATGATACAATTACTCGTAACAATATAAGTGACGCGAGATAGTCATCTGGCCCCAAGCCAACGTGGGACGAATTTACCAGATTGTAAAATTTAATAGAATTGTACACTTTTTAAATTATTTTGTATAAACAAAATCGTATCTAAAATTGTTAATTCCTTTTTGTTTGTTGTATACTTGCGATAGTAGGTTCTTGATGGAACACCGAAGTAAAACACGATATTTTGTTAATTATTTGATTAAACAAATATTGTGTTTTATTTATATTCATTGTGGAATGGAAAGGAAATTGAGCTATGAATGAAAAGGAGGTGTTGAAGTGTCTGTATGAAAATGCCACCATGTCGGTTCGCCTCCAGGACCAGAACTCGAAACCTATCCAGTTGCAGCGAGGGGTGAGACAGGGAGACGTTATATCTCCGAAACTGTTCACCGCCGCCCTGGAAGATGTTTTCAAGCTTCTGGACTGGGGTGGACTCGGCATCAATATCAACGGCGAAAACATAACCCAATCCCGATTCGCTAACGATATCGTGGTCATGGCTGAGACTATGGAAGACCTAAGCACAATGCTCGATGGCCTCAGAAAAGTCTTTCAACAAGTGGGTCTTAAAATAAACATGGACAAGATGAAAATAATTCTAAATGTCCGTGTAGCATCCACCTCTCTAAAGGTTGGAGACTCTACACTAAAATTTGTTGATGAATGTATATACCTGGAACAAACAGTCCAGCTATATAGGTCCAACTTCAAGAAAGAGATCAATCGACGTTTCTAACTCGGCTAGGCAGCGTTCGGGAAGCTTAGCAATATCTTCACGTCCCAAATACCGCAGTGTCTCAAGACTAAGGTCTTTGACCAGTGTGTGTTGTCAGTGATGACTTATGGAACTGAGACATGGTCGCTTACTATGGGCCTCATAAGAAGTCTCAAGGTCACCCAAAGGGCAATGGAGCAGAAATGCGGAGATCCGCAGGAGAACAAATGTAACCGACATAGTTCACAGAATCGCTAAACTAAAGTGGCAGTGGGCAGCACACATAGCTCGTAGAACAGATGGCCGTTGGGACAGTAAAGTTCTCGAATGGCGAACGCGCAAAAAAACATAGAAAACGAAAAACGTAAAACGTAGCGTAGTCAGGCCTCTCACGTGGTGAACCGACGACCTGATCGCGGGAAGCCCCTGGATGAAGGCAGCGCAAGACCGGTCGTCATGCAAAATCCTTGGGGGAGGCCTTTGTCCAGCAGTGGACGTTTTTCGGGTAGATGTTTGCTTTTTATTTGAAGAGTAACCATTGCCAATAAAAATGGTTATGGATACGAATAAATGATGTTTTCGGATATCTGGTGCCATACCAACTCGAATGGGGGAATTTATTCCAATTGTTTCGTATTGGGCCGTTAGGGAGTGAGTAACTTTAAACTGATGGTATGAATTTATTGTTAACTGGTATTTAAAGTTTTGCAGTTAAGTACGAACATTTAATTTACGTTTTGCGATTAAAATGTTATTTTCATATTATTATGGGCAGTGATACTAATAGCTATACTACAGCAGCTTATATATGAAAACCAGCGACATAAATAAAGTTAACAACTTTTAATTTATTTTTCTTTGTTTGAAATTTGAAATCAGTAACTTTCCTACCTACTTAAAGCAGCCGTTGTTTTGAAGAATTTGAAAATAAATAGCTAATTTGAAATTTTACTTATAACTTTTTTAATAAAATACAAAATTCTCTTCCCCTGCTTTGGCAAAACGTGAAATACAATTACTAAATTCTCACGGGTTGTAATGCTTGGTTAGAATCTATATCTATATATATAAAAGAAAGTCGTGTTATTTACACCATTTTATAACTAAAGAACGGTTAGATCAATTTTTATGATATTTTTGTTTTCGCGTTTGTCTTCGTCCGAAATAGGATAATAGGTATTAAAATATGATATTCATCAATAAAAAAAAATATCAGTCAAAAAATAATTGGTTTTAGGGAAGGGTAGTGTAGTGTAGTGTAGGGGAGGGTAGGGTAGGGTAGGGTAGGGTAGGTAGGGCAGAGTAGGGTAGGGTAGGGTAGTGTAGTGTAGTGTAGTTCAGTGTAGTGTAAGGTGGAACGAAGTTCGCCGGGACTTATTAATAAATCAATGTGATAATGACATTCGAGCGCGTAAACAAACAGAAAGTACCCATTATAGTAGGTAGCAAAACTAGGCACGACTAGTGGAAAAGTGCGCTGCATTCGCCGAGAGAGCTGAATCAAGCGCTGAATCGCTGCGCAAACAACACTCGCGCCACAATGGAGGACACGTGAAATGAGATGTCTCATAACAGCGCAATACGGGCTACACTGGCACGCACTCGCGGTAAGATCGTCGCGTTTGACATCGCTGATTAACAAAATAGTTACGGTGTAAGAATTTAAAAAAGGAAATGAAATTTTCAACGTCTCTCATAACAAAACAAAAATTGATGGCAGTGAAAAGTATTGTAATCATAAAATAAATAAATTGTACAGTCACGTTGTGTATTCTTTTTTGCAAAGATATGCATCCTTAGCTCCCTGACAATTATAAATCAGCAATAAAGGTATTTAACAAAAAAAATAACCGACGAAAAAAGAAAGTAACTGAAAAGCGACATACAGGGTATATCAAATTTGGTGTAGGTACCGTTAACAGGGGCTTCTGCTCCTTATACTAAACAACTTTTGTTCTGTAACCGCAGAAATATCAAAAAAATAATTCTTCATACAAAACGATCAGCTGATAGACTAATTTCGTACATTTGTGTATGAACTTTTTTGAGTATTGAGTATGGGTTCCTTGGGGAAATTTTGATCAGTACGATGAGTAGAACTCCCAGTTAACGGGTCCTACACTTTTTTTTTACAACCTGTTTAAAAGAAACCTTTTCAATCTAACTGAGCTACTACACTAATTTAAATACCTAAATTATTTTTAGTTGGCGCCAAACAAACAAAAAAATCATTACTAATGTGAAATTAGTGCCGAACCAAGTAAAGTTCAGAGTTTCATTAAAATCTTTAAAGCCATTTTTGAAAAAAATACTACAAGAAAGAAAAACTTGAAAAAAAAACGAAGCGTTCAATAGCTTAGGGACTAGAGCACTAGATGGACGCACAGATACACAAACACACTTACATTTTTATTTAGCAATGTATACACTATTAATGTAAGACAATCAATTGCCATCAAAATCTTAATTAAATTTTTTCGCCATTACAGAAGTTATTGTGGCTCCTTCGTCGCTTGCTTAAAATATATAAACTAAGTACTTATATAAAAAGGTAGACAAATAAAAAAATGTTGCTTAAAATGAATGGTAATAAGTCTTTAAAACAATACTGAATAAATCTGCTATACACAAATATAATGCGGAGACAACTTTAAAAGAAGCCTTTGAAAGAATCCACATTCAACCTCGACCTTTACATACTACTGGCATTAGCCTATATTGTAATATTTATCGTTAGCATACGTTCAAAATAAAAAATACACTACAATACTCGTAAAACAATAATACGATTTATTGGAATTACACCAACCTACACGAAGACTCGAACACCAACGACAAAACAGGATTATATTGAATCTTAGATCATCTTCTTTTACTCTTTTAATTGCTTGAGCAAAAGCATGAAGAGAAACGTGTTAAAATGCGAGCCTCGTGAGAAAACGCGCGGGATGATACGTCTCATTACAGCAGCAGTGTACGCATTCACAACAAAGCGGCCGCGTTAGACGCTCTTACGTGCTGGAGGTCCTGTCTAGTCTACACTGTACTTGGAAAAAATAAGGCTGTTCTGAATTTTGATGATTCTCATCATCGTCATATCAGCCGAATTTCCACTACGACCGGTCTTGCGCTGCCTTTGATGATTGTACAACATAATAAAAAGGCTAACTGCAAAAATTATAAAACATGATTTACAAACTACAGAAAAAAGGTGCCAAGTTGTACAACTATGCTCAATTTCGTATTAACGAACAAAACGGTTTGAAAGCTAAACCGAATTGCCGGCAGCGCACCTGAATGCACTGAGTGGATATATATAAAACTGATGATATAATATAAACTGAGCAGCCTCCCGAAGTACAATCAATAAAACCTGAACTAAAAAACGCCGCCATTTTACGATCCGGCGTTGTACGGTGCGCAAACCGACAGATTCTACAATACGGCTTCCATAGATAGACTACTGTAAAAGAAGATACATGAAATAAAACCAAACATTTAAAGTATGTTTCAAGGACAATGCATTTCACCTAGATTTTGAATGTTCACGATACAGTCTGCGAGTGTATAGTTTTTCCCTCAATTCTACACGATTTTGTATAAAACAAGGAGCTAAATAGGATTAGGTATGTGTTAAATAAACTCCTTGGTGAACAAGCTGTTTTTACATTTTTATCACAAAGGCCCGCTGGTTGCATGTGCTGGCTGACATGCGGGGTCAAAGGCGGCGTACGCAACGGCAGCGCCTGTCTCTGACAGATATTAAATTCGCATCCGCGAAGCCCGTATATTACGAACGTGTCGCGCTCATTGCATTGCGACCGTTCTGTTAATGTATCATTTGGACTCTATTAAGGAAAACAGGCTCGCTAGTGTGTGTGTGATAGTTTTTAGTACTTTGTATAAATAGAGGCAAAAAATGGCTAAGAGCGAGTCTGACTCGCGCACCGAGTATGTCGTAACCACCACGTAGAAACGAGTACAACAATGATACCTATTCATTTCAAACAAAAGAGCCTAATTTAGCATTCTTGTTTATTCAGTTCGGGATCATTGACGCGAGCATTACTCACACTAGGTCAGTTTTAACTTTGTTGTTTTAACATTAGTGCTATAGAAACATACCAAGATTTACATTTGTGGGCTTACTTTAATTTTTATTTTTTAAAACATTTTCTACGTAAACAAAAAACAACTTATTTGAAAGACGTCCGTCCGTACGTAGTCCCGTGCGTCCATTGCGCTTTCCCTAGAGGCTAAAATGAAATCTCCCTGTCCGGTGAAGTTGTAAAGGACCCCACGGCCAACAACTAGCTTGTCCTTTTAAAAAAAGGATCAGATTAAGATCAGATTTTGAAATAAAGAGTAAACTCTAAAAGTGTGGTAATTTGTCGAAGGATTCTGAGCAACTTTGACCTGCCATACAACAATAGATAAAAACGCAAAACCTCAAAAATGGCTTTAATGATTTTAATTTTAAAAAAAGGTATTACTATCAAGTGATAGCATGGGGTAGCTCAGGAGAAATTCGTGAAAAGCAGGCCATTTTTTTGCGATTTTCTTTATAAATTATTTTTATTTTCTTTGCCTACGCTATAAACCCATTTTTTTATTGTTGTTGTAAGCCACGCAATAAAGTATCTTAAGCATGGCTATACATTTTAATTTATATTTCAGAAAGCAAATTATCTAGTACCTATCCTAACAGTTTTTGATTACAATAAAACATATTTTTTCTTTTATATAAAATCAAAACTCATTAAATTGCGTCACGAGGTCACACGAGGTCAGTCCAATAACTGGCGACGGCCGACAACAGTACCTACCTGCGTACCTACTATGAGCATTCAGGACATCTTCCGGCAGATGTGATGATATCGAAGACCATTTACAAAAAGACTGTCATCCCTATAGTAACTTGGAACGTCTTGTTAGATTTTCAACTAATCTTGGATTTTTGCATACTTAGTGTAAAAGCCGGATAGTTGCCACACTTTTTACCGACTTCAAAAAGGAGGAGGTACTAAGTTCGACTCTATATATTTTTTTTTTGATGTATGTTCACCGATTTTTCTGTCAATTGTGGACCGATTTTCAAAAATCTTTTTTCATTCGAAAGAGTATACTCCCGAGGGGGTCCCATTGTCACCAAGTCAGGATCTGATGATAAGATCCCAGGGAAATCGAGGGCAACCCTTCAAAAATAATGAAAAATTTGAATTTTAAAGGCACTAATTACGTAATTCATATGTTTTCTAAAGCTATTAATATACTTGCGTCTGTTAGTCATATTCTCATGTTGATAAGCTGATGTAGGAAGGTACAACTCCTTAACGGTTAGGAGTTGCAGGAAAATTATTTTGAATGTTATACATAGATATATACGTAGGTATGCATAGACCGATGGTTGTATTCCTTCAGGTTATTCAGATGAGCTGATGATGGACGATTTAACTCCATAACTTTCATTCTGTTAAGATGATGATGGAAGCTACAGGAATCTGTATCTGATAATGAAACACATGCTTTATGATTTTATGGTTCCTATTGGCGAGTGGGTGATTGAGTATAACGTTGTTAGATAGATAGCATTATCACTAAAAATAAAGAAAATAAGAATTAAAGTTTTAAAAAAACTTAAAACCGACTTCAAAATGAAATTTACTCAAAAGTGTGATTTAATATTATTATACTTAAATACACAACAATAACGAAATCAAAGGTGGGTACGAATTAAATTAGGGGCTTAAAATTTTTTTGAGGTTGGTACCAGCACACAGTTACTTACGTATTAAATGGTTTAGATTCGATGGTTTGCTGAAACCGACCTCAAAAAAAATTAAGCCTCTAATTTAATTCGTACCCACCTTTGATATCGTTATGGTTAGTTAATGTTGTGTATTTAAGTATAGTAATATTATTATTTCACACTTTTGAGTGAATTTCATTTTGAAGTCGGTTTTAAGTTTTTTAAACTTTTTTTTTGTAATCATTTTATATGAGAAAAGTACATTTTGACATCGCACTACACCGATTCCGTTGGGCTTATTTGTTCTTTTTTTTCTGTTTCTATATGTTTTACTCCTTTTTTATATTGTGTAATCGGTGTGTGTTTGTGTCAAATGAAAATCTGTCTATTGTCTATATCTCTCAGTACAAAAAGCAAAATACTTTATTTGTAAAACGGGCCGGTACTTTCATTTTTTTTCCTACAAATTTATGCCGAGTAAAAACATTATCTTTAATATTTCCAGAGTATAAGCGATTTTTGCGAACCTCTATATTTTGTGACATCTATCCCACATAGGGGATAGTTGCCTAGTTCATGTAAATTACATTTAGGATAGATGTACCGCCAAGAAACAAGACATCTATCCCGCAAAAACTTTGATCGCATTTTGCATTTCCATGCAATCGCACAGAGACATGAAAAAAGGTCAAGTAAGTGGTAGTTGGAGAGTCTTTCGGTAGATCAATAAAATAGCATGCGATTCATCCGCGAAACTAGAGTAATGACAATAGGGGTAACTATGCCCTTGGGGCAACTATCCTGTTTTTAACCTGTTCTAGTGAAATTTTCTTCATCATCATCACATCAGCTTATATAAAGTCTAACAAAATTAGCTGAAACTATTTTAAGGGCAAGTTCAGTAAACGAAACTGAACAACTTTTTCTTCAGCGACCATAAAGAATTCTAAAAAAATCGCCACATTCCATTTCTGCCTACTTAAATAAATAATATTCTCGTAGTACGGCCCTGGTTTTTGTTTACATCGCTGGACTCGTGCCGTCTCGCAACGAAACTGTGCACTGTGCCCGGCCGTTGACCTTTGCTAGTTCTCTCAATCAATTCATATTTAAAATACTTAAAACCTTACAGTTCCTTTTAGCTGTAGGTAGTAAAATACAACCTAACAGGTATTTACACTTTACGAAAAAGAAGAAATTGAAATTGATGGCAGTTGCTCCTTCCTTGAGGCGCTTGAGGTCGTTGAACGAACCACGCGAAATGCATGTACCTACGAGCAAGCGCCTACAAGCAACTGTGATGTAAATAAATATCCCAGTTACTCTCGCGCACTCATTGAGTTACGTTGCTCAAAGCCTAACCTATGATATTTTGTGACCTAAGTGCCTAAGTCACAATACAATTTTTGTATTGTGACTAAGTTAAGTGTTTCGTAGTGAAAATGCCGTACAAAAGTATTTGGACATGGCGGTGTGCTATGAAGTTTGTAACCACAGGTTTGGGATGTAAGAAGGAAGGCTGCGGGTAAAGGGTCGGAATGATCGGAGCGGAGGCACAGATTACTAAATAGGCGGAGGCTTGTGCTACTATTATCATCTGTGGCGGAGGTACGTGGGCTGCGGCTGCTACGAGTTACGGTACGATGGCCAGTGCCGCATTTATTAAGATTTCTTATTTTTTTATTGAAGATTTTTTTTCTTAGATTTCAGTATGGTCGCTGAAAAAAAAGTTGTTCAGTTTCGTTTACTGAACTTGCCCTTAAAATAGTTTCAGCTAATTTTGTTAGACCTTATATACGTCCCCAACGAGAGGCTTGAGCCTACCCTGAATTAGGGCGATCAGGCCTTAGTCGATCACGCGGGCTCAGTGTGGATTGGTCAACTTCACACACAACCTTCGAGTTTCTTCGCAGGCGTGTGCAGTTTTCCTCACGGTGTTTTCATTCACCGTAAGAGCGTCGGATATAGGTACTTACGAGATCCAAATTCGAAAACATATCGGTACTTGGCAGTTTTGGAACCATGATCTCCCAAACGGGTGGTAGTGGCCCTAACCGTTACGCCACCGACGGTCAAATGGTATTTTAATCGAATCTAAATAAAACAAAAATATAAAATAAATGTGTGGCACTCGGGGACTGCCGCGGTAAAGCTATTGCATAGCATTTTTAACAACTTATGCAATTATAATTATTTAATTATTTTTTATTTATGCAGTATTTACCAGTACTATAATTATAGTCCTTGGGGCGCGGGATGTTTCTTTAATAAATTAACACTAAGAAAGTTACACTAGTAAAATTGACTAAGGCCTTTTAGTACCGCAAATCGCTAATAGATGGCACTGTAAGTTTTTAGAACGCGGTAACGTTACGTTACGCTCGGCCGAGCTACATGGTAGGCGGAGTGGGGGGTGTTAGGTTTTATTTTCGTTACGAAATTTATTGATTCGGTCGCCGCGCTCAAAGCCCGCGATAAAAGCTATGCAATAGCTTAAAAACAGTATCTAAA
Source organism: Coleophora flavipennella (assembly GCA_947284805.1). Taxonomy (NCBI): domain Eukaryota; kingdom Metazoa; phylum Arthropoda; class Insecta; order Lepidoptera; family Coleophoridae; genus Coleophora; species Coleophora flavipennella. The sequence goes on from OX369275.1 coordinate 1,169,592, forward strand.
ACACAGTTTTGAAGCGAAATTATTGAGTAAGTATTCGCCACTAAGTATTTCCACGACGAATAGTCGTAAGTAAGGAGCAGGAATCATATGTCTCATCAGGATCGCAAACACTCGCGCCGGCGCAACTCAAACATTACTCCAGGGTGTTACAGCTTTGCAAGTGGTGCAAAGCATGAACTAAAAACGATAAAAAGGAATTTACAAAAACATTGTTGCCACAACTTCTAACGCGGACTCTCGTTTATTTGAGACTAGCTTTTTCCCGTGGCTCCCCTCGCGTGGACATCGTTTTTATGACTGTCTTTAAGGGTGATTAGTAACTTATGTCGTTTCTCACTTACTCAACCATCTTTGTGCAAAAAATCACATCAATCGAGTATTTTTTTAGTTCCCTCAGGATCTGCATCAGATTATGCTATTTTCCCGGGATAAAAAGTAGCCTATGTCCTTCTCCGTGACACAGGCTACCCGTATGCGAAATTTCATAAAGATTGGGTAAGGCGTTGAAGCGTTAAAAGGTAACAAACAAACAACAACATTTTCACATTAGTAAGGATTACTTGTAAATCAATGAAATGATCACACTAACTTTAGAAAAACCAAAAGAATACGTATGAGTAAAAGCGATTTTTTTTTATTGAAAGTCAAGAAAATAAAAGATAATCTGCTTGAGACATAAAAGAAAATCTTTACAAATGCTAACTCATCTTCATCATAAGATAGATAGAGAAGTAATATAAAAATAAGATACGAGTACTCAACATATCTGAAGAACCACCTCCGTGGGGTAATGGATAAGTCAATTTAGCTTCACGCGAGGAGGTCACGGGTTCAGTTCCCGGAGGGGATTACCTTTGTATGACTCGGTTTGGTTGGTGGAAGGGCATTTTCTTAGCCCGTCTCGCTCTTATCTAAGTCTTGCCACCAACCATCAATGTAAGCAGAATCGATGTTTCCCGACTTGAGGATAAGATAGCCAGTTACCCATTGCGTTGAGGAATCTTGGCAAGCCCCTTTCCATCTTCGGCATCTTTGTCAAATCATTAAAAAAAAATCATCAGATGAGATGATGCCAAGGGCTTGCCAATTGTAAATGATGAAAAAAAATAATTGACGAAAATATCCCTCTATAACTATATACATAAAAATAAATAATAATAAATATAAATAAATATTCTTTTTTTGTCGAGTTCTTTACTGTCAGGAGAAGGTTCTTATGTAGGGTAGGGTAGTGTAGTGTAAGGTGGTATGAAGTTCGCCGGGAATACTAGTAATATTATAAAGACTACACAAAACATTGTTTAAAAGCAATTACTGGGCCCATCGATTTTATTGTAGTCTTCACTGCCTCATCTCTCGACTTGCGCCGCCCCGACCGTCGCCACGGGGGTAATTCCCCGCCCTGCGAGGGGCGATTACCCCTTTATTAGTGCTTAGTCCCCCCCCGGGCTCTAATGCATGACACAATTACCCCAGACGACAACTAAAGCCGCCAATATCTTTTTATAACTAAATTAGTTTGGGTAGGTGTGTCCTCTGATTAGACTACAGGGACTTGACTTCGTTTGATAATTGAATTGCGGGTAGGTAATTAACGATATAAAAATATATGTTTTCTATGAGTTTGTATTCCACCTCACTGAACAACTACCTACGCTTTGCAAGGCGCTTTACACTATTGGTGTCGGTTGATATCACTATATAGCAGTCGTAAATACGTGTCCGTGTTGGGCGGCTTGGAAACCTTGGCTTCAAACCAGTGGGGATCGTCACTAGCTTCCAAACCTAAATCAATTCGAACTTGGCGTGCGAGTGTAGTTTTTATTTCATTAACAATTGGTAAGCCCTTGGCATCATGTTGTCTGAATGTAAGTGACGAATGATGCCGAAGATGGAAGCGGTCTTACCAAGATTCCACAACGCAATGGGGAACTGTCTATTATATTTTGAAGCTGGAACACATCAATGTTGATAGCATTGATGTTTGACGGCAGGACGTAGATAAGATGGTGGTAGCTAGCCAGGCGGACTTAAAAATATGCCCTGCCACCAACGAAATCGATTCAAAGTTAGTCTCCGATGGGAATCGAGCCCGCGACCTCCTGATGTGAAGCTAATAGCCTTAACCATTACGACACGGAGGTGGTTAAGCCGGGAATCGAACCAAGAAAGAGTGTGGCTTATCTTTCCTAGTTTTGAAAGGGACTCCTGTCGGTGAGGGGCGGATTGGGTTGTTGACGGACCTACTGTTGTTAAGTTTCTTGAAATGTGACATTAAATGTTATCTAAAAAGTAAACCTTAAAATAGATTTATATTAATGAGCTTTGCTTATAATTGACAACGCTAAACATAAAAAAACCGCCCAAGTACGAGTCAAACTCGCGCACCAAGGGTTCCGTACCATCTTCTATCTATAATATTAAAATGAATCGCAAAATGTGTTGGTAAGCGCATAACTCGAGAACGGCTGGACCGATTTGGCTAATTCTTTTTTTGTCGAGTTCGTTATTGTCAGGAAAAGGTTCTTATGTAGGGTAGGGTAGGGTATGGTAGGGTAGGGTAGGGTAGTGTAGTGAAGTGTAGGGTAGGGTAGTGTAGGGTAGGGTAGTGTAGTGTAGGGTACGGTAGTGTAGTGTAGGGTAGGGTAGTGTAGGGTAGGGTATGGTAGTGTAATGTAAGGCGATACGTAGTTCGCCGGGACAGCTACCCTACCCTACACTACCCTACCCTAACCTACATTACACTACCCTACCCTACACTACCCTACCCTACCCTACACTACCCTACCCTACACTACACTACACTACACTACCCTACCCTACCCTACCCTACATAAAAACCTTCTCCTGACAATAACGAACTCGACAAAAAAAGAATTAGCGAAATCGGTTCGTGCGTTCTGGAGTTATAGCGTCAGGAAGGAAAACCCGACTTATTTTTATATAGTAGATATTCTGTGAATATTTCAAGCGTCTACCTGTTGCCGTTATAAATATTGTCCAAAAACGAGCAAAAAACATCACGTTTGTTGTATGGGAGCCCCCTTCAATATTTATTTTATTCTGTTTTTTAGTATTTTTTGTTATAGCGGTAACTGAAATATATCATCTGTGAAAATTTCAACTGTCTAGCTAGCACGGTTCATGAAATACAGCCTGGTGACAGACGGACAGACAGACAGACAGACAGACAGACGAACAGCGAAGTCTCAGTAATAGGGTCCTGTTTTTAACCATTTGGGTATGGAACCCTAAAAACGACCGACTTCCATCACAAAAACTTCAATTTTATTATGTCATCATCATCACATCAGCCGAAGGACGTCCACTGCTGGACAAAGGCCTCCCCCAAGGATTTCCACGATGACCGGTTCCGACAATTTTATTATATACAGGATGTAAAAAAATGGTGTAGGGCCCATTATCTGGGGGTTCTACTCATCGTACTGAACAACTTTTTCCCAGGTAGTCATAGTCCATTCTAAGCAAAAAAAAATTGGACCTCGATACAAAATTTGATCAATCAGCTGATTGGTTTGTTTAAAAATTTAACCATTTTTCTTGCGATTTTAGCAAGGTCATAGGACAAAAGTTGTTTAGTATGATGAGTAGAAGTCCCAATTAACGGGACCTACACCATTTTCGTTACACCTGTAAAAATTCATTTATCTAATTTGCCAATAAAGTTATGAATCAATTTTAATATAAATATTGGGACCATCATCAACCACAGGCATAAACTGTATTTTTTTTATTCACTATTAGTAAGCCCTTGGCATCATCTCACCTGATGGTAAGTGACAATGAAGCCGAAGATGGACGCGGGCTTGCCAAGATTCCCCATTGCAATCTTATCTGAACTGGCTATCTTATCTTCAAGCCGGAACACATCAATGTTGTTAACACTGATGTTTGGCAGCAAGACTTAGATAAGATGGTGTTAGTTAGCCAGACAACTTGAACCCAACTGGAATAGAACCCGCGACCTCTCGGTGTGAAGCGAATGGACTAACCGTTACGCTACGAAGCGGTTAAAAAAGAATAATTGAATTAGGTTCACAATTGGCAAAAATATCGCTTAATGTACAAACAAACAACAGTCTAATGAAGAAGCTCCTTTTTTTGAAGTCAGTGAAAACATAATAAAACTTTTCTTGTGCCAGCTTGCCCTTGGTCAGACCTTGTTTCCTTCGCTATAGGTCTGAAAATGTTTCATTTCCTTTTCTTTCTTATCTCTTGAATTTTTCGTTCGGTAGGTAATTCAATTTTCTTTTATCAAGAAGTGCTGGGCTGCGGATTCTAAGTTTCAAACTAGAGTGCCACAAGCTGTGAGATAAAATTTGATAGAATTCCGTCAACAAATTCCGAAAAAGTTCTTGAAATATTATTTCTATGAAATAAGGTGCGCTCGGCGCTTACGATTTTTTTGTGTTCAATAAACAAAACTCTAAATTGAGTACAATGAGAACCCTGCTTTCAGGGTTCTGAATACAAAATGGCAAAAACGGAACCCTTTAAGTTTTATCAAGTCCGTTCGTCCATCTGTCTGTCCATATGTCACAATAAATTTTCTCTACTCCTATTAGAATGAATGAATGAATGAATGAATAATATTTATTTGCTTGAATACATGGTATTAAATTGAGTGGAAATAATGATATAACAATAAAGTATCACATGATTCGCTTTTGTCAAAGCATGCAAAAATTTACACAAAAGTTAAAATACTAATAATAATATAAAAAATGTCATATATTTTGAAGTCATCATATTTTATCATATTTGTTACTATTATATACCTTTAATTAAAGACCTACAGGCCACTGTTAAACTTACAGTAATGAAACTTAGTATCTCAAACAAATTACTTATAGTGGAGTATAATTGTTGAATAGGTCTCATAAAATGAATTAAAGGTTTTTTTTTTAATTTTATATAATATTTTAAAAAAAACATTAACAAACTTTTGAGGTCCTAAGTGACCCTCTTTGTATCCCTCCTCTTTACTAAGCTATGGGACTTGAAATTCTGATATACAGATAAAAAGAGCAAACAAAAAATATTTTGGTAAAGAAAACAATTTTTCAATCCCCTCTCATACAAGTGTAATTTGTTTATAACTGCACCTCCTCATCAATTAGATCTTTAGTTATAACATTTTCTTGGTATGCTTAAAATTGTAACGCAAAATAAAAAAATTAAGTCTTTTTTTCCAAAAAAAATTTTAGTACAAGAAAAAGTGGCATTAAAAATTTTGTGAACCCCCGGGTACATTAGTAGATTTTTTTAAAGAAATTAGTGTTTTTTAACAACATATATTTGACAGTTGTGTCATTATGTCGATGTAGCGCATCAGTCTTTAATATTGTGTCCCTGTTGTTTTAGAAAACGATTTACAGTTCCTGAGATAACCCTTCCTGCGACAAACGGCCATATTGGGATGTTTAACGAACATCGCTCCTACGACCAACAACCCATTTGGGTTGTTTTTTACGTACTTTAAGGCGCCCCGATCGCATGGTTGAAAATGGTATACAAAGGTTGGTAAACTTTGGCGAAATGTACGCGAACTATAGGTCCGGCCATTAGTGCACTATTATCAGGCCTTAAACCCAGAGCTAGTAAAATAATTGTGGTATATAAAAAAAAAATAAGCCGGCCATATTTATTGATTATTTACGCGATTGTTGTGTAATTGTGTCTCAATTTTGATGAAATTAGCACGGAATTCTCAGTAAATTGAATTTATTCATATAGTAAGGTGTTATTGCGTTACTGTGAAGTGATTTTTACATAGTTTCCTTTTCGAAAAAACTCTTGTGAAAAAGTTCTGTGTTTTATCAACAAATTAGGGTTCCGTGACCAGTTCGAATCAATTCTGTGGGATTATAAGATGGAATGGTAAGTAAATTGCATGTATTTCTATTCTAAGGTATTACTGCTTTACTGTGTAGTGATTTTATCACCGTATCTTGCTCGAAAAAACTCTTAGAAAAATTATAAAAAACATTGTTTGCATCGGCAAGGAAAACAAATGAAAATCACATTGTAGCAATTTTTTTTTAATTGTTTTTCCACTAGGCTATCTCTTTTTTGTTTTGTATCATGTAGATACACTACCGAGCCATTATAAAAACATCATTTTTAACTGTATTTATGTAGCATAGAAAAAGAAATAGTAAAACAAAACAAAAAAAAACAAAAAAAATCAAAGCTTTTAAATTAATCATGTTGTATTTAATTTTTCTGTTATAGAAGAAATCTAAAAAAAATATAATCAAAAAGGAAATTTAATCAGCTTACTAGATCAGTAACTAGTTTTTATAGGTTTTATACAAAAATACTGAGAAAACCTCGGAAATCCGCAGCGCGGCCGACCCCCGCTAGGCTAGACCGGATGTACCTATCATATAGCAATATTTTTTTAATTTTTTTTTTGCACTAGGCTATCTCTTTTTTGTTTTGTATCATGTAGTTACATTACCTAGCCATTAGAAAACAATCATTTTGAACTGTATTTATGTAGAATATAAATACAAATAAAAAAACAAAACAAAAAAAACAAAGAAAAATCAAAACTCTTAAATTAATCATGTTGTATTTAATTTTTTTTGTGATAGAAGAAATCTAAAAAAATATAATCAAAAAGGAAATTTAATCAGCTTACTAGATCAGTAATTAGTTTTTATAAGTTTCATACAAAAATACTGAGAAAACCTCGGAAAGCCGCAGCGCGGCCGACCCCCGCAAAACCAGACCGGAAGTACTTGTCGCGTGGGCGGCGTCGGGGCGTTTGATATGCTCACGGGAAGGGATAAACAATTTTCAAGGAAGGACTCAGGAACTCTTCACTATGCGTGGAGCGACATGCAGCTGGCCGATTTTTAAAAATTATATTGAATAAACTAATGATTTTGGGTTAACGAGATCACCAAAAATATAATGAACCAAACCACTTATGTTTCGACGGAACAGCAGGTCGACAACACTGGACCCTAGTCCGTACCAGATAAATTTTCATTTGCAGCGCTCTCGCAAGGCCTGGGAAGCACAGGTGTCATTGTGCGCCAGACGTAAGGGGCTTCTGGAATTTTTAGCTCCTTAGAATTTCAGGAAGAGGAAAAAGGCTTAAAGTGTAACAAAGGAATGGGTTTCGTAGAGAGAATACAACTAGAGAACAACATTTAAAAAAATACAAGCCAAATTACGATGCACAAAGTCTGGCCACATACTAATTGTAACCATCTGTCTGTACTTCTATTTTGTACTCTTTTACACTGAAACAACTATACCACTTTTGTTGAAATTTGGGATATATTAGAGAACATTATACGATTCTTCTTCTTATCGTCTGACACAATTACCCGCTATCCGAGGGATAGACGGCGTTTACCTGGTGTTGCACTAAGCTCAATACATGGTAATATTTTGATACTTCATAAATTAAAATGCTCATCGGACAAACAAGTCCATTTTGAAAGAACTGCAAATCAAAAACATGGATCATCTGTTGTCGAAATGCATCCGAAGAATACCCCAATACATCGATCATGTAGTGCGGAGAGAGCCCAATAACCTAGAACGCTCAATCCTGTTCGGTTAAGTTGCAGAGGAGCCAACCACGTGGCCGTAGACCCGCTAGATAGGCCGACTTCGTCACAAAAAACTTTGGAGATACCAATACAAGAATAATCCAGGCTGGCGATAGTTCGCAAAACCTGGCGCAAGACCATTTGAGCAAAACTGATTGAAGAGTCACGACACTTAGTATTGGGGAGGAGGAGGATATTCCGAAAAATGCATAGTTCCCGAGAAAACAAAGTATAGCCCGCTTCCATCTTTTCATCATTATCACTTACCACGAGGTAAGATGATGCCAAGGGCTTTTCAAAAAAAAATGTATCGCAAACTCTATATGACACTCATAAAAAATAAATTACAACGAAGCCCGAAGTTCGTTTTCTAATATTACAAAACCAGAAACCCATTCAGATTCTAAATTTCATGGCTAGCGACCCCAGACGTCATTATAATCCACTCTGGAAAGCAAACAGTAGGAGGATGATAAGTGGATTGGACCTCATACCGCTGTTTCAAATTTAGCCCCGCGCGGGCGGTATGTAGAGCACTGTGCAGAATTTATTTCATTCTTGATACTTGATATATACTTGTATCTTGATGCTGTTATATCTTACAAATTATTATTTTTAATCCTTGATTTCTTTGCAAGATTTTGTTAATATTTTGTGGATTTATTGGCCTAAAATGTATTGATTGATTATTTTCACATGTCTTGTTACTTTTCCATATTTCTTTCTGATTTATTTTAATTATAAGAGTTAAAGAAGAATATCGTAAATTGATTTTTTTTATGTATGTTTAGTGTTTAATTTGTTTGTCGGACTTGCGCACTGTGGATTCCCAGCCAAAACACAATCGACTACAATCGGATTGAAGGACGAACTTAACTTTGTAGTAGGAAAAATATTCTCCCATACATTTGTATACGTCTTCGCATGCACATGTACGTTACTAATAGCAAAAAAGTTTTTTTAATGTGATACATGTTACTACAAATTTACAATTTTATATTTTTTTCCTCTACTTTTGCCCTGAAAACTTGCTTCTAGCCATATTTCATGATTCCAGGTCAACGGGAAGTACCCTATAGGTTATGATTTGATTGCTTATATCAAAATATGTGACAAAAATGGCCGTAGTTTTTTATTGCTTTGACAACATTGATTTTTTACAGCTTTAAGGAACCATAGATTTTATTATTTGATATATATTTCAACTTGATACCTCAACGCGGTTCTGAGAAAAAGGGGTCGATGAATACAGAGACACACGGACAACTAAGTGATCCTATAAGGGTGATTTTTTTCCTTTTGAGGTACAGAACCCTAAAAAAACAGGTGTTGATTGTCATTGCGAAACAGACGCTCACAGAAAACTGCAGGCGATTGAACTGGATCGGAAAGTTGCTTGAGAAGAGAGGTATGCGTGGTATAAGAACTAACTTACCAGCGCCATAACTCGTCGGAATTACTACCTTCAACCTATGGAGTAGTTCAATTTCGCAATAGTTATTTATGCCACTGCCAAGTAATGAGAGCCATTGTAACATGAGTGCTAGTTAGACATAGACACAATACAGTACACAATAGACAGCATGAGTGTAACCATGGATAATTGCGTGCAGTGGCATACAATACCTTTTCTACGACCATGAAATAAATAAAATACATTGAAATTTTGTCATAATCATTTAATAAATTTTTGAAGCCAAAGCCATACAAATATTTAAAAAGTTTAATTGTAGTACAGTTGTCTCGTTTTGAAATGATCACTGTAGAACGGTTTGTAGAAGGAATTAATACTTTTGTGATATGAGTTGAAGTTATGTATTAAGCAAATTACCAAATAGGAGTAGAAAAAAATCATAATCTTTGACTTTCAGAATGATATACCGAGCAGGGACTTCAGGTGCACCCAAAGAGTGCAGAAACTGTTTGTAAACTGTTTTAGCCTATGATGTCATTAATGGATGTATACTTATAGAACCTAGTCAATTTCTATCTTGGTGACCTCTCCAATCTTGAGGAGCACTTCTGAAAACTTTTGAGCATGTGGCCAACAAATTTGACTCAAATACTATTCGTAATGCGTAATTTAAGAACACCCGGCCATAGTGTGTACTGATCATTTGAGGCATGAGTTTACCTCAACAGCCTTGGTGCTCCGCGTCACCGTCAAATAACTGCAAAAATAACTGTAAGTGATTCAACCACCGGTTATCCAGGAGAATTCTGTTCACAGCTACTACAGCTGGTGCTGTAGCTGCTAAAAGCTGTAGAGGTTTTTTTGTGTGCCATAGTGCACTCACCCCAAACGATTAAACAACATTCCCGGACCACGCAGGCTTTGTCACTGTTACGTGACACTCTGCTTTCTATATCGATGGGAATCTGAAAGGTGATGTGGGCCGTTTTACCGCCAGGTAGCATTGTGGCAGCGACACCCGAGTTCGCTACATCGAGGACAATATTATGTTGTCGCCTGAGTTCCACTAGAAGTATGGCAGTTAAAAATGTTTTCCGGTGCCTCCCGGTGCATCAAGGAAAATCGTTTCACCGAGCTAAGCTGCACCTTACTTTTTTATCCAAAACCTCTCTATCCTCACTCTGATTCTTACAAACAACATACAAACGGGGAAATTTCAGCTGAACTATAATTGGTACATACTCGCGGTATATACGTGACTGGTCTAGGAGTAAACCACCTCTCCGTGGTGGTGATCTGTTGGTCGCGGCTTCAATTCCCAGCGGAGACTTTTTTTATAAGACTCGGTTCGGTTGGTGGAAGGGCATATTTCAGGGATCAGGCCTACCTAGTTGGCTACTATACCATCATATTTAAGTTTTAATGTTGATGCTTGAAATATTAACGCCCATTAAGTACTCCAGCATAATTGCGTTGGATCTTGAAAAGCTGGCTTACATCTTCGGCATCATCATCACTTACCATACCATCAGGTGAAACGATGCCAAGGAAGATAAAAAAGGGAGAGGCAACAAAGGCACACTGCCGTATGTTTCCATGGAACGTCTATAACTTTGAGCCATTATAAAGTAATCTGAAACACTGGATGGAGCTGTATAAGAGCTTCTTAGCGACATTGACGTAGTTTGGTCGCCGTTGATTCGGTCTCAATGAGTTCTATGATAACAGAGTTGTATCTAATAACTTGCATTGCATACTGACAAATTTTCTATGATATTGGAGAACACTAAACCTGTTATGTTGTACGCAGGACCAGTCGTCGTCGTGGAAATCTTTGAGGGAGGCCTTTGTCCAGCAGTGGACGTATTTCGGTTTTTTTTTTAAATTCACAATTGGTAAGCCCTTGCCATCATCTCACCTGATGGTAAGTGACGATGATGCCGAAGATGGAAGCGGGCTTACCAAGATTCCCCAATGCAATGGAGAACTGGCTATCTTATCTTCAAGCCGGAACACATCAATGTTGTTAACACTGATGTTTGGCGGCAAGACTTAGATAAGATGGTGGTAGCTAGCAAGGCAGGCTTAGAAAATGACCTACCACCAACATAACCGAGTCTTACAAGTTGACCCCCCCGGAATCGAACCCGCGACCTACTGGTGTAAAGCAAATGTACTAACCATTACGCTACGAAGGCGGTTAAATCGGTCGACCGATATGATGATGATGAAAACCGATTCTTACAACATTACACCCTGCCAAGAATTGAACCTGCGACCTCCTGATGTGAAGCAATGGACTTACCGATTATGCCACGGAGGCTGTCAGTATGAGTTTCTTAGTGAAATTTGTTGAGTATGATGAGAAGAAGTCTAAGTTTGATTTGTACATTCTGTTTAAAAATGACTGTTTATACGTTTTATGGTTTTTGCTCATTTTCTGAAATAATGAAAATATCAGGGCCTTGTTTTATTTTTCTTTTAAACAAGACATTATTATTTTTATTACTCAGATATTTTTTTTTCATATTTTTCGCCCTGCAAACTTTAGAGAGCAGGGGATAGTGCGGCGATTGGTGTTGTTTTAAAATATTTCATTGTCATTCAAAAGCTACGGGAGTCAACGTGAAACAAAAAAATATTTTAGAAAGTCTAACATAGAGTCCACATCCAGTTGTAATGGAGGTACTCGTACCTCTGTCTGTAATATACTCATTTTGTATTTTACCGAATGTTTTTTTTTTATATCGGGATATACGCTGTAACTATACAAAGTTTCGTCTAAATCCGTTCAGTGGTTTTCGCGTGATGCACATGTGAACAGACAGACAAACAAATAGACAATAAAATTAAACTATTGTACCATGTGCAGGCCCAATGCCAATTACAATTAATATATGTATAATAACCACATTGTAATAATAACCAATACAATTCACCTGCTGAATAACGTTCCTATTGAAACCTCTGTGGTTTTTTGGAACGCATTATTTTTTTTCATTAGTTTTTTTTGCCGTTACTACTTTAATATAATTATGTTTTTTTTAAGTCTTAAACTGATAAGCCCTTGACATCATCTCACCTGATGGTAAGTGAAGATGATGCCGAAGATGGAAGCGGGCTTACCAAGATTCCCTAACCCAATAGAGATCTGATAATCTTATATTCAAGCCGGAACACATCAATGATGTTAACACTGATTGGTGGCAAATCTTAGATAAGATGGTGGTAGCTAGCCAGGCGGGCGATGAAAATGCCCTACCACCGACCTAACCTAGTCTTACAAAGTTGAACCCGCCGGGAAACAAAACCCGCGACCTCATAGTGTGAAGCAAATAGACTAACCATTACGCCACGCAGGCGGTTCAAAGATAATAATATAGATAGTAAAGATTATATAAATAGCAACTAATCTTCATCTATTCCTACATTTTTGATGTGAAACATCTATTGGCGCGCCTTGGCAGTAAAACCGATTCGTGTGCCGTGACGGTAAACGGTATGACGCCATCATGTTCCGTTTACGTTAGGTGACTAGGAAAGTTTTGAGATACGAAAAATGTTTTGGCTTTGGAGTAGTTTTTTAAGCTATTGCATACATTTTATCGCTGGCTTTGAGCGCGGCGACCGAATCAAGAAATTCCGTAACGAAAAAACCTAACACTACCGCGTTCTAAAAAAACTTACAGTGCCATCTATTAGCGATTTGCGGTACTAAAAGGACAGTCAATTTTACTGGCTCGGCCGAGCGTGACGTAACGTTACCGCGTTCTAAAAACACTTACAGTGCCATCAATTAGCGATTTGCGGTACTAAAAGGACTTCGTCAATTTTACTGGTGTAACTTACTTAGTGTTAAAAGTTGATAAAAAATGCTATGCAATAGCTTTACCGCGGCAGTCCCCGAGTGCCACACGTATTTTTTATTACAGTTTTTCATGTAGGTTCTATTTTTAAAATCGCCCTATCTCAAAACTTTCCTAGTCACCCATGTACGCCACCACTCTCGAATCATTACAAATTTGACCAAAAAGAAACAAAAAATTAAAGATGATTAAAGCGGAGGCTGTATTGAAATGTTTCACATCTGCCGGGCATCCCGTTGTGGCTATTTTTTATAAATTGTATTTCTAAAACTTTTGTCTTCCAAAAATAGGTACAATTTCGTTGTGTTTTATTTGTTGAGTCGCGTCAGCTCTCGATTATAATTTCAAGTGCGGTAATGCCAGCCAGACTTAGATACTTTCACACGTGGGGAGGGCAATATTCACTCTGAGATTTGAATGCAGATTGACCAAAATACAAAATGTCGTCTGAAAAATCTAGATAAAACCATATTTGTTAGCTTACCCAAAAATCTCAATTATTGACAAAGAAATATGGTTGTGTGTGAAGTCGACCAGCCCGCTCTAGGCTCGTGTTGTCGACTAAGGCCTGATCATCCTAATTCAGGGTAGGCTTGAGCCCCTCGGTGGGGACATAAATGAGCTGATACGATGATGACAAATATGGATTAGCAGACAGTAACTAACCTCTGGCGAGCAGTTGTTAATAAGATATTTGAAACGGCCGTTCTGAGTCTTCATGTGATTCTGCGTTTGAACCTCCCCCAGTTCACCGGCCATTGGTTGGCGCATAATTTATGAACGAAACTGCTCTTTCGGGACCAAAGCTTGCCATTATTGTTACTGAAAGACTGGGCTCGGGCTCGGGCTCGCCTCTCGCCGCTTCACTACCATTTATGTTATAGTCACAGTTTGATTTTGATGTCTTGATATCGTATCAAGGAGAAGAATAACAATTTTGAATCCTTTGTTTGTTCTATTTTCGGGACTCTTATTTATTACGTTACATATTAAATATCAAATTCAAATTCGTTCTATTTTTCCTTTAAACTGGACGTAGTAATTTTTATTACTCACATTTTTGCTTTGAAAACTTCGGAGAGCAGGGCAAAGTGCGGGGTATAGTGTTGTTTTAAAATATTTGATCGTCATTCAAAAACTTCGGGACTAAACATAAAACAAAAAAATATTTTAGAAAGTGTAGCATAGAGTCCACATTCAGTTGTAATGGTGCTCTGAAATATACAAATTTTATACTGTACCATTTTTTATGGTTGAGTAATATATCACTTTTAGTGTAGAAGCTAGGGCTGAAGATGACACCGTATACTCTTTGAGAAATCAAAAGATTGAACCTGACAGATTTTACAAAACCACCTTCATCATACATCAATCTTTTGTCCAAAAATATTTTCTACAATTTCATACTAATTACAACACTGGTTTGATAGCGTCTCGTTTCTTAAAGGCAACTTACACAATCTCTCACGAGTCACCAAAACCCTTCCCAACAAAGACCGTGTCGTTACAGATAAGAAAAGCAAACTCAATTTAACGGAACGCGCGAATACTTTTGTTGTCTTTAAAAATTATTGCTCCATAAATTTTCAGCGTCGCGAACTTTTAATAGAGTGTCAAACTTAGGTAGTAATGTGCACACTGAGACGGAGTGCAGGACATGATTAGTATTCATGGGGCATGCGTTTTGTACAGTGCCGTGTGCTCGGTGCACTGTGCATGTGCATGTGCACTGTGCATGTGCATGTGCACTGTGCATGTACATGTGCATGTCCATGTACATGTGCAGTGTGCGCTTGTTTTGTGAACTGTTCCTAGTTTAATTGCATTTTGGTTGTTGAGACTCGGATTTATGCTGAGACCGTTTAGATTAAATCGTTTGTTTAAGGATCGCTCCTTGGCTTGAGTGAATTATGTGTTCAGAAAATAAATATTGCCTATCATTTTTGGGAAGTGGAATTCAGGGAATTTGACGTACGAAAAAGTGGACATTCAGAGAATGGACTTTTTTGGTAATAGACCTAGAATATCGACTGTCCTTGTTTATTCCGGGAATAAGATGATAAACATACTGAGGGGTTTTATCAAGTTCTTAATTTGATTTAATTTGAAAATTAAGTTATTGTTGTACTCATTTTTACTTTCGAGGAGTGAAAAAGGTATTGTGATGGCAAAAGAGAGTCAACAAAATAAAAAATGTGTAAGTGTGTTTGTGTGTGTGTGTGTGTGTGTGTGCGTCTGTGTGTGTGTGTCTGTGTTTTTCAAAAACGGCTCTAAAGTTTTTACTGAAACTTTGTTAATAACTGGGACTTAGTAAGGCCTACTGAACTGGGTACTTTAAAAATCTGAGTAATATACCTCAAATTATTTGTATTTTTTTCTTCAAGTCTGATATTCCCAGCTTTATTCTTTGCTAACTTACTAAGTAACTTTACTAAGTAAGTGTAAGGTTTATTGTTGATTTGTGCTCGCCCGACTACGACAGACAATGATGGCTTCGCGAGAAAGTATTTTCCTTGTTCTGTTCCATGTTTTGTCGTTTCTTGAAAAACCTTGACAAGAGGGTAAATGATTGTTCTTACTATACGTAAATACAAATTTTTGTATCAGATAATTCGTCATTAATAACACATCAACGTCATTACTGCTAGGGCATGGGTGTCTTCCCAAATTTGCGAAGGTTGGTCACACACACGGGGGCCAAGTCATATGACTAGTGGTGAATGTAAGGAATCTGTCAATGCTTAACGACTGCCATCTAGTGAAGCAACCGGGACCAACTTAGCTCAGCATAACTTGCTTGGTTGAATGGATCACTTAGATTAACTGACCTGAATCACGGTCATTACCTGATGGATAGGTTTGACTATAAGCAAAGTTTATTAATACCAACAAACAGTATGGACACTTCCTGCCGCTCTCTAGATTGCGACCTCACCTCCTCGTCACCTATATTGGTATACAGTTTGGTTATCTCAAACATATGGGATTTCGCCGTGGTTTTGGTTGCTCCGTCATTAGTTTTTAGAAATGTCTTTTCACGACCATTTGTATGCAGTGTCCGGGGTGTGCTATTAGTGTCATTTTTATCGACCGTTCAAATGACTCGCTAGGCAGCCAATTCTTAAAATAATGAAAAAATCTTAAATATCGCTACGAATTTCAGATTGTATGTCCAATACGTGGATACCTGTGCCCACGTAGTCAATGTAGAGGTATCTATGTAGATGTTCCCAGACCATCCAATTTTCCTCACCACGTTTCCCTTACCCTTCGATAACCTAATTAAAACAAGCGATACAGCCATCCACCAAAGTTGTCTTCCCCTTACATTGATTCTCGATACCTGAAGAGTGCAACTTGTGAGAGTAGCTTTATTCTGCGTGGTATATGGGGCCAAAGATTTTGTAACTACCAATTGAAGTGGAAGTAGATTGGCCGAGTTTGAGTTATTTTTAAGCCTACATATAGTTCAATACTATTCAAGTTGCTTTAAACATTTAAGGCTTATTATAATCTCCTATTTGCTTTATACCCAGGAAGTTTCAATAGTGAAAATGTTTCAAATAATAATGAAAAAAAACATTGAAGTTTATATTGACTTGGCTACTTGATATTAAGTTGATAATTACAAGCGTGTGAAAACAACAATAAAAGTGAATGCATTTTGAGCCTACGATGATGTTTTTTTTTATTTATTTACAATTTATGGTACACAGAAATAGGGACAAACAAACATTAAACTTGATAAGAACATACAAAAGGTACAGCTTATTTCTATGAGAAATTTCTTCCAACAGACTTTGGATTTTTATTTTTAAAACGAGTTTTATGTGGTCCGCGTTATGTAGAAACGTATTTTTTTTCCATGTATGTGTTAGTTTCAAGGACAGACATTATTTTAACAAATCTCACTCACTCGGCCCCAAGAAATGTGAAACAACATGTTTACATTATTATTTGGTTCCTTAATTTGCTTATAGTATTTCTCACGTCATAATGCCACATCTATCGAGCTGCAACATCATTGCGCAAGGCACTTATCACGGAGGGCGCGTCAGGTACCCTCGATGGAGAACAATTAGCGAGCGATGACACTCGGCGGCGCACAGTTAAGTGGGTTGCCGAGAAATGTTGAGTTACAAAAATTGGGTTACTAAAAGTGTGAATGAGCTGGGAAGACTAGAAAATGGCAGAAATATTATCAATATACAAATGCACAAGAAATTTTATTCATTCATATCAGCTCATAGATGTCCCCACCGAGGGGCTCGAGCCTACCTTGAATTAGGGCGATCGGACCTTAGTCGACCACGCGAGCCCAGTGCGGGTTGATAGACTTCACACACAACCTGCGAGTTTCTTCGCAGGCGTGTGCAGGTTTCCTCACTATGTTTTTCCTTCACCGTAAGAGCGTCGGATAAATATAAGAAATAATAAGCACAAGAAAATAAAAGCATCTATATCTATCCAGACTTACTACTAATCTTATCTGGAAAACCTATCTTACCTTACACAAGGACCTATAGTCTACACTTAAAAAAATGCACAAAATTGGTCAGTTAGCTAGTTAAAATTTATTTAAACGACTTTTCTGTGTGTTTCATAGGAAACATCGTACCATGATGAAAAGAAACCCCATTTCGGTTACACCCTGTAATATTATGATGTTTTGAGTACATATACATAAAATATTGTCATCCAAACTTTTCGTCGATAGGACAAAACTAAGACAACAAGTGACAAAACAACAAAACTATCGCTTCGGCCATTTCCACTGAAGCAGATAAAGAAACAATTTTATTCGACGTGCAAAACAATAAAACTGCGAAATTCGAACGTCGCTTGGTGTGATGCCAGCGATCAAATGTAGGGGGCTCCCCAACTCTCCCAGTTTAGACTTTGTGATCAATTTGTAGGGTTTACGTCATGTTATTTGTCAAGGTGACACGGCTGTGTCTCTGCCAAAAGTAAATCATGTACTTTTATTTACCCTTGTGCGTAAAGTATGTATCCAGCCTGCGAGGTATAAAGTGTCCTGTACCGAAGAATACCAACACTACTTCGTAAATGATATAACAAGGGTTAGGGTTGGTACATAAATATTCTATAAATCAAATACGGAAACTTTTAATCAGGTAATTTAAAAAAAAAGACACAAAGAGAGCCAAGCACGTGTAGGTACGTTGTTCTTATTAATAGGAAAATAGCATTTAATAGCAAGGAAATAGAAATAGACTTATATTTTAGCCTGAAGACATGAACTGGTAAACAAAGGCCTCGCTCATAAAATTCAATTAGACACATTCATCTATCATCTTCCTTCGCACCATAATAACTAGATTATCAGTCCAACTTCAGTTTTGTTTTATTCCACTACCAAGTGTTAATTTCAGCGTAAATTGTGCTCTCTATCGAGTATGGTCACAAACCAAACTACTCAAGCCATAATTCAAACCCTAGCCTTTGACTTAATTACCATTGTTGGTTATATCTGCTGGGAGTCGGGGCTCCGCGTGCTAACGAGCTTCTCGACACACACTGAGGCCACGTTGGAATCACGTCTGGTGTCTGGCTTTATCAGTAAGTAAGTGTTTAGTACTCTTAATTACATTTATCATACTAAGAGCTAACGTTTTGCTTCAAGCGAACGGAATTGACGGCGTATGAACTTTAAAAATTGCGAATTTGATATAACTATTCAAAGTATTTACGAGTATATAGTATTAGAGCGTCGGTGGCGTATTCGCTAAGGCCGCTACCCAAGTCTGCGAGGTCGTGTTTCGAATCCCGCCCCGTGCCAATGTGTTTTGAATTTTAATTTAATATAATTATACGTTTATCCGACGCTCTTGCGGTGAAGCAAAACATCATAAGGAAACCTGCACATGCCTGCCTCGAAGGTTGAGTGTGAAGTCGACCAACCCGTACTGGGCTAGCAAGGTCAACTAAGGTCCGATCGGTAGGGTAGGCTTGAGCTCCTTCATGAGGACGTATATGAGCTGATATGATGATTTTCTACAGCTTGCAATTAATTAATCGCGTTTTAGATAAATGCGTGTCAATCCTCTTGAGTCTACGACCGCAAATTAAACGGCGCGACTATTACATAGAAGCGAAAAAGATCACTAGATGCCGTTAATTAATACGCGCGTATCAACCGACAACGTGAACCGCCATCGCCGAGCGCAGTTTTCGAGGTCCGGTCGGCCACCTGGCAAATTAGAATTAGATGTTGGGTCATCAAAAGGTATTTAGCGTTTAAAAATAACCACTTCCTTTACATTGACTTAATCAGCAAAGTAAGACAGTAATACAATACATAAAAACCTTTACAAATGTCATAGATTCAGGTAGCGAGTCAGCGGCCAGACACGGAGGATCAGAGTAAAACAGCATTAGTGAGGATAAAGTACTTTAACTGCAATGTCGCACAGATACACGAAACCTTGTTTTCTTATACGATTTACGATACACTTAAAGTTGTTTGTTTGTTTTATTTATTTTAAAATTAAACGAAACCGCAACCCTTAAAAACATTTTAACATTGAAAATAGTTTCCATAACAATTAAATAGGTTCGTGCTACAAAAATATTCTTAAAACAGATTTTAACGGTACAGGAAAAACTGTTTACTATTATGGTGGGATAATTGTTACGGGATTTCAGCGAACAGAGATTGGATGTACTAATTAAAAAGCTTATGAACCCTCACGTAACCAGCCGAGCTTACACAGTCTTAATACCGTATAACAAGCGTTTTTTCCTGGTCACGGCACCAAAACGTAAAAAAACCGTTATCCCGCTTAAATTGTTTACTTCGATTTTTCAATTACGCAGGAATAGCGCAGAGTCGATTTCTGGGAACGACTGAACTTCCCCTCAACGGGATTCGAACCTGATCCTCATAAAGGCAGGAACAATGTTAACTTTCCCACATAAAAACTCCAAAGTCGTAAGCAGTGAATGTACTTTTAGTTTTTTATGTTCCTTTAAGAGGCAAAGATCTTTACTTAGTTAAGTGAGGCTTCGAGTTTGCGGAGTTTTTGTTTGAATGGCCGATAGTTTATTCTGTAACTTCGGTTCTTTGTTCCACTGTCTCTCTGAACCCATCAGATTTTACTAACTGTAAAATGAAAGTGCGTTCTGGAGAAAAAAAAGTAATGTGCCTTCTCGTATATCTACTAGATAATGCTAAAACTAGCCAGGTATAGTGTCGCCACTCACCGAGGTGACGGTTATACAGGTGTTAAAAAAAAATATGAACGGCCTATTAACTGGGGTTCTAATCATCATACTGAACAATTTTCCCCGAGGTACCCCATAGTCGTTTCTAAAAAAAAATGGACCCTGCTTACAAAAAATTGGTCAATTAGCTGATTGATGTGTATGAGGACTATTTTTTGCGAACTTACACCAATTTTGTTACTGTGTGGATAAAAAAAATCTGGCTCTGACTAAAGACGAAAATTTTGATCATGAAATGAGGACATGTGAAAATAAAAATGAAGTTTTTTCGGCAGACGCAAGTGGTGTTATCACTAGCTTGTCCCTCTATGGTCGGAGTCAGATTACTTTTATCTACATTTATCTTGCTGGGAACAAGTTGGAAAATTATGATTATAAAATGACTTCATGTGAAAATAAAAATGTGGTGTAATCTCCCTCTATGGTCGAAGGCAAATAACTTTTATCAAATTTTTTCTGGTTTAGACCAAATATAAAATGAGGTCATATGAAACTAAGAATGAATTATTGTTGGCGGACGCCGGTGGTGTTATCACTAGCTTGTCCCACTTATGCAAATAAGTCTTAATTACGGATGCAACGTTTTGGGCATTCATGTTAAAATTAATCGTAATGATGAACTCCACACTCGGTACTCGTCCGTGTAACTCATCAACGATTACCATTAATGTTTTCGTAAAGGTAGAATCATTGCATCCTGTAAATCAGTATCTTCTAAATTAAACAATAATTACATCAATTTATATTTTAAGTTATTTACTTTAATACAGAATTGAAACGCAAAAAGAAAACAATATAACAGATAACTGTTAAAATGTTAATCGCTTACGGGAAATTAAATTTGGAAATAAGGTCATCATATCAGCCGAAGGAAGTCCACTGCTGGACATAGGCCTCCCCCAAGGATCTGCGTTGCCTGCATCCAGCGACTTCCCGCGACCTTCACCAGGTCATCGGTCCACCGAGTGGGAGGCCCGCCAACACTACGCTTTCCGGTGCGTGGTCGCCACTCGAGAACTTTACTGCCCCAACGGCCATCTGTTCTACGAGCAATGTGCAACGCCCACTGCCACTTAAGTTTAGCAATTCTGAGAGCAATGTCGGTTACTTTGGTTCTCTTACGGACGTATACCTGGGACAAATAGTCCAGTTAGGTAGGTCCAACTTCGAGAAAGAGATCAATCGTCGAATCCAACTCGGCTGGGCAGCGTTCGGGAAGCTTCGCAATATCTTTACGTCTCAGATACCGCAGTGTCTTAAGACCAAGGTCATCGACCAGTGTGTGTTGCTAGTGTTGCCAGTGATGACATACGGAACTGAGACATGGTCGCTTACTATGGGCCTCGTAAGAAGACTCAAGGTCACCCAAAGGGCAATGGAGCGTGCTATGCTCGGAGTTTATCTGCGTGATCGAATCAAAAACGAGGAGATCCGTAAGGGAAATAAGGTCATTAACAATAAATTATTGACGTACTATTGTTTTATTAATTCACAATTGAAATAATAATAATAATACGAGTTTTTATCGTAGTCAAGACGTTTAAACACATTAGATTAGTGGTAGCTCAAGCGACACTGCTGTTGACTACTACTGCTATTGTATGTGTTTAAGCATTTTTTTATCAGAATAACGGAACACACGTTTAATCCAGTCTCTTTTTAGCCAGGTCCAGCCCTCTCCAAATTACAGGTGAGTGTTAGGACTCCACTTACAAAGGAGACTGGCTTTGTCGTAGCGTTTGAACGTTCCCAACAACAGCCCGACACTAACAGGCGCGAGCAGTTCCAGTTTGGTTTTTTGTTAGTTTTAGGACTTTATACGTTTTTTGTGTATCGTTTTACTTTGTTTTCAGTGAAATCCAATAGTTTTTAGTTGCGAAATGTACAAGTCAATGCATGATCGCATGCATTCAGGGATTGTACAAAATATCCTAAACTAATCGTACAATTCAGTACATAACCTTTAAAGCGGGACGAGTTCTATCGAGCCTTTAACATTGCGCCCATGATCCCATTTCTAAGTTCCGAGTCACCGAGTTTATTATTATTATTAATATATCAGCTCATATACGTCCCCACCGAGGGGCTCGAGCCTACCCTGAATCAGGGCGATTAGGCCTTAGTCGACCACGCGGGCCCAGTGCGGGTTGGTCGATTTCACACACAACCTTCGAGTTTCTTCGCAGGCGTGTGCAGGTTTTCTCACGATGTTTTCCTTCCCCGTTAAAGCAATCGGTAATTATTATGTACGTAAGTTTTTGAAAAACTCATTGGTACATTGGCCGTCCAGATTTGAACCCGGTACCTCTGGTTAGATGGACCGAGTCGTTACCGGTTGAGCCACCGACGCTTTTTACCGAGTTTAAACCAAATTCAGATAATTTACATAAGTCAGAAAATATAAATGTGTATTTGTTGGGTGTACTGCTACTACTCTTACGGTGAAGGAAAACTTGTGAGGAAACCTGCACACGTCTGCGAAGAAACTCGAAGGTTGAGTGTGAAGTCGATCAACCCGCACTGGGCCCGCGTGGTCGACTAAGGCCCGCTCCTCTAATTCAGGGTAGGCTCAAACCCCTCGGTGGGGACGTATATTAGCTGATATGATGATGATGACTGCTAATATTTTTTTCTAGTGTCTGTAGCCGAAAGCACTGTAAACAAATGACTAATTGTAATATTCTTCAAGAATAAAAAGGTGCTCTGTGACGTCTTCGTCGCTGGAAAATTCCATTATTTCTCGCCGCACACAGATACGAGAGCATGGAGCCTCCGCAAAAATGACAGAACACGAACATAAAAACCCAAAGAACGAAGTAAATGAACCGAAATGAATGAAGCGGAATATAATTTTCCCTCGCAAGAACACTTTCCTCGATGTACCTAACAGAGTTACAGAAACCATTGCGAGCAAAGAGAACAAACCTATCTTCAAATCGAGGGAAATTATTAAATGGAATTCCATTTAAGGTTTAATTCAGATGGGAGTAAAATCCTAAGGCTGAATGCACATTGCACAGAGGCGCATCGGTGACTGGCGATTAAAGTGTTCTTAACGATTCCTTAGAACACTTTTCGAGAAATTTCAACGTGAACTTAACTTAGCGTAAAGGTTGATTTTTCTTGTGATAATATAGTAAAACGGTCAAAATGTAGCCACAAAGGGAGTTAGAACGTTTTTGTATAGGAGCTTGGCATAATTACTGTTAATAGAAAAATATATTTTTTATATAAATATAGTTTAACCGTCTCCGTAGCTCAAAGGAAAAGTTCACTGGCTTTACACAGGAGGTCGCGGGTTCGATTCCCGGCGGGGTCAATTGTAAGACTCGGTTTGGTTGGTGGTAGGGCATTTTCTAAGCCCGCCTGGCTAGCTACCACCGTCTTATCTAAGTCTTGCCGCCAAATATCAATGTTGATATCATTGGTGTGTTCCGGCATGAAGATAAGATAGCCAGCTCCCCATTGCGTTGGGGTATCTTGGTAAGCCCGCTTCCATCTTTGCCAACATCGTCACTTACCACCAGGTGAGATGTTGTCAAGGGTTTACCAATTGTCAATAAAAAAAAAATAAAAAAAAATATACATTATTTTTTTCGAAATACATATTTTGATAGGGGATTTAAATATATACCGAAAATGTACTAGGACATTTTGACCTAAAGCATCACGTTACAGAGATATTATGTTGAGGTAACGTTAGGTGCCAATGAAATTGAGTTACCTACAACCTTCGCAACTAGCTCGTATATGGCAGTCTAATTGACTTCATTGACATTCCTGCCTGACATATTACTTTTATTTTGACCATGTAAATGTACAAAAATGTATATTAAATAAACCAAATTGTCTGTAGAGTACAAAGTCTCAATCAAACGCTTCATATCAAAGAAATCAAATCAAAGTAGTTTATTATTAAGATTTTATATCAAACAAGCTTTCCCCCTGTTTCAGAAATGAATACAAAGTAGGACACAAGTGCAGCAATGATACCTATACATTACAAAAGACATCAACGGGAGCGATAGATTTTTTTAAATTAATTTTGGCCACCATTAAGGTCTTAAGGCGAGTCTTACTTGGCTAGTTTTTACTAATCGTTGTTTTACTTTAAAAATAGTACTATAATGACACCAAAATTAATGCTAATTAATTACGATTTTTACGAGAGAACTTTAAAAAAGGGATTTTTTAAAGTTCCTAAGAGAAAACAAATATGAAAACTGTAAGATAGTCAATTCGTCCGGAACTTTTATTTTGTTCCCTTTTATTATAGACATCGATATGTGTCTGCTCAATATATTTGCGAAGTTTGGATTCAATCCTGCATGTAGTTTTTGTATTAAATCGAAAATACTTTTGTATGGAAACTCGCACGTCCTGGCGACTCCTAATGGTACTGATTAAACTGAAAAACTTTCCTCAAGGAACCCATAAAATTTTAAAAAAAAACTTGAACTCTACAAAATATCTACAAAATCGAGTTGATAGATTGGTATGCAAAATGTAAAAGTTTATGAAAACTGTACGTATTGTTTTTTTTTTTTGGAAAAATGTCTCATTATATTTCACTCGCTAGCTCCTCAGTCGTCCTTTAGGAAAAAAAATCCTATATTTTTTTCAAAAGCAAACGGAATCTCTTAAAAACGAATAACTGGCTCACTATTCCCTCGCTATGGCCGACCCCTGCTCGCGGCCGACCTACCGCTGCCGGGGAATACTCCGTAATTGAAATTTTTCTTAATCCCCGAGCCGCAGATAGAGATTAATGTTGGAGCCTCCTCCTGGATACTCAGCGGTGCCGTCGCGGGCCCGTCACCAGCCCGCATTCACTTCGTTTACTCAAGTGGCAATTTGGATAGATTTGAAGACACGGTACTCGGAGACTTTGATATAAAGTAATGCGAAAAGAAAGTAAAAAACCAGCCAAGTGCGAGTCGGACTAACATTCCGAGGGTTCCGTACCACCACACCTCTCCACACAACTACAATGATACCTATTCACATTTTAAACAAAATACATCAACACTAGCTACAAAAATATGCTTTTTTGTCATTCAGTTTGGACTCTTTAAAGCGAGTACGGCTTACACTTGGCCGATTTTTATTATTTGTTGTCTTACTTCAATATTAGTTCTAAATTACACCCACATTCACGTTTGTATGTTTTACCGTTTTTACGAGAGCTAATAAAAGTACTTCTAAAGACCACTTAATAAACACGTTTTTTGTATGGAGAACCTCTTATTTTGTCACTTTTAAAATTTTAGTATTTTTTGTTATAGTGGCAACACAAATACACATTCTGTGTAAACTTCAACTGTCTACCTATTACAGTTCATGAAATACAGCCCGTTGACGGACGGACAGACGGACTGACAGCGGAGGCTTAGTAATAGGGTCCCGTTCGTCGCCCGTTGGGTGTGCGAAACCCTAAAAATCTTAAACTATAAATTATTTGAATATGAGAAAACTTTCGCTCACTACTAGCATACAATTTCACCAACCTACACGGACAGTTTTATTATTTGCCAACAGTAACAAGTTTAGTGTTCAACTGGCTACTTGTTAATGTGAAAAAGTCGCAGTCGCGTTACAGGTACACCCTGGACACTTCATACAAGGGGCCAGAAATGAAATTTCAAAAAACGAATGACGGAACAAACAAAATGGCGGCGAAATTCTATACGTTCAAAAACCAAACTGTAAGCAATCTGGGTCAATCTGGGTGACGAGGGGGTGAGGTCGCAATCTAGAGAGCGGCAGGGAGTGTCCATACGTATGTTAGTACTAATATGTACTCGTATATGTACTTTGGTAGTGCGAAACCCTAAAAGCACTAAAAAGCAACCGCCTTAACCGCCTCCGTGGCGTTATAGTTAGTCCATTCGCTTCACACTAGGAGGTCGCGGGTTCGATTCGCGGGTTCCACTTGTAAGCCTCGGTTTGGTTGGCGGTAGGGCATTTTCTAAGCCTGCCTGGATAGTTACCATAACATTGAGTAGTTATCAACATTGATGTGTTCCTGCTTGAAGATAAGATAGCCAGTTCTCCGTTGCGTTGGGGAATCTTGGTAAGCCCGCTTCCATCTTCGGCATCATCGTCACTTAAAATCAGGTGAGATGATGCTTAACAATTGTGAATAAAATAAACTAAAAAAACACGCATTTAAAGTACATCAGACTAAAAAGTAAAAAATAATGCTTAATATAAGTTGAAAATAATAATTAACAAATTACTAGTATTATTGTGAAAAAGCGTGGGGCGCTCTGTGCTATATTTTTTGTCTATCGAGCAACCCACACTTTTTCACATTATTACTATTAATATTATTTTCAACTTATATTAAGAATTATTTTTTACTTTTTAGACTGATGTACTTTAAAAGCGTGTTTTTTAGTTTTTTTAAACTCTATTTATTTTTTAGTTAAAACTTATGAAATTATTTATTCTCGCTGATTCTTGATAAGTCTACAAAGTTATAATTAAATCTGTCCGTTTAAAGTGTGTCAAAATCGAGTCCAAAGGAGTCGGTTACATACATACAAACATACAGGTGAAGCTAATAAAAGCGTGATAAAAAAGCATACGTTTAGTTAATTATTGTTGCATTTTTGTGATGAATTCACACTGCGTGCATAGCAATGAATTCGAATATTTTTACGTACCTACAGCAAAATACCTTGGACGTAAAATAATTCGATATTTCCAATTTCAAAGGTAAAACTCAAATATTTTCCTAATCATCATGTTGAAACATTAGGTCTTCGCTATGCAAACGATTCCAAATAACCATTTACATTTTGACAAATTAAACTGGAATTGCCAACAAAAGTTATGCAAAGTAAACGCCGCGCCTAACTCCAAATTTTAGCTTTTGTATTTTTGGCTAATTGCGAATGGCTGGCGAATCCATTTGTGACATAAATATTAAATGCGATGACGTCATCAAACGCACCGAGTGACGTGGGATAATTTGTGGTTAAGCGCGAACCGCTTTAATTTACGCCCATTCAAAACATATCTGCACTTTTAATGGCGAGTCGGTATGCCGAAAAAGTCACATTTTATTTTAATAGAAATAATATCAGACCTTTATTATTTATTACTTGATGAAACCCATTGCTTTTAAATACTTAACGAATATAAATATTTCGAGGTTTCAATGCTAATTATCTACGTCATACATGTTTTTAACCGACTTCATTAACCGATTTCAAAAAATGAGGGTTAAATTCGACCCTTATGTATGTTATATTGTTTAAGGCTTAAACCGCCACCAATGACACTTGGTAACCACTTTTTACATTCCGCCCCTTAGATAGGAAGAAGAAGGATTTTTTAACAAAAAAAATGTATTATAATTTACAGGATATGAGGACTGATTTTGATTTCCTCTAATTCTATTTTGATAAACAGAACTAAAGACAAAATATCCTAATGCACCCTTTTTAGGGTTTCGTACCCAAACCCTATTAGTAAGACTCCGCTGTCCGTCCGTCCGTCTGTCAGTCTGTCACCAGTCTGTACTTCATGAACCGTGTTGCTAGACGGTTGAAATTTTCACAAATGATATATTTCTGTTGCCGCTATTACAACAAATACTAAAAATTAGAAAAAGTGAAAGTCTCCATACAAAAAACGAGTTTTCATACGTGAAGAAACTAGCGCCATCTAGTTTGATGGTACGGAACCCTTTGTGCGCGGATCTAACTCGCACTTTACCGGATTTTTTTCTGTTGTTTCTAGATATGATAATTTATGAACTTTTAAACAAAACAATACAAAACGTTTTTTTTTTATTTTTAAAATTCTTCTCATTTTATTTATAATGATTTAAAAATCTCAATTTTTGCACGATTCGTTCGCAGCGATTGACGTAACAGCCACGGTGCAGTACGAGCTGACAAGAACTTTATTTCCAAGCTATTTCGTTTGATGTTTGAAACATCGTGAATCGAGTTGCTAATTTTAGGGACAGAGGAGCCTTAAATTGCACAAAATTAGTGTTAGTGGGCTTCTAAACAGGTGCACCAAATTTTATAAATGTATGTGTGTTTTTATGCATGTATGTTTGTCCATATATTTTCAGAACTACACATGGAAATGCAATAATTCTTTTTTTATTGAATGAAGTATCTTTCAACTTAATCACGAGTAGATTTCAAGATATGAACTGGCGCACTAATTACTGGAAAAACACCTCACCGGTTCAGCGCCACAAATTTGTGATTGAAGTGGGTTGTTTTTAATGTTTTCAACGTTGTCAATTATTTCAAGCAAACTTGACTGAATTATTTCAGACACATTAGCCAGTAGCGTGCAGCGTGGCACGACGATATGAGACTTTACAGTTTTTCGTCTCACTGCTGCACAGTAACAAAGAATACTCAATACTATAACCGCCATAGTAATTACGAATGTACATAAAATCATTAACTTTTTAACCGACTTCAAAAAAAAGGAGGATGTTTCTCAATTCGACCGTACATTTTTTTTTATGTGTGTTCGCGCATAACTGCGTCATTTATGAAGCGATTTTGATGATTATTTTTTTGTTGGAAAGGACATATCCCAAGGGTGGTATCATGATAAGAAAACCAGGATCTGATGATGGCATCCTAGAGAAATCGAGTGAAACCTTCAAAAATCGTAGTGGTGACTAGTGCGTTTGAAGTCGGTTTTTTTTTGTTTAAAATTATCTGGAGTAATGACACTTTGGCGGCATGCTGTGTTCCGTTTCTTATCTTATTGTGCTCCAGCATCAACTAAAACTCAATCACAAACTAATCTCCGCCGCCGCGCATCTGGCTCACGCCCAAAGAGGTGGAAGTACATGTTTTAAATTTCCTCGTCGTCCGGCGCGTTTAGGCATTTTCGTAATAAATTGAAAGCTCGTGATGGATGACGCGGGACGTGCCCGGGACTGGCAATAAAATGAGCCCCCGGGCTGATGACCGGGGAGGTGTATTAAGATGTTCAGTTTTTCGGGATAGTTCGGTGGATAGTTGAAAAAAAAATTGGATTGAGGCAAAGTTATGGACTTTTTTTTTATTTTTATTTTTTTATGCACAATTGGTAAACCCTTGACAACATCTCACCTGGTGGTAAGTGACGATGTTGCCGAAGATGGAAGCGGGCTTACCAAGAGTCCCCAACGCAATGGGGAACTGGCTATCTTATCTTCATGCCGGAACACACCAATGATATCAACATTGATATTTGGCGGCAAGACTTAGATAAGATGGTGGTAGCTAGCCAGGCGGGCTTAGAAAATGCCCTACCACCAACCAAACCGAGTCTTACAATTGACCCCGCCGGGAATCGAACCCGCGACCTCCTGTGTAAAGCCAGTGAACTTTGCCTCTGAGCTACGGAGGCGGTAAAACACTAGGGAAATAATGATACTAATAAAAAATTTCTTAAAAAGAAAAAAAAATCTATGCAGGATGTTAGAGTAAAACGTGCATATTTTAAGAAGAGCTTCTAACTGCATATTATAAATCTGAACAACTTTTAAACTACAACTTTACTGAATTGTAAAAAAGCTGGCAAAGTGCGTGTCATGTTGTTCTGTAGGGTTTCGCAGTCTACTTCACTACTTAAAACTGTAAATCACCGGGGGATCCCCAAAGTATGTTCGCTCACAAATCATATCCACACCCACAAATATAATAAAGAGTTTCACCCTTTAGGAATCCCAGGGCACTTTGTCTATGCAATTTGATTTTGTGCAATTAGGATTAAAAAGAAGCAAAAGTATTTTTTTTACCCGACTACGAAAAAGAAGGGTTATGTTTTTGGTAGGATTAAAAAGAAGCAAAATGAATCAGGTTTAACCTGACTACGAAAAAAGAAGGGTTATGTTTTGATAAGATTAAAAAGAAGCAAAAGTAATCAGGTTTAACCTGACTACGAAAAAAGAAGGGTTATGTTTTTGATAGGATTAAAAAGAAGCAAAAGTAAACAGGTTTAACCTGACTACGAAAAAAGAAGGGTTATGTTTTTTATAGGATTAAAAAGAAGCAAAAGTAATCAGGTTTAACCTGACTACGAAAAAAGAAGGGTTATGTTTTGATAAGATTAAAAAGAAGCAAAAGTAATCTGGTTTAACCTGACTATGAAAAAAGAAGGGTTATGTTTTTGACAGTCTATGTATGGATGTTCATTTGTTTCCTCGTATTTCCTGCATACATTTACATAATATACCAAATCACACAGACACAAGAAACTTAGGTGTGGATTCCTTAAAAATGGACGTGTCTTCATAAAGCTTCGGAGTTAGTTTATGCTTTAATATCACATAGTGAAGTTGAACACTTACATTCTCAAGCGACCACTTTCAAGATTAGCATCATAAATACTAACATATAAAATATATGTAGTTAACTCTATACCATGGTCGCATCCAGATACATTTAGCTAGAGCTTTAGCTCACCGCCCGCGCGACATAAAATCACATATACCACACAAAAACGACGCCTCGCGCATCGTTAAGGAAATGAGTTACGAACACATACGTGCATACTACGAGTATGTCGCTCTATGTATATTCACGCATATGGAATGAGGAAAACGGGGTATGACAAGAAGATGTGTTTTTGGGATGCGTGGCAGTTGATTTAGGGACTGGAAATTAGGTCGATTACATATTTTGAATAGAAAGCTCTTTTACGTAAGCGGCGGATATTAAATTGGCAGTAATTTCATTCACTTAAACATTGTTTTTAATTTCAGTTACGAAAATTATAGTAACTATATAAAATAGAACCAGAGGGAAAACAATCTAGAACTAAAATATCCTAAAATCTGCAGCTGCTTATTAAATGTATATTTTTTTTATTTATTTGTTAGAACACAAATAGTCATAAATATATTGTTTAATTAATTTTTTTTATTCACAATTGGTAAACCCTTGACAACATCTCACCTGGTGGTAAGTGACGATGTCGCCGAAGATGGAAGCGGGCTTACAAATATTCCCCAACACAATGGGGAACTGGCTATCTTATCTTCATGCCGGAACACAACAATGATATCAACATTGATATTTGGCGGCAAGACTTAGATAAGATGGTGGTAGCTAGCCAGGCGGGCTTAGAAAATGCCCTACCACCAACCAAATAAATAAAAACCACCCATTACATAAATTTAGTTATAAATAGACCTGGAGGTTCGTAAATAAAATACTCGGGTAGTAGGGACTTAAAAAAGTTTTGTTTTTTATTATTCACAATTGGTAAACCCTTGACAACATGTCACCTGGTGGTAAGTGACGATGTTGCCGAAGATGGAAGCGGGCTTATCAAGATTCCCCAACGCAATGCTGCTTCATACTTTCAATTTTAACTATTTTTTTAATGAATCAGAGAAAAAATTGACTATTTTGTCACACACTTTCCACAAACCGTAAGTTACCCGCTTTAGCCACAACCCCTCATCACAACGTGGACCAGCGTACTCATTCAGTCACCCAGCGAAGCCTTTTTAATCTTTCCCTTAAGAAAAACTGTACTTTTAAAACCCTTAAGAAATGTTTTAACACTGAAAATAATTTCTTGTTCGCTCCGGTAGGGGTACATTTTTAGGCAAAAGTATGTCATGGCGATAACTGTAAAAGTATTTGTGGTATCGTAACGAATGATTTAAGTGTCATAGTGGGGGGTATTGGCAAGGGATTTGATAAAGAAAAAGTTTTTAGTTTTGAATAAATATAGAATAAATTTAGTTTTTTTTTTGTTTTTCTATAGAATGTGATCATTATTTTCTCTACCTTAGTCATGAAAAGTAAATGGACCATATCTTAAATACTAATTAATAGAATTAAAAAAATCAAAAAATACCTAGAGGTGTGACGTCATGCTACATTTTCAATGCCATTAAAAATATTTATCGGTAAAAAAATGTATGTCGTGGCTATATCGCAAAATTGGCCAGATCATGAAATGACCGGGTGGACATTGGTCAGAACATAAAATACCAGGGCGTATGTGTGTTGAGCGAGTGAAGCGAGCAATAAGAGGTTTGTTAGGTTTGATGATGATACTGTCGAAGAGCTTCACTAAGAGAGGCTCCCTTCTATGGGTGGTGGAAGGCAATTTAGGTTAGGTTCGTTTCGACGATATGACCGGCCATTTCAAGATCTGGTCAGTCCATTTCATGATCTGGCCAATTCTATGAGGGCTATTTCATGAACTGGTCAATCCTACGATATGGCCATAACATATAAAACGCACGGACGTCCAGCGCCGCAAAGTAAGCATGAGGACTCGATCTATTTATGTAGAAAATGACTGTTCATAATTGGGCTTGAAATAAAATAAATTTAAGACGATATTTGAGAAAAAAAAATACTTTGCCTGAGTTCATTATTAGTACACGAAGGTCATGCACTGCAAGGGACCTGTGAATTTTTGACTTCACAAAGATCAGAGGATAAATGATTCCTGATTAAACACAAACATCACATCATAAAGATGGGATAGATCTATGTCTACGCGATATTTCAGAGGTTTTAACAAATGCATAACATGATAACGAAGATTTTTTTCGATTTTTCCAATTCTGGGACGCCATATTCTAAATTGTGAAAGAATGACGTTTAAAGGGATGGATGGATGAGGTCGCGTTGGTACTCCACAGAGGAATGAAGTAGTTTGAGTGGCTACGCGCTCCACGCTGACTACGCAGGCGGACGTAGCTCTGGGCAAACAACAGTTTTAGTGGCTACGCAATCCACGTTGACTACGCAGGCGGACGTAGCTCTGGGCACACAACAGTTTTAGTGGCTACGCGCTCCACGCTGACTACGCAGGCGGACGTAGCTCTGGGCAAACAACAGTTTTAGTGGCTACGCAATCCACGCTGACTACGCAGGCGGACGTAGCTCTGGGCAAACAACAGTTTTAGTGGCTACGCAATCCACGCTGACTACGCAGGCGGACGTAGCTCTGGGCAAACAACAGTTTTAGTGGCTACGCGCTCCACGCTGACTACGCAGGTGGACGTAGCTCTGGGCAAACAACAGTTTTAGTTTCATTATTTATAAAATATTAAAAATATCAACAAAAACTGTCTTTACTAGTGATCGAAAAAAATTACTGTGTTTAAAATGCTTTTCTTGTGCAAATTTTCATATGTTTTGTTTATGTGTGAACCTTCATGTAAGGTAGAATCTATGTTATCTCGGTTTATTATAAAGAAAATAAGTACTATATAGGTATATGACAACTTACCCTACTCTAGAAAAAACACAATGTAATGTATATAATGTGGCATTTAGGCAACGATTTCTACTCAGTTTATGAATATTTACACTATAAAACCTTAGTATTAAATTTATTATTACGATACAAAATTCCAATACTTTTTGTACTTAATATTTGCAAGTCTCATCATCATCATCATATCAGCCACAAATCGTCCACCGCTGGACGTAGGCCTCCCCCAAGGATTTCCACGACGACCGGTCCTGCGCTGCCCGCATCCATCGGCTTCCAGCGATCTTCACCAGGTCATCGGTCCACCGCGTGGGAGGCCTACCATCGAATCAGAAACGAAGAGATCCGCAGGAGAACTAAAGTAACCGACATAGCTCACAGAATCGCTAAACTGAAGTGGCAGTGGGCAGGGCACATAGCTCGTAGAACAGATGGCCGATGGGGCAGCAAAGTTCTCGAGTGGAGACCGCGCACCGGAAAACGTAGCGTATTTGCAAGCCTATTCTATGTAAATTATAAGTAACAGAATTTCTAAATAAATATTTATCACTATGATCATAACGTATTCATTACCTGTATTTCGTAAATAAAGATCTTAACATATCTGTTTTAACACTACTAAAGTGTATCGAGGATATCAATATCTTGCTTTAGTGT
Organism: Coleophora flavipennella; assembly: GCA_947284805.1. Classification (NCBI taxonomy): domain Eukaryota; kingdom Metazoa; phylum Arthropoda; class Insecta; order Lepidoptera; family Coleophoridae; genus Coleophora; species Coleophora flavipennella. Next base: position 1,203,587 of record OX369275.1, read on the forward strand.
GTGAACAGTCCAAAGCCTAGATAATAAGATAATATATAATCTACTTTGTTGACCGACTTCGAAATAGGAGTTAATCAATTTGACCCGTAATTGGACAATATTCTTATATGATAGTTTATGTAGGCTTCCTTACTTCTTAGATAGCCAGTTCTCCATTGCATAGGGGAATCTTGGTACGCCCACTTCCATCTTCGGCATCATCGTCACTTACCATCAGGTGAGATGATTCCAAGGGCTTATCAATTGTAAAAAAAAGTGTACCAAATCTCATGTCTATGTATGTCTATGTGTTTGACCACGTTTTTCACAGAAATCAGAAATAGAAATGCAATAATTCTATTTTATTTAAATTTAGTATCATTAAACTTAAGAAACAAAGATGATTTCATCAAAATTGGTTCATTACTTTTCAAGATATTGACTGTTAAGTGTTGACCAATCACTGCAAAAACACGTCATTGGTTTAACGCAGTAACTTTGCAATCAAAGTCGGTTGTTATTAATGTTTTTAGCGTTTTAAATTATTTACACTCTATTTCCTTAAAAAAGAAAACCTAGACTGCCAGTTTTATCTGATTACACTTGTAAACCATCTTCTTATCCGTTTCAAAATAAATTGTGTTAATGGTAACTGAACATAAGTATGTATAAATTGTGGTTTATTGAAAAGCCAAACTTAAAAATACACATTAGTGAAACTACCTCATTGAAGTTTATTTCTTTACGATTATTATTTTGAGTAATAATCTTCTGATTTTGTTAATATTATTATTATTATTCATTACATGGTACATATCTATTATCTTATCTATGTGTATATTATAAAAGGAAAATGTGACTGACTGGAATATCAACGCATAGCCGAAACCACTGAATGGATTTCGCTAAAATTTGGAATACAGGTAGAAATTAGGACGTGGGCATCCGCAAAGAAAATATTTTGGGAAATTCTCACGGGATCGGCAAAAAACGGAGCGGAGCCGCGGACACCCACAAGTAATATACATGTAAATTTATAACATAAAAAATAATATCAAGACAAATAATAAACACTCGATCTGCACACTAGGGAGACCCTGTATCGTGGAAATTCAATGGAGTTGTGTTAATCACCGTTGACTTATATCCTAAAAAGTGCGCGTGTGTGTATTGAATGTACGTGAGTGAGCATGAGTATGAAAGTGTAGTGTGTTGTGTCCTTATTTTATAATTTCCAATAAACTCCATAAATTACACTACCTAAAACACCTAAAAATAATGCCTAAAAACCTAAAATAACCCTTCGTCACCACTACTGCAAAGTCACCTTATCACTAGCTGCATTTAATGCATTTTATTTGAATAATAATAATAATAAATATTCTTTATTGCATACCAAAAAAGCATAAACATAAACTTAATTTAAATATGTACAGTACAAGGAGGCCTTATCGCTTATTGCGATTTCTTCCAGGCAACCTTAAGGTAACCGGTAGGAGTTGGTAGGTAAAAGGTAAATGCGGGTGGCTGCAGATTTAAAATATTTTAGGTGGTTTAGGTAGTGTACTTCATGTGTTTGTATGATTTATCATAAATAAATCGTTTAATTATTTTTTCACCTACAATTGATAAGCCCTTGATATCATCTCACCTGATGGTAAGTGACGATGATGCCGAAGATAGCAGCGGGCTTACCAAAATTCCCCAATACAATGGGGACTGGCTAACTTGTCTTTAAGCCAGAACATATCAATGCTGTTAACACTAATATTTTGGTGGCAAGACTTAGATAAGATGGTGATAGCCAGCCAGGCGGGCTACGAAAATGCCCTACCACCAACCAAACCGAGTCTCACAAAGTTGACCCCGCCGGGTAAATTCGCGACCTCCTGGTGTAAAGCGAACGGACGAACCAATACGCCACGGAGGCGGTTATTTCCAGTATTCTATCTGTATCTTTTATAGCTTAAGGTTTTTATGTATTTTTTAAATAGACTAACGTTTGTAATTAGATATATTTACCTGTTTACTTATTTTGTTGTATATATTGACAGCGCGAGAATAGGGATGAAGAATGTTAGTCATGTGATTTACTTTTTATCAACTGTCGGACATTTTGTACTAAAAAAATTTAAATACCTATGCGTGACGTCATAGTTTTGCAGCACCATTTATGTAATCATTTTGTGATTATGGTAAATTAAAAATCGAAGACTTGATGGAAAACAAAACGAGTAAGGTTTTCCGAAGTTTAAGTAGGAGGGCAATTTAGTGATCAAGAGTTCATAATTTATTTCTCATGCTGTCGTCATCCCTATTCTTAAGTCTCTGTGCGAATACTCGTTTTCATACTAGGTATAGTCTCCTGGCCGGTTTGGCCTCTTGTGTAATACTAATTATCTTATCTTATAATTATATGTAGCCATACCTGATAATGGCGTTTTGTACAGGTTGAGAATCGGCTCAGACATTAAGGGGCCGTTAGGTTCTGAAAAACAACACAAAATCTTACCATTCACTTTTTATAAATAATCGATGTCATTACCTATATAAACTCACGCTATGGTTTCAACACGTCAACATTTGTTATTAAAGTAAATTCTAGGCCACTAAGACTTAATACCTTTTACTTTTCTTTGAATCTACCAATTGAAATCCTTTATCATCATCTGACCCAATTAATATAAGTGATGATAATACCCTGGATTGAGAAGGCTTACCAAGAACTCCGGACCACAAAGGAAACTGGCTATATTTTCTCTTAAGTCAATACTTGTCAATTCTGTGCTCTGCGTACAACACTTGGCAGCGAGACTTTTAAAAGTTAGTGCTCACAGTGTACAAGTTAGAAAGTGGGCATTTTAACGCACTAGGAAAGTGGATCATTATTAAAACAGGCGAAACCAACTAAGCCAAGTCCTGATCAAAGGAACGTTACTAAAACGCGTTTCCTTACCAACCCATTTTAATCATTCCAATATGGCACTTAATGCTCCGAAATTGACATTCATTCCTCGATAATACCGCTGCCAACAAGTCACGGGACATATTTCGCCAGAACCACTTAAACCCGAACCGATTCCAAGATCGCTGGCCAGAAGCCCAGTGGTGGAGTTATCGGTGCACAAACACAATCCTACTCCCAAACATTGCCTCTATCTTAATCGAAATCGTATTATATTCCTTTGCGGAGCGATTAACGTATTTCACTTGTTTTTGGGGCTTTGACCGAATTCCACAAAGTATGTCCAAGCAAACACAGGAAGTAGTAAGTACCATATCATAGAGTTTTATAAAAAGATGTTTTCATTTGAATTTAAATATTTTTTTTTACTTTTTAGGTCTGAAACAGCTTAGTTTCAAATGTAACAGTTTTCTTTTAATTAAAAAACTAAAATTATAACTTTTTCCAAATGTCAAGATTTTGCACAGGATGGTTTAATTTTTGTTTACTAACGTGGTCGATTTATAAAAATTTAATGTTAAACCCAAATAAACATTTTTAATACCATGATAATTAAATTGTGACTTAATTTTTAATCTGGGTTTTTAAAACTATTCTATATAACATTTTCAAATACTGTAACCATTCCACATCATATTTTACATTATATTAAAAACAAGATCAAGAATTTTCTAAAAATAGAGCAGTTTATGTAAGTTTGCGACCTTGTTACAAGCCACGACGTTGTTTGTGAGCCAATTTCTTCAAGAATTATATCGACATTGAGTACGAACCTTCAAAGTAACATTTTTAGATAGCACACAATACAAGTTACGAGTTACAAAATGCTGTAAGTACACGTACAGTATCACGCGACAAAATTTAAAATCCCTGCTAACAATATAACCCCGGCATATTGAATGTAATAAACAGAGATGCAATCGACCTGCTGAGTTCACAGTGAAATTAATTTAGAGATCCTATCGCACTGTTTACGAGGAGGTTCTGAACACTAGCAGCAAATTGACAAACTTGACAAAATGCACACTGAAGTTAAAATAAATATTAGCGAGCTTTAAAATATTTTTATATATCTGATTTGATCAATAACTGAAATGTGTTACCTAGTTTGTGTTTAGTTTCCTCTAATATTATTGCATACCTAATAAATTTACTTGGATAAACTATTTAATTTTTAAAATTTAGACGCACAAGGGAGAGAGCCATCTCAGTTTGCAAACTTTGTTAGTTTTAATTTGTTCAAAATGTTACGTTTTGAAAAAACCTACAGCTTTCTTGTATCATCCGCATTTGATCTGAACAGGGGGTAGAAATTGGTCCTATTGACACGCGCAACTACTTGAAATTGATATCACAAAGCACCAGATCCTTTAATAGGACTATAAGTTACATCAATTTTATCTTAGAAAGTTGACTAGTAGATTGTGAATCCGCTGAACGCGCCAAAGTGCCAATTTCAATGGCATTGTGATACTTGTCTTGTGAAAATCTGATTACATTCAAGCCAGCTATAACTACTTCTTGTCTCGCTATAAAGCCATGTCTACTAGAAAACTCGCTAAGCGTGAGTCATTAACTACCTCTGAATGTCGGAAATGAATCACCGACGCCGGTCACCGCAGTTAAATCAGATTAAAATGATTTAGCTCCCGTAGTTTTTCACCCATTCGAGACGGTTTTTAAAAAAATAATGAGTATTTTATTATGTCTCTTAATTTTCACATTGAAGAACTATGAAAATAAACAGATTTATTTTTTGTAATTTTTTTGTGTTTTGTTTATTTTATTCCTCCACTTTTCCAACTTTGTTGTTTAAATATCTACATTTAATTTACTCAAATTCATAAAAAAATGGAATCCTGAAAAAACCCGACTGCAATTTAGCACTGGGGGAATAAAGACATATCTCACCACATTTCTAGCCGTTTAGGCTACAAGCTTAGCCAAACAAATATAAATACATATAACGTAAAATATTACTCTCCTATTTGGGTAGTTGTGTAAATAGTCATCTTGTCTAATTGAAATAAATTATATCAGTGAAGCCATTGTATTTTTATTATCCTACATGTAGAAGTATGTAGTTATACATTTTATTTAAGCCTCCAGCCGCTTTATTTTAGTATGACGTGTTGAAACCACACATGGACGTATTTTCAATAACTCACCTCCACAAATCAGAGACATTGAGATGGATATTGTGTCTTATTTAAAAGTCAATAAAGTCGATTCCTTAAATAACTAGCGCGGCTACTACACTGTACACAAGCCCCTATTTAAAACCCTATGTTTAGTAGCGAGAAGGCAATAATATTTAAAAACTTTGTACTGGCGTATAGTTTAGCACTACTAATAAAATTTAAGATTAGCTTTTGATTAATTTTAATTTAATTAGTTAGGTATCACTTTAGAAAAAATGGCACTAAAAAGACACGATTTTTAAATCGATTATTTCTCGGTTTCAACTCTTTGACAACATTAAAACACAGACACCAAATTCGAGAAATTAATACACCAAAATTGTAACTAAATACACGAAAGTTGTTTTTGTTGTTATCGCGGTGTTATCATAAGCGTTGTTTCATATCTGCGTGTGGCGATGTGCGGTCGGGTGGCGCGCGGCCTGAGACGCCGGGGGCTGCGAACTGCCGGCCTGCCTCCAGCGGCTCAACCTCCGTGACGTCACGCGCGCCTGCGCAGACGAGCCCGCGACCATGTGCCACCCATAACACGCCACACATCAAAACTAACTTATAATGCACAAAAGTTGCTTTATTAGTTAAGTTGGACACGAAATTGTTGTTAACGCGTTACGTGGTTAAAAGCACCTGTAGTGAACACTACATTTCTTGTCGTTAGTGGTTTTCTGGATATACTCCGAGTGTCAAGTCAAGGTTTTACCGTTTAAGTTATTCATAAAGCTGTTATTAGGCTCTCATTTGAGCCAAATGATGCCATAGGTTTTTGAACCTATTAATACAAACCTGGCCACTATTATATTCTACTACTTAGTGATAGTGATTTCCGCTAACACATCATCATAATCATATCAGCCGAAGGACGTCCACTGCTGGACATAGGCGTCCCCCAAGGATTTCCACGACGACCGGTTCTGCGCTGCCCGCATCCAGCGGCTTTCCGCGACCTTCACCAGGTGATCGGACCACCGAGTGGGAGGCCTGCCTACACTACGCTAACATATTATACTTAATTTACGGAGTTACGCAATGCTACTAGACCTATAATGCTACAGAAACAATATAAAAATAGCGAAGTAAAGCATAAAGATATACTTACGTATAGAGCCTGCCAAGCGCGTGATTCACGAACTGCGACAAAATATTCGAAAACCTTATTTATTCAGTCTTTCGCTGTATACAGCCTCCGTGGCGTAAAGGTTAAGATCATTAGCTTCACATCAGGAGGTCGCGGGTTCGATTCCCGGCGGAGTCAAACTTTGTAAGAGTAGGTTTGATTGGTGGTTAGAGCATTTTCCAAGCCCGCCTGGCTAGCTACCACCATCTTATCTAAGTCTTGCCAACAAACATCAATACTAACAACATTGATGTGTTCCGGCTTGAAGATAAGATAGACAGTTCCCCATTGCGTCGGGAAAGCCCGCTTCCATCTTGTGAAAAAAATATATTTTTTTGTACTACCATATACCCTGAAAATATGGGAAAAGATAGTAAACGCACGTTTGCTGAGACTCACGACCATTACAGAAAACCAATTCGGATTCATGCAGGGAAAATCTACCACCGACGCCATACAGACGACGCGTATACTTATTGAAAAATACCGTAACAAATGCGAAAACCTACATTTAATTTTCATAGACCTCGAAAAGGCCTTTGACCGGGTTCCAAGACAGCTAGTCTGGCACGCAATGAGATCGCAAGGACTGCCAGAACACTACATTCACTTGGTAAAAGATATGTACAATGGTATAACCACTCGTGTCAGAAGTCTCGCAGGAACGAGTAACCCGTTCGAAGTCAGAGTAGGGGTACACCAAGGGTCAGCACTGAGTCCATTTCTATTCAACTTGGTTATGAACTGCCTAACCAAGGAAATCCAATCTCCTCTTCCGTGGTGCCTTATGTATGCGGACGACATCGTACTCATCGATGATAACGTTAATCATCTCCAAAACACCCTGGAGAAGTGGCGCGCGGTGCTCGAAGATAACGGCCTCCGCATCAGCAGACAGAAGACCGAATACCTGGAATGCAACTTCAGTAACACCAATATCGCCCATGACATCTGTATTGAAGGCAAACCACTACCTAGAGTATCGGAATTTAAGTATCTGGGTTGCAAACTGACTGCGGATGGTACAATCGACGCCGATGTGACTCACAGAATCCAGACAGCCTGGCAGAGATGGCGAGCACTCACAGGAGTTCTATGCGATGTAAGAGTGCCAATAAAAACTAAAGGCAAGGTCTACAAAACAGCAGTGAGACCAGCGATGATGTACGGTGCGGAATGCTGGGCCACAAAGAAGGCGCATGAACAAAAACTACACGTCAATGAAATGAAGATGCTGAGGTGGGCCGGCGGAGTAACTAGACTCGATAAAGTGCGTAATGAACACATCAGAGGAAGCTTCAAAGTCGCGCCCATCACAGAGAAACTCACTGAAAAGCGCATGAGATGGTACGGCCATGTGATGAGGCGAGGACCTGATCACGCCGTCAACATGGCCTTGGACTTGCCAGAGAAGAAGCGTGGAAGAGGACGTCCCCCGACTACGTGGCTATCCACCGTAAACCGTGACATGCTGAGAGCTCAGCTAAACATAGAGACGACCCAGGACCGAACTGCCTGGCGAAGCGCGACGAGGAGGGCCGACCCCAGATAATGGGAATGGGCACAGAAAGAAGTACTACCATATACCTAGTTCAATTCTAGCGTGGAAAAAGTAGCCTATGTGTTAATCCAGGTACTAATCTGTGTATCTGCCAAATTTCAGCTAGATCCGTTTACTAGTTTTTGTGTGAAAGAGTAACAAACAGCCATACATTCTTACAAACTTTCGCGTTTATAATATTATAGTCGGATACAATGCTTATTGATAAAATTTACGTTGTAAGGTGTATCGCTTCACTCACAGCGTGAAACTAAATCCTTTGACAAACCTTCATGTCCAGAAGACAATAATGAACTATCTGCCACAATCATATATTACTTATACAAGGTGTAACAAAATTGGTGTAGGTCCCGTTAACTGGGGCTTTTACTCATCATACTGAACAACTTTTGTTCTACGACTTTGCTGAAAACATTTTTTTTTTTACTCTTCATACAAATCGGTCAGCTGTTCGATCGATTTTGTGAATTTAAATACGGAGGGTCCAAATTTTTTTTTGAGAATTGACTATGGGTTCCTTGGAGAAAGTTGTTTAGTATGACGAGTAGAACCCCCAGTTAAGGTCAGCTACCTACACCATTTTTTTACACCCTGTATACATAAGTTAAACTGTCCTCCCATCAGAGCGAAGGCCGTTACTCCGTTACTCCAAAGGGAATGAAACATAACACTAAAACCGAACCCTTTTTATGCGCAGTCGGTTAGCCCGTACATAACCCTGATCTCGGATGAATTCGTAATGAGGGTTTGAGATGTGTCAAAGGCACAGAATTGGCCCGGGCGCGTGGTCGCTAAAGGGTTAAGTGTACCTACTATGTTATTATTAGACGAACTTTACAAAAGGAAACCGTAGTTTTTATTGTTATATTTATAAGGAAAAAAGGTTTCAAATGTGTTTTCGAATTTCGTTTTTATATGTACGTTTATCCGACATCGGGAGGAAACCTGAACACGCCTACGAAGAAACTCGAAGGTTGTGTGTGAAGTCGACCAACCCGCACTGGGCCCGCGTCGTCGACTAAGGCCCAATCGCTCTAATTCAGGGTAGGCTCGAAAGGTAAGGTACACGTTAGCGACGCCGGCGAGTCAATTGTTTAATAGGTAGATAGATGAACTGTTTTATTTGTATCTGCAGACACACACACATGATAAATAAAAAAAAGAAAACATGAAATATAGATTTTCGGAACCGTAACATAGTAAAAACAAAAATCTTTTTTTTTATATTCTCAATTGATAAGCCCTTGGCATCATCTCACCTGATGGTAAGTGACCATGATGCTGAAGATGGAAGCGGGCTTACCAAGATTCCCCAATCACTCGAGTTGTACTCTTAATTTTAAAATTTGATCACTATCGGACTATTGGTTTGGCCTCATGGGCGAGCGGGACAGAGGAACGCTTTGGCAAAAAATGTTTATGTTTATTCTGACAATATAGAAACCATTAAAGGTAAAATCAGAAAAAAAAATATAACGACACACTTTACGAAATCGGTGCGCTTGGTCGCTCGAAAACTATAGTTATTTATGATAAGAGGGTGGTTAAAAAGGTAAATAACAAACAAGTGACATTTGTAAGCCCGAGCCGCAGGCGAGAGTTTACCATCGTCACGAGTTTGTTATTTCCTTTTACACCCATGTATCATACGACATTTTTCAATACAGTTGTGAGAAAACAGGTAAAGTAAAAAACGACCGTGACAGAAAAACAAAACACATGGGTACATACCTATCAAGGTTTCGGAAAAAAGTTCATTTTATGTGACTTGTGGCGCACTTCAAGTGTCCGGGGAGTCATCTCATTTTGTATTTTCCTATACATACACATATTGTGAATAAAAAAAAGTATATTTTTTATTACACGTATAATAGCTATTCATACTTTATTTGTATACACAAATAAGCTATACGTATTTTTTTTAGGGTTCCGTGCGCAAAGGGTAAAAGCGGGACCTTATTACTAAGAATTTGCTGTCCGTCGTCTGTCTGTCTGCTGTCTGCCCGTCCGTCTGTCACCAGGCTGTATTTCATGAATCGTGATAGGTAGACTATTGAAATTTTCACAGATGATGTATTTATGTTGCCGCTATAACAATAAATACTAAAAATTTAAAAAAAGTGAAAAAATAAGGGATATCTCCAAACAAAAACCCTGTTTTTTTAAAACGTAAAGAAACTATCGCCATCTAGTACGGTGTTATGGAACCCTATGTGTGCGGTTCTGACTCGCACTTGGTCGGTTTTTTTTAATATTACCTTAAAAATATTATGAACACTAAGGCTTGGGATAATATCAACACTATATCGTTCTCCCTCTACGTCTTACTACACTTGTTCAACTTCAACATCAATTTCAATTTAATTGAGTGGTTTGTAAGTGTAATTCACAACTAACAGGCAAAGATGACCTATTATTACTATCGTACAAGTGGCAAATATGCGAAATTTAATTTGAAATTAAGCAAATGAAGTTAGGCCTATTGTAAAGACTGAAAATATTGACAGCCAGAGATTAGAATGTGGTCTAGCAATAAAAAAAGTAGTAAAGTAAAAGCACAAACACTTGACTGGCATTTATAGGACTACTTGTCGAGCAACTCTATTGAAAAAATTAAGACTACCTATTTCTAATATAACCTTATTAAAAAAATAAAACAACAATTGACCGTAGGCACTTCTAAAATAATAAAATAATTATCCCGTCACATAAACATACACAAAATATTTCGTCTAACAAAATGCTAGAAATAAAATGAACCGGTAGAACGGAATGGTTCATAAAGAGCGCTACAGCTGCTACGTCGCAGTCCGTAGCCCGTAGCACGTGGCTACGATAGTTGAGCCGTTACAGAAAAACCCGGATAAATAAAAGAGGTCTGTTTCTCACTAATTGTGTAGGACTTACGGTAAAATAAAATAATATACAAAGTTATGGCAGTCCGTTTCTTTATTTGGACGGTTTATAGAATAGGGGGAGAATATATTGGGAAAACGGTATAGCAGTGAACTTATTTAGGGTTGTTTCAAAATATTTTATATATGCCTTGAAAAATGATTGCTGACAAAGTATACTAAATTGCTAGGTACTGATTTTGAACAATTAATCAGAGAAAAAAGTAAAGTAAATTAATGAGTTGACAAGTTTTAATCGAAGATAATTTTATTTGACAAATATAAATCTAAATTGTAATTTAATAAAATTGAGATTTTTTCTTTATCTAACTTGCAACCTATTATTCTTATTTGTTTTATTTAATATTTTGATTATCTTATTATTATTTATTCAGAAAATTTGGAAACCGTGTACCCGTATCGACGCTTTAAGATTATTAAAAAAAACTCAATCACTTACAATCGATGTCCGGTTTATAGGAGGCTGGACACATACCTGAAATAAAAAACAAAAACAATAAATGGCTAATAGTAAAAAAAATATATTTTAAGCACTTATTGATGGTGATATAAGAATGAAGTTTATGGAATTTACATTTATACCCGTCAGAGAATTTAATTGACCTTTTCAAAATTACGCACATAAAACAATTTTAGTATGACCCAAAATTATTTGTACAAAGACATCTGAAAGCTATTAACAAGTACAAATCCATTGCCACTATTTATTACATTGCATAACGAGGGCAAAAAATAGCCGGTTTACCAACGAGAGTGTAGCTTAGGCGCCTCAATACACACGAGTTGAGAATGACTCTCTCTCTCTCGGGGTGAACGCAGTGAGTCATTCTACTCCTACCTAGAAAATAGAGGAGCAAAGGAGGAGTGGGTCTGACCCGTTGATCGTGGGTTCGATCCCCATCCAGGGGAAACATTTGTGTGACGAACAGGTTAGTTTGCTCTTTGTGTGGGTGTTCGATATCTACATATTATTTATTTAAAAAGTATATTAGTATGTCTGTCGGTATTCTGGTTCAAAAAGTACTGGAAATTCTAGTTAGGGGCCAGATGACCGTATGTGGTTTGTCCTTGAATATGAATGGACCTACCATTTTGTCGTCTGTGATCAGTTGATCACTTAGCACGGGCACGCTCATATTATATTGGTTTCTCGGAAAAGGCTCTAATAATTTGGGTGAAGTTTTGCATTTAGTTTATGTTTTACATTCCAAGTCTATCTAGATAAGTGTACCTTCTGAGAAAATACGTTACCACATACAAAAAAACGTTTTTAGTGTAGTTTAGTTTAGTTATTCAACAGAAGATGGCGTCACATTCCTAGGAGACTCCGAGCAACGCTCGGTTTGCCCAGATACTCAAGCAATATAAGCGGAAGCCCCAGTTTTCAGCTCCTACACTTATTGTGTTATACCTTGTATCATTAATGTTAGGTTAACTTATAAATATGTGTTTTGTTTACCCAATCCCAACTGCACACGTAGTATGGAATTATGTGTTTATGTGTAAAGATCAGAGCTGGCTCGAGTCAGAAGCAATCAACCGCCGTCAGTCAGCGCCTCCACTCACGCGTCGCCTCCCCCTCGCATGTACAGGGTGCGCCGTCGAGACGGGTCAGTGAGAATAAATCCAGAATATACGACATATCAAAAAAAATTGGTTGTCTATAAAGTCGGTTTACGGACTATAGTTTAACGTGGCAACGTCATAACAAAACATTGATGAAATTATTGCACACTTTTATGACGAGTCAATTAGCGTAACGGGACAATTAGCGTCACGGGACACTGAGTCAACCTTTTTCGTGCGTGCAGCCGGCGTCCATCGATTTATTAGACGTTGCCACGTCAAAAACCGTCATAATAATTCAGTGTTAGAAAAAACTATGTTTAAGACTAGCGGTTGCCCACGAAGTCGCCCGCGCAGGTACCGTTTTTACCGTTCCCGTAAAAATTTCCCTAAATCCTTTCTTAGTGGATGCCTACGTTATAATTTTTATCTATGTGCCAAATTTCAGTCTGATCTGTCCAGAAGTTTAAGCTGTGCGTTGATAATTCGATCAGTCAGTCAGTTACAGTTTTCTTTTATTATATGCAGATGAGGAAAACGTTGTACATTTACTTTAAAAATGGCTGCAAAACGAACTCCGTCATGCTCAATCCTCCCAAACTTTCTGTTTGGACCCTGTCATTTTGGCAAAAATAATATTAGCGATCGCTTTGCTTCGACTTTCCATTTATGTTCGCACATTATTTTAATTATTTTTTTATTAAAAATTTGAGTGCGTACATACAACATCTAAAACAATTGTTTATGTTAAAGCTTGACACGGAAACAACACTTTCGGCGTCAGTGTCGCTGTACCGACCGTGTACCGATACCGAAAGTGTGTCCATTGTATTTTAATTGTGTTGCATAAAGAAAACTCTTTCCAAGTATTATTTTCCCTTATAGATGCACATTTTTTAACCGATTTCCAAAAAACAAGAAGTTTCTTAATTCGGTTGTATTTTTTCCGTCATTCATTAACCGATTTGTAAAATTCCTTTTTATTCGATAGGGTGTATGCTGCTAGATTGGTATTAAATAAATTTTATCAAAATCTGTCAAGTATTTTGTTTATTTAACATGAAAATATAAAAATGTAGAAAAATTGTACTCAGTTGTTGCGATTGAAGTTGGTTTTTAGGGCTCCGAAGTCAACAAGGAAGTTTCGCCATGTCTATATTTCCGTCTGTTCGCGGCTTAGCTCAGAGACTGTATTAGAAAACTGTAATTTGGCCTTGTTATACATATTAATCCTGCCGACAAAGTTGTACAATAAAATCTTTAAAAAAAAAATTAATGTACCTCCCTTACATATAAACAGGGGATGAGTTTTTTGTAATGTACCCTATTGCGTGAGGTATCTTTGTAATGTACCCTATTGCGTGAGGTATCTTTGTAATGTACCCTATTGCGTGAGGTATCTTTGTAATGTACCCTATTGTGTGAGGTATCTTTGAATAGGACTTTCAAACAACTGAGGGTTTAAACCATTTTTTGATTCAGGGATCGGTTTGCATAATTTTAAGCTTTGAAGTGCTAATTTTTGTTAGAGTCAAGTGTCCCCCCCCCGCCCCCCCTCCAAGACAAGCTAAACCGTTATTTAAGGACATCTGAATTTTTTTAAATTGTAGATAATATTATCAATTTAAAAGTAAAACTATCACGGCTGAGTAGGCTTTCTTAGTTTAGGAGTAATAGTCTACGAACCTAAGATGTGCAATTGGATTTGTCAAAAGTTCAAAGATTTTTAATACAAAATATTCTATTACCAACTGTAAATATAATTTTGTTTAACATTTATCTATCTTACCATTTATATCTATAATAACATTTATTTTTTGAAAATATTTCGGAACCGTACTTTGCAATAGTCCAATTTGCACTTGGCCCGTTTTTTAACATGTATAGCGTGGTCAATTACAAAAAAATATATATATCTTGATTTATTTCAGACCATAAGAACTTTACCTATATATTGTAGTAAAAACATACAATCATACAAAACTACGATAAGATCATATTTAACCTACTAAATATTACAGCTCACCCTGTATGGATATAATGTAATATTTATTTTACATGAGGCATTGTAGCCCAGCTAATGGAAAATCATTTGATGTAATCCAATACTGAATGCGTCAGTTTAATATTAATAATATGGTAATCTGGTAGTTGGATCGTTCGCTCGTGAAATGAGATAAAGAGAAATTGTTCCTTCAATGGATTCTGGTTGTAACAATAGAAACGGTGTGCGGTGAGTTGTGCGACTCTCTTTACCTCCAAGCAACGACGAAGGAACACATAGAAACCTGAGATGACGTAACTCTTGCAACTAACTAACATACCATGACGAGTTGGACCGTCGGGGTACTAAATTCTCTAGTGGTGACCGCACTCCGGAAGAAGTGAAATAGCGTAGGCAGGCCACCCACTTGCTAGACCGACGGCCTGGCAAAGGTCGCGATAAGCCGCTGGATATGTTCAGTTATAGTGGAAATCCTTTGGAGAGGCCTCTGTTTAGTGTGACGTCGTCAACGAGACGCCGGGGGTGTAACAAAAAATAAAATACTTGGGATACGTTTTAAATAATGATTATATATTTTAAAACGTAAAAATTGATAGAAGGCTCTGTCGGCTGACTGATTATTATTAGCTTCAATGATTCCTCTCAATCTCTTGCTATGGTTTAGGGGAACTCAGCCCAGTCGCGCGGATAATTGAAATATACTTTTACTCAAAGGACCTCTGTCCTGGCTCACGGTCAGCCCTCGAATCTATCTATTGTTTCAAAAAGCTTCTGAATGACTTATAAAATCAAATTTAAATTAATATTCTTAATACGATTCGCGCTGGCAAGAAACTAAGCAAAGAGGCTGGGAGTAGATGTATGTAGAGACATACGATCTCTACATTAGCATGTGGATATGTGAAGTTTCAGGTTTAAATTCAAACGCATGTATACTCCAGAGACCTGGAAAGAGCTACACCGACAAGAGTACGGCTCTTAAATTGTGATGATGATGATGATGTATACTTCTATCACTACTGTTCTATATTACATTTACGTATTAAAACGTTTTTCTAATACAGAGTGACCAGCCTTAAGACTCACGTCTTGGCGCTACAGCAGCGCAATGGGCTATTTTGCCGTAAAAAAAATTAATTAGAACAGACTACAATATATAGAAATTATTTTATAATGGCAAAAAAACTTGCTCATTTGAAAAATTAAACGATTTTTGATTTTATATTTAACAAAAACAACAGTAGATAAAAAATTACTCAAATGACTTTTTGGTTGATATGACACAATAATACAAATGACAGTCCGTCGACATAATGCACTTTTCTAACTTTCGAGCGACTGAAGTGTTCACAAAATCGCTCAACTGAAGTAGCAGTGGGCAGGGCACATAGCTCGTAGAATAGATGGCCGTTGGGGTGGTAAAGTTCTCGAGAAGTGATGGTGCACCGGAAAGCGTAACGTGGGCAGGGCTCCCACGTGGTGGACCAACGACCTGGTGAAGATGGCGGGAAGCCGATGGATGCGGGCAGTGCAGGACGGGTCGTCGTGGAAACGTTTGGGGCCTTTGTCCAGCAGTAGACGTTTTTCGGCTGATGTGATGATGATGAAGTGTGAAGAAGGTTTTGTAAGAGCAAAAAAACACAAAGTTGAGATTTTGATGGGGATCGATTGTCCTGCACTTTGAATAATAAAATGTCTGTTCTCCTTTCTTTAATTTATTAACCAAAATAGGAACAAAACACAAAAACAATCAATCATCTAGCTCCGTTAAACCTAGGCTTTACTACTAATTGGATTTGAATTAAATTCAGATTAGGGATATATTTTATTAACTGCTTTCGACTGCTTTCCTTATTATTTGTTATTTATGTTTTACTAACATAGGTTTTTTAAGTGACATTGTAACTAACATTTTATGGACTGTGATTGTCTGATAATAAACTGAATTTGATTTGATTTTGATTAACACATCAAGCCATTTTTTAATTATTTTTTTACTTGACTGCCATAGAAGAAAACAGTTTCGTCCCCAAAAATGTCATTAGCTATTTCTATAAAACTCTATGCGTAACTATAACTTTGTATGGCCTTCTATATACCGTAGTTTGTTATTCCATAAAAAATGCATTAGGGTACCTCTCATACAAAGCCAGGTTGTTAGTTACTTTTTCTAAAAAATGGTTTTTAATCATTTTTATAACACTTTGTGAATAACTCATCATCATATCAGCTCCGTATGTCATCACTGGCAACGCATACTGGTCAAAGATACTGCGGTATATGGGACGTGAAGATATGCGAAGATTCCCGAATAACTAATAACTAATCCCGAAAAAACCTATCAATTCGTAGAGCTGTTATTAATACATTACTCCAGAAAAATAAATTAATAGGGTAACTTCAATATTACCCGTTTTCTATGAGTTTGATATAACTCATTACTTCTAAGTAAGTTTATGGATGCCTGGAAGAAGTTGCTACCTAGAAATAAGGCCGTCTATTGTATAGGCTATTTTTTCTATGTTGTTTGATTCTTTTTTATGTTGTGATGCAACACGTAAGGTTGTATTTATTGTAATAACTTTATGTTCATTGTAGGCTAGCTGTCCCGGCGAACTTCGAACCGCCTCACACTACACTACACTACCGCTACACTATCACTACACTACCACTACACTACCATTACACTATCACCACACTACCACTACTCTACCACTACATTACCACTATCACTACCACTACAGTACACTACTTTTTGTAGATATTGCAGGAATTTTTAGGTCATTTTTTACACCTTGGGTTACATTATTTGAGTTTTAGTAAGGATCCCTAATTTTTGAAAATACAATATAGCCTATAGCAACCGCGGATAGTGTAGCTTCCCAACGGTGAAATAATTTTTCAAATCGGTCTAGTAGTTTCGGATCCTATTCAAAACAAACAATCAAACAAATATTTCCTCTTTATAACATTAGTATAGTTATAGGCTACGCTACGGCTGCATTGCTTGGGGCCACACTGGTCATGCACGGCGGCGCGGCGGCGGCGCGGCGGCGGTGTTTATTTTCCTAAATTCGTAATATCTTCTGAATGCAATGTCCGATTTAAGTAATTCAAAAGGTTATCTATAGGTATCGAAACATTTTTGATTGTGAAATAATTTATTTGGGTAAGGGTTAATACGAAGGTATGGTTATCATTTTCTGATTATGGTCAGTTTTTTATTAACTTTCAAAATTTAAAAAGTGGTTATAGTGAAATAACTACAATAATATGACACACAGAATGGTAAAGTTTTTTGTAGGTATTGACCTATTCTCTAATATTGTTTAACATTATTTTGTTCTATCATCAATAGTTTCCGTAGCGTATGCGATGAAATAAATTTTTAATTAATTTTCTTTTAACCTTGGTTCACGTTACTGAAGTTTTAGCAAGGATCATTTATTTTTTTCTAGTTATAAATATAACCTATGTTACTCAAAAATAATGTAGCATTCTAATGGTGAAATAATTTTTAAAATCGGTTCAATAGTTTTTGAGTTTATTCGTTACAAACACACAAAAATGCAAAGCTTCCCTTTTTATAATATTATTATAGTATAGTAAAGTTTTGTGTATGCCCGACTACGCTGGACGGTGAAGGCGTGCAGCGTGGCTATACAGTTCATTACACATTCGAAAGCAAAAGCATTAACACAAAGTTTTAAATCCAACTTTAACATTGCTCCATGACGCGATGGCGCGTGCGACCGCGTGCCGAAAAGCAGTTATTCGCATATGTTGCGCTGGAGTGGCTCAAAAACCGAATTCACTTACTTTGCTCACCTGCGTATGAGTGTGTGTTGAGGCAGTGCCGATGCATTAGCATTGTTGAAAATAATTAGGTAACTAAAAAAAATAGAAAAGGGATTTGAAAATATTTTTTGTATGGAGACTGGCATACTGGAGTCCACCATTTAGTTATTTTTTAAAAAATGACGTCGCACATTCAGACCTATATATTTGGATAGGGGACATATAGACAAACAAAAACTATTATATAACATAGTGTCCTAAAACGTCACGTTACGGAGATAATTGAATATATATATTCCATAATAATTTTTAATATTTTTAACTTTTATATTATCTCAGAAACGTGACACTTTAGGCCAAAATGTTATACGACATTTTTTGTTTTTCTATAGGTCTTCTATCCAAAAACATAGGTTAGATTGTGCGACGCCATTTAAAAAAAAAATGGCAAATCCTCAGTATGCAAATAACTTTCAAACCCCTTTAAGAAAGTTATTATAATAGTTATATTCTTTTAATTACTAATTATATTTTTATGATTTTTAATGATAAAAAGCTATGACGTCACAGGCTCTAGTACTATTAAAAAGCCTTAGGACTAATTGTGATTGACGATTATGCAACCTATGTAGTTTTTTTTTAAATATAAAGTATGAAATCGTTATATCTCAAAATGGTTTTATTTTATTGTCATGCCTTGTTAAAAATTAAACAAAGCCAACTGTATGAGATTTTTAAACGATAGTTGCAGCAAACAGTTTGTTTAGCCCAAATATAGGTTTGAAGTTTGAAAAACCTTATATAATATAATTGTATTCATATAAGGACGAGATCTTTGTATTCTAAAAAGAAAAAAATATTTCCATTCCTTCCAAATCCACGACCGATCAAGTGCTAAGGCTGACGTGCTCACACATCGTGTGAATGAGAGATGTTCATCGAATATATAAGTTTGATTGGTCGACATAGGTTCCAAGAAAATCCGGCAAAATTCAAATCGGTCTCCCGCACCGAGGGTTCTGTACCACCAGACCTGTGGGAATGGCGTCCTAAAACAATTCAACAAAAAAGATAATTCTGCACTACCAGACCTATGTTATTTACAGTAATTATTTGTTAGTTGTTACAAATACGCTTTCATATGCATTTATTTATAATATAGAGCACAAAAAATACTTCGAGAAAAACACGTTTTTTTATGAGAATTTCCCCTTATTTTTTGTTGTTATGACCAAGCTTATTCAAAAAGCCCAACTACCCAATCCGACAACCCAAAACAGACCGTCTTGGCGCAGAATGGCGAGGAGAACCGACCTCACTTAATGTGGGAAGTGGCAAAAGAAAGAAGTTGTGCGAACAAAATAATATTCTATACAAAACTCCACAGATTATCTATAACAGTTCAAAAGATACAGCCCTACAAAGATCGGATATAGAGACGGCACGGGCTTAGTAATAGGGTACCGCTGGCACCCTTTAGTACGGTCCAATTATCAATGATCGGTAGAGTTAATTTCATAGATGTGATTTGTAAACAAGCCGTTAGGCAATTAATATTCTGAATAAAGGAACAAGTAGGCAGGGAAAATTATGCCAGTTCCCGATTCCCACAATCCACCAATAAAATACAACACGATTTGTAACTAACTGTATTACGGCTTTACTACAAACAAACAAAACAATTTGAAACTATTTTCAAGCAAAACTCCAACGAAAATATCCGATACAACTGCAAAACGTTGCTTGTAATAATAAGGTAACCACATTTCATTGCCAAACAATGTCCAACACGGCTTTAGCCAACTTTGAATTTGAACCAAAACAACGGTTGGCGCGACAAATAATTTTTCACTTACACCCCATCAAGGCTCGCGTGTTGCGCGAATAAAACCTCCGTAAAATCGCACCGTCAAATTTTTAAAACTGGCTGCCTTGCATTAGAGACTAGAAATTTTAAAAAGTAAAAAAATGTTTAAAATTTAAAGCTGGAAAATGCGCGGGATGTAACGGACATATTTTTTAAAACTATTTTTTGGTTAAAAATATTATGGAGCTCTGCACAATGTCTATATTTTGCTTTTTCCACTTCAGTTGTGTTATTTGTTTTAAGACCACTTGTTTAATTTTATGCCATGCATACATACATGTGAAAGAGTCTGTATTCTTTTAAATCTTAATTAAAAGAACACTTCTTGTTCTTTCCTTCTTAGAGTTAGCCATATTTATTTATTTTATACTTCGTTTACTTTATTATATAATGCATATTAATATATTTATTTTATAACATTTATTTATGTTATTTACAGTTCTCGAGTAGCGACCGCGCATCGGAAAACGTAGCGTAGGCAGGCCTCCCACGCGGTGGACCAAAGACCTGGTGAAGATCGTGGGAAGCCGATGGATGCGGGCAGCGCAGGACCGGTCGTCGTGGAAATCCTTGGGGGAGGCCTTTGTCCAGTAGTGGACGATTTTCAGCTAATATGATGATGATGATTTATGTTATAATTAACTTATATAAGTAGTATTATTATGTATTATTATTATTTGTTTGCTAGGTATTTTGGAATAAGTTATCAAAATTTCTGTTTTTCAAAAATGTTTTCTTTGTTATCTGCCATTCTTTTGTAACTGTCTCTTTCCAAGGTCTCCTAGAAGAAATTTCTGATAGAAATATCTGTACATTTGTATGATTGTTATCTAGCTTAATGTTTGTTTGTCCCTAATTGCGTGTACAATAAATTGTGAAATAAGTAAATAAATATTTATCATACAAGTATTTTATACTTGCACACATATAATATTATCTAAGCTTCGTTTAAAATAATGACATGCACTTTCTGGGCTATCTTTGATAACAGAAATGAAGTCATTTCCCTTTTCAAATTTGGTAAGCAGCGGCTCATATTTATATTGGGGGTTGAATCCTTATCGGCGCCGACGCCGACGGAGCGGGCTTATGCAAATCCCGAAACAAAACAAAACTTCCCAAAGACATACATGCATAATTTTATTGACAATGCCAACCTTATACCAAAATACATACCTATATCTAAATCTACCACTGAACTCGTATTTTCAACTCTATCCCCTGATAACAAGATGGAATTAGAAATTTTTGGACAGCAAAATAATTTTGTGAAATCTACGTAGGTACGCTTAACGATCGAGTAGGCTGGTTCAAAGTGATGCGGTTACGGGGAAAGTGAAATAAACCTTAAAAAAACTTTTTCCACTCAATTGGTTTTAAATTATTGCTCACAACCACGCTTCAAGCCATTCGTGTAAAGTTGGCAGTTGCCAGCCATTAGTAATACTAAATATGTGTTTTCTCACACTTTTAAAGTGAAACTTTTATTACATCGTCTCAAATTTTTTCGCCTGTGTGTCGCATGACGGTCGGTATGATCGTTTCGTCCTCTGTACTGTAGCTCTAAGACGAGAGCTCAGCCATGATCATTTCGTCCTCTGTAAATGTCTATAATGTGAAAAAAAGTTTCACTTTTACCGTGGTTTTATAAAACCACACACTACTTTTTTTTAAAACCATAAGGGGGCAAAAATGTGACTCTGAGTAAGTGTAAAATTGTTCATCATCTTAATAGCAGACAGACGTCCACAAGTCTTGTAAAGTTTGGGTTCCTTATTTTTCCCTTTATTGAGAGCGATGTACATCGGTATTACGTACAAAGGCCTTCCCTTTCCACAACAACCGATCCTGCGCTGCCCGCATCCAGCGGCCTCTCGCGACCTTCACCAAGTCGTCGGTCTACCGAGTGGGAGGCCTGCTTACGCTTCATCTTTCGGTGCACGGTAGCCATTTGAGAACTTTACTGTTAAATGTTTACTGACATTATCTAAAGATACTACTTTCTAAATTTCTGTTTTTGACCAACTTCAAAAAAAGAGGAGGTTCTATGTTCCACTGTTTGTATTTTTTATGTACGTTCACCGATTTCTGTGTCAATTCTAGACCGATTTACAAAATTATTTTTTATTCGATTGAGTTTACTCCTGAGGTCACGAAGTTAGGTTATGATGATGGATTCCACCAGAAAAATTGAGGGCGACCCTCAAATTGTTTCACATATTATCTAAAACTATTTAAGTTTTCAGTCATCATCTCATGTTAATGATCTGGTGATATAAGGTATGACTCCTCAACCATTGCGAGTTGGAGGATATTTCTTTAAAATTATTATAGGTACGTATAGATTGTATTTTTTAGGTTATTTAGGTGAGCTGATGATGAAATGTTTCACTTCTTAACTTTCATGGTGCTGAGATGACGAAGGAAGCCACAGGACTCTGTATCGGTTATTGAAACATATTTATTATGATTTTATGATATTCTATTGGCGAGTGGGTGATTGGTTCATTGGGTTAAACATTGTAAGAAAACATTATCACTAAATTTAAAAAAAAGTTTCTGAAAACTGACTTGAAATATAATTTTACTAAAAATTATGAAATGTCATTTTTGTACATAAAGACAAGAAATTAACCAACAAGACTCGACCTCGACCAACGACCTGGTGAAGATCGCGGGAAGTCGATGGACGCGGGCAGTGCAGGACCGCTCTTCGTGAAAATCCTGCGGGGAGACCTTTATCCAGCAGTAGATGTTTTTCGGCTGATAGTGAATTTTTTTTTGACGTTGCTTTTAAGTTTTGTAAAGTTTGGGTTCCTCATTTTTGCCTTTATTAAGTACATCAATATAACGTACAGGCATAAAAATACATTCCTATGATTGCACAGGCAAAAATATGCAACTCAAACTTAAAAACTCAGATATAATCTTACTACTTCATAAAAATGCATGAATTTATTGCCGCGTATACAAAAGACCAACATTTAAAAACAGCTCGACCGATTTGTCTGATTAATTCCAGCGGCTCGTGCACCGTGCACCCTCGATATCCACAGAAGTAAAGTTGCGGCCAAAAGCTTGATTTTGTTTTTTTTTTATTCAAAATGGGTAAGCAATAGGAATCATCTCACCTGATGGTAAACGGGCTTACCAAGATTCCCCAACGCAATGCGGAACTGGTTATCTTCAAGCCGGAACACATCTATGCTATAAATGAAAAATATACCACGAGCAGTTATAGGTATAGATTACACTACAATACCTGTTATTCATTTATTTGGTAGAAATTAGAGCCTGCTAACAAGCATACAAAATGTATTCTGGATCTAGGCTGGAACGATTACGTGAACAAGTTTCCTTGTCCTTTTAAAAGGACACAGCAGAACTTTGCCTTAAAATACCTTTACATAATTCACTCATGTAAAAAAATCTTTTCATTTCAAATTTTAGTGATTAAAACACAATGTTAACTTACAATGTGTGCTTGGAATAGATACCGTACGTTATAATGACAATAGGTGTGCCGGTAATGAAAATTATATAGACACTGTCGTTGTTTTTAATATTTGAGTAGTGCAATTACGGTAAGCACTGCGCCTTTTATGGGGGAAGGGCGAACGAACAGTGAATTTAATAATGACATTGGGGCCATGGAAGGGAAGAAATTTTCCCTCCTAAATTAATTTCCCGTTCTGAATTTCAACCCTTTCCGCTTCGTAATAAAGGTGGTAATCACTTTGATATATTACAGCAGAATTTCGCTTAAATGTTTTTCTTTAATTCGAAAAACGTAATAGATAATGTAAAACAAGCCTTTTGCGTGAAAATGACAGGCCGTCGAGTTTTTGAAAATTATATCAAAAAAATAATAACATGAGAGAAGCGAAATGTTGATGAACCCTTGTTTTAAATACAAATTTAAATTTAGAAAAATGTGTTCAAGTGAGTGTAGGGCGGTTTGTAGGCGTCAAAGATTTTCTAACCATATCAATTTACAGTTTCAATGATGTTTTGGTATTGAATTGAACGGCTGTGGCACAGTGATGGACATACAGATGGACATGGCGAAACTATAAAAGGTTTGAATATGAATTACTCGTAGCATGTTGTGATACAAGTCATCATCATATCAGCCGAAAATCGTCCACTGCTGGACAAAAGCCTCCCCCAAGGATTTCCACGACGACCAGTCCTGCGCTGCCCGCATCCATCGACTTCCCTCGATCTTCAACAGGTCGTCGGTCCACGGTGTGGGAGGCCTGCCTACGCTACGTTTTGCAATTAAACATACTAATTAAAATTAAATAATAGCTTAGCGCCACCGGCGTCTCTTAAATCGATGGATTAGATAATTGTAATGGAAATAACATTTGTAAGCCCAAGCGCAGGCGAATCTAATCAAGACGAATGTAACGACACCTCGCACGCCAATATCTATCAAGCCATTGAGTATAGGTTCAACATAAGAAAGAGACATACAGAGAAACGCCTCCCACAAGGATTTCCATAACGGCTCACATACACCCGAAAAGATATTGCCCTCCTAGGAAGTCGAGTGAAAAAAAGTTTAAGGATATTGTTATACATAAGATTTTTAGATTTCAAAATGTTTTTTACAAAATAGGTGCATGTTACACCCTTTCTGCTGGTCATAAGACAGCAGGTGTCCAAGCGGGCGAAGTCGCGGGAAAAAGCTAGTAGTCAATATATGTGTGACAAAAATATACCTATGTATCAATATGCAGGAAAAATAAAGTGGGATTTCTCTGGTAGACATTTAAAATGAGCCACAGGTCGCGTAAAATGAACTTCGGTTACCAAAACCTTGATAGTTGTATACCTACCCATGTATTTTAATTTTATCCGACTGCCTCAGGGTTATGGTATAAGGGGGGTTATGTTTTTCGAGTATATGTATGTATGTATATAGATTTCTTTGTTCCCTGCTACAGCCTGAACGGCTTGAATAATTTTAACGTATGAGGTGTCGTTAGATTCGTCTTGATACACCGTGAGTGACATAGCGTACATTTTTAACCTGACTGGCCAAAAAACAGGGGTTAGGTTTTACGCAGTCAGTTTTTTAATTTTTAATAAATTCCTAGTTATTCTCTTTACCAATTAAGGCAAAAACATGCTAAGTTGTAACGCGACCTTCTTTTCATTCCATTTATTTCTTTTCCACGCATGCGCTGTCACCCATCTGCCAATATCATTAAAAATCAAAATTCTATTCACTCTCATACTAATAAACAAAATAAATTAAATACCTTGATACTCTTATAAAAGACCCACTTTGGGTAAGTTTAAGTTTGTATTTTGTGAATTGTGTTTTAAATTTCAGTGTATATTGTTTTCCTAATTTTCGAGTCTTTTTTTTTTACTCGTATTTTACCATAAAACCAAATTGTACACAATTATCTATTTTTAAAAACCTACGCCCTCTCTACTACCAATTATCTAAGTCGCGCTACAAACTTCAAGATTTAAGATTCAAGGTATTTATTCAAAATAGTTGCAAATTACACTCTTTCTGATAGTCATAAATTATAACATAATTGCATTTGTGAAAAATCAAGAAATAAACAATCATTAGTTAATAATGTCAAACTTAAATCCTACAAATAAACCAGATTATTCCATTAGAACATGAAAACAATATGACACGAAAAGTTATACACACAATTATTGAATGTCATTGAAACCTTTGACAAGAGTAGGCCAGTTCACACGGACAGGTAAGTGAGTAAGTACGTTTTAAAACACTTAAATCCATAGGTTTACTAGACTGGCAATCCCCTAGCCTCTCTAGTTGTCTAATCAACGCGCCCGAAGCCCGAAGCCCGAACCCAGCGCGTGTAACGCCGACGCTGATTGCCTCTGAATAAAAGAAGCCTATAATTCCAGTGACTGGCGCCAACAAGACCCTACGTGTTATGCCTAAATACCTATGTAATTACTTTCGTGCTCAGGCCAAAATTAATTGGATCTTTTACTCATGAAACTGAATAGATTTCCACAAATAATGTATGGTTAATTAGCAAAAAAAATTTACTTTCCAAAAAAATCAGCTTATTGATTTTGACCGTGTGAGTGCAAAGCGCGAGGGAAGCATCTCCGTTTTAGGTTGGGCAAAAATGCTTTCGTATGTCTGACCAGTTGTCCAGCTTTTCTTCCCTGCAGGTCGCATTTCTCAACCGATTCTTGTGAAATGTTGTGAACAGGGTCACTAACAATATGGCTTTTTTGTCGATTCAGTTTTTGAAATTTTTTCAAAATAGCGGAGCTATGGGGATTTAAAACGTAAAAATATATTTTTTAATAATTAATATTTAAGTGCGTTTGGCTGCACCTCACCTGATGATAAGTGCCGATGCACCCGAGGATGTAACACGCAAGTCCAAATAGTGGCTATTCACTCTCTCTTGAAAATACCTACATTTCAGCCATTTCGAAAAAGTCGCGAGGTCATAATTCGAATTACATAATTAGAAACACTAAACACGCAAGAAAACACTTTAATCACAACGAACAAGTACAATTTTCTACATTTTTTTGTTTTTGTTAATTTTCTAGAGAAGATCAAAACTGATTTTATTGAAATTTATATGCCACAAATCTGAAAGAAATATATTTTCTAAATCGGTTTATAAATGACGGAATTCTGAGGTCACAAGCATAAAAAATACAACTGAATCAAGAACCTCTTCCTTTTTTGATATCAGTTGAAAACTAAGCGTTAGCGAATTGGCTTATTTGTGATAATAATAGTTACAATGTTAGTTACAATTAACAACGTTTACTATAGTCTCTTGCCAAAAGTGGAAAGGTTAGACCATACACCACACACAGGGGCCTAGTCCGGGTTGGTGGAGGTTATAGAGCTAGTGGCCTCTGCCATGCTTGATGGCTGCCATCTATTGATACCATCCAGCACAAATGGCTTATTGTTTGTTATAATTAACAACGTTAACTATAGCCTCTTGCCAAAATCGGAAAGGTTAGACCATACCCCACACACAGGGGCCTAGTCCGGGTTGGTGGAGGTTATAGAGCTAGTGGCCTCTGCCATGCTTGATGGCTGCCATCTATTGATACCATCCAGCACAAATGACTTATTGTTTGTTATAATTAACAACGTTAACTATAGCCTCTTGCCAAAATCGGAAAGGTTAGACCATACCCCACACACAGGGGCCTAGTCCGGGTTGGTGGAGGTTATAGAGCTAGTGGCCTCTGCCATGCTTGATGGCTGCCATCTATTGATACCATCCAGCACAAATGGCTTATTGTTTGTTATAATTAACAACGTTAACTATAGCCTCTTGCCAAAATCGGAAAGGTTAGACCATACCCCACACACAGGGGCCTAGTCCGGGTTGGTGGAGGTTATAGAGCTAGTGGCCTCTGCCATGCTTGATGGCTGCCATCTATTGATACCATCCAGCACAAATGGCTTATTGTTTGTTATAATTAACAACGTTAACTATAGCCTCTTGCCAAAATCGGAAAGGTTAGACCATACCCCACACACAGGGGCCTAGTCCGGGTTGGTGGAGGTTATAGAGCTAGTGGCCTCTGCCATGCTTGATGGCTGCCATCTATTGATACCATCCAGCACAAATGGCTTATTGTTTGTTATAATTAACAACGTTAACTATAGCCTCTTGCCAAAATCGGAAAGGTTAGACCATACCCCACACACGGGGGCCAAGTCCGGGTTGGTGGAGGTTATAGAGCTAGTGGCCTCTGCCATGCTTGATGGCTGCCATCTATTGATACCATCCAGCACAAATGACTTAACATACAATGCATTCAGTTTCGACCTTTAATGTGTAAACACGTTGATTTAAGTTATTATCAGTCACACAAAATGAACTATTTAGCGTCTATTCATGTTGGCCGATATTACGATAAATCAAATTTTTTTTGTGAATTGGCTGGCGGTTACTTGCAAAAAGTTGTAGGTACCTTGAAACTATCACGAGTACCTGGCCCCTAGTTTCAATAGTATTTGTACCCATATTAGGACAGCGCGTGTGACAATTTTTTTGCCGTCAACTGTAAAAAAAATTGGTAAAACCTAAAAGCTTTTAGGTACCTACAAGCATTTATTTGGAAAGAGTTTTTATGCTCAAAAAGTCAAATGCTCAAATGAATGTAAAAATTCCCTAACACCACGCTTTACGCGACCAAGTTAGGTGCGATTTCGGTTTTACACGATTTTCAAATTTCGCTCTAAAATGCCTCGCTTTACGCGGATTGGATACATACTACATGTATGTAGTAGACGAAAATTCGATCGAATTTCAGAATTATCTTTTTAACCGTGAGGAGAAACAAGTAGAAGAGAGAGTTTAATCTTCAAGTGGAATACAAAATTCTTTTCCAATGATATATTCAGATTTGGACATATTACAAAGCATAGACATTTTATGTAAACGTGATGTTTGAATTTTGTACTTTATGAATTTTTAGTCTGACAATAAATAAATTATATTACTATTATTATATATAGACAGTGATGATGACCGTTTTTTAAAGAAACGCAACCCAGAAGATAATAGATTAATATTTCCGTTAAATAAATTCATAATGTAACGCTGCACAATTTTTTTTTGTAAATAAGGTATTGATTTGCATTTTGTACTGACTTTTGGCTATGTTTAAACGCATAACCCCTATATACGCGAAATTCACTTAACGCGAGTTGTTGTGGAACATATCCCTTGCATAAAGTGGATTCAAAAAAGGTGAGCACAAGGCTGTATTTCTTACGATTCTATTGAAAAATATAACATGATTCTGGGACCTCGATTCCATCTCAAAAGTACATCATCAGATCAACTTATACCAAAAAGATCTATTGTCACCCTGAAATTGGCTTCATTCCAAATTTCAGCTAAATCAAACACCTAGAAGTCCGTCTAAAATCAATCGCAAGATTTGAACTGAACAAACATAGACACATATTATAAGAAATGCAAGTTTAATAAAAGATTTTTATAAAAATAAAGTAAAAGTACATAATAACAAATAAATGTGTTATTCGTAATGACGAAATAATTTGCAGTAGTTACGTTTAGATTGCTTCGCTTACTGCTCTAATGCTTGCGCCAAAAGAATCCGAAGCAGAAATAAAATTTGAAGCATTTTGTTTAGCCCATTTGCTACACCGAACGCACATATGCATCGCTACTACGGCGCAGAAGCAGAAAGCGTCACCACTACGGCGTGGAAGTAGAAAAACCAAAGAATTGGCGTGGCGCAGCGCAACTCAGCGAGTTTCAAGGTCACACTGAACGGTTTTTAGGGGTCTGTAACCACGGGGTGCCAACAGGACCTTATCACTGAGCCTCCGCTGCCCGTCCGTCTGTCTGTCCTGTCCGGCTGTATTTTATGAACCGTAATAGTTGAAATTTTCACTGAGTACGTATTTGTATTCTTGAAATAACGGCAAATAACAAAAATCAAATTAAAAATAAAAGGTGTGCCCGTACCAGAAACATGTTTTTTTTAAAACGTGAAAAATATTCATAAAGCACATGTATAGTGTTAAATATGTACTTTTGTTCGATAGTATGGAAGCCTTCGTGTGTGAGTCCGACTCGCGCTTGGCCGGTTTTTTAATGTAACCTTGAAAGTTTTAGATATATAAAAATCTGTAATACACTTAATGCTATTTATTTTTGCCTTAAGGTGTTCTGTTTTAATTAAATTTTTTAGTAGATGCCTAAAAAAGATGGTATAGTTTTATGTATTAATGTATGTATATATGTCTGTTTTTTAGCTGAACATGTAGCCGAGACGGCTTTGTGGGTATTAGAGCGTGAGGTGTCGTTACATTTGTCTAGATCCCGAAAGTGACATTGGATACATTTTAAACCGACAGCCGAAAAAAGACGGGTTTTTATGCCGGCGGTTTTTTTTATCAGATTATTTAAAACTATTTCTAAAACTCTTGATGAAGAAAAGCATCTGTTACATAATTAATCTGATAGAATTTCTAAGGTTAACGTAATAGTAAATAGACACAAAACTATGTTAGCTAAAAATAATCGTAAACATGATCGTACACACCCGAACAGCATGAACGTTAAGCCTAAACTTATCTCCATAGCATTGATATATCCGAACCTTAAGGTCCGTCTTCAGACCTAACGGGTGTCGCGAGACCTATAATTTAAATGCCCTCACTTAAATTATAGCGACCCGCGGGGAATCCCCGCGCCCCGCGCCCCGCGCCCCGCGCCCCGGGGCAGGACAGGATAGCTCATATTAATGATCAATGTTCTAACGCTGTGGTGTTGTTAGCAATTTGCTGTATTTATTTATTCTTTATTTAGTCTTTATTTACACTCGGTGGACCGACGACCTGGTGAAGATCGCGGGAAGCCGATGGATGCGGGCAGCGCAGGACCGGTCGTCGTGGAAATCCTTGGGGGAGGCCTTTGTCCAGCAGTGGACGATTTTCGGTTGATATGATGATGTCTTTATTTACATAGAAGGCTGACACTTGAACCTTTTACAAGCCAGCTCTTCAAATATATTAATACGTTTAAAATGAAGAGATAGGAAGAGGTAACAAGAGCAAAAAGTTATAATAACGCCAAAAGCCGGACAAGTGCAACTCGGGGTTTACACAAACAAGGTTCCGCACCAAAACTTTAACTCCACTTTCTGTTTAATTTTTTAAGTTTTTTACTTTTTAGTATTTTTTACCTAGCTGTAATTAATTTTCTTTCATTATTTGTGTCATTTCATGTTTTTTTTTGTGAAAAAAAATTGAGTGCGTTTGACTACATCTCACCTGATGGAGAGTGACGATTTAGTCGAGGATGGTACATGCAAACTCAAATAATCCCTGTACACTCTCGTCTTGAAGATCCCTAAATTGTAGGAGTCGGGAAACGCAGACGCAGGCAAGGAGTTCAACTCCATCGCTGTCCGCATTACAAATGAGGAAGCGTAACGCTTCGTGCGTTTAGGCTGAATATCAACAACAAAGGGGTGGAACCTTTCCTTGCGTCTTGTTGACCGAAGGTGGAATGGAGCTGGCATAGTGAGGTCGTGCAGTCCTTATTTTCATTCTTGGTGCCGAAAATAATTTATATTCTATTGTCAATTTTTTTTAGTTTTCAATTGACCTCAAGATAGGCTACAATTAAGGCATTTTTTTAAATAAAATTACTATGAATTTTAGGGTAAGAAAATTAGATACACAGCTCAAGCACACCCTGTAAACTTCATACAGCGGGTCAGAAATGTCATTTCAAAAAAGGAATGACGGAACAAAGTGGCGGCGAAATCCTATACGTTCGACAACCAAACTGTAACCAATCTGTATCAATCTGCGTGACGAGGGGGTGAGGTCGGATCTAGAGAGCGGCAGGGAGTGTTCATACTGTTTGTTAGTACTAATATATATACTTTGGCTCAAGTCAAAGTTCAATGATATAGTTCTTGGTAACTTTTCCAACAAGTCGTCCTCATAATTTTTATAATCAGCACAAAAGACATGCGCATTAGTAAGTGTTGTTGTGTTGTTTTGTCCAACGGTGCGGACATTAATCACAAGCACCCCCCGCTCCCCCGCGCTCTCCCGCGCTCCCCTGTATTCCCCGCGCTCCCCGCACACCCCCTGCACGCCACAATATGGATTACGTTTTTCATTTGAGTTGCCATTGCCATAGGTTAGTTAGTGATGTGCTAAGCAAGTGTTAGGTATCAATGAATCGTCAAACTCTCATCATATTAGCCGAAGGACGTCCATTGTTGGACATAGGCCTCCCCAAGGATTTCCACGACGACCGGTTCTGCGCTGCCCGCATCCAGCGGCTTCCCGTGACCTTCACCAGGTCATCGGTCCACAGAGTGGGAGGCCTGCCTACGCTACGTCAAAGTCTAAAACGTATCAACATGAATAACAAATTATTAGAGCTTCTTTCCATGACAAATTGTAACTTTACTAAAAGAATCCACTCTCAAAAATACTTATTACGTTAATCGAAAACCAACCCGTACTGGGCCCGCGAGGTCAACTAAGGCCTGATCGCTCTAATTCAGGGTAGGCTCAAGCCCCTTGGTGGAGACGTATATGAGCTGATATAATAATAAAATACATTAAGTTTTTAAGTAACTAGCATTATTTTATTGTAGCACAGTCCTGAGTAGCATTTACATAATTAAATGAATAAATATCCACTTAGTCTGTCACCTGGCCCCACCCTGTGCCATGGGAACCGCAGAGTCTGTAAAAATACAGAATATATCCAACACCAAGACAAATACGAGCAAAATATCCCTGGCGAGAAACGTACCCACGACCCTCGACCTAGCAGGCAACTGAGCAGCGCTAACCACTACGCCACTGGTCTCTCAAGAGAATATACCAAGCTACAAAAAACAATATGTTTATGGTTTTACTAGCTTTTGCCCGCGACTTCGCCTGCGTGGACAACGTTTTTATGACTGTCTTTGAGGGTGAATGGTGCGCGAGCCGCACGGCTCTCGTGCGTGGACATAAGTTTTCTCCAGATCTCTCAGAAAATATATCCGGCTATACAGATTAGCAATCTATATCACTTCCCATCCCCTCAACCAATTCTATGCAAAAATCACTTAAATCCGTTCCTCCGCTGCGACTCCGACGTGCGCGTGCGTGGAAATGAGTTATCCCCAGATCCCTCGGAAACTATTTCAGGATATGAAATTAGTAAATTTTGACATTTCCTACCCCCTTAACCATCTTTGTGCATAAAAACACAACAATCTGTTGTTCCGTTGCGTTGTTAAAAAAAAATAACCAAAAAAGAGTATTTGTTCAGTTCCCTCAGGAACTGTATCCGACTATGCTATTTTCACTGGGTAAAAAGTAGCGTATTTCCTTTTCGGTGACACGGGCTACCTGCATGCCAAATTTCATCAAGATTGGTCAAGGAGTTAAAGCGTGAAAAGGTTACAAACAAACATATTTTCACATTTATAATATAAGTAAGGATTTTTAAGTTACTTAGTTTTAATCTTTCTTGGTTTAGTTTTTTGGAACATTATATTTTATAGAACCTTATTTATGAACTTTTCAAGCAACTTTATTGAAAAACTAGTAACGCTGAGCTCCTCCTCGTGTAATCACCCTTGCCACGCCGCGTGACCAATCATAAACAAGTGTGATTGTGGCCTGATAAGGCTGTGTTGCCATAATCTAGAATCATTCGGCCGGCTGGCCCGGAGAATTATCCGCGTCTCAATCTTGCGGGTAATGGGTCGGGAACTCTAATGAATTTTTTAATGTGAACACTTTGTCTTGAAAACAGAAGCACATATTTTCTGAACAAGAAACATTGAATTACCATCTATTTCAACAGAAAATTGTGACATGATTAATCCTTACTAATATTATAAATGTGAAAATTTGTTTGTTTGTTACCTTTTCAAGCTTCAACGCCTTGACCAATCTTTATGAAATTTGGCATGCAGGTAGCCTGTGTCACGGGGAAGGACATAAGCTACTTTTTATCCCGGGAAAATAGCATAATCTGATGCAGTTCCTGAGGGAACTAAAAAAATACTCGATTGTTGTGATTTTTTGCACAGAGTTGGTTGAGTAGGTGGGAAACGATATAATTTACTAATCACCCTTAAAGACGGTCATAAAAACTATGTCCACGCGAGCGGAGCCGCGGGAAAAAGGTAGTTTTTAAATAAATTGATAATATCTTGAGCAAAAATACAAAATAAATATTTTCTTTTCGAAACAAAGTCATAAAGCCTCAAACACATTACTTCAAATGATAATTCACCTCCATCCTCCAAACAACCCTTATTTCTTTGCGCAAACAAAACAAACAGCCCCAGTTGCAGAGGTAAACAAGTAAATCAACCCACCTTTGTGCATGCCCGTGTGTTTGTCCTTCAGTACGGTGAGCTCGTATATCTTGCCGAACTCCTCGAACATCGGCCGCAGATCCTCCTCCTCGAGGTGTCTCGGTATCTGCCCTATGAACAGTTTGACGGCGTCTTTCCCCGCGCCGGGGGGCGCCCCCGTGCGCTCGGAAGGCGTCAGGGGCGACGATCTTCTCGTGTCGGAAGCGTGGACGGGGGTCGGCGGAGCGGTAGAACTTGCGTTGCTGCTCGCCTGAGGCCTCTGCCCTGGCAACCCCACCAGGCTTATGCTAGGGACGGGAACGTTCTGCATCTGCTGTGCATTCGCTATTTGTACATTGTAGCCGAACAGCATCGGATTCATGTTCAGGTTGCCGACTAGCATATCTATCACAGTAAACAGACTTGAGTTAATTATTATGAACACACCGTCTTTTTTAAATTGTAATCACAGTTAATTTTGTACTATTCTGCTTTTGTTTTTTAGATGCTAAAGTAATAAATTCGGTTTGTTTTTAAAGCTCTTTCGTTCGCGAAGGGCGGCGCGAGAGGGCGCGCCGGCGTGTGGGTGCGGTGCGCCTGTGTGCGTGTCCTCTCCTCTCCAGTAACGCGTATTATTATCGATCGCTATAGTACGCCGAGCGGTAGTATTCGACCCTCGTGCTTTTCACCGACGACGGATTTATAACAGAAAATGTTTTTCACTTATTTATATTTTGCCCGCGTGCTCTTCTGACAGGTTTTATACAATTCTGTTTGCGTCACTACGTGTTGGATAGTGTTTCCGATGGATTGCACTCTGTTTCGCTATATTGCCAGTTTTCCCGCGCAAACGATAACCTATATCTTAACAAAACTATTTCTAAATAAAACTACTGCTATATTTGGATTTGTTGTAAGTATTTTGGCACGATATTATTTTACGTTATTCGACTTTGAGCTTTAATTCTTATAATCTTACACGAAAGTTATAGAGCAATGCTATTTTAGAATTACGTTTCAATATCTAGTATACTTTTTTTAAATATTAATTATTAGACACATAAAGTACTTCTCCGATTCAATGTTTACCTCCAACGCACGCGGAGTTGTTTACAAACAAAACCGCTGTCCAACACACACTTTTTAAATCCTCAGTTTAAATGTTTTCCCACAATTTTCACGTCCAAATCCACTTATAATACACGTACACCAAACAAAACAGTCACTCCAGAGAATCGTGCAAAGTTTTGATTTCCCCGATTTCCCTCCAAAAAAAAATTATATACACGTAAATGAAAATTTTCCGGACAAGTTGTATAATATTTATTTACATAAACACACGAGACGACGACGAACTATGACTTGACGCACAAACGGAAAGCACAAGACGACACGTACTTAAATGCGGCAACAATTTTGCCGTGTTACCGTCTATATGCCTACATGTCCACTAACCTAAAATCCCTTTTCGCCCCTTGGCGCGCTATGGGGGAGCGCCGGTCTTGGTACTTGTCCCCTCGCCTCCCCCGATGCGATGTTTAGCTACGCAAGTAAATTTCGCTTTGTGAACTCGCTTGATTATTCCGAATTTCTCGCTATGCCAAAGATGTCGTGTTCGTGTGTCTCAGACGCGACGCAATGCTTTGTTGCCGTGACACCGTTGTCACTATCATACATAGGCTGGAAAATTTGTGGTATTCGAGTCGTGCACGGGTTAAGTATTTGGAAAACGTGTAAAGGTTAATAAAACAGTAGGTAATCAGAGTAATAGCAATAAAACATTGGCGAGCAATAAAATGAAATACGTTTCCTACGTTGAAATAATTTACAGACCTCGAACATTCGGCTTGAGAAAAAAGTTTTTCCAGTTGAATAATTCAGTCGACCAACGCGCTTAGGAGGAGTCGTAAAACGGAACGCAAAATTCTGTAAAAGGTCTTCAATGTTTGGTCGGACTATAACTCAGGCTTCGAAAATAGCGAGGGTCCTGCCCTCCCCGCGCGCCCCTCGCCGAATGATTTTCGCACACCACTTCTAATGGCTGTTTAGGTAAAATAAAAATATAAAAGCGAAATAAAAATGCGCGCAGAAATTTCCGGACGATGCCGATTCGGAATTTGTAGATTTATGACTTTGAAATTGGAACTGAATTCTTAATTAATGTTCAGGATTTTTAGGCTTGTGTTTGGCTGTCTTCAAAATCTTGTGATTGTTTAAATTTTCTTTTTCTTTTATGCGTAATACACACTTCTTTTTAGGGTTCCGTACTTGAAGGTAAGAAACGGGACTCTATTACTGTAACTTCGCTGTCCGTCTTTCTGTCTGTCCGTCCATCTGTCACCAGGCTGTATTTCATGAACTATGATAGCTAGACAGTTGAAATTTTCACATATTACGCATTTATGTTGCCGTTATAACAACAAATAATAAGAAACAGAATAAAATAAATATTTAAGGGGGCTCCCATACAACAAACGTGATTTTTATAGATATTGGTACTAAATCGTTTGTGCGCGGGTCAGACTTGCACTTGGCCGGGTTTTTGCTTTCGCTACGTAACATTTCAAAGCTTATTTAATGTTTTTTGGAGTTTCATCATTATCATCATATCATCTCATATACATACCTGAATTAGGGTGATATGATTTTTGGATTGATTCATATTTAGATCTCGATATGAACAATATAAGACTACGGTCTTTGACCAGTGTGTGTTGCCAGTGATGGCTTATGGAACTGAGACATGGTCGTTTACTATGAGCCTCATAAGAAGGCTCAAGGTCACCCAAAGGGCAATGAAGCGCGCTATGCTCGAAGTTTCTCTGCGTGATAGAATCAAAAAACGAGGAGACCCACAGGAGAACCAAAGTAACCGACATAGCTCACAGAATCTCTAAACTGAAGTGGCAGTGGGCAGGGCACCTAGCTCGTAGAACAGATGGCCGTTGGGGTAGTAAAGTTCTCGAGTGGCGACCGCGCTCCGGAAAACGTAGCGTAGGAAGGCCTCCCACGCAGCGGACCGACGACCTGTTGAAGATCGCGGGAAATCGATGGATGCGGGCAGCACAGTACCGGTCGTCGTGGAAATCCTTGGCGGAGGCCTTAGTCCAGCAGTGGACGTTTTTCGGCTGATATGATGATGATGATGGATGATAAAAAATAAATGACAATAGACAGATTTTTTTATTTGACATAAACGCATACCGATTATACAAAATATAATAAAAACAAAATAAAAAAAATTAAAATACCCACGCCGGATATTAGAAAATAATGAAAAAAGTAATACATTTTTTTTGGAAGTCCCCGACTACAGGGAAAAAAGAAACAGAATATAAATTTAAAGGTCTTTCAAAGGGGTTGATAAGTCGCGAGTTCTGCCAGACAAACAACTAATTATAACTTTTCTTAGTCCTTCCTATCTTTACGTACGTATGTATTGATTTCTCGTAGGGACAGACACATCAATTAAACCAAATATAGGTAATACATATAATACTCACCTACGTACTTATATAATAACAAATTAAAGGAAGTCCGTTGAGGCTGCTATTTAATTGAATGTACGCATTTTTATAAGTTTGACTAATTCAGTGCGCAAATAATTCTGCCGTCCTAGCGAAGAATGCAGTAAGTACGTTTTCCATAATTTCGAGAAAATGGTGCCTAAAGTTTATTTTTGTTTTTTAATTATTATTTTTATTTCTTATGTGTAACCCTTTTCAAATTTGTTTTTTATGCATAAAATTAATAAAAAATTCAAGTTTTATTTAAGCTAACTCTTCTCGTAGTAAGATTATTGAAACGGTTACTATTTAAGAATAATACTTTATGCTTAGCACAGCTATAGGATTAGAATTGAACTTTGACAAGTTAAAGTGCAGTAAAGACGAGGGTTACTTTAAGTTGTAGTTTTTGATTAATATATTATAATAGCTATATTTTAAATGAAATTTGGAACGATGAGAAGGCGATGGCAGCCCCTGACGGATTTTCTTCGATTTGTAATTGTATTAATACGTAGGTGAATATAATATGTAATACCTGTATTTGGTATAATTGGTGTGTCTGTCTCTACGAGAAATCAATAGATAGGTGCTTTATGGTAAATTAAGAAAGCCTACTTGGACGTGCTAGTTTTTCTTAAAATTGATTTAATTTATTATGTCCTATTATTTACAATATTTTTCAGATGACCTAAAATAGCGGTTTAGCTGGTAGGGATGGAGGGACACTTGACTCTAACAAAAATTAGCACTTCAATGTTTAATATTTCGGAAGCGGATCCCTGAATTGAATATCAGTTTTAGCAAACCCCATAGCAGTTTTGGAAGACGATTTACGATAAAAAAAATCACCAAATCTTGAGATTTAGGGGAGTTACCCTAAACTGGTGGTTTACCGCCATAAAACCTGTCTTAGAATCTGTTCTAAAAGTATACCTTTTAAATGCTAAAAATCGCAATGAAATTGACTCAATAGTTTTCGAGGAATATGGTAACAGTCATACAAACAACTAATGACTACAAACGCATATACTATTTTATTGTTATTAGGTTTTTTCAATCACGAAGGCTAAGGAGACATGGCCATGCCGCTTTATGCGAGGCCGAAAGCCGAGCTCCGCGTAAGGCGGTACCCGGAGCGTTCCAAGCGAGGATGGGTAACAGACATCAGAGGCCGAAAAAAAATTTCATGAGTAAACTCCTGCCTGGCGGTCGGAGTTAACACGCACACTTTTATTATTTTGAATTTATAATTTTATTCTATACAATTTTAATTTATTCTATTCAAATAATAAGAACGTCGTCGTACTTAACCAAAGTGCTGTTTTAGGGTTCCGTGACAGGTAAAGGGATCCTATTACTGAGCCTACGCTGTGCGTCTGCCTGCCCGACTTTTCAAATGCTATATCTTTTGAACAGTTATAGTAGGTAGTTGGCTGAATATTCTCAGAATATGAATATGGTATATTGGCCGTCCGAATTTGAACCTGGCACCTCTAATTAGGAGAACCGAGTCGTTACCGGTTGAGCCACTATGTACCAATGACTTTTTCGAAACTTACATACATATACTCACCGATTGCTTTAACGGTGAAGGAAAAACATCGTGAGGAAACCTGCACACGCCTGCGAAGAAACTCGCAGGTTGTGTGTGAAGTCGACCAACCCGCACTGAGTGGGCCCGCGTGGTCGACTAAGGCCCGATCGCCTAATTCAGGGTAGGCTCGAGCCCCTCGGTGGGGACGTATATGAGCTGATATGATGATGATGATGAATATGGACCACTAATTTTAAAAATAGAAAAATTAAGAGGAAGTCCCACACAAAAAAAACGTGTTTTTATTGTTTTTGCTCTATCGGAAAAACGGACTTACAAGTGTGGAACATAGTGTGGTTATAGTACTTATACTAGAATATAACCACAAAAAAAGACGTGTGGCACTCGAGGACTGTCGCGGTAAAGCTATTGCATTTTTTAACAACTTATGCATCACCATCATCATCACCATGATGGATAGATAGATGGCACTGTAAGTTTTTTGGAACTCAATATATTTTTTTGGGGTGTCAGGTTTTATTTTCGTTACGAAATTTCTTGATTCGGTCCCCTCAGAGCCCGCGATAAAAGCTATACAATAGCTTAATAATAATAAGAACCGGCCAGGTTCGAGTTGTACTCACGCTAAGGAGTCTAAACTGAATATTAAATACGGCATTTTAAAGTGAAACTTTTATAACATCGTCTCAAATTTGTTCGCCTGTGTGTCTCGTAAATGTCGGTATGATCGTTTCGTCCTCTGTACCGTAGCTCCAAGACGAGAGCTCAGCCGTGATCGTTTCGTCCTCTGTAAATGTCTATAATGTGAAAAAAAGTTTCACTTTTACCGTGGTTTCATAAAACCACACACTACTTTTTTTCTTTCGCTCGCGTTGACTACTTTTGTTTGAAGTGAGTAAGTATCATTGTTTTACTTATTTGGAGATGTTCGGAGTACGGAACCCTTGGTGCACGAGTCCCACTTGCACTTGGCCGGATTTTAGTTTGTTGGTTAGTCGAGAAGATATTCATTGACAATACTTTTACCCTTCATCTGACCTTTTCTCTCCCTCGTCCTACTTAAGAGGCTTACGCAATCCCACTGTCCGCGCCATCTTTGTAACCCGATGACGTCACCAGCCCGTTTCTTATTTATTGTCCCCTACACTGTTCCTTCAGCGTTGCTACAAGAAAAATGAAACATTTGTATGTAATGAAAACTGTTGTAATTCACTAATAATTGGAGACGTCTGAATAATAATAATAATAATAATAATAATAATAATTTATTTATTTGATCTCTTTATTAATATATATTTCAATTTGAAGTTCCGTAGCTATGATTTAAGAAACGACTATACAACTTGATACCTACCCATTAAGATCTCTAATTATTTTTAAAGTGAAACTTTTATTACATAATCTCAAGCTTTTTCGTCTGTGTGTTGCGTGACGGCAAAGAGATTAATACATCGTCTCAAACTTTTTCGTCAGAGCAGCCATAATCGTTTCGTCCTCTGTACCGTAGCTCCAAGATAAGAGCAGCCATGATCGTTTTGTTCTCTGTACCGTCGTAGCTCCAAGAGGAGTGAAACTTGTATTACATGACCGTTTCGTCCTCTGTACCGTAGCTCCAAGACGAGAGCAGCCATGATCGTTTCGTTCTCTGTACCGTCGTAGCTCCAAGAGGAGTGAAACTTGTATTACATGACCGTTCCGTCCTCTGTACCGTAGCTCCAAGACGAGAGCAGCCATGATCGTTTCGTGCTCCAAGCAATGGTCTTTTTTTTAACATTATATACATTTATAATGTTAAAAAAAAGTTTCACTTTTACCATGGTTTCATAAAACCACACACTCTTTTTTTACTGAAATTGACCTTTCACATTTATTTTTGTTTGATATCTTATTTTTTGTAAAGTAACAACATTTACTTCCTCTTTTTTTTCAAGTAATAGACTTAATATTATTATTATCATCATCATATCAGCCGAAAAACCTCCACTGCTGGACAAAGGCCTACCCAAGGATTTTCACGACGATGGGTCCTGCGCTCTCCGCATCCAGCGGCTTCCCGCGATCTTCACCAGGTCGTCGGTCCACCGCGTGGGAGGCCTACCTACGTTACGTTTTCCGGTGTGCGGTTGCCACTCAAGAACTTTACTACCCCAATGGCCATCTATTCTAGCCCACTGCCTATTCAGTTTAGCAATTCTGTGAGCTATGTCAGGTACTTTGGTTGTTATTATTATATAAAATATTTTAAGCGGTAGTACAGAACCCTAATTTCGCGAGTACTATTTGCACGCGTCCGGTTTTTTTCAATTTTCAACCGCCTCCGTGGCGTAATGATTAGTCCATTCGCTTCACACCGGGAGGTCGCGGGTTCGATTACTGGCGGGGTCAACTTATAAGACTCGGTTTGGTTGGTGGTGGGGCATTTTCTAAGCCCGCCTGGCTAGCTACCACCATCTTATCTAAGTCTTGTAGCCAAACATCAGTGCTAACAACATTGATGTGTTCCGGCTTGAAGATAAGATAGCGCCAGTTCTCCATTGCGTTGGGGAATCTTGGTAAGCCCGCTTCCATCTTCGGCATTATCGTCACTTGCCATCAGGTGAGATGATGCCAAGGGCTTACTAATTGTGAATAAAAAAATATTAAAAAAAAATGTTTCCTTTCTATGTTTCCAATAACCTACTCCTATGCCAAACATGTTTATTAATCATCTGAAACTCGTCTATATATTTTGATGATTAGTAATGAATACGGAACGCTTGGTACGCGAGTACAAATAATTTTTGCAATCTTTCCAATTTTCCATTTGTATACTTCCAATAACCTACCTCGACATCAAATTTCAAGTGGTCTATAATTTTAATAAGAGAGTTAGTGAGTAAGTGAGTCATAAAAATAGTCGCTGTTGGACTTAAATTGACTTAATATCTGAAAAATGGTAAAAAAATATATTTATGACTGAAAATTTGGTTTTCTAAGTCACAAGCCGGGTCGTTCCTTTCCCTCTAATACGGTTGGTCAGGTACTTTGGTTGTTATTATTATATAAAATATTTTAAGCGGTAGTACAGAACCCTAATTTCGCGAGTACTATTTGCACGCGTCCGGTTTTTTTCAATTTTCAACCGCCTCCGTGGCGTAATGATTAGTCCATTCGCTTCACACCGGGAGGTCGCGGGTTCGATTACTGGCGGGGTCAACTTATAAGACTCGGTTTGGTTGGTGGTGGGGCATTTTCTAAGCCCGCCTGGCTAGCTACCACCATCTTATCTAAGTCTTGTAGCCAAACATCAGTGTTAACAACATTGATGTGTTCCGGCTTGAAGATAAGATAGCGCCAGTTCTCCATTGCGTTGGGGAATCTTGGTAAGCCCGCTTCCATCTTCGGCATTATCGTCACTTGCCATCAGGTGAGATGATGCCAAGGGCTTACTAATTGTGAATAAAAAAATATTAAAAAAAAATGTTTCCTTTCTATGTTTCCAATAACCTACTCCTATGCCAAACATGTTTATTAATCATCTGAAACTCGTCTATATATTTTGATGATTAGTAATGAATACGGAACGCTTGGTACGCGAGTACAAATAATTTTTGCAATCTTTCCAATTTTCCATTTGTATACTTCCAATAACCTACCTCGACATCAAATTTCAAGTGGTCTATAATTTTAATAAGAGAGTTAGTGAGTAAGTGAGTCATAAAAATAGTCGCTGTTGGACTTAAATTGACTTAATATCTGAAAAATGGTAAAAAAATATATTTATGACTGAAAATTTGGTTTTCTAAGTCACAAGCCGGGTCGTTCCTTTCCCTCTAATACGGTTGATGGGAGCGATGGCTGACTCTCGCGTTATACTCGTGACTGGGTGCTGTCCGTGTGAACTGGCCTACTCTTGTTAAATGCATTCAATGATTTTTTTTAAGTATAACTTTTCGGGTCATATTGTTTTCATGTTCTAATGACATGATCTGGTTTATATCAAGGATATAATTTTGACGTTATTAACTAATTATTGTTTATTTTTGATTCTTCACAAATTACATTTTTATTATTATTTTATGACTATCAGAAAGAGTGTAATTTGTACCTATTTTGAATAAATATATTGTATTGAATTGAATAAGTGATCGAAGTAGTCTTACTAGACACACAAATCACCAGTGTTTAATTAATTTTAAGTAACAGGTATATTGAAAGAGGCCCGAAAATGTCCATGTAATAAAACCCATGGCTGGTGTTGCCCTTTTTCTAAGAAGTCTAGATTCGTAGGAGAACCAAGTTATGCCACAACGATTACAGAATCGCTAAACTTTAGAAGCAGTGAGTGGGGCATATATCTCGTAGAACAGATGGCCATTGGGGTAGTAAAGTCCTTGAGTGGCGACCACGCACTGGAAGACGAATCTTAGCTAGGCCTCCCATTTTGTGGACCAACGACCAAGGACCTGGTGAAAGTAAAAAGGTTATTTATGTTTGCACTCAGAATAATAACTCATGTTAGAATACAATTTCTCTTTCTCTGTTACTCTCTCCTGGCACCTGAATGTTATTTGTCATTGTTACTGCTCAGCTGTTATCAGGACATCATAGAAAAGAAAAGCGGTTGTATCCCTCTGCGGGTGAATTTGTTAGTCATAATTTGTAAAAAAAAATTGTTAGTCATAGGATACGTCAGAAAATGTGATAAGTAAGTACTTTAATCTCTGCATTTTATATTTTTCGCCAGCAAGTAAAGTTAAATCTGTCGTATTTCACTGATAGATGGAGTGTAGTGCGCAAACTGTAAACAGCTCGCAAGTGAAAATATATTTATTCGATCTACAGGTTACAATAAAAAACGCGACTTCAATTAAAACCGACTAAAAAGATACAAGCAAGATGTATAAAGATTTGAGAATGAATGTTGGCGTTTTTCTTTAACCTCCAAGATGACGCGCGGTCATTTGAAACGGCAGCGGCCGCGCGTAACCTTATCGACCTTTTGAAGATTTTTTCGAATTAAAACACAAATTGACTGGCTCGGTGGCTCAGTGGTTAGTTCTCTTGCGATCCGCGAGTTGTGGGTTCGATCCCCACCCAGGGCTAACATTTGTGTGATGAGCAGATTTGTTTGCTCTGTGTCTGGGTGTAAATTATCTATTTAAGTATGTATTTTAACATATATAAGTATTTACTTATATCAGTCTCTGGTTCCCATAACACAGGGAATCCTACTTTGGGGCGAGATGACATGTGTGATTAGTCCCAGAATATTTATTTAATTAAAAAAAACAATCATTTACGTCAAACTTAAACACATCT
Source organism: Coleophora flavipennella (assembly GCA_947284805.1). Classification (NCBI taxonomy): domain Eukaryota; kingdom Metazoa; phylum Arthropoda; class Insecta; order Lepidoptera; family Coleophoridae; genus Coleophora; species Coleophora flavipennella. Next base: position 1,247,789 of record OX369275.1, read on the forward strand.
TGTTTTATGGAAACAATTTGGTACCAAAATTTCATTTAAATCTAAAATGGAATCTATTATATGTTTAGTTTTCATCGGCATCATTCTCTTCGTAATTGCAAAGGAAGGGTTGTGTGGGCCCGGCAAATATTTCTCAGGCAATATCCTCAATTATACATCATTACTTATAAATAAATTATTGGCTTGTACGAATCTTGTACCCTTGTTTTGTTCTTGACGTCTCGTCGAAGTAAAATATAAGAGGGTTGCGCGTAATTTTTTAGACGTCAGGCGCGCGAAAACTAATCGATAATTGCCGTGACTAAAAAGGAATCTGTTTTTAAACAATAGGAGGCAAGTATAAAGGTCAGGTATATTTTTTTGTGTACGTAATGAACCCATGACTGGCTATTACAAATGCGAAACACATGTACTGAGAGTGTACGATTTGTGACCGGAAATGTGTCTAGTGCGGTCGTTTCGAAGCCGCGCGACCACTTGAAGGTTTAATAAAATGGTCACTATCATTATCAAATTTGAGAGCCTGCTAATTAAAATTGATAGAAAATATCGTGGACAAAAATGCATCAATTATGACAAAATGCAGACGGAGGCATCAGATTCGTGTTAACTTGTTGCGACACGTACTATTCCAAAATCCAGCGTAGAAATTTGAATGGCTGACTTAATTTTAGCTCAGCACAGCGGCAAACGGACGGACCAACATTTTGATGTACGTATTCGTAAATTTTGTGTGCATGCTACCCGCCGCTACCTCAGGCTGCGTTGTGGTCGCTGCCGGTATAATATTTGCGGATAGTCGAGTTATTTGAGCCGGGATATGTTTTGGTTGGGTATCATTGGGTAGTTACCTACAGTTTGAAACAAAATTTAATTTCTACTTTCGAGCGGCGAAGAGTGAAGAAAATATTGTGATGGAAAAAAATTGTTGAGATTTTGACGAGGATCGATGGTCTTACAGCGATAGTCTAAAAAATAAAATGTGTGTGTGTGTGTGCGTGCGTGTGTATGTTAGCGCAATAGCCAGGTCCATCTCATCGGAGCTGAAGTCGTGCGACGGAGGGTCATTAGAAGGCAGGCTAGCTTGAACAATCCTTTGACTGTTTTGTATTTACGTAAATTTTTCTTTTAGCTCTAGATGTACTTGTGATTCGGATTGATATTCCATTAGTTTTTGAGATGCTATGGTACCTTTTTTTTCACGCATTACGGCTGGACATCTTAATATCCATGCTATTGACCATTTTCATCCGCTTAAACTTTCTTAAGCGTCGGTGGCTCAACCGGTAACGACTCGGTCCATCTAACCAGAGGTACCGGGTTCAAATCTGGACGGCCAATGTGCCAATGAGTTTTTCAAAAACTTACGTACATACTTACCGATTGCTTTAACGGTGAAGGAAAACATCGTGAGGAAACCTGCACACGCCTGCGAAGAAACTCGAAGGTTGTGTGTGAAGTCGACCAACCCGCACTGGGCCCGCGTGGTCGACTAAGGCCTAATCGCCCTGATTCAGGGTAGGCTCGAGCCCCTCGGTGGGGACGTATATGAGCTGTAACGATGATACTTTCTATCTCAGTATTATCAGAGGTCTGGTATTCTTCATTCAATTCTCACTCTGCATAGTCCCGCAAGGAATGTAGGATTCTTTTTCCCTTTCGGTATCTTGTTTTTGGACAACTTTAAAATCAGTTTTTAAAACGGGTTGTAGTTTTCCACTCGAGGGTGATCCATCTAACTGCAGTGTCTATGGCATACCTTAAACTAGGCCAGTTTACTTTTATTTATGGAAATTCCACCGAGGTAGCGGCATACAGTTACAAAATGGATTATAACTCCGATTTCAATTAATTTCGGCCGATGTTAACTTTTAGGGAAGTCGGCAAAGAACCCTTCGATCGAAGTTAAAGGTTGGCCCTTGACACAAAACTCAAGTCGGGGTAATAGTCCTTGTTCCATCTTGCGGTACCTCTACCCTTGGAATTAAAATCCAGATGCAGGTCATTGGACTCGGCCCACTGGACGAGGTCGATGCCTGTCTGTTTCTCATATCTGTTCTGTTTGTTGTATCGCCAAGTAGTATGGTGACTGTTGAAGATAATCACATACAGGGTTGGGTGGGGAAGAAATGGTATACCACCAGTCCAGGAAGATATCAGTGGTTTATGTAATGTTGTTATGTACAGCTCCTTGATATTGATTACTGATGCAGAGAAGTATTGGTGTGAGTGGCACTATTCCTTTTTTAGTATAAGTGGCAATGCCATGTTGCGCGTTGTTTACTGCGTAAATTATTCTGTATCAAGGTATGCTGCCCCATTTGTTAAGGTCCTGATCACTGATAGGATAAATAAGGTGTCCTGATCATCCTTAGCAGGGGTCTCTTATAGTAAGAGAATGTACTTGATGTTTTGTTTAAATCTTGTGTATAATATCATACTTAGCCTGGATAATGCTTTTTAATATTTCGTTGACAGATTCGTACACAAGGGCGGATGATTCTTGATTTAATATTCTCGCAGATATCTCTGAAGTATTTGGTGGTTCTGTGATTTGAGGTCTTTATAGACGGACAGCAGCCAATGACAGGTATAGCAGCGCAGGACCGGCCGTTATGGAAATCCTCGGGGGAGGCCTCTGTCTAGCAGTGGACGTCTTTCGGCTATTATGATGATGATGATAACAGCATCCAAAGGTTTTTTCTCGGTTAGCACCACCAAGGGGACACGTGCAGGGTAACAGGGGTAACTCCTGCGAACTTTAGATACTTTATCTCCAATGAATAAACAACGACACTAAGTAGTTCATTGATCCAGTAATATCATAAAAATGTACCATCCCATTTTAACACAGATAATTTGAATTTTTTTACCAAGTCCGATACACCTCTTTTTATTTTCTACTATCTAATAAATCATTAAATATTGTTTTCTGTGTGGCAGACGGTGATAGTATGATGACAGGAGATAGTATGCACAGGGGAGCTGTACAATTTATTAATTCGACTGTATTTTTTAATGTGTGTTACCTCAGAACTATTGACTGCGTCAACCGATTTTGATGATTCTTTTTTTTAAAGCTAGTGCTTCCCGTGTGGTCCCATATAAATTTTATCAAAATCAGTGTAGTATTTTATTAGAAAATTAACAAAAACCAAAAAATAATAATGAAAAAATGTACTAAGTTGTTGCTATGGAATTCGGTTTTTTAACGTATTTAGCGTTTTCAATTATATTGTTTACTTTGCCTGTCATACGGTCTAATGGTGTACACTTAGGCAGATATAAAAACCATTGCTTATTCCATTCTTTAATCCTTAGGGAAATCAACAGCTTCTACATTTCTTCGACTAATTTATTAGTGTGAACAATGTGATAAAAACTTTACAGATTTCCACGAGTAAAATCTCAGGTTATTTGACTTTACTTAATGCATGTTTCACCACAGCGTTAATAATAGCTACAAAAGAGTAACGATGCTACACGCTACACAGGCGGGCTACACGCGCGTAGTCAAAGTGTTAAAAGCTTTCAAGCATTAACAAAAAATAAATAAGTGTCACATACCACTAGTAACTTTTACGTCATGAATGTACTTTATTTAATAATCCTGCATATTGATCTGCAGCAGTATAGTACTTACATTAGTGTAGCTACTAGAACGCACACATAATCTTAAGCAGCGAAGACTTAGCGGTGTTAAATAGGTTGAAAATTTTAAAGGGTGATCCAAAATCAATCATCATCATCATCATATCAGCCGACGGACGTCCACTGCTGGACATAGACCTCCCCCAAGGACTTTCATGACGACCGGTTCTGCGCTGCCCGCATCCAACGGCTCCCCGCGACTTTCATCAGGCCATTGGTCCACCGTGGGGGAGGTCTATCTACGCTACGTTTTCCGAAGTGCGGTCGCCAGTCGAGAACTTTACTGCCTCAACGGCCATCTGTTCCACGAGCTGTGTTAATCAATAATAATGAAATATTGGTCATTTTATAAAAACTGATTTTAATTTAGTTCACTTACTTATCTTCCACGGGCGTCCACAGTGCTCCGCCATTGCGTTTCGTCTTGGGCTTTGCACTTGACATCGGACCATGACAACCTTATCGTCCTCAAATCCGCTGCCACTGAACGCTGCCAGGATTGTCTGGGACGGCCACGGTTTCTCATTCCTCGCGGAGTCCACTCTAGTGCTTGTCTATGTATGGGGGTGTGGCCAATCTGGACTAGCTAGCTTTACAAAACACGCTGACTTTACAATCTATATATATAAAACTCAAAAGTGACTGACTGACATAGTGATCTATCAACGCACAGCCCAAACCACTAGACGGATCGTGCTGAAATTTGTCATGCAGGTAGATGTTATGACGTAGGCATCCGCTAAGAAAGGATTTCGGGAAATTCCCACGGGAACACCAAAAAACGGGAACTGCGCGGGCGAAGCCGCGGGCATCCACTAGTTAGGCGTAAAGGTACAAAAATAGAGTGTTCTGGGAAGTTCATTTACCTCGGTAGTGTAGTTTCAGAATCCTGAAGAGGAAATCACTTCTAGGATAGCCAAAATTAGGGCAACCGTCGTGCAACTCCGATCCATAATTATGGTGATCACGAAAACTCACTAGAATATATCGGTCTAACGTGAGAATTGTCCTGCCGCATGGGAGCGAGAAGTGGAGGGTAGCTGAAAACATCACGCAAGGATCCAAGTTGTCTTCTGCCGGTGCCTCTGTCAGATCATTAATATATGTATATTGGCCCAAGAAGATCTCGAACGAAAACCTACGGGATATCTGTCGTGAAATGCCGATCGGCCATTAGATCGCTCATTAACTTGTAAGTAATCAAGTAAATATACTTGATTCATCATATCAGCCGAAAAACGTCCACTGCTGGACAAAGGCCTCCTCCATGGGTACTAATATATATACTTTGCCCAAGGATTTCTACGATGACCGGTCCTGCACTGCCCGCATCCAGCGAATTCCTGCGACATTCACCAGGCCGTCGGTCCACCGTATGGGAGGCCTATGCCTACGCTACGTCTTCTGGTGCGTAATCGCACAATACGAGATATGTGTCCTGCGCACTGCCACTAAAGTTTGGATTCTGTAAGCTATGTCGGTTACCTTGGTTCTCCCACGGATCTCCTCATTTCTGATTCGATTGCGGAGGGAAAATCCGAGCATGGCTTGCCATCGCTCTTTGAGTGACCTTGAGCCTTCTTATGAGGCCCATAGTAACAGTTCACCATGTCTCAGTTCCGTAAGTCATTACTGGCAACACACACTGGTTTTGAGACACTGCAGTATTTAGGACGTAAAGTTATTGTGAAGCTTCCCGAACGCTGCCCAGCCGAGTTGGATCCTTCGATTGATCTCTTTCTTGAACCTACCTAGCTGGACTGTTTGTCCTAGGTAAACATATTCGTCAACAACTTCCATTGTAGTCTCCAACCTTGATTGCTTATCAGAAAAAAAAATTACAAAAACTTAATATAAAGAATATAATTATATATTTGCAGTGCAAACATGGCCCTATTGCTTTTACTTAGTATGGTATGGGAAGTCGAAAATTATTGATGACAATGCGTTATCTTATACAGCTTTACCAGGTCATCGGTCCACCGAGTGGGAGGCCTGCCTACGTTACGTTTTCCGGTGCGCGGTCGCCTCTCGAGAAATTTACTACCCCAACGGCCATCCGTTCAATGAGCTATGTGCCCCGCCAACTGCCACTTAAGTTTGGTAATTCTGAGAGCTATGTCGGCTACTTTGGTTCTCCTACGGATTTCCTCATTTCTGATTGCAGAGAAACTCCGTGAAGGTCGCGGGAAGCCGCTGGATGCGGGTAGCACAGAACCGGTCGTCGTAGAAATCCTTGGGCGAGGCCTATGTCCAGCAGTGGACGTCCTTCGGCTGATATGATACATTATACAGCTAAATATTAAATATTTACATAAGTGGCATCATCTCACCTGATTGTAAGTGACGATGATGCCGAAGATGGAAGCGGGCTTATCAAGATTCTCCAACGCAATGGAGAAATAGCCATCTTATCTTAACACTTATGTTTGGCGGCAAGACTTAGATAAGATGGTGATAGCCCTACACCAACCAAACCGATTCTCACATGTTGACCCCACCGAGAATCGCACCCGCGACATCCTGGTGTGAAGCGAATGGACTAACCATTACGCCACCGATGCGGTTAGACTTTTTACTGTTTTTTTGGTGAAGAGTGAAATATCAAATAAGAATAATTATCATTCCCTTATTTCCCATTGGCCCTCCAAATCCACAAACTTTCGTATTGTCCTCCACGCCGCCGCCGCCGCCGCCGCTGCACGTCAGGCATGAAATGCGCGTAGAAAACAATCGTTCGTTCAGGCCGACACCCGAAAGTGGGTCACTCCTGTACATTTGTGTCGTGTTGTACCATCAACAAACTTTACTAGTTTGGTTTGATTACCTGCCATGACGCGTCCGTTTATTTTATGCGTTTCCCCCGTTTCACCCCGGCAGATAGAGAGATACATAAATAAATTGTATAGCCTCGGTGTGCGTACTTTTTCAATGACATTTTTTAGAAAAATATGTTGAAACTTTTAACTTTTTTATGACAAGTACTACGAGATATCTCACCGGTGGATCTAAGAAAATCGAGAACATTTTTTAAAGTTTTCCCTAAAATGTTCCATATATGTGATAACGTATCTGGTATTATCAAATATATGGCGTATGCGTATTTTAGGTATTATTAATTACCAAAATTTAAAAGCGTCATTGAAAAGAAAAAAATACAAAAAAATAAAGTCTACTTAATTTTTTGAAAATACAAAATTCAAAAAAGGTAACTACCCCTAGCAATTAATTTCAAATATACTTATACAAATTTCACCAAAATAAGTTCAAAAGTTTCTCTGTGTTTCTGCATACGGACAAACACAAACAATCTCAACTTCGTTTTTTTGTCATCACAATACAAAGATACTTGTCGCTCCTCAGTCACTGGAAGGTAAATATAAACTTAAAACATAAAGAGAGATTTGGAATCAAAACACAATGTTAAGAGGATTGTGAAGCTGCGACTTTTCTTACAAACGGCATTAACGATTTTCACCTCTTAAATGTTAACCGATATGGACCAATTTTTGATTGGTTGTCAGTCAGAACAAAAGCTAAACTTGTAAGTTTCGTTTTTTAAATTACTAATTATAAAAAAAAAATATGGCCGAAATTAGTTTTGTATGAAAACAGGTGAACGACATTAAAATTTAACTTATTAACTTTATCGAAAAACAAGCCTAGCTTTTATTCTGACTGACATCATATCAGCTCATATACGTCCTCACCGAGGGGCTTGAGCCTACCCTGAATTAGGGCGATCGGACGTTAGTCGGGCCCAGTGCGGGTTGGTCGACTTCACACACAAACTGCGAGTTTCTTCGCAGGCGTGTGCAGGTTTCCTCACGATTTTTTCCTTCACTGTAAGAGCGTCGGATAAACGAACATATGAAATCTAAATTCGAAATCACATTGGTACGTGGCAGGATTAGAACCACGACCTTCTGGACAGGAGGCGGCGGCCCTAGCCGTTACGCCACCCACGTTCTTTTTACGCTGACTGACAACCTATTAAAACTGGTCCAAATCTGACTCGTTGGCTCAGTAGTCCTGCTTGATTGCTGATCCGAGAGTTGTGGGTTCGATTTCCACCCAGGGCAAGCATTTGTGTGATGAACAGATTTGTTTGCTCTGTGTCTGGGTGTTAAATATCTATATATGTATGTATTTAAACGTATATAAGTATTTATGTCAATCTCTGGTTCCCATAACACAGGGAATCCTACTTTGGGGCCAGATGACCATGTGTGATTTGTCCCAGAAAAAAAAAATCGGTTAATATTGAAGAGGTGAAAATCGTTAACGCCGTTTGTATGAAAAGTCGTAGCTTCATAATCCTCTTAATTAATTAGTACTGGTACCTATTGGTATCAGTACAAGCACCCCTGGTACTGGTAGTGAGTAGAAGACTAAAAAAGGGCAATTTTCTACTTTGTAAAATAAAACAAAACATTTTTAGAGTTCCCTACACTACCTTATTAGGACAAAACGAAACACGAAAATTTACTTTGCACGTCTGTGTTTGGGTCATGGGATCACGCTATCTTTCCAAATTTCACCTGATTTGGTCCAGTAGATTCGGAGAAAATTGGCTTGGACAGAAGGACGGACAGACAAACAGACGCACGAGTGATCCTATAAGGTTCCGTTTTGGTTTTTTTGTACGGACCCTAAAAATACGAAAAACCTAAAAGCTTTTAGATACAAGCTTATAATATTGCACTGTCACACAATATACATATGTATGCAAAATTTCTGCTCAATCATAAACCAGGAAGTTGGTCAAATTTAACTTGCATGATTTAATTACAGACACCGGGACAGGTGAAACTAGGTGAACTTTCAGCATTCCAATGTTGACTGGAAGAGATCCGAAAGGGATAAGTCCGCCTTTGCTATATTAATATTATTTTGTTAACACATTATTTGTTTTAAATGCAATAAAGAGTTTACAAACAAACAAACTAATATAAAGCTTGTAATTAAAGGGGATAGAAGAAACGTAAGTGTTAAATCTTATACTATGGTACGGAACCCTCCGTGTGTGAGTCGGACATGCACTTGGCTGGTTTTTTTGATGTGTAACATCTTTGCACTCGCTTTCCTGCAATTTGTGGGAGTGATTTCGTGAAATGGGACGGAAATGTATAACAGGAAATGCGAACGTTTTTTAATTCTCGAAAACTAAGGTTGTCATAGCCATGCCGCCTAGTGTGATGGCAAAGGCAAAGATGACATACTACTATTCGAAGGGTCGGCCCGTGAATGTACGACCCGATAATTAATTAATTTCATAAGTATTTTGTCACATGTTACACATCATATGCAAGTACTGTAGGTCTCGTTTTTTTTTATCACAGACAAGTTCACATAATATTATGTAACAATAAGTATTACAGAAGTATTTTTTTGAAGTTTGGTAATCAAGTTAAAATATTAGGGATATTTTGGATTGAAGATCAATAAAGTTCTGTTTTAAACATCTTTAGTTTACGTTCAAAAACATTCAAGTAAACTCTACGTTTTTAACAATTTAATTTCCTACGTTACAATAACTATCACGTAATTATACTTATTTAAATCCTTTATAAACATATTAAAATAAAACCTTTTTCCCAAAAACACATTTATTCTTCACAAAATTGCGTACCAAGCTTCACCCTTACTTATACTTTTATTACAATTTCGCTTTCACGTGAAAAATTTTCGTCCACAATTTTGACAAAACCCAATAAATTACCGTTACGGGGTGCGATCGTAAAGGCGCACTTGTAGCTAATAAGTGACAAAGAAATAAGGCCCTTGGAATAGGGCCCCGAAGAGAAATAAGGCACGAAAAAGATTTTATGGCATGCGAACGAAGCGAGCTTGGTACTTGGGAAATTTTATTTATAGTCATTGTTTTGTGTCCTGTACGACGTACGCAACTTCAAGTCCTTATACTATTCCCGAAGAGTTTTACTAAGCCGTTGATTCCCTATTATTTATTTTTTCAGAAATGAGGATATCCTAAGGAGAACCAGAGTAAGCGACATAGCTCACATAATCACTAAACTTAAGTGAAATTGGGCAGGGCACATAGCTCGTAGAACAGATGGCCGTTGGGATAGTAAAGTTCTCGAGTGGCCACCGCGCACCGGACGACGTAGCGTGTGAAGACTTCCCACACGGTGGACCGACGACCTGGTGAGGGTCGTGGGAAGCTGCTGGATGCGGGCAGCACAGGACGTCGTGGAAATCCTTTGTCCAGCAGTGGACGTCTTTCGGCTGATATGATGATGATACTATTCCCGGAGAGTTTGAATGAGCCGGTGATATAGTTATATGTCAAGAAATAATTAGGTAGGCAACATGTAAGAGGGCATGATTTTTTTAGTGTTCCGGGGTATCGTTGAATACGTCTCATTAAATAAAAACTACGGAATTTAAAGTTATGAAAAAATATACAGTTACTAAATATTACTAAAATGAGCAAAGAAAAATTATTTATATAAAAAAATGTCTTATGTCTTTTTGTTTGCGTGTTTGTTACGTGATATCTACGCCAATTGTGAATCGATTTTATGTTTTATTTTATTTGCTTCCGGGGCCGTACTCTAATATACAATTTGTTAAAATGCTGTTTTTGTTATTTCTTAAATGTTTTTGTTTTATTATCGCTGAAATTAAATTTAAATTAGTGTAAGATTTGTAAGTTTATATTATGTACACTATCGCATTAGGCTAAGGCTGTAATGGTAGATGTATATTGGTTAAAATAAATAAATAAAATAGATTATGCACTTTTTTGAAAATTAACAAAACAATTAACTACGCTATAAATGAAATAAGTTACAACCATTGAATTACTACTAGTACGTATAGAACAGCTAGTCAAAACAAATATCTTGCGCTGCTCGGGGGCCGCGAGGAGTGCGCGGGGGCGAGACTATCGCATGACGCTTATGGAGAAAAAAATAAACAGATACGAAATTTACTGTAAGGAGTTATCTGCCTAATTAGCACTAACACTTGAGCAACCCGACTGCTCGCCAAGACGTTTTTCGGGTATGTATGTATGTTTGTGTGTGTGTGTGTGTGTGTGTGTGTGTGTGTTGTCCGTTTCATTGTTACCGCATGCAGCCAAAACGGCTTGTTGGATTTTGGAATGCAAGGTGTCGCCGGCCCGGGAAGTGAACCCATGACCTCCACGTTACTGTCACAGTAAGGTGCGACCCAGCTCGACTGCGCCACGGAAGCAGTCATATAGTTCACCAACCATTAGTACCTTACCTACGCGTCCTATCTGTATGGTTCACTTTTCATAATCTATGATTTACAAACAAAATGTTGGCATGTGGTAAAAAATAATAAAGAAAAAAAATAGTTTTGGTTAGTTTTAATTAATAACGTGTTAACTTACCGATGATAAGTCACACCACTATCTTTTTTCTTTGCAGTGGATCGATTTTTACAAGTTTGTAACACGCAAGCCGGCATTTTTGGATTGTTCTTAGGTATCGGCACGCGGGCGATCGCTTGAGAGTTAGACGAGAGACTAAACGCGTTGTTGACAATTGTCAACAACACTCGGAGCAAAAAAATGGTTCGCGGCGTCGCTTTCGTACGTAGTTTACAAAATTGCGACGTTAAACCAACAACAGTGATTGGTATACACATGACAGTCCATATTTTAAAAACTACTAATCCGATTTTGATGAAAATTGTATTCTTCCTTAAGTTGTAAGACACCTGTACAATTAAAAAAGATTTATTGCAATTTATTTTATCATTTTTAAGGAATAAGTGGACATACAAACATACACTTATGAAATTTGAATACCTCTTTAGAAGCTCACTTTAACCGCCTCCGTAGCTCAGAGGCAAAGTTCACTGGCTTTACACAGGAGGTCGCGGGTTTGATTCCCGGCGGGGTCAATTGTAAGACTCGGTTTGGTTGGTGGTAGGGCATTTTCTAAGCCCGCCTGGCTAGCTACCACCATCTTATCTAAGGCTTGCCGTCAAATATCAATGTTGATATCATTGGTGTGTTCCGGCATGAAGATAAGATAGCCAGTTCCCCATTGCGTTGGGGAATCTTGGTAAGCCCGCTTTCATCTTCGGCAACATCGTCACTTACCACCAGGTGAGATGTTGTCAAGGGTTTACCAACTGTGAATAAAAAAAAATTAAAAAAAAACATAGACTACCGTAAGCGAATATTGTGCAATTCCAACGATAGTACATAGAAACGGGTCGAATTGATAATCTCCTTTTTTGAAGTCGGTTAAAAATGTAGCAATATTTTCGTAAGTTGTTGCGACATACGTCAGTTTTTAACGAGTTTAGCGTTGTCAGTTATTTCAAAAACATGTTAAATTTATACTGCTTTATCATAACATGGAGATCTCCTGGGAGACCCTTTATACTGTGATAGGCCAGAAAGAGCTACAAGGGTGATTTCGTTTTATCACATTAGCCTTTGGGAGTTCCAATACAAAGTTGGCTATAGTCAGCAAATAAATTCGTATATTGGTTTTTTCTGTTTTAAGAATGATCTTTAAATCTCAGCTTTCAAAAGCCCCAGTTAGTTTTCAACTTAAAATCCATTGACATATCCCACAAAAGTACCAGAAAAAAAGCTTCAGTTTTAGGGGGTTAAGAGTGTCCTTTCCGCGTGCTGTGCTACCACACTTACACTGCGATTGACAACCCGCGTGGCGATTACGGCGAACCCCCCCTCCCCCCAACTTGGGAGACCCACGTATGTCCACCATTGTGGTGGATTTACTAACAAACAATGAAAATTAAAGTATCAAATTAAAACAGGAAACGTATTTTTGGAGCTTTTTTATTTTGGTGTATCGTCCAAACGGCAAGCCCTCAACTTGATGTGATTGTAAAGCAATTTCTAAAGCAAAATAGAAAATTACCAAAACTGGCCAATTAAGAGTCAAAATCACGCTATAAATCTCGAACTGAATGTAACATAATTAAAAACGCTAAACACGTTAAAAAACCGACTTCCATCGCAACAACTTAGTACATTTTTGCATTATTATTTTTGGTTTTGTTAATTTTCTAATAAAGTACTTGACCGATTTTGAAAAAATTTATATGGGACCACACGGAAAGCACTAGCTTTAAAATAAAAAAAAGAATCATAAAAATCGGTTCACCCAGTCAAAAATTATGAGGTAACACACATAAAAAAAACATACAGACTAATTGAGAACCTCCTCCTTTTTAAAAGTCGCTTGAAAATCATTCTTTCCGTCGCTTTCGTAGTTGTCTTTTGACTGAAATGAATAAGTTTCATTGTTGTACTTTTTAATATTTTTAAGGTTTCTTATCCATAGGTGTGATGGTACGGGACTCGCTTTCCCACCATTATATAACTTACCGAAGGTTGCCTAAAAAACCAGCCAAGTGCGAGTCGGACTCGTGGAAAGTAGGGTTCCAAAGTCTTTTCAAAAATTTAAATGTTTAAGACCAAAATTATATTTTTTTTAATTTTTTTTTTTATTATTTATTTATTTACAGTTAGTTATAAAACATTTTGTATGGTAAATCTATGAATTACCAACTGCACATCTTAAATTGGTCAACCATTACTCTTAAACTAAAAAAACCTATTTAGCTGTGATAGCTTTCCTTTTAAATTGATTTTTTTTTCAGATGCCCTGAAATAGCGGTTTAGCTTGTACGGGGACACTTGACTTGAACAAAAATTTGCACTTTAACGAAAAAGTGGTCCTAGCAAACCCTCAGTTGTATTAAAAGACCTATTTAACAATACCCCCACGTAAGGTGCGTTAGCAAAAAATAAATAAAAGGGAGGCACCATTTTTTTTTTCAAGATTTTATTGTACAACATTGTCGGCGTGATTAATATGTATAACCATGCTAAATTACAGCTTTCTAGAATTAATAATCTCTGAGCTAAGCCGCAGACAGACGAACTGACGGACAGGCTGACATGGCGAAACTATAAGGGTTCCTTGTAGACTTTGGAACCCTAAAAAGTAAGATCTCCTTTGCACATTCTAAATAAAAGTAATTTTAAGACTTATCTGTAATTCAATGTAGTGTGCAATAAATCTTATTTACTTACTTACGGTAAGAGCGTCGGTGGCGTAATGGCTAGGGCCGCCGCCTCCTATCCGGGAGGTCGTAGTTCGAACCTGCCACGTACCAATGTGATTTCAAATTAAGATTTCATATGTTCGTTTATCATACGCTTTTACGGTAAAGGAAAACGTCGTGAGGAAACCTGCACACGCCTGCGAAGAAACGCGCAGGTTGTATGTGAAGTCGACCTACCCGCACTGGGCCCGCGAGGTCAACTAAGGCCTGATCGCCCTAATTCAGGGTAGGCTCGAGCCCCTCCGTGGGGACGTATATGAGCTGATATGACTTACTTACGGAACCCTCGGTACGCCAGTCCGACTTACACTTGAACAGTTTTTTTTATAATATGTAACCTACAGTTTTACCAAACTTTGTCTACTTGCGAAGCGTTGCTCTCCAACAACCTCTCTACTCGCATAAACTTAAGAGTACATTAAGGAGAAAGTATAGTACTTAAACCGCGACAAAATAATTTAGAGTACTATTCATTACGAGTAGGTAATACATTATGAGCACTTTATATTCGCTCGCTTGTTCCGCGAGCGACAAATGAAATATTGTTTAACGAGCGCTGAAATAAATGTGCACCGAAAGGGTTACCTAAAGAACGTTTTTAAACTTAAAATGTTAAATAAATGCATCACATTTTTAATTTTATAATACTCTTTTTACTTTCGGGTGACTGATGAACGAGCGTTAGCGGGTGACTGAGGAGCGAGCGTTAGTGGGTGACTGAGGAGCGAGCGTTAGTGGGTGACTGAGGAGCGAGCGTTAGTGGGTGACTGAGGAGCGAGCGTTAGTGGGTGACTGAGGAGCGAGCGTTAGTGGGTGACTGAGGCGCGAGCGTTAGTGGGTGACTGATGAGCGAGCGTTAGTGGGTGACTGAGGAGCGAGCGTTAGTATGTACCTGAGGAGCGAGCGTTAGTTGGTGACTGAGGCGCGAGCGTTAGTGGGTGACTGAGGCGCGAGCGTTAGTGGGTGACTGATGAGCGAGCGTAAGTGGGTGACTGATGAGCGAGCGTTAGTGGGTGACTGAGGAGCGAGCGTTAGTAGGTACCTGAGGAGCGAGCGTTAGTGGGTGACTGAGGCGCGAGCATTAGTGGGTGACTGATGAGCGAGCGTAAGCGGGTGACTGAGGAGCAAGAATTAGCGGGTGACTGAGGAGCGAGAATTAGCGGGTGACTGAGGAGCGAGAATTAGCGGGTGACTGAGGAGCGAGAATTAGCGGGTGACGAAGAAGTGAAGGAGGTATTGTGATAAAAATAAATTGAAATGGAGATTTTAATGAGGATCGATTGTCTTACAGTTATGAAGTCTTAGCAGATCTTCGGTCTACTGTGTGGAAGGCCTGCCTACGCTACATATTCCGGTGCGCGGTCGCCACTCGAGGACTTTATGGTCACCGACTGCCACCGATTCTGTGAGCTATGTCAGTTACTTTGGTTCTCCTACGGATCTCCTCATTTCTGATTCTATTGCGTATGGAAATTCCGTTCATAGCTCGCGGTGAATGTCGAGGGAAGCCGATGGATGCGCGCAGCGCAGGACCGGTTGTCATGGACACCCTTGGGGGAGACCTTTCTCCAGCAGTGGACGTTTTTCGGCTGATAATATAATATATTAAGATGATTTATAAGACGATGATGAATTAAGTCTAAAAAAAATAAAAAATGAATGTGTGTGTGTCTGTGCTCCCATCCGGTGCTCTAGTTCCCACACTACTGGACGCAATTGTGTAAAATTAAGTTGAAGGCAATTTTAGCCTTTGCTTTTTTAATTCCGCATATTTCTTAGGGTTGCCACCATAGTCAAAAATCACCTATATTTATTTTACTCAAAAGTGGCGCTAACGATTTCACAATTATCACCAAAACTCGGTACATTACTATATTTTAATATGGCCTAAAGCACGCGGTAGTTTGTTATTCCAAAAAAATTAAATAAGACGCTTTCTCAACAAATCCAGATTATTTGTTACTTTTTCTCAAACATGGCTCTAGCGATTTTAAAGAAACTTTGTAAAAAAATTAGGACCTCTTCTCTCTCTTATCGTGTGGCACAATTAACCATGCTTTCCAAGGGTTAGATGGCGGTTGCCTGATGTTGCACTTAGCATCACCCGTAGTCACGTGTAGGGCATTTAGATTTACACTTACGGACGTGTGCAACGCGACCTTCAAACACATCTTAAATCAGATGTGCAGGTTTTCTCACGATAACTATATATACATAATTTTCGAATAACTCATTGGTATATATTGGCTGTCCGGATTTGAACCCAGTACCTCTGGTTTGGAGGAATAGGACTTAATAAGGCCTACTGCTAGACTGCCAGGGTTAGTTAATTATTCCAGGTAATATTTGCGTAAGGTGTTGATTTGTGTATGGCCGACTACGACAGACGGTGAAGGCTTCACAAGAAAGTATGCTTAACGTGGCTATACAAGTTATTTATAATACAGTTATTTCACAACACCAACTTGTTTTCAGGGTTTGGCCTTCTGTTCCACGCTCAAATATATAATATGTAGGTATCTCAAAACCTTTAATATTCGTAAGTAAATAATTATTGTTGTTAAGACTCGGTTTGGTTGGTGGTAGCGCATTTTCTAAGCCCGCCTGGCTAGCTACCACCATCTTATCTAAGTCTTGCCGCCAAATATCAATGTTGATATCATTGTTGTGTTCTGGCATGGAGATAAGATAGCCAGTTCCCCATTGCGTTGGGAAATCTTGGTGAGCCCGCTTCCATCTTCGGCAACGTCATCACTTAACATCAGGTGAGATGTTGTCAAGGGTTGTGACTAAAAAAAAAACATAATTCCTAATTTTTAAATTACGTTTCACTTTGCGTATCCTGATGCATTTTGATTAATAAACATCACAAAATATCACTAATTCTTAATAAAACGTATGAAAGACAATATTAATAATATGCAGAATAGAGAGCTTTCAAGTACCACAAACAAACAAACACAGTCTACAGACACACGTCTCATAGCTACGGGGCCCGCTAATGTGCACTCGCCTAAATTTTAGGGGTCCGCAAGGAAGCCCCCTGTTCCGGGGCAATGAACACGCAAAGGTTGGGGCTGTTTAGAATAGGACTGGATATGTAGGATGGTCCCGTTTTAATGAATAGCAAAACTAATTTGGTCTGTAGATCAGATAGCATGTGTGTGACTGTGTGTAAGTACTATATATAAATTTTAAGCTAAGTCAAAGTATATATATTAGTACTAACATACAGTATGGACACTCTCTGCCGCTCTCTAGATTCCGACCTCACCCCGTCGTCTCCCAGGTTGATACAGATTGGTTTAATTTTGGTTCTCGAACGTATAGATTTTCGCCGTGATTTCATTTGTTTCGTCATTTCTTTTAAAACATGTAATTTCTCGCCCGCTGTTTGAAGTGTCCGGGGTGTGGCTAAGCGCTACGTTAAGTTAAATTTAAGCATAGTAAAATGAAATAATTAGTAGGTTAACTTCATACATAGTACATCACGTGGTTTATAGATATGTGTGCACGTCAGTAGACACGCACACCTACTACAATAATAACAATGATTTAAGATGGATTTAAGACTACTTCAACTTTATTATTGTAGTGTGCGTGCGTGCCTACTGAGATGCTTTACTGGAAATAAAACTACAATTTCTAATGTGCATTAGACAGTTAACAAAACCTTTATGCCAATAATTGTCATCATAATATCATCTCATATACGTCCCCACCAATGGGCTTTACCTTGAGTTAGGGCGATAGGGCCTTAGTAGATTTTTTTATTCAGTTGTTCGACATCACAGTCAACCTTCAAGTTTCCTCGCAGGTGTGTGCTAGGTTTCCTCATCATGTTTTCCTTCACCTTAAAAGCGACGGATAAACGTACAGAAATCGAAATTAGAAAACACATTGGTACGTGGCAGGATTCGAACCACGACCTCCCGGACAGGAGGTAGAGCCATACACCACCGACGCCCTTACTTTGCTCTGTTTTTTTTGAAATCCACAATTACTGAATTAGCCATAAAATGTATTTCATCGCATGCGCTGCGGAAACTATGAATGATAGAACAAAAAATATTATACAATATTAAAGAAAATATAAATATCTACAAAAAAAATCGCAATACTATAATGTCCAACTATTGTGGTTACTTGTATGTCACTATAACTACTTTTTATACATTTTAAAAGTTGACATAAATGCCGATCAAAATCAGACCATGTTATCCATACATAAATAATTTCGTATTCAAGACTGTTTCAATACCTGTAGATTACTTTTTGAATTAATCAAATCGGATATTCCATTCAAAAAATATTACGAATTCAAAAATGACAATCTAAACAAAATACTTAGAAAACCGGCCAAGTGCGAGCTCGACTCACGCACGAAGGGTTCCGCACCATCCTTACTTAATATTATAAATGTGAAAATGTGTTTGTTTGTTACCTTTTCACGCTTCTACACCTCAACCAATCTTTATGAAATTTGGCCTGTGTCACGGGGAAGGACATAGGCTATTTTTTATCCCGGGAAAATAGCATAATCTGATGCAGTTCCTAAGGGAACTAAAAAAATACTCGATTGTTGTGATTTTTTGCACAGAGATGGTTTAGTAGGTGAGAAACGACATAATTTACTGATCACCCTTAAAGACACTCATAAAAACGATAGCCACGCAGGCGGAGCCGCGGGAAAAAGCTAGTTATCTATAATAAATGACGTACGTACTTACTAGTGTACATCATATATTTTTTTTAGTTTTATCATTCTCTTATTTTAGAAGTTACAGGGGGGGCAGGTTACACATTTTATCACTTTGGAAGTGTCTGTCGCGCAAACTAGAAAAAGATGATATTAGAAACCTCAATATCATTTTTGAAGACCTATCCATAGATACCCCACACGTTTGGGTTTGATGACAAAAAAAATTAAGTTTCAGTTCTAAGTATGGGGAACCCCTAAAATTTATTGTATTTTTTCTTTTTTTGTGTGAAAATCTGAATGCAGTTCACAAAATACATCTACTTACCAAGTTTCAACAGTACAGTTCTTATAGTTTCGGAAAAAAGTGGCTGTGACATACGGATGGACAGACAGACAGACAGACATGACGAATCCATAAGGGTTCAATTTTTTGCCATTTGGCTACGGAACCCTAAAAAATAAACGCCACGGCGCCCCACGCAGCGCAGCGGGCAACGCGGCGAGGGAGAGGGCCGTGCATATCTATGAAATGTTCAGACGTTCCAATTAAGAAGATCTTTTCAGATCTACCTACTTATAAATTAAATATAAAATTTTGTAACTAAAATTTAAATAGTAAAATAAAAATAAAAAACTTATGTCCTGCTAATAGATACATTTACTCTACCTTTATCCCAATATATTTAAAAAATAAATGTCAAACCTTGCGAAGCCGGATCGGGCCACTAGTGATATTATAATTTTTATTTTGTGTTGTTTCCGTTATATATTTAAATAATGCATCTTGACACATTGACTTAATTTTTTAAAGGTTCCGTACCTCAAAAGGTAAAAACGGAACGTTGATAGAATCACTCGTGTGTCTGTCCGTCCGTCTATCACAGCCGATTTACTCCGAAACTATAAGACCGATTGAGTTGAGGTTTGGTACACATATGTAAATCAGTGACCCAACGACGGACGTGTAACGTAAATAATTGAATTTCAAACATGGGGGCCACTTTGAGGGGGTAATTAGAAAATTTAAAAAAGGTTTGCAAAGTATATGTTTGACATATCAAATGAAAGGACTCGTTTTATGAATCTCATTTTTTTTAATATCAAGATAAACAGTTTTGAAGTTATTCAATAAAGTAGGCGAACATTTATCATTTCCCCCTTTACCTCCGAAACAGCTGTGCCTAAAATTTTGAACACTTAACTGAAAATTGAAAATATGAACAGTTATTTTACATGAGGTTTCGGTAATAAATAGATAACAGGAAAATCCATGAAAAAAAAGAAAAAAACAAGAAAATTCAAAATTCCAGTATAAGTAGACCCATATTTACTTAGGGCAAAGTATGTACTGAGAGGTCTTGTTCTGTTAGTAGTTAAAGTTTTCGTGCGGACACCGAGTCGCACTTGGTCTGTTTTTTATCTGTACATCATATCAGCTCATATACGTCCCCACCGAGGGGCTCGAGCCTACCCTGAATTAGGACGATCAGGCCTTAGTCAACAAAGCGGGCCCAGTGCGGGTTGGTCGACTTCACTCACAACCTTCGAGTTTCTTAGCAGGTGTGTGCAGGTTTCCTCACGATGTTTTCCTTCACCGTTAAAGCAATCGGTGAGTATATGTACGTATGTACGTAAGTTTCGAAAAACTCATTGGTACATTGGCCGTCCGGATTTGAACCCGGCACCTCTGGTTAGGGGGACCGAGTCGTTACCGGTTGAGCCACCACCGATTTATCTGTACATTGACATACTAATATTGGTAATTTACTAATACAGGCTAAGTTTACAAACGAAAAAAGGAAAAGTGTATTCTGGCAAATAAAATAAATAATTAAAATCCCATGCGACCTCGTGATAGGATCCACTACTAAAGCACACCCTGGACACTTCACACAACGGGTCAGAAATGACATTTCAAAAAAGGAATGACGGAACAAACAAAATGGCCGCGAAATCCTATACATTCGACAACCAAACTGTAAATCTGTGTCAATCTGGGTGACGAGGGGGTGAGGTCGCAATCTAGAGAGCGGCAGGGAGTGTCCGTACTGTATGTTAGTACTAATATATTATATACTTTGACTAAAGTTTCCGTACAAACAAATCCGAACACCTTGCCTCATGGCTCAGTATATCAGATGTAAGTCCCTAGCCCTCCGAAGAAGACACGTCACAACTGTTTAACTGTGTGTCCGAGCTAGGGAAGTGTTTAACAGTTACGATTTCGGATCATTGTACAAAGCTATTGCTGGGAAGCAATCCGTATTGGATCCGCAACTTACCTTTCCGAGCCTAATAAGAGACCCATAGGGGACGACAATATGGGTTGTTAAACTAACGGACATTCATTAAAAAAAATATCTGATAAAAACTCCTTATACAAAGAAAACTCGACATACAAACTCCTTGTGCAAATAACTCCTTGAGATTTGACTGTTCGACATTTTCAACAAGGAGTTTAGCATTAGAATAAAATAGTGTTCTTTACTGGCATTTCATTTGTTAATTGGCACTATTTTGAAAAGGTACTTTAAGTTGTACGAACAAAAATAAAATTACTCTTGATTTTAGTAATTGTTTCAAATTAAATATGCATTTTAAATAATTTAACCTTCCTTTTTTTTTCTTCCTTTTTTTTCTCGGAGTCATGGTTTAAAATATAGTACGTAAGTCTTGAATAAAACGGATTGATATCGAGGACTATAAATCCCTACGGTCGTGATTTAGTCGTTAGTATCCTTCACTTGCTCGTGTGTCTTCTATGGTCCTCGCTTTCAATCCGTCCTTTATTCACTTGTTGCATAATATTCAATTGTTCTTTTATTTTTGACCGTACAGGTGTCAAAAATAAAAGAACCGTACAGGTGTCAAAAATAAAGAGGTGTGTATTAATGAATTTTTTTGTATTAGATTTTAGAACATGATAATAGTGAATTTAAATGTTTCGTTAAAAGTCTGCTATTTAAATCAATCTTGAAAGGTTTTATAAACGTATTTTAATATCTGATAATTGCCATAATTCAGAGTAAACTCAAGCTCCTCGGTGGGGACTTATATGAGCTGATGTGATGATCTGATAATTAATTGAAGTCGTCGATCGATGTGATAACACCAATGTTATCACCAACGGTCAAAGTAGAATATCCGAAAATAGAATATCCGAAAATTGGGAGTAAGTATAATAGAGTTAGATAACATCCTTAGTCAGTAGAGCAAACAATGTGCCCAGAGTGTCCCCGGAGACTTTGAGACGGACTGAGTTAGACAGAAGGACAGCGGGACGCGGGCGGGGGCCAGTGGGGCACAGTGGGGCACAGTGGGGCAGAGTGGGGCAGAGTGGGGCAGATGGGAAGCCGCCGCGGGCTGTTCATCTCAGCTTGTTTTATGTTTAATCTGTGTACTAGCTACTTGGCATAAGGATAATTTATCTTGAGTCAGTGAAAAAGCAGCTATGTAACAACATTAAAGTCGGCAACGTTTAATCATACAACTAGATATTGTAAAAGGGATTATCTCAGTACATTCTAAAACAAACCTGACTCTAAACGAATTAATTTGTGTTCGGCGTTGGCTCAGACTTAAAATACTACGATAGATTAGATTAGATTTATTTATCACACGTCACATATTCCTTATCTGTTAATATTTTTATACACGATGCGATCAGCGTAGATTCCTCATCCATCATTATGAACATTATTACCCAAAGTACCCATGGTCAAATATAAAACAATGTACCTTGCATACAAAATAAACAAAATTGTTCAAGCAGCTGTTCGATTTGTATGAAAAGTTTGAATATATTTTCACGAATTCTATGTCTTATTATTAATGTTTAAAGGGTTAAGTATCTATAAAAAGCCAAAATTATTTCAATTGTCTGTAGAGTCCTTCCGAAATAACTGAAAATAATTGAAAGGGAGGTTTATCTCATGAAACTGAACAACTTGATCCAAGGAACTTATTCAATATTTCTCTCATCATCAATCCGTGTTAGTCCACTGCTGGACGTAGGCCTCCCCTAAGCTCTGTGCATCTAGCTGTCACCAGCAACCTTGCGCAAATCATCGCTGCAGTTAGCCGGAAGGTGTGGCATCTCTCACCTACGCGTTGCCTTTGTTTTATTTTTATTATTATTATAACGGCTCATATACGTCCCCACCGAGGGGCTCGAGCCTACCCTGAATCAGGGCGATTAGGCCTTAGTCGACCACGCGGGCCCAGTGCAGGTTGGTCGACTTCACACACAACCTTCGAGTTTCTTCGCAGGCGTGTGCAGGTTTCCTCACGATGTTTTTCCTTCACCGTTAAAGCAATCGGTAAGTATATGTACGTAAGTTTTTGAAAAACTCATTGGTACATTGGCCGTCCAGATTTGAATCCTGTACATCTGGTTAGATGGACCGAGTCGTTCGTTACCGGTTGAGCCACCGACGCTTGTTTTATTTACAGGACATATTACCTGTAACTGTTATGTTACGACTTTACCTTCATAATGTTGGAATCCCTGCAGGACCTACAGGAAATGCTCGATAGCCTAAATGCTGCTTCCCGACTGATCGGTCTCAGATTGAACCTAGACAAGAACAAGGTCATGTTTAATAGGTACATCACTCACGGACCGGTTATAGTCGAGGTCAAAGCTCTTAAAGATGTCCGAGAATATGTATGTCTACCTCAGGCACATCTTTAAATTAGGTAGAAACAACTTTGAGAAGGAGGCCAATAAAAAAATACAGCTGGACTGGGCAGCGTTCGGGAAGCTTTGTCATATGTTTGTGACGCCAATACCACAATGCATGATGACGAAAGTCTGTAATCGGTGTGTCTTACCTTTGCTGACATACGGCACTGAACCGCGGTAACTAACAGTACAATTAGTCTATAAGCTAAAAGTCACACAGCGTGCCATGGAGAGAGCTATGCTCGGAGTTTCTCTGAGGGATAGAATCGGAAACGAAGTCATTCGCCAGAGAACTAACGTTGCCGACATATAGCTCAGCGAATAAGCCGGTTGAAGTGGCAATGGGCAGGGCACATCTGTCGCAAACGCGATATCCGCTGAACAAAGTGAGTCCTGGAGCAGAGAACACGGGAAGCCCCCAGGCTACATGGACCGTTGTCTTTGTATGGCAGGTCCAGAAAAATATTAATGGAGTATCCCTGTAGGTGAAAAGAGTAAACTGTGTTACTTGGAGAAAATTGTATAGTTTCATTAGATGGACTTCTTTTTATATCATTTTCAGGTATTTCTCTCATTTGAAATAGTTATTTAGTTTAATTCTACTGCTATTAAAAATATAGCCACTTACTAACAGGCACAATTGACATAATTGACGTATGCCTCTTTTGCTTGGGTGTCTACTCATCAAACTGAACACTTTTTTTTCCAAGTTATTTGAAATCGCAGAAAATAAACTAGACTTATTTTGTGCATTTTTGTGTAAGATATACTCGTAGAGTCCATTTTTTAAGAATTGACAATGGGTTACTTGGGGAAACTTCTTCATTGTGATTAGTAGAAGCTAAAAAATCCTGTAGAGTCACGAAAAGAGGTGCCTTCAAGCTGCTGCAACCGTCTGAAATGACAACCAACAATTAGGTCTACCAACCAACAGTCACCAAGCCCAACTCGAAAATAGCCCAAACATGTACAAAACGCCAGTCGAGTCGTAATTCTCAAAACGCTCGTAAAACGTCACCATTCAACAGACCTGAGTCAGGCTTCAAGGAAACGCTATTGCGCTCTTATCGCGCTCGTAACAGTTATTTTGAAATAATCAGTCAGTGGTGGAAGCGACAATTATTGTACACCCTTTCCTGGGCCTGGGGTGACTGCGGGCGTTTCCACTTGCACGCACTGAGCAGTCAGCGCCAAACGTTAGGTATGAGACATTTCGAAGATATATTTTTATTCAAACATAATATATATTTAAATATATTTAAAAAAAATGAAAATTTAAAGTAACTAAAATACAGAATTTTGTACTTTATAATTATTTTAGGTTTTATACTGGAAGAGCATTAAACCAAAAAGCGCCAGCTCAGCTTACTTTGGCTTTAACAAAGCCAAAGCGCTGATTGTGCAGCCGGCACCGGAATCCGGATATTGCAAACGCCAAAGATACAAACAGGAGAAAAATAATTAAAAAGGAAAAATCTTGAGATCCCAAAACGCTGAAACGTTAAAAAAATTACTTCCATCGCAACAACTTAGTACAATTTTGCATGTTTTTTTTTAGTTTTAATTAATTTAAAAAAAAGTGCTACACCGATTTTGTTAAAAATTTATAAGGGACCAACTCGGAAACATACCCTATTAAATAAAAAATAATCATGAAAATCGGTTCTCAATCTGTGAAGATATCGTGTAACACACACACAAAAAAACATACAGTCCAATTGAGAACCTCCTCCTTTTTGGAAGTCGGTTGAAAACAATGACGTGCATAAGTGATAAAGCGATAACGATTCAAGAGATTTCTTCCTGGCAACCTTTGCTGACAGGAAGAGACGAGAAAGTGCCACAATATCGGGTGGGCGCTTGGTTAGTTTTTACCCGACTACGAAAAAAGGAGGGTTACGTTTTTGACAGTCTATGTATGTATGTATGTATGGATCATCTGTTCTCTCGTATTTCCTAAACTACTTACCCGACCTCGACAAACGTGGCGTCTTGGGATTCGTGCCACCACTCCGCGTGTGATAGGATTTATAGCGTTTAAAAAATCAATATGGCGGATTTTATAGAAGAACTAGCTGTCCCGGTGAACTACGTACCGCCTTACATTACAGTACACTGCCCTACCCTACAACAATCAACTATCAACTTCAAAATACCAAAAGAATCTATTTTCACCGGAAATACTGCTTATATCAAATTATAGCCTAATCGGATGCCTGGAAGTCGCTCTAAAATCATACATACAAATATATATATAAATATTGCAAGATAAGTAAAAGCTTTTAAGTGATGGATGACTGCACTAGCCAAAATACTGTAGAAAACAGCTCAGTGCTAATTTCGATTGACGATTATGAAATGAATTTAGTTTTTTGGTGTTATTTATAGTAGTTTATGAAACTGTTGCATACTGAGGGATATTAAAATACGAGTATGAGTTTAAAAACCGAGTCTTGGCGAGGTTTGTATTAGTATTATGACGAGTGTTTTAACACCTAGTTATGTGCAGTTTCATACACTACTTAATCTAATTGGATTGGGATTAAATCAACCCAAAAAAAATCAAAATTAAAAGAGCAAGAAAAAATAATTTTCCCACGAAATTTAGTACAACAAACCGTATGATAGCGCCAAAACCCCAGCACATCATCGCACATGCGCTAAAGCGGGCGCTATCACAGACAGATAAAAATGGGAATCAAATGTTTTTGTAATGCTATAAAAATGGCGCGCCCCGCATATGCGTTCCATTATAAGAAAAATAATTGATAGAGTATCCTTGGTGATATTAACTTCTAGGATTTGTCCTGTATGGTAACGGTAAAAAAATATTTTAGGACATTATTTTGTTAGAGAAATGTGTTATAATATGATTCTATTTTTAAAAGCTTCTATTTAACTTGCAATGTGTGTATGTTTGTTCGAGTGGAATCTTGCAAGTTAATTTTGACCCACTTCCCGTTTTCCGATTGAGCTGAAATTTTGCATGCTTACGTATATCGCGTGACAATGCTAAAAAGCCTGTACCTAAAATTTATTTTGGTTTTCGAAAATTGTTGTTATTATATGATTTTATTTAAATTTCGGTATGGTGTTCATAAAATATATCAATATAAACTCGTTTTTAAGTTTCTAATTCGAATTTTACGATATAAGAGTAGACAAATTACATTTATTTTACTCCCATTTGGTAATTTGCTTAATACATAAGGTCAAATCATTTCACAAAAGTATTCATTTTAACAAGTCGATTTACAATGATCATTTCAAAACGAGACAACTGTAGTACAATGAAACTTTTTAAATATTTTTATGACTTTGGCTTTCAAAAATTCAATATTTATGATTATTTATCACAAAATTTCAATGTATTTTATTTATTTCATGGTCGTAGAAAAAGTATTATATGCCACTGCACGCAATTAGCCATTGTAACACTCGTGCTGTCTATTGTGCAACTCAGCTTCGCTTTGTGTCACAAACTAGCACTCATGTTACAATAGCTCTCATTACTTGGCAGTGGCATAAATAACTATTGACGGTATATCTTGGTATATATAATTATATCTCCAAATAGATTTTTATTATTGAGGAACGTGTCTAAACAATTCAAAGGTTAGCCTACGTTATTTTGAAAAAGATCAAATAACGTGACCTTACTCAATAATTTAAAACTTATCTACGCATTAAAACATAACAATACTTTTTCATTTTATAACATTACAAAATGCAGTTGTAACTTTATCGCGTACGATTTACGCACGATTTACACTTGCTCCATTTTTATAGGGGACCAGCACGAACTGGGGTTGACAACGAATTGTAGCAACCTCGGCGCGTACACCGCAATTATGCGGAATGAATTCGGCCATTCGTATGTAGTTATTACGATAATCGTCAGTGTGAATGTACGAATGGAATTCTTGTCGGGTTGCGGTCTACGCGACCGACCGACAACGGAGCAATTTATATTTCATTTGCATTTACATTTTTTTGGGGTACATTATTGATTGTTGCTTCTAAAAAGCAGATAGGTAAGTACACACTTCATTCAATAAAGATGTTAACGTATGAAATTGTTCTCTTTGCTATTTTTCACTAGTTATCTATGAACCATTCTTTCTCAAGTTTTGGGTTGCGTACCTCAAACGGAACCAATATACGATCACTCGTGTGTCTGTCCGTCCGTCTGTCACATCCAATTTTCTCGGAAACTACTAGACCCGTTGAGTTGAAATTTAATACACATATGTAAGTCAGTGACCCAAAGATGGAGTAACGTAAATAAATAAAAATGAGACATGGGGACCACCTTTGGGGAGTAATTTATTTTATTAAAAGTATGTCAAAATATATTGTGTGACATACCAAATGAAAGGGTTTGTTGTAAGAATCGTATATAATTTATGTTATAATTTCAAGATAAATGGTTTTGAAGTAATTTAAGAAAATAGGTGAAAATTTACCATTCCCTCCTCCCTTATCTTCGAAGCTACTGGGCCTAAAATCTTGATAAAATCACAGTATATGACGTTAAATGCATAGATTACAGGAAAATCTATAAAAAATCCAAAGTTCTTCCGTTCCCACAGGAAAAATGAAATTTATACTTACCAGAATAAGTAGACCCCTATTTACCTACAGCAAAGTATGTACTGAGAGGTCTAGTTCTGTTTGTATTTCAAGTTTTGGTGCGGAACCCTGTTTGTGTGACCCCCGAGTCGTTCTTGGCCGTTTTTTTCTATTTTTATACAATAAAGGTAGCGGCCCTGTTTGTATAATACGAATATAATTAAACTACATTTAAACTACAGAACTATAGAGGGTTACAGGGTGTAACAAAATTGGTGTAGGTCCCGTTAACTGGGGCTTCTACTCACCATACTGAACAACTTTTGTTCTACGACTTTGCTGAAAACGTAAAAATATGTTTTACTCTTCATACAATGAATTTTCAACCAATTTAACCGCCTCCGTGGCGTAATGGTTAGTCCATTCGCTTCACACCAGGAGGTCGCGGGTTCGATTCCCGATGGGGTCTACTTGTTAGACTCGGTAGGACATTTCCTGAGCCCGCCTGGCTAGCTACCACCATCTTATCTTAGTCTTGCCGCCAAACTAGTAACTAATTAGTAATCTGTGGCCAAACATCAGTGTTAACAACATTGATGTGTTCCGGCTTGAAAAAAAAAATCCAGTTCTCCTATTGCGTGAATGGGAATCTTGGTAAGCCCGCTTTCATCTTCGGCATCATCGTCACTTACCATCAGATGAGAGGATGCCTAGGGCTTACCAATTGTGTATAAAATAATAATTATAAATAAATAAAAATATCAGCTGATCGACCGATTTTGTGCGATTTAGTATGGAGGGTCCAATTTTTTTTTAGAATTAACTGTGCGTTCCTTGGAGAAAGTTGTTAAGTATGACGAGTAGAACCCTCAGTTAAAGGGACCTACATCAATTTTGTTACATCCTGTATAGAAACAAACTACAAAACCTGTTTCGTTCCAATCATTGTTGTCAGCCCTGTTGCCACGTGCCCCGGTGGCCGGTGACACACCCCTCTCGACCCACTCCCCTTCAACCTGCACTAAAAGTAACCATAAAATTTCCATTTTGTAAAATAATTATTGTACTATTAGAAAGCTTATAACTTCATTTTAATTTGATGACGTACTAAATGATTTATATTCTCTGTTTTTTTAAATCACAATTGGTAAACCCTTGACAACATCTCACCTGGTGGTAAGTGACGATGTTGCAGAAGATGGAAGCGGGCGTACCAAGATTCCCCAACGCAATGGGGAACTGTCTATCTTATCTTCGTGCCGGAACACACCAATGATATCAACATTGATATTTGGCGGCAAGACTTACATAAGATGGTGGTAGCTAGCCAGGCGGGCTTAGAAAATGTCCTATACCACCAACCAAACCGAGGATTATTAATTTATCTGTAAGGATTTATTAACTTCATTATATATACGACTTATTATTTATTTATCTTATCGTGTGGCACAATTAACCTTGCTATCCAAGGGATAGACGGCGGTTGTCTGGTGTTGCACTTAGCATCACCCGCGGTCACGTGTAGGGCATTTACATTTACACCGACGGACGTGTGCAACGCGACCTTCATACACATCTGGAATCAGATGTGCAGGTTTCTTTCCGCTGTTTTCCTTTACCGTTAAAGCAATCGGTAAGTATATGTACGTAAGTTTCTAAAAACTTATTGGTACATTGGCTGTCCGGATTTGAACTTGCGATCTCTGGTTAGGAGGACCGAGTCGTTACCGGTTGAGCCACCGACTGTTTTTATTTATTTGTTGTAGGGCAATAATAAATAAATTAGTATGCATTATAAGGTTTTTTATAACAGCAGTTTTAATTTTTCTACGTTTGTTGGGATTCCGTGCAAGGGAACGGGACCCTTTTACTAAGCCTACGCTGTCCGTCCGTCGGTCCATTAGTCTGTCCAACCTTTAAAAGACTGTATTATTATAGGAACCGTATTAGTAGGT
Source organism: Coleophora flavipennella (assembly GCA_947284805.1). Classification (NCBI taxonomy): domain Eukaryota; kingdom Metazoa; phylum Arthropoda; class Insecta; order Lepidoptera; family Coleophoridae; genus Coleophora; species Coleophora flavipennella. Next base: position 1,277,460 of record OX369275.1, read on the forward strand.
CTGCCGTATGGCTCCCATATAAGGGCCATCCTATCTCTTCCAATAGGTGTCGTGTCGTAAGAGTCGACTAGGAGACTTAAACCGGAGGATGGGCAGCAGCGTCCTTTCCGTGACTTGCAGTCGACCTGCAACAACACGGCGGTCGGCGATCGACAACCCGACTGCCAAGCGTGGCAATTGCGGCAACACCCCCCAGTAATCTACACAACAAAAACAGCCCCTAGTCCCCGGCGGCCCTGCTATTCCTGGCTCTGGTAGCGGTCAAGGTAACGGCGGGGCAAAGAATCCCCGGCAGGAACTGAGACATGTTCACTTACTGTGGGCCTCATAAGAAAGCTCAAGGTCACCCAAGGGCAATAGAGCGTTCTATGCTCGGAGTTTCTCTGCGTGATCGAATCAGAAATGAGGAGATCCGTTGGAGATCCAAAGTAACCAAGATAGCTCTCAGAATTGCTAAACTGAGGAAACGCGGTCTAAAGAATAGATATTTGAATAAAATGTTCCTCTCTCCCTCCCCCAAACCTCTCAGTATACAGCAAGAAAGGGAGAACTGCAGCGAAGAGCGATAATAGGCACTAAAATTGACCAAAACAGCATTTCGTGGTCCCCTATTTCCTCCTCAAAAACTTACGCAACAATAATATATTTTTTTAAATAATTAAAAAACGCTTTACTTATGCCTCTATGTTTTTATTTTATTGTTAATACGAGTATGTATTATTTTTTTGGTGGGTGTCTGAAAATGTAGTTTTAATTGGGAAAATTTATCAGTTTTTGAAGGCTCCTTCTTCTTATTATAATTAGGATATGGGAAAAAATAAAACATGGGGCATGGTCATGGTACATTTTAGGTTTTATGGAAAAATCATTTTTGCTCCAGGGAGGAAACAGGGGACTACTTTTGTATGGAAAAAATGGCGCCCGCGTTTCCTCTTAAGTGGAATTGGGCGGGGCACTTAGCTCCTAGAACAGATGTTGATGAACGGCTGTTGGGGTAGTAAAGTTGTTGAAGTGGCGACCGCGCAACGGCAAAAGTAGCGTAGGCAGGCCTCCCACTCGGTGGACCGATGACCTGGTGAAGGTCGCGGAAAGCCGCTGGATTCGGGCAGCGCAGAACCAGTCGTGGTGGAAATCCTTGGTGGAGGCCCATATCCAGCATTTTCACAGAATATGTGTTATTATGGGGAATATACCAATAAATAATAAAAAAACCAAAGGTAAAAACAATATTATTTTTTTTTGTTTTTGCTCTATCGTAAAACCGTAATACATAAAAGCATGTAATAATATAATTAATTCTGGTATAAATCAAAAAATATTAAAAAGTGGCCAAGTGTGAGTCGTACTGAAGGAGGTAAGGGTAGGGAGTCCGAATTGAATGGAATAAAAGCATTTTTCTGTCGCTCGTTTTGATGTAATTTTTTGTAATAAAAAGGTATCATACTCGTATTATTCATTGTATACTTTTTGGAGAGGGGCGGTGGTAGTTACTGGAGTCTCGGCGAGCGAGTTCAAATCGCACTTCGTCGGTTTTTACGACGCTTATATGAGCTTTACCTGTATGTATGTATGTAGGTTTGTATGTATGTTTGTAACCGACTCCTTTGCATTCGATTTAACCCACTTTAAACGGACAGATTTAATTCAAACTTTGTACATTTATCAAGACTCAGTGACAATACAATAATTTCGTAAGTTTATCTCATTACATTATCCCTGAACTAAATATAAAAAAAAAATAGTTTAAAAAAACTAATAAAACACGCTTTTAAAAACATCAAACTAAAAAGTGAAAAATAATTCTTAATATGAGCTGAAAACAATAATGAACGAAAAATATTAGTATTATTGTGAAAAAGCGTGGGTTGTAAATACGAAAAATATGGCACAAAACGCCCCACGCTTTATTCACAATAATACTAGTATTTTTCGTTCCTTATTATTTTCAGCTTATTTTAAGAATTATTTTTCACTATTTAGTTTGATGATTTATAAAAGCGTGGTTTTTTAGTTTTTTTAAACTATACTTATTGTAACTAAAAAAGCAAGCACCTTTGATAAATTACATTCATTTTTAAATGACTTTTGATTAGATAAGCAACCGAGAAGACGGACGACTGATGATAGATCGATACTAATAAACAGCTCAATATAATAAAAAGTAAAATCAACTACATCTCCCTGATATTGAGCTTCGCCGCAGTCGGGTAAACCTTAACGCAGTTTTAGTCTCTTGTCTCATTTTGAATGATACTTAAACAAAAACACATACAAATGCAAGTACACATGCAAATCGATAAACATGCTAATTGTTTTTTGACAGGTCAACCCACCCCAAGCCGCTCTCAGCCGGTTGTAGCCGGCGCATCTTACCGCGGTGGTGGTCGCCGCCGCCGCGCGCCGGTCGCACCCTTCCCCGCGGTCGTTGACCCGCGCGCTGAGGGGACAGATCCCTGATATTTGATTAGTTCCTTCTATCGCTTCAACTCCCTTTCTACGTTATTACCCCATTACGAAAAAAGAGGGTTATGTGAATGTTTCCTTTCGAACCTGAATAATACGATCGTGCGTTCAAAATACAAACAATTTTGAACCTTATTATACACTCAGTGTATTTCACTGAAATCTAGAAAAAAACTTTCTATTATTATTTAATCATTGCATTAAAATTCGTTTTTAAAGTTTTTAAAAACCTTTTGTTTTACTTTAGATTATTTTTTTGACGTATACTATCATGCAACAATAGGGTTCAATTAAAAATTACATTCCCGTCAAGGTTGGGTGCGAAAGAGGTATAGGCACGAGTACTTGCTAGGATGAGGAAATCGTGAAATAAATAAGTTATTATTACCTGGGTGACCGAGCGATGCTCGGAGACTCCTAGGCATGTGAACTAAACATATTTTTTTGTGTAATACCGGATTTTCCAGAATAAATCACTTGAAATAAACCATAACATGAAAAAAAACTTTTAAAAAAATGCACGCCTCCGCCGAAGTACGTTTGAAGAGCGCTAGAGATACACTGTTCTTAGGTGTTACGCTCCATACAAACGATATTTGGTTATCGTTAATTTTAATATTTTTTTTAGGGCGCAAGAGAAATAATAGCAAAATCGGGGAGAGATCTTACTCTGCTCAAAGCAACGCAAGCCTGACCTTAAGCAAATAGGTGACTTCTTAAATCAACGACTGCCCGGTATAAATTTTTACTTATTATTATTTATTTGTGACCGGCCCCGGCTTCGCACTTTGCAATAAATACTCTAAATAACAATGAAAACCGCATTAAAATCCGTTGCTTGCATGGTTTAGAAGGATTTCGGTTCGATTCCGGCGAGGGGCAACAACATGTAAGTACATTTGCGTTATTGTTTCTAGTCTGGCTGAAGGGTATGTAAAATTAGGTCCGTTTTTCGCTTTCCCGGTCGTGTCCCTTTGGCACCCCACCGCACCGGTAACAGAAACTGAAAGAGCCAAGTCCATATTTTTTAAATTTCTCATTGTATTATTTACATCAGCATTACGTTCATGATAATCATGATATACTTTTTTGTCATTTGTCAAAATCACTAAATCCAATGGCGTCGCACAGCGGCCATGTTTGTTTTTTTTAATGTCACCTATCTAAGAACACTTGGGCTGCTAAGACGAACCTAACGATACCTCAATTATGCTAATCCGTTCAGCGGTTCTAGAGACATGAGGTATTCCTTTAGATTCCTTTGCAGTCGGGTAAAAATGAAAATGCCCTACACGTGAATGCGGGTTTTGCTAAGTGCAACTCCGTCCAGGCAACCGCTATCTATTCCTTGAATAGCACAGTTAATTTGTGCCTCATAATAAGAAAGACCGAAATATATTGTACAGCTGCGCTGTTTGCAGATTTCCCTGAAAAAATTTTTAGAACTTGTTACCATAAAAGGTAATTACACTAGAGCCATCTAGATGGTTGGACCCGAATTTGTAACATAAAGATCTACGAATATGTAATACAGAGCCTCATCAAGGCTACATTAGGTAAATAGTAATTTATTATTACACCCATAGATGGCACAACTTAGCATTAAGATAAATAGGAACACCACCGTTGTAAAGCTTTTTTTTCCAAAATAACATATCGATATAGACTCGCAAACGCATTTCTTTTTTTCCTCCAATTTGAGTAGTTTGGGTCTTCCTATACAGAAGCAAACTGCGTTTACATGTAGAGAGCTCGGAATACACACTTTTAACATACATGTATAGGGACGGACGACCTTTTTTAACATTAACACAAATAAGGCGCAAAAGAATGGGGAGGCTGAGGTCGGATGAAGGCCTCCCTCTGTATCTGAGGCCATAAAAATCGATGTCTCCCGTCAATCACCAGATTAAATGCGCCATTTTTGTAAAATATGTACGAGTATTATAGGATGTTAAAATTTCCTTGGGGAATGATATAGGTAGATAGAGAAATGCAAGCTACTGATTTCCTAGTCAAGTGTGGATATAATGTCCAAAATTTACGGTATCTGATGCTTGGGATCATTAGCCCTACAACCTCCACCAACCTGGACTTCCCCCCCCCCCCCCCCAAGATAACCCCCTACAGTAACGATTTGGATGAAATTTTATAATTAGTTCTATCTAAAAAGGTGTCACTCCTGGCGAAATCCGTTTTTAAAACAAAAAATAATATTTTTATTACATGCCTAGGAGACTCTGAGCAAAGCTCGGTCACCTGGGCCCTTTATATTCTAAATTAACTTTCGAAAAACCTAAAAACTAACTTTTAGGTACAAGCTTTTAATATTGCATTGTCACACGATATACATATGCACGCAAAATTTCAGCTATATCATAAATAGGGAAAAGGGTCAAATTTACCTTGCAAGATTCCACCCAAACAAACATACATACATTGCAATTTACATAAAAGCTTGTAAAAATAACCTTAATTACAAGTTCATACGTTTAGTAGGTACGCCACAGATAATGGCATGCATCGGACGTAGCCTTTGACATAAAAGACGTTTGTATATACTCGTAGATAGATAGAGGTTATCGGATCCTTGTCGCCGTATTTAAAAGTAAAGAGAAGCGACGGATATGTGCGATAGGGACTAGGATACTTGTGGAGTTGCTTTCAATTACTAAACTTTTTTCGCTTCTCAATTTATCTCTCTCGTTCAGAAGGTTTCTAGACTTTTTACACGCTTTATATTAACTTAATCTTTGAATGTAATTTTCACCTATATTTCAAGACTTTGGATTGAATCGAAAATTTGGATACGTATTAAAAGCAATAATTTAATAATAAAAAATAATTACAGTCGACTAATTGAATTCGATTGACCAATATAAAACGTGTTTTTTTAGTTTCTTAAACTGTCAGTTATTTAGAAAAATATTTCCCCACTAAAGGACTACGCACTGACGTTATGGTTAAAGAAAATAATAAAGTTTGTCATGTTATTTTCAAGATCCATTAGTCTTCCCGCAAAGGTTTTGATTAGGGTAGTTTTTTTTAACTTTATATTTAGCGTTATCAAAATATTTAAAAAAAAACGCTAGTTTTTTTTACTCAAAATAGCCTAAGATTTTGTTAAAACTCTGTAAGTTTATATAAGATTGTATGGCCTCTACACAAAGTATTTCGTTATAAAAAAACAGTATAAGCTTCCTCCAATACAAACTCAGGTTGTTTGTTACTATTTTACAAAATGACTCTAAAGATTTTGATGAAACTTTTTAAATATTTAAGGTTTCATAAGGTGTTCTACCTTTGGTAGTTAATTATTCCAGGAAAAATCTGAATAATTTACCTCCTTACCCAAATCATTTGTATTTTTTTTTATAGTAAACACCATCAAGTCTTACACACCTTTATTATTTGCTACTAAGTAACCTTAATGCTTGATTTGTATACGCGCGACTACGCTAAATATTGAAGGCTTCACGAGAAAGTATGACCTCCGCGGCTGTACAATTAATTGTTGTTTAATTTTCTATGTTCTGCTTCTAAGAGCGTGTAAAAAAATAAAAAAATCTCTGGCCGAAGAAACTAGTCCGTTTGGCTGGAACCATCAATAAAGTTTATATAAACGAGTTTGACCGAAGAAGGCCCGAGCGTGCGTTTAACTAAAGCGGACCCAAGTGTAAGGCGCGCGTTACACATTTAGGCAAAGAGTAGGAACTTTAACCTTTAGGTGCGTTACCTATTCCCTATTCAAACAACTTTGTCACTATACATATACGTATTTACACATCGATAATTTTTTGTGTTTCCCAAAAAACATTTACAATAGACTCAATTAAAAATAAACGAATGAGCCTTAGTAACTCAAACGCGTACGTAACAAGTGTTTCGACTTCGTTTTACGGATCAATTTTTACGGATTAATTTTTATTGAGGTCGGTATCAGCATACAGCTACTTACGTATCAAATGTTTAAGATTCAATGGCATTGCTGACACCGACCTCAAAAAAAATTTTAGGCCCCTAATTTAATTCCTACCCACCTTTGATTTCGTTATTGTTGGTTAATGTCGCGTATCTAAGTATAATAATATTATTTCATACTTTTGAGTGAATTTCATTTTGAAGTCGGTTTTTAAGTTTTGTAAACTTTTATTTTTATTTTATTTATTTTTAGTGATAATGCTATTTATCTCACAACGTTATAATCAATCATCCACTCGACAATAGGAACCATTAAATCATAATTCATAATACATGTGTTTCATTAACAGATACAGATTCCTGTGGCTTCCATCATCATCTCAACAGCATGAAAGTTAAGGAGTTAAATCTTCCATCATCAGCTCATCTAATACGTATATATCTATGTATAATATTGAAATAGTTTTCCTCCAACTCCTAACCGTTAAGGAGTTGTACTTTCCTTCGTCAGCTTAACAACATGAGATGATGACTAACAGACGCAAGTATTTTAATAGCTTTAGAAAACATATGAATCACGTAATAAGTGCCTACATAATGAGTAATTTGAGGGTTGCTCTCGATTTCCCTGGGATCCCATCATCAGATCCTGACTTGGTGACAACGGGACCTCTCGGGAATATACTCTTTCATATAAAAAAATAATTTTGAAAATCGGTTCACAATCGGCGGAGATATCGCGTAACAAACATACAAAAAAAAACAACATACAATCGAATTAAGAACCTCCTTCTTTTTGAAGTCGGTTGAAAGCCAGAAGCCACCCCCCGTAGAGCACCACCAGCACAATACACACTAAAGAGGCCGTTTTGGAGGCATCATACTAAAATAAAATAAAACAACCGCGCTATACGAGTTTCAACCCGCAATTCACCGGTAGTGTGTAACATCTATCATAAGAAAAAAACAATCAAGCTTTGTATAAGACAGCATGGCCATTATTCCTTAGCCTTCATGACTGAAAAAAACACATTATCTGTTACACACCACCGTCCCTCTTCACGAAATAGCTCCCATAGATTGTTAGAAGAAAATATTTTACACATCAATAAAATGTAGTTAATACAGACTTAAAATTACTTTACTACAAATAGCATCTCCACCGCTTTCGCAAACATCCCGAGACCGAGGCAAGATCTGGCGGGAGGTTTATTGATTTCTATCCCGCTCGCCTCGTCACATGACGCATTCGTGCGTCATTTTCGCGACAATATAGTAGGGTGTTCTGAGCTACTCACATCTTAAATTATAGCAATGCATATTTAAGCAACGCAACTTTGAAAATAAAAAAGAAACAATAACATGATAAATAAGCTTAATTGTACCACACGATAAGAGACAGAGTACAAGGAGAGATAAAAAAAATACTACTAACCCATCTCTTTCCGAGGGTAAGGAAATACCATAACCTGAAACTTTTATCTGAATCATGACATTATTATCAAAAGACATAAAGGTTTATATTCTGTGTAAACACCTTTTTAAAATTTAAAAAAAAAACGACGGGTTGCAATCCGGGAGTGCCGGCAGAAGTGAAAACTTGAATATTAACGTTGTGCATTTTTGATATTTTGGAATGGTTAAGGAATAATTTTGCACGAATTGCTTTGATTATCAGTATAAAAGTACTATCATTTATGTGGTAGAATACAATATTTATTCATTGCGCTATCGTACACAAACATGACAATTTATATTACATTAAAAACAGAAAAATCAACAAAAAATCAACTCCATCCGTCTTACGAATTTTCGATCAGGTCACGTGCCCTGATGCGAGTTTAACATTTTTTACCCATTACAAAACAAGTGCACAACGCCGCTAAAGAAGTTTTCACTACTCCATCCGTCTTACGAATTTTCGATCAGGTCACGTGTCCTGACGCGAGTTGAACATTTTTTACCCATTACAAAAAAAGTGCACAACGCCGCTAAAGAAGTTTTCACTTCAAAAAAATAGAATTGGATTGGCAGCAGTGTCCTTTCCGCGTGCTGTGCCACCACAGATCGCCAACCCGCCTGCCAAGCGTGGCGATTACAGCAAAACCCGCCTGCCAAGTATGGCGATTACGGCAAAACCCGTCTGCCAAGCGTGGCGATTACGGCAAAACCCCTCCACTCCGGGAAGGCCTGTGTCCAGCAGTGGAATTCTTTAGGAAGCTGTAATGATGATGTGAAAAAAAAGAAGAAAGAGGCCGAGAACAACTAATGTATCTACTTTGCCGAGAATAACCCTCGTGTCTTTTTTTAATTCACAATTGGTAAGCTCTTGGCATCACCTGATGGTAACTGGTAAGTGACAATTATGCCGAAGATGGAAGCGGGCTTATCGAGATTCCCCAACGCAATGGAGAACTGGATATCTTATCTTCAAGTCGGAACACATCAATGTTGTTAACACTGATGTTTGGCGGCAAGACTTCGATAAGATGGTGGTAGCTAGCCAGGCGGACTTAGGAAATGCCCTAACACCAACCAAACCGAGTCTTACAAGTTGACCCCACCGGGAATCGAACCCGCGACCTCCTAGTGTGAAGCGAATGGACTAACAATTACGCCACGGAGGCGGAAATGTCGTAGGTATTACCAGAAGGTCAACGGGTTGGCGTAAAACAGAATAGTAGCAGTTACTCTACCGACAATAGTGTATCTCTACAAATAATTATGTAGGTACGTTGAAAATGTGTTTTATTTTAAAGATAAACTAAGTTACAACAAAAAAGAGCGTCCATGATCTTCATCTCCACGTTCATGGTCCGTCTTAACCCTAGAGTAGTCGCGCCTTTCCGTGAAACGAGAGTGGTTGCGTGGGGAGCATTTTGCCGCCCATATTAAAATGCTTTTTTTGCACACAGTGGTTAAAAAAAAGTTACAAATGTTTTAAAAATAATAAATATCAATCATACTCTATAAAAAAACATTAATTAAATTCAATAATTTAAAAAAGCACTTGACAAGATCTTTGGCAAAATTGCAGAATTTTAACCATCTTTATGTATCTACGTATATAAAGGTGTATATAGGGTGAGTTTTTTTAAGGGTCAGTACGGGGAAATTCTAAACTATACGAGATAGAGAAAAACGCTCTTAGGAACCGTAATCTCAATTTCAGAGAAAATAAAAACGGCGTTTTAAAAAATAAAAAAAAAATCTTGATAGGTTCGGAGGTATGGCTTTTATTGAAAAAAAATATATTTTTGTTATTTCGATTATATTTCACTTTACAAACCAAAAATTGTATGGCGACTGTAGGTCTTAAGTTGCTAGAGGTTGTTACTTGAAATTAAACTTTTATTACAGATACATTTTTTTTTTAATTCACAATTGGTAAGCCCTTGGCATCATCTCACCTGATGGTAAGTGACGATGATACTGAAGATGGAAGCGGGCTTACCAAGATTCTCCAATGCAATGGAGAACTGGCTATCTTATCTTCAAGCCGGAACACATCAATGTAGTTAACACTGAAGTTTGGCAGCAAGACTTAGATAAGATGGTGGTAGCTAGCCAGGCGGGCTTAGAAAATGCCCTACCACCAACCAAACCGAGTCTTACAAGTTGACCCCACCGGGATTCGAACCCGCGACCTCCTGGTGTGAAGCGAGTGGCCACGGAGGCGGTTAAAATTGATTCAATTGATAGGATGAATAATTGAAATGAGACAAAAACTTGGCGTTTCTCTCGATTTTCATTACGATACCAGTCTATTGCCAAGCTTTGGTTTCTGTTACTTAAATTGTACCCTCTCAATAACTCAATTTTTACGGAATTTGACAATGATTGAGGCATTTTACCTATTAAGTTCACCATTGAATTCACAACACAACTAATTAATTGACTAAATTATGCATTTAATTAATGACAGAAACACACTACTTGTTTTTTTTAAGTCTGAATGATGAGAGCCAAGATAAGATGCATTTCCGTAGTGCTACTGAGAACGAGAGCTCTTCAACTTGGCAGCATAATCAGAGCCTGCCTGTAATTTATGCGCCGCCATAAACATAGCTTTTTCAGCCTTTTTGCCATAATCTGGCTTTATCATTATAGAACTTACTAGGTTTTTTCCGCGGCTTCACTCACGTGGACATCGTTTTTATGATCGTTTTTTAGGGTGAGTGGTGCGCGAGCCGCAAGCGGACAAAAGTTTTCTCCAGATCCCTGAAACTTCTCTGTGCGAAAAATTACAACTGTCCATTGTTACGTTGCGATGTTAGAGAAATTAATAAAAAAAAAGTATTTTTCCTGTGACAGGCTGCCTGTATGCCAAATTTCATCAAGATTGGTCAAGGTGATGAAGCGTAAAAAGACAAGGAAATAAACAAACACATTTTTAATATTAGTAAGGATTAAATATTTCTTTTTGGGCACCAAAGGTCAGTGAACCAAAAACCAAAATAATGATTTCTACAAAGCAGAAAAGTAAAATGAAAATAAAGATTTATCTCTACAATGCAAGAATATCTTGTGAAATGTTAAACAAAGAATATTTTAATGCACGTTTTTTTTAAATTAAGACGTATTCCTATTAGCACAGTACATTATTTTATTCGATAACATTTCAATTTACAGCGTTACGATCGTATCATAAAAACAATGAAGTCACAGACGCTCCACTCTGCAAGGTGTCGGAACAATCTCGGTCGAAAGTCGAATGAAGTATTTGGAATGAATGAGTCGGTACTCGATCGAGCGATAATATCGCCCAGAACGAATGAACGATTGAGTGAATTCCAGACAGGGTAAATAAATAATTGATTTTCACAGGGAAAAAGAGAAATGATTTTCGAATTCATTAAAATAGAGGTGGAGCTGAGAGTGGTTCCAGTTTAGTGTTGTAAGCCTAGATCGGTGCAGAATGAACTATATTCATCAAAGACTGACAGCTTCGCTTTTTAACTTTTTACGGCCATGAACTTCAATATCCAGACATACTTAAAAAGTCAAATTATCCCAACCTAGATTTATCATCATCATCATCATCATCATAATATCAGCCTGAAAGACGCACACTGCTGGAAAAAGCCTCCCACGAGGTTTTCCACAACGACCAGACCTGCGTTGCCCACATCCAGCGGCTTCCGGTGACCTTCTACAGATGGTCTACCTAGATTTTAAACTACTAACTTTACTTACGTATTATTACGACAGCAAATTAAGATACACAGCTTGTTTGTTATGGCTAGGGCCGCTACCTCCTGTCCGGGAGGTCGTTGCGGCGTCGGCGTACCCTACACTACGCCGCGACACGCACAGAAGATGGAGTAGGTTCTGAAAACAGAGTCAGCTTCCAACAAAATAAATTAGAATAGGATTTGCCACCAACACTTTGGTGTAATGAGATAAAACAAATAAAAATGGTGAATAAAATTAATAAAATAGAAGGGTGATGATAAAAAGTAAAGGTAGGAGAAAAACAGTATCGATTATGATGAGGAATGAGAATAGAATAAAAATTTCAAAAAAGACAGCCCATGACCAAAAAGTTAAAAAAACAAAAAGATGATATAAAAACAGGTTGAACATAAAAATACCAAAAAGATTGACTTCGTCACAGTCGTGGTTCGGATCTTGCCACGTACCAATGTGTTTTTGGATTTCGATTTCAACTGTACGTTTATTAGGTCCGCGTGGTCAATTAAGGCCCGTTTACTCTAATTCAGGGTAGGCTCGAGCCCCTAGGTGGGGACTTATATAATAGCTGATATAATGATATGACGAGTTGGGCTTAGAATAACAAGGGCTGACCAACGTTATAGAATAACATAGTAGGTAGGGATATAAAAAGTATAAACGCCGACACACAAACCAATTAAAGGGGCTACCCCCAGCTAAGTAGTGCCACCATCAGTTAAAATATAGTTCCTAGCTGAGTACAATTATTATAGTTACTGTAGTTAATTTACAAATATCAACACTATGAAATATATACTACTCAAAACAAAAAGCTTCGCGAGGCTGTGTTCCGGCTTGAAGATAAGATAGCCAGTTCTCCATTGCGTTGGGGAATCTTGGTAAGCCCGCTTCCATCTTCGGCATCATCATCACTTACCATCAGGTGAGATGATTCCAAGGGCTTACCAATTGTAAATAAAAAACAAAGGCTCTTTGACTGTGTTATCAATCAAACCTGACCGAACGTCATATCGCTCGCTTCGCACGCTCATTTACAGTTTAAAAAAAATTGCCAACTCCTTGAATTAAAAAAATCTAGTAAAAAAACTGCAAATGAGCGAGTGAAGCGAACTATATTAGGTTCGGTCAGGTTTGGCAGATTTCACCAGACGGCTGCAACATATAGTCGTATACCTAATTACAATTAAATTCGCTGTTGGAAATCCAGACCATCGACTTTTAAAGGGATTTCTAAAGGGCCTCACCAGCCACCAGGGCCTTTTAATGACGTCTACCTTAGACCTTCAATCGCCTCCGTAGCTCAGAGGCAAAGTTCGCTGGCTTTACACAGGAGATCGCGGGTTCGATTCCCGGCGGGGTCAATTGTAAGACTCGGTTTGGTTGGTGGTAGGGCATTTTCTAAGCCCGCCTGGCTAGCTACCACCATCTTATCTAAGTCTTGCTGCCAAATATCAATGTTGATATCATTGGTGTGTTCCGGCATGAAGATAAGATAGCCAGTTCCCCATTGCGTTGGGGAATATTGGTAAGCCCGCTTTCATCTTCGGCAACATCGTCACTTACCACCAGGTGAGATATTGTCAAGGGTTTACCAATTATGAATAAAAAAAAACCTGCCTGTTTACGCCGTAATCCTATTTAAAAAACTCGCGCGTTAGGTTATGTGTGTTCAATCTTCCATATCCTGTAATATTCCTCTCCCTTTCCCACTCACGCATCGAATATGGCGCCTCGAGTGAGAAAGCATACATCGACGCCGTGCCTGCTGGTGTCGAAACCAAGAACTAACAAGAACAAAATGTCTTCCGAAAATGACGTCGCAATGAACGCGTGTCGCTCCGCTAATAAAAATAATTTTAATATCCAACCGCTGTGAAAGACCAAATAATCTGTGTGTGTGCAATCTGAAGTGCTAAGCAAAGTGCCTACCGCAAGGAGTTGCAGCTGGAAGAGGAGAATTTGAGCCAGCGCTGGCTGATCACATGCCGGTTCCTTACTTCGTGCATGGTGAGTCCCTCTCCTTTTTTTTTCCTTACCTTTAATTCCTGATTGAACACACACGCATAGCCGCAATATTTCATCCGCTATATATCACCCCGCTCCGCAAAATACAGTCCACTTAATTTTCAAAAATCCGAACCGGCTACACCACTGCCTTTTCTTTAAATTCACAATTGGTAAACCCTTGACAACAATTCCAAAATTGAGTTTAAAAAACGTTCTCGTTCTAATAATCTTAATAATTATCAGGCTAAGTTTAGCATAAAGATGCAAGGTCTACTAGTTTATGCAAATTTTGATTGGGCAGGCACCTCTACTCACTCTTTATGCTTATTTTCTTTATGCCAGCTCGCTGTGTTTCGACGAGTGGGGCGAGATAGCCAGCGAGATTGCTGGGCATACGATCTCATATTGTAAGTCCTCGAGGATCAGCGAAACACTGATGACCGTGTTACATACAGTATTAAGAATACAGTTACAATTTGGAATTGCCAGCCACCTCTGTGCACACAACAAAAACTAGAACCAAGGTGTTGCCGTCGACGCAATACATCATGGAGTACATAATCATCACTCCTTTTAAAAATAAAACAAGACACTGTTAAGTAACGACGTTAGAATCCACCAGAGTAGCCTTTTGACGAAATAATTGATTCTCACGAATTAAAGGTTTTTATGATTGAATCCTTACGAAATAATAATTTAGGTCTTTGGGAAATTTTGGATCCTTCGTACATTATCTATACATATAATAAAACTGTAACGGGGCCGTGACTATACATGAAATATTTTTGGATAATAATACATGTGGTGAACATTACCAACAATATTGAGGCCAAAACAACAACTTTTGGAGTTTTGGTCTGTCTGTCTGTATAATCGCGCATCACGCAAAAACTACCAGGTCGATTTTGATGAATTTTTGTATGGTGTTTCTTTATAGCCCGGATTAACATATAGGATACATTTTATCCCGAAAATTCAAGATTTCCCGTGGGAAAATTCAAAACGTCCACGCGGACATAGTCGCTGGTACAGCTAGTTAGCTATATACCTTTACCCACGGGAGGCAATATTGGCCGACAGTGAAAGGCAAAAGGTTCAGCTTTCGCGGCGTATCGCGACTCTCATCAAAACAAACGCTACTTTATGTGTAGACGATGTTGCCAACATTCACACCAAACTAAACAATTAGTGTTTTATTTCTGAAACCATAATATCATATTATTAGGTTGGTAAGCTCGCTTTGATCTTTGGCGGCATCGTCATTTATTATGGTATAATTTGGGAATCTTCAAGGCGAGAGTGAATAGCCATTATTTGAGTTTACGTGTACCATCCTCGACTACATCTTCACTTACCATTAGGTGAGATATAGTCAAACGCACTCAAATTTTTAATAATAATAATAATAAAAAAAGGTGAGATGATGTCAGTAGGGTTACCAATTGTGGATAAACAATAAATAATGTGAAAGAAAAAGATTTTTTAAGATCTGACCTATAAAAATGTAGTTTTATTTTTTGACTTCATTTTTGGATTGATGTAACTATTGATTGACATCAAAAAGATAAAGATTATTAATTATTATTTTAAGATTTATTAATTTAATTGGCAGTCAAATTAAAATGTATCCTATGTCACTCGGGTGATCAAGGTGAATCTAACGACACCTCTAACTTCAAGTCGTTCGAAAGAAGAACCAGAAAGACAAACAGCTACATACAATCATGCATACATCCTAAAAATTACCTCCATGAGTCATCATTATCATATCCGCCTGCTGGCTAAAGGCCTCCCTCAAATAATTCCTTAACGACCGGTCCTGCCCTGGTGCGAGGTCGCCACTCGAGAACTTTACTGCCCCAATGGCCATCCGTTCATCGAAAGACATTCCTACGCTACTGCGCGGTCGCCACTCAAGCACTTGTTTTCCAAGCGGCCATCTGTTCTACCTGTTGTTTGACCGGCCCATTACCAGTTAAGTTTATTGGGAGAAATATCGGTTACTTTGGTTCTCCTTCGGATCTCCTCGTTTCTGATTTAATAACGCAGCGAAACTTCGAGCATATCACGCTCTATTCCGATTTGGGTGATCTTGAGCTTTCTTAGGTAGTTCGATAAAAATATTTTTAATACAGTTGCTCGAAAAGTGGTACTTTATAATGCCAGTTTACTGTGCGCAAAATTGATTTGACCGCACACGCGCTTTTTGTTTTGCAACTTTTTTAAAATTTTTAGCTCGAAGAAGCAAGACATTTATTCCTTAGCTTTGGTTGTTATAAAAAAATATAACAACCAAAGATTCAGAATCTTCTTTAAGACTTTTGAAATGAGAATTTTTAAAGGGATAGGTTGTCTTCCGAGAAGTTAGTTCATAACGCTACTGATTAGATTCTCTTTGGGTTATATCTTTGTAAACAGAGAAGAAAAAATTTTAATGAAGCGCATAGGTTACACCAAAGAATATGTCATCATTTCCAAGGAGGTTTTAATTCTTATAATAATATCCCAAGCCTTATTGTAATCTATTTATGGTAATATTAAAAAAAACTTACGCATGCGTACGTGTGCAAGATAAAATATGGCGCAATTTTTGTAAAACTAAATTCATATGTTTTAGTAGTGAATACGAATAAAATTATGAATAGTTAATATATGTGCAATAAAAAATATACTTAAGTGTATGTATAGGAAAAACAATGTGTGATTTAAAACGAGCCACAACTCGCGTAAAATGAAGTTTGGTTGGCGAAACCTTGGTATATACCCATGTATTTTATTTTTATGTCACGGCCGTTTTTTATTTTACCTGTTTTCTCACAACTGTATTGAAAAATTGCGTTTGATACATGGGTGTAAAAGGAAATGACAAACTCCCGACGATGTTATTTACTTTTTTACCATCATTTTATTATATATAACTATTGTATTTGTCGCGAATCTGCATCTTTGTATTTGAAGCGTCGGTGGCTCAACCGGTAACGACTCGGTCCATCTAACCAGAGGTACCGGGTTCAAATCTGGACGGCCAATGTACCAATGAGCTTTTCAAAAACTTACGTACATATCATTACCGATTGCTTTAACGGTGAAGGAAAACATCGTGAGGAAACCTGCACAGGCCTGCAAAGAAACTCGAAGGTTGTGTGTGAAGTCGACCAACCCGCACTGGGCCAGCGTGGTCGACTAAGGCCTAATCGCCCTGATTCAGGGTAGGCTCGAGCCCCTCGGTGGGGACGTATATGAGCTGATATAATAATAATAATAATTGTATTTGTGTGTTTAAATAAATGTATTCTGTTTTAAATAATTCTTGCATGAATGATCTTGGCTTATATTAATTTAATTGGATAGTAGATGAAGGCGCTGCTCTTGAACAAAGCTGTCAACAGATTTGACACATCCATAATCCGTCATAATCAAATTTTAGTTCCGACCTCGGCCGTATTGACAAAGGCAATTGTCAAACCCCTACCAAAGTTAAATACTAAAGTACACTTAAGCGCAGCCAGTTTCCTTACAGTTTCCTTAATTCCAAGCAAAAAACATGAAAGTTAAAAAAAACTAAAACCCGACTACGAAAAATCTTTACTAAAAAGTTTGAAAATAAATGTTTCCCGCCTGAAATCATAACTATCCTTTATTTTTCCCTTCATCTGGGGTAATAGCCGTACTTTTCACAATAAATTTAACTTTATTTCATATTTTTTGTGCTCAGAGTACAAATGTTATTTACTTTTTTCCTGTATTTATTTTTCATTTTTTTAATTTTTTTTATTACTCTCGGTCGCTTCCTTTGCGTGGAGCCGCTTCGCCACGCTACCTGTGTGTCGTGACGCTTGGTTGTAGCGTGGTTGTAGCGCATCGTACACTGAGCCAAATAATATCGCTTGTGAAACCATTAATTTTATGAAATCAAAAACATGTGCATGTAATAATTTAAAATGTACTCATTAAAATGATAAGGCCGCTTTTGCACTCTATTTTTTTTGCAAATTATAAGTCCTGTATTGTTTTTGTGACTTTCAATAAATTATATTTACTTACTTACTTACTTAAAACCTTTTTTGAACCAAACATAATATGATAGCCTTAAAAAAATTGTTGAGCTTTGTAATTCACCTATAAAATCTGCTAATGTTGATTTTTGAAAGTCCTTTAGGCGCGTTGGGAATTTTTGAGATGGGAAAAAACCATTGAACTTGCGACACCGTCAGCGACACCGTACCAGGAACACTCGCAGGGTCAAAACTTTGTCAATCTAGTCGTTCGCCAGGAATACTCGGAGGGCCAAAATTTATAAAAATGTAATAAGTTTTCACTTCTGTCGACACTCCCGGAGCAGTTAGTTTATTCTTAAATGTTATAAAGCCTATAACAAGCGGAGTAATGGCACGATTCCATAGACACCACATTTGTCAAAATCTGTTCAATGGTTTATGAAATACGAGGGAACAGATGAAAAAAATAACATACATACAAACAAACAAGCATACGTAGACTGTAAAAACCTCTCTGTTTTTTTTTCGTAATTTAGTAAATAAGTGAAAATGTAAATGAACTTAAAACACTAGTATTTATCGACTACTTCATAATCCTAAAAAAACGCTAAAAACTTTAAAAACAACCGACTGCAATATTGCGGCGACGTGTTTTTCAAATAATTGGTACACAATTAACAGTCATTATATCTTGAAAACTACTGAACCGATGTTGATAAAATTTTGACAGTTTGCTAAGATATATAAGGAGGTTATTAATTTGACCCGTATGGAATTGCACAATATTCGTATATGTTAGTCCAAGCTAAGTGTTTAAAGAGGTGTGCCAATTTTCATAAGTGTATATTGTTTTGTAGTTTGTATTTATACAAAATAAATTACCAAGAACCCATAGCGTCACTTTTGCGAATGTTTTGTAAACAAAGCATGCACAGCATTCCTACTGCATATGTTTTGTAAACAAGACACCCATAGCGTCCCTACTGCAGATGTTTTGTATACAAATAGCACCTATAGCGTCCCTACTGCAGATGTTTTGTATAAAAATAGCACTCATAGCGTCCCCACGGCAGATGTTTTGTATACAAATAGCACGAGCGTCCCTACTGCAGATATTTTGTATAAAAATAGCACTCATAGCGTCACTACGGCAGATGTTTGTATACAAAGCACCCATAGCGTCTATAGTTTCATACTGCAATTTTTTTCCTACCGTGATCTCTACCCATCATTCTCTCCGCACATAGAGGTTAAGTCCGTATTGATCTGAATGATTGAAATAAGAAACATTTTTACACCGGAAAAGTAGCAAAAGAACTAAAAAATATCCGTTTCCTTTTAGCTACGCTACCCTGAGGGCATTACTCCATCCAAGTCAATGAGGGAGTCAAAAGAACATTTCAATGACCCCAAGTTTTTTGTCACAAACGCCAAAAAAAGCTTCCAGGTCTACGAATTTATCACAACTTTCAGATTTTCAATTAAATTGTAATTCAAGGCAAATATTTTAATGTATAATTACGAAAACATTTTCAACGAGGCAAATCCCTTTTCCTTCTAAAGCTCTTGTTGATCAAACTTGTCATATACTCGTATGACAATGTCAGGCCTACCCTTTACCTTCCACACTGTGACATCAACAAATGGAACGAAAACTCAATAACTCTACAGAACCCTCATCATTCGACAAAGCGTATCTCCCGACCCATCTCCAGATAAACATGTTGTCCTTCCATGCTATTCTTTGACCTTTTGTATAAATCCTTAGATATACAAACTTCGCATTGACCGATCTCGGGTCAAGAGACGCCTATCTTTTTTTATGAATTGTCTTTAGAGTTACGTCGAAGACTTTTAAAGCGGACGAGATTGATTTTTCTTACTTTTATATTTCTTATATCTCGTGTTAAATTAATATGCACTTTATGTCAGGGTTAGAGACTGATTTCCCACAAGGCCGACTAGTACCGGGCCTAGGGCGACCAGATAGGGGAGGCTAATTGTGGCAAAAAATATACCGATGCAAACATGAACGACACTGAATCACAGTACATTTAGTGTAGCATACAGTATTTAACTTATTGACGTTGATAAAAGCTAGTAAGAAAGTAAATTCATATCACATATCACTGTAGATGATGATGAGCTTAGAAGGAGGGGCTGGTCTAGGGCGACTAAGATTGCTAGTCAGCCTCTAGTCAGGGTGTTATTATAATATTTCTGAATTAACAAAAGTATCTTCGCTAACAGTAACACAGAATGTTTCGCCAATCCTTACTTCCTTACTAATACTAATATACTAATTCTAATACTAATATATTATAATAGTGAAAATGTGTTTGTTTGTTTGTTTATTTGTTTGTTAGTTACCTTTACACGCTTCAACGCCTTGACCAATCTTTATGAAATTTGGCATGCCTGTATCACGGGGAAGGACATAGGCTACTTTTTATCTCGGGAAAATACCATAATCTGATGGAACTAAAAAAATACTCGATTGTTGTGATTTTTTGCACAGAGATGGTTAAGTAGGTGGAAAACGACATAATTTACTAATCACCCTTAAAGACAGTCACAAAAACGACGTCCACGCGGGCGGAGCTGCGGGATAAAGCAAGTATGAAATAAAACTTTCTTCAGACCGTTCTTTGTAGTGTAGGCTTTTCCCCACAACATACCTACCCTTCACCCACTTCCCCACTATTTACCCGGAACTTTTCCCAATTCCTGACGTCAGAAGTCAGGGGTCGTCGTTAATCTATCTTTATTACCGCTCGTTTGATCGCGACGGATCCCAATTCCCAACCAACAAAAGTATTTATGCGGCTGGGGGTGATTCGCAGAATTCCCCCCCAAGGCAAGTGGACACTCGCCCGGCTAGTTTGGATAAAAAGCCGTTCGGAACTTTTGATTGGATGGTTCAATATTGAAACGGGTGAGCTGGGGTTTACGGTTTTTGTGACCTATAAAAAGTAAGGACTGGAATTTCAAATGATGCTGTTGAAGTCGCGTCATTTCACAAAGGAAGTAAGGACAATTAACGATAACATTAATCTAACTGAATGACTGAGACATTGTTTGTGTCGCCTACAATGAGTTTCGGTGCTCAAATCGTTCTGTTTTCACGGCCAAGTAGGCTATCTTAGTTAAGGCTATATCATCATGTACGTTAGTAAGAATTTTCATAAACAGTGACAGGCATAATTTCAATTATGGAGATGTTAATAAAATAGATATAGCCTAATCGAGACTGAATAAGGTTACAAATTCATTTGTGGGGCAGTGTAAATGATTATAAAATAAAATTCCAGTAAATGTTACTAGATTGCTGGAGAATAAATTCAAGACTAATGTCAAAAAATGCCTGCGCGCTCGAGAATATTATAAAATTAGATTAGTAAATAATAAGGATACATAGACATGTATCAATCCTCCACTCCTAAGACAGTAATTGTTAAGACATTAGAATTTTTCGACTATTTAAAAGTGTGTGTAAACACTAATTTTAAAAAAAAGGAATTGGACTAAGAGTTACTAAGAGTCGACCAACTGGATTTGTAAAAAGTTCATAGATTTTATGTTCTATTTAAATAACTTTATTTTTTGAAATGTACACTTATTTTTTTAATATAAGTGTGTTATAATTTACACGATAACAATTCTCAGTGATACAGCGCTGGAGCGGGTACACTAAAAATACATTTCACTCTTACAAGTGTAGGGAGGCTCTACCCCAAACACTTTTTTGACATGTTGATGACATTTTCAATTTTGAGTCATCTGTGTACAAAAATTTCATAACTGTACATCTAATCAAATTAAATAAATTTCAGATAGTAATAATTCATAAAAACACTTTTACTAATAATATTTTTTTTTATTCACAAGTGTAAGCTTTGGCATCATCTCACCAGATGGTAAGTGACAATGATGCCGAAGATGGAAGCGGTATTACTAAAATTCCTCAACGCAATAGAGAACTGGCTATCTTATCTACAAGCAGAGAAAATGGGCTGTGACATACGGACAGACGGATGGACGGACAAACATAATTTTGGCTCCGGAATCAAAAAAATGTTCATTTAAAAGGTAACCTTTTCAATTTGACAGTGTATTTGATTTCCTCTCAGCTCTGCACGAAAGCTTTCACTGCACAAGCCTCTGTATCCATTCGGTACTCCCCCTCCGTAAATGAGGTAATGGGATGATTGTAATTTGGCGCCGTTCCAGGGGGATAATTAACAACGCCAGCGGAGGTGCTTTGGTGCTGTCAGGTTAAGAATTACCCAAATGTTGAGGGTTTTAGGAAATGATCTTTAGAAATTGGCAACTCTTATTTTATTTCATTAAAATCAAAATAATTTATTTCAAGTCACATTATATCATTTTAAATTATAAAAAAACAATTTTAGTTTTTAAAAAATGACAGATTCCATATTACAAATTCCATATCATCATCATCATATCAGCCACAAATCGTCCACTGCTGGACAAAGGCCTATACTAGGTAAAAGGTATATACTATACTAAATATAAAAAGAAAAAAATAACATTAGTTTTAGCTGGGGTAAAAATGCTTGCGTATGTCCAGATGTCTCGCGGATCTCCGTCTATTTTTCTTTAAGGTCGCATTTCTCAACCGATTCTCGTGAAATTTTGTTGGCAGATTCAATCATTATACACATAATATGGATTTTTTTGGATACAGTTTTTGGATATTTTATTTTAAATGGCGGAGCCATGGGGATTGAAAACGTATATATCATATTTCGAAAAACTCGCGAGGTCTACAGCTAACAGAGCCACTATTAGCACAGATGAGATACTTGTTACTTTGTTTATCGTTCGTTAACTAAAGCCAGAATTTAGTTTGTAAAAGAAATAACGAACGTATAAAAGTAACAAATATGTAAGCAATTCGATTGACTGAATTAATTTAAATTTAAGGAAAGCAATACTTACTTAATGTACTTACTTACTCTTCTTCTTTTTGTGTGGCGCAAATAATCGTGCTATCCAAGGAATAGAGGAAGCGGGCGGTTACCTGCACTTACTTACTTACAATATACTTAACTGGAAACTTTTCTGTGGAGATTCTAATAATTCTTTCGATTGGTCACCCTAATCCCCGTTTTCACTGAAACAACTGACGCCGTCCTTTTTGTTTCCAGCAATATTTTGATTGCTCTTCTCGTTTCAGTATTTGCTTTAAAAAAAATGTAGGGCCTGTTCAGGGATTTAATATTAAGTTTAACTTCTTATGCCTGCAATTTTATTGACTCAGCTACAGATCAAAAATAAAAGGTAGATTTAGTATTAGCACTTTGAAAACGGGGAAAAAAAACTAAGCTCCAATCACGACGGAGCAGAGTTTTGCTTACAGTCACGTTTGGCAGACTTTTCGTCAACATGCCGAAATGTGCTGTGACATATCCCTGTCTCAATTACAGTGAAGGATAGGACCTATCATATGTTGAAACGTTATTCAGGGTCAACGCTTAAGATAAAGATGCATACGTATATAAAGAACAAGCGTTACCCCACTTTTGTTGTAATGATTGTTGTATGAAACTCAATATGACTCGACGATTATCTCTCTCGTGTTTCGTGTGTGGTAATTGACCACATTAATCATTTTAATTCTAGCCTTTAGTCTGCCTCAGAGAACAGTAAGAACAATAAACTATTAATTAGAACATTAATCAGGGAGTGAAGTGAGAAAAGAGCGAATTACGCACGGCAGCAAACAAGCGAGCATTCTCAATAAACTGGATGGTACAGAAAAACTTCAGCTTCAATAATCCACTAAAATAATTGGAAACGCTTAAAACTGACTTCAATCGCAGCAGCTTTGAACTTTTTTTTGATAATTTTTAAATAAAGTACTTTTTACCGATTATGATCAAATTTATAACGGGCTGACCTAGGCATAACATATCGAATAAAAAATAAACATGAAAATCGGTTCACTAGTGGCGAAGAAATCGCGTAACATACACACAAAATTATTTTTTTAAATGTTCATTATTTGGACCTACGGTACAATATTCATTGTGTGAGATAGTAAGTGCATTGTCAAGGTCTGTGTCGTAGTTGCTAACGCCCATCTCCGGTAGAAAGAATATTGTAACGTTCCTTTAAAGCGTACTCACAAAATCATATATCACACAAATCCAAAATAACTACTTCTTTAAAAATGAATGGGCCGATTCCAAAAATCCTACAATTGAATTGAGAACCCCTACTTTTGAAAGAAGGTTAAAAACCATAAGACTTGAATTTTATTCATGATAATATACTAATGAGGAACATGCATACGATTTATTTAAGCATGGAATATTTTTTTCTTAATAAATCATCATTTAGAAACACGTTTTTTTGTTATTAGAAATTTAGTTAAATGAAGGAGGTATTTATTTTACTCAATTTTTGCGCAATCAGAACGCAATGTTGGAATGTATGTCTACAGCATTTGACAGGCTCTTGCCGGGCCAAAGGTCACGAAGTGAAATGACGAACCAAATGACAGCTACCGGAATTCACTGGCACTTGACGTCATCATATCTGCTGTTTTAGGCAGTAATAAAATCTTTTTAACCCCCAAAGACGCAATGAGAGGGATGTTTTTATAAGTGTGTCTGTCTGTAGTATCATAGTTCTTAAACGAATGAACCGAATTTGTTGTGGTTTTTTCCTTTGAAAGCTGACGTGATCGAGGTGGTTCTTAGCTATAATTTATGAAGATCTGTTCAGCCCTTTGAGGATTATCAGCTCATATCTAGGTGATGAAAGGATATGGGAAATTTGAACCGATCTGATCGATTCGAAATTTGGTGCCCCGTATGTGTAATAAATAATATTGTAAAGCCATGGAATACTTGAACTGATGCTGCAGCATCTCCTGGAATATCCAACTCCTCACAACTTAGAGCAGAGGCATCGTATAGGACTCATTGGAATAGTCTTAATGAACAGGTGTTAGATAGAACATGGTTACTTTGACCTCATGCTGCAGCATCTCTTGGAATATGCAGGATACTCCTCGCCAACTTACAGCAGAGGTATCGTGTTTGGGCTCATTAGAATAGGATCATTGAATAGGTTTTAGATAGAACATGGTGATTTTGACCTGATGCTGCAGCATCTTTTGGAATCTATAGAATATCCAACTCCTCACCAACTAACAGCAGATGAATCGTGTCAAGGCTCATTGGAATAGTCCCAATGAACAGGTTTTAGATAGAACATGGTAACCTAGACATGATGCTGCAGTATCTCCTGGTATCTGCAGCATACCCAATTCCTTACCAACTTACAGCAGAGGTTTCGTGTTTGGGATATGTTTAAAAAGCATGAAATAAAACTTAAAAAAACCCTAAAAAATCTTTATAAAAGTAGAAAATAATATGTGTTGGACCTTTAAGTTTAATGTAAATAGTTATATTTTGATTTAAGAGTCGTCGCATAGGGGTATCGCTAAGTAAATATA
Organism: Coleophora flavipennella; assembly: GCA_947284805.1. NCBI lineage: Eukaryota > Metazoa > Arthropoda > Insecta > Lepidoptera > Coleophoridae > Coleophora > Coleophora flavipennella. The sequence goes on from OX369275.1 coordinate 1,302,534, forward strand.
ATAAAAACAGAATACAACAGTTTTTCTTCACTAGAACTACTTACTAATAATTTCACATCTAAGCGGTCCCCCTACGCGACGACTCAGATCAAAATATAACTACTTACATTAAACTTAAAGGGCCTAACATATTATTATCTACTTATTTAGATGATTTTTTTAGATTCTTAAATGTTTGGAAATATACATTTAACGTTATTTTATTGACTGGTACAAATCACAACACAGCTCTTACCTCGTGACTCTATTCATGAAACATATCAACTTTTGTTTTACAACTTTTCCTAAATCCATTTTTTAATATTTTATTCACAAATTGATCAGTTGACAACTCTAGTTTTCGTGCAAAGTCCAATTATATGCATTAAAGTTTTTACGCACGCTTGACTTAGGGAGTAAGCTGTGGATGCTTGACGAGAGCGTTACGAAGGTGGGATGGGGCGAGACAAACGGAAGTATATAAATTAGTGAAGATAGAAAGAGAGATACTATTTATTTTTGTTTACCAACAATATCGGTTGTCAAGGCAACAATATCGGTTGTCAAAACAATCTAAACAAACATGTATGATTAAAAAATCATTTTCAGAGGATAATAAAACTCTTTTCGTAAACTCCTACATTTTCGTAAAAATAAAGGTTTCGTACCTCCACATGGCAAAAAAGGTTTGATTATTTTCTGAAGACTGAGTATTTACATCCATACATATAGATGGAGCTAAAGAGGTTTTACTTCAGTCGTGGGGTCTAAAGCAATTTTTGTACAAATGCATTTTTTGTACGTAAGATGTTTAGATTCATGAGTTAAATTAAGAGGTTTGCAGTTTTTTACCAGTCACCCTACATCATCATATCAGCCGAAGGACGTCCACTGCTGGACATAGGCCTCCCCCAAGATTTTCACGACGACCAGTTCTGCGCTACCCGCATCCAGCGGCTTCCCACGACCTTCAACAGATCATCGGTCCACCGCGTGGGAGGCCTGCCTACGCTACGTTTTCCGTTGCGCGGTCGCATCTCGAGAACTTTACTTTCCCAACCGTCATCCGTTCTACGAGCTATGTGCCCCGCCCACTGCCACTTCAGTTTAGCAATTCTAAGAGCTATGTTTACAACATGAGTAACAAAATTGGTGTGGAACCCGTTAACTGGGGCTTCTACTCATCATACTGAACAACATTTCGCATCATCAAGTCGAAAACTAATGTGACTCTCCATACAAAAAGCACAAAATTGGTCATTCAGTTGATAGATTTATGAAGAGTTGAGATATTTGTTTCGTTAGGGTTCCGAAGTCACCAAGGAACCCCTACAGTTTCGCCATGTCTGTCTGTCCGTCTGTCCGCGGCTTAGCTCAGAGACTTTTAATACTAGAAAGCTGTAATTTGGTATGGTTATACATTTAATCACACCGAAAAAATTGTAAAATAAAATCTCGAAAAAAATATTTTTATGGTACCTCCTCTTTATTGTAAAGAGAGGGTGATTTTAAGCTATTGCATAGATTCTATCGCGGGCCTTGAGCGCGGGCACCGAATCCAGAAATTCCGTAACGACAAAAAACCTCACGCTCCCCACTCCGACGGGCACGGAGGTGTGGCTTGAAGGCCGTGCATATCCATCATGATGATGGTGATGATGGTGGTCGTGATGGTGGTCGTGATGGCGGTCGTGATGGTGGTCGCGATGGTGGTCGTGATGGTGGTCGCGATGGTGGTCGTGATGGTGGTCGCGATGGTGGTCGCGATGGTGGTTGCGATGGTGGTCGCTATGGTGGTCGTGATTGTGGTCGCGATGTTGTTCGTGATTGTGGTCGCGATGGCGGTTGCGATGGTGGTCGCGATGGTGATCGCGATGGTGGTCGTGATTGTGGTCGCGATGGTGGTCGCGATGGTGGTCGTGATGGTGGTCGCGATGGCGGTCGCGATGGTGGTTGCGATGGTGGTCGCGATGGTGGTCGCGATGGTGGTCGCGATTGTGGTCGCGATGGTGGTCGCGATGGTGGTCGCGATGGTGGTCGCGATGGTAATCGTGATGTGGTCGCGATGGTGGTCGCGATGGTGGTCGTGATGGTGGTCGCGATGGTGGTCGTGGTTGTGGTCGCGATGGTGGTCGCGATTGTGGTCGCGATGGTGGTCACGATGGTGGTCTCGATGGTAGTCGCGATGGCGGTCGCGATGGTGGTTGCGATGGTGGTCGCGATGACGGTCGCGATGGCGGGCGCGATGGTGGTCGCGATGGTGGACGATGACGCTGGCGATGATGATTAACTTTCTTAACTTTCTTAGTGTTAATTTATTACATAATCATCCCGCGCCCCAAGGACTATATGGTACTGTTAAATACGGCTTATATAAAAAATAATAATAATTATAATTGCATAAGTTGATAAAAAATGCTATACAATAGTTTTACCGCGGCAGTCCCCGAGTGCCACACGTCTTTTTTTTTTGCTAACGTACCCTATCGAGTGGGGGGTATTATTGAATAATTGAATAGGTCTTTTATTTGATTCAGGGATCGGTTTGCGAAATATTAAGCTTTAAAGTGAAAATTTTGGTGCGAGCCAAGTCCCCCCCTCCCTCCGCCCCACCCCCGCACCGCTACACCGCTATTACGACATCTGAAAAAAAATGTAAATATTATGACATTTAATTAATTTTAAAGAAAAACTATCACGGCTTAGTAGACTTTCTTTGTTTAGGCACACCCTGGACACTTCATACAACAGTCCAGAAATGACATTTCAACGGACCATCAAAATGGCGGCGTTCGACAACCAAACTGTTACTAATCTGTATCAATCTGTGTGACGAGGGGGTGAAGTTGCAATCTAGATAGCGGCAGGGAGTATCCATACTGTATGTTGGTACTAATATATATACTTTGGTTTAGGAGTAATAGACGACCAAATTAAGATGCGCAATTGGATTTGTCAAAAGTTCATAGATTTTCCATACAAAATAATCTATTACCAACTGCAAACATACATTTTTTCAAAAGACTTTACTTTGCGCGAGTCCGACTCGCACTTGGCCGGATTGTAATGTGAATTGAGTACGGGTATATATGAATAACATAAACTTCCTTTATCTAACGATTCCTCATAATCAAGACTTCGTATGACTTCCTTACTACAAAACACATGCACAAATCTTCGAGAAGATCGCAAAATGTTGCGATCAATTCGAGCGTCAACACTCTCGGTCTCCTCAGACGTTTGGCTATAATTTTTCATAGGCTCTTTTTGCTAACTCCTCAATTCCCCCGTTTGATGTAATCTATACGGTGGAGAGTCTTGATTTATTCTGTTACGGGTAAAGTGTACTCTTCACTTGACAGCCCAAAGATTTATGATCCTCATTTTTTCCGGGCCGAGGTAAACGGAACACTGTTGTGTTTATCTCGAACAACATCTAATATAACAACATTTTGTGTGTTCGAGCGTTTGGATCCATATTTCAGCTTGCTATTAAATTATTCATTTTTAGGGTACCGTACACTCAAATGGTGACCAACGGGACCCTATTACTAAGCCTCCGTTGTCTTTTCGTCAGTCCGTCTGTCCATCTGTCAGCCCGTATTTCATGACCCGTATAAGTAGACGGTTGAAATTTTTACATTATGTGCACAAAATTAGAAAAAGTAAAAAAAAAGCGAAGTCTCCATACAAAAAACTAGTTTTTTTGTAGGTTTTTAGAATTATTTTCGATTCAGCTCTATCGTAAAAACGGTAATACATGCAAGCGTAAAACTTGGTATATTTATAGTACTAAAATACTAAAGTAAAATAACAAATAATATTAATTGGCCAAGTGTGAGTAGTACTCGCGCTAATGAGTCCGAAATGAATGACAAAAAAGTATAATTTGTCGCTCCCGTTGATGTCTTTTGATTGTATCATTTAGATATGTTTCATTATTGTATGTAGTTGTGTGGAGACGTGGGGTAATATGGAACTTTTGGAGTGCTAGTCCGACTCGCACTTAGCCGGTTTTTTTAAATTGCGTTTTCTTGTTATGATTAGCTTGTACAACGTTTGATACTTTTTTTCATGTATGTTTTTTATTAAAAAAATATTATTTCTTTATATTTATTAAATGTTTTGATATACTTTTACTAAGTAATATGATCATTTTCTAAAATACGAGTATACAGATTTTTGCAATAATGAGTTAAGAAACTTCTAACTTAAATATTTTAAAAATTTAAATGCTATTCTTGACTTACTAGACTGTCTTACAAAAACTTTAAAGTAAGTTTATAGACCCAACTTTTGCACTCGCAAACCCACTGAACAATATACAAAATGGACCAAATAGAAACGCGACTGAAGAATCCAAATAGAGAGAGAATTTTTCCGCCAAAGCATTTTATTGCGCGGAGATAAAAAATATCCATATTATCCAACTCCGAATAAAGATGCATTGCGTCGTTTCGTCTTAAAAGGAATCCAAATTATTATTCCGCCTTTGTTTGTCATCAAAAGAAAAAGATAGATTTAAAAATCCATTTCCGAGTTATCCAGAAGGAATGCCTCGGGCGATATTTTTTTATATATCCATATTCACGATTTCGCGAGCCGGTGTCTTGGCAGGGCGGGACACACGGACCATTCGGCTAAGTGATCTATTAAATCTACGTAAGCCATGTTTGTCGGTAAAGTAACTATATTTCCCTAAGCTAATAAGGTGATTTGGGGACAATCCCTTACGCTTATTATACAAAGGTTTCCAGCATCTACAAATCTTTGCAATATCGTTTATATTGGAGTTCACTCCTAAAGAAACGATTAAATTTATAGACGGGAGAGTGAACTCAAGGTATCCGCTTTGCTGAATAGGTTTCTTGTTAACACGCTTTTATTAGCTTTACTTGTAACTATGTATGTAAGAAAATCTTGGAATCTGAATTTGACCCACTTCCCGGTCTTGGATAAGAATAAAATTTTGCACACGCTCTGAGTTTTGATGACAATACATGATTAGCTAAGAAACGTCATTACAAATCCAATATGGCGGCCTCCCTAAGATGGCGGGCTGGCTGTTTGAAATTCACCCCCATGATATGGGTACCAAATGAAAGGGTTTGCTGTCAGGAATACGAAAAAATAGTCACGTGACTTAAATCCAACATGGCGGACATCCAAGATAACTACTTAACGTGTTTACTAAAAGCGTGTCTTTTAGTTTTTTAAACTAATTGATGATAATTTATCTAGTGTAATTTAATGGTTTTGACTAACTGCATTTACCGGTGTTTTCTCTTATCAGCTAGTTTACTTGCATACCTTCCCTTATCTTTGATCATAATAGTATCTTTATTGCGTAATGTAGTTTCATTACTGATAAATCTTACTTGTTTTACTTAAAAATTACTAGTGCTTAATGCTCCTTTGTGTCTTCTAGAATACTATATTGCCATAAATAATCCTTGAATATTTGTTTATTTGTTTGTTACCTTTTCACGTTTCAACACCGCAACCAATCTTGATGAAATTTGGCACACAGGTTATCTGTTTTACTTTTATTTATTTATAATTTATTTTATTTCCTTAATGAAACCTACAGCATATAATTTTAGTATTTGAATTTTAAATACAATTTTACAGGCCAAAAAAGATTTCATACGTAAATTTTAAACTTTAAACAGCTGTTAAGGGATGGGTGAGAATGCGCATTGTAAAGTATAAGTCTGCGTGTATGTATGTGTTTCTGCGCGTGGGGAGGGAGTGTATGTGTTACTGTGCGTGGGGGTGAGGTGTATGCGGGGGGGGGGTGAGGTGTGCGTGTGGGGGGAGGTGTGTGAGTGTGTGTTTAGTCGCAATTTAAATTCAGGACAAAGTCGCAATTTAAATTCAATTACTGGAAAGGATATAGGCTACTTTTATCCCATGAATATAAAATAGTCCGATGCAGTTCCTGAGGGAAGTAATAATATTCAGGGACAGATGGCCAGTGGAGCGGCCCTAGAACAGTACCTTCCCGAGGGCATCGTAAGCGACTAACAAACTGGTTACCGGAGGATGGGCAGCAACGTCGTTTTCGTATACTGCGCCTTTACTCTGGAGACTGCACTGGTCAACCCATCTAACAAGCGTAACAATTTTTTAGAATTCACAATTGGTAACCTTGATGGTAATTAAGTGACTGCAGCTACAAATGTCACTCGTTTGTTATTAATCTTTTTACCACCCTTGTATCATAAATACTATTAACGTTGAGCTTCGTACTTATTTTCTCCTATTGTTCTCTATCTCAAGTGTCCCTGTACTGGAGCGAGTGCTCACCAGCACAGTGGGTGTGACCGTTTTATTCTGCCATTTCCTTCTTTCGCTCGCCGCTCGTGGCTGGTCTACACCGAAGGGGAAGCGCCAGATGTCGCCGGAACAAATTATTTACTACCCACCCCTTTGTGAGAGGCCTGCATCTCCATATTTGTTATTGCGAAAGTATTGGCTCGCAAATTTCGGCGGTTCACCTGAAGGCGCCTGATGTATGGGCTGGGACGGGTCGCTTTGGGTCGGGCCATTTGTATGCGTCGATCCGTTTATATTTTTTTTCCTGAATCGACTTAGACATTATAAATAAGATTGATCACATTTTCTTTTTTTATCAGAAACGAGGAGATCCGTAGGAGAACGAAAGTAACCGACACAGCTCTCAAAATTGCTAAAATTGAGTGGCAGTGGGCGGGGCCCATAGCTCGTATAGCAGATGGCCTTTGGGGCTATAAAGTTCTCGAGTGGCGACCGTGCACCTTAAAACGTAGTTTACGCCGATGACCTGGTGAAGGTCGCGGGAAGCCGCTGGATGAGGGCAGCACAGAACCGGTCGTCGTGGAAATCCTTGGGGGAGGCCTATGTCCAGCAGTGGACATCCTTCCTTGATATGATGAAAAGAAAGGAAGTTACCTATACAAAGACAGCCAGCGAAAGGAGATTATTAACAAAAACCAGTCAAGTGCGAGTCGGATTCGCTCACCGAGGGTTACACACTGCCACACCTCTGGATAAGTAACCTTAAAAAATCAACGAGCGCGACAGAAAAAAAAATCAATTCAGGATCCTTAGTGCGAGTAAAACTCACACGTTTAATGCTTGTTTATAAGACCGCTTTTGTAAATGATATTCCTATTCTGCACCTACTCGTATTACTGTATAAAGCGTTTACAAACAAGCAAACAAACATGTTTTATACCTACTTTTTTATTTTGTGAAAATTTTAACTGGCTTAGAAGATACAACCTTTGGATACACAAAAAAACATACAGCATAGGCTTAGTAATAGCAAAGTACATATAGTAGTACTAACATACAGTATGGATACTCCCTGCCGCTCTCTAGATTGCGACCTCACTCCTTCGTCACTCAGATTAATACAGATTGGTTACAGTTTGGCTGTCAAACGTATAGGATTTCGCCGCCATTTTGTTTGTTCCGTCTTTAATTTTTTGAAATATCATTTCTTGCCCGTTGTATGAAGTGTCCAGGGTGTGGTAATAGGGTCCTGTTGCTAATCTTTGGATCATCATATCAGCTCATATACGTCCCCGCCGAGGGGCTCGAGCCTACCCTGAATTAGGGCGATCAGGCCTTAGTCAACCACACGGGCCCAGTGCGGGTTGGTCTACTTCACACACAACCTTCGAGTTTCTTCGCAGGTGTGTGCAGGTTTCCTCACGATGTTTTCCTTCACCGTTAAAGCAATCGGTGAATATATATACGTAAGTTTCGAAAAACTTATTGGTACATTGGCCATCCGGATTTGAACCCGGCACCTCTGGTTAGAAGGAACGAGTCGTTACAGGTTGAGCCACCGACGCTTTTTAATCTTTGGATATGTAAAACTAACAACACTTTTCCAACACCTTGTCTTATATGTCTAGGTAAGCAGTGGTACTTCGGTCCACCCCATCATCGTGCCGAACACACTGACGTGTTACAGCAGGGTTGCACCACTTGCACTGGGGCCCGACCCCGCAGAGCATCGGTTGCTCTCCCGCCATGATATCTGGTGAAGGGAAACAATGGGCAGGAAGTGTATTGACTCGGTAGCCGGGGCTATAAATTTCGGTTAACGCGTCTGTGCGTCCGATTGTGCACGTTGCAAGGCGGGAATGGATGGAGGCTTGCGTCGTCGTTGTGTCGATTCTTGAATAATATAGGTATTTTGCAATTACAGGCAACATAATATGAATGAAAGTGGCCAAGTGCCAATACCAATAATTTTATTTCTCTTTAGTCACACTGGTGTGACTATAAATAATTTCATTTATCCTTAATCACACTACATAGAGACTAACTACAGTAGTACTCAAAAGTTCTTGTAGATTTTGGACGTACTCTAGAAGTCAAGAATCACGCGTGCGTGGCCGTGGCGCTATAACAACCTTTTATTCGGTCATGCCCCCCTGGTACTTTTAATTTCAATAAGAAACTAGCTACCATATGGTGATGATTTTCGCGGTACCTTAGCTGCAACCGACACCTTGGAAACAATCATATGCCATGGCCATGCTGCCCTATTTCATTTCGCATTACAAAAGTGTCGAAATCATATTGTAAATCTGTAGTGGGACTAAAGATAAATAAAATTATTCATAGTCACACTGGTGGATTAATAGTGTGACTGAGGAGAAATAAAATTATTGGTAGTCACACTGGTGTGATAACTTGGTGTGACTACTGATCGGTCATCAAATTTAATACCTTTTTTACAGGGCAGGGCAGGGCAGGGCAGGGCAGGGCAGGGCAGGGCTGGGCAGGGCAGGGCAGGGCAGGACAGGACAGGACAGGACAATCCATAATGGTTTTCCTTTTAATTTGATTATATTATGTCCTATTATTTACTTATTATTTTTTAGATGTCCTGAAATAGTGGTTTAGCTGGAAAGGGGCGGGATACTTAAATGACTCTAACAACAATCGCGAACAGATCCCTGCACAGAACAATAGTATTTACGCGCCCGCAATATTTATAAACGACCTGCCCAACGACACCCTTTATCATGAGAAACACGAAAAAAAAACACCTCCACTTTTACGTATAGGAGAAGTACCTTAAAAATATTTACTAAGTTTTTATTTAACCACTTTGTGGGCGTAATTAATAAATACAATACTAAATTACAGCTTTCCAGTAGTAAGAGTCTCCGACCGAGTTTATCAGACGGGCGGACAGATGGACATGGCGAAACGGGTTCTTGTTGGCTATGGTACCCTAAAAAAGAGCTTTTTTATTGTAAAACTTAAAAATATTTGTGTTATTTTATTATTGAATTATTTTAACCGCCTCCGTGGTGCAGGAGTTAATCTACTCATAACTTCTCATTTTGTTTGGTGGTAGGGCATTTCCTAAGCCCGCTTCAATAGGCTACTTTCTGGTAAGCCCTTTCCCATCTTCGGCATCGTCGTCACTTACCATCAGGTTATATGATGCCAAAGGTGTACCAAATGATGAGTTTTTTATTAAATTTACAATTGATAAGCCCTTGGCATCATGTCACCTGATGGTAAGTGACGATGATGCCGAAGATAGAAGCGGGCTTACCAAGATACCCCAACGCCCCATTGCGTCTCTGGCTATATTATCTTCAAGCCGGAACACATCAATGCACAACTGATATTTGGCGGCAAGACTTGGATAAGATGGCGGTAGCTAGCCAGACGGGCTATGTAAATGCCCTATCATCAACCATACCGAGTCTTACAAAGTTGACCTTGCCGGGAATGGAACTCACGACCTCCTGGTGTGAAGCGAATGGACAAAGCATTACGCCACGGAGACGGTTAAGAATAAACAACTTCAATTTATAATACGCTGGCTATTTAGCTTCAGCAAAGTGTAGCTGCGTCAGCGATCCCGGTCCACTGCTACGTGTACACTTACAAGATATTAAACTCGGTAGTTCATTATTACAACAAGGTACCTCCCATCATCATCATGTCAGCTCATATACGTCCCCACCGAGAGGCCTACCCTGAATTAGGGCATTTGGGCCTTAGTCGACCACGCGGGCCCAGTGCAGGTTGGTCGACTTCACACACACCTTCAAGTTTCTTCGCAGGCTTGTGCAGGTTTCCTCACGATGTTTTCCTTTACCGTAAGAGCGTCGAATAAACGTACATTTGAAATCGAAATTCGAAAACACATTGGTACGTGGCAGGATTCGAACCACGATCTCCCGGACAGGAGGTAACGGCCCTAGCATACAAACCCAGATTATTCGCAAAAATATCAGTCGAAAATAAACTCCGTTCGTTCTGAATACAAAAATGTACAATAGGGTTGCCACCTGGGATTTTATTTAGTCCTCTCTTACGCAGCCTCCCGGCCCAGTGTGCACGGACGGGATTATCGGAAGTTACGGTCACCGTCTTAATTGAAATTTTAACGGCCTCTGAATTTAACTTTATGACTTCATTATCATACTTATGGCCAGTTTGGGACTATGCGCAGTCAAACATTCCGGAAATGGTGCGAAAACGTTTAATGGAATGGAAACTTTTTTTTTGAATATAAAAGGAAAAAAAATCATTATGTATACGTATTTACTTTAAAGTGGTGCGTGGGACTATACTGTTTTCTTTTATGGTTTTGTCCCCTTATATTGTATTCTTACAATATTATTAAGTTTAACATACATCGTGTAAGAACAAAATATTTATTTGAAGTGAAAACTTCTTTAGGCGCGTTGGGCATTTTTGAGATGGGAAAAAACTATTGAACTTGCGACACTGTAACCGACACCGACACCTTACCAAGAACACTCGCAGGGTCAGAACTTATAAAACTGTAAAAAAACGAGTGTGCTTTAGACCACACGACTGAAGTAAAACTTATTAGCTTCATCTATATGTATGAAAGTAAATACTTCATCATATCAGCTCATATACGTCCCCACCGAGGGGCTCGAGCCTACCCTCAATTAGGGCGATCGGGCCTTAGTCGCCCACTCGGGCCCAGTGCAGGTTGGTGGACTTCACACACAACCTGCGAGTTTCTTCGCAGCCGTGTGCAGGTTTCCTCACAATGTTTTTCTTCTCCGTAAGAGCGTCGGATAAACGTACAATTCGGAATCACACATTGGTACGTGGCGGGATTCGAACCACGACCTCCCGGACAGAAGGCTGCGGCCTTAGCCGTTACGCCACCGACGAGTAAATACTTAGGCTTCAGAAAATAATCAATTCAATTTAGCCTTTTACCTACCAACTCCTACCGGTTACCTTAAGGTTGCCTGGAAGAAATCGCTAAAAGCGATAAGGCCGCCTTTGCACTGTAAATTTTTAAATTAAGTTTCTGTAAAGTTTTTTGGTATGCAATAAAGAATATTTATTATTATTATTATTATTTATTCTTTTTTGTCATATGAAGGTATAGACAGTTATCGAAAAGAGTTTTATTATCATCTGAAAATGATCAAATCCCTTTTATTTTATACTAGCTGTTTCCCGCGGCTTCACCCGCGTGGACAACGTTTCTTTGACTTTTCGAGGGTGCGCCGTGCGAAAAAATGCGTGGAAAAAATTTTGCCTATGTGTTAATACAGGTCCTAATCTGTCTACTTACCAAATTTCAGCCAGATCCGTTCAATAGTTTTTGCGTGAAAGAGTAACAAACATACATCCATACATTCTCACAAACTTTCGAGTTTATTAATAGCTTTTTCCCGCGGCTTCGCCCGCGTGAACAGCATTTTTATGAGTGTCTTTAAGGGTGATTAGTATATTATGTCATTTCCCATCTACTCAACTATCTCTGTGCAAAAAATAAAAACAATTAGTATTTTTTTATTTCCCTCAGGAACTGCATCAGATTATTCTATTTTCTAGGGATAAGAGTAGCAATGTCCTTCCCCGTGACACAGGCTACCTGCATGTCAAATTTCATAAAGATTGGTCAAGGCGTTGAAGCGTGAAATGGTAACAAACAAACAAACACATTTTCAAATTTATAATATTATAATATAATGTATCATTACAGCTCATATACTTCCCCACCAAGGGGTTCGAGCCTACCCTGAATCAGGGCGATTCGAGCTATCCCTACTTCTCTTAAAATGTGTTTAACCTACACACTTGTAATTTTGTGTGTTTAATTTGTTTAGAATCCAGATTTTTTAATTTGTTGACCGACTGACTGACCACTTCCAGGTGACTTTTAATCTTAAAATTCGTCATCGAGGCAGATTACTGGATTACTGGACGTGTACAAAGGGAAAACTGAAAAAACTGCCAAGTGTGAGTCGTACTCGCGCACCAAGGGTTACGTATCACCCACCACTATTCATCAAAATAATTAGACCACTTCCAGGTGTTTTATGGACTTTTTATTTAGCATCAATTACTTATTACATATTTTCATTACAGAATGGTAAAAATAATATAATTTTACAATGAAATCCAACCTATGTTTGTGTTGCCTAGCAACCTTCGCCCTCGCCGCCCTCGTAACTACCTTATTTTTGTTGCCTATATTATATTACGTAAAAATCCACGTTTTTTTCATTCAGTTCGGACTCTTTAATGCGAGTACAACTTACGCTTGTCGAGTTTTTATTATTTTTTGTTTTTCTTCAGTATTAGTACTGTAATCACACCAAGTTTAATGCTTTTATGTATAACCGTTTTTACGATACAGCTTAATCTAAAATATATTTAAAGTACCTACCTAAAAAAACATGTTTTTAGTTTGGAGACCCTCCCCCCTATTTTTTTTTACTTTTTCAAATTTTTAGTATTTGTTGTTATAGCGGCAATAAAAATACATATTCTGTAAAAAAATAACTTTCTAACTATTACGGTTCATGAAATACAGCCCGCTGACAGACGGACCGACAGCGGGGCTTAGTGATAGGGTGCCGTTGGTCACCCTTTGGGTATACGGAACCCTAAAGACAACGTAAGACATTTTATCGTCCCTCTAAGAACAGTGACAAAAACACGACTGTCCGCATTCTTTATTTTCGTATTCCATCTGAACATACCGTCGCGGTCCATCGATTCCGAGCGCCGGGTCCCGGGTCCCGGGTCTCGGGTCCCGGGCAATGGAATTAAAAATCCCGCAGTGAATTCCGCCAATAACGCACGACCAACTGGCCGGATACGGAAACGTACGGATGTCATAAAAAAGTCGCAAACACGTGTTGCGAGTTCGGACTGCTTTTACCGAGTGGAGATAAATTTCGAAAACTGAATATGATTGGTAAGGTCTTTTTCTTTTATTTCAGAGCACTCCAATTCTTCAGAGTAATCTCAAATACTTCCTATTCTCAGCCAGTATCTTCTTCAAAGGGGAGGCCACAAGCGATGCTTTGTGGTAGCAGCGCGGCGCCTGAGCGGTGTCGCTGCGGTTTCCTATATAGAAATAATCATAATTATTTATTGTTATACAATTTTTACACGTCAAGTTCAATTTCAGCATTAAATTAAAATACTAGATGTCAACATTAAATTCAAATATTGGATTGTAAAACAGTCAGTCAATACAAAAATAATAAAAATATGTCATATTATAAAATACAAATTAATTATCAAAAGATAATGTTATTTTAAATTTAAAAATTCATTCAAACTGTAAAACGTGTGCTCGAGAAGCCAACGCTTTAACTTTGCTTTAAAGCTTGCCTGTGTGAGAGCTTCAGTGACATGAGTCGGCAGCTTGTTGCAGACTGATGGCCCCAACACATGAGTCGTCTTACCGGACTTAGCGAGTCTACGCCGCACCGGCAGGAGCCTGTCCACGTGGCGGTGGTTGCGAGTGTGTACATCCCCCGGTGTCACGTACTCGTGACGATGGTTGTACACATACACAGCCACCTAAAGGATCAGTAGTGAGGGCAGTGTAAGGATTCCTAAACTTTGAAAGTAAGGCCTGACAGAAGTGTAGCGCGATACCTGTACTATCGCACGGACGGTCCTCTTCTGCATCCGGAAGGCGCCCTCCCAATCGGCTGCGCGCACCCCGTTCCATCCCATACTTCAGGAGCGACTATGCCGTCGCGAAATAGCTGGAATATCCATGGCATGCCACACGGTACGCTCCAGGGGCGGGGAGGGATGAATGCGTTGCATACATTGTATCCTTGAGGTGCAGCGCCGCAACGCATCGTATGGCTTCTCTCTCAAGTCTTGATACGACACGACAGGTTTCCCTTTATTTGCTCATACCTAGTTTCGCTTTGGTTTTCCTACGCCCTTTTTTCCATCTATCTATCCTTCTATGGTGGTTTTTGAAAAATATGTCGTGTCGTATCAGGTGTCCTAAGATATTTAGTAAAGTCATACAGATGACTTAAACTCAAAACATTTTATAGTTAGTGATGACAGCAGACATTAAGAATCGAGACGAGTTTTGGCTGCAAATTGAAGAAATTTTGTGTCCCAAACGCGATATTACTACCGAGTAATACTACCAACTATTAGAGTCTGCTGCGGGGGTCGACTTCGCTCGACACAAGACGGCAGATTGCCCGGAATCGGGAGCTTACAGGATGCACGCTCTTTCTTCTCCTCTTTTGGGTACCGCTCTTGTTGATGGTTCTTTGAGGGACGCTACGGCTCTCAGAGTTGGGTGCAACGTTTGCAAGTCACACAACTGTGTATGTGGGGCGCTGGTGGATTCTAGGGAATATCACCGGTTGGGCTGCTGCAGGACTGCGGGTCGTTTCCCATCAGTCATGCTCTTGTATCCGCCGGCGTTTCCATTACTCTAGAGCCAACCAGTCTTAGCGAATCAGATCGCAGGCGACCTGACGAGTTGACGTTGACCCCTTGGGAGCGAGGGCGTTGTATGGTGTGGGATGCGACGTCCGTCAGTAAGTTCATTTAATCTGTACAACAAGCGCAGCTGGCTTTGCTGCAGAGTGATTTGCCACCCAAAAACATATAAATTACTCGCTCCTTGAGGGAGCATATATTTTCCTCCCGTTTGCAGTGGAGATGAGCGGCGCTTGGTGTACGGAGGCCAAGAAATTTTCGGGGTAGCTGGGTAGACGTCTGACCAGCAAAGGTGGATATCTCTGCTCTAGCTAGTTCCTGATACAGCGCGTTTCCGCTGGTGATACAGCGAAGCAACGCTACGGGGCGGGCTTTTTGACTGAGGCTTACTCGTATTGATCTAAAATAGTTTTTGTTTTTTTATATTTTGTTTTTTGAACATTCAAAGCTCAAAACCGACTATGCAAATTTGAATACTAAAGTAAATTAAAATTAGATAAAGTTTAAAATAAATTTAAAAAAAAGTAGACCTTCAAAGACTCGATAAAAATAAAATTAAAATGTTGAAGTACATTATTTCAATCTGTGTGTGTTCGCTGGCTCAGCGACCTAAAACGCAAAAAATGCAAATCGATGGACAAGATTAAAGTGATTAAAGTCGGTTGTTCTTAACGTATTTAGCATTGTCAATCAATATTGCGATACTTGGATATAATAGAGCGTGGCTACTTAGCGTGGCTACTTAGCGTGGCTACCCAGCGTGGGTACCATGTAGCAACACGCTGACAAAGCAGCGGCACCAGACCGCATCCAGGCCTAATTTGGCCATCCGTCATGCGATGGAACTAATTTAGTGCCCCCCATAAATCTCGCTAAGCCGCGGATGTTTGCGTTGAGACCGACGGACTTGGAGTTAGCTGAGACACTGTGTGTGACGGGATATCAATTATTTATGCTTGGAGGACTGGATTATGAGGATTGTTAAGTTTGGAATGATTTAGATACAACGGAGCAGTAGCTAGGTTACTGGATTTACTTACACAGATTGTAACTTTAGTTTCTGGCAAGGTAGCTAGCCCGCCTGGCTAGCTACCTCCATCTTATCGTAGTCTTGCCGCCAAACATCAGTGTTAACAGTATTGATGTGTTCTGACTTGAATATAAAATAGCCAGATCCCCATTGCGTTGGGAAATCTCGTTAAGCTCGTTTCCATGATCGGCATTATCGTCACTTACCATCAGGTGAGATGATGCCAAGGGCTTATCAATTGTGGATTAAAAAAGAGGTCCTATTTTGTGCACATATTTTGTTCGATCGGTGGAATAGTTCTGAGCGATGTAAGCCCTAAGCCCATCTCTATTAAAGTACTAGCTTTTGATGTGAAACGTCTTTGAAATCAAACCGAAACGAACAAGTAGCAGACCAGAAAAGTGGACCGTAACGAATCGAATGGGATCGATTGTCTTACACACATAGAGTCTAAAAAAAAATATGTGTGTCTGTGCGTCCGTCAGGTGCTCTATTTCCCAAAGTACTGGACGGATTTGCGTAAAATTTGTGTCAGGGCAGTATTATTTTTATAACTCTAGCCCTATTTTTCAAATTTCCCTATTTATAATTTTTTAGGGTTGCCACCATAGTAAAATATCACTAATTATTGTTTTTTACCATAAAATAGCAGTAACGATTTTGATGAAACTCGGCACGTTACTATAACTATACATGCGGTAGTTTGTTATTTCAAGAAAAAAATTGAATAAGTTACCTTCCATACTAATTCAGGTCGTTTATTAGTTTTTCTCAAAAATTGCTCAAACGATTTTAATGAAACTTTGTGAATACAATATTCTATAGAAAAAAAACTACTGCATAACCAATAATTTGGTTTCACGAAAGTTCGGTCAACAACCGATGCAGGAGTAGCACTTATTCGCAACATCTATGATGCCTTTAAGGAATCGCAAAATGCAGTTGGAGTGTTTCATGATTTATCTAAGGCATTTGATTGTGTTGAACACCAAACATTACTTGTAAAATTAAAGCATTAAGGGGCTGTCAGTCTTTTATATTCGTATTCAGACAACAGAACACAAAAAGTACAAGTGAATGGCACGAACTCATCTGGATCTAAAGTGAAAATGGGTGTGCCACAGGGTTCCATATTAGGGCCTTTTTTTTCTTGTTTACGTAAATTATTTGCCTTTTATGGTGCAACATCTGTCAAATATTGTGTTGTTTGCGGATGATACCTCTCTTATTTTTAAAGTGAATAGAAAAGAAAACGAAATTGACGAAGTAAACAACACACTTTCAAAGATACTGAACTGGTTCAATGTGAACAACATATTATTAAATGCTAAAAAAACAAAATGTATAAAATTTTGTTTTTCTAATGAAAAAATGTCAACAATAGTGTAATATTAGACAATAATAAATTAGAATTTGTAAATACTACGGTGTGCCTTGGTATAACTTTGGATGTTTCACTTTAATGGGTACCACACATTGGAACTTTAGCGGGAAGGCTTAGTTCAGCTGATTATGCCATTAAGTATATAAGAGCCGTTAAGAAAATAAGACAGTTAACGGTTGTAGGTACTGCGAGACTTGTGTATTTTAGTTACTTCCATATTATAATGTGTTATGGCATCTTACTGTTGGGGCATGTGGCTGATATAGAAATCTGAATTATGACATTATTTGTAATAGACAATAAGTTTTTTTGAATATTTAATTTAATTAGAACGCTTCCACGTTCGGTATATCGTCACCTATGAGGATTGTGAAGCTGCGACTATTCATAAAAACGGCGTTAACGATTTTCACCTCTTAAATTTTAACTGATTTGGATCAATTACTGAAATGATGTCATTCAGAACAAAAGCTATGCTTATACGTTTTGTTTCTTAAATTACTGATTATATATAAACAAAAAATGACCGAAATTAGTTTTATACAAAAACACGTGAACGACAATAAAATTAAACTTATTAACTTTATTGAAAAAAAAAACGTATAAGTCTAGCTTTTGTTCTAACTGAGAACCTATCAAAAATTGGTCCAAATTTATTTAAGACGTAAAAATCGCTAACGCCGTTTGTATGAAAAGGCGCAGCTTTACAATCCTCTTAGCATAACGTGATACGATAACAAGGGCTTTCGCATCACAAAGTGATTGGATCATTTTTGTATGGACACTGGCATACTGTAAGTATATTATTTTTGCATTTTAAAAAATCTTTTATATTTGATTATTAAACGTACCTTAAGTTTCAATGAGACATGCAAATACAAAACGAAATACATTAAGACGTTTTCACCTAAACCTTCATGCTATTTTAAACGTTTATGATATCCTTACTATTATTATAAACGCGAAAGTTTGTACGTATGGATGTTTGTTACTCTTTCACGCCACAACAGACAAACGGATCTAAATGAAATTTGGTAGGTAGACATATTAGGACCTGGATTAATATATAGGCTACTTCTTATCACGCTCGCGAGCCTCTTCTGCGCACCCTCGAAGACAGTCATTGAAACTATGTTCTCCCGAGAGAAGCCGCTGGCAGAAGCTAGTATGAAGGTTGTTCGCTATCTCGCAAAATAGCTCAGTAACATGACGCTTTTGGTAAAAGTATTCTAATGTGCTTGTGTTTTTTTTTAAATCCACAATTGATAAGCCCTTGGCATTATCTCATTTGATGGTAAGTGACGATGATGCCGAAGATGGAAGCGGGCTTACCAAGATTCCTCTACACAATGGAGATCTGGCTATCTTATCTTTAAGCCGGAACACATCAATGATGTTTACATTGATGTTTGGCGGCAAGACTTAGAAAAGATGATGGTATCTAGCCAGGCGGGCTATGAATATACCCTAGAACCAACCAAATTGAGTCTTAGAAAGTTGACCACGCCGGGAATCGAACCCGTGATCTCCTGGTGTATAGCGAATGAACTAACCATTACGCCACGAAGGCGGTTTAGCATTTTCATTCCCTGTTGTAACATTATATTGGTTTAATCATGTGCGAAACTTAGAAAAAAAACTAAATGTATTCATACATAGATCTGCCAAAGAGGTTAGTACCCTTTGAGTACTCATGTAGGTATTAGTACCCTTTTCAGCTTATTTAACATTTGCATTTCAGTGAAGCATCTTTGTACATTCGTACTCAACATTCTGAGGAACAAGCTTGACTGTCCTGCCCTAGTTGAGCTATTTGTCCGGGTATCGGTATGTACCCAAAATGGAGACTGCGTCACGCCTACGAACCCGCCACCGGTCACTGCTGGCACACCCTGTACACTTTATACAACTGGCCAAAAATTACATTTCAAAAAACGAATGACGGAACAAACAAAATCATATACGTTCTACAACCAAACTGTAACCAATATGTATCAATCCTGGTGACGAAGAGGTGAGGTTGCAATCTAGAGAGCGGCAGGGAGTGTCCATACTGTATGTTATATATACTTTGCTGTTGGTCTCGCCATTCGCGCCTCCCGCGCGCACCGTGTCGCGCCAGCAGGCCCCGGCTGCACGCGCCCGCTCCCTGCTCGACTCCGCACTCGCCTCGGCACCAGAGTGTGACCTGTTCACGTCTGAACTGGGACGTCTGCTCTCTGTGTATGCGAGAATGACTGAGATCGGTGCAAGACGAAGTAGTGTTGTTAGTAAATCTACGCAGATAAGCCGACCAATTCTTATAACACCGGAAAATTATTTTTTTAACATTTTAAGCTATTGCATAGCTTTTATCGCGGGCTTTGAGCGCGGCGACCGAATCAAGAAATTCCGTAACGAAAATAAAACCTAACACCCCACGCTCGGCCGAGTTCTAAAAACTTATAGTGCCATCTATTAGCGATTTGCGGTACTAAAAGGACTTAGTCAATTTTACTGGTGTAACTTTCTTAGTGTTTATTTATTACATAAACATCCCGCGCCCCAAGGACTATATGGTACTGGTAAATACTGCATAAATAAAAAATAATAATAATAATTATAATTGCGTTGATAAAAAATGCCATGTAATAGCTTTACCCTGGCATTCCCCGAGTGCCACACGTTTTTTTTTTATATAAGCTAGTAGAACGATTATCAAATCACATGCAATTGTAAAAAAATAGTAGTTTCCGTAGTAAGTGGGTTAAACATTACATTTTATGTAATTTTTTAAGACAATTATTAATCGATGTTAATTTAACTATGATTTTATAGTGTAGCGATTTGGTGATGCGAAGGTTGTGTGTGAAGTCGACCAACCCGCACTGGGCCCGCGTGGTCGGCTAAGGCCCGATTGCCCTAATTCAGGGTAGGCTCGAGCCCTTCGGTGGGGACGTAAATGAGCCGATATGATAAAACATTGAAACATTATACAGTTTTCATTTAAATATTACCTCTTGTCTTCAATTCCATAAAAATATATTTAAATTTTACAGTTTCACACACGATTCTCATCCACCAGCAGATTTGCATCCCATGAATATTTGCCAACCAAACGAACGGCTCCACTGTCAATGTTAGTCAACCAGTTTTAACTGATCCTACGCATGAAACCTATTGCTGGGTTTCTGTTAGGCCGCCATTACATTAGGGGTCAAATTGTGTTGGTATCGGCCGACAGTAGAAATATTTGGTCAAACTATAGATGGGATGTGTGTGAACTGCTAATTCTGTAAACGAGTATACTATCCTGCCGATGGCATTGTTGCATTTTACCGTCATTTATCAAAGAAATTTTATAAACAAACTTTTAACCCGGTGTTGCTGGGATTCATGAATTCTAAAAACACAATGACATATGTATATAAAGGGCTTACGAATTGTGGATTAAAGTTTTGAGCTAGAACATGATGTCACATATATGTATCTTGATATGTTTCGTTGTGCTTCTATATTGTTGTCGATAAAGTACTCCCGGCTGTCAAGAGCACAGCGTTGGAACTCTTATAGGTACTTATAGCAGCTGCGACGTCATTATCTCTTGACTTGCTTGTATTTTAATTTGAGTGCGTTTGCTGCATCTCACTTGATGCAAAAGGAAGAGGCTGCCAAGTATTTACGCGCAGACTCAAATAATGCCTATTCACTCTCGTCTTGCGGGTCCTCAAATTGTGGAAATCGGGGAAGACAGATGCAAGTATAATACATGAGGATGCGTTACGCATCGTGCGGATAGGCGGGATACGACAACAAAGGAGTGGAAACTTTCCCTACGCCTCGTTGACTGAAGATGAAATGGAATGAGGTCGTGTAGTTCTCACATTCTCCGAAATTATTTTGACAGAATACGAAGAGACAGGTGATTATGCGGCGATGCTCAAGACTTCGAAGCTTTTTCTGATTAGCTCGTCGTCGCCAATGAGACTACAGGCTCATCAGTCGATGGCATCCAAGGTATCCAGCTGAAACGGTTTAATCCATCCCATAACTGTGAAAAGTTCTCCTTAGATGATAAGACCTGTGCCTGACAAGGATACATGTGTAGGGTAAAATAAAACTCATTTTTTGAGGTGAGCTTCTACTAATTGGTAAGCTCTTGGCATCAACTCACCTGATTGTAAGTGACGATGATGTTTAAGATGAAAGTAAAGCAAAGTTGCACATCATACGTTTTCATAAGTCGAAGCTCCCATCAGAGAATGTGTTCTTATTTGACAAAACACCATGTATAAAGAATGTTATACATTATGAGAGTTCAAACTTTAAAGAGAATGCGTTGCTCATGATACCGAGCAACTTTCCCGAAAGACCTCATAGTGATTTAAAAAAATAGACTATACAATATTGGCTAACTCTATTTGTATAAAAGTTTTAAGATATTTTTTTTAAAAACCTAAAAAGTTTTAGGTACAAGCTTTAAAAATTTTAATCATTTCGTATTTTTCTCAGCAAGCAATTTCATTTGATACCCATATTATCTTGGGAGTGCATAAAAAATAACTGATCTGCATCTTTAGGAGTCCATCCTATTGGATTTCGAATGATGTCACTTAGCTAAATGGATTGTTCTCCAAACCTAACGTGATTGCAAAATTTCAACTCAATCGGAAACCGGGAAGTAGTTCTAATTGAGCTTCCGGATGTGTCCCAAACTAACAGACAATCCAACTAAGTAATACGGCAAGCTAATATAAAGCTTGTAAACATGGAATTTTTTTTACTTGTCTCTTCACGAAAGTTGTTAAGTTTCATGAGTAGAGCTTTGCTTACATTATTAAAAACACAATTTGTAATTCTTTTTTTTTTCTTTTGTAATTATTAGTATCATCATTTTCAATTACCAGGGGCTGTAAATCTTAATGGGTTTTGTTTCCTTCATCAGCCCCGCGCATGCAAATTGGTCTGTAAAAATGTTAATTATCCCGCCCTTCGTACAACCAGCCCTTAAGGGACTTTTACACTTGCACCAAATTGACTTATATCTATAGTTTATAGTCGTCTTCATCAATTATCATATGCCGAAAAAAACCACAATTCATAAGCCCTTGGCTTCATCTCACCTGATGGTAAGTGACGATGATGTCGAAGATCGAAGCGGGTTTACCAAGATTCCCCAATTCCAATGGAGATCTACCTATCTTATCTTCAAGTCGGAACACATCACTTTTCTGTTGAGCAGGCCTTTGCCTGCCTCAAGGATTTCCACAATGACTAATCCTGCACTGCCTGCATGCAATGGATCCCGCAATCCGTTTTATCTAAACTTTTATTTAATCTAAACTGGTAGTAAGTGACAATGAGCTATGAGTCCGAAGATAGAAGCGCGCTTACCAACATTTCCCAACGCAATGAGAAACTGGCTATCTTAATGTCGGAACACATCCATGCTCTTAACATTAACTTACTCTCACCAGGTCGTCGGCCCACATAAAGGGAGGCCTGCCTAAGCTACGTGTTTCAGTTGTGGTCGCTACTCGAGAATTTAACTACTCCCGCAGCCATCTTTTCCATGAGCATGCTCCTTTAAGTGACTTTGAGCCTTCTTACGAAGCCCATAGCACTCCCCGGACACTTCATACTAACGAGCGAGAAATGCTAAAATATATACATATACAATCAACTGACGTATCTATAGACAAGAATGCAAGTAGGGCTGATCACCGGCGGCATTGGTCACGAAAAATAGATTATCTAATTCTCAATGTATTTTTAGAAGGTGAGGTAACGTAATTTTTCATTTTGTTTTTTTAGGGTTCCGTACAACAACAAAAGTGGCAGTGGGCAGGGCACATAGCTCGTAGAACAGATGGCCGATGGGGCAGTAAAGTTCTCGAGTGGCGACCGCGCACCGGAAAACGTAGCGTAGGCAGGCCTCCCACGCGGTGGACCGATGACCTGGTGAAGGTCGCGGGAAGCCGATGGATGCGGGCAGCGCAGGACCGGTCGTCGTGGAAATCCTTGGGGGAGGCCTTTGTTCAGCAGTGGACGATTTGTGGCTGATATGATGATGATGATGATGACAACAACAAAAACGGAACCCCTATAGGACCACTCGTGCGTCTGTCTGTCTGTCTATCCGTCTGTCACAGCCAATTTGTTCCGAATCTACTGGACCAAATCAGGTGAAATTTGGTAGGATGGTGTAATCCTATGACCCAAACACAGATGTGCAAGGTAAATAAATATTATTTTTTTAAATAAGGGTAATTTTCGGGGGACCCATTAGGAAAAATAAACAAAAAGTTTTGCAAACTTTATGTGTCAAATTAAATGAATCAAATGAAAGGGCTTGCTATGAGGATCTTAAATATATTTTTGTTTTTATTGTAAAATAAATCTTTTTGATATTATTCATGAAAGAAGACGAAAATGTATTTCCCCCCCCCCCCCTGTTCTCCGAAACTACTGAGCCTAAAATTTTGAAAAAAATACAAAAATTTAGTTCATTGCTTGTAGATCACAGAAAAATCCACAAGAATTATATCAATTCAGAATAAATCGGTAAACTCAATATAATACGTTCATTTACGGAAGATAGTTTTATTTTATACCATTAAATAGTGCTAGTGGTATTTGTCTGTTGCTCGCGTTTGTGTCTTTTGTTTATCACACTTTTCGATTCTTTGTTTTACTGTATTTTTTTTTCTCTAATATTTATCTATTCTTTTTACTATTTTTATAATTGCTGTTGCTTTCTAAATTTATTTGATAGTTTTTTTTTAAACAAATACGACAGCTTTTTGACAGTTTATAGCGGTAGATTGATAGGTAGGCCTATATTTTTAAATAATTGTGGAACTAGTTGTTGGAATGTATAGATTTACCTTTCTATTTATTAAATATCAATGTACATTACCGTTTGTGTTCTCCTAATAAAACAAAATAATAATATAAAATAAATAAAATAAAATCATGTGAATAGGTATCATTGTCATAGTTGTGTGGAGAGAAGTGGCGATACGGAACCCTCATACCGCGAGACCAACTCGCACATGGCCAGTTTTTTATATACGTACAATAAAATATTGGAAATATAAATAGCATTGTTTCCATAGATTTGGTAGTTGGTGCGAGCGAGAGACTTATATTGTTTGAGCAAGACGCAAATAGAAGCGTCGTCACTTATCATTCCCAGTCTATTTGTTTTGTATAATTGTATCGTATGCGTAAAAGTATCTTATTTATGTGTGGCTTAGTATAATTAATTCAATAAAACAAATAAAATTATATTTGTATTTAGAAAATTTATTTTACCAACTTCGGTAAGAAGTGAATTAGACAGAGAGAAAATGTGACGTTTCTCTTTTAAGGTGTAATCTAATTTAAAACAAAAAAGGTCAAAAAAACTAGGGGTCGGAAATCAACGGCTTTCAAGTAACAGCCAAATTAATTTTCAATTTTTTTATGAGGAACGCATTGATTTATTTCTTCGTAATTTTATAGTATCTTTCCCGTGTGTGACAACCCTTACGTTCGACAACCAATCTGCGTGACGGGGGGGCAGGGAGTGTCTATAGTCGTAGTTTCATCCTAAGTTTTGACCAAAATACTCGAACATTGAAATGGTTCGCGCTTGTAGCTGTGATCATTAGATAGGGCATGTTTTTTTAGTAGTTTTAGGACTTAATAATCTTAAGTGCGTTACATAAAAAAAACAATTTTGGTTGCCAATGTATTTTTCAAACCGATTTGATGCCAAAACTGCTAAAATTAATGCTGGTTTTCACGTGACTAAGGTCTTGTAGATTTCGACTTGTAGTGCTCAAGGTGGTATGATTTATAACTTGAAGTTATAGTTGTAGTGACGAAGTGAACAGGGACCTTAACGTCTTAACGGCAGCTGAGATAGTGATAAGGTGAATTGAGTTGTGTAACGGTTAACTCGGTATTATATCACAATTTAGAACGGAGTTCAGTGTAGGTAAGTGTATTTTTTTAGGTAAAACATAATATATTTGGTTAAAAAACTATACGTCGCACAATAAAACCTATACATTGAGACTAAAATCTGTAGATAATAAGAAAAAAGCATTCAACATAGTACTCACTAATACGTTACATTACGCGCGCAAGATTTTCACGACCTCATTCTCCCGGCTTCATCCCACCGTTGGTCAAATAGACGCAGGGAGGGGTTGCACCCCTTTGTTGTTCATGTTCCATCTTTCCGCGCGAAGCGTTACGCTTCCTCGTTTATTATGCGGACAACGAAGGAGTGGAACTCCTTGCCTGCGTTCCCGATTCTTATAATTTGTTGATCTTCAAGACGAGAGTGAAAAGGCTTTATTTGAGTTTGCGTGTGCCATCCTTGACACTTCCAGTAAGGTGAGTTGCAGTCAAATGCACTCAAATTAAATACAATAAATTAATAAATTGTTTCCGCAATAACGAGACGTTTTGATACATTTTGCATGATGTATTTTTTGTTAATCTATAGTGTATCCTACCTGAATATTCAGGCATAGTTGTGCGACGCCATTAACAAAAATTTAAATGGTGAAGAAGAGGTAAAGTTTAAAAATAAGTTTGGATGTCAAAAATTAATCTCTAAAATAACTCGTTATATTTTAAAAACTATATCACCAATGATCTTTCAGGTTTAAAATAGGTTGAAAAATTTTTGAAAAGGTGCCCGCTAGCCGGCTGCGGCTCGCACACCGTGCTCCCTGGATATCCACACGATTGATTATCGAGGCGGGCTAGTGTAAAATATGTATACTCAGTTTGCCTGCTTCAAAACGCGTAGCGTCGTCGTCCTCATCAAAGGGTTTGTAGCAACTACCTATATTAGGTGTACCTCCCATGTGTAATAATAATTTGCTTTATAAAAAATGTCTACAAAAAAAAAATTCGCTCAAAAGTATAAATACTCGAAATTAAGCATGTGACATAGCGAAGTGCAACATTATATGAAACGAAAATTATTATTTAAAGCTCTTTGCTAAACAAGACATATGATGAAGTGGAGGGTATTTTAAAAGTTATATGTTAAACACACACACACCACACACTGTCACACTCTCTCTCTCTTTCTCTCTCTCTCTCTCACACAAACACGCACACACACACACACACACACACACAAACAAACCTAATTTTTAATTTTTAGTACTAAAATATTTTTTTTTCTTTTAATGTATTCCTAATAGCCAGCTTTTATTTATTTAATAAGTTTTCTTAGTGTACAGTGGCCAGCACGTGGCGATGGACAGTATACACACATATAACTACGACCGATTTTTAACAGTTGAACACTCGCACACTTCGGTGATTGGTAGAATTCGTCATCTTTACGAAAATACACCAATCGACATTCTTTTCTAAATAAGTGTCTATTTAAGACCAATAACGAATTCACAAAAACTTAGGACCACAGATCTGTGCTTTTGACAAATCATAAGCCACGCCCCTTACAAAGCATCCGCCACAGATCTAATAAACCAAGCATCCGCGCAGTGACACGAGCTAGCAAGCAGTGTTGCCGTTTTAGCCACTTTGTGGCTAGATCTAGCATATTTATAACGGTTTAGCCAAAAATAATTTTAGCTAACCAAACGATTCTAGTTACTTTTGGTAATTATGTTTTTGATAATTACTGTTTACAGTTGACCAAATATTTGACCTAGTTACTGCGGTCTTGTCTTCCTCACTCTAATGCGGAAGTAAGTAGTTAAGTGTCATGAACACACTGAAAAATAAATTATGAAACAAAATGTGTGCATTAACACTTAATTCCATAATTATGATTAAAAGTCAATAAAAATAAATAATAAAAATGCCACGACTATGTTTTGCCACCTGAAGTTTTAAACAAATTTACAGAAGCGGACAAAGCAATCAAAAAAATTGAAACCCCATCTATATCATCATCACAGATCGATTGACGTTGACGTAGAGATTTCAGAATTACCAGATGCCATTGTAGACCTACAATTTTTTTTTTCTACATGTATTAGATACTATTTTAATTAAACCCACATCCTTATTACAAAATTGGCCACTTTTTCATTTTAATAACCACAAACAATATTGTCCTAACGGCAACACTGCCAGTATATTAAAGTCACTCACTCATCCGTCTCCGTCAAAGAGAATATAATACACTACGTTCTCGTCCCGTCCAAAGAGAATATAAGTCACCAATACTTACTACGTTTGTCAGTCCAAGTCCAGTCGCATAGATATTAGATAGCATTTATTGTGAACTTGTGAGCGTACACCGTCTCATTCTTCACTGCTTTTTTTTTATTTACAATTGGTAAGCCCTTGGCATCATCTCACCTGATGGTGAGTGACGATGATGCCGAAGATGGAAGCGGGCTTACCTAGATTCCCCAACACAATGGAGAACGGGCTATCTTATCTTCAAGCCGGAACACATCAATGTTGTTAATACTGATGTCTATCGGCAAGACTTAGTTATGATGGTGGTAGCTAGCCAGGCGGGCTTAGAAAATGCCCTACCACCAACCAAACCGAGTCTTACAAGTTGACCCCACCGGGAATCGAACCCGCGACCTCCTGGTGTGAAGCA
Organism: Coleophora flavipennella; assembly: GCA_947284805.1. NCBI lineage: Eukaryota > Metazoa > Arthropoda > Insecta > Lepidoptera > Coleophoridae > Coleophora > Coleophora flavipennella. Next base: position 1,330,245 of record OX369275.1, read on the forward strand.
AATAGACTACCTACCCATTACGCCCCGGAGGCGGTTAAAGAATTTTAGATTCGGTTCAATAATTACAACCAAACAAATAAACAAACCTTACCACTACCTATAATATTTTATTCTTAATAGTCTGGTCTTTTTCACAAATAAATCGGAATTTCCATCAATAAGTATGTATGTAAAATCTTCGGACGAACGCGATCTCCCCCGACCCCGCCTACCCGCACCGGCCAGCGGTAAGCGGCAGCGCAGATTGAAAACAACGCGAAGAGAACAATTACTATCTCTTTTTCGCATTCGCTCTGTTCAACTTCGAACATTTTCAAGGCCATTATGTCCAACTGCATGTGCTGTTCACTGTACATTTGCAGCCGCATTTCATTTTGTAAACCGTATTATTGATCTCCACAAGACAGGCGTAGCCTAGTGTGGGACTATTGGATTAATGTGCTGATTTCATGTGTTTTTTTTTAATAAACTATTTTTTTTAACCAACAGTGATTAAATCAGAGGTAGGTACCTATCAAATTACGAGCCTACAATTTTTTAAGGTCGGTACCAGCATACAGCAAATGTTTTAGATTCGTAGGCTTTGCTGGCAACTGCCTCAAAAAAATATTAGGCTTATTTAATTCGTACCTACCTTCGATTTCATTTTTGTTAGTTAATTTTTTGTATTTATACTCGTATGTAAAAATATAATTTCATTATTTTGAGTGATTTTTTTTGGTCAGTTTTTAGTTTTTTTTTAACTTTTATTTTTCAATTTTTAGTGATAATGTTATGTATGTAACAACTTTAAACCCAATAACCTCCTCGCCAATAGGATACAGAGTCCTGTGGCTTCCATCATCATCTCAGCAGCATGAAAGTAATGGAGATAAACCCTCCATCATCAGCTCACCTAAATAACCTGAAAGAATAGAAATATCAGTCTATACGAACCGACGTATAATTTTTAAAGAATTATCCTCCAACTTCTAACCGTAAAGGAGTCGTACCTTCCATCATCAGCTCATCAACATGAAATGATGACTACACACGTAAAAAATTGAATAACTTTATAAAATGAAATACTGAAATAAAATTTGAGGGTTGCACCTCATTTCCGTGGGTTTCCATCATCAGGTCCTGATTTGGTGAAAATTTAACTTGGTCCATACGTATCTACGTATAATATTTCAAGAATTATCATTCTACCCTGAACCGAGGAGTTGTCTTTCCATCATCAGCTCATCATCATGAGATGATGACTACCAGATGCAATTTTTTTATTATTATCTACAATTGATAAGCCCTGGACATCATCTCACCTGATGGTAAGTGAAGATGGAAGCGGGCTTACCCAATGCAATAGGGAACCGTCTGTTTTATTTACAAGCCAGAACACATCAATACCAGGCAGCCTTAGAAAATGCCCTTATACCAACCAAACTGAGTCGTAAAAAGTTAGATTCCGCCGGGAATCGAACCCGCGATCTCCTGATGTGAAGCAACTAATGGACGTTACCATTTCGCCACGAAGGCGATTAAAATACTTAAATAGCTTTAGAAAATACATGAAACATGTATTTTGTGCCTTAAAAATTTGAGGGTTGCCCCCAATTTTCCTAAGATCCCATCATCAGATCCTTACTTAGTGAGATTTTGACCACCTCGGGAGTAAAAATTAAAACTCTTTCGTATCATCATATCAGCCGAAGGACGTCTACTGATGGTCATAGGCCTCCCCCAAGGATTTCCACGACGACCGATTCTGCGCTGCCCGCATCCTGCGGCTTCCCGCGACCTTCACCAGGTCATCGGTCCACTGAGTGGGAGGCTTACCTACGCTACGTTTTCCGGTGCGTGGTCGTCACTCGAGAACTTTACTGCCCCAGCGGCCATCTGTTCTACGAGCTATGTGCCCCACCCACTGCCACTTAAGTTTAGCAATTCTGAGAGCTACGTCGGTTACTTTGGTTCTCCTACGGATCTTCTCGTTTCTGATTCGAAACTCTTTCGGATAAAAAAATATTTTTTGAAAATCGGCCCACAATTGACAGAATATAACATCGCTGAACATACATAAAAAAACAATAAAAATAAAATACAGTAGAACATAGAACCCGGAGTACAATTGCGTGTGTTTTTCTTAGAATAGAAAGGTTCTAATATTAAAAGCTCTTTTCAAGCTAGCGGATAAAACGCAACTTTGCGCGCTAGAATGGAATGACAAAAAAAACCTTTCCGAGCGTGTGAGGGGAAAATGTTTTTCTCAAAAATGGATGCTTTTAAATTTCTTGTTATTGACTTCCATTGCGGTACGCGTTGCTTTTATTTTTTCTTCTTTTTTTCGATCCATTTTATCTATTTCGCATGCGCTGGCACCTAACAATCCAAGCGCCACATTTTGAAACAAAGTGTGGCACACATGTGATTCAAACTCCATATTATATCATCCTTCAATATTTGTCACCGTTATTTTGTAAAATAAAATATCTATATATATAAAAATGAATCCCTGTTTCCCTTGGTCACGGCATCACGCGTGAACGGCTGGACCGATTTCGCTAATTCTATTTTTGTGGAGTCCGTTATTGTCAAGAGAAGGTTCTTATGTAGGGTAGGGTAGTGTAGTTTAGTGTAGTGTAGTGTAGTGTAGGGTAGGGTAGTGTAGTGTAGGGTAGGGTAGGGTAGTGTAGTGTAGTGCAGGGTAGGCTGTGTAGTGTAGTGTAAGGTGGTACGAAGTTCGCCGGGACGGATAGTACATAATAAAACAACTAAAACCTAATTCTCTCTAAAAGACCCATCACGGGTTTTATATTTGTACAAATAAATGTAAATTCAATTGTGTGCACGTACGGTCATTTACCCACGCCCTACCCATACCTACGTACCACCGACGTGCCACACACTTACCTTAAAATATGTCATTCATGTGGTATAAATAAGGAATGCAAATAAACAAATTGAGTATGGAGTATTCTGCAAAGCTTTAAAAATGGTACATGACAAAAAAAAAACACGACGGTGCTTTAGACCGCACGACTGAAGTAAAACGTATTTATCTCCATCCATATGTATGGAAGTAAATACATATTCATAAAAAAATAATCAAATCTTTTTTGTCATATGGAGGTATAAACAGTTTATGAAAATAGTTTTATTATCCTCTGAAAATGATAAAAAAAATATCTTACATTATTGTTTTGATGGTTTTGACAATCGATATTGTTACCTTGGCAACCGATATTGTTGGTAAACAAAAATAAATAATATATCTCTTTCTATCGTCACTAATTTATATATCCCTCTCAACTTCCGTTCGCCTCGCCCGATCATACTTCCGTAACGCTCTCGTCCCGCATCCACCAGCTTACTCCTCAAGTCAAGCGTGCGTAAAGAAGTTTTACTTCGAAAAATATCTCTAAAATGGCGCTAAGTTTATTTATGAAATCGACTCTATCATAAAATCCTATTAGCGTGTATAAAACGCTACCAGTGGTATGTTTAGAAAAACTCCTAAAAGGTACTTCCTGAAGGTAAATTAAATAATGTTAGACGCTCCTGCAGGAAGATATGTCCTCGTGGGGAGATCAGTTTATTTTTAGTTAGGATGGTGCCTTGTTGAAAAAAAAATCTGCTACAGTTTTAATTTTATATAGCGATAATGAAATAAGTTCAGTTATTTAATGTTAACTATTAAACTAAAATTAGGTAAATTAGGTACCTTTTACAAAATAGAATCGAAACAATGTTTTAACTTAAAAACACTAATAGGCTGGTTATTTAACTAATATAGTTATAAGGCACAGAAGTTTAAGAATATCATCTGTCACAAACGAAATTTTGCTTAAAAAATGTTTGAAACAGTGATGGAGTGACGTCATAATTTTTCAGTGTCATTGGTGTACTAATTCATATTTTTTTAAAAAAAAACAAGAAGAATATTCAGTAGACTGGCAACTAAGAAATAATGTTTCATTATTTATTTTTGATGCAGTGAAAGGCATTACTGACAAATTTAATAATTTTAATGTATTACCTACTTTTCGTGTCATATTGTTTTCATTTCCTTATGACATTTTTTGTTTTATGTCGTTGCTTTTTTTAACATTATTAACTGATGATTGTTCGTTTTTTTTTATAATTTTTGACATTTTGTAATGAAATTACAAATTTAAACAGATTAATATGTACCTATCTTTATTAAACATTTTACATTATTTATTATTCAAATATGAGTAGGGTTATCTGAAATACCAGAAAATAATTTAAAGAGGGGTTCAGGTCATTTAACTTAACAACATCCCCAAAAACCCTATATAGGTACTTAATTTACGAAATAATTAATCGATAAGCTGTAAACGAACTTAGTAAGGCAAATCCAAAAGGGTTTTCTGAGAATTCAGTTTGGGTTCTAAAGGAAAATTAATTCGGTTTCATGGACTGATTCCCCCTTTAATTATTTTCAGGTATTTCAGAAGGACATAGTGTTAATTAATAATATAAAATCATTGCTGAATTAGCCATTCTGTTAATTTTGTTTCTAATATAATTCTTGCAATTGTTTAATGTCATCTGGATGTTTATTAAATATTTAATACACATATTAAAAATGGTTTTATTACGTTGTATATACACATCGTCAATAGACAATTTTAAAAAATGGGCTCTCCATACAAATCGGGCAAAATTTGTCATTCAGCTGATCGCTTTTTATGAAGAGTGTTTTTTTTTCGGTTTTAGCAAAGTCATAAAACAAAAGTTTTCCAGTATGATGAGAATCCCCAGTTAACGGGACTTACACGAATATTGTTACACCTGTATACAGCTTTGGCTTAAACACCAGTTATACTAAGATATAACATCAAAAAAATACTTTTTACTGCCAAAAATAGTAAATGAGCACCAAAATTAAAACTCCATTTTATTGTGAAATTACAACCAAAATTTGTACATCTTGCTATCCTATTAAAGCAAATGACTCCAGACTAATCATTGTTAACCCAAAAATAGCTAATGACCATAAAATTATAACCACATTTTAATTTGTAGCGCATAGCGTTTCTTCTTCTGCGCAGCATTCTGCTACCCATTCGCTTCGCGAGTCTCTTTGACTGTATAATCAATCAAACCTGATCTAACCTAATATAGCTCGCTTCGCTCGCTTATTTATAGTTTTTAGAAAAAAAAACTTAATTTTGCCAACTCTTTTTTTGCTGTGTAGTTTATTTGTGTAGAAATAGCGCAATAATTTGATCGCTAACATTTAGTGCTCATTTACTACATTTGGTGTTTGAATAGATTTTTTTAGTAAAAGTGCTGATGGAAGGTATCAAAGTATTTTTGGTGGTCATTTCATTTAATCCCTATCATCATATCAGCCGAAGGAAGTCCACTGCTGGACGTAGGCCTCCCCCAAGGATCTCCACGACGACCGGTTCTGCGCTGCCCACTTCTAGCGGCTTCCTGCGACCTTTACCAGGTCATCGGTCCACCGAGTGGGAGGCCTGCTTACACTACGCTTTCCGGTGCGTGGTCGCCACTCGAGAACTTTACTACCCAAACGGCCATCTATTCTACGAGCAATGTGCCCCGCCCACTGTCACTTAAGTTTAGCAATTCTGAGAGCTATGTCGGTTACTTTGGTTCTCTTACGGATCTCCTCGTTTCTGATTCGATCACGCAGAGAAACTCCGAGCATAGCACGCTCCATTGCCCTTTGGGTGACATTGAGCCTTCTTATGAGGCCCATAGTAAGCGACCATGTCTCAGTTCCGTATGTCATCACTGGCAACACACACTGGTCGAAGACCTTGGTCTTAAGACTCTGCGGTATCTGGGACGTAAAGATATTGCGAAGCTTCCCGAACGCTGCCCAGCCGAGTTGGATTCGACGATTGAGCTCTTTCTCGAAGTTGGACCTACCTAACTGGACTGTTTGTCCCAGGTATACGTATTCGGTAACAACTTCGAGTGTAGAGCCTCCAACCTTCAGAGGAGTAGGTATGACACGGACGTTTGACATAATTTTCGTCTTGTCCATGTTAATCCCTATAGGCTATCTATATTATTTTTGGGATTTGGTGGGGTCGAATGCTTTGCAGTAACTAAAGGGTCTAAAACACTAAAAATGTATGTGTATGTTTTATTTTTTTTTCCATCTTGATTTTTGAGGTTTCATCTTAATAAAAAATATTATTTTTTTGTTGTAACGATATTAATGACACTTTGTGTATTACTGTAATATACAGCCGACTACATTATTTGGTAATGTTTACGTGAAAACGTGTGCAGAGCGTAGCTGTACAACTAATCAGTTAAATTAATACAATGGTTTAATGATGTTATCAACTCATATACGTCCCCACCGAGAGCATCCGAGGGGCTCGAGCCTACCCTGAATTTGGGCGATCGGGCCTTAGTCGACCACGCGGGTCCAGTGCGGGTTGGTAGACTTCACACACAACCTGCAAGTTTCTCCGCAGGCGTGTGCAGGTTTCCTCACAATGTTTTCCTTCACCGTAAGAGCGTCGGATAAATGTACATATGAAATCTGAATTCGAAATCACATTGGTATGTGTCAGGATTTAAACCAAGACCTCCCGGACAGGAGGCGGCGGCCCTAGCCGTTACGCCACCGACGCTCAAATGGTTTAATAAGTGCAACAAAAGGCAGCCGCCAATCGAGTATATTTTTGATTTCATAATATTGATTTGATTTGATAAAAAGAAAACTAGTGAGTCACATACTCACTCACACACTCATTCAGTGCTGTTCCTAAGATGTAGACGAGGAATAAGAAAGGAGTTTTTGAAATTCAAACCTTTAAACAACACTTAAAGGGGGTGAAAAAAGGGTTGAAAGTTTGTATTAAAATCCGTCATTTTTAAACGTGGCATGAAACTTGGTGTTTAGGTTAACGGTTGGAAACAAATAAATACGTGTTCTATTTTTTTTGAAAATTCAACCACTAAATGGGTGAAACTTGGATTCAAAGTTTGTATCGAGAAACAAGATAACATTGACTTTTGAATTCTAAATTTTGTAGGATTACTCTTATAAACAAATGATTACATACCTGTTTCGTGTTTTCCTGAAAATCATCCCCTAGGGTGTGAAAAGGTGTGAAATAACATAAAAAAGCTTGGAACATGAAGTTTGGCCAATGTAGTCTTTTAACAACGTAATTACCTACAAAAAAAGAACTTTTTAAAATTCAACCCTTAAGTGGATGAAAAAAGATTGCATTATTTATCAAAGTCGTTATTTTTGAAGCTAGAAGCATGAAACTTTATTTTTAGGCTAACGATTAGAAGTTCGAAGTTGATTATAAACAAATATTAACATTTTCCGAAAATTATTTCCATAGGAGGTGAAACGGTGTTAGTTAACATAAAAAGCTAGGAAGTATTACAGAATACAAAAAAGGATAAAACTAAAACTAATTAATTAAAGTAAAACTTAGCGCGACGTAATAAAAATAAAATGTGAACCAAGAGAACCACTACCCGAAGTCGCTAGCATCAGATGTACAATCAGAAAACAATTTCCACGCGGGCGAAGCCGCGGGTAAAAGCTTGTAGTAAAAAAAAAATACATTCCGTTCCCTTCTTCGTTCTTCTTCTTCTTTGTTTAAAATAGAGAAATTTCCATTTAATGCCTTAGACCACGTCTAGGCTGAAAATACCCTCCGCCACATACTTTTTCATTTGGACCTATGAAATCACACGCAAAGCAAAGTCTATTACAACGTTAGCACCTATTCGTACCGCAACACAATTTAAAGTGAGAACTCCTCGTGGAAGCCCTGTAAGTGGTTTTTCGCGAAGTTGGGCAATGTTCGGTAACTCCCGCTTGGCAGTTTGTCGATGGTATCAATGTTTGATTATAAGCCGATTGAACGGTGGCGGCCGCGGCCCCGTCATCGGCGGCGATAACCAAGGGAGCATACGGGTGGACAGCATGCCGAGCAACGGACAAGAGAGATTGCGTAAGAAAGTTGGTTATAAGATTGGAGATCTATACTTTTACAAGATATTAATATTTTTTTTTATTTTTTTTATTTATTTGCCAGGAAAAAATACAATTCAAGTAAATATATAGAACAGTGGTCCCTACACTAGGCTAAGCGTGTATCGTAGGGGCCGTGAGTGCAAACAATTTCCATGTATAAGGTAAGCAGACAGTAAAGAATAAAACTAAAATTTTAAATTTATACTTAATAAGTATGTGTATGTGTGTGTGTGTGTGTGTGTGTGTGTGTGTGTGTGTGTGTGTGTGTGTGTATGTGTGTGTGTGAGAGGGCGTGTGTGTGTCATCGAGTTATAATACATAAGGTCAACAAATTAATAAATGTCACGAACAATAAATCGATATATTTTTGGGATTTGGTGGGGTCAAATGCTTTGCAGTAACTAAAGGGTCTAAAACACTAAAAATGTATGTGTATGTTTTAATTTTTTTCCATCTTGATTTTTGAGGTTTCATCTTACTAAAAATTATTATTTTTTGTTCTAACGATTTTAATGACACTTTGTGTATAACTGTAATATACAGCCAACTATGTATTTAATGATGTTATCAACTCCTATACGTCCCCACCGAGAGCATCCGAGGGGCTCGAGCCTACCCTGAATTTGGGCGATCGGGCCTTACATATTTATGTATACAGCTTGTAACATTTTTTTGTGTATTTTAAAGGTATTTGAAAACATTTGTTTGAGTGGTAAGAAACTAAATAGGTATCTAGAATGAATCCATTTCAGAATCTTATCTAAAATTAAATTGATCTGTCACCGGGATATTGTGAAAACCGCGATATTACAATCTCACAAGTTAGATTATAATATAACGGAAAATTGTGAATCGGATCACAATTTCACGACCTATTCTTGTACCTCCGAATAAAACCGATGAGTTCTCCTGCTGCGAAGCGTTCTGCTACCCTTCGACTGTTAAATCAATCAAACCTTTAAAAAACCTTTTAAACCTTTCGGCAACATCGTCACTTACCACCAGGTGAGATGTTGTCAAGGGTGTACCAATTGTGAATAAAAAAAAAAAAAAAAAAAAAAAAACCTGACCGAACCTAACATCGTTCGCTTCGCGAGCTCATTTATTTAGTGTTTTCACTTCGCTTAGTTGTTATTATAAGGTCACTAGTGAGATTACAATGTCACTAGTAAAATTGTAAACAATATGTTACAGTTCACAATCTCGCGAAAAAAATCCCGTTAGATTATAATCTAACGGTATTTACAATCTCACGGTGACAGATCCACTCTTGTAAACTTTATTATCTATTTGAGTTAGGGAGTGAACCAACCGGAAACTACTAGAAATTGAAATGTTAAGTGTTTTGGCCACTGAGATAATTACGAGAGGTGATCCAAAAGTAATGATAATCGGTTGTTTCCAGTGCTCATAAAAATATATAATTTTTTTTTGCTTCCTCATATACCCACAATGTTAGCATAAAAATCATATAAATAGGCCACTATTCCCGGGAGGTACATTCAGGACCGCTATACATGGCTATACGGAGCTTACTTTGCGCTCGGATTCACCTGAACTTTTTTGCTAACTACCCGCATTATTCCGACATAGTGTCGGGTAGTTGAGCACGTGCGTATCGCGCAGAGGGAATCACTAGGTACCTAAAGCCGCAGCTGAGGGGCTGGGACTGCCTGGACATCCCAGAACCCTGAGTTTTCTCAAAAGTCTACTCAGGAGGAAGGATGATCGGGTATGAAATACCCTCTGGACTCGTGCACCCGTATCCCCGTCCGCAGCCGCGCCGTCTCCAATCCAGCGTGATGTCCTCAGGTTCCGACTCGAAAACACCGCACGCGTCCCGGCCGTCATCCGCCATTATCTGCCTACATACATACATAAGCCTCCGTGGCGTAATGGTTAGTCCGTTCGCTTCACACCAGGAGATCGCGAGTTCAATTCCCGGTGGGGTCAACTTGTAAGACTCGGTTTGGTTGGTGGTAGGGCATTTTCTAAGCTTGCCTGGCTAGCTACCACCATCTTATCTAAGTCTCGCCAAACATCAGTGTTAACAACATAGATGTATTCTGGCTTGAAGATAAGATAGCCAGTTCTCTATTGCGTTGGGGAATCTTGGTAAGCCTGCTTCCATCTTCGGCATCATCGTCACTTACCATCAAGTGAGATGATGCCAAGGGCTTACCAATTGTGGATAAAAAAATGAAAAAATGGAGGTAGCCTTTGTCATGGGAAAAGACCATACATTACATAGGCAATTATTTATTTCGTGAATATAGCATAGTTCTGTTCCAGTTCTTGAGAGAACTGAAAAAATACTGTTTTGATTGATTATGACATCACAACACCGCAACGGATTATTGTGAGGGGATGTGAAGTGATATTGTGGGCCATTTAATTAGCATAGCCCGAGATAGTTCCCAAGGCATCAAGAGAAAACTAGTTTCCAGGTTCGTGCACTTGAGTGTCGTAACGGGGCAACGGATTGACTTGATTTTTCAAGCGACTTCCAAAAAGGAGGAGGTTCTCAATTCGCCTGTATGTTTTTTTTTTATAAGTGTTACCTCATAACTTTGGACTGGGTGAAGCGATTTTTATGATTCTTTTTTTATTTGAAAGCTAGTGCTTCCCGTGTAGTTTCATATAAATTTTATCAAAATCGGGGAAGTAATTTATTAGAAAATTAACAAAAACCAAAAATAATAATGCAAAAATGTACTAAGTTGTTGCGATGGAAGTCGGTTTTTTAACGTGTTTAGCGTTTTCAATTACGTTATTGGATAGATACAATTGAATGGGTAGGAGGTGACATAGACTGCTTATCAAAATAGTGCGATATAGTTCCCGAGGGATTTGGAGTGTCTACGTTTGCGAGCCGCAGCGGCTCGCTCACCACTCACCCTCAAAGACAGTCATAAAAACAATGCCCATGCGAGCGAAGCCACGGGCAAAAACTAGTTACTAAATAAATTATAATGTCTAGCAAGTTTTAAGTTTTTAAGCGTTTGACCTTTTACTTCCCCGTAGTTTGTCAGCTAAAGCAATAGAGCAGCCCTATTACACGGCACATGCAACCCCGCGAGTACATGCTACCGCTATCCTATCAGAGATCAAGACGCCTCATACCGATACACCAGCACACCAGCCATATACCAGCCTTAGGCCGACCGTCCATTGCACGCAATGATGCGGGTCGAGCTGTTGAAAATTAAATTTTGCAGTTTAAAATACGATAGATCAGTAGTCACGTGGTAGTCCATGTCAGTATCCAAAGATCTGTGAAACTCTAAAAAAAAACAAAAAAAATAATAATACAAAAAGGGGCTAGTGCATGCGAGTCGGATTTGCATACCGAGACATCCGTGCTACCACACCTCTCCATATAAGTACCACAATAATATCTATAAATTAATTTCAAACCCCAAAAAGTAAAACTTTTTATAGGTCACATTTAGAATTTGAGCTTTTGTCGAAGTTAACTCGCACACTTCTGTTATTGTGATGGTGTAAGTTGCTAGCTATAGCAGAATACACAAAAACTTAGTGATGGCAAGACACTCACATAGGCCTGTAAACTCCATCTATCGACAAATTTAAATGTGTGTATAAACCTTTTTTTTTATTTGATTTGATCCACGGAATTATAAAGGGCAGCGGAGCTGAGCAGAGTCGCGTGCCAAACAACCACAGAAACTGACTCGTCATGTCACGATTGGAGGAGACTTGGACGGCGAGATCTCCAATTGCCTCTTTCTTCCGTGGTGCATGCTAACCCACATCCCTCCAGCTGCTTTCTGCGAGTTTCTCTAAATCATCAGTATACCTGGCGAGGGATGTCCAGCACTACTAAAATTTTAAAAATTTTATGAGTAGATCCCCCTGTTTCTGTTACTTTGGGCAGTTTTTTACACCCTGTATAGCCCTTATCCAAGCCAAACACATACCTTTGCTTCCTGATAAGAAGCAGCGTTTTCTTTTTAAATGTATCCATCCGTGTTTCAGTGTACAAGAGGCCTTACACCAGGCACATACTAATGCCGGCCTGCCGCTCCGTCTGATTGCGAGCGCTGATTGCTCAGGCTTAACCTTAGAATTTGGCTTCTATTTCGGGGGATAATAACCGGTTTCTGTCTCGGCTCATTTGAGCAATGTTCGGTTTTGGTTAATGCACAATTTATTTGGTATGTTGCTATTACCTTGAATAGCAAAAGTATTATAGGTTTTAAGGCTAGAATTTGCAGTACGTTTGTATTGAAAAATTGTGTTAGAACAAGAAAAATATCCTTATTTTTTCTCTGAGCTTTTAGTTTAAAATATATTGTTCAATCTTGGCAGTAAGTATGTATACTTACTTTATCTACGTACCCGTGCTCATGCACGTGTCTATTTTATGGCATATTACGTACTCAGACTACCCAAAAAAATATATCACTGAAAAAGGGACCAAGTTTTCGTTAAAAAAATCCCTTGTCTATGAAAGTAGTAATGATATCCACTTTGCGGCCAAGTTTACAGTCCCACCTACCTTTATAAAAACTCCTCTTTCGTTGATTTTCTGCTGTTTCCATTCACCTACTAATGCAAAACTTGGCCGTGCGCTTAATTATATTATCGGGGACCCATTTTCAAGCGACTTCCAAAAAGGAGGAGGTTCTCAATTCGTCTGTATGTTTTTTTTTTATGTATGTTACCTCATAACTTTGGACTGGGTGAACCGATTTTTATGATTCTTTTTTTATTTGAAAGCTAGTGCTTTCCGTGTGGTCTCATATAAATTTTATCAAAATTGGTGTAGTACTTTGTTAGAAAATTAACAAAAACCAAAAATAATAATGCAAAAATGTACTAAGTAAGAAGTCGGTTTTTTAACGTGTTTAGCGTTTTCAATTATTAACAAAAATGTCTCCTACTTTGCACTTTAACAGTATGCCACTAAAATCTTTAAACCTCTTACCCCCTTTTAACTTGTACCATTTTGTCTGTGAAATGAAAAAAGAAACACGTTTAGGAACCTTTGAGAGGGAGGGGAACCGTAGGAGGGAGGTCGGAGGCCACTGGTCTTAATATTATCTTGGAAGTCTAAAGAACACTTCTGCAAAGTGGCGTTCTTTATTCATAAATTGCAAGGTCAAAGTCCTTAAAGCAATATGTTAAATGTACATAAGGCGTTTACCCGACGATCTTACGGTGAAGGAAAACATCGTGAGGAAACATGCACACGCCTACGAAGAAACTCGCAGGTTATGTGTGAAGTCGATAAACCCGCACTGGACCCGCGTGGTCGACTAAGGCCCGATCGCCCTAATTCAGGGCAGGTTCGAGCCCCTCGGTGGGGACTTATATGAGCTGATATGATGAAGGCGTAAATGCGTTGAAGTGAGTGAGTTCCTTTCGCCATATCTTCACACTTCTTGAAACGGAAGGCACACAGCTTTAAAGCACTTTGTAGTTTCTTAATTAAAGTGGAAACCCGCGAAAAGTAGCTTGGTTCTTTATATTTCAGCAAAAATGAATGTGCCCCTCCCCCCCCCCGCGTCCCCCCGCATGACACTGACAACAAGTCACGTAGACGCGTCGGACGCAGCCCCGCAGGCTAAAAACGGATTATGCACTGTCTGGACTTACGTCGCGCGCTGCGTCCCCGGGGCCGGGGCGGGCTCTGTGGGCTCTGTGACTCTGAACGTGGCATTGTCTATGTATGTGCCCGTAAATTGTATGTGTTTATTTGTTTTCTTGAATCGTAATAGACTCTTAGTTTTATTATGCTAAGTTCTATTTTGCTATCTTATGGTGAAGGAAAACATCGTGAGGAAACCTGCATACGCCTGCGGAGAAACTCGTAGGTTGTGTGGTGAAGTCAAGCAACCCGCACTGGGCCCGCGTGGTCGACTAAGGCCCGTTCGCCCTAATTCAGGGTAGGCTCGAGCCCCTCGGTGGGGACGTATAAGAGCTGATGTGATGAAGTTCTATTTTGCGCAAGTCTCAAGAGCAAATAAAAAAATAATTACCTAACACTTGTAATTTAATCAGTTACAGTAAAAAAATATTCTCAAGACTTAGCATTTTAACGACATTTATCAGTGCCTAAGCACCCCCTGGACACTTCATACAACGGGCCAGAAATGACATGTCAAAAAAGGAATAACGGAACAGAAATAATGGCGGCGAAATCCTATACGTTCGACAACCAATCTGTATCAATCTAGGTGACGAGGGGGTGAGGTCGCAATCTAGAGAGCGACAGGGAGTGTCCATACTGTATGCTATTACTAATATGTATACTTTGACCTAAGTACACCAACAACGAACAATAACAAGTTTATTGTGAGGAGGGTTATGTTTTTCAAGCATATTTTTTTGTCCACGTATTGGTATTATCTCACCTGATGGTAAGTGACGAAGATGCTGAAGATGGAAGCGAACTTACAAGATTCCCCAACGCAATGGGGAACTGGCTATCTCATTGTCATACCGGAACACATCAATGATGTTAACGTTGATGTTTGGCTGTATAAAGATAAGATGGTGGTAGCTAGCCAGACAGGGTTATTAAATGCCCTACCACCAACCAAACCGAGTTTTACAAAGTTAAACCCACCGGGAATAGAACCGGCAACCTCCTGATGTGAAGCCAATAGACTCAGACTAATCATTACGCCACGGAAGCATCTACGTTTAATGTGGCTTTCTAATCCCTCATAGCTGATGTGTTGCCTGCCTACGCTACGTTTTCTGGTGCGCGGTCGCCACTCGAGAACTTTACTTCCCCAACGGCCATCTATTCTACGAGATATATTCCCCGCCCACTTCCACTTCAGTATATCAATTCTGAGAGGTATGTCGGTTACTTTGGGCAGCGCAGAACCGGTCGTCGTGGAAATCCTAGGGGGAGGCCTATGTCCAACAAAAGACGTTTTTCGGCTGATATGATGATGATGTATTGTAAAATTTATTTTTGCCGTAAAATACGTCTTAAGCAGTCAGGTATTTGGTTTTAATTTTTATTAGATTTAAGTAAAGTAATAAAAGTTAAGATTATTTTTTGCGATTTGTACACGTATGGTATTGATAAATAAGCGAAAATACTCACTATCTCCACTGTGTTTGAATTTGTCCCGCAGATAATCCAGATTGTAGATGCTGCAATGTCTCCTATCGGACAGCACTAGCTTTGTCTCCGTGATTCGCTCCCCTGGGTTTGGCAGCTGCCTGAGCGAGCGTGGCGCGGCAATAGTGCTTGGATACTTTGATACATGTCACAGCAATGGCTTGAGATTGAAGAGACAAGAAGGTACTACCGTACAATTTATCATATAAACCCAGTTTAAATATAATTTCTATGCAAATTGCACATTGAAATCACATCCTTTTGAATTAGTTGTTACCGGTAAATCCACTTCCATTTTCGCCAGCGTCACCTCATCATCAGGTGACATGAATAACAAAGTCTTTAAAATATCACGTCTCAATATATACTACTACCTATTGCCCGCAGCTTCTGTTTTTTGCAGTTCCCGTGGGAATTTGCCAAATTCCTTTCTTAGCGGATGCTTACGTCATAATTGCTATCAGTATGCCAAATTTTAACCCGATCCGTTTTAGCTGTGCTTTGATAGATCAGTAAGATCAGTTAGTCAGTCAGTCAGTCATGGTTTCCTTTTATATAATATGTCACAGGTATATTGTCAAAATTGTGATATTATAATGTCACTAGTAAAAAATAGTGAAATTATAATATCACGGTAAATTTACCGTGCTTATGTAATTTATACAATTTTCAATCGGCTCCGGGAACGAGGCTCCTCCACTTGGGTAGCAGAATGCTTTGCAGAAGAAGAAATCTTCGGTTTTATAGATAACACTAAGACTAAAGCCATGAAATCGTAAAACGAAATGGAGCCGATTGACAATTTACCGTGATATTATCATCATCATCATCATCATATCAGCCACAAATCGTCCACTGCTGGACAAAGGACTCCCCCAAGGATCTCCACGACGACCGGTCCTGCGGTGCCTGCATCCATCGGCTTCCCGCGATCTTCACCAGGTCATCGGTCCACCGCGTAATAATCTTATAATTTCACTAAATTATCAATGTTCGATTCCCGGCGGGGTCAATTGTAAGATTCGGTTTAGTTGGTGGTAGGGCATTTTCTAAGCCCGCCTGGCAAGCTACCACCATCTTATCTAAGTCTTGCCGCCAAATATCAATGTTAATATCATTGGTGTGTTCCGGCATGAAGATAAGATAGCCAGTTCCCCATTGCGTTGGGGAATCTTGGTAAGTCCGCTTCCATCTTCGGCAACATCGTCACTTACCACCAGGTGAGATGTTGTCAAGGGTTTACCAATTGTGAATAAAAAAAAATGAAAAAAACCCGACTTTGACAATATGCCTGCGACTTATACAACATAATACAGATGATAACTCAACGGCGGCAGTGAATCGACCCTTGTTACCAGAGTCCCCGGTTCTAATCCGAACACGGCCAACGTATCAATGAGTATTTCGGAATTCAACATTTGAGATACTTTACAGATTGCTTTACTATCCAGACATTGTTTATTTGTTTTTATTGAATCCATAAGTGTTTTGAGAAATATGTGAACCTCTTAAACACCTCCGTGGCGAAGTGGTTATAGTCCACTCGCTTCACATCAAGACTTTTACTTTGTAAAACTCCAATTGGTTGGTGGTAGGGCATTTTTTAATCCCACCTGGCTAGCTATCACCGCGTTATCTGCTCGTAAGTCTTGCCGCTAACAGCATTAAGGCTCCTCCGTCCCTAAAATTAGCAACTCGATTTACGATATTTCAAACATCGAAAGAAATAAAGTTCTTGTCAGCTTGTACTGCAACGTTGCTGTTACGTCAACCGCTGCGGACGAATCGTTCGAAAATTGTGGATTTAATTCATTATAAAAAAAGTAAGTGTGTGGTTTTATGAAACCAAGGTTAAAGTGAAACTTTACAGAGGACGAAACGATCATGGCTGCTCTCACTACGGTACAGAGGTCGAAACAATCATACCGTCAGACGAAAGTGACCGTCACGCGGCATGCAACACAAAGACAAAAAAAAATGAGACGATGTAATAAGAGTTTCAGTTTAATAAAATAAGAAGAATTTCCAAAAAGTAAGAAAACTAAATCATTTTACATTGTTTTGTTAAGAAGTACATAAATTATATCATTATAAGGTTTTGGTTAAAATTGCAGCAATTCTATGGTTACAACTAGAAAAAAAGGGTGAAATATTATTATAGGATATTATTTTCCTTAGTTTCGGATATTAAAATAGAATTCTTGAAAATCAAAAGCACTCCCCTTATCCTGTAAATTACAAAACAATTAGTTTTGAAAAAAGAACTTTAATTGAAGTAAAAAGTGATTACAAAGTTGATCGTTGGCAGCGGTATAAGCCTTAATGTGTTCTGACATGAAAATAAATATAGGATAGCCAGTACCCTAATACGTTGTGCAATCTTGGAAAGCCCGCTCCTATCTTCGCCATCATCATCACTTACCTTCACAGGTGAAATGATGCCAGGTTCTTATCAATAGTCGATAAAAACCCTTTCGATGTAAAATAATAAGCCTTAATGTGTTCTGACATGAAAATAAATATAGGATAGCCAGTACCCTAATACGTTGTGCAATCTTGGAAAGCCCGCTCCTATCTTCGCCATCATCATCACTTACCTTCACAGGTGAAATGATGCCAGGTTCTTATCAATAGTCGATAAAAACCCTTTCGATGTAAAATAATTTCCCTAAGCATGTTAAGGGTCCCCAGGAGGCTCGAGTTTCCATACAAACGTAGTTCCGCTTTAATACAAAAACTACATGCCGGAATAAAACCAAACTGAACGACTTTATTGAGTAGACACATATCAATGTTTGTAATTAGTTTTCATCGTAATAAATATCTAAACAAATGCTGAAACTAGTTTTGTATTGAAAGTTTGAAACTCTAATTTTTTTCGTTTTATATTAGTACATCGAAAACTAATTACAAACATCGATATTGTCTACTCAATCCATTTGCAAAATTTGGATCCAATCCGGCATATAGTTTTTGTATTGTATTGTTTTGTGTAAAAATTTTTTACCAATAAAATGATTAAAATTATTAAAGCGGAACTACGTTTGTATGGAAACTCAAGCCTCATGGGGATATTTATGTAGTTGTAAAGTGTAGAGATTTCCACAAGTCACAAAACCCAAGAACTTTACATACGCACTTCGCTACTAACAATGAATATGTAAATACTGAAGTAATTATTTAAACTCAACCGGAGGGAAATAGTAAGAAAATGAGAGAAACACGTACAAACACGGATCAGATAAATAAGGTTGGATTGGAAATGTGCGCTGGACGGGCGCGCCAAAAGTATGATTAGATAATCATACTTAACTGAAGCACGCGTTTATATTTGCGTGTGGTTGTGTGTTACGCACAGACCTTCGAAATGGTGTGAGACACAATTACAGCCCTGTGTTATAAGTGTGTTTTGTTTATTAGAACGCGCAATTCGTTTATATATTATTATTGCATGTGTAGTGGAGTTGATGGGTGGGAGACAGGCGGCGACGCTGGTTTTCAAACAAAAGTGTGACTATTTTTATTTTCGAACGGACAAGCTTGTTGTAGGCCGTGGGGGCCTTTACAACTTTACCGGGCAGGGGAGGCGAGTACGGAAGGCACTCAACCTAGTGCAAAGCAAGAAGATGTAACTGCCTAAGGGCGCCCAGGTGGGCACGGACCACGGCTTAGGTCGTTGTTTGGACGGGGGAGGATCGGAGAGAAGCGGCCTGGTATATGCCGGTAGCGCTGGTAAGCGCCAGAAGCGGGGGGACGCCACCCTCGCCGGAGAGGGCAGAACGTCGATGCAGTGTTTCTCTGTGGGTTAGGGGGCGGGGTCAGAGCAGCTACGGCTAGCGTGGTCGGGTCGTCGGGGTCAGTGAGTACATGTCTGGGGCGTCGGATTACGCGAATAGGGTTCGCGGGTAGCTCGTAAATGGTGGCGTTTACGAGTAGGGGGTTGGGGTGGTGTTCGGCAGACTTAAAGTATCGGATGGATGCCTGCTTCAGGTATTGAGCTATGGTGGGGAGCTCTAAATCGCAATGGAGATTTTCATTCCGTAGAAACCACGGGCAGCCCGTGGCTCTACGCATGAAGCGATTTTGGATTAGCTGAAGTCGGTGAATGAGAAGTGTGACTATTGCCAATCCAACCTTATTTATCTTATCCGTGCGTACAAAGGTAGGGGAGGCGGCGGCGCCGTGAAGCGGCTTCCTACTGCCGCCGCGATTTATCGCCGGGTTACGTTTAATTTAGTTTTAGTTATATTCACGTGAGGAACTAATTGGGCCTTGGGAAAGGAGGCCTTCCACTGTTTTAGTAATCACTGGAGATACCTAGAGCAGAGCTTCTAGTGAGAAAGTCGATTTAGCCTAAGAAAAACGTTCACATCTGCTCATATACGTCCCCACCGAGGGGCTCGATCAAATCGAAATCAAATCCAAATAATTTATTTTAAATAGGTGCTTACACACACTTTTAAATAATCAAAAAAATATATATTCTTATTGTCTATTACATTATGTCATGATTCAGATTACAGTCTCAAGTAATGGTATTTGTTATAGAATCAACATATATATCTTTCCTATAGATCCTACCCTGAATTAGGGCGATCGGGCCTTAGTCCAGCAGGCCCAGTGCGGGTTGGTCGACTTCACACACAACCTTCGAGTTTCTTCGCTGACGTGTGCAGGGTTCCTCACGATGTTTTTCCTTCACCGTATAAGAGCTTCGGATAAACGTAATATGAAATCGAAATTCGAAAACACATTGGTACTGGAAGGGTCGAACCATGACCTCCCGGACAGGAGGTAGCGGCCCTTGCCATTACGCCACCGACGCTGTAGGAAATACGTTAAAAATTACAAATACATACTAACTACAGATATCGCTATGATTGATAAATATGATAACATTAATTTGCGAAAACCGCGAGCTTTAGAAGTAGACAAAATACGAGCATTAAGTACTATCTACTTCATCATCATATCAGCCGAAGGACGTCCCCTGCTGGATATAAGCCTTCCCCAAGGATTTACACGACTACAGGTTGTGCGCGCTACCCGCATCCATACCTTCACCAAGTCATCGATCCACCGAGTGGGAGGCCTGCCTACGCTACGTTTTCCAGTGCGCTGTCGCCACTCGAGAACTTTACTACCCCAACGGCCATCTGTTCTACCAGCTATGTGCCCGGCCCGCTGCCACTTAAGTTTAGCAATACTAGTACATGTCTTTAGGACAATAATTTAGTTTTTACAATACTTACTGGAAATTATAACTTAAAAGTTTATTTCCTGTTTCATGATTAAAAATATTTTTAAAAATCTTAACATGTAATAAATAAAAAAAAAATGAATATTGCTTTTAAAATAATTATTTCTGAAAGTCTACCGACAAATGACTTGAATATTTATTATCATACATGATGATGATACATATCATAAGAAATCGCAAGTCGTTTTTAGGTAAACGTTAATGAAATAATTATTTTAAAATCAATTGACAAATGTATATTTTTCATTACATTAGTTAAAAATGAATTTATTTATTATATGTTAAGATATTTTAAAATCTTTAATTCTTGAACAGGAAATAAACGAAACTTGTCCAAAAATTACGCCCCGTGCCTCTTTTTAGGGTTCCATACCCAAAGGGTAAAAACTGGACCCTATTACTAAGACTTCGCTATCCGTCCGTCTGTCTGCCTGTCTGCCTTTATGTCTATCTGTCCGTCTGTCACCAGGCTGTATTTCATGAACCGTGATAGCTAGAAAGTTGAAATTTTCACAGATGATTTATTTCTGTTGCCGCAATAACAACAGATACTAAAACTTAGAAAAAGTTGAAAAAATAAGAGTTGTACATAAAACCCTCCATACAAAAAACGTTTTTAAACTTTTATTTTTATTTTATTTATTTTTAGTGATAATGCTATCTATCTAACAACGTTATACCCAATCTCCCACTCGCCAATAGGAACCATCAAATCATAGAGCATGTGTTTCATTAACAGATACAGATTCCTGTAGCTTCCATCATCATCTTAAAATAATGAAAGTTAAGTTAAATCTTCCATTATCAGCTCATCTGAATAACCTGAAAGAATACAACTATCGGTCTATACTGACCTATGTATCTACGCAAAATATTTGAAGAATTATCCTCCAACTCCTAACCGTTAAGGAGTTGTACCTTCCTTCATCAGCTCATCAACATGAGATGATGACTAATAGATGCCAAAACTTGAATAGTTTTAGGAAATACATGCAACATGTAATATGTGCCTATAAAATTTGTGGGTTGTTCTCGATTTATCTGAGATCCAATCATCAGATCCTTACTTGGTGACAATGGGACCTCCTTGGGATTATATTCTTTTGAATAAAAAAATAATTTTGAAAATCGGTTCACAATTGGCGGAGATATCACGTAACAAACATACAAAAAAAAGTCGAATCGAGAACCTCCTCCTTTTTGAAGTCAGTTGAAAATGTTAAGTCACTCACTTGAGTAGCCTTCCTCGAGCATGAGTATTGCTGGCGCAGCTGCGTATGACGTCAGCGCATCCATTGCTGACATCATCATTTCCTCGGACCTGAAAAAAGTTTTTTTTTTATTCACAATTGGTAAACCCTTGACAACATCTTACCTGATGGTAAGTGAAGATGTTGCCGAAGATGGAAGCGGGCTTACCAAGATTCCCCAATGCAATCGACATGAGCAATTAAAGTTAAATCGTTAACAACCCTATAAATGTCCCCACTCAAGGGGCTCGGATCTCTTCCCAAAAACGGGAATGTTAGGCCGTACTTCACACACCGGGGATATCAGACTGCCATCTGGTGATAGCAACGGGCACCAACGGCTTAACGTTCCTTACAAAGCACGGAGCCGGTCGACAATAATTGAAAACGCTAAACACGTTAAAAACCGACTTCCATTGCAACACCTTAGTACATTTTTGCATTGTTATTTGTGGTTAATAAAGTACTACACCGATTTTAATAAAATTTATATGAAACTACACGGGGAGCACTAGCTTTCAAATAAAAAAAAATCATAAAAATCGGTTCACCCAGTCAAAAGTTATGCGGTAACACACATAAAAAAAACATACAGACGAATTGAGAACCTCCTCCTTTTTGGAAGTCGCTTGAAAATGCCACTACCAGTCAAATCCATCCAGGTAAAGACGAAACAATTACTTTTCAACTTACACGCTCGGAAAGGTTTTGTTGTCATTCCATTTTAGTGCGGAAAATTGCGTTTTATCCGCTAGCGTGGAAATATTTTGTTTATAAATAAGAATCTTTCTTTCAAAGGAATACACACAAAATGTTCAGAAACTCGGTTCGTCATTACAGTCTATATAAGTTACATTTTATTCTTATTTTAGTTAACTTTGAATAATACACCGTTTTGGTTTTATTAAATTATTTCAATTTCTGTAATCATAAAAATACAACGAAAATAAATAATATATAAATAAATTACACATAAATAATATATAAAAATATATAAATATACAAAGCTGTTTTTCTTGTAACTAAAATTTTTCTTCGCTGTAGTGAGACAAAAAAAATGCGTATTTCGCTCGGCAGCAAAGTTATTTTGCGTCTCGTACCTTTGAGAGACCGCCCAAGTAACAACTTTGTAGCCTTGCATAACAAATAAATATGTATATAACCGTACAAATAACAAATAAATATGTATAACAGAATAAATAACAAATAAATATGTATAACCTTGCATATCAAATAATAATAGCCTCGCATGACAAATAAATATATATAACCGTATAAATATATAATATGACCTTGCATAAAAAAAATAGCCTTTTATAAAAAATAAATATATATAAACGTATTATCGATAAAGCGAAAATAAACTTTAAAAAGCTAAAAACTTTAAGGTACAAGCATATAAATTCAAATTCAAATTCAAAATTTCATTTATTTGTGATTAATATATTAAAAAAGATATTAAGTCTAAATTATGTCCACTATATAATCTGTCATTTGACGTATAAATTTAAAATAACAATAATACAGTTATCAAAACATATCAATATATCAATCAATATTGCATTGTCACGCGATATACATCATCATCATCATATCAGCCGAAGGAAGTCCACTGCTGGACATAGGCCTCCCTCAAGGATCTGATATACATATGCATTCAAAATTTTAGCTTAATCAGAAACCGAGAAGTGGGTCAAATTTAACTTGCAAGATTCCACCCGAACAAACATACATACATTGCAAGTTAATTAAAAGCTGTTAACTTTTTTATTTTTTTTATTTGAGGACTTTCTTTAATTTATAAATATTTTACTTTAATATTAGTAAAATTAAACCTTTTACGGTCAAAAGGTTGAAGAGATAAAAGGGTGGCGTAGACTTAGTAACGGGGTCCCGTTACCTGGTATGGAATCATAAAATCCTACGATGCATTAGCCAAAATTTTTTAAAATTATTTTTAACACTTCAACCCTCCAGCGCCGCAGCGGCTTTCGGCACACCCCAGCGCTATTTACCCAATCGTACCGCAAATCGTCAGCACAGCTTATTTGCTCCGGCAGCGCCACCTGGCTGCAATCATGGGTGCCGTAATGGTGTCGTTGGCTTACTGTCGCGTGTTGATTTCTGTTCGCGCGTCTTTGTTTACGTTGCCGTGGTTGTGTAACGGAGGAGGCGGTTCTTTACACCTGTCAAATAGGAGAACGTGTTGTTGCAATTCATTTCATACATCATATCAGCCGAAGTACGTCCACTGTTGGACATAGGCCTCCCCCAAGGATTTCCACGACGACCGGTTCTGCGCTGCCCGTATCCAGCGGCTTTCCGCGGCCTTTACCTGGTCATCGGTCCACCTACGCTACATTTTTGCGCGGTCGCCACTCGAGAACTTTACTGCCCCAAAGGCCATCTGTTCTACGAGCTATGTGCACCATATACTGCCAAGTAAGTTTAGCAATAGTAAGAGCTATGTCGGTTACTTTGGTTTTCCTAAGAATCTCTTCGTTTCTGATTCGATCACGCAGAGAAACTCCGAGTATAGCACTCTCCATTGCCTTTTGGTTGACCTTGATCCTAATTGACCATGTCTCAGTTCTGTATGTCATCACAGGTAATACACACTGGTCTACCAAAATTTTAAATCTCGAATAGACTCATAAACAATGACTAAGACTTTTAATTCTTTGACAGACTTAAATAAACTAACATTTTAATGTTATTTTTTTTTTACTTTTAGTAAAAGCGAACACTAAGAGACCAGTTACTAATGGAAACAAATGTAACAAAGCAGAGATACAAAGCTGTCTGTGGAAAAATTCCCCTGGGAAATAGTCTTATAAAAGAACCAGTCTAATATTAGTTTAGAAAATTTACTTAAACCTTAAAAAGGCAGACGCTTTAAACAGAAGTTAGCAAACAGCTTTATTTTCCAAACAAATAGTTTCACCTTCAACTAGTTAGCTTTGAGCTTGCAGCGCCAACACATTGGGCCCCTGGGGTGCCATTCTCAACACTATAGCTTTCGAAGAATAATCACGTTATCAGATGAAGAAAAACACCCAGTAGTTGTTTAATACAAACTTCCGTGCTGCTTAACTGGATGGCTGCGTCCTCAAGCCCTGTCAAAAGTCTCATGAGCAACTTGAAAACTAACCCGTACTTGGTCCCCGAGTCTGGATTAAACAAACAAAAAAAAAACAAACAAAACCAAACCAAACAAACAAACCTTCCCACGATATGGGTAAAAAAAACCCTTGCTCCAGCAGTGGTGCCGGTGGATAGTTAACGTTTTAATAAAATCTGCTATAAATTTTGGCGAAATTTATCAGAGAAACGGAATACCTTAGTTAGAAAAAGTTCTTAAAAAATACCACAATAACAAAGTTACAGTTACGAAGTAACTATTGAGTAATCTGTGGTTACAGTAAGTAGTCCTTGAGAGATTTGAAGTTGCTTAGTTACAGTTCCTGACAACTAGTACAAAGATGCGTATCGACGCGCGCCGTTACAAAAAACTAAAGTAAAATAAGCAAGAGTACCGAGGAACAAGGGTCAAGGGTTTACCAATTGTGAATAAAAAAAACCAATATAAAACTTAGTTTCCCTTATACTCGCCCACGTTTTCGAATGGAACAACCTCACAAATAGTCCTCCAGCCTGTAGTTGAAAGTAATAGCGTTTCCTGGAATCGAGTCTGCGAGTTTGGGCTGCGTTATCGGGTTTGCTAGCACGCGCGTCGCATGCGCAAGCAGCGAGGTGCAGCTTGGGACAGCCCATGATAACGCTGGCATGGTTCGCGTCTTCGCGTTTGGAAGATCGAGTTCAAGCGTGTATGGAAAATGCAAACCAAAACGATCCCACCCAGCAGAAACTGCTTGAAGCATCTTACAAAGACTGATAATGGTAAATTAGACTCATCCACGTATCTGTTTTTTTTGCTTTTCCTAAAGCCTAAATTTCTTGATACATTTTTGCTTATCCCATAGCCTAAATGGCTTTATACATTTTTGCTTATCTCATAGCCTAAATGGCTTGATACATTTTTGCTAATCCCATAGCCTAAATGGCTTGATACATTTTGCTTATCCCATAGCCTACATGGCTTAATACATTTTGGAATGTGCGGTTTTGTTATTTTCGACTTGATATCCTTAGGGACAAAATAAATTTTAAGGAGTCGGGTTTTAAATTAAAATTAATGATTTATTTAAGGTATAGTATATTGCTGCAGCGGCCAGCAAAAGAGGCATTGATGGACCAACGTGTAAATGTGGGCCGAGGAAAAGCCGAGGCACACGTACGTAAGTCCATCAATGCCAAGTCGTGGCCAAGGCTTGTATAGAACTTTTCTCAGATAATTAATTAGTAAATTAATATGTAGTACTTACATTTAATTCGATTTTGGCGGCAACAAGTTTTCTTTTACAGCTCTTGCCGCCTCTTGAATTTCAGGTAAAGTTAAAGTAAGTTATATCACATTCATTGTCTTAACATGAACCATTTTGTCAAATATGATTACTTTTCAAAATCAATGACGAACAACTAACAACTATACTTTTCCACGCGCCAAAGGTTCCATTTGTTTTGTTTTTCAATAAACAGCTTTCTATTTGCAAATCAGTTTGAAATTTAAATAAAACCTTTGATAAGTTACCTTATTGGTTTCCATGTTTCGGAGTAAAAGATCTATTTTTAATTTACATTACTGTTTTTCAAAAACATTAACACTTTATAAAATTATCAAAAATCCCGCCACGAATCGCACCAGATTCAAAAGAACCCATTTAAATTTTTAAATTACATAACAGATATGAGTTTACATAGTTATTTATTTGGCCGCTAAACACGACATATATGGATTTTCATACAACTTTTGCCAGCCGCTGCTCGCATGTATTTGGCCAGTACAGCAATTTCGATTTATCTCGAAAAAGGTTGTCAAAATAATGCTCAAATTTCCAAGCATGTCTGAGAAAAGGTATTTAGTTTTAAATTATGTACAGAGGCCAGCACATCAAGCTATACACTCGTAGTGCGATTCTGATCCATACTCATTGGGCATAAGAACGGTACAAAGTCCAGTGTGTGTAGCTTGATGTGCTGGCCTGTGTACCTTAGTATTTGGGATAGCGTTAGAATGCGGCTTGGAATGCATTAACGTTTTACTACTTTCATGCATTAGCAGCCATTTCCTAAGCCAAACCGGCCAAGTGCGAGTCTGACTCGCGCACGAAGGGTTCCGTACCATTATCTATAAAAATCACGTTTGTTGTATGGAAGCCCTCTCTTAAATATTGATTTTATTTAAATTGATTAATTTATTTTTAAAGTGAATAATACAAATCAATATTCTGTAAATATTTCAAACGTCTACATGTTGCCGTTATCAATATCGAGCAACAACTAGTAAAAAAATCACGTTTGTTGTATGGGAGCCCCCTTTAATATTAATTATATTCTGTTTTTTAGTATTTGTTGTTATGGTGGCAACAGAATTACATCATAATATTAACATAATTTCAACTGTCTAGCTATCACAGTTCATGAAATACAGTCTGGTGACATACAGCCTGGTGACAGACGGACAGACAGACGGACGGACAGCGAAGTCTTAGTAATAGGGTCCCGTTTTTACCCTTTGGGTACGGAACCCTAATAATCACAATTATATCTCTGATTTAACACTTTTCTCAAATAAAAATGTGATAAGTGAATTTAAGTCACAGTTCAGTCGTTACCATTAACCCTCCATTTTCTTTTCCACATTAAAAATTTTAACATCAAAATTGAAACCCAAAGACTTGGCCTGTTTAACATTACAGATGACGGGAACTATGTTTTATTCATAGCTTAGTTTCAAGTAAAACTTGTTCCAATAACTTGGAACTAACGCCGCAAGATGAACTTGGGCGCTTCCATTTACATTTTAATTGGTCCCCACTCCCCGGTGAGGGGGGCGCCATTAAAAACACTTTTAATTATCGGCGGGTCTGACAGACCGCAAGCGATCGGGTTAGCTCAGCGCTCGTTGTGTTAAAAATCTTTAATTAAAAACCGGTCAAGTGCGAGTCGGACTCGCGCACCGAGGTTTCCGTATAACCATACCTCTCCACACACAAGAACAAAAATTTTACCAATTAATTTCCAACAAAAGGCATCAACGCGAGCGACAGAAAAAAAAATTCTTAGGTTTCCGTACCTCAAATGGTAAAAACAGAACCATTATAGGATCACTCGCGTGTCTGTATTTCCATTCGTCCGTCTTTCACTGACAATTAGCTCCGAAACTACTGGACCGATTGAGTTGAAACTTGGTACACATATGTAAGTTGGTAACACAAAGACGGGCGTGTAACATTTATTAATCAATTTTGAACGTGAGGGCCACTTTCAAGAGGTGAGTTAGATTTTTTTTTAATTGCAAACTATATCGTAAGGACAATGAGTTCTTGTTCTGATCGGAACCAAAACTTGAACTACCAAGTTTTGGTTCGGAACCTGATTTATGTGACCCCGAGTGTGACACTTGGCGGGTTTTTTTTTAAATTCTGTTTGTACTTCTTAGCGCTCACTAGTTCGACTTACACTGTCTTAATTATTTGTTGTTTCACTTTTAGGATTAACACTGAAATCAAACCAAGATAGAGCAAAACCAAAAAACCTTATGAAAAACACGTTTCTTGTTGGGGACCCACTGATTTTGATTTATTATTTGTTAGTTAATATCTCCTTTTAACACAACCTCTGTGTGAAAAATTAACGGTTTAAATTATTCAGCTTTAAAAAAAGAGACGGACAGACAGCGTATATAGGCTTAGTGATAGGGTCTCGTTAACTGGTAAAAAGGGGAAAACTAAAATGGGATAATATTGAAAAAGACATTAAATAAAATAAATAAATATTTTTTTATTTCATTACCAAAAACACAGTTGAACGATAATACAGTAAGTAGTGGTCCCCACACTAGGCTAGGCCTGTGTCGTGGGGGGCGAAAATAAAAGCTTTACCAGGCTACAAACACGACATACAGAGAGAGTACTAAGAGAGGTCATTGATATTAGCTCATATACGTCCCCACCGAGGAGCTCGAGCCTACCCTGAATTAGGGCGATCGTGCTTTAGTCGACCACGCGGGCCCAGTGCGGGTTGGTCGACTTCACACACAACCTTCGAGTTTCTTCGCAGACGTGTGTAGGTTTCCTCACGATGTTTTCCTTCACTGTTAAAGCAATCGGTGAGTATATGTACGTAAGTTTCGAAAAACTCATTCGTACATTGGCCGTCCGGATTTGAACCGGCACCTCTGGTTAGGAGGACCGAGTCGTTACCGGTTGAGCCACCGACGCTTTTCACCCGTAAATGTGGATTTGCAATTAAATATTTACAAATCTTTTATTATGAGTTTCTTTCTATCGAATAGCATCCCTAAAATTGGGCTGAGCCAAATCTACAGGCCACCATCGTCTGGACGGATTGCACCATTGTCTGGACGGTTGGTCGACTTCACACACAACCTTCGAGTTTCTTCGCAGACGTGTGCAGGTTTCCTCACGATGTTTTCCTTCACGGTGAAGGAAAACTAAGAGAGGTACTTAATTTTATTAAATAAGAGATATGTGAAGGAATTCATAAAATGACAAAATATAAATGTATGTGTGTATGTGTTGCAGGTATCCTTATAATTTAAAGAAAAGAGTGTGTATGTGGGTGTGTGTGTGTGTATGGGTATGTGTGCGTGTGTGTTGGATTGAATTTCCCGTTAACATATAATTTTATTGTTTTTATATTGGTTTGACTAGATCATAGAAGAAGAAAGAGAGCACTACATTAATTTATCCGACTACTGTAGTTATAAGTAATGAGCAGTTTGAAAATTTTTGATTTAGCTTCTCGATTGTTGCAGCGTTTAATATCTACGTGTTTTACTATCCTATTATAGATAAAAGGGAAAACATTATCCTGTTGGAGGGTAGTAAGTCACGTGAATAGGTGGCCATTTAACCCCAATATATCACGAGCATCGGACCACAAATAGTATGTGAACGCCATTGAAATTAGGAAATTATTTTTACCTAATATCAACCTGATAATTTAGCGACCACAATAGCTAAAATTTTGCCGAAAATATGAATCATGAATAATCTTTAACCACATACTCGTAATTCTACCCTTTTAAGGCTTAAACCGCCGCCAACGACCACTTTTGTTACCACTTGTCACTTCAATTAAGGATTTATTACAGAAAAAAAATGTTTTGTAATTTACAGGATAAAATGAGGAATGATTTTGATTTCCTCGAATTCTATTTTAATACACAGAAAAAATATATCATAATGCACCTCTTATTTAGGGTTCCGTACCCAAAGGGTAAAAACGGGACCCTATTACTGAGACTTCAATGTCCTTCCGTCCGTCCGTCTGTCTGTCACCAGGATGTATTTCATGATCCGTAATAGGTGGACAGTTGAAATTTTCACACATGATGTATGTATTTCTGTTGCCGCTATAATAAAAAAAATTGAAAAATTGAAAAAATAAAGGGTAGTCTCCATACGGAAAATGTGTTTTTTTTAAACGTGAAGAAACTAGCATAATTGATAAGCGCCAAAATTATTTTGTTTTCTTACTTTTTGGAAATTATTTTTGAAAACCACAATTTTCACACGATTCGTCACAGCCAGGTTGCAGTAGGAACTGACAAGAACTTTACTTCCAAGCCATTTAGTTCGGTGTATGTTTTAACCGCCTCCGTGGCGTAATGGTTAGTCCATTCGCTTCACAACAGGAGGTCGCGGGTTCGATTCCCGGTGGGATCATCTTGTAAGACTCGGTTTGGTTGGTGGTAGGGCATTTTCTAAGCCCGCCTGGCTAGCTACCAGCTTCTTTAAGTCTTGCCGCCAAACATCAGTGTTAACAACATTGATGTGTTCTGGCTTGAAGATAAGATAGCCAGTTCTCCATTGCGTTGGGGAGCCCGCTTCCATCTTCGGCATCATCGTCACTTACCATCAGGTGAGATGATGCTAAGGGCTTACTAATTGTGAATAAAAAATAAAATAAAAAAAATGAATCATCGTGAATATAGTTGTTTATTTTAGGGACGGAGGAGCCTTAAGTCATAAGATCCTCATTCAGAACTACTTGTGACGTACCCATGATAGAGGTACCCATATCATTCTCCAAAGGCCGCCCTTGGGGTTTGAAAGGACTATTATTTATGGCCGTAGATATGTTTGTGGTCGGTTTGGTGTTATCATGGGTATAGTTATTAGTTTTATCTTGAGTGTTAAGCTATAGTGTAGGTATTGTATATAAAATCACATCTTTTTATATAGACATTGTAAATTAAGGGCGCTTCGAAGAAGTCGTCTCCAATACAAACTTGCATTCAAATTTCTTGAATATTAAAAATTTAAAAACCCGCGACGAAAAAACATCTAAAAACCAGAAAATAATATTTTTTTGGGTCTCCAGGAGGCTCGAGTTTCCATACGAACGTATTTCCGCTTTAATACAAAACTAAATTGCCGGATTGAATCCAAACTTTGTTATGATATTGAGTAGACACACAGTTATGTTAAAATTTACTACGATGAAAACTACTTACAAACATCGCTATGTGTCTACTCAACGTATCTGCAAAGTTTGGATTCAATCCGGGATGTAGTTTTTGTATATAATATAAGCGGAACTACGTTTGTATGGAAACTTGAGCCTCCTTGGGACCCTCATAAGTTTCATGTACTTAAATAGTTATATTTTGATCTTAGAGTCGTTGCGTAGGGGGACCGCTAAGTTGTGAAATTATTAGTAATTAGTTGTAGTAAAGCAAAACAGTTGTATTCTGTTTTTATTTTATTAATTTAGCGGTCCCCCTACGCGAGGACTCTTAGATCAATTATAATATATTTAGTTTATATAACTTAAAGAGCCATGACATATTATTTTCTACTTTTTATGTGTTTATTTGTCGGCGGTTTTTTAAATTTTAAATTCAAGTTTTATCTCATGCTTTTTTAACTTTACGTACCCCAAATAAGATACCTCTGCTGTAAGTTGGTAAGGAGTTGGGTATCCTACAGATACCAGGAGATGCTGCAGCAACAGGTCAACTTTACCATGAGCTACCTAAATAAGGCTTTTCATTATGAGCCCACATACGATTCATCTGCTGTGAGTTGCTGAGGAGTTGGATATCCTACAGATTTCAGAAGATGCTAGAGCTTCAGGTAAAAGTTACCATGTTCTATCTAACACCTATTCATTGAGACTATTCCAATGAGCCCAAACACGATACCTCTGCTGTAAGTTGACGAGGAGTTGGGTATCCTGATGTAGATTCCAAGAGATACTGCAGCATCACGTTAAGCTTACCATGTTACATTGAATACCTTTTCATTAAGACTGTTCCAATAAACTCATTCACGATACCTCTGCTGTAAGTTAGCGAGGAGTTGGGTATCCTGCAGATTCCAGGAGATGCTGCAGCATCAGGTCAAGATTTAAGTTTTCTATCGAACACATATTGATTGAGACTATTCCTATGAGACTAATACGATGCCTCTGCTGTAAGATGGCGAGGAGTTGGGAATCCTGCATCTGCAGGATTCTATAATCTTCCAGTAGATGCTGCAGCATCAGGTCAAAGTTACCATTTTCTATCTAACACCTATTCATTAAGACTATTCCAATGAGCTCAAACACGATACCTCTGCTGTAAGTTGAAGAGGAGTTGGGTATCCTGCAGATTCCAGGAGATGCTGCAGCATCAGGTGGTCAAAGTTCTCATGTTCTACGTGACACATATATATTGAGACTATTCCAATGAGACCAAAACGATGCCTCAGCTGTAAGATATGGTGAGGAGTTGTAGATTCCAGGAGATGCTGCAGCATTAAGTCAAGGTTACCATGTTTTTGCGATATTATTTCAGTAACAGGGCACCAAAATTCGAATCGATCAGACCGTTATAAGTTGCCTACATCCCTTCATCACCTAGATAAGAGCTGATGATCTTTAATCGGCTGAACAGATCTTTATAAATCATAGCTAAGAACCACTTCGACCACGTCAGGTTTCAAACAATAAAAACTGCATCAAAATCGGTCCTATCGTTTTAGAACTACGTCGCCACAGACATACACTCACATGCACAGACATACACTCACATGCACAGACATACACTCACATGCACAGACATACACTCACATGCACAGACATACACTCACATGCACAGACATACACTCACATGCACAGACACACACTCACATGCACAGACACACTCGTTTCACTTATAACACCCCTCTTTTTGCGTGGGGGGTTAAAAAACAATAATTCGATTCTCACAAAGTATACCTACACGTAAGTTAAGTAAAGTATGTCCCTATAAATTATTTTTTTAACTAAATACATATAGATAGTTATTGAAGTTTTTCATTGTAATCTTAAAATACGCTAAAAAGAATTATTTTTAGGGTTCTGCAACAAGGCGACTCAGGTTTTTAAAAAAACCTATTGCACTGTTCGTCGGTCAGTATGTCCTTTTGTCTGTCTTCTTCTTCTTCTTAGTCGTATCCTCATGACTGAGGGACGTGACCATCGTGGGTCGCACGTGCCACCACAGCTCTCCAGGCCAGGCTTGTCTGTCTTACTTGTCTTTAAAAGGCTGTATCTTTGGAACCATGATAGATAGATGGATTAATTGTTTTACAGAATATTATGTGGACGATTTACTAAAAAATAATAAAAAATAAAAACGAAAAATTAAGGGATGGGGTTCCATATTATTAAAGTGTTTTTAAGTTTTTTTTTTGTTTTTTAACTCGACTTCCAAAAAGGAGGGTCTTCTCAATTCGACTGTACATTTTTTATATTTTTTTCTCAATGTTTGTTACATGATATTTTTGCAGATTGTTTTCATGATTCATTTTTTATTCGTATGCTGCCAAGTTGATCCTATAGAAATTATATTAAAATCGGTTCAGTACTTTTTTTTGAAAACCACCAAAAAAAAATTTACTAAGTTGTTGCGATTGAAGTCGGTAAACGTGTTCAGCGTATCCAATAATGCTTTATCTCTATGTTTTACTTATAAAAATAAAAACAGTAACATATATAAGCGTGAGGTTTGGTTTTATTCTTGAAATAAAACAACAAAATATAATAAAAACCTGCCAAATGTGAGTTGTACTCCCACTAAGGATAATAAACAACTTACGCTTGACACTTTATATATTAAAATCTGAGCAAACAGTTGTATTTTTTTATTTATTTTACCTAAATGCAAGTGGCGCCAAGTAGTCACTAGAAACGTAAATATTTTAGTGTTTCAGGGGAAATCGTTTATTTTCATTACGTTTATTTAAAATTTTAATTGCCATAAAATCCCCCTAATAGGCAACGTCATTTTCACAGTTCCTGCTTTCTTAATAATGTAAAGTGATATTGTACTGTTAGGCACTACGCGTTGTAAATCGAGAACGAATGCTGCTATAACAAGGAATTTTTATGTTTTTTTTTCCTAAATGTATCAAGAATTATATTATGAACTTAGATCATTTTGCCACAATTCCAGCTATTTTTCTTCAAATTAAGTACAAAGAGTAATTTTAGAGCAAACATTTTTTTCGGTGAAATGTCTACCTATATAGGTATATTTCAGAGACTATAGCTTATATATCTATATCAACTCATATATACATCCCCACCGAGAGGCTCAAGCCTACCCTGAAACGGGCCTTACCACGCAGGCCCATTGCGAGTTGGTCAACTTCACATACAACCTTCAAGTTTCTTCGCAGATGTGTGCAGGTTTCCTCACGAATGTTTTCCTTCACCGTAAGAGCGTCGTATAAACGTACATATGAGATCGAAATTCGAAAACACATTGATACGTGACAGGACTCGAACCACGACCCTAGGATAGGAGGTAGCGGCTCTTGCCGTTGCGCCACCGACGCTCTGACGATTTCAGAGACTATAGCTTACACCGAAAATAATGAAGTGTCGACGTGTCGGATATTTTATTACAACCTATGTCTTACGTTGAAATCTTTACTTTAGTTTCAACCGTTTCTGAGATAAATTCCACCATTTAAAAATTTTGAATTCGAAAGCCTTTTTTGCCTAAGCTGAAACTTCTAGCTTCGTGCTCGCTCGGTCAAATAGGGTCCGACTCAGTGTAAGCTGTAGCGTGTGGCAGTCCTCCACAGCCTGATATTCTGTCGGCACCGTAACGAAATAGGGTCCGACTCAGTGTAAGCTGTGGCGTGTGGCAAACCTCCACAGCCTGATATTCTGTCGGCACCGTAACGAAATAGGGTCCGACTCAGTGTAAGCTGTGGCGTATGGCAGTCCTCAACAACCTGATATTCTGTCGGCACCGTAACGAAATAGGGTCCGACTCAGTGTAAGCTGTAGCGTGTGGCAGTCCTCCACAGCCTGATATTCTGTCGGCACCGTAACGAAATAGAGTCCGACTCAGTGTAAGCTGTGGCGTGTGGCAGTCCTCCACAGCCTGATATTCTGTCGGCACCGTAACGAAATAGGGTCCGACTCAGTGTAAGCTGTGGCGTGTGGCAGTCCTCAACAGCCTGATATTCTGTCGGCACCGTAACGAAATAGGGTCCGACTCAGTGTAAGCTGTGGCGTGTGGCAGTCCTCCACAGCCTGATATTCTGTCGGCACCGTAACGAAATAGGGTCCGACTCAGTGTAAGCTGTGGCGTGTGGAAGTCCTCCACAGCCTGATATTCTGTCGGCACCGTAACGAAATAGGGTCCGACTCAGTGTAAGCTGTGGCGTGTGGCAGTCCTCCACAGCCTGATATTCTGTCGGCACCGTAACGAAATAGGGTCCGACTCAGTGTAAGCTGTGGCGTGTGACATTCCTCCACAGCCTGATATTCTGTCGGCACCGTAACGAAATAGGGTCCGACTCAGTGTAAGCTGTAGCGTGTGGCAGTCCTCCACAGCCTGATATTCTGTCGGCACCTTAACGAAATAGGGTCCGACTCAGTGTAAGCTGTGGCGCGTGACAGTCCTCCACAGCCTGATATTCTGTCGGCACCGTAACGAAATAGGGTCCGACTCAGTGTAAGCTGTGGCGTGTGGCAGTCCTCCACAGTCTGATATTCTGTAGACACAGTAACGAAATGCCGAACGAAACTACGTCGTAGAGAGAACATAGATCAATAATATGTAAAAGTAGACACCTATAAAACAAATAAAAAAGAAATTGAAAATTGTTTTGGTATATTATGGAAATTGTAAAATTGGAAAGCGTCGGTGGCTCAACCTGTAACTACTCGGTCCTTCTAACCAGAGGTACCGGGT
This sequence comes from Coleophora flavipennella, assembly GCA_947284805.1. Taxonomy (NCBI): domain Eukaryota; kingdom Metazoa; phylum Arthropoda; class Insecta; order Lepidoptera; family Coleophoridae; genus Coleophora; species Coleophora flavipennella. The sequence continues at coordinate 1,366,182 of OX369275.1, forward strand.
TCAAATCTGGACAGCCAATGTACCAATGAGTTTTTCAAAACTCACGTACATATACTTACCGATTGCTTTAACGGTGAAGGAAAACATCGTGAGGAAACCTGCACACGCCTACAATGAAACTCAAAGGTTGTGTGTGAAGTCGACCAACCCGCACTGGGCCGACGTGGTCGACTAAGGCCTGATCGCCCTGATTTCAGGGTAGGGTCGAGCCCCTCGGTGGGGACGTCTATGAGCTGATATAATAATTATGGAAATTATGAAAGAAATTTTTTTGTGATAGTAAAATAATATTTGTTTAGACCATTAGGAAATATACTCGTAGGTAATTACGAGTAATATAATGTAAAACAAAGAGGTTGTAAAAATATATCTCAAAGGAAGTGAGTGGTTAGGTTATGGTTGGCCTCGTGGTTCACGTCCTTAACTATTTCGGTATTGGGCGTCGAAATAACAATGCAGCTATATCACAGAGGTCCTTCTTCAATAGTCTTGATCATTTGGTAATCGAAATTGTACAGGATGCCTTGGATAACAATGGATGCAAACGCGGTGATCACAGCGATGGCGTGACACGTCCATTTTGCTCACAGATCACCACTACTTGTGTTCTGCTCGACGCTCCGTCAAAAAGTGTCTGCCCCGAGACTGACGTCCAGCTAATGTGGCTTCTCCACAGATCTAATAAATTCTCAACTCAGTGTGGCAGCACAAACAGCCTTCCGTTAATACATCATCTTTGCTACCACAAACGATCGTCTCACGAGTACAAGCGATCGTCACGCCACCACCGGTTTCACCCAGGTACTAATACCTGACGTTTGATCCAAACAAAGTGTAACTATGTAAACTTATCTCGAGCTGGTATTGGTCGCGTTTTCAATGACCCTCCGACACGGCCATCCTGCGAGTCACACGTCCTCGGGTGACTAACCTGAAAAAGAAAAGGGTAGCCAGTAGATTCCATTTCGTTCGGCCAATCCTGACCTTCATTAGGAAGGTCCACAGCTCAAGGAATAAAAGCAACGCTAATAATGTGAAGCTTTAATTCAAGACTACAATCATGGTAACAACACATTTTAACAGCCTCAAAAAACCAAATAATTTCACTCTCGTAAACTAAATAAACCTCAGCATTAGCATCGTAACTCAAACAATCTCAAATCAGTTTAGGTCTCCAAGGTAAATCACAGCTGCAAGGCTTGAAACCTTACAACCATTTACAACCTTTAGGGGCACATAGAACGGAACATAATCATCATCGCAAATCACAAGCGACGGAACACCAGAATTAAACATCACCACATCCGGGTGGCGGGACACCACAAAGAATCATCATCACTAACGCCAAGCGACGGAATACCAATCAGTCATCATCACCAGTCCAGGTGACGGAACACCATCACCACCAATCTAGGCAGTGGAACACCATCATCACCAATCTAGGCAATGGAACACCATCATCACCAATCCAGGCGACGGAATACCATCATCACCAATCTAGGCAATGGAACACCATCATCACCAATACAGGCGACGGAATACCATCATCGCCAGTACAGGCGACGGAATACCATCAACAGTTTCAGCCGGTAAACGGGATACTTCTTTTTTACAAAAACACGAATGTACCTGCTACACATCATGACAGAACGAGTCTGACAAAACAAGCAGCAGCCAATTCATGCAAACATATAGCGCCATTCAGCACTCTTCATTTACCGCCGAAACATGTTGGAATACTTCAGTACTACACACAAAAATAAACGATAAAGAAAAAAATTACAACTGTATACAATTGATTGAGTTACGATCTGTCAATACAATTAACATTGAAAGGTAGACGCCTCTGCACCAGATTCATCGTCAACATCCGGAGGCAAATAACCTTCGGACATACTACGTAAACGGTCATGGGCATACTTGTAACTTCGTCTCAAATTCAAAGCTTGTAATTTGTATCTGTCACCTTCTAAGACCTCTACGACCCTGAACGGCCCTCGGTATTTGGGATCTAACTTGGTTTGGTTACGCTCCTCATTTTGTTTCACCACAACAGTCACCCATCTTGGCAACTCTGGGCCACCTCCATCCGGTGCCCAAACAAACAACAGTCACCCAACCTGGCGACTCTCAGACACCTCCATCCGGTGCCCGCCCAAACACACAGTCACCCTACCTGGCGACTCTTGGACCACCTCCCTCCGGTGTCCAACCACACTATCGCTTCCATGCGGCGATCTCAAACATCACCTCTTTCTGGTCATTGCCAACATCACCTCCCCGGTGATACGCCTGCGAGCCAAACGCACGCCACACACAGTTGTGGCCGCACAGCAACGAGAAAATCAACTCGGTGTTTTACGCCTACGTCTACGAATGGCTGAGGCTATTGGCATCCAGTTGCGAAAAATTGTTTACGTCTAAGGTTCAAAATACAAACTAGTGAACGTTAAAATCACGGTCAAGTACAAAAGTCCTTAATCTGCACTAGTAGATGGTCGAGGTTCAGTCTCTCCATCATCAATTCTGTCCAAGTCAATAATACTGTCACTATCGGGCATTTAACGTAGTCTGTCCTCAATAACTGACGGTATTTGATATCTAAAGTGGTAGGTAACGCTTCTCCATTTGTAACAACACAAAGTTAGGTAACTTGTGAAACTAAGCTTTTGTCTAGAAATCAGCCAGTGGCGCTGCCTCAGAGCAATACACCACCCCATCTCTTCCCAAGGGTTTCACAAGAAGTGACTAAGGGACTAAAAATTTGAGGACAAGCAACATCGTCCTTCACGCTCATACTGTACCGCCAAACAGCCCGCCAAGCGTAGCGTTTTTTTTTACAATTGGTAAAACCGCTCCAACATGGGGGAGGCCCATGTCTATTATCACATCAGCAGCAAGCTGATTAACAACTCCTGTAATAGGATGCGTTACTCTCCGTATTATCACTAGTATGTTGTCGTGCTTCACTTAGATAAAATTACAGCCTGTGTGTGTAATCGACAAACATGACATTTAGAGGTTAGGCTACTTTACTCGTACCTAGAAGCAACTCCAGGAGGCTGTACCTCGTAACTCGGTTAACCCAACAGTTTGGTTGCTGCCAAATGATCATCATGGAAGGACTTGTAACATTGAAATCTCATTACTATACTCTAAGGAAGTGAGCATATTTTAAAGGACACTTAACTAAGAGTACCAACGTTTAAACGTACTAAGATTCACCTGACCGTTGCCACGCGCCTAAAGCGTTTATGAACGTAAGTTCAAATACAAGGGGGCATTACGTAGATCGAATGACACGTGGACGTATTTGAACAGAGGTTAAAAAATCAGTAATTTCGATTTAATAGGTAAAGAATGCACCTGATGTAACCACTAGCTATGCCTGACGTGGTTAAATAGTGACCACCTATGAAGTCAATCGATGTTCCAAGCTATCAGAGGAAGCAATTTCCGTTCAGGCATGTTGTTATCATTTTTTTTTTCACGGTTATCAACACTTGCGTTCTATGCTATCCTTTTTCTTTACCAGCATGATAAGGCCGTCAAAAAGGGAAAGCTTCGGGGCTTATGACATTCGCAGCCTCCAGCCCATGAATCCTGTATCATCATCACATCAGCCGTAAGACGTTCATCACTGCACTCCGCATACTACCCTGTTATTATTCTCTTTTTTTACAATTGGTAAACAAACTATTTTATTGGGGTCCCCGAAACTCATACCTACATAGGGTCTATACGATAGCGGGGCATTAAGGATGCCCTCGACAAATTCATCACGAAAGCTACTAAAAATAGGCAACAACTTTGGCCTATGCTCAATGACAATATCAGTCCCAATACTACGAAATCTAATAAGGCTTTTTCACTCCATGTAAAGATGTCAGTCTCAATATTATGAAAGCTTAAAGGGGTTTCAATACTTTCAATTCTGGTTTAAGTTTGTTTAACCGAAACTCTAGTTAGCTAAATGAATCGTCATATTTACAATGAGTCCTCGTTCAAAATCTTCCGTTCAATCACGACGTTGTGTCACAAGTAAAAATCCGAAAGCATGTGAAAGAGTACTTTCCACTAGGCATCATTTTAGCTGCTAATGCAATCACTACTAGAAGGGTAAGGGACTAACTACACTATTCGCATCCTTACCGACAGTAAAGCTGTTTTGTTATTGACAGACTCGTTTAAGAATACCGTCAATCATAGATTTAAAATATCTGAATCGATCATAATATCGTTCGTACTCGTCTGGCATAACAAGATATGACCATTCTGAACAATGCCCGTCAATATTACCCTCACTCGATATTTGTTCTGTACAGTAAACTTAAGAGTTGCCTACAAAAGTCAATAGTGCGTTAGTATTGAACACACTCCCGAAAGTCTATACACGAAACTTTCTTTAACGAGTGAACACTCAGTACCACCACAGATTAGGTAATAGTACTAGTACCACGTACGTACTACTTCCACTATCAAAACAAAAGGGGTACGACTCACCGGATTTTCGTAGCTCCGCGTACATCACGCACTTCGCTGAAGCTGCACGCGCCGCTTGCGTGGATCTCCGCTGCTGCCAGCACAGCCCATACTGTCGCCCATTTCCAAACAGCGCATCAGGAACAGGTTTCTAAACTGGCTCCGAGTCATTCCGGAAGCACAGGAGCATATGCCTTTCAACGGTTTGCTAAGTGAAATAAGCATTGCACCTCATTGCAACTGTCGTTCCGTAAGGGAGATGTCGACAAAAGAGCACCGTGAACGTGGATTAGCTTCAGGTATATTCTGGTTGAATTCTGGCAGTGTGATTGCAGCAAATGTAGTCGATGGTGCTTGCATAACCTCAATCAATCGCAACATGTTCTGTTTCTGTAGCACAAAGAATTGTTGCCAGTTGGTTTTTATTTCGCTGCTCCATTATCATTTTTCACATTTTCCCGTCGTTGTCCACTTGTTGCGAGCGCAGGGAACTATCCAACTTCTGATCTCAAAGGAAGTGAGTGGTTAGGTTATGGTTGGCCTCGTGGTTCACGTCCTTAACTATTTCGGTATTGGGCGTCGAAATAACAATGCAGCTATATCACAGAGGTCCTTCTTCAATAGTCTTGATCATTTGGTAATCGAAATTGTACAGGATGCCTTGGATAACAATGGATGCAAACGCGGTGATCACAGCGATGGCGTGACACGTCCATTTTGCTCACAGATCACCACTACTTGTGTTCTGCTCGACGCTCCGTCAAAAAGTGTCTGCCCCGAGACTGACGTCCAGCTAATGTGGCTTCTCCACAGATCTAATAAATTCTCAACTCAGTGTGGCAGCACAAACAGCCTTCCGTTAATACATCATCTTTGCTACCACAAACGATCGTCTCACGAGTACAAGCGATCGTCACGCCACCACCGGTTTCACCCAGGTACTAATACCTGACGTTTGATCCAAACAAAGTGTAACTATGTAAACTTATCTCGAGCTGGTATTGGTCGCGTTTTCAATGACCCTCCGACATATATTTTTTGTTCATTCAAATCGGTATGTCCTTGACATCATCTCAATTGTGGTATTATGGCATGTGCTGGCTGTAAACTAATACGCTATCTACACAACACAACCTTTGCAGTTTTGTTTTCAATAAAAACCGGCCGGACCCGCTCACCGAGGGTTCCGTACCACCACATCTCTGGATAAGGAACCTTAAAAATAATAAATCAACTCTACGTCATAAAAATAATTAAAAACCTGTTTAAGCTTGTGCCAATGAAGCCCTTTCATACGATATCCCACATTACACGGATAACTCCATTAAAAATTTGGACCAACGTTCTTTAAAAAAAAACCTATATTTTTTATGGTTTAATAACAAATGTATAGTTTTCAGATTTTTCCCTATACTTGTAGTTTAGATGGTAATACTTGCCAAATTTCATAGTTCTAGGTTAACGGACTATACCGTTTAAATTTTGATTCCCTTGAGAGTGTCAAATATAATATGAATTCTGCAGCAAAATTGGTCGTATCTATTTTTTACGTTAACTAAGAAGTTTGATTTTTTCTAAGTTTTAAGGGGCTGCAGACCGGAGTATATAATTTTAATTTTAACTCTATAACTCTATACATTCATGCGTTCCCGAGATGAAGGGTACTGACAGAGACGGATGGACGGACAGATAGACGGAAAACAAAGTGATCCTAGAAGGTTTCCGTTTTTTCCCTATTGAGTTACGGACCCTGAAAAATAACAGTTTTAACAACAGGTACGTTTTTTTCCACCCCACACTTAAAACAACCACAAATCAAGACGTCTATCTGCACTAAACTCCTAACATTGGTCTAAAAATAATATAGACTGTGCTGTGCAATCGTAGATGTGAATACGTGCCAGCCAGCCAGCCGGCGGTTGAAATAAACGCGGCCGTAATCTGGCCGTTTTGGGCGTGTATCGCGGCGGCTAGGCCTCTTGAGCCAACAGATGCCATGTGTTGGCCACAGGCTAGACGGTCGGACACACTGCAATAGCTTCCATCGCACAAACCTAAAAACTTTAGAGAAGATTATTCGGTTCATAGTGAAGTAACACAGAAGATCATTCATAGACTGATTCATATTATAATGATAAACGCATACCCTATAATCTGCGTCTAACATACCTCAAGCAGTTGGCCACAGAAATAGCGTGCATCCAACATTCAGTAGCAAAGAATATAGAAACAATATGTGTTCATTGAGGCATGTATCGCGACACGTCTTAACTGTTGAATCAAACGATACATGGTGTTGCCGCTTAGCAAACAAATAATGATAAAGATTTGGTTTTTAACGTATATTTAGGAAATAAACTGTAATGCTTGGTACGTCACACTCGTATAAGTAGTTAATAACTAATGTCTGGTTTTAGCACATAAAAGTTTTATAGTAACTACGTAATTCGATTGATCGGTGCGTAGGCACACGCTGTTGGCGCATACACAGTATGGGAAGGGCGAGTATCCGATACAGAAGAAAATAACTCAGATCATGTACCCTATCCTAACTATAATATAAATGTGAAAATATGTTTGTTTGTTTGTTTTATTTTCACGCTTCAACACCTTGACCAATCTTTATGAAATTTGGCATACAGGTAGCCTGTGTCACGGGGAAGGACATAGGCTACTTTTTTATCCCGTGAAAATAGCATAGTCCGATGCAGTTCCTGGGGGAACTAAAAATACCCTTTTTTTGGTTAATTTCTATAACATTACAACGGAACAATGGATTGTTGTAATTTTTTGCATAGAGATAGTTGAGGGGATGGGAAATGAGATAATTTACTAATTAACATATCATAAAATATTTCCCGAGGGATCTAGAGAAAAGTCATGTCCACGCTTGCGGCTCGCGCACCACTCACCTTCGAAGACAGTCATAAAAACTATATCCACGCGGGCGAAGCCGCGGGCAAAAGCTAGTTGTATTATATTGCAATGAGTGAAGGCAAAATAATATGAATAAGCAAAATAAGTAGAAGTTACATGCTAATTGTTATATCTCTTAACTAAACTCTTAATTATTAATAGTCAAGTATTTTAACATTATTTGCTCCAAACATATTTTGCTAGATTAAGGACAAAAACTGCATTCTTCGATATGTTAATGAATAATATTTGTATTTCATTATCATCATCAGGGGTTCAAGTCTACCCTGAATTAGGGAGATCGGGCCTTAGTCGACCACGTGGGTCCATTACAGGTTGGTCGACTTCACACACAACCTGCGAGTTTCTCCGCAGGCGTGTGCAGGTTTCCTCACGATGTTTTCCTTCACCGTAAGAGCGTCGTTTGTATCTCAGAATTGACAAACTTCCTACCCGTGTGTCCCAAAACTAGCATCGAATAAAGAAGGCCGGGAGACGCGGGAGCAATTAGGGCGCCAATTACGAACACTGTTGTACATTGCGCGCAGATTCACATTCCAGCGGCTCCGGGACTGGGACCGGCATTGGGACCGGCACCGGGACCGGGACTTGCCAACTTACTGTTAAGACATCGGAGTTGAGCTATAAACTCATTATTGTACTGTTTGGAGTTGCTCCTTAATCACACTTATATTATATAGGCGAAAATTTGTGAGTGTGTGAGTGTGTATGTTTGCTACTTCTTCACGCAAAAACTACTGAACGGATCTGGCTGAAATTTGGTAAGTAGACAGATTAGGACCTGTATTAACACATAGGCCACTGATATTCACGCTCGCGAGCCGCTTGCGGCTCGCGCACTGCGCACCCTCGAATAGTCATAGAAACGTTGTCAACAGCTAGTTCTTAATGCTTTTGAATCACGTTGAGTATGTTACATTTTAAGTAAATTGGTGTTAGAATACGTGATCGAATCAGAGATGAGGAGATCCACAGGAGAACCAAAGTAACCGACATAGGTCACAGAATAGCTAAACTGAAGTGGCAGTGGGCAGGGCACATAGCTCGTAGAATAGATGGCCGTTGGGGTAGTAAAGTTCTCGAGTGGGGACTGCGCACCGGAAAACGTAGAGAAGACAGGCCTCCCACGTAGTGGACCGACGACCTGGTGAAGATCGTGGGAAGCCGCTGGATGCGGGCAGCGCAGGACCGGTCGTCGTGGAAATCCTTGGGGGAGACCTTTGTCCAGCAGTGGACGTTTTTTGGCTGATTTGATGATGATGATGGTGTTATATTCGTCAATAACCTTGACCTTCATTATGTTTCAGCTTCGCTCTTCGGGTCCACGGCCGGTGGAGAGTTTAATCGACGAATTCATTCAATTACTCATTTAATGAATTTAATTGAAATTTTATGTGTTATTTATAGATTATTGTTTTAAATTTAAGATCATTATAACCGTGTTTTCTCAAACAGTATGCAACTGATTATAAAATTTCACATTAATTCAGTTTTTCCTCTGTTGAATTAGACAAATGGGCGTCGTCACACTTGAATAGGGTACTTGACTACAGTAGTTTGGACTAGTCGTTTGAGTTACTTTTTACCCGACTGCCCAAAAATGAGTTTAATTTAAATAATAATATACGTGTGTTTCCTTGGCTGAGCCGGTAGCCGACACGGCTTGATTGAGTTTAGAGTGTGAGGCGCCTTTAGATTTGTGTTGATCCCGAAAGTGACGTAGGATACATTTTACCCGACTTACCTAATGTTTAGATACAGTCGGGTTTATAATTTTCAATTAAATTGGTTAGTAGGTTATTATCAATTAAATTGGTTAGTAGGTTATTATCAATTAAATTGGTTAGTAGGTTATTATCAATTAAATTGGTTAGTAGTTTATAATCAATTAAATTGGTTAGTAGGTTATTATCAATTAAATTGGTAAGTAGGTTATTATCAATTAAATTGGTTAGTAGGTTATTATCAATTAAATTGGTTAGTAGGTTATTATGAATTAAATTGGTTAGTAGGTTATTATCAATTGAATTGGTTAGTAGGTTATTATGAATTAAATTGGTTAGTAGATTATTATCAATTAAATTGGTTAGTAGGTTATTATCAATTAAATTGGTTAGTAGGTTATTATGAATTAAATTGGTTAGTAGGTTATTATCAATTAAATTGGTTAGTAGGTTATTATCATGTGGTTAAAACGTAATTTTGTTATACAAATCTTTTAATCAGCCAGATGTTACGTCAGAGTTAGTCAGCGTCATAAACTTAGAAATTTTGTGATTTTGATTTAAAAAAAATAATTACTTAATAAAAAACAAAAAGTGTATGGTAGGTAACCAAGAACGAGAATAATGTTTTTAGGGTTTATTTATGAGTTGTATAAATAAAAACACGTCCGTAGGTGTAAATCTAAAAGCCCTACACGTGACCGCGGGTGATGCTAAGTGCAACACCAGGCAATCGCTATCCCTTGAATAGCACGGTTTATTGTGCCACACGATAAGTGAGGGAGGATTTATTTATATACGTAGGTATGTGTGTATGTATGTATGTTTCTTTTGCTGCACCTGTAGTTTAGGCTTTGGGAGATTTGGGAGAGCGAGGTGTTCTTATAATATGTGGCTTAGTCCCCCGAGTGACATAGGTTATATTTTTAAGCAGTCTTGTTTTATATTTTTTTATAGCAAATTGGTGTCGCTTATTTGAATTTTTTAAAAGGAGAAAAATTCAGTTAACAGTAAAATAAAATATTAAGAGAAAAGGCGGTCTAAAGAATAGGTATTTGAAGAAAATATTGCTGTCTCCCTCTCCCAAACCTCTCCGTGTACAGGGCAGACCGTTAATAGGCACTAAGGTAAAATTAACCAAAACAACGTTTCGTAGTCCCCTATTTCCTTCTCCAAAACTTTAACAATATTAATATTTCTTTCATTTTTTTTTTAAATTAGCGCTTTGCCTATACTTCTATGTTTTTATTTTTTTGGTGGGTGTCTGAAAATGACGTTTTGATTGGGTAATTTTTCTCAGTTTTTTAATGCTCCTACTTCCTATTAAAAATCAAAATATTGCAAAAAATCATATGGGCATTGGCCATGGTAGATATAGGTTTGATGGAAAAACATTTTTGCTCTATTGCCATTATCCAGGGAGGAAACAGGGAACTATGTTAATATGTAAAAAATGGTGCCCGCGTTTCCTCTTAAGTACTGTGACGATAGTTACCATTCGTCGGGGGCTGACTAGCTCGAGCTGAAATTCCTAGTAAAAAAATTGGCAAACTCCGTGTAGCTTTTTAAATTTTATTTAATTTTTTTTTCTGTTCATTTCATACATACATACATTTACTTTTATGTTCACTTTGCCGGCTGGTTTATAATGTTTAGATTGTAATTAGATAAATTTAAAAGATGTTGTTGTTTTTGCAAGTTCCATATGTTATGAAAAAAAACTGGACTTCTGTCATAAAAGAAGATCAAATGTATAATGTATCTAGAAATGAAATGAAATTAAATGAAATGAAATATAATTTATTTGCTTAGTTTTGAGTACAAAATTTGGTGTTAACAATAAATTAAAAAGTTCATTTCAAAACCTGCTCATAATTTAAGCGTGCAAATATTTAAAGGGAATTGTCTTAATTACATTATTATTCATATATTTTATGTCAAGGTATAAATTCTTTCATTGAGTAAAAACTTTTATGTATTAACCATTTATGCAGGTGTTTTTTAAATGTTCCGCCAGACAACATTCTTATTTCGTCAGGAAAAGCGTTAAATACTTTTGCTGCCATAAAACAAACATTTTTCTGTGCCATTGTCAACTTATATTTGGGTATTAGTACTGTATTGGCTTTCCTAAGTCCAATTGGGTATGCTAAATTTTTTATAAGCCATGAAAATAAAAAAAACCATTTCGAGATATTTTTATTTAAAGCCATATTTTTTCATTTTCCACTCGAAAAAGTAAAAGATTGCGTAAAAAAATCGGAAAAGGACAATAACCTTCATTTGACCCCTATGACGTCACGAGTTTACAATAAAACCTTATTTCACCACTGAACGGAACGTGCACTCTTACTTGTCATATCAATTACGGACCTTGCATTTGAGGACGAGCTTTCGTCGAGCACTGAAAAAGGCACTATTTATTTATCATCCACCAAAAACTACGTTTGAAACAATCAAATATTATTAGAACGTCATTCAAATTAAATACTTAAATGGGTAAGATATTCATTAGAGGTCCAATTTTTATTGTGGTTCTAAAAAACATTTAAACTCTGAAGGCCTTGTCCATACATAGATTATGATGTTTGATGACAAGTAAATTTTGACTTTGACGTTTCGTTGTTGGCTTTGTGATAGTTTCGTTTCGGAAAAGGCAAAGGTTACTAAGACCATACAGCCAGGTCTGACGTATTTAGGCTTCCTTAGCTGTTGGATTTGTAATGCTAGTGCCGGTGCAATGAAAAAACAACAAAATAAAACTACGAATGCCTCTACCACAAATCCCGCCAAAACCCCTTTGGGAATGATTGACTTGAGTGACTTGACAGTTGACGTCAAGGCCTATTCATTTCATCGTCATAGAAATAGGGCTGTTCGTTTCATAGTAATGTGAACCGATGACGTCATCAAGGTTTCAAAATTTAAAAAAATATTTAAAAATATGTAGAGGCTTAAAAAATTAAATATTCAAATTAGTTTTTCAAAATGGTCTAAACCATCAGAAAAAAAATTAAAACAAATACATTTTTTTTTTAGCATACCCAATTGTCTTAAAGGTATGGGTGGGGGAGGGTAGTATTCAGGATGCTCCTTCACAAACAGACACAGTTGTTTTATACAAACAGACACAGTTGTTGTATAGAAGGTTCCTGACAACATTTTTTCCTCAAAAATATACAATTTTAAACTTACGTATAAAGTGACGCTCGGTTAGAACAACTACCTACAAGGGAGGTGCGATAAGTGGGTGTAAATATATCATTTCTCTACAGTATACATGAAATCATATTTTATAATGACAATGACAAATGGATTTCTTAAAGCTTATGAAACTAATAAGACTTCTATTTGAAAAGGTCATCTTAAACAACCCATTTATATCCCCATATCGCTGGGGTATGGGTCTTTTTCAGAGTTCCGAATTGGCGAAGGTTTTAGGGCTAGTGTATCAACCGGCTCTTGGTCTTTCTTCCCGGTGGATTGACCAAGGTGTCGCTGGAAAGATGAAGTCGCCAAAGACCTCAAAGAGTTGGGAGTGCCCGAATGTTCAAACTTGGCACAAAGAAGGATAGAGTGGCGCTCTTTAATGTCGGAGGCCAAGATTCACTTCGGGTCGCTGAGCCAGCGAAGTAGTTGTAGTAGTAGTAGTATCAACAGTCAGCTTAACGACTAGGCATACTGACACGGCTTAACGACTAGGCATACTGACACGGCTTAGCGACAAGGCATACTGACACGGCTTAACGTCTAGGCTTACTGACACGGCTTAACGACTAGGCATACTGACACGGCTTAACGACAAGGCATACTGATACGGCTTAACGTCTAGGCTTACTGACACGGCTTAACGACTAGGCATACTGACACGGCTTAACGACTAGGCATACTGACACGGCTTAACGTCTAGGCTAACTTACATGGCTTAACGACTAGGCATACTGACACGGCTTAACGACAAGGCATACTGACACAGCTTAACGTCTAGGCTTACTGACACGGCTTAACGACTAGGCATACTGACACGGCTTAACGACTAGGCATACTGACACGGCTTAACAACTGCTATCTAGTGATAGCAACCGGCACCAACGGTTTAACGTACCTTGTAAAACATGAAAACGGTCGAGAAAAATTCCACTATCGGTCAACCTATCCAGTTAATGACCGTGCTTCAAGTCACACTGAACTATGACTGCTTCCAAAAGGTATAAAGTATGTAATAAAATTGGTGTAGGTCCCAATAACTGGGGCTTCTTCTCATCATACTAAACAACTTTTGTTTTATAACATTCCTGAAATCACAAAAAAGAAATTAATTCTTAATACAAATCGATCAGCTGTTCGACCAATTTGTGTATTTTAGTATAGAGGGATGAAATATTTTCTGAGAATTGACTATAGCACAGTATTACGATATGGCTTACAGTAGCGCAACGCCCTTGATGTCGCACGATGATGCCGCCACGGCGTAGGTACTAGCAGTACTCGCGGAGTTGCCGGGCTGTGCCCCGCCGCCCGCTGTCCCGCAAGTACCTTTCCGTTGCTCTACGTAAGTACGTTCGTTGCACTACTGTAAGCTGCTATATTGTAATACTGTGACTATAGGTTCCATGAGAAAAGTTGTTCAGTACGATGAGTAGAACCCCCAGTTAACGGGTTTTTCACCAATTTTGTTACATCCTGTATTAAAATCTTATTTTGAAAATTATTTGAAACGTAACGAGAACTATTTGAGAACTTATTCCCCATTGCGTTAGAAAGTCTTGTTAAGCCCGCTTCCATATTCGGCATCATAGTCACTTACCATAAGGTAAGATGATGCCAAAATTGTCAGATAATAAAATAAAAACTGTTTGGAATATCATTAGCAAACAAACAGGTAAAGTCAAACCTCGCGACAAAGAATATGTTTTGCAAACAGATCAAGGTAAAATTAGTTCGAATGCCGATGTAGCCAAAGAATTTGAAACTTTTTTCACAAATATTCCACTTAAGACTACTGAAGCCCTAAACTCATCACCTATGTATGCTCAAAGGCTGCTAAAGGATAATGTTAATAATTGTGATCAAAAATTCTCCTTCAGAGTAATTGAACCACAATCTATTGTAAAAACTTTTAAATCTCTTAAAGTGAAAAGAACCGAAGACCTCTGGGGATTATCGGTAAGCTTGATCAGTAATGTAATTGATACTTTAGCGCCATATTTAGCTTGTCTTTTTAATATTAGCATTGATAGTGGCGTCTTTCCAGATCTCATGAAGCTTAGTAAAGTGATACCTTTATATAAATCTGGTTCAAAAACTGATCCAGGCAACTACAGACCAGTTTCTGTGCTGCCAGTTCTTAGTAAAGTGTTTGAAAAGATTATGCTTAACCAAATGCTACAATATTTTACAGATAACAAACTACTGCATAACCAACAATTCGGTTTTACTAAAGGACGATCAACAACCGATGCAGGAGTAGCACTCATTCGAAACATATATGATGCCTTCGAGGAATCGCAGAATGCAATTGGAGTGTTTTGTGATTTATCTAAGGCTTTTGATTGTGTTGAACACCAAACATTACTTATGAAATTAAAGCATTATGGTGTAGAGGAAGGGGCTCTCAGTCTTTTAAATTCGTATTTAGACAACAGAACACAAAAAGTACAAGTGAATGGCACGAACTCATCTGGATCTAAAGTGAAAATGGGTGTGCCCCAGGGTTCTTTTCTTTTCCTTGTTTACGTAAATGATTTGCCTTTTATGGTGCAACATCTGTCAAATATTGTGTTGTTTGCGGATGATACATCTCTTATTTTTAAAGTGAATAGGAAAGAAAACGAAATCGACGAAGTAAACAACACTCTTTCAAAGATACTGAACTGGTTCACTGTGAACAACTTATTATTAAATGCTAAGAAAACAAAATGTATAAAATTTTGTTTGCCAAATGTAAAAAAGGTCAATAATAGTGTAATATTAGACAGTAATAAATTAGAATTTGTAAATACCACGGTGTTCCTTGGTATAACTTTGGATGTTTCACTTCAATGGGGACCACACATTGAAACTTTAGCGGGAAGGCTTAGTTCAGCTGCTTATGCCGTTAAGAAAATAAGACAGTTAACGGATGTAGATACTGCGAGACTAGTGTATTTTAGTTACTTCCATAGTATAATGTCTTATGGCATATTACTGTGGGGGCATGCGGCTGATATAGAAACTATTTTCATCCTGCAGAAAAGAGCTATCCGCGCAATCTATCAGATGCGATCACGTGAGTCGTTACAGAATAAGTTTAAAGAAATCAATATTTTAACTGTTGCTAGTCAATTTATATATGAAAACATCATGTACGTTCGTAAGAATTTGCATAACAGTGACAGGCATAATTTGAATTTAAGAAATGTAAATAAAATAGATATAGCCTTTTCGAGACTGAGTAAGGTTAAAAAGTCATTTGTGGGGCAGTGTATAAGATTCTACAATAAAATTCCAGAAAATGTAACTAGTTTGTCAGAGAATAAGTTCAAGACTCATGTCAAAAAAGTTTTGTGCTCTAGAGGATATTATAAAATAATAGATTATGTAAATGACAAAGATATATATGTTGATTCTATATTAAATACCATTACCTGAGACTGTAATCTGAATCATGACATTATTTGTAATATACTGTAATTTTTTTTTGTTTTGACTATTTAAAAGTGTGTGTAAACACCTATTTGAAATAAATTGTTTTTGATTTTGATTTTGATTTTTAGGGCTTACCAATTGTGAATAAAAAAAAGAAAAAACACCACAATCAACAATACATAAAAAAACAGAATAAATAACCGCATTTACATCAAAACCCTATACATAATACTTAAGAGCGTATTCAGCTGGAACGTGGCTCTTTGTGACACAACGCCATTCACGGCACCTACGCGCGGAGTGCGGAGCGCGGAGTGCGGAGTGGGGGCTCCGTATAAAATTGTTATTTACATACGACACGACCATTCGAGTTGCTCCAGATTGTTTACGTGGATTTAATGCAGTGCGCTGAGTTGGACGTTTGGGTTTTGTGAAATATGTTACAGGATATAACAAAACTGATGTAGGACCCGATGACTACGGCTTACACTTATCTATATACTCAGATGCATAAGTTGAGCTTCATAATACACAATACTGACTGACGCGGTGGCTCAGTGGTTAGTGCTCTTGACTACTGATCCGAGAGTTGTGGGTTCGATCCCCACCCAGGGCAAACATTTGTGTGATGAGCAGATTTGTTTGCTCTGTGTCTGGGTGTTAAATATCTATATATGTATGTACTTAAACGTATATATATTTGTCCAGCAGTGGACGATTTGTGGCTGACATGATGATGAAACGTATATAAGTATGTATCTCAGTCTCTGGTTCCCGTAACACAGGGAATCCTATTTTGGAGCCAGGTGACCATGTGCGATTTGTCCCAGAATATTTATTTATTTATTCTATAATACAATCATAACAACAAAAAGTGGAGTAACTTATTCTATTACATACGTATGTATCTTTATCTTAAGTGGTGACCTCGAATAATATTTCGACTCGTGATAGGTCCTATTCTTCACTGTCATTGAGTCAGGTGCATTTGAGACATGTCACAGCACATTAAGGCATGTTGGCGGTAAGCATGCCAACGCGTGACTGTAAGGAAAACTCGGTTCAGTCGTAATTGGAGCAGAGTTTTTAATACCCCATTTTCAAAGCGCTAACACTAAATGTATAGGTATACCTTTCATTATTGATCTGCGTCTGTATATATAAAAATCAATTGCCTTGCGTTAGTCTCGCAAAAACTCGAAAATGGTTTAACCGATTTCATTATATTTTTAGTTGTGTTCATAATTGTCAGGACAAGGTTTGTGCATAACCAAAACTCCGCAAGCCACAAGCGCACCCTCTAGTTTGAAATAAAAATTGCAAATGATAATCTTCATTAGTATAGATACAAAACTACAATGACTACTGAGTTATAACATTGAAATATAAAAGCAGTTCCAAACCAACAAAATGTAATCATCCGTTTCCAAAATTAAAATCTTAACTTCCTTGTAGTACGGGTGATAAACAACGAATTAAAACTCTGCATAGAACCTTATGAG